>CM049320.1:42982498-44290283 GCA_026874595.1 Sipunculus nudus
AGAATGTATATGTATTTGAAGCCAAACTTTTCATCTCAAACCTTCCATCTTCAAGATATTTTCTAACCTGCCAGTAGGGGAAGATTTTGTTCAATTTTGGGGTCATGAGGTCAAAGGTCAAGGTCACAGTACCCACTTATTAAGAAAGATTGTGGATGCATTTTAAGCCAAAATTTTCATCTCACTCGTTCCATCATCATCATATGGTGCACCTGCCAATAGGGGAAGTTTCCTTTCTAATTTTGGGGTCATAAGGTCAAAGGTTAAGGGCATCCATTCACAAACTAGTTTATGGATGATAACTCTAGTTTGAGTAGACAGGTTGGCTTCAAACTGATCACAGGACCAATATTTTGGAAAACCTCATAAAAATATTTTTCTTGTTAACGGGCGTTGGGACAGACGACGGACAAAGTTCTATTTCTATAGTAAACATGCCTTTCTGTTAGTTGAGCGAAACAGAGAGGGAACAAGTTCTTCAGAATTGTCGGAAACAAAATCATTAGTAATGATCCGTCTCCTTCAGAAATAATAATGTTTAAGTGCTGATCAAGGTGAATCTGCTGTCAAGGCTATGACCCAAGTTGGAAAAGGTAATGAACTCCTGCCAATACCTATGCATATGCAAAATTTCAGGGAAGTCCGTTTGTTCAAGGCAAGTCCAGTTGTTTTCATTTTGCCTTGGGGAGAAGCATCGGAGAAATAAGTTGAAAAGGTGACATGTTGTGCTAAAAAAATACAGCAACGAATAACGCCTACCCTTCAGCCAGATGCCGTTTCTACTCAAAACGAACCTCTCCAGTTGGGCATTATGGGAATGACCAGGATAGTAGTCTCAGCTGTTTAAAATCCTAATCCAAACTTGTTACATTTCATGGAAACGCCTTCAGTATTCATTTCATATTCGCATGCTTAAAAGATATTACATATTCCGTGAAGTCATTGTCTCAAAAACATCCATGTTTTCGTTATTTACCATGAAACAATTTTTATCCATGTAATTTGAACATATATCCAACAAATGTGAACGGACTACATTTTCGTCTTTATCACATTTATCCCTACGCCGCTGGTGCTTTGTGAAGACAGGAATTCTACACCTTTAATCCCTAACAAGCAGAGACGTATACTCTTGTTTGCCCGATTCTGCGCCATGTGGAATAACCCCCTCCAGGACAAGGAAAACATTTAAAGATACAAGATACATGTATATTCGGTAATCAAGGACGGGTCTTGACAAATTGCCTGATTATTCGTTTTCAATTTGTTTTAGTAGCACTGTTCTGATGTAATGGAAATGTAAACTGACGCAGAATAAACCATAGGTCTACCAAAAGAAAACATAGTGTTTGCGGAATTTTTCGTTGATAATTTTATTTTATTTTTTTAATTAAGACCAAGTCCTTCGTAATGTGCTAATATGTGATATAACAACTCATTTAAAAATTCTTAAATAATTGAAAATTGACTTTGTGTTGAGAATATATACCATATCTAAAGTTTAAGCGCATTTTAATTTTTCTAGGCCAGCTGGCAAAATTCGACGTATTGTGTCTCTTCCGGTAAAGAAAGAACTATTCACCAGCCCGCACGATATATTTGGGAGTCCGTAGCACCATCTTATTCTTTGTGTGGTTTAAGTGTGAATTATTAAAATATAAAAGATGGGTTAAATGTACTTATAATAGGAAGTTTCTTTTGTTTAATCTAGTGACAATCATAGAACAGTTAATAACTGAAGACCAATGTAATTGTTCCGTGCCATCTGGATCGCTTAACAAAATCCACTTTGTTTCCTGGACTATAATAACTGCAGAACATGGCTGCTGTGCCACTGCCCTTCCATACATTTAAACTTAATAAATACTTATTGAAGAGAGTGCTGTAGTTATCATAAAAATGAAAAGCCGACATTATGATATAAAAAGATATATTTGGAGTGAAAGTGTAACAGTTCGTGCACATTCTCTCGGATATACATCTAAAACATTTTTTTGCACTCAAAAACTAACGGATATCTCTTAATAAAGTCACACTGACCGCTTTTCTGGATACTACTTGGATATTTTGCTGGAGTTATAGCATGCTGGCCATACAGGAGAGATACAGACAGACGGGAAGTACAGAAACATCTGGACTGAAATAAGAACTGTAAAGCAGTAGAGAGCCTTAGCTCAAAATTTTTGCCTCTAACTTGCAGATCTTAATATAGCTGATATAGTTTGTTCATACATCATGGATAAACCTGACTATAAAATATGAAATTTCAGGCACGTTTGATCACTATTTGTGACGACCTAAAGAACGGGCAGTCAGTCTGACCAATGACAGGTACTCTGCATTCTTCAACATTAAAATGGCCCTCGAGATCACAGCCAAATTAGTCGGTTATCAAACTTGTCCAAGAATGTTGTGAAACAATTTTATGTCAAATCTTAGGAAAATTAAAGAATTTACTTAATTCTTATAGTTTAGTTATGGCGTTCATGACGCCCTGTGACGTCAAACAAAATGACGGGGAGGATATGATGAGAATCAAAACAACTGTCTCGTGTTTATTGAGCTGTGTGATTCTAGAAAGAGAAATAAAGTTATAAATCCACTGCTCTCCATTTCTTAAGGTTGGGTAACAGTTGGTATGTTAAGGTGATGATAAATTAACAGAATAACTTCGTCCAAGAAGAATAAATTCTGAAAGTTTATACCGTAAATTATCTTAACTATGTATCAGGATATTGGCTCATAAATGATAATGATGCAATGGAAGGTAATATAATACAAAAACCATGCTGATGAATAAATAAATGTAACATGGAGTTTATTCTTAATTTCCCACCTTTTTTTGCATATCATACTAATATGTGGTATACATTATGAATAAATTAATTTTCTTAGAGAACGCCTTTCAGCGCTCATTAAACGTGTTAAAAAAAGAAATATGCACGATTATGTATCCTGAAAATTACCCATAGCTGCTGAACACAGGACCCCATAATGACATGAACGATCGATGAATATTCTATTTAGTGTTCTGTTAATCTTAACGATAAGACTGAAAATCTACATGACAGATCTTGCAGGCATGGCTTTTATCCTGATAACTTCTTCAATTCATGGTTCTGCAAGTTCATCCTAAACATACAAAAGTGTAGCTCTGATCCTATATACATTATAAAAATATGATCTGAAACATATGATAAATAAACTGACCAGCGATTTTTTTATAAGCCGTATTTTACAGATAACATCTCAAGTGTGACAATAAAATAAACTGTGCGGCACTATTAGTAAGGGAGGCTACCTTTAAAGCACTCAGATGAGAGTACGACACTGCCGTCTTTATTATTTGAGAGGTGCAAGGTAAAAGGTAACACAAATCATGCTATTAATAGTTCCCGGGGAACGAAGTGTCTTGTTTATGAATAATTTTATAAATGTATGTCAGGAGTAGCGCTACCGATATTCCTTTGGAATATAAGGTAATTTGTATACAACCTATATGGTATTTCCTGCGTTTATCTTGTCCGACGATGTGGATCTTGACACCTCCACCCCCTCAGGGCCCCAACATATATTTTTTTTAGCTTTCCTGTTCTTACTAATTGGAACAGCTTTCATAATCATTATGGGAATACGGAATCACAATGTACACTTGTCCAAAGGTCACGGTTACACGCTTATTGTGTCCTAGTTACAAAATAGTAAACAGGCGTATTCCAACCCTGCTTCTTTTTCTAGAAGTCTCCATTCCTTAAGAATAAACGACTCTCACTGCCTGGTCGGACGGAAGTTATATAACGGCGAAAAAACCGCCCTCGCCCAAAAGGCAGACCCATTTCCGACGTTGACAAGTTTACAAGTTATATGGATAGGTCAAGTAAATTTGTTCATTTTGTACCTTAAATGATTCTAGTTTCAGAACAAAAATGATTAACAATAAATTGATTGTCTGTATGCTGTTTGAAACAAGGATGAATACTGAGCGGTTTTTATTCCAACAGTTCGTCATCCTGTTCGTCCGGAGGTAATCTCTCGGAGCTGGCGGTGTCTGCAGGTCGGTCTTCTGTACTACAGGTTCGGAGTAGGCCCCGTTGTTCTTCCGGAAGGTATTCCTGTGTGGACGATAGGCTGCTGTGACGAACTCCGTAGATAAAGTAAATAGAAACACCTGAAGACAGAAAGAAAAGGATTCACTCTTTGTTATATTATTGATAGTAGATTATATCAAATGCATTGATAAACGTGTAATTCATTTCAAGCCTGCGCTACCGCTCTCTGGACGAAATAAATGCCCGGATCCTGGAGCTTGAGCCAGAATCTACTTGTACATATTTGCTGGGTAATTCTCGACCACAAATATGGACCAAGATATAAACCACTTTTACAAATCAAAACGCAATCTCTTTTGTAGGTCGCGTGGATCTATTCTTCAGTATACAATGGTTTCGCTTGTCAATAATAGTATGTACATATTCTTTAAGTCGAAGTGTCCTCTCCCTCCTACTGAACAAACATTAAAGACGGCATGGATTTTTTTTTTGTTATTTCTAATGTTTAAAAAATCATGGGAGATTTTTCCTTATGTTTTCTTGAGGAATTTCTCTAGCAGTGTACTTAGATATACTCCTTACCCAGAGCTGTATACACCAAGTAGGCTCCCCATGACCAGAAAGGAAACCTAACCACCAGGAATACCAACAATACCAAGCCAATCAAAGACGTCCATGGCATGTAGGGCGTGGTCATTACAATGTCACCCACACTAACATTGTCACGTGGTTGCATGAGGAGTCCAAGCAAGGATATAAATAACAAAACCAAAGACATGCATAGGAAAAATATAGCAGCCGGTTCACCGTTCCGGATTGACTGACTGAAGTGGGTAAGAGTTGTGCTTATGACCAATAGCGCCAGTAAAAGTGCGCAAGCGCACCACACAGCCCGCAGTGAGGTTCCTTCCGTGGGCGTGTGCGGGCCTTGTCTGGTCTGGTTTACCCGCCAGCGTTTCACTCTCACTGTTTCTTTATACTCCTCCACTAACTCATCAATGTCAGGGTCAGAGCTGTCATCCTCCGCGGTATTTTGTCGATTCTGTCCGATCAATTTTGCATAATTGTTGAAAGCACCGTAACGTTCGTTATCAGCCGGCATTGTATGAATTGCGCTGCTGGATCCCGCCTCTGTAAAACTTCCGTAAGCCGAGTCGCCGCTCGGGGAGTGCTGGGCTGGGCCGATGAGGATGCTGTTACTCTGGGACAGGGTGTAATTTCTCCTTATCGGGGATTGAGCGTAAACACCCGGTGTCCTGAAACGTAAAACTAACACTACAAATGTAAATGAGATGCTCTGGATGAGGGATGCTATCCCTGCCATGAATATCATATCTGTCAGAGAAACCACCACGGCCAGCACCAAAACTGTGGCGCCAAGCAGTAGCAGAATTAGCGGATAATGTTGATCTTTCCACCGGACTTTAGTGAGCACATTGAATATTACACCATCACCCGCCAGTTGAGAGATAATCCGCTCTCCATTTTGGATTTCCATTGTAGCACATGCGATTAACAAGGGGATTGCCGTTATTGATATGATGTACTTCATCCACGTTATCCCCGACAACGTGAAGGCTTCATGGAGAGGCGTCTCTGTTGTTAACAAATCACATCTAGTCAAAACAGATGTGATTGCGCATGTTCCAAGTCCGAATCCAGTTATGACAGCTACGGTAAAGGCCCATGACGTCATCAGAGTCTGCCGTGAAATTGCCGAATGTGAGCACAGGGCGGCTTGTAGTATCCCATCATACATAGCGAACAAGGACGCAGAACCCAATATAACCTACAACATTAACAGAACGTTATATGCATTTTATTTTATTTCACGCTTTCTGTTTCATTTAATCGTGTAACCCACGTTACATTGGTCAATATCGTAGCTTGTCGAACGTTTTGGAAATAAAATTTCTTCGGCATATTAACTTCCATCAGATATTTCAATCGTCCAAATGTCAAAATCATATTAATAAATTTAAAACGTTTTGAGAGTCACTCGGATAATGGAATGTCAACACAGATTCAAATAATTAAATATTTACCAATGGACCAATAGGTGAAAATATCATTTTCGTTGAATGTGGGTTCAAGTAAACGAATTACAATAGAGTAGACAGATGTGAAGAAAGAAAACACGTGTAATTACAACACCGAATATCAAGGAATGATTTCATGAATTACAATAGAGGAGACAGATGTGAAGAAAGAAAACACGTGTAATTACAACACCGAATATCAAGGAATGATTTCATGAATTACAATAGAGTAGACAGATGTGAAGAAAGAAAACACGTGTAATTACAACACCGAATATATAGGAATGATTTCACGAATAACAATAGAGTAGACAGATGTGAAGAAAGAAAACACGTGTAATTACTACACCGAATATCAAGGAATGATTTCATGAATTACAACAGAGTAGACAGATGTGAAGAAAGAAAACACGTGTTATTACAACACCGAATATCAAGAAATGATTTCATGAATTACAATAGAGTAAACAGATGTGAAGAAAGAAAACACGTGTAATTACAACACCGAATATCAAGGTATGATTTCATGAATTACAATAGAGTAGACAGATGTGAAGAAAGAAAACACGTGTAACTACAGCACCGAATATCAAGGAATGATTTCATTTTGTAAGTGGTTGTTAGCTGATCTCTTTTTTATAATCTTTAACATTTATAAAAAAAAAAACAGTTCCCTTGTTATCGTATGACGTAAATACTAATATATCTTCCAAGGATTCCATGTTTTGGTAAACAACTAAGAATTGCTCACAATAATAAAAAAAGTGGCCAATGGGCTATGACGTTCATCTGAATTTGACATACAGGGGATGCATGTGTTAATTATAAATGTTATGATCTGGTGAAAAATGTTTATTAAGGAACCTTGAATAATGGTTAGAATGACTTCCAGAGTGCTCAAAATCAGGTGTTTTGTCCATAGACCTTATAAAATATGATACAGCGACCTTATTTGGGGTTTTCAACAAGATTTTACCAAGAACTCGCTAGATGCTAAGTTCTATGTCCACCTGCTACGTTGCCACCCTGAATGTCGCGTCAGAATATTCTAAGCCTAATGCATAAAATTTTACCCATCTGACGTTCAAGGTGCTCAAATTGTGTTTTGGCATGTAGCTTGCAGAATATGGGTCATCATGATATAGTTTAAGATTTCAAAGGAGATTTGCCGAGGACAATATCTGTGCCCCGTCTGACTGTCTAGGTGCTCAAAATCATATTTATGGCCCGTAAGTCACAGAATATTGGTCACCATGACCTAATTTCAGGTTTCCAAGGAGTTTTGTCCATAGCCTTTCTGGATGATGTGTTAGAAGATTCGAGGCATAATGCATACAATATGTACCCATCTGATGTTCAAGGTGCTGAAATCATGTTTTTGGTCTGTTACTTGCATAAAATAGGTCACTTTGACCTTATTCCAGGTTTTGAATTGGATTTTGCCCAGGATCTCCCTGGATGGTGTATAAAATGATTCTAGAGCTAACAGATACAATTTGTTTCGTCTATCTGTGTGCTCAAATTCATGTTTTTGGTCCATAGCTCACGGAACCATCACCTCGTTTCTAATTTCCAAGGAGACTGGCCCAGAACCTCCATAGATTTGTGTTAGAAAATTCTAAGACTTACGGGTATAATTTGCGCCCTGTCTGACTGTCTGGATGCTCAAAATCATGCTTTAGGCCGGTAGGTCACAGAATATAGGTCACCATAATTTGTATAGAATCTGCCCGGATGTTCCGTTAGAAGATGGAGGGTGATCGCTATGGCTCAGATGACTTACAGTCAGCTGAGCTTAAAATGTGGCAAATGTCCTGGTATGGATTGATTGAAAAACATGACATAAATGATGTTACAATATTCGTCATAGAAAGAGAACCTAAAATCAATATTCAAAACCTAAAATAAATTAAAACTGGACCATTCACATTATATTCTGAATTATATACAAGTAGCCATATAAACCGTAATGATTTCTTAAATGTGGCAGTTTATCATTGTGTATAAAGAAAATTTAAGTTACAGGTTTTCAGGTCGGCGATAGGAAAATCCATTCTTTTTGAGGAATGCTGCGGCTAAAATATCTTTTTGCCTAACGAGATCTGCTGACTAAAAATATAAAATTTATCTCACCTAGCCTACTTGTATTACTCGGAAATATACAATTCCCTTGCAGAAAGTTATGTCGAATAATAAGTAATTAAGGTAAAAAATCACAAATTATCATATAAAAGGTGAACGAGAATATACGTACACCTTGGAATCCTGTAGGAAAAAAGCCAGGCCCCTCGGTCCAGTTGTTCAGGCGTGCATGGAATAAACCAACCACCAATACAAATATGAACAACAGCGCTGTAGTCCCACTAATAATGTAAAATGTCACCGGTTTCTCCTGGGGATATACTGCATAGGTTATAAAAATAATGAGTAGAAAAATTATCGACATTAGATCAGGGTAGCCGTGTAATCCAGGGAGCTCCTTCATATGTACAGCCGAGTAATTGAGTACACGGTTCCCAAGCATGGAATCAAAGTTCTGACTGGCGCTCCGTGTAAATATCCCTGCCATAATCACGTGATACACGACACTTGATGAGCCAATCAGGAACATGGGTAACTCTCCAGCGGTGAAGTACAAAAAGTAGAATCCGTCTGACCTCACCCGCGACAAACGGAAGCGGAGCTCCATAAAACATGTTCCTACAACAGAAAGAAATATGTTGCAGTAAAGGTGATACTGACCACAATCATATGATTTAATATGTTTTGTCCATGGGGTGATATTATACTATTATTCTAACAATATCCTTATTTAAGTGTGGACATGTACCAGTAAAAGACCGGCTGTATCGGGTCGCTGCATGACTGCCGGTACTGAGACAACCATCGCGTTTTCGTCATTTAAGATATAACATCTTTTTTTCCAGATGCAAACCAAATTTCACTACTTTTCCAACTTTTTTAATTGACATTTCCTGAAATACAAGCTCGCATTTCCTATTCAATGACTCATAATGATTTTTAAAGGGTGTACAACCCATTTACATTATAACAAGATTATAGAACTGATTTCATTTACTGCATATATACCATATCTGTTAAAGCTGAAGCAAAAAGAAATCTCCTTCTAATAAAGTTTCTCATGAACAGCGAGAACTTTCATATTCTGATGACAGGCTGTAAGGGACAGCATTTTCCGGTGCTGTTCAGCGTGAGAAAGCTTTCACTAAACATGTTCTTAATTGACAGGTGAATTCGTGAAGATAACACACTCCCTGGCTATTTGTTCTAACATCACAGCCTTTTTCCAGCGACCTTCAACCTCACATTCTGAACCACACCCAGAAACACAGGTATTCCCTACTACAGTTGCGTTCCACTGATTTGTTTATGTTTATATGTTCTTATGTATTTAAACTATTCACGTATCTGTCCACGCATAATCACAATTGTTCTCGTTCACATTGCCCGCTGCTTATGCACATCATCATTGTGTGAGGGGAGGATGAACAAAAAAAGTTACATAGAGTGTTTTAGTGACAAAGCCAGTCCTGCAGGACCAGTAAAACATGGTTTAGGCGATCTCACATGAACCATGAAGTAGATGATTGATCTTTTGTACTTCTGTCTCATTAACATGAACAGCTATTTCTGATTTCTTACCATCTTCAATCCATCTCAAACGCGTAGGATCGTAACACGTAAGTGGGTTTACTGAAGCAGCTTCGTCCGGCGTCAAATATAATGTTCAACAGTCAGAGGTTTCATTCTGTAATTCAAACTTGATATGGTTTTCACTGGATTCGCCCGTCCCTCAGTCCGTCACATGATTCCTCTCTCCCGGCTTTATTACAATTACGGTCTTTCACTATTTTCGTTCTACTTTTGCCGTTCAATGGATTCATTCTGCAGGCTTTGAAGATAATTAATCTTTGTAAGATCTGTTTCTGTATTAGTTATTCCTCGGTTAGGAACATTGGTTCGTTTATCCTTAGACTGCTGTCTGTATTCGTTCATAGATAGTCCACTGGCTTCGACGGATTAAAGCCATGTTTACGTGTGCGGATGTAGGGTTCCCGGACACGGTTAAAAACATACACAAAGAAAAATAGTGGTTGTAGACATTTGTGCGGTGCGGGGTGCGGTCCGGCGTATCGGCTGCGGATTTTTTCCAAACAGGATCATGTAGAGGTGCGGTGTCCATAAAGACGTTTGTCGTTGCGGTTTAAAGGTTGTTTTTTTTTTCTTCTTCTTCAAAATCGCACCCATCACGTTTTCACACCTAACATTACAAGATCCTGTTAGATAAAAAAAATGTAGTTGTAATGAGACCTACGTCTAAAAATCCTTACATTGATTCTTTAACTGACTTTGCTAACGATTAATGTACCATTTTTCTTTTTTTTTTTACTTTATATAGGCTTGGCATTAATTAATGTCATATTCTTCTGAAGCCATCATTTTAACAGTTTAATATCAAACCTATGTCAGCATCTTTGACGTAAATAAATAAATGTACTGAACATTAAGCAAGACTCTATATCGACACAAATTGAATGCTGTGCCGGTTCTGACGTTCCGGTTGATAAAATAATATTACACCCATGTAATATGTTGCATATACGTATAAAACATCTATTGTATGAAAGCATCTTCCCGTTCTATAACTCTAAAATGAACTCTATACTAACTAAGGGGCGGATCCAGTATTTAAGAAAAGGAGGGGACCAACCCAGGCGAACTAATGATATACCCCAAATAAATGGTGCCCAGGCTCGGAAAGGGAGGTTTAGGGCGTTTAAATTGGCCTGAAACTCTTAAAAAGGTTCCGGCGGCCCGGTCACCTGGCCTCCCCTCTGGATCCGCTTATGTAACTCTACATTGAACGGACGAATTCCTCATTACCGGCTAATGATGATTAATTTCCCAGTGGAAATGCAGATTTCCTGATGAAATCAATTCATCAAAGGTACAGGCCTAATGTTATGGTGAAAGGTAATTAAATGTGAAATGTTATTCGATAATCTGTCTCACTTATAACTCTGAGATATCATTATCATATTTATCGTTGGTATTTTGTTGGTATGAGTTGGCTTTCAAAAATTTAATTTACAAACTAACTACAATATGAATATTAAACCTAGGGCAAAATACGCTTGGGTAAAGCTCTTGAGTAATAACAGATAAATGTATAAAGGCTGAGGCCACCTTGCCCCAACCCAGCCTTATAGAAAAAAAGACACATAACATATAGTGGTCGATGCACAATTATACAAGGAGTTGGCTGGTTTGATAAACTCAATGAGCGTGGCAGGAGTTGGTGTCGCGGAATGAAACATTTAATCAATTATTTAAATAGATATGCCTGCGGGCCAGCTGCGTGTCAGCAATACATTAATATCACTCGAAAGCCGACTGCTTGTCCACGTTTATTAGCAGGAGACCATGATTCAGTTTTAAAATGCTTGTAGAGTCTTCTGAATTTAATTAAATGCTGATTTTGATTAAGCGTGCATCTGGGATAAGGTTTATCAATAAGAAGTCATCTTTAAACTGTAAATCGAAACATTAACGGTCTAAAAAGTGATTGACGTACTGACGTGGCTTCGACGGATTAAAGCCATGTTTACGTGTGCGGATGTAGGGTTCCCGGACACGGTTAAAAACATACACAAAGAAAAATAGTGGTTGTAGACATTTGTGCGGTGCGGGGTGCGGTCCGGCGTATCGGCTGCGGATTTTTTCCAAACAGGATCATGTAGAGGTGCGGTGTCCATAAAGACGTTTGTCGTTGCGGTTTAAAGGTTGTTTTTTTTTTTCTTCTTCTTCAAAATCGCACCCATCACGTTTTCACACCTAACATTACAAGATCCTGTTAGATAAAAAAAATGTAGTTGTAATGAGACCTACGTCTAAAAATCCTTACATTGATTCTTTAACTGACTTTGCTAACGATTAATGTACCATTTTTCTTTTTTTTTTTACTTTATATAGGCTTGGCATTAATTAATGTCATATTCTTCTGAAGCCATCATTTTAACAGTTTAATATCAAACCTATGTCAGCATCTTTGACGTAAATAAATAAATGTACTGAACATTAAGCAAGACTCTATATCGACACAAATTGAATGCTGTGCCGGTTCTGACGTTCCGGTTGATAAAATAATATTACACCCATGTAATATGTTGCATATACGTATAAAACATCTATTGTATGAAAGCATCTTCCCGTTCTATAACTCTAAAATGAACTCTATACTAACTAAGGGGCGGATCCAGTATTTAAGAAAAGGAGGGGACCAACCCAGGCGAACTAATGATATACCCCAAATAAATGGTGCCCAGGCTCGGAAAGGGAGGTTTAGGGCGTTTAAATTGGCCTGAAACTCTTAAAAAGGTTCCGGCGGCCCGGTCACCTGGCCTCCCCTCTGGATCCGCTTATGTAACTCTACATTGAACGGACGAATTCCTCATTACCGGCTAATGATGATTAATTTCCCAGTGGAAATGCAGATTTCCTGATGAAATCAATTCATCAAAGGTACAGGCCTAATGTTATGGTGAAAGGTAATTAAATGTGAAATGTTATTCGATAATCTGTCTCACTTATAACTCTGAGATATCATTATCATATTTATCGTTGGTATTTTGTTGGTATGAGTTGGCTTTCAAAAATTTAATTTACAAACTAACTACAATATGAATATTAAACCTAGGGCAAAATACGCTTGGGTAAAGCTCTTGAGTAATAACAGATAAATGTATAAAGGCTGAGGCCACCTTGCCCCAACCCAGCCTTATAGAAAAAAAGACACATAACATATAGTGGTCGATGCACAATTATACAAGGAGTTGGCTGGTTTGATAAACTCAATGAGCGTGGCAGGAGTTGGTGTCGCGGAATGAAACATTTAATCAATTATTTAAATAGATATGCCTGCGGGCCAGCTGCGTGTCAGCAATACATTAATATCACTCGAAAGCCGACTGCTTGTCCACGTTTATTAGCAGGAGACCATGATTCAGTTTTAAAATGCTTGTAGAGTCTTCTGAATTTAATTAAATGCTGATTTTGATTAAGCGTGCATCTGGGATAAGGTTTATCAATAAGAAGTCATCTTTAAACTGTAAATCGAAACATTAACGGTCTAAAAAGTGATTGACGTACTGACGTGTATAATCCAAATTGACATGGATTTCACCTGAGCTAAACACCGATTTTAAGTAAGTCAATTGATTTCACCTATTACTTGTTATTGTTACATTATTTTACATTATATTGTCTTATTAAGAGCAAAAAAATGAACATTCACTTCTATATTCAGAAAGTGACAATATATTGTTCATTTTAAAATTATTATATTTCGTAGATTATGATAAGCAGTCGCCCCAGAGCGGGAATCATTCATTTATAGTATGAAAGGATGGCCAGTGGATCTAGAGAAGGTCGCAACCATGTAAAGTATGACAGGACAGGCCAGTGGATCCAGAGAAGGACGCAACCATGTAAAGTATGACAGGATGGCCAGTGAATCCAGAGAACGACGCAACCATGTAAAGTGTGACAGGATGGCCAGTGGATCCAGAGAACGAAGCAACCATGTAAAGTGTGACAGGCTAGTGGATCCAAAGAAAGACGGAACCATGTAAAGTATGACAGGATGGTCAGTAGATTCAGAAAAGGACGCAACCATGTAAAGTGTGACAGGATGGCCAGTGGATCCTGAAAAGAACGCAACCATGTAAAGTATGACAGGATCGCCAGTGGATCAATAAAAGGACGCAACCATGTGAAGTATGACAGGATGGACAGTGGTTTTAGAGAAGAACGCAACCATGTAAAGTTTGACAGGATGGTCGGTGGATCCAGAAAAGGAGAGAACTATGTTAAGTATGACAGGATGGCCAGTGGATCAAGAGAACGACGCAACCATGTTAGGTATGACAGGATGACCAGTGGATCTAGAAAAGGACGCAACCATGTAAAGTATGACAGGATGGACAGTGGTTCTAAAGAAGAACGCAACCATGTAAAGTGTGATAGGATTGCCAGTGGATCTAGAGAAGGACGCAACCATGTAAATTATGACAGGATGGTCAGTGGATCTAGTGAAGGACACAAATATGTTAAGTATGACAGGCTGGCCAGTGGATCCAGAGAAGGACGCAACCATGTAATGTATAACAGGATGGGCAGTGGTTCAAGAGAAGAACGCAACCATGTAAAGTGTGATAGGATGGCCAGTGGTTCTTGAGAACGACGAAACCATGTAAAGTATGACACGATGGCCAGTGGATCTAGAGAAAGACGCAACCATGTAAAGTATAACAGGATTATCAGTAGATCCAAAAAAAGACAAAACCATGTATAGTATGACAGGATGGACAATGGTTCCAGAGAAGAACGCAACCATGTAAAGTATGACAGGATGGTCTCTGGATCCAAATAAGGACACAACTATGTACAGTATGACAGGATGGTATGTGGATCTAAAGAAGGACACAACCATGTATTGTATGACAATATGTTCTGTGGATCTAGAGAAGGACACAACCATGTAAAGTATGACAGGATGGCCAGTGGATCTAGAGAAAGACGCAACCATGTAAAGTATAACAGGATGATCAGTAGATCCAAAAAAAGACATAACCATGTATAGTATGACAGGATGGTCAGTGGATCTACAGGACACAACCATGTAAAGTATGACAAGATGGCCAGTGGTTCTAGAGAAGGACGCAACCATGTAAAGTGTAACAGGATGGTCTGTGGTATCCATTATCTTTCTATGTGATTGTATTGACTTGTTGCTATACCGCTGTTTTACTGTATAATTGTATTGATTTAGTGTATTGTATTGTTAGGGTTGTTTTAAGAATAAATTATAGATATTTGTTAACAAAAAAAACACTGACTTCTTTATTGATTCCCCTAGACATTCCACGCTGCCTAGTGTTACAGAATCTGATTTTTTTTATCTCCGTTACAAAATTTGTGTTTTTCACGCATACGTGATCTGTTTATATTAGGTTCCGTAACATAAAATTGGGGGCTCTCGTCGGGATGCTTAATAGTTTTCATATTTATTAGGCCTTGACCTGGACACATTATTTTATCATACATTGTTTACAAGATTACATATTGTTAACAGTACATTGTTTACAGGATTTATTTCAGTGGTTTTTGTTATTGTTTTGACATCTTAACATGGCAGATTTCAAGATTGAGACATTTGTTGACGATCCCGACCCTGATCAACTTGAACAGTTGTCAAAAGATCAGTTGTTGCGTTTGGGACAACACTTAGGTCTAAGTGTGAAAAGAGCTTTGAGAAAGCCTGATATCATTGCTAAAATCATGCAAGATCTTATTAGCAAAGGTTTAATTGAAGAGACTGAAGTTGAAACATAAAAAATGACAGCCTTGCTATGCAATTAGAATTAAAAAATGAGCTAGCATAAAACAGTTAGAATTAGAAAAGGAAAAACAGAGAGAAGAAAGAGAAAGACTAGAAAAAGAAAAAGAAATTGAGTTAAAACGACTGGAGTTAGAAAGACTTAAAGTAGAACGTAGTCTAAGTGCTGCCCCAACTCACAGTTTGATGTTACTAAACACGTTAGACTTGTCCCACCTTTTCAAGAAAAAGAGGTTGATAAATATTTCTTACACTTTGAGAAGGAAGTTGAAAATTTAAAATGGCCTATGGAAAATTGGACTCTGCTGTTACAAAGTGTATTGACTGGCAAGGCCAGAGAAATTTATACAGAGCTTTCAGTAGAAGCTGTTGCTGACTATGACCTGGTAAAACGGTTAATCCTAAAAGGTTATGGGTAAGTTCCAGAGGCTTACCGCCAGAAATTCAGAAATTGGGAAAAGCGCAAAGAACAGACCTACGTCAATTTGCTAGGACAAAAGAGCAGTTGTTTGATCGCTGGTTTAGTTCTAAAAATGTAATGAAAGATTATGACAATTTGTGCCAGTTGATTTTGCTTGAAGAATTTAAGCGCTGCATTAACGCAGATGTTAAAACTTTTCTTGATGAGAAAAGTCCTGAAACACTTAGCATTGCTGCTCAATTAGCTGATGATTATTCATTAACACATATATGTCCTTTACTATCAAACCAGTCACTCACAAACAAGAATGTAACTCAGTATGGTCAAAAGAAGTTTAAAGCGCAGTCACCCAGTACAAGTAGTCCCGATAGTTCAGCAAAGCCCATAGCTACACCTCAGTCCACGTCCACTGTGTCTAAGTCCAACAAAGACCAGTCATTTTCAAAGAAAATCTGTAATTACTGCAAGAAGGAAGGTCAATTTATATCTGACTGCTGGAAAACTTGCGAATAGGCCAAATAGCAAACCTTCTGGTTTTGTTTCAAAATCTATGCATAGCATAGTACGAGAGCCACGCTCTTTTCATGTAAATAAGGGGAACAAATCCTTTATTGAATCTAGTAAAGAGTTTGATGCTACGGAGGCCCAAGTGCCGTCTGAATCCAAAGAAGAATCCGTAGCTTGCGGGGTATAAGAACTACTTTACCCTTTAAGGGAATTCAGTTGCTGCTAGGCAATGATGTTGCAGGTGATAAAGTACAGCCTGTACCAATAGTGACAGAAAAGCCGTCACTAGATCAGGACACTGATCTGGAAAGTCAGAAAATTCCTGGTTTGTATCCTTCATGTGCTGTAACTAGATCTATGGCCAAGAAAAAAACACAATGAGGATAATGGTCCAGATGATAACACTCTGGGAGTCACTAGTTACTCGTCTAATGACTCGCCCGTACAGGATGCAGCATTCTCAAGGTCAGAACTTATCGCGGAACAGCATAAGGACCCTGTTATTTCATGTTTGTTTCCCAGGGCAGTTTCTAAAGATGAGCTGTCACAGAACCAAGTGTGTCTCTATGTCGAAAATGGAGTGCATATGCGTAAATGGCGACCGCCTGGTGTATGCGCTGATGTTGAGTGGGCCATCAAACATCAAATAGTAATGCCCAAAAGCTCTCGCAGTTGAGTTCTAAGCATGGCTTATGAGGCTCCTTTGTCTGGCCATTTAGGTATAAATAAAACTTATCAGAAAGTTAGTACACACTTCTATTGGCCTAACCTCAGGAAAAAATGTAGTACAATATTGTAAATCATGCCATACATGCCAGATGGTAGGCAAGCCCAATCAGAATCCTCCTAAGGCCCTACTTAGGCCTATTCCTGCTTTTTAGGAACCATTCAATAGGATTATTGTTGATTGTGTTGGACCACTGCCCAAAACAAAATCTGGACATGAATACTTGCTGACAATTAGGTTCTACCAGGTTCCCCGGGGCAATACCATTGCGCAAAATTAATACCAAAAGTCTTGTCAAATCTCTGACCAAGTTTTTTACAACTTTTGCCCAGTCTGACCAAGGGTCTAATTTTATGTCTGGCTTATTCCAACAAGTTATGCTTGAGCTAGGTATAAAACAGTACAGCTCTTCGCCATACCATCCTGAAAGTCAGGGCGCCCTCGAGCGTTTTCACCAGACATTATAAAACATGATCAGGACTTATTGCTATGACACACAGAAAGACTGGGATGAAAGAATCCATCTATTGCTGTTTGCTGTCAGAGAATCCTTTCAAGAGTTCTGGGTTTCAGTCCCTTTGAACTAGTTTTTGGACAATCCGTTAGAGGTCCATTGAAACCGCTTAAAGAAAACTCTTGTGTGAAAATCCTGATTCTCTCAGTTTACTGCAGTATGTCTCAGACTTTCGCACTAAACTACACAATGCTTGTGAGATTGCAAAGTCAAATCTAAAATCTGCACAAAATAAAATGAGAACAAAGTATGACAAGCACACTGTAAGTAGGACGTTTGAGCCTGGTGAAAAGGTCCTTGCCTTACTTCCCATCCCTGGCAGACCTCTGCAAGCTAGGTATTTTGGTCCTTACATTGTTGACAAGAAAGTCAGTGATTTAAATTACATACTGTTGACACCAGATAGACGTAAGAAGAAATAACTGTGCCATGTTAACATGTTGAAACCATATTATGACAGAAATAGCAAATCAGATGTTGTACAAAATGTTACTGCTGTTAATTGTGTAAAAACTGACCCTGACCCAGTTAAAGTAGATATTGATTGTAAGTGTGATGTAGACATTCAGTGTGGTACAGTACCATTAAAAAACTCAGATGTGCTTAAAAACCTGTATGCCAAACTGTCAGACCTATCCGCACAAGAACAACAAGACCTCAAGAACCTGCTGCGGCATTATGAACATTTGTTTAGTGACCATCCAACGCGAACTAACATGTTGTGCCATGACGTCGATGTTGGCGAGGCAAGCGCAGTCAAGCAACATCTATATAGACTGAATCCAGAAAAGCAAAGGTATCTACAGGATGAGATTCAATATTTACTGGACAATGATTTTATTGAACCTAGTTACAGTAACTGGAAGTTACCGTATGTGCACAGATTATCGAAAACTGAACTCTGTCACCAAGATGATTGTATTAATAGAGTCGGTAGCTCCAGATATGTCTCCAACTTTGACTTGCTAAAAGGATTCCGGCAAGTTCCGCTGACAGAATGAGCGAAAGAAGTGCTCGCATTTGTGACAAGTTGAAGTGTAAAAATCAAAGATTGTTGAGATGGAGTTTGTTCTTACAGGATTTTAATCTTGATATCATGCACGTTTAAGGGAAAGACAATGTACTTGCTGATTGCTTATCGAGATGTTTATGAAATGTTGTAAACAGGATGTTTATGTTATGTTGCAGATAAGATGATTTTGAGATTTTGAAAAAAATTAGTGATTGAGATCGCAAAAAGAAAGTTTTCCGTGAAAACTTTCTTTTTTCTTACAGGAGGGGGAGTGTTACAGGTGCTCTTTTTAATATCTGGCACGGGCGTAACTCATGTTGCAGCGCTTTTGCCTGACCGCTTGTTACATTCTATGTTTAATCCGTACCGGTTGAACTCTTGTTGTCCTGTTGGCTTGGTCGTGAGTCACGTATACACCATGGTGTGTGGAGACGCGCAGCGCTGTTTTTCCAGAGAATTCCTGAAACATGTGTTGTGCAAGACCTCATAGACTGTTCGAGAAGTGGAAAATTCTCGGCTTGGGGTGTGAAGGTATATAAAGGGGCTGTTTTTTAGAACTAGGGGGCAGAGAGAAAACAGCAGAGCATATTCCAGCGGACGCAGAAGCGTGTGTCAGGACCTTATCCGACGAATGCGGCAATTATAGATTTTTCAAAGACTTTCTCCTGGATTTTATGCATTTGGACTTCAGTTTACTTTCTTGGTTGTTGCAAGAACTTTCCACTGGACTGTCATTCTCCGAGAGTTTACATTTAAAGGACTTATCGTTGTGATGGTATTGGTATTCAGGTACTGTACCATTATCTTTCTATGTGATTGTATTGACTTGTTGCTATACCGCTGTTTTACTGTATAATTGTATTGATTTAGTGTATTGTATTGTTAGGGTTGTTTTAAAAATAAATTATAGTTATTTGTTAACAAAAAACCACTGACTTCTTTATTCATTGCCCTAGACACGCTGTAACACACGCTGCCTAGTGTTACAAAATCTGATACTTTTATCTCCGTTACAGAATTTGTGTTCATCACGCATACGTGATCTGTTTATATTAGGTTCCGTAACAACAGTATGACAGGATGGTCTGTGGATCTAGAGAAGGACACAACTATGTACAGTATGACAGGATGGCCAGTGGATCTAGAGAAGGACAATACCATGTAAAGTATGACATGATAGTCTGTGAATCTAGAGAAGGACACAACTATGCACGGTATAACAGGATGGTCAGTGGATCTTGAGAAGGACACAACCATGTAAAGTATGACAAGATGGTCTGTGGATCCAGAGAAGGACGCGATCCTGTTAAGAATGAAAGGATGGCCAGTTGATCTAGCGGAGGACACAACTATGTGCAGTATGACAGGATGGTCAGTGGATCTAGAGAAGGACGCAACCATGTAAAGTATGACACGATGGTCTGTGGATCTAGAATTAGACGCAACCATATAAAGTATGACAGGATGGTCTGTGGTTATAAAAAAGACACAACCATGTAAAGTGTGACAGTATGGCCAGTGAATCTAGAAAAGGACGGAACCATGCCGTGTATGACAGGATGGCCGGTGGATCCAGAGAAGGACGCAACCATGTAAAGTATGACAGAATGGCCATTGGATCTAGAGAAGGACGCAACCATTTCGTGTATGACAGGATGGCCGTTGGATCCAGAGAAGGACGCAACCATGTAAAGTATTACAGGATGGTCAGTAGAAAAAGGACACAACCATGTAAAGTATGACAGGATGGTCTGTGGATCCAGGGAAGGACACAGCTATGTGAAGTATGACAGGATGGTCTGTGGATCCTGGGAAGGACGCGACCATATACAGCAAGGCAGGATGGTCAGTGAACCTAGAGAAGGACACAACAATGTAAAGTATGACAGGATGGTCAGTTAATCTAGAGAAGGACACAACTATGTAAAGTATATATAAACCATGTAAAGTATGACAGAATGGCCATTGGATCTAGAGAAGGACGCAACCATTTCGTGTATGACAGGATGGCCGTTGGATCCAGAGAAGGACGCAACCATGTAAAGTATTACAGGATGGTCAGTAGAAAAAGGACACAACCATGTAAAGTATGACAGGATGGTCTGTGGATCCAGGGAAGGACACAGCTATGTGAAGTATGACAGGATGGTCTGTGGATCCTGGGAAGGACGCGACCATATACAGCAAGGCAGGATGGTCAGTGAACCTAGAGAAGGACACAACAATGTAAAGTATGACAGGATGGTCAGTTAATCTAGAGAAGGACACAACTATGTAAAGTATATATAAACCATGTAAAGTATGACAGGATGGCCAGTGGATCTAGAGAAGGACACAGCAATATAAAGTGTGACAGGATTGCCAGAGGTTCTAGAGAAGGACGCAACCATGTAAAGTATGCCAGAATAGTCAGTGGATCTAGAGAAGGACACAACTTCGTAAAGGATGACAGGATGGTCAATGGATCCAGAGAGGGACGCAACCATGTAAAGTATGACAGGATGGTCAGTAGATCCGGAAAAGGACGCAACCATGTAAAGTATGCCAGAATAGTCAGTGGATCTAGAGAAGGACACAACTGTGTAAAGGATGACAGGATGGTCAATGGATCCAGAGAGGGACGCAACCATGTAAAGTATGACAGGATGGTCAGTAGATCCGGAAAAGGACGCAACCATGTAAAGTATGACAGGATGGTCACTAGATCCAGAAAAGGACACAACCATGTAAAGTGTGACAGGATGGTCTGTGGATCCAGAGAAGGACACAGCTATGTAAAGTATGACAGGATGGCCATTGGATCTAGAGAAGGACGCAACCATTTCGTGTATGACAGAATGGCCGGTCGATCCAGAGAAGGACGCAACCATGTAAAGTATGACAGGATGGTCATTAGCTTCAGAAAAGGACGCAACCATGTAAGTATGACAGGATGGCCAGTGATCCTGAATAGGACGCAACCATGTAAAGTATGACAGGATGGTCAGTAGATCCGGAAAAGGACGCAACCATGTAAAGTATGACAGGATGGTCACTGGATCCAGAAAAGGACGCAACCATGTAAAGTATGACAGGATGGTCAATGGATCCAGAGAGGGACGCAACCATGTAATGTATAACAGGATAGCCAGTGGATCTAGAGAAGGACGCAACCATGTAAAGTATGACAGGATGGCCAGTGGATCAAGGGAAGGACGCAACCATGTCAAGTATGACAGAATGGTCAGTGAATCCAGAGAAGGACTCAACCATGTAATGTATTACAGGACAGCCAGTGGATCCAGAGAAGGACACAGCTATGTAAAGTATGACAGGGTGGTCTGTGGATCCAGAGAAGGACGCGACCATATACAGTAAGGCAGAATGGTCAGTGAATTTAGAGAAGGACACAACCATGTAAAGTATGCCAGAAAAGTCAGTGGATCTAGAGAAGGACACAACTGTGTAAAGTATGACAGGATGGTCAATGGATCCAGAGAGGGACGCAACCATGTAATGTATACCAGGATAGCCAGTGGATCTAGAGAATGACGCAACCATGTAAAGTATGACAGGATGGTCAATGGATCCAGAGAGGGACGCAACCATGAAATGTATAACAGGATAGCCAGTGGATCTAGAGAAGGACGCAACCATGTAAAGTATGACAGGATGGCCAGTGGATCTAGGGAAGGACGCAACCATGTCAGTTATGACAGAATGGTCAGTGGATCCAGAGAGGGACTCAACCATGTAATGTATTACAGGACAGCCAGTGGATCCAGAGAAGGACACAGCTATGTAAAGTATGACAGGGTGGTCTGTGGATCCAGAGAAGGACGCGACCATATACAGTAAGGCAGGATGGTCAGTGAATTTAGAGAAGGACACAACCATGTAAAGTATGCCAGAAAAGTCAGTGGATCTAGAGAAGGACACAACTGTGTAAAGGATGACAGAATGGTCAATGGATCCAGAGAGGGACGCAACCGTGTAATGTATACCAGGATAGCCAGTGGATCTAGAGAATGACGCAACCATGTAAAGTATGACAGGATGGTCAATGGATCCAGAGAGGGACGCAACCATGTAATGTATAACAGGATAGCCAGTGGATCTAGAGAAGGACGCAACCATGTAAAGTATGACAGGATGGCCAGTGGATCAAGGGAAGGACGCAACCATGTCAAGTATGACAGAATGGTCAGTGGATCCAGAGAGGGACTCAACCATGTAATGTATTACAGGACAGCCAGTGGATCCAGAGAAGGACACAGCTATGTAAAGTATGACAGGGTGGTCTGTGGATCCAGAGAAGGACGCGACCATATACAGTAAGGCAGGATGGTCAGTGAATTTAGAGAAGGACACAACCATGTAAAGTATGTCAGAAAAGTCAGTGGATCTAGAGAAGGACACAACTGTTTAAAGTATGACAGGATGGTCAATGGATTCAGAGAGGGACTCAACCATGTAATGTATAACAGGATAGCCAGTGGATCTAGAGAAGAACACAACCATGTAAAGTATGACAGGATAGCCAGTGGATCTAGAGAAGGACGCAACCATGTCAAGTATGACAGAATGGTCAGTAGATCCAGAGAGGGACTCAACCATGTAATGTATAACAGGATAGCCAGTGGATCTAGAGAAGAATACAACCATGTAAAGTATGACAGGATCGTCTGTGGATCCAGAGAAGGACACAACTGTGTGAAGTATGACAGGATGGTCAGTGGATCTAGAGAAGGACACAACTATGTACAGTATGACAGGATGGTATGTGGATTCAGAGAAGGTCACAACCATGTAAAGTATGACAGGGTGGTATGTGGATCCAGAGAAGGACACAAACATGCAAAGTATGACAGGGTGGTCTGTGGATCCAGAGAAGAACACAACCATGTAAAGTATGACAGGATCGTCTGTGGATCCAGAAAAGGACACAACTGTGTGAAGTATGACAGGATGGTCAGTGGATCTAGAGAAGGACACAACTATGCACAGTATGACAGGATCGTCTGTGGATCCAGAGAAGGACACAACTGTGTGAAGTATGACAAGATGGTCAGTGGATCCAGAGAGGGTCTCAACCATGTAATGTATTACAGGACAGCCAGTGGATCCAGAGAAGAACACAGCTATGTAAAGTATGACAGGGTGGTCTGTGGATCCAGAGAAGGACGCGACCATATACAGTAAGGCAGGATGGTGAGTGAATTTAGAGAAGGACACAACCATGTAAAGTATGCCAGAAAAGTCAGTGGATCTAGAAAAGGACACAACTGTGTAAAGTATGACAGGATGGTCAATGGATCCAGAGAGGGACGCAACCATGTAATGTATACAAGGATAGCCAGTGGATCTAGAGAATGACGCAACCATGTAAAGTATGACAGAATGGTCAGTGGATCCAGAGAGGGACTCAACCATGCAATGTATAACAGGATAGCCAGTGGATCTAGAGAAGAACACAACCATGTAAAGTATGACAGGATAGCCAGTGGATCTAGAGAAGGACGGAACCATGTCAAGTATGACAGAATGGTCAGTGGATCCAGAGAGGGACTCAACCATGTAATGTATAACAGGATAGCCAGTGGATCTAGAAAAGAACACAACCATGTAAAGTATGACAGGATCGTCTGTGGATCCAGAGAAGGACGCAACCATGTCAAGTATGACAAAATGGTCAGTGGATCCAGAGAGGGACTCAACCATGTAATGTATAACAGGATAGCCAGTGGATCTAGAGAAGAACACAACCATGTAAAGTATGACAGGATCGTCTGTGGATCCAGAGAAGGACACAACTGTGTGAAGTATGACAGGATGGTCAGTGGATCTAGAGAATGATACAACTATGTACAGTATGACAGGATGGTATGTGGATTCAGAGAAGGACACAACCATGTAAAGTATGACAGGGTGGTATGTGGATCCAGAGAAGGACACAAACATGCAAAGTATGACAGGGTGGTCTGTGGATCCAGAGAAGGACGCGACCATGTAAAGTATGACAGGATCGTCTGTGGATCCAGAGAAGGACACAACTGTGTGAAGTATGACAGGATGGTCAGTGGATCTAGAGAAGGACACAACTATGTACAGTATGACAGGATGGTATGTGGATTCAGAAAAGGACACAACCATGTAAAGTATGACAGGGTGGTATGTGGATCCTGAGAAGGACACAAACATGCAAAGTATGACAAGGTGGTCTGTGGATCCAGAGAAGGACGCGACTATGTAAAGTATGGCAGGATCGTCTGTGGATCCAGAGAAGGACACAACTGGGTGAAGTATGACAGGATGGTCAGTATATCCAGAATAGGACGCAACCATGCAAAGTGTGACAGGATGGTCAGTGGATCTAGAGAAGTACACAACTATATGTAAAGTAAGACAGGTTGGCCAGTGGGTCCAGAGAGGGACGCAACCATGTAATGTATAACAGGATGGCCAGTGGATCTAGAGAAGGACGCAACCATATAAAGTATGACAGGATGGCCAGTGGATCTAGAGAAGGACACAACCATGTCAATTATGACAGGATGGTCAGTGGATCTAGAGAAGGACGCAACTATGTACAGTATCACAGGATGGTCAGTGGATCTAGAGAAGGACACAGCTATGTAAAGTGTGACAGGATGGTCAGTGAATCTAGAGAAGGACACAACTATGTAAAGTATATATAAACCATGTAAAGTATGACAGGATGGCCAGGGGATCTAGAGAAGGACACAGCAATATAAAGTATGACAGGATGGTCTGTGGATCTAGAGAAGGACACAACTATGTAAAGTAAGACATTAGGTCAGTGGATCTATAGAAAGACACAACTATGTAAAGAATATATAAACCATGTAAAGTATGACAGGATAGCCAGTGGATCTAGAGAAGGACACAACTGTGTAAAGTATGACAGGATGGTCAATGGATCCAGAGAGGGACGCAACCATGTAATGTATACCAGGATAGCCAGTGGATCTAGAGAATGACGCAATCATGTAAAGTATGACAGGATGGTCAGTGGATCCAGAGAGGGACTCAACCATGTAATGTATAACAGGATAGCCAGTGGATCTGGAGAAGAACACAACCATGTAAAGTATGACAGGATCGTCTGTGGATCCAGAGAAGGACACAACTGTGTGAAGTATGACAGGATGGTCAGTGGATCTAGAGAAGGACACAACTATGTACAGTATGACAGGATGGTATGTGGATTCAGAGAAGGACACAACCATGTAAAGTATGACAGGGTGGTATGTGGATCCAGAGAAGGACACAAACATGCAAAGTATGACAAAATGGTCTGTGGATCCAGAGAAGAACACAACCATGTAAAGTATGACAGGATCGTCTGTGGATCCAGAGAAGGACACAACTGTGTGAAGTATGACAGGATGGTCAGTGGATCTAGAGAAGGACACAACTATGTACAGTATGACAGGATGGTATGTGGATTCAGAGAAGGACACAACCATGTAAAGTATGACAGGGTGGTATGTGGATCCAGAGAAGGACACAAACATGCAAAGTATGACAGGGTGGTCTGTGGATCCAGAGAAGGACGCGACCATATAAAGTATGACAGGATCGTCTGTGGATCCAGAGAAGGACACAACTGTGTGAAGTATGACAGGATGGTCAGTGGATCTAGAGAAGGACACAACTATGTACAGTATGACAGGATGGTATGTGGATTCAGAGAAGGACACAACCATGTAATGTATACCAGGATAGCCAGTGGATCTAGAGAATGACGCAACCATGTAAAGTATGACAGGATGGTCAGTGGATCCAGAGAGGGACTCAACCATGTAATGTATAACAGGATAGCCAGTGGATCTGGAGAAGAACACAACCATGTAAAGTATGACAGGATCGTCTGTGGATCCAGAGAAGGACACAACTGTGTGAAGTGTGACAGGATGGTCAGTGGATCTAGAGAAGGACACAACTATATGTAAAGTAAGACAGGTTGGCCAGTGGGTCCAGAGAGGGACGCAGCCATGTAATGTATAACAGGATGGCCAGTGGATCTAGAGAAGGACGCAACCATATAAAGTATGACAGGATGGCCAGTGGATCTAGAGAAGGACACAACCATGTCAATTATGACAGGATGGTCAGTGGATCTAGAGAAGGACGCAACTTTGTACAGTATGACAGGATGGCCAGTGGATCCAGAGAAGGACGCAACTATGTACAGTATCACAGGATGGTAAGTGGATCTAGAGAAGGACACAGCTATGTAAAGTGTGACAGGAGGGTCAGTGAATCTAGAGAAGGACACAACTATGTAAAGTATATATAAACCATGTAAAGTATGACAGGATGGCCAGGGGATCTAGAGAAGGACACAACTATGTAAAGTAAGACATTAGGTCAGTGGATCTAGAGAAGGACACAACTATGTAAAGTATATATAAACCATGTAAAGTATGACAGGATAGCCAGTGGATCTAGAGAAGGACAGAACTATGTAAAGTAAGACATGATGGTCAGTGGATCTAGAGGAGGACAGAACCATGTAAAGTAAGACATGATGGTCAGTATGTCCAGAATAGGACGCAACCATGTAAAGTGTGACAGGATGGCCAGAGGTTCTAGAGAGGACGAAACCATATAAAGTTTGACAGATGGCCAGTTGATCTAGAGAAGGACAAAACTATGTAAAGTTAGACAGGATGGTCAGTGGATCTTGAGAAGGATTCAACCATGTAAAGTTAGACAGGATGGTCAGTGGATCTTGAGAATGACACAACCACCTTTAATGACAGGATGGATCTACAGAAGGATTTAACGATGTGTCCAGTCCTACATTTTGTCAAATAGGAAGAAACCTATCATGACTGAGATATTTGGTGGAGGGGGTGGGGGTTGTCGGTGTTACTACGGTAATAAAGAGAAAGAAAATAAATATGAATTAAATTTGCTTTTTTTTTAATTTTGTTGATGTATAATATTTAAAATGTTCACCTTAAACACCTCAAAGGAAGGTGTCAAAAAATCTGTTTCAGGCCCATCGACCTGTTTCCATGGTATCAAGCGTCATAAACTGCAGTGTGACAGTGTCGATTCATGAACAGGAGTTGCTGCACAATACCAGGGGGTTTTAAGTGCTACAAAATGATTCTGTTACACGTTAGTCTGACTTCATGTGAAAAGCAAGAACATTATTTCCCCACGAAGTTGTGTGATTTAGCAGCAGTTCCTGTGTGAACACTGTGAAAGATGATTAAAATTTACAGCACGGAAAGAAATCAAAACTGTAGGCAGCATACATTACCTCTTGCTGCACAGGGTGGTTCTTCGCCGATTTTTAACCTTTAAAACATATCTTAAAAATCACCAGGGTCGCGAGGGAAGTCCCCTCCCCCTTTACATAAGGCCAAGAACAAAAAAATCATGAGCATATCTGTCACTTGTGATTATAACTGTGAATACGGAGGTCAGTTTTGGAAAATCAGCTGAATTGGAGATCTAGTGAAAAATTTAACAGAAAACTAACTTTTCTGTAAAAGAAAGGTTAACAGTTTCATAAGTGCTTAATGTTAAGACTACTTATGTTTTACGCGCACCAGTCTATGAATAACCGAGTGGATGTTCATACCTTTTCATACCATGTCATGATGTCAAAGTCTACTTGGTACACGAGAGAACTACACGCTTCCGGAGACCTGACTGGTTGATAAACTGTGACCTGCTAAGCCTAGCAGGACGCCTAGATGTGCTTGTAATGTTTAAAATACAGGGACGAACAGAAGAATCACAAAAATATGTCAGACATGAAGACAGGAACCGTTGTTTGGAGACCTTAAATTGGCAGTCGAACAGGCCACATGACACGCGGGAAATTTGTTAAGCTGCTATTTTTCATTTATTTATTTGTATCATTTAAATTTTCTTTCTTCATCTACGTCCATGTTCTGTTCAAAATGTTGTTAGTTAATAACAGACTGTAAATAACAGCCTGACGGAGCACTGGGGTAGGTATTAAACATACCTATATACATGCCACATGCTATAAATATATATATATATATATATATATATATATTTTTATATATATATATTTATATATATATATATATATATATATATATATATATATATATATGATCGGGTCGCATTCTGTGAAACAGACTGTGAATTTACAGTGTTGTTTTTCTTCAGAGTTATATCGCTCTGGCCTAGTCTGTCGGCCATAGAGCACTTTACAACGGAGGGTAACTCTACCTTATATATATATATATATATATATATATATATATATATATATATATATATAAATATATATATATACTGCTGCATGGGGAGTTCTTCTCCCCAGTCTTAATATGGTGTTATCACTCGGCGTATAATAATACGGCCAGCAAAAATATAACATTCACTGTTTTTTTTTACTGCAGTAACTATGGACACGTTGATTTTTAATCTGAGGTCGTATCTTTATGACCATCATTTGGTCTGTTATATAGTATAGCTCGTTCCTCGGGTTCCTGTGAAGAAAAGGCATGTGCACGTTAAAATTAAGAACCTTTTACAGCTTGCCGAGAGGAAACTTAACAGTAATCAAATCAAGTCTATGCAACTCAAAACCAGCATTTAACCCGGAAGTATCTTGTGGAAAACACCTGAACATATCTGTAATCAAACTGCAATTACGAAAAAATCCGATTCCTCATAGATAATTCATTAACAAATCAACATGGGCGCGATGATACACAGACACAATGCCCAAACACAAGGTGTTTCTCTAAAAAAAAATAAAAAAAAATCGTTGGGTCCGCTTAATTCATGATGAATTAGAAAAATTTATATCCTAGGTCCATGTGACGTCCGCAATGCCAGCTGTTTTAGCCAGATGAATTAAGATCATGTAATACATGCAGGGCTAACCTAATATCAATCAGATTCCTTGGTTCACCTGGAAACACCGTGCATCGAGAGCACTTGACTAACTGCACACCGTCAACAGCTGTCTCCTCATCAATATGCATGGCGTCACGAGTGACGTCATGACAGCAGCTGCCCAGCCTCTGATATGGAGTTGTGATGCTCTGGCGGGACCAAAGGGATGAGAAATCGATGATGGCGGTCGAAACAGACGTCGGTAGATTACTGGCAGATAATAGAGGACGCCTTCACCATGAGAGGCCAGCTGAGTTTAGCGATCAATTTGTACAGTACCTCCTGGCTGGCATTCAGACACCGTTTCTGGTTTGTGTTGGCGGGGGTTTGTGCCAGGTCTTCCTAGTGCGTGCCACCACACAAAACCAGAGACTTTTCTCAACAATTCTTAAAGTCAATTTCCTGAAGAGTGTTTTTTTTCTACGAAATATGTGAGCAAGCTCTGAGCAGCGGATGTTAGTTATCATTTATCTTAGCAGCAGGGAAGACCTTGTTTCTGGAATGTTTCCTAGCCAGACGTTTCGAGCGTGGGACCTTTGATAATATGCAAAATATGCCTAGTGTTTTCTCTTTTTTTTTTACCGTTTTAATATGACTGTGCATATTTAAGGAGACGAATCTATTAACTATCGATGTCCCTGACATTTTGCCTTACTGGGCAGACCTTCTGCATCCATAAAAGACCACCAAATGTCATCTGAGGATTGTCATTATCTACAGACGCGTAGCCCGGATTAAGAGAAGGCGGTGCCGCACCTTGATATACCCGCTAGGAAGTCGGTGAATAATATACATATATAAACATGCATGCATGTATAACATTCAAGGTTGAATTTTTTTAATATTCAAAACAAGAAAAACAATTGCCACACCATGACTCATTACATTGTGTAGAATCGGACACAAAAGAGTTTAAAGGAAAACAATATTTCATGTTCTGAAATACATTTTTATTTACTGAGATCTTGATTTAACATGGTAACCTCTTCTGTAAGATAGAAGGTCCTATTCGCGAGCGAGGTTCGACTAACAACGGTGAAATTTTATATGGATGAGACTTCCCCGACAAAAACTGACATATACCAAAAACATCCATCGTGGGATATATTGCAGAAATATCAGGAGGATAGCATAGGGGGAATGGTCTTGTAAACAGTCTTATATAATGTATCTGTATTGATGAAACGAGCGTTGTCATCAGCAACACATCTTTGTATGTTCCCAACTCAATCAATATTCAGTATATAAATGAACAGATATCGCAATATTATTTCGCTGTGAAATTAATATGATTCCGCTCTACACTTTTTTTTTTTTTTTTTCTTTTTCATTTACGGCAACAGTGACTTGAGCTTGTTTTGGACATGCGCGTGTTTAAAACGCTGTAACAAGGGAGGAGGGAGGACGACCTTACATATTACCCTAACTTCCTTCTCGGACTGACCCCATAATCACTAGTCAGGGGAGGCCCCGTAGTGTGTAGGAGTTCTGTTCCTTATTGCTGTCGTCAGCGCACTGGATTAACGCCAGCTGGTCCTTACATCATCAATTAACAATAAAAAAAAAGAAGGATGGCACGAGATTTTGAAGCCGGATTAAATGGATCACCGCGGAGAGGTTTAAACCGGGCTGCACCAAGTTTGTTGTCTTTCCTGAGACTTTTTTTTTTTTAATTTTGCTCATACAGTAGGCAAAGGATTCTATCCAACTTGCAAATAAGTCTTATCATTTTGGTTGTGGTTATCAGCAAGCAACCTGTAAGGAAACAAAATAATTAACTTACCCGAAAATGCTGCCGTGATTGCTGCTACAAGGACTGATATTATTGCTGAAGGCCCAGCAATATCTTTTACAACTTGCCCAGAAACAATCAGTGTTCCTAATATGAGGGAGGGTGCCAGTCCACGAGCAAATAGGTCCCAACTGGTGGTACAAGTCATACGTTTTTCGGATTCTGCATTCTGTTCGTAGTAAATTTTCCGCCGAAAAAGGTGTCCCCAAAACGTCGCCACTGCTGGCAAACACCCCTGCTCACACCAGGGAGCCATGGTCCGGCCTCTGTGTGTTGTTATGTGCGGCCAAAGCTGCCGAGCTTCGGTTAAATTGGATTTCCTCCAACGACCACCAAAAATAGACCGGCGGTCGATATTTGTGTGTAGCTGTTATAGAAAGTTCTCTTGAAGGTGGGGTCAATCGCGTCCAAGGTCAGACGCGTGTGTCTGGAGGAGTCGCCATGTAAACATTACCTGCTTCACACCGGCTGCTGGTTCACCTCCTCACGACTGTCATGTCATCCCCGGTCGCTGTTCGGAAAATCTGAACCGCAAGCACTTGTTAGCTCTGCAAAGGAAAAAATCAATATCATAATACGTGGGTCACTTTATCATGTTAGTGTGCCGCCTAGTCAAGCAAGGCCATTATTCAAATTTAAGGCCATATTTATCTCTCACCATATTAGAATAGTCAATGGTAAACGGGCATGGCCATCACTGTTGTACTGCTATCCGGTGTATATACTTCACTAACATTGTGTTTTCTTGTGTCAGTTGTGTTGTTTATACTATTTACGGACATCGCTATCATTGGTATATTCTTGTGTGCTGTTTATACTATTTACGGACATCGCTATCATTGGTATAACCTCTTGTGCTGTTTATACTATTTACGGACATCGCTATCATTGGTATAATCTCTTGTGCTGTTTATACTATTTAAGGACATCGCTATCACTGGTTTATTCTTGTGTTCTGTTTATACTATGTATGGACATCGCTATCATTGGTATAACCTCTTGTGATGTTTAAACTATGTACGGACATCGCTATCATTGGTATAATCCCTTGTGCTGTTTATACTATTTACGGACATCGCTATCATTGGTATAACCTCTTGTGCTGTTTATACTATTTACGGACATCGCTATCATTGGTATAATCTCTTGTGCTGTTTATACTATTTACGGACATCGCTATCATTGGTATAATCTCTTGTGCTTTTTATACTATGTACGGGCATCGCTATTATTGGTATAATCTCTTGTGCTGTGTATACTATTTACGGACATCGCTATCATCGGTATAATCTCTTGTGCTGTTTATACTATGCATGGACATCGCTATCATTGGTATATTCTTGTGTGCTGTTTATACTATGTATGGACATCGCTATCATTGGTATAACCTCTTGTGATGTTTAAACTATGTACGGACATCGCTATCATTGGTATAATCCCTTGTGCTGTTTATACTATTTACGGACATCGCTATCATTGGTATAACCTCTTGTGCTGTTTATACTATTTACGGACATCGCTATCATTGGTATAATCTCTTGTGCTGTTTATACTATTTACGGACATCGCTATCATTGGTATAATCTCTTGTGCTTTTTATACTATGTACGGGCATCGCTATCATTGGTATAATCTCTTGTGCTGTGTATACTATTTACGGACATCGCTATCATCGGTATAATCTCTTGTGCTGTTTATACTATGTATGGACATCGCTATCATTGGTATATTCTTGTGTGCTGTTTATACTATTTATGGACATCGCTATCATTGGTATAACCTCTTGTGATGTTTAAACTATTTACGGACATCGCTATCATTGGTATAATCTCTTGTGCTGTTTATACTATTTACGGACATCGCTATCATTGGTATAATCTCTTGTGCTGTTTATACTATTTACGGACATCGATATCATTGGTATAATCTCTTGTGCTGTTTATACTATTTACGGACATCGCTATCATTGGTATAATCTCTTGTGCTTTTTATACTATGTACGGGCATCGCTATCATTGGTATAATCTCTTGTGCTGTGTATACTATTTATGGTCATCGCTATCATCGGTATAATTTCTTGTGCTGTTTATACTATGTATGGACATCGGTATATTTGGTTTCTTCTTGTGTGCTGTTTATACTATTTACGGACATCGCTATCATTGGTATAATCTCTTGTGCTGTAAATACTATGTACGGACATCACTATCATTAGTATAATCTCATGTGCTGTTTATACTATGTACTGACATCGCTATCATTGGTATTATCTCTTGTGCTTTTTATACTATGTACGGACATCGCTATCATTGGTATAATCTCTTGTGCTGTTTATACTATTTACGGACATCGCTATCATTGGTATAATCTCTTGTGCTTTTTATACTATGTACGGATATCGCTAGCAATAGTGTGTTCTTGTATGCTGTTTATACTGTGTGCGGAAATCGCTATCATTGGTTTATTTCTGTGTGCTGTTTATACTCTATACGGACATCGCCATCATTGTTGAATTTGGCATATTCTTAAGTGTTGTTTATATTGTATACAGACATTGCCATCACTAATGTAGCCGTGTTATTTTTTATTCCTGTTTGAAGTTAACACTATTCATAAAATATGACTAAGTTTTAGGTTGACATATAGATATGTTCAGATTATTTATCTCTAGAAATACATTGGCTTTGTGGGACAATATTTCAACTACTTCAACTATATATTCAACCTCTTCAACTTTTTTCAACTATTTTTCAAATGTTGATCCATGTACATTTCAAGTTTCTTCCATATTCGCACTGGGTAAATGAAATAGCAGTGGTCATGAATGCGTCGCTGTACATTGTCTGTGGTATATGTAATTAAGAAGAAACAAAGGAGTTTTATGTCATCGAATTATTTGATTATTGCCATAATTTGGCCTGAGGTTTAATTGAGGTTTATATGAAGACACAATTAGATAGATTCATGATTTAGTTATTAAACGACGGTATTAGCTATATTAGTGCACGGCTCGTGTGATGCACGTCTTCAATCAAACGGGCTGATACAGACGGGCTATGCCGATATAACTCGAAACAACCGGGCCGTGATACGGTCCTACCTCTTCGCGTCGTATCACCTTGGCCAAGATACCTGAAGCCCATTGATGGAATGCTTGTTCGGTTAATTAGATACAGCGATGACTTGTTGCGTCGATATGCATGTTTGTAAGAATGCACACAGTATGGTCATCGTGCGTCAAAATTTCCTGATTTTACCCATAATTATGATAAAATCTATTTTAAGTTTTAAATCTTTAACAAGACATATAAGAATGATGTTAGTGTACATGCCCAATGACCTTGGAATGCCATTCAAGAGATGCCCCATAAACCTTAAAGGTGCCCATTCACCTAACTTTTGAAAAGGAACTTTTTGATTTCTGGCTTCATAAGGCCTTCGTGAAGGATGTGTGAACTTGTTTATCAACAACATGTTTGTAAATACGGCAATGCTGACAAACGGGAAAAAACATGTGAACTTAGGTAGTAGGTTGTAAATATGCAGAGGAAGAGAGGTCACCTGTTGTAAAACGCCATTTGCAAAGTTATGGCTTATCTGACTGTTCGCCAGTTGCCCTTGTTGAATTTGTTTTGATGGCGGGTTCCCACATATTATAAACTCGTTAAATAAACAAGCAGGTTGCGTGTGGTGATACCCACGTTTTCTGGCCTATTTTTATGAAAGCTCGAAAAGTATATAAAGGTCAGATAGGTCATTGGGCCCCTTCAAAATAAAGCTGACAGTGTTACCATTTGTACCTAAAAATGTCATGCTTTGATCACACAATTCACATTTGGTTAGTCTATACACCACTCTTCTATCCGTCAAACAGTTTTGACAGAGAGTTACAAACAGACAGACGGACCGACAGAAGCCTGGACTAGCAGACACCCCATCTTGGAGTGTAGACATCTTCTGACTCGCGTGGGGAAATTTGAAAATAATCAAACTGAATTGTTTAAAGTTGGTAGACATGGGTGGCGTCACAAACAAAAATTGCACACTGGCCAATATGTCTGAGAACGTGATAATTGCTGGAGTAGTCTGCAGGATTATGTTACAAAAAAATGCGTAAAAAATTATGAAAATGATGGAACCACCAGCGTGTAATACAGATTATCATTCAGGTCTATAAACACACAAATTTTCATGACAATTCGGATAAATCTGCCATTTTGCACGTGTTTTACCAATACAAAAGTCTATACACCTGAGGTGCTAAAACTTGTTTTTACGCCGTAACTTGGAGATCACTTGTTCGATTCTGTTCATAATTGGCATGATGACAGTCTAAATGAAACGAACGCTGCACAATCCAACTTTCAGGGTGAACAAAATCATGTTTGTGTCACAGCCCGCCGAATATAGGTCTTTGTTTGTAGGCTTAACAGACGGACGGAGGACGGACAAAGCGTGATCGCTGCATCACAGATGTTTTGTCTGATGGAAAAGGTAAAATCAATGAAAGACAGCCCCCCCCCCCCCCGGTACCATCACTTGTACAGATCATGTTATCGAGAATTTCTGGGTTTTTTTTTTAATCTGTTCGACTTCAATGAAAGCACAAGTTAAGACCCTATTTCTACAGTCGTTAAAGTCACATAATATACTATATATTATTTCCATACTAAAAATCGATGTTACTGTACACTGGCGGTGTATCAATTTAATTCCATACTTTTGAGAAAACGGAAGGTAGTCCCAGTGACATTGAACATCAGCAGCATGCATAGTTTATTTATACACGCGACCAGCTTATCATGTCACAGAGGATCCGACATCAGCGTCACTTAAGCCTCGTTATGAGATTAATTTACCATCGTGGATCATCTGACGTGACATTTAAGACCAGGGCGGTCCGGAGGGGTTCCCTGGTCTGTCAAGTGTCTCTGCATCTGTCCCTCGAGTACTGATTGAGGGGGCGACACCGCTCTCGAGTCCGCCTACATCTCCATAATTCCATCAGATCACACAGTCAAGCTCCTGAGTGCTGCATTCACAATCAGGTCGGTGTGATATATTAGTGTATAACTGGCACAATCAAAATATCTCTATCAGACAAATATTCTTAGGATATTGGATTGAGATGTGCAGTATCAGAAACCACGTTTTGCACGGTCAGCCAGAGCAGTCTGCACGGTCACTGAGCCAAAGCAGTCGGCAGCCTACAAGAGCGGTCTGCACGTTCAGTCAGAGCGGACAGCACGGTCAGTAAGAGCACTTCGACGGTCGGTCAATGCGGTCTGTCAGAGCATTCTGCATGGTCTTCCCGTTCCGGATGCGTGCAACACTGCTCGCCTGATCCGGACGAGGTCTGTTCACTGTCGTCCTATATGGACGGGGTTTGTCACTGTCGTTCTATATGGAAGAGGTTTGTTCACTGTCGTCCTATATGGACGAGGTTTGTTCCTTATCGTCCTATATGGACGAGGTTTGTTCATTGTCGTCCCAAATGGACAAGGTTTGTTTATTGTCGTCCTAAATGGACGAGGTTTGTTCATTGTCTTCCTATATGGACGAGGTTTGTTCACTGTCGTAATATATGGACGAGGTTCGTTCACTGTCGTCCTATATGGACGAGGTTTGTTCATTGTCGTCCTATATGGACGAGGTTTGTCCATTGTCTTCCTGTATGGTACCACCTAAAAAGGTTGCTGATTTATATTAACGCCGATATCTTCAGTATAATGGATGTGTGAATGTGCGTCAGTAATTTAACATTTTGAGGTTAAAAGCCAGCTATTCACTTGTCGTATTTGCAGATTTATGTGATTTTAGGCTTACTCTCGGCATCATTAATGAAATATAGTCAATTCCTCATAGGAAAACTTCTGATATATGCATGAGGTTGTTTAGCTGCAAGCTGCCAGTAAACACGGTTTTAGTGGCGAATCCTTATCCCCGTTGAGTTGTAATATGTCTCATTTTATCTATTTATTTTCCCAGTTTTTCATAATTCTGTTTTACTAATTAGCAATGACTTTTATTACTTTTAAGTTCATTAGTCCAGGATATCAATGAACAGCTGTGTGATTTGCTGTGTTAGGAAATAGTATCCAAATATTTCTAAAATGAGAGAGGATTTTTTTAATTACACTCTGTTGGGTCATAACACTGAGGAACCCCCAAAGTCGCACTCCTCTGTGAGTGAGTCACTGCACTTTCTCATAATTCTTTGTGAAACGTGCCTCAAAGTGTCCTCTTTACATTGCATTTTCACAAATTATCTTAATATATAGGAGACAATACCCTTCCTCATGTAGTAAATAAACATATATAAATATTTAAACAATTTTACATGGATTATAGAAATGGTTATTATAACTAATCGAGGCACTCTCCATGCCTCAGGTGGTGGCCTACAACCCACTCTCATAGCCACGCCGGGGATCAAACCCGGGTCGCCAGCGGAGAGAGCCGAGCATTTTACCCCTCGACTGTCCAGACCCCAAATGTACCTGAATTTAACATTCATTACAACATGGTTCATAATTGAAATAACAAATAAACAAATGTTTATATTTTCATAGGCTGAAATCTATTACGTAGTAATAATATATATTAAATTTACAAAACAAAACATTAATTCCACAATTAACCACTTAGTTTTCATGAAACCCATGAAAAGCCAACCGTATATTAGCCCCCCCCCCCCCCCCTCCCCCACCCCTTCAATCGAATTTCTGGATCCGCCACTGGGTTACACGTCCCTTTTGACAAACAGAAAAACCACGTGACCAGAGATTGTTTATTGCTCGCATGCCGTCGTTAGTGAGAGCATGTGGAGCAACGCCATCTGGTGTCATTTGTAAACCTCTAACACAGGTCAGATCTGGTGTCCTTTGTAAACCTCTAACACAGGTCAGATACCGGAATGGACCCCTCTAAGCTGCTGTAGAGTTAGTTAAAATTAGCGAAAGGGTTACACTTTAGTTACTTATTACAAATCCGGTGGATTGTTTGTTGAAACCAGATTTTGTTTTAAGCTGTACGACATTGTAACAGTCTGCAGAAATACAAAACATGCTGGAGTAGGGTGCAATACATGATCAATCAATTTCAAAACAGATGAGCTCTTACGTATATATATATATATATATATATATATATATATATATATATATATGTGTGTGTGTGTGTGTGTGTGTGTTTAAGTTATTATATATATATATATATATATATATATATATATATATATATATATACATACTATTGATATATGTCTGCTCAATACAAAGAGCGGCATGGCTGTATGAGGGCTGTACATATAGCTGAGCCACACAGGGAAACAATACCAGATGATCCAAGTCAATTTTGTTTGCTGTGTTGTGTTGAATAATTCTATCACTTGGCATGTAAAGCACATAGGAAACATTCAACAGAGCGATTACATCCGCCACGGAAAACGCAACAACCACAGAACACGCACCTGTCCAGGGCCTTGTGTTATCTGGTTTATCAACGATACATTTTCACAATCAGGAATATAATACCAAGGGGTTGTGAGTAGTATATATATATATATATATATATATATATATATATATATATATATATATATATATATATACTAAAGAGGCTTATAATTATCGGCAAGGGCTCGATAATGGGATATCGATTATTTGTAAGGAAATAATTTACAAATTATCGTTATAAGAAAACTCGCTTGGCAGAAACGTCTATCCACGCTATGTATTAATATACATTTAGTGATGTTGCTTATTCTCGCTTGAGCTAAATAGGCCAGTTTTAACTACACTTAACTTGTCCTGAAATTTTGATAGATTAGCTATGTGATCATGTTTATCGTGCAATAAAGATTAAGGCTAAAAATAGACAAGTTATTCATTTTGAAGCTCAAGTTCATGAAATGTTTGGTAATTTGCCAAATTGCCATATTAGTCCTCTTCAAACGGCTGATATATCCATTTGTCGATATAATGAGCCAGCCGTAATATATATATATATATATATATATATATATATATATATATATATATATATATATATGTTTTGTGTGATAAGTGCTACAGATAACAACAGGTAAACAGTTTTGTTAATATATATACATGTATCTTACTCTGGCAGTCCTAGCGTGAAATAAGAAGCCGGACCACTTTTCCAAAACTTTGTATTTCCCTATAATATTAAGGTGTGCGTGGTAGTACTACACTAGAGCTGGACACAGAAACACGTTGTCTGGTAAACAATCACGCACATTGATTTTAGTACAAACCACAAAATCAGATTTTCAAAACGGGTCCGTCCTCTGAATCAGCTTTATTAAATGTGGTTAGCATGGAAAAGCTTACTATACCAGACTGAGACCGCGTGTTAAATAGGGGTTATGGTAGTGATGCCGAACACAGCCATGTCACCACCGTAAAGAAAGAACACGTATAAAGAGAATATAATGAATACATACATACGACTGTTGGGTGTTTGACGCGGGTACTGCTGAGCACTGGCTGGGTATATTGACAACCTACGCTGTACAGCTACGCTGTACCTGTACAGCCTACTTTACATGTTATTGTAAACCCAGGAAGCGATCGGTGACAGCGCGCATACCGGCCGCTCACAGCCCCCGTATCCAGCGATATCGATCGTTAATGATCAATGACTCGTTTTTGGTCTGTTTAATTGCCCGGGGTTGTTATAATTGAGGACGCTCACTGACTGTGTAGCTGAGCTGATCGTCAGTGAGCGGTCTGTCTGCTGGGTTGTTTTTTAGTAACGGATCATGCGATGAGTGTACAAACACCACACATCACGTCTTTGTTTGGCAGCTGAATGCAGATTAAATCTAACAACATAAAAGCCCCCAGGCACACAACATGTATTTATAATAGAAAACGTACGATTAGCCAGGATTACTTTACTAAAAGGAAACAATTGTGTTCCTGGTGAGTGATGCCGGGCGGGATGTCGCCACTTCTTAGACTTTACACAAGATTAATATCTAAGTATACGTGTATATAAAGTATTGCGAAATTTATTGTGTAAATAAAATGCCTCATAAAGTTATAAAGAAAGTATTTGTAGTTGGGATCTTTCAGCTACTTGAACAATTTGTTTCTTTAAAGATTATATATTTGAGTAGTTCCAGATAAAGAAATGCATCAATCTGATATACCTAATAAATGAAAATATCCCATGAAAAATGTGTTTGATATTCCTCCACCCCCTCCCCCGTTACATCTTACACACATACACATATCCCGTATAAAGGTTGTAGATGTGACGGCCAGGACGGCTTAGACCCGCTGTTATGATGAATGTTATCTTTCTTTGCCCTGAGATCCGTCTGCCTTATTATTATTATTTTTAATTCTTGTAAAACAGACCGAGGTGACACAGACACCTGCCCAGAAGGGACAGGGAGTTACCGCCGCCCGACACCCAGACACCTGCCCAGGAGTGACAAGAGAGACACGGCCTGTCACCAGGAGACCTGCCAAGGAGGGACTAAGAGATACCGCATGTCACCAGACACCTGCCTGACAGGGACAGATAGACACCGCCTGTCAGCCAGACATATGCCTAGTATCGACAGATAGACACCGCCTGTCACCCAGACACCTGCCCAGGGGGACAGAGAGACACCGCCTGTCACCCAAACACCTGCCTAGTAGGGATAGAGAGACACCGCCTGTCACACAGACACCTGCCCAGGAGGGACAGGTAGACACCGCCCGTCACATAGACACATGCCAAGAAGGGACAGATAGAAAACGCCTGTCATCCAGACACCTGCCAAGGAGGGACAGAGAGATACCGCATGTCACCCGGACACCTGCCTAATAGGGACACCGCCTGTCACCCGGACAGCTACCTTGTACAGACAGATAGACACCGCCTGTCACCCAGACACTTGCCAAGGGGGGACAGAGAGACATCGCTGTCACACAGACACCTACATAGTAGGTACAGAGAGACACCGCCTGTCAACTAGACACCTGCCAAGAAATGACAGAGAAAAATTTCCTGTGAACGAGACACTTGCCAAGGGGGACAGAGGGACACCGCCTGTCTCACAGACACCTGCCAAGGAGGGACAGATAGGAAACGTATTTCATCTAGACACCTGCCAAAAAGGGACAGAGAGATAACGCCTGTCACCCAGACACCTGCCCAGGATGGACAGAGAGACACTGTCTGTCACCCAGACACCGGCCCAGGAGGGACAGAGAGACACTGCCTGTCACGTAGAATGCTGCATAGTAGGGACAGAGAGACACCGAGACACCTGCAAAGGATGCACAGAGAGTCAACGCCTGTCATCCAGAAACCTACCCAGAAATTACAGGGAAACACCGCCTGTCACCGAGACACCTGCAACATAGGCACAGAGAGCCACCACCTATCACACAGGCACCTGCCGAAGAGGGACAGAGTTTCACCGCCTGTCAGCTAGACACCTGACCAGAGGGGACAGAGAGACACCGCCTGTCACACAGACACCTGCCTAGGAGGGACAGATAAACACCGCCTGTCACCAAGAGACCTGCCCAGGAGGGAAGGAACACCGATTGTAATAATTCAGCCAGATATACGATTTTGGCATCTCCGTTTCCTCGCTGTCAATGATAGAACCTAGCAACTGTTGGTTAATGAAAATTGATCAGACTTTACGTAAACCCGATCTGAAGTCTTTAATGAAGCCCTGAAATCAGACATAGCAGCGTTATAATATTTCTTTAAATACAGGGAACAAGAGAGGATGACTGACAAAAACTTATTTCTGAGGACATTAAAGAACACTAAAGTGAAATATAGAAAGCTCTCTGCATATTCTGTCATTTGTGATGCTGACTTCACGCCTGCCCAAACCTGAAGTTTCAATATCCAAAATAATACAATACAACAATATCATACGTGCACATTTCTTTCTGTATCCCTGGAACCTTAACTCATGCACTTATGATTGGCGTATCCTTGAAAGGGTGTTCGTTGTAGAATCGGGGATAATAAAATTGAGTAGTTAAATAAAACGCTGCAAAGGAACGCAGAAAACCAGTCCCCTTATGCTGTCTTCCAATCAGGTCGTGGCAAATCGTGCGCACGAGTTTCCAAGTTGTGCAAAGCGTTCCAATCATTTTCTGACTGGAAATTCCCATACGCCCAAAATGAGAAGTCGAGGCGATTTTTCAGACACGATGTGCACGACTTCTACATGATGGCGGACAGCGTCCCTGGCAACCGCGAGATTTTACAAGGTATTTTCTGCATATGAAATGCAATATGATGTTACTGCTATTATTGAAGCTGAATGCACTATTTTGACCAATAAAAATTATATTATTTCTGGCTTAATATAAGTTGTTTGATCGTAAACGTGATTTGTTTTAAAAATTATATTATCGCTCACCTTCAAGTGGTTCTTCCAAATGTAGGCATACCGCATCGGTTGTTATTTTTTGTTGCAATTTTAAACGGACTGTTCAATGAATAATAATATTATTTAGTTTTTATCAGTTTTTAATAATTTTCATTAGTTTTTATCAGTTTGGTAATCCTTGGTGACTGGAACGCTTCCCTCCGGTGATCTCGAAACTCCCCAACTTCCTCATCTCGTGCGCACGAATTTCACGACTTGATTGGAAGGCAGCAATTATATAATAGTATCATGACGTCACAACGTGCCCCCGAGTTACAGGGTGGAAAGTATATAAACTGATTGATCAGACACTTGCAGATGTTACCTACTTGTATTTTACTGTTTATTTTACTGTGTAGGACTTACCTGGATATACAAAAGTCCTGTCTGTCAATCACGGAGCGTTAATCTCATCGTTCAGCTAACTTTAACCACTGCCGGGTCATCACCTGTTTGGCTCAGTTTGGGGCAGCACATGAACAAATCCTCGTATACACTGGTCCCTACAGTTTAAATCAGTTCCTCTTTATGTCAGCAGCCAAATGGCCTTGCAAGAATCGATATCTAGTCAGCATCACCAGGAAAGACACCTCGGAGGCCCTTGTTAATGTTCATATATCACTGGGCTGGTTTCTGTGGTACACAGACTTCCAGCTGCTGCTAGATGCCACAGAGACTGCCGACAGTGCTGTCCGGATACGGCTATACTGTTAATATCCCGGCAGAATGAAGACAGAGCTTAAAGTACGTCAGAGACCGCTGTAGTGGCCATTGAATAGATCAAAGACAGCACACGTCAGCTGAAAGCAACAGTCTGCCAGCTGGAAAGCCAGACCAACAGGACAGTACGACCAGCCTGCAGGACATTCCTCACAGAGAGACGCCTGCTTCATCAATCAGACGTCTGTCTTTTGTCCGAACACAATCCATGATCAAGCCCCCCACTGTCATGAGAGATAAACATGCAATAAACAGGAAGATGTTACCACTAATACATACTTACATATCGTACATTTACAACAGAGATAACATATTGGTTTATACACATTAACAAGACTTATGTAGATGTCGTGACAGTGTCAGTTCTTTTCATTATCAGTATAAACTTATGGCCAAGGGTGCTTGATCGTTAATTGCGATCTTTATGTTATTTACGGTTGCATAAATAGCACTCTTTGTCAAAATGGTTTCACTTTTATTATATAATTCAGTTTCTGTTTCTGAATGGTCGGGACTAAACACTACATGTCAACTCTGTTTCGTCGCCATATACAATTATTATCTTACACATAATAGGTATTATCTGTACCAGTCCACATTACAGGAGTTGATAATATAGACCCATGGCTGTCAGTCAGTGTAGTATTGTGTAATTCTAACGTGTCATTAAGTTCAGCATTTAGATACACAATCAGCTGTACAGATGTTGATTGACAGGTTTCAAAAGCAAATTAATATGATCGGGTATAATGATTCACTAGGAAATTAAGTTGACCAATGTCCATAAGATAAACTAGGCCATGTCAGTTGTTATAAACATTTATGGTGTCAAGCAAATAATGTGTCAAGCAACATTCAATGACAATATTTTTGTAATTTAATATACAAAGGGTGTACAACTGGAAACAGACATCGAAGAGCTAGGAGACAGAGATGTGAACCGTGTGCATCTCTGTCCTGCCTTGTAGGACACATAGTGGACGTTTGGCGTACTACGATAGAACTGGCTACATGCTAGGAATATTAAGATATGGGGATCTCCATTATAACAGAGATTATGACCGTCATTGTGAACCATGAGCAATACCTCCTATAACTGTTCTGTTTAGTATATATTGGACGGTGATGTCTAATCGAAAGATGTGAGCTAAATCTACAGCTAGAATGTGTAATCTAAGTGTTCACCATGAACCTGCAACAGTGTGTATGACATTCAATAGCCCTGGAACCCCGACTCAGTAGGCAATCAGATAACTGAGCTGGTAAGCCTACTCGAGTCGTGATACAAGTATTATCGAGGAATGAAGGTTAAACCTATTCCACTGCGTTTGTTGTGTGAAAGGGATTTCATCCAGATGCAAGACTTTGCCCTGATTTGATTGGCTGCTACACATGTGACATCATGGACTGAATTTTATCACTAACTCAGATCTAGTAATGCATGTTGTGTTTATTCTCTGCTGAAAATTTAGGACTGGCAGTGGTAGAAATACAGTGCTTTTACTGAGATCTAGAATTTAAAGTCACAGGGGATTTCCCAGTGTATGACATCACTGCCGAGTTGACAGTGCTCATTCCAAGCTGAAACACCGTCTCCATGGATACGGGTCATTTTTGTTTCGCCTGCAAGCTGCCTACGTCCTGTAACCCATGCGAGCCATGCTTCGGTTCATGCGGACATAAATTCAACAAACATGCCAAGGGGTTTACCAATGTGCTGGGTTAAAACGGAACTTTTCTCGCTCATGTTTTGTATTATTTAAAAGTACACAAAAAATGCCAACGATTGGTCTGGTTTATGTTGATTGACAGTGTACCTGCAGGCCATGAAGAGCGGTCACAAATGACAAAAATATTTGCATCTTCATAAGGCCTTATAATGCATTCTTTAGACCAAGATGTAAAGACACTGGCGCCAATAGTCTGGTCGTAATGCCAGGGGGTCGTAATGACGCTAGACATTCAACTGGAACATGTAACTCTGATGTACAGCCGGAATAGTGAGCCAGACTGTCAACAGAAACGGTATATAATTATACATGTCTAGTATAGCACGAAAGCTGTAAGTGTGATGTTCAACAGAATAAACTATGTGTTAAAGTTACAATTAACCCTCCGTAAAGTTATCAAGATAATACAACACGAATTCTTCCCCTGTGATACAAGGACAATTCAAAGGTTGCATTAGAAGAGAGTCGATCTGTAACATTTAACACGCGCTTCTGTAAGGTCTGGTTAGACAACAGCTGGAGAAGATAGTTGTAAGATGAGGCCACCAAAGAGACCACGCGGTTAATCTACACTATACGTTCACTTACATTTTTGCATGATGCACAGTATTTAAAATTTTAAAACGTGCTTCACCAGCTTATAAATATTTGCATGAATTATTGATATTTGTAAAGATTCTTGTCGGAGCCATCGTAAATACTATCGCTCTTTTTGCATACTCGCTAGTCCTTACTTCATGTTTATAAAATTGACATTTACGGTGCTTGTTTAAGTCATGGTACTCAATAGGAAGAAATGTTGGAGAGCCCGGGATACTCAGGTAAAATGCTTAGAGAAACAAAACGATTTTCTGGAGCGTCCCAAGGCGAGGGTATTGATATGAAAAGTCTGTAGCGTTATGCAAAATGGAAAACATCATTAAGGCATTATCCGTCTTTATCATATCATTTTATGACCAAATGCCGTGTCATTAAATTATAATCTGGTGAAAGTGAAATACAGAGATCAGCTCTCAGTTGTCAGCGCAATATTACAGATCTGACTGGTTTGTTTGAGGTAGGCGACTATGGTAAGAAACTGCTACAAGAGCCGGTTTTGATTCTAATAATAATATAACGAGAATTCCGCTCGTCCGATCGCACGCTCGGATAACCCATTACCAAGCGTCCGAAAGAGATTCCAAGCGTCATAGACGCTTATCCCCGCGTTCGTGAAATCATTGAAAATGAGTGACCATGCATAGAGTCTCTCTCTCTCTGTGCTTGATTACGTCATTGTTCTGTAGATTAAGTTCAACATGAGATTTATCAAATAACTCATGTTACCTACATGACGTGACTTTTTAAATACACCTTGATATCTGATCGCTGAGCATAAAAGACAAAATTTATTTGATTTTATGAAATAACCACCGTCCCTGACTTCAGACAACTGAATTTCTGCTAAATACATTACGATCACAATATAGGTCTGATGCCCGAGCTTCACCGCTATACCCAAGGTTTACATGTAGTGTTTATTCAGGTAAGCTGTAATTAATGTTCTGTAATTAATGACCCCCATACCCGCCACCAGGAGCTGCCCTGCTGTCATGGTCACGTGCCGCCCGCGTGCAAAGTCATAGGTGAACGTCGTCATGTGAGATATTACATTCATCACGTGATGCTACATATTTACATGTATTTATCAACACTGGCGGTTGAAAGCAACAGCTGGCGTTGGTATGGAGTCTGACTGAGGTAGTTGGGGACGTAATTTTATTCAGATTGATCGACCAATAATATGATATTAAAAGTATTTGATAAAGAGTCTTATTTTATGTCCCGCTTTCTCAAGTAAACTGTATTTACATTGCTGCGGTTTGTTAAATGTACAGCTGTTTTAAAGTAGAAAAATGATATCCGGCGTGTAAAAATTTAACTTTCCAAATAGATGTGAGTACACGTTGATGTTAACGTTAATGAGATTCTGCTTGCATTCCCCTGCCCCTCCTTATCTGATGTATACAGCTAGACAACTGTCATCAAATATCCTCACTTTACGTGAAGATACGTAGGCATGACAATAACCAGGTTAAACATTTAGATGAAACCTGAATAATCACTTACCAAAGTCGAGCGAGTTCTCTTCCGTATGTGCAGACTGTAATAATTATTTTTGAATGTAGCATACTCTGTGGCGTTTTAAGGCTGATTGTGCAGTGTATACACGATAAGGTCAGTTATTTCAGCGTGTAAATGCGGAAGTATTCAATTAAATGATAACATCTGTAATATCATGAATGATCCCCTTGTACCGAGAGAGAGAGAGAGAGAAGGGGGAGGGGTTAATATGACACATAGCACATGACAGATAAGAACGATACCATGCAACATATGTACACTGGCCTTCTGTATGACCAAATAGATTCATTGTTAATCAGTGTAAAAAAAGGGAACAGTTATTGGTGTATACAAAAAGATGTCACGTCAGATACAGAACAGTCTACTTCTGTATTCGTTAGGCCTACTGCTGAGAGAGAGGGAGCGAGAGAGAGAGACAGACAGACAGAGAGAGACAGACAGACAGGCAGGCAGACAGGCAGGCAGGCAGGCAGACAGACAGACAAATACCAACTCTTCTCTAAGTGCTCTAATATGCATATTTACTCTCGTCCGTAACCATGTTTGTACTTTAAAAGTTTCTTTACAAAAATATAATATTATTTTTAAGTGACTGGATTGGAGGGGGTCTTAATTACACACGCAAATCCTATATGTCACATAAGGCCGTTCGTCAAATACTTAAACTTTTTCTTTTATATCAGGCATGTTGTAAAATGCCTTTAAATAAATATAGGCGTTTTAATCCATACATGCATGTGACCAAAATCATTACATGAAAATAATTTATTTATAATCCAATCCTGAAACGATTTCAATAATTGGACTAGGAAGAAGAACAGATATAGTATATATAATGTTTTTGGGGGGGGTTTTTTTGCCGTATGCGTTCATCCTCGTTTGTGAGTGTGTTTGTGTGTTTGTTTACAACAGAACTCATGCAATCATGAAAGAAATTTTATGAAATTTTCAGGGCCTTTCGGGAATGGACAGGAACATTAACCGGATTCAGGATCGTCATAAAAAATATTTATAAATGTACAGTCACTTATGCATGAATGAACCTGGGATCGTGAGCCGAATAAGTGAAGGCATCCCGCAATAACTCCCCCCCCCCCCCCCCCACACACACACACGTGGCTTGCACTTCTAGTTATTACTTGAATGTAAAGATCAGGCGATTACCGAAAAATGTAAATTATCTCTCGTTTAAAGGAACGATAGTTGCTACTATGGAGCTCAGAATGATCGAGTTATAAGCCAGTGAGTAGGTCACGTTCGTACCCTTCACGTTAGGCTCGCTTATCTTAAGACTTAGATTTAGACCCTGCCTTGATAACAATTATAATAACAGACATTAGGGAATAACCCACAGTGCTAGTCCCAATAAGTAATCTCAAACAGCATACACAAAGCGTGTTGCGTGTCAAGTTATACAAGATAAAAGTATCAATTAAAATATCACAAGTTAGTAATGATATTTCTTCTCTATCAAAGAATCAGCATTATTAACCCAGCAAGTCACGTGAAATCCCTGGGGTCTGCCTTTGCTTCAATAGAAACCAGACTTGAACGACGTTTTTGTCTGCTGGAAACAATATCTTTAAAAATAGTCAACATGATCTCAAATGAACAGTTCTTTTGATTTTATTATGCAGCCAGTCCACTATTGCAGAAACTCAGAGAAAACACTATCTTGCTTGGTGCATACGGGATTAATGGGCTCGGGGTCACTAAGCCCTGGGCCAAGTCACCAACCATAAACAGACAAAGTCCGCCAAAACAGAACTCCCTGTCACCTTACAATGAAGCAAATGCCTGGCCATACAAGTGTCCGATACAAAAATATCAGTGATGGCAGAAAGGAAGACAGGACCCAGTCTCCCAACTGTACCAACCTCTCGCCGGGTCAGCGGCAACACAAGGACAGCGCCCACACCGACACGCCTGATCTTGTTTTGTTTTCAATTTCCTCCCACCGAATTCTGGACCGCTAAAATATCGGAACAGCTTTGGCGCAAATGAATATTCATGACCCCTTACATATAAACTATTTTTAATTGTGTTAAATTAACCCTGAATTGTCAGTATTCTTCAGGATCCAGGATTTAGGAAAAGGAGGGTTCCAACCCAGGAGGACTAATGACTTATCCTAAAAAGGTCCCCTTTTCCGGTAAAGGGGGATCCAGGTCTGAAACCCTTATAAAATGTTGCAGCGGCTGAAAAGGGGAGATCCGGACCCCCTAGACACCCCTTGAACCGCTTCGGTTCTTACATCAGGAAAGCTACACTAGACCAAATGAAATACTCCGACATGTCTGACGGCAAACATAACTTCCCTTATTGAACAGGACCGACGTCGCTTCCTAAGGTTTAAAGATCGAGACTCGAGTGAACAAAGTTTATCTCTTTATTTTCACTCCCTGGACTATTAAACAAAGTATATCTTTTATTTCTCGCTCTCTGGAACTATTAAACAAAGTTTATCTCTTATTTTTGATCTCTGGAACTATTAAACAAAGTTTATCTCTTATTTTCGTTCTCTGGAACTATTAAACAAAGTTTATCTCTTATTTTCTCTCCCTGGACTATTAAAGAAAGTTTATCTCCTATTTTCGCTCTCTGGAACTATTAAACAAAGTTTACCTCTTATTTCGCTCCCAGGACTTTTAAACAAAGTTTTTATCTTATTTTCGCTCCCTGGACTATTAGCACGAGGTCATCCAAGCCACCACTTGGCTTACGTGCCATACTCAAAGATTTAAACGCTATAATACTTATAAATGTACAATATGGCATAAACCCGTACGTTACCTAACTGTATATCGATTACAAGATTACGTTTTACAATAAAGGAACATGACAGTTGAACTGTCTCCTCAGATTTGTCAGACATAGAAGTACAACCTTACCTGGACCTGTGCTACATCTTGCTGTTACTAGCCCTACATGTAGATTTAATATTGTTACTTGTGAAACAGGTGCGTGTCAGCATAAATCAAGTATATGTATTGAGTACACATGTATCGCTTGTGTTAACAGCTGCTTTTGGCATCGTCAGCCAACAGTATTGATTAGTTCTGCCGAGCAAATAAGCTTGATACGGAAACATAACAATATATATATAAATATATCAGACCAGGGCTTGACGAATATAATATCATTTATGTGCACTGTATCTTGTGTCAGATGATGGACAGACATCCTTCATCATTTTAGGTTTTATACTTTACCTGCCAAGTTTAGATTCACTTACAGTCAATAGTGGACTTTTCCAGCAACACAACCTACATAACTTGTATGTTATATAATCGTTAATGCCTGTTAAGACAAACCATGAAAATAACATGAAACAGCAATGAAATACCACGGTCTTACCTAGCTTTTAAATTTTAGATCTTATACATAAAAATGTCCGAATGCAAGCTAAATTTTGAATTCAGGAGTCATATTAACATACAACGGCACAGAGGTTTACAAGGTCTCCACCAGGTGGGGCCCCCTTGCGTCTAGCTCGCCTACTGAAGTCCTGTTTTCATCAATGCAGAACGCTTCTGTTTTAAATCTTAAGTTAAATTGTGAATGAGACGTGAAAACCATGAAAATTCATATAGATTAAAGAGAAAGAAAGATGAAATTTAAACAAGACAGGACCGTCCAGCTCTGAATGTAACCAGGGACCGTCCAGCTCTGAATGTAACCAGGGACCGTCAAGATCTGGATGTAATCAGGGACCGTCCAGCTTTGGATGTAACCAGGGACCGTCCAGCTCTGGATGTAACCAGGGACCGTGAACGCCTCAAAATGCCAGCTCATCATGACTTGTTAATCGCGAAATTTAACCGAAACAATGACTTTGTCATATATATTAAGGTATATTGTAAGCAAAATATTGATACATATAAGAGAAAGCAGAGGATATTAGAAAACTCTTTTTTTTTTTGCCTTCTGTGATGGTTGTAGTCATGCTAACAGTGTATATTTGAAATGAACACTGTACGATTTATTAATATGATGTATCGTTTTTATAAATGATATCGGAATAGGCCTCATTAAAAAGTAAATTCATATTTTTTTATTTAACTTTTCTCCCCCTTTCAAATTAAGAAATCTTATATGAAGTTGTTTGTCTGTTTTGTCGTTGTCTGTCTGTTCGAACAACGCGCTTGTGCACACACAAACACACACACTCAAAGCTTAAAGTAATGACGGAGACCAGCATATAAGATTAAAGTATTAACGCGTTTACCCGAGCTAATACAAAAAAATAATCCCTACTCTAAACAGTAAATATCACTAGATCTGATAGGAATCCTGGAGCACCCACACGATCCGCTGCACTCTGGACGTCGTTACCCAGACTACCAGTTCTTCTGTGCACGACTCGTGCGCCCCCAGTCCTCGGATGGTCACTACCCGGACCAGCCATATCTCGCATCCTTCTCTTCAGTGAAGACTCAATCTCTCCTGCCAGCCACACTTGCGCGCCCTCTCTCGGCCTCGTTGACGAACTCTGCGTCGACCGTGCAGTTCTTTGGTGTTGGTCTTCGTCTCACCAGTCACCTTCCATTAACCCGGGATCCCCGCTACACCGTCATCTGGACAATACACCCACGCTGCGCCTTGCGCTATTCGGTCTCGCCGATGTGGTCACACCCAGGGTAAAAAGCTATCAGGAAAATATAAAATCCAATACTCATAAATTCTAAGGCCAAGTCAAAAACCACGGGAGGGTTCTTCTGCCTAGAAAGGTTCCTACACCGGGAACGTTACGGCATACCCCTGGGTTATGCCTTTTGTACACACAGTACGCAAGTCACAGTACGTGGCATTATTAAGCTTTATGATACCTCGCATAGTGACGTCATAAAAACACTGTTTATCCCACAATTGTAATCCGTGAATGAAGGGCACGTGACGGATTGAAAGACCTCTATAAAAACTGCCAATTTAACATTTAAGCTGTCTTTTGCTTATAATACATTTCCTTAAAAATTATGCCTCTAAACATAACTGTGCACTGGCGATTAAAAATACGTCTACTCCACGTAACATCGAGCTAAACATTTAAAATAAAGTCTTGAACGAACCCTCCTTCTTTTAAACAGTATACTTTAAGTAATTACATTGTGTGTTCAAACTGTGAATTAAGAAAAAATATCTAGAATTACATTACACAAAGCGGCAAGTGAGAACAAATTACGGGTTTTAACCTCTAACCTTTCGATGAGAGTCTTAAGGTCTGCTTCTGCATAAAATTTCTTTTCACGCTGGTTGTTGTGGGCCGAGTGTGCTTGACCCAGCCTTACCAGCCCAGTTATACCGGACCTTGCTGAAAGGTACTGAATATTCATAAGATGCACGAGTAACAATAATTGAACAATACGAGCCATGCTCGGTAGTCATATGAATATGAATATACATATATAAGCGCTCACTCAACCAGAACGGCAATGACAGTGCACCCATGTATGAGTGCACTAGTTTGTATTGGGAACTTTTAACATTTTCATGGTCTAACGTTTACGATTTGGGCCTTGTTGACAAATGATCAGTAAAACAATACAACAAAAAAACGTAAAAATGAAGCAAGCATATATGGCACTTCGAGCCTTCCATATATAACTGAAAGAGCTATCCAGGATTTATAAACGCTAAAATTTCAAAACATAACATGCAACAATTACTGAGATATCTTCTTTTAAGTATGAATTTCAGGTAAAAACAGCTGCCACATAAGTATTTTTGTAAGTTTGTTTACAGCAGCTGTGAAAACTCAGTGGACAGCTTTTCTTCGAAATTTTCATGGTGATAGATACATTGTGTAGATAATATCCGTATATCAACAGCTCAAAATGTTAAAATTTCGCATTTGTATAGTCAACAGTTTTGAAGGTCAGGACTGGCTGCTCAATTTGTCTTCATTTTGAGCATTGCTGACTAAAAGACAAATGCGATCTATATTCTCTGAGTTATGCGGCCTGTTATTGCACCCAAGAATAATTAAAATTTGATACAAAAGCTTCCTTATCTGAATAATTAGTGCATTGATTGTCATGATTCTTTCCATGCATATTAATCATGGAGTACGTGTTTCATCAGTGCCTGACCACTTGTGGTGCCCCTTGTATTTTATTTCATTTTTAGTCATTATTCCTTTATTTCTGAGACCTTCAAATAAAGCAGTCCCGCCGTTAACAGGGCACAAACCGTGACCGTTTGACCTTAAAAAAATTTACCTGTATATCCAGCGGTCCTAGGCAAATCTGCTTTTAAACCTTAAACTAGGTCATGGTGACCAATATTTTGCGAACTACTGGCCGCAAACATGATTTTAAGCACCAAGACATTCAAACAGGGCTTCCGCCCTATATCTGCAGTGCGACCGCCACAAAGGAGGCATATATTAAAGGAATAAATATTCGATATATATCATGAACCATGCATTAAGACTATAGATAACTTATGGCTGCTTTCATATTTCTTTATATGATGCGGTAATCATAATGTTTGCCTCTAATACCAGCAAAGTCAAGGGTATTTACATTTCTCTTACCGCTGAAATACAGCCGGCCTCTGAGTGGTTCAATGCAGTAATGAAACATTATCGTAAGAAACATGAAATTTAAAATATGGAGACTGGTCCCTGTGTAAAACAACATAGCCAGTGATTTAGGGGTATATAAGATAAGGGGGGAAAAGAAGGCAGTGAATAACCAGTGTCAAACATCCCTTGAAAGCACATGCTAATCTCTGTACAACAAAGGAGACAAGGGCCCTCGATCATGTGTATAATGTTGGATTTTTCATGCGAGTCTGACGTATACACTCAAGTAGCGTGTGTCATGATATCAAATAAAACCATATTGGAACACTTGTGTGTATAATGTGCACTAATTTTTTTCGGTCATTCAGATTTTAGAGTGCGCGGGAATTCTGCAGATGAAACATTGGTTCCCTCCCCCCGATGTTGTATGACTGTAACTTGTGTATATAACACGACAAAATGCGTTCCTGTAGTATAGTCATACCCTTTTATATCATTACTAGTAGCCTCGGCGGGGCTGCGTTGATTGGTTTCTTACAAATCATCTCTAATGGCTCGTGATTGGATATTACAGTAAATGGCCTATTGTTAAGGTATACATGAAACCGTTTTACACCAAATGTTACAGCCGGCATTTCACGTTTTATGTTGACATAGCATTCTGTGTATCCGACAATGTTTTGCTTGCGAATGCTACAGGTCTGGTTTCTTGCGTGTACCTACCATCTGCTTTCTTGTCATGTTGTAGCACTGCATCTCCTCGTCCTTTAGATTCAGTATATTGGTTCGTTGATGTCGTAGTATTTCAATCAATCTTCTGAACTTATTGTGTTTGTAAGCTCTTGGAAGAGATGATGATAAATTCCGACCCATCAAATGGTACATGTTTACTCTAAAGTGCTCTCAGTGGTTCTGCCTCCGACTATAGGTTACGAATAAATAGTGCTAGGTATGAGACGGCTCCTAAGAATTCCTGCCGTTCCCTTTTGTTCTTAGAATCGGGCATGGTTTTAAAAACCCGAACCTTCACCGGTCTTGTTGCATACCTTGAGCGTTGTACACCATGCTGTAAAATTCAGTTTGTGACTGCTTGATTTCACCTTTTTTTGCGAATTGAAGGTCAGACCATTTTCTTAACAATCGGCATCAGCTGAAGAAGTCGTTTGTCATGATTTGAGTCGTTTCCGGCATAGACAGGAATGTGATCCGCGACACTGATAAAACCGTTGCACTCTTCGATAACTGAGTCCATATTCTGCTGAAACAAGTCTTGAAATGGAAGACGGCGAAAGATGTATCTCCAAAAAGGGGTTCTGGAGGTTGTTAGTGTTGGTTATCGGTATCTCGTCTGACACTCCAATAACCAGACTTGGGAGTCCAACTTGGAAAATACGGTGGTGCTTTTGAATTTGTAGTTCAGCTCCTCCGGCGTTGTAATTTTGTGCGGACATCTCTTTAAAGCGTTGTTTAATTTCCGCAGTTAAGGCATCCGGGCATAGATCCATCACGTTATCCTTCAGATACAAGTGAGCTTCTCCAGGCAAGCTGCCAATTTTATCAAACTGTTCAATCTGTTGACATGATCTGTTACAGATGTTATTGATGCAACATTATTATTGATATGGTTAAAGCAGTATAAAGTGACGACTTGATGTTTCTCGCATGTTTCAAGACCAAGAATAGCTGGGCCGGTTACATCCACAATGTAAAATGCAGCAGCTGTCCAGTCAGTATCTCCATACTTGCATGGTATCATTATGCTACCGTAACACTTGTAACACATAACACGGTCTGTACCGTTGTATGCGACGAGTTTGGTGTCCCCTGGTGAGGTGATTTTTCTGTAACCAATTGTGTCAAACAGTCCTGGCATCATTTGACGAAATATACGTACAGAGATCAACTTTGAATTTAATGTATCGTTTGATCGGTTTCCCATCTTTGTTAAATGTGTCTTTACCTTTTAAGTGTATCTCAATATTTGTGAATGCTTTATCGCGACTTCCGGCAATGTTCTCATTCCTGTTGATTCGTATGTCATTGTATTCAACAATATCAAATGTTTCACCACTGTTTAAAGGGTTTTCCAATCTCTACACTGTGTTGTTTTTCAACACGATTATACCTTTTACGTTGATTGTTGTCACGTGACACAGATCGGCCTCTCTTTTAGGGCTTTGACTCAAGACACATTCTCTGGAAATGTCCGACAAGTCTACATGCATGACAGTTAGTGTTAATTGCTGGGCACGTACTTGGTATTCGTTCATGATTTCTCCCACAGCATTTACACACATAACTTGCTTTCTGGTCTTTTGACCACATAGTCAATTGTGCCTGATCCTTGTTGATGTTGTGTATTATCCTTTAAATGTTTCATGTAAGCAATCATGCTTTCATGTTTAAGACCTTAAGCGAACAGAGTATTGCGTTTGTCCGGGCCTAAGTCCAGTAACAACTTTTGAAAATCTGGTATTGACGTGCTCGCCAGGAAGGTCCGCGCAACAAAATAGTTCAGGGTGTTACGCATAGTTATGTTTCATATGTATATATGGTGACATCACACATGTAACTTTAAGTATCCAAGTTGCACACAAGCCCCGTAGTATGACGTAACATGAACGGAGTAGCGATCTTTCTGGGCGATAGGTTATCAGCATACATGAAGTGGTCCTTTGTATGGCCATAGAGTGTTATGAGTATGAATTTGCATTTTTCTGCCTAATATAGCTTCTCAATTGATGCTTTCGCATTATCAATACTGTAAAAATGACAAAATGATTGACCCTTAGTATTATCAGTAAATATGTGTACATCTATTTAACTCTTAACCATTGAATAACTAACCAAAATCGGTTGATCTCTACCCAATAGCATTGAAACAAAGACTGTGCTGATCCGGATTGTTACAGGTGTATTGTGGACTGAAGGCCAAAGTATAACGACCCCTAGCTCCCTATCCCCCTTCACAGGGTAGACAACAAGGCCAAGCAGTGAAATATCTGTTTCTCTAAATCTTAAGCAATAATCATTAACAGTGCATGTTCACAAAATAAAGATTTTTATACATACAGTGAAACTCCTACTTGCGGAAAACTCAGTAAGGCGGACAACTCACTATTGCGGACACTAAATCTAAGTCCATTCAATTTTTCCTGTATATTATGTTTAACGGAAACTCAGAAAAGCGGACAACTCACTATCCCGGACATTGGACAAACTTTCCCGTCCGCCAGCATATCCAGTACACGACCCTCTAAAGCGGACAGACCTGGCGAGTACTAGGTTTGTTCATATGTTTTCCAGCAGGTGGCGCTCCGAGGTCATGACCTCGTATGATCTATTTTGGTCAAAGCGACAGCCCGGGGACAAGTGTAATCGGTGAACCATTGGAATGTTATATGAAAATATACAGTATTGAAACTGTTGTTTATTTCTTTAAATGTGTTGATAACATAATCATTATTAAATTAAGATTGGCAGGTCAATTAGGAAAAATTAAGCTTTCCATCAAGGACTGCTGTTCGTGCTTTGTGATCGGTGACCTTTGTATGTGTATATATATATATATATATATATATATATATATATATATATATATATATATTGATTCAAAACATGCACCAAGATATAACAACTGGATAACCATCATGCCGTTTTGAGATAACCTGGATCACCATCATGCGGTTTGAAGGTAACCTGGATCACCATCATGCGGTTTGGAGGTAACCTGGAGGTAACCTGGATCACCATCATGCGGTCTGGAGGTAACCTGGATCACCATAATGCGGTCTGGAGGTAACCAGGATCACCATAATGCGGTCTGGGGGTAACCTGGATCACCACAATGCGGTCTGGAGGTAACCAGGATCACCATAATGCGGTCTGGGGGTAACCTGGATCACCACAATGCGGTCTGGAGGTTACCTGGATTACCATCATGCGGTTTGGAGGTAACCTGGATCACCATCATGCGGTTTGAAGGTAACCTGGATCACCATCATGCGGTTTGGAGGTAACCTGGAGGTAACCTGGATCACCATCATGCGGTCTGGAGGTAACCTGGATCACCATAATGCGGTCTGGAGGTAACCAGGATCACCATAATGCGGTCTGGGGGTAACCTGGATCACCACAATGCGGTCTGGAGGTTACCTGGATTACCATCATGCGGTTTGGAGGTAACCTGGATCACCATCATGCGGTTTGAAGGTAACCTGGATCACCATCATGCGGTTTGGAGGTAACCTGGAGGTAACCTGGATCACCATCATGCGGTCTGGAGGTAACCTGGATCACCATCATGCGGTCTGGAGGTGACCTGGATCACCACAATGCGGTCTGGAGATTACCTGGATTACCATCATGCGGTTTGGAGGTAACCTGGATCACCATCATGCGGTTTGGAGGTAACCTGGAGGTAACTTGGATCACCATAATGCGATTTGAAGGTAACCTGGATCACCATCATGCGATTTGTAGGTAACCTGGATCACCATCATGCGATTTGAAGGTAACCGAGATCACCATCATGCGATTTTGAGGTAACCTGGATCACCATCATGCGTTTTGAAGGTAACCTGGATCACCATAGTGCGATTTTGAGGTAACCTGGATCACCATTATGCGATTTGAAGGTAACCTGGATCACCAACATATGGTGTGGAGGTAACCTGAATCACCATCTGGCGGTTTTCCATTCAAAGGCTTCTTCTCATTGTGACAAAATAGCCGATTGGGCCCAGAGAAAATGGTGCGTGACGCAAAAGTAAGTTGTTCGATATTAAGCGTACATTATATACCCAGAATACCCAGAATAGCAAGGTTTTAAAAATGGTAAAAACCTGGCGGAGGGTATTCATGTATAGATCTAGTTAACGCTGATTAATTTTGGCTTTTTGGTAAATAAAGCCCCTCAAGAAATGTATGAAAATTATACATGACATAGAGAACTAGATTAAAGTCAGAGACTAATTAAAGACGCGTCCATGGCGGGATGTTCATCCCTTGAACCTCTCACCAATCGTCGAGACGTGTTTTTTTTTTTTTTATTGTGGGAACAAAATAACTAAAAGCGAGCATAAAAACGTGGTTCTAGACGGGTCATCCCAGGTAAGTACAATATGTATAAAATATATTAAAATCCAATATCATAGAACGGTGACTGATTTAAGAAAAATTATTGTTGGCCATTATAGCTTATATCTACGGTGGCTCGTAGAGGGCACACAAAATTTTATTTTTATTTCGTTCCCACGCGATTGTTTCTCGTTCTTACGCGATAGTATCTCGTTCCCATGCGATCATTATCTCGTTCCCACGCGAGAAAAGTCGCGTGTGCAAGCGTCAGTGTGATTACTAGCAAAAACCCTCATGTGGAATAAAATGTCTGTTGTATGTCAGAGCGGCAATGCAACTTGAATTGTTTTTATGTATTCTATTGCTTGTGCTTGTTCGCCGAATGCTCTTAAGATAAATTTTACAGCGATTTTCATTGCGTTGGTTTAAGATTTATCCATATATGTGTGTGTGTGTGTGTGTGTAAAATTATAAACAACAAAAGCACCTTTTGTCTCCTCATTCTTTCGGGAATAAAAACTTTTACGAGAAAATTGCTCCATTTTCCCCCCAGGTCTTTTTTAATCCTTAACCCTAAGATAATTTTCTACGGTAGCTCGTATAGGGCACACAGAAAATTATTTTTTGTCTCGTTTCCATGCGATAGTATCGCGTAGTCACGAGATAATTATTACGTGGCCATGCGTTAGTATTGCAATTTTAGCAAAAGCCCTCATTTGCACAAGAATGTCTGTGGTCTGTTGTCTGCTTTATGCCAGAGCGTTAATTCAACTTTAATTGTTTGTTTGTATGTGTGTTTACGCCGAATGCTCTAAGGTAAATTTTACAGCGGCTTTCTTTGCGTTGGTTCAAAATTTCATTGCGTTGGTTCAACTTGCCCATTCGGATGTGTTCAAGGAAAACTTTATCAAGCTTGTTTGATAGACTCTTATATTCTAAACATATGAAATAAACTGAAACACTTGTTTTTTTTCTTCCAAGCAAATCTTAAATCTATAAGCGATAGGTTTAAGGGTTAGGGCTATATAATCTCGGGTATACCGAACAGGGAAACAATATGTCAGTTTATGTTATGTTTCAAGGGAAAAGCTTACAACAAAATGCCATAACTCTTCGTTATAGGCTTCGGAGGGGGGGGGGGGCAGGGGGACATGTCTCCCTCACTTTTTAAGGAGAGGTAGTGGTCCACCTTTTGTCCCCTCTTTCGGGGAAGAAAAGCATATTATGAGAAAAATTCTCAGTTCAGGTATGTTTTTCATATTATGTTTATGTTTCATATCATGTTTTATCCCAACTACCCCCTCCCCTTCCCCGTACACATTCTCTGAACAAACATGGCCCATGAGTGTTGCAAGAGTCGCTGTTGCACCATTTCAGGTCTCAGCGTATTAAGCCTGCCCAATATACATGCAAATAATTGACCATAATCTTTATCAAGTGTAGGGAAACGTGCCTTAATGATTTATGATGCAGGTCTTACTGTATTGTCTATCTATATTTATCTCGTTCCCACGCGATACTAACTCATCGATACGAAATACTAGTAATTATTGCGTTGTCATTAGATACTATCGCGTGGGAACGAGATAATTATCGCGTGACCACGAGATACTATAGCATGGGAACGAGATAAAAAATAATTTTCTGTGTGTCTTAAACGAGACACTGTATAAATCCCCTTATGGCCCGGTTTACTTAATATAATATAAAATATTATAATATAAAATAATATAGTGTAATATAATATAATATAAAATAACATGTGTGTCTAGGTGTGAGTGTTAGTGTGTGGGTGCTCTTAATCAGCCCCCTGGTATAAAAGATTAGAGGCTGCAATATATCATGTCAGATACAAATGTGAAGAAGCCACTTTGTCGGTATCACGTTATCACTGCCTGATAACGGACTACCAGGCATTATCTAGGTCCGATATATCACAATGAAATGATAAAAAACTGGTTTAGAGCCAGGGACCTGCAGAGTTGTGTGACGGAAAGTGGTTAGTCCGGCTTGACTTGTCAGCTCATAGTAAAGCACGTGAAGCGGGCAGTACGAGTGACGCGCTCACTATAACTCGTCTGACCTACATCATAGTGATTCAACGTCAGTACTAACCGATATCGCCTCATACTTGACTTTTTTCTCAAAAGATAGATTCGTGATTGAGAGATGGGACCACAAGATTTACGTTACGCTCAGATACTCCTTTATATTATAAACGTTAAATCAAAGTTATCATGACAGCAGCGTGCGCAAACAAACGCGCATTTGATCAAGTATTCATTTAAAAATCCCTTCTTCAGATATATATATATATATATATATATATATATATATATATATATATATATTAATTATATATAAACTCAAATTACGTGTGCACACATGCACATGTTACTTATCGTGTGCCAGCCGGCATGAATATACCCCTCAATGCAATCACAGGCCTGAGCTGTGCCATGTGGCTTCACATCGGTAGTGACCATGCATAAGACACTACGACACGCACATACCAACACACCGGCTATTATCATGTAAGCATGTACGTGTAAATGCGTACTCCAGACTTCACGAACAGTATCGGAGCACGTGGTGGTCTGTGATACTGGCTCGATGTTACAGGAATTCAGGTGGTTTGACAGATCGAAACATAATCCAGTGAGATTAGAGGATAACCTCCCGCGGCTGTATATTTGTAGTAATTACGGGTAATCTAAACAAAGAATCCAATTCCTAGTCAAAGAAAACGCAGCACATTGTGTTTGGGGTATGATCCGTACCTGTTATCAGGCGGCAGATAGTAGTTCACACCAGGTAGGCCTTTTATCACAACATTATGGACAACCGACATGGAAAACGACATTAAAACACATTTGGTAATTCTTTGTGAATATCAAATACCATGACTTTAATCTTAATGTACAAAGAAGGAACTGTGGTCGAAGTTGATGATTATGTTGTTAACAGAGCGCGCTTGTCTCGACTCGTACTTTGCACCCGTGAGGCAGATTATGTACCGCTTAAAGAGACTGACTTGTCCGAGTAAACGGACTTGTGCATTAAAATCCAGCTCAAAGCATAAAGGGACAACTAGCAAACATGGATACACAAGATAGCACAAAGATGAAAGGTAAGTCAGACTAGGAAAGTAATAATAATAATAATAATAATGATAATGTTTCAGTCTAGTATGACCAGAAAGGTTGTTCGGCAGCAATATAATGTTATTACTGTTACCTGCGTCATTTTATCTATGACTGTCACCAAACTGTGACCCAACCACATGGGCCTCCCTGCTCTATTTACGCAACGTTTTTAATATACAGAATTTGAAAATCAGTATATTTACAAAAACACATCGACCTAGCTGAATTTACATTATTAGTTACCACTGCACGGATATCTCTTTCTGCATTCAGTTAACCGACGGTGAAATTGTCCCTCTGAAAGTTTACATTATAAAGGCACAAAGTTTGGTGCATTTATATACCAATGTACTTCTGTCGAATGAATATACATTATTCATATATATAAATATATATGATTTGCGTTTCGGACAGTGCCAACATTTCCATCCAAGAGATGGGATTACGCGATCGTGGGTTGCCTAGGGAACTTGTTTGTCTATGCCTTCCGCATCAATCTGAGTGTAGCAATAGTGTGTATGGTGAGAGAACCCATGCCAAACGTCACCAACAAGACAGCCATGCCAAATCCAGACGGGTGTCCCCAGCTGGAGAGACACAGAAATGTCACCTCACAGGTAACAATCCCAAAAGCTACGTGGTCAGCAGGACACAAATCGAAAACTACGTGCTCAACAGCTTACAAAGTCAAAAGCTACGTGCTCAACATGTACTAAAGTAAAAAATTACGTGCTCAACAGGTTACAAAGTCAAAAGCTGCGTGTTTTGCGTGTTTAACAGGGTAAAAAGTCAAAAGCGACGTGCTCAACAGCTAACAAAGTCAAAAGCTACGTGCTCAACAACTTATAAAGTCAAAACTACATGGCCAGTTTACATGCATCGGATGTTCCCTTAAAGTACTTAATCATAAACAATATTCCCAGTGTAAACATGTAGAGGAATGTCACCTTATAACTACCCAAGTTACATGTACAATATGTCAACTTAAGAATAACAAAGTCATATGCTATGTGCCCAGATTACATGCCAGGACAGCACACCAAAGGTATCATCGTCAAAACTTCTTGCAAAGAATATTAAGTCACGTAAAAAGTCAAAAGCTATGTGACGATTCTACGTGAAGGGGAATGTCATATATGACATATAACAGAATAGATATCTGTTTTGTGTTACAGGGCGAGTTTGAGTGGTCCCGGGAGCTGAGAGGTTACATCCTCAGCTCTTTCTTCTTCGGCTACATCCTGACTCAGATTCCAGGCGGACTGCTCTCACAGAGGTTCGGCGGCAAGCACGTTCATGGCACCGCCATGTTTGTCACCGCCCTTGCTAACCTGTTCCTGCCCGTGGCCACCAGGGCTCATGTAGGTCTGCTGATAACTCTCAGGGTCCTCATGGGGCTGTGTACGGTAAGTTTATGACACTGACGACCAGGGCCCACGTTGGTCTGCTGATAGCTCTCAGGGTCCACATTGGGCTGTGTAATGTAAGTTTATGATACTGACGACCATGGCTCACGTCGGTCTGCTGATGGTTCTCAGGGTCCTCATGTGGCTGTGTACGATGAGTTTATGACACTGACGACCAGGGCCCACGTTGGTCTGCTGATAGCTCTCAGGGTCCACATTGGGCTGTGTATTGTAAGTTTATGATACTGACGACCATGGCTCACGTTGGTCTACTGATAGCCCTCAGGTTCCTCATGGGGCTGTGTACAGTAAGTTTATGATACTGACGACAAGGGCCCACGGCGGTCTGCTGATAGCTCTCAGGGTCCTCATGTGTGTGTGTGTGTTAGGGTCGGGGGAGGTTATAACATATTTCAAAGGGGGAGGGGGGCACATTCCCCCTTTCACCCACTAAATTGTACCTATGACTGTGATACTAATGTTACATATTTTTTTGTCTAAAACAAAATCTGAAATATATGTAGGGAAAAAGGTTGACATTAAAATTTGAAAAAGTGGTAAAGACCAAACGTTTATAGTCACGTGATGGATCAACTATTTCGAAAGTTTGAATGATTTTTATATTTTGCTTTTTTCTTTGTGGTGACCATACAGTTGAATGACACTCTAAATATGAATTCTGTTTTAATTATGTAAGCTCGGGTGAATGCGATGTTACTAAATGTAGGGTGTCCTATATTATATATTTTTCCAGGCAGTGCAATTAAATATGTCCTGAACCAGCACAGCACTAAACAGAACATGCGCAGTCAGTAAACATTAAAGTGAAATGATTTTTTAACACAAATAATAACTGACTGATACAGGCAGCACTATTTACAGGGAGTTTGTTTTCCCGCCTTGAACAACCTATGGGGACGATGGGCGCCCCCTCTCGAGCGAGGACGACTCCAGGTCTTTTGCTACTCAGGTATCATTCAGAATTCTTTTTGCTGTAGGGTTTCTGTTAGTAAAATCGTGAAACAAAAATATATACGACGGTGTTAAACTTACTCACGGAGATATTCAGAATACAGCTATGTTTGTTTGTATTATATGTTTTAAACTTATTTCTTTTTCATCAATATGCAAAAGCTAATTTGTAAATAATCTGGAATTTGTTCGTTCGATATGGAAATCGCAATAAACCGTGTCTGATTTGTTGCAGAATCCTTTATATTATTAATTGACATGTTTTGATTCTTCACTCCTGTTTTATACAGGGACCATGATAGGGAACATCGTGACGTTGTCGATGTCCGGGTTTTTATGTGCGACTGGTGTGGACGGCGGATGGCCGCTCATTTTTTACGTCTTCGGTAGGTGTCGCCGCAAAAGGGTCTCAGGAGATTGGCCCATAACATTTTGTTCAGCGACTTAAATATATAACCTTAGTTCCCTAATATGACTTTCTTTGAAAATAATATGTATGTACAAAACCGGTTGAATGGCAACAGTACTTTAATGTTGGGCTGTACAGTAAGACAAATAAATTGAAAAGAAGACATCAAGTGATATTTGAATTTCACACAACAGGTGGCAGCTGTCTCGTATGGTACATCTGTTGGCTGCTCCTGGTGTACAACAGTCCCGCCACGCACCCGCGTATATCCCTCGAGGAACGAAAGTACATCATAGACGGCATCGGCCTCACAGAGGAAGCTAAAGGAAAAACGGTACCGCCTTCAGGTTTATAATCATGACAGATATTCAAACCATCACTATTCATAGCTGTATCACATCTTTGATGGCCTTTCCCGTTTGTCGTGTATTGTAATATAGTAAATAATTATATATATATATATATATATATATATATATATATATGGATAGATAGATGGAAAGATGGATGGAGGGAGGGGGATGGACAGATAAATATGAAATATGTGTGTTTAAGATATCAATATAGAACATATAAGCACAGAAGTATATTGTATGTACCTCATGGCGGTATGTACATTGTATGTGCCTCTAGACAAATAGATAGATAGAAAGATAGACAGAAAGATAGACTGATAGATAGATATGTGTCTGCAAGATATATCTATGTAGAGCAGCTAGGTAAAGTATACTGATATTTTCCAATACACAGGTAGATACCTGACAAAGTAAAGGATGTACGCACGTTCCTTAACAGGCAATCATATGTCATTTTTTTCTGACACAGAACTAAATATAAATGGGGACATAAATACTGCATGTACCTCATTGCGACATGTTTGTTATGTGTACATCATGGCGACATGTATATTGTATGTCCCTTTTGGCGAAATGTATATTGTATGAACCTCATGGCGACCTGTGGCGACATGTATATGGTATGTACCTCATGGCGACGTGTATATTATGTGTACCTATATATGAATGTATATTGTCTATACCTCATGGCGACATGTTTACTGTATGTACCTATGTCTGTAATTCATTGCGACAAGTATATTGTATGGACTTTATAACGACATGTATATTGTATGTACCTCATGGCGTCACGTGTATTGCATGTACCTCATTGCGACATGACCCTGCATTATGATCTATATCCCCAGCTTCCTATACCTTGGTTCCGGATGCTGACGTCACTGCCTGTTATCTCCATCTTCGTGTCTCATGTGTGCACCAACATCGGCAACTACACCCTGCTCACCAGCCTGCCCACCTACATGAGGGACGTGCTAATGTTCGACATCAGGGCGGTGCGTCACGGTTATATCTATTTATAAATGCACTAGCTGATAAACACGATATACCGCGCTTTTTACTGGGGTTTAGGATATATTTACTGAGATGTGAGATGGCTCATGTTTTATTCTGAGCTAAAAGATAAAAGAAAATATAGGTTTTCAGTGGCATACTGTCTCAATAAGATATGTATTAATATTTTTTTTACATTTAATTTGTGGCGCTGTGCTCGTGGCAAGAAATTCATACCCCGGTATGTTTACCTTGAAGACCTGGTCAGTGATGATGTTTACATTGCGAACCGGAATAAGACGTGGGGGTATTCAGTTTTTTGATGATATTTGACTGGATTCTATCACTGGACATACAAAGATTAGGTTGATGCGAGAAACACATAAAGATTAATTTAATGTACGTCGCAAAGAAACTGTTCATGAAGAAAGAAACAGAAATTTGCATGTCTCGTAAGTAGCAGAAGCGGACCCAACGGGACTCCATGCAGAGGATCCGTATCCCATTTTCAGCCGCCGCAACCTATTTTTCATCGTATGAGACATATTTTGAGGCCTCAGACACCGCCATCACTCCATCCCTGTTCATAAAATTGGGAAATTGAATTAGGTTTTGTCATTAATCCTCCTGGGTTGAACACTCCATTTAATATAACGAGAAACGTGTTTTTCACTTTTACTGACCACGCACGTGGGTGAGAGCCTGTGTCAAATGTAAGGCCATGAATGCTCAAATCCCTCACTGAAAGCAAGCTTTATTAATATAACGATAGTCCTTTATCGTGTATTTGAGGTCAGTGACCACGATGCACGTACTCCGGTCATTGCCAAAGGCAGTTCAGCTGTGCTTGGTCTATCCTCCATGCAAGACCGTAAAAACCGGGAAAAAATCACTCAAAATTATATTTACATTTAAAATGATTTTTTTCTCATACCAACTATGTCTCGCACGGATAATAATCTTGAAAATGAGGTATGACAAAGTGTCATACGCATTGCGTTTTTAGAGGAAAAAGGGGGACCGATTACCTTTTTTTAGTATTAGATTCAGCTGTGTGCCTCTCAGTCACTCTCCTTTAGAACATTAATCTAGGAAATAAGACATGATGAAGAGGCTTTTTTATAAACAGAGAAATGGTTACAGCAGACATCCCTGGAGGATTCCGGTCCTTGCACTGATCTGCTCCGGCATGTTCCGTTGTACTACTCTCGAGGACATTCCTTGGTATGTGAACAAGGAGACCATCGTCTGCGCTACCAAAGGCGTTCTCAGAGTGGAGAGTTCTATTCCACAGACCGCTCGGTGATCATGCGTAGTGTGACAATATTGTCAATAAACAACCCGTCCTGTCTGAAGTCTGTCTGATGGTGATGGGGCCTGACATCAATTAAATGCTCTTTTCATTCTGTAAAGAATTACCAGCATCAGACAGCAGATTAATTTACTGGTAGTTCTTGCAGTCACACAGTTCTTCCTTCTTGGGCAGCTTGATGATGAGACTTTCCTCCCATCTTTTGGAGAGACCTTTCAAGGAGATAAGGAGGTTTTCCTTTGCTTGCCTCTGCTGGTATGTTGTGTGGGTCAGCTGAATTCCATTCTTTCGCTGATGCTAATCTTGTTTTTTAATTCTGGTAGGTTTATCACAACTGATTGGCAGAGGTGACTCTGAAGATATCCGAACGGTTTTCATGTACTGATCGGTTCGGTAGCTCTGAAAGGTTCCCAGTCAATATATTAATCAATATTAAGTTATTCTTAAAAAAAGCTCCCCTTGTTTGTTTTTATTGACTTATCTGACTGTTGGTATCTTGTGGCCAAATTCATGGTGATATCGTATAGGCCTTTTCATTCCCTCTATCATACTGCGGCTTGTTCTGCCTGTCTTACCAATTTGTAACCCCATGTACTGCGGCTTGTTCTGCTGTCTTACCAGTTTGTAACCTCTGTACTGCAGCTTGTTCTGCCTGTCTTACCAGTATGTAACCTCTGTACCGCGGCTTGTTCTGCCTGTCTTATCAGTTTGTTACCCCTGTACTGCTGCTTGTCCTGCCTGTCTTACCAGTTTGTAACCTCTGTACTGCGGCTTGCTCTGCCTGTCTTACCAGTATGTAACCTCTGTACCGCGGCTTGTTTTGCCTGTCTTATCAGTTTGTTACCCCTGTACCGCGGCTTGTTCTGCCTGTCTTATCAGTTTGTTACCCCTGTACTGCTGCTTGTCCTGCCTGTCTTACCAGTTTGTAACCTCTGTACTGCGGCTTGTTCTGCCTGTCTTACCAGTATGTAACCTCTGTACCGCGGCTTGTTTTGCCTGTCTTATCAGTTTGTTACCCCTGTACTGCGGCTTGTTCTGCCTGTCTTACCAGTGTGTATCCTATGTACTGCGGCTTGTTCTGCTTGTCTTACCAGTTTGTAACCTCTGTACTGCGGCTTGTTCTGCCTGTCTTACCAGTGTGTATCCTATGTACTGCGGCTTGTTCTGCCTGTCTTATCAGTTTGTTACCCCTGTACTGCTGTTTGTCCTGCCTGTCTTACCAGTGTGTAACCTCTGTACTGCAGCTTGTTCTGCCTGTCTTACCAGTGTGTAACCTCTGTACTGCGGCTTGTTCGGCTTGTCTTACCAGTTTGTAACCTCTGTACTGCGGCTTGTTCGGCTTGTCTTACCAGTTTGTAACCTCTGTACTGCGGCTTGTTCTGCCTGTCTTACCAGTATGCAACTTCTGTACTGCGGCTTGTCCTGTTTGTCTTACCAGTTTGTAACCCCGTACTGCTGCTTGTTCTGCCTGTCTTACCAGTTTGTAACCCCGTACTGCTGCTTGATCTGCCTGTTTTACCAGTTTGTAACCCCGTACTGCAGCTTGTTCTGCCTGTCTTACCAGTATGTAACCTCTGTACCGCGGCTTGCTCTGCTTGTCTTACCAGTTTGTAACCTCTGTACTGCGGCTTGTTCTGCCTGTCTTACCAGTTTGTAACCCCGTACTGCTGCTTGTTCTGCCTGTCTTACCAGTTTGTAACCCCGTACTGCTGCTTGTTCTGCCTGTCTTACCAGTTTGTAACCCCGTACTGCAGCTTGTTCTGCCTGTCTTACCAGTATGTAACCTCTGTACCGCGGCTTGTTCTGCTTGTCTTACCAGTTTGTAACCTCTGTACTGCAGCTTGTTCTGCCTGTCTTACCAGTATGTAACCTCTGTACTGCGGCTTGTTCTGCCTATCTTACCAGTTTGTAACCTCTGTTCTGCAGCTTGTTCTGCTTGTCTTACCAGTTTGTAACCTCTGTACTGCAGCTTGTTCTTCCTGTCTTACCAGTATGTAACCTATGTACTGCAGCTTGTTCTGCCTGTCTTACCAGTTTGTAACCTCTATACTGCGGCTTGTTCTGCCTGTCTTACCAGTATGTAACCTCTGTACCGCGGCTTGTTCTGCCTGTCTTACCAGTTTGTAACCTCTGTACTGCAGCTTGTTCTGCCTGTCTTACCAGTATGTAACCTCTGTACTGCGGCTTGTTCTGCCTGTCTTACCAGTTTGTAACCTCTGTACTGCAGCTTGTTCTGCTTGTCTTACCAGTTTGTAACCTCTGTACTGCAGCTTGTTCTGCCTGTCTTACTAGTATGTAACCTCTGTACTGCGGCTTGTTCTGCCTGTCTTACCAGTTTGTAACCTCTGTACTGCAGCTTGTTCTGCCTGTCTTACCAGTTTGTAACCCCGTACTGCTGCTTGTTCTGCCTGTCTTACCAGTTTGTAACCCCGTACTGCTGCTTGTTCTGTCTGTCTTACCAGTTTGTAACCCCGTACTGCTGCTTGTTCTGCCTGTCTTACCAGTTTGTAACCCCGTACTGCTGCTTGTTCTGCCTGTCTTACCAGTATGTAACCTCTGTAATGCGGCTTGTTCTGTCTTGCCCGGTTGTAACCTCTCCTGTCTGATCTTTTACACCTATTAAGCTCCTCGTGGGCTCTACTCATTTTAGCTTAAGCTGCTAGGACTGTCCTTTCTTATCTTTCATTCTTTGTTTGTACAGCACACCTTAGGATCTGTTATATTGAACATCAACGTCTTCACCTCTTCTTCATCATACACATAGTTTTGATTGATGATGAATCGTTGATTGTTCTTTGTGCTTCTGTTGTCAGCATTAAGAACACTCTTGTTTATAACCTCAGTACAGGAATGTTTCTCTTGACGCCATCTCGCCTAACATATACCAAGCAGGGCAGTTCTGTAGTTTTCATCTTTGATGCCACTTGAACTGCATGGAACATGGTAAGAGGCAATTTTGGTAGTTTATTCTTGGACGTCAGGAGGATGGTCTTATAGCTTCCATTAGGCCTTCATCGCAACACGTATATTCGGGAAAGGACTTTCTCACATCTAAGTCTGAATTCTTTGCGTTTGCCGTCAACATTTCTGTAACAGATTTCCGGTATGAGGGTATTACTTTACTCCAAGTGAACATTTGTGTGGCTTCTATACCGACTTATCTGCCGTGTTTTGGTGTCCATTCCAGGAGGTTCCGCTGGTATATCTCTCCCAGTCACTGAAGTACACAAGGGACGACACCATTTAGTGGATGCAAGACATGGGCAAGTTAACTGTCGTGATTTGTTGTAGAATGGAGTCCTGTCTGCTCTGCCTTACATCGCCATGTTTATCGCCAGTATAGGAGCTAGCATCCTGGGGGACTTCCTACGAAAACGAGGCATCTTATCAACGACCAACTCTCTGAAGGTCTTCCAGGGGGCGGGTAGGGCTTACGTTATATGATTGTAGTCCAAACACAAAGGCAAATCTTGACATTTATGTTTCATAATACGCTGCTAGGCTGTATCATCATGATTCACGTAACTTTATAAAATGAAGAGAACATATCGAGAAAACAATATCCACATAATAAGTCAAACAAACGTAATTACAGTGAACACCAAGTCTCTACCCATATTTAGATACCCATCGTAATACGACGAACTCTTCTTGTTCGTCTTTTTCAATATTTTGTCAGCTAGAATCCGCTCCTGCCATAGTTCGGTCTCTGTGTTTACCTAAATATTTATACCGATAAATGTATAAACATTTAAAAAACCATATATGCTTATGAATCAGATAAATTCCTATATCATTTCCAGGGCTCAGACAATTTAACGCATGAACACACGCACGAGTGATTAGAAATGATTAATCAAATGGATAGGATTAACGGATATTCATACAATTATAGGTATTTATTCCCTGGTACCTATAGGTTTCCTGGTGCCGGCCTGCCTGTTGGTTGCACTGGGTTTTGTGACCTGTCATACACCCGGCCTAGCTGTAGCCCTCTTGACTTTGGCCGTGGGCTTCACGTCCGGGAGCAGATTTGGTATAAATGTAAACCCTGTGGATATAGCTCCAAGGTCAGTGAGTACAAACAACCGCTAAGCAAAAGGAGTTATTTTCCGTCAATCCAATTACTGTGTCTCCAGAACAGAAGATCGGGAATGTTATAGTTAAGGACATGTGCCGCTGTGATTTGGCGTAATTAAGAATATATTCTGGTCAGAGAACAAAAGCCTATTTAAATCGGGGTCATGACCATGACATGGAAAAACCTTTCATCTTACATTCGCCGGTTTTTGGAATGGCTATATTGATTGACTCATCCACCTACAATCCTTTTTCATCTTTTATTGTTTCCCTAACTTTAGACACTCCGGATAGACATCTTTTTGAACAAATATATAATAAAGGTTAGAGTCTTTTATAATAGAGTTTGGATTATTTAATCCGTAAGCTTGCCCTTATGCTAGATAATTTTCAGTAAGATTCACACAAAAGCTCACAATTCTCAAGAAATCCCAATGGATTGTTCTGAAATTTGGTGTACACTTCGACCTTCGTCATGATGTTGCACAACGTGTGCTACTAGTACGATTCTTGTGGTTTTCCCGTAGTTTGTATTGTACAAAAACAGTGCAAGCAGGAAAATTAAATCAATGGATTGACGTTCGTTCACACGTATGGATTGGAAATCATGACCTATGGCCTAGTTAAAAAAATCATTAACTGTGACATCGACCGTTTATTGACCATTCTGATTAAAACGTGAGAGAGAAGTCATACATAGATCGATTTTCTCAGGAATGGCTCTGTGGATTGATAAGTAAGTCACTGTGGCTAAAGATATTGGATAATATTTAAACCTTTTTGTCGAAATTTTAGATATACCGCTGTATAATATAATATGATATGATATATGATATAATAGAATATGGTCAACATTTGTTTAATGAGTCTGAAAATCTCGTAATTATCTCGGGATTCTTGGACAACATTAAAAATCAAAGAGATTTTCAAATTAATTTAATTGAGAATGCAATGTGTTTTGTGATTTTTTTCTTCAGTATGTGCTTTCTTTTTATAGATTTGCCGGAGTTATCTACAGTGTCTCAAACACACTCGGGACGATACCCGGAATAGTTGCTCCGATCGCTGTCGGCGCCCTCACCACAAATGTCGGTAACATTTAAATATGAATTATTTACAATAAATATATTTCGAGCTGTATCCTTTTCATAATTACAGGCTTGATGTACAAGTATGAGACTGGTCACAATCAAGCTGGTTCAAATGCAAATGTAGGCATTTATTATGTGTTGATGTGAAAATGTCGCATTTGCTGATGAATGTACATAGCCCTGAAACATGGTATTTCATACGCAAATTCAGATCTATAGTATGATCTTTAAAATATAATCACCAAAACAATAAGCACATTGAAGTATGTTATATATATATATATATATATATATATATATATATATATATATATATATATATATTGTAAATGTTGTATAATGTATACAGCAGCTGAACGTACGCATTGTGCATTACATTACGCATTACACTACGCATTTTATAACGCATTACACGCGACATTTTTTATATCAGGTGACAAAGGTAAGGCCAAGATACATGTGCCTTTGTAATGTATATGTTTCTGACGTTTGATCGCATTTGTGATTTATAATATTGAACCATATTTGCATTTGATTGATTTAAATGATGTTGATTACATTGAAATGCACTGAGTAGCATTGGAACCCTACCCTGGTCACCAACGTAATAGTTCAAATCTTGCTTAAACTGATTGAATGGTATATGTGCTGTAACCATGCAATGGTTTTAATAGATCAACAGTTTACAAAACCAATGGTGAAATTTTACTCGTATTTACCAGGATGAGTAAATTTCAAACGAATAGACACAATATGCTATCTATGCAGGCTAATGATGCCTTTAAGTGTTCTCTTTAATAATTGTTAAGCAGAGAAATATTTTTCATTATATTTTTTAATAAAAATTACTGTGCTCATACTGATGACGTATAGCTTGGTAAAGACTCCAGCACCATCCACTTTTATTGAACTTTTATTCAAATGTATTCTTATGATCGGTCTGTCATTATAAAACCTGCAATTGGAATTTAATACAAGTTCACTTTCTCATTCCAAATTCTGAATAAAAGCTGACAATTAACTTTTGATTATATTTAATCAGATAAACAAGGTGATAATAAAGACAGAAATCTGTAAAAAGAACCTGAGGAGCTTTATTTTTTATGTTTATATTTTTTGTATGCTTTGGTTTAGGTCCAAATATGACACTGGGTCAGTTCATCAGCTCAGTGTCATGATCCTATCTTAGAGAAGAAAATGTGATCATGTATTTATATCACTCAGAAAAACGCTAAACAATCAAAATAACTGAAGAAAATGTGATCATGTATTTATATCACTCAGAAAAACGCTAAACAATCAAAATAACTGAAGAAAATGTGATCATGTATTTATATCACTCAGAAAAACGCAAAACAATCAAAATAACTGAAGAAAATGTGATCATGTATTTATATCACTCAGAAAAACGCAAAACAATCAAAATAACTGTAATAATTGTCATAACAGTATTTAATGTGAATCGCTTCAAGACAGGTGTTGTCTTTACAGGGTACCCGCCGTCAGTGGCAGCAGGTCTTTTACATCATGGCCGGCTGCTACGCATTCGGAGCTGTATTTTATTTGATATTTGCCAGTGGACTTCCCCAGCCCTGGGCTCACACACAGGATGAAATGGATGGATTTAGATCAAAATCAACAGAAAAAAACACGTCAGAGCGCCGAGACGTCGAGATCACGGACTCGCTAGCGATGTCTGTTCAAGAGGACAAGTCTACATTTTCCCTCATCACCAGTGTCAATAACTGTAAGCTGTAACACCAGCTATTCTTATTTTCGGCTACTTTTCATAAATTTTATATTTCAGAATTCCAGAGTAGACTGGTTCTGTTTTTTATAAGAATAATTTGTAAGTATTTTGTTCATATACGTGTGAAATAAAGACATCCCCCAATTAAAGGATTTTGTATCGATGCAACATTGCACTTTTTTTAGATACGTGTTATTTATTACATCATGTCTGTCTGATACAGAAATCAATTATAAAGCAAAAAAAAATTTGTCTACGCGTTCTCAATACGGGTCCTCAACGAGGTGTCAAACTGTCATGCTGTGTGCAAAAACTGTAAACCAGAGGGCGCTCTGTATCTCCCTCATTGGCTGTCCATCTGATGCCGTCTACTGTGATACTGCATTCTGTCAAATGAACAATGTCACACAAATCCATTCATATTGTACCAGATTGGGCTTGTCTGGTACGTATTAAATCATGTTCCGTCTGTATATGTCCTATATGTGAACATCGTCAACACTTTTTGTGGGTTTCCTTAAACCCCATGAACGCGTGTATGCGAATGTGCTTGACAAATAAATTACTAAAAATGGAAACCATGACTGGTACTCTTGAATTTAACCACACTGCACTTTCACTGATTAAACAACAACTCAGAATTTGTGTTCACGTGTTTCTCTGTCTGATTACACACGTCGAATCCCTACTTCCGTTAGCCAGGGACCATAAAAAGCTTACTTAAGGTGTTCAAGGGAGCATAGGGTAATAATACTACAATCCCTCCTTTAAAATAATAACCTTACTTTAAATTAATGATATTTGGAAAGTATTGGTTTTATAATCTTCAACAATTATTGTTACTATAATATGAAACTGTCAGGATATAAAACTTTAGAAATAGATCAGTTTTTGACGAACATTTAAAAAAACAAACAAGCAAATATCAGTGATCACTTAGACAATACAAGGTCCTTAAATTTAGATGGCAAATGTCTCTCACGAACAGGACGCGATTTGCCAAAAACTTGCTCTCGGGGACCTTATGTAGCTCTGGCACGACATCTGGATCTGTGGTATCTTGCATCTGGGCATGCTCTGCTTCATCTAGCCGCTCCTGAGAGTTTGGCTGTGCCAGTGAATCATTATAAAATGAGTCCCATCGAGTATCAAGATCATTATATTTATGCGGGTCATCTTTGGTTATATATTATTTCAAGTGCGAAGTACTGCGTCTGTACTGTATTCCTTCAGGTCACTCTATCACAACTGAATTTCTACATTTTGATTTAACCTGATAAGGCAGTGCCTCAAATGTAGGTGTTAGTTTACTGTTTGGTCTCTGTTTAAGTAATACAACATATCGTTCTGTATTATCACTCTCACGTGCTCTTCGTTTTGTGTCTGCATACATGTTACCTTTCTGTTTCATTTCAAAGTCATGATCACTAACTTCCCTATCATCTGCCACGCACTCATCTATTCCTGGTAAACGTGTACGTAGTTTCCGACCTGATATACTGGAGCTCTGCTGGAGTAACTCCAGTTGTGCTGTGCGGAGTAGATCTATAAAACATTACATTCAGGAGAGGCTGAGCCTTGTCAATATCATTTTTCAATTTTCACATTTTTAGCTTCTCGTATTCCATCGCCCGAAGTATATCATTTACTATTTTGACCAGGGCTTTTTCACACGAATTGGCTCTGTATGCATATTGAAAGTCCATAATAATTTGTTAATATTACAGTGTTCTTTCAATTGAGAGAGTGCACATTTCTCTAACACCTTAGATAAAAATACAAATACAAGTTACTGATAGGTCTATAGCTGGATAATATTAAGTCCAATCCACTCTTTTTCAGTAAAGATCTAGCTATTACAAGCAGTTTTCAATAAAACCCCCTTCTTGAAGTGATGAATTAATAATATGAGTAATGGATCCAATCGGATAACGGTAAACAGTCCTCCAAGATTCTAGTAAGTACAGGATCAAGTTCACATGATTTAGTTTTCATTTCCATTATTACTCTGGCTACTTCTTTCTCAGACATTTCATTTAAACAACTAAACTTTTCACATTTGACCATGGTTGGTCTGTACATGGGTATTTCTATCAATTCATTCCTTATCTTTTTCAATTTTGTCCATAAAAAAATAACTAAATTCCTCTGCCAATACCACATCAGTCTTGTTTGGTGGTAATGGATTTTCTGACAATGTCCCTGTGAGATTTTTAACCAGACTAAACATTTTATTCATAATCTTTCATAACAGCAACTTTTTCACTCAGTCCTGATCTCCGAAGCCGAATGATCATTTCTTTACATTTCTTTCTCTCATTTTTGTAAGCAATTAATCGATTAGTGTCTTTGTGCCTTCTACATACTCTCTCATCTTTTTATGCTTAATAGTTCATCATTGAACAATTGGTTAACAGGTCTCGTTGTTACAATCTTAGTTGTCTCTGGTGCATTTTTATCTAGTACTTCTTTTAAAATATTTTCAAAATTTTGTACAGATTGTATTTTACTACTGGTACTCTGAAATAGGCCAAGCACATCCTTTGTGAATGAGTCTTTACTGAAATTTTTGTAATTCCTGTTTGTCAAGGTTCTCCTGTATATTTTCTATTTCGGTACTGTTAAAGCAAAATATATGCAGAAATGATCTGACATTAAATTGCCCTGTTTACATTTAGTAATCTGTACTGGGCTTTTCTGTTCATTAATTACCAAGTCCGATATGTTCCATTTGATATGTCTTGCAAAATCCACATGGTTTTCAACCCATAAGCTGATAGTATATCATTTAAGGACTGTGCGTCCAGGTTTTCCTCATCATGTGAAAATTATGTGAAAATTAAAGTCACCACAAATCACACTATTCTTATGGGATGGTAAGAACCAACTCAGGTAACCAGCAAATTCATTAAATAACATAGCAGTTGTAGTCTTGTCTAGCTGAGTGTGGTGGTCTATATATGCACAAAATATTGAAAGAAATGCTTTTCACAATTATATTCAAACTGCTTACTGAAAATGTTTTTAGTTCTTTGGACTGTGTTTTCCTGACTTTGATATTATCTCTGTAAATGATGGATAAATCACAACCTTTTCTCCATTTTCTGTGTGATGTACTCAGTTTGTATCCATTTCTATTTAGTTCACTACCTTCATTATCTTCGTTGCCTACAATATCTGGGTGCCCTTCGTGAGCGATTTAGAGTACTTGCTCACGTAACCTGTTTGGGACCACGATTCTTGTTCCACGAAGCACTAACTTGCCGATTGTGCACAATTCATTTCTCACCATCAGGTAGAGTTTATTGTCAAGTTTGGCCCAATGACGGGAATCAAAACAATCGTGCACGTTTGAAAAATCATGATCGGTTGCTGTATCGCGCTCTATCTCTCTCGTTGTCATAGCCTTTGGTGTGGCTGTGATTGCAACAAACCTCACTTATTCATCAGTGTCATCATAAACCATATTCCCATTCTTCCTATTCACCAGCCGTGACATCGGGTCTACGATATTTTGCTTTCCCGGAACATGGCACCCCATGAACCTGTAGGGTGGTAATCTTAAAACCCATCTTTCGATTCTGGCACTCGGCTTTGACCTTTCAGAATAAATGAACTCGAGATGTTTGTAATCTGTGAATAGATTAAAGTCAGTGCCAAATACGTACATATGAAATCGTTCACAGGCCCAGACGATTCCTAAGGCTTCCGTTTCTGTTTGGGAATACCTTTTAAAACATCACTCAATGTTCTGCTGACAGAGCAACTTTCATGTTCACCATTTTGTTGTTGTATTAGAACTGTTAAGAGACCCATCAGACTGGCATCTGTTTTGACAGTTGTTTTGGCAAGTGTTTCCACATTAGCTAGATTATGGTTCAGTTGTTCAAGCGACTGGTGATGGGGTGTGCCCGATTCAAACGATACATCCTTTTAAGTCAGTCTGCGCAGAGGTTCAGCTACGGTTGTAAGGTTAGGGATAAACCTAGCGCTGCAATTCGCAGCTTCTTTCTTGCTGTGCTGACTCAGGTTGTCTTGTTTCTTGAAAAGCCTTGGCCTTTGTTTGAGCCGGTCCTATGTCACGAGCAGTTAACAAGTGTCCCATAAAATCTCACTCTGGCATGCTGAATTTACTCTTGTCCTTGTTCAAGGTAAGCCCCTTTTCCTGTTATCTTTCAAGGACTTTATGCAGTCTCTCATTGTGCTTATCAGGGGTTTCAAATGTACGATAATATCATCGAAGATGTTACGGACTCCTTCACAAACCTGCAGTACTTGCTCAATAATTCTCTGATACAATTCTGGTGCGCAAGATACACCAAACATCAAACGTTTGTATCTGTAGAGTCCCTTATGTGTAACAAACGTGGCTATAGGTCTAGAGCCCTCATTCAGCTCAGTCTGATGAAAGGCCTATTTGATGTCAAGTTTACTGAACACAGTACTCTGGTACTGTGTAGGCCCCTCAGCTTTCCCTATGACATCTAGTTCCTCAAGTTCATCAAGTTTTTTGACAAGCTTTTCCATGAGACTGAACGGGATGCGACGTATAGACTGGGCAACAGATTAAACAGTGTGATCTATAGGAATCTCCCGCTGAAAATCTTTCAGTTTCCCCAGTCCTTTAAAACACGAACTGTACTGAGTAAATATACAATCCAACGTAACTGTATTTAAGTGTGCATCGGGTCCATTCTTTAGCACATTCAACTGTACAGCTGTCTCACGACCAAGAAGCGCCTGGCCTATTCCTTTTGACCACCAAATATCCAGCATTACCTAAACACTTTCCTACTGTTATATTTTCTAGGAAACTTCCAATAACCTGTAATGGCTCTAACTTCCATATGGGTACAGTGTCTTATTATACTTTCGCGGAGTACAATTAATCTTACTTTGTTTCAGTCTCTCCCACAATTCATCATCTATATCAATAACACTGGCCCAAGAGTCAATGATCATATTCACTTTAGATAGACCACCTATAGTGACCGAAATAATGGGCTTTTCATTTACAGAGACAGTAAAACAGAATCCACTCTGTAATTTACTTTGTTCATCATGTTCACTGGATTCACTATCACGATCATCAACTATACGTACTGAGCTGCTATGTCTTTTCCTTTACACATTATGACCTGAAGCCTTTGATTTACAATTTATTTTTAGAAATGTCCAAGTTTGTGGCATTTATTACACAGCTTACCTTTGGCATGACAACGATCATCATTCTGTAAATGTCCACTGTAGCTACATCTATAGCATTTCTTGTCTGACATAGTGCTATCTACATTCCTACGCTGCTTGTGGTTGACATCAGCTTTCATCTGTGTACCCTCAATATTAGCCGCTTGTCTCTTACTAGCTTCCATAGCGCGGGTAAAGGTTTGAACTTGCTCCAATGTTAAATCACGCCCTCGTTTTAACAGCTTTCTACGCAGCTCATGTGAGATACATTTCTCAATAACTTGACCACGGATCCGTTCGTGAATAATGTCACCAAATTCTCAATAATATACCCTCTCGCGTAATCGTGTTATAAACAGACTTACGGTTTCTGCCGTTTATTAGGCCTGTTACAACTGATACTGTAATAAGAAATTAACCTATAATGTAGCATAAACTGATAACGTAATATCGAATCAAATTATAATGTTATAACATTAAATTAATAATAAAAAATAACCGATAATGTAATACTTACCAATAATGTAATTATTTATATATAACTAATGTCAATTTGTGACCAAGACAAACTGCTTTCCTACAAAAAAAAGTTTCTACTGCGTGCACGAACTTTTTGGAGAGGTAGTCACGGAGTGTAAAATGGTTACATGACGTAACGAATGTGTTTAAGATCTTACCGTTTTATTGTCTGTCCCTACGTGTTGAAAGCATCTTATATTAACAAAATCATTTCCCTTTAATTGAGCAGTGATTTACCAAGTCAAGGGTATAGTCTTGTCCTATCTTTGTGACTTAAAACAAAAAGATGGTATGCGGTGTAAAAATGCCTCGTAATGAGAGATTTATGGTGAGAACATCATTGACTGGTAGAAACTGTTACTTTGGCTACACTCCCCCCCCCCCCCGTCCAGGCGTATGTTATACTATATAACCGTGTCTTGTGGGGGCGGCGGTGTAATGGTTAGGGAGCCGGGCTCATGTTCGAAAGGTCATGAGTTCGAATCCCGAAGGGCCCCCACCATGCCAAAACCCTTGGACAAGTTCCCAACCGCAAGTGTGCCTCAGTCAATCCAGCAGTAGAACTGGGTACCAGTAAATACTGGGAAGGTAACCTGCGTGGACCAGCGCCCCATCTTGAAGTGTTTAACTCCTAAGTCGCTTCACGCTACCGAAACCGGGTTAAACTCCGGCCTGATGAGCCATTATGCTCGGGTGTAAAAGCCCAACAGACGTTACCCTTACCTTACCGTCAAGGCCTATACCCGTGACATCTCGAGATGAGGTTTCTGTTACAGCAGTACACCTTTGATGATGCGATCCCTTTCAGTAGTTATAAGTACTGACACCTGTAGATGAATTTGAACACTACTTATTTCCATTTGCCATTTTTACTTAAACTTCAACTGAACCTGAGTAGCCACCATACCGTTTTGCATACCGGTTCCCATGCTGTTTTCTGCTGCCTTGAATAAAAAGTTATATATATTGAACCAAAATGATCCAAAGTGGTTGTTACGTACAATTGAGTGGTACCAAGATTAGTGGAGTGATGTATAGTGAATGAACCAAGCTAATGGGACAGGCAGCAAGGGAAAATGGTTCCCTACAACTCCAGGCTTGATTGTAAATGCCAGGTTATTAATAAAGTTTCTCTATGTTCAAGTTAAATTCACACACAAAGCTTAACTACACTAAATGTTATGAAAATTACATTACTTCTTGAATCAGTTAACAATATAAGATATTTTATTAGGATAATAAAAGGAATCGTAGTCATGATAAGTGCAGCAAACGACCTAAAGTATGCAATTATTTCAGGGAATGTATTTACTGTTCAAGATATAACATTTATTTAATTCGATTTAAAATATTTTTATTATTATAAATAAAGGATAACGGATATCGTTCCCGACAGTTCAACATCAAAAACGAGTATTTCCGAGGAGTGGCCTAAGAGGAGCTGCGTAACAACGGCTGACTTACCATTTCCATGACAACAAAATGGATCTAAAATATTAGGTCCATGACAAAACGTCGAGATACTTAAATACTTTTGACATTTTGATCGATTGTGTTTGTTAACTCATGTAGACTCGGTGTGCTGACAAAGTCAAATGTGAGGCAGTTGTGCAGCTGATAAAGTAGGGGAGAAAACAGCAGTTCATGAGCAAAGCATGGTCGCCGAACACCAGTGGGTCGGCGGATGTGTTGGTGAACTTGGCCCGCGGTCACCGTTGCTCGCATGTCCACAGGGAAACCGGTGTGAATTTCTCGGACTCTCCGCGTGTTCTTTAATGTATGGGGTTTCCTTATACCAGTTCCAGTGTCATCTTAACTGCAAATGTTGCGGCTTTTACGTCGAATTATAAAGTTATGCAGTACGTGTCTTATGTATAAGTATACATTCGCGTATATATATATATATACGGTCGGTTAGAGTAGATGATGGATCGATAACGACAATGGGTTCATCATTTCAGCTAAGCTGACTGTAAGTCATCTGAGCTATAACGATCACCTTTTGTCAGGCTGTTAACAGGGCACAAATCGTGACCGTTTAAAGTAGAAATGTCTTACTAACGTCCAGGCAGGTTCTACAGGGCAGGACTTCTAGGAAACACAACTACATGACCTATATTCTGCCAGTTACGAAGCAAAAACATGATTCTGAGCTCTATGAAAGCCAGACTCTTTGCTGTACAGGTTTTTTTTTATTATAAAATTGAACTAAATTGCCTAATTTACACCTGTATCTTCATGCATAGTTAAACTAGAGCTAGACCTATATTCTTCGAATTACGAGGCAATAATACACGTTTTAGCGCCTTTTGTGCCTCCAACGGACTGGACCAATAATGACGTCTTAATGTTTCAAAGATTGGACATGTTTAAAGCATGAGACTGGGAGTTTGTGGGCCTAGTCAACATGGACACTTTGTGTGTGAAAATTGAGTCTGTGGAGGTGGGAGAGGAGCTGACAGTGTCCTGTTCTTAATCTAAAGGTCATCAAGCCTTGTAATAAAACCAGTTGAAGCCAACAACATAGGGTTGTGATGGACAGTTTAAGCAATTTAGTCAATTTAGCCATTGGCAGTTTAGGCATGTTATTACCATGAAATGGATATACTGAAACTTGGGGATAAATGTAAATCATTCATTTGAAGACTACTATTGAATCCTTTATCATTGACCTGTATTAGTAATCATGTTCAGAGGCGGAGGAAGAAAAGATCATACATGGGCATATTGACTTGATATTAATGGTTAATGGTAACACATCTTCTGAATGCAAAAATTGTGGAAACAGATAATCGCTTCAGCCATACAGACCTAAAGGACATTTTTTTGAAAATGTGTTGTCTATGAACAACCACTTCCACCATGGAGACAAACAGAGGAATCTCCTCATTGGGTAATGAAGACTATATGGTAACAACTACATTAACGGATGTCGAAACCCAGGCGCAAGTGACTGACAGCTTTACACGCACCAGATCTTCAACAAAGACCTTTCTTGATGAGGCGATAGCCAAGCTATTCTTTGCCCGCAATATCTCATATGCTGTTGCTGAGAATCCATAGTTCCTGAGAGTTGTTTACATGCCACGTCCTGTGAACACATCTCCTTATAGTGAAGTTATTGCTGGATGAGGTCACTGTTGAACTGAAGCAAGCCATGAAAGAGAAGATCAGTGGATATATGGCAACCCTCGTCCAGGATGGGTGGTCTAAGATACACAAGGAGCCGGCGATAGCAACGTACATCTATTTAAATGACAAGACATTTTTTCTAGACAGCCATCATTCTGCAGCAAACTGTATAGCAGGAATCTATAAGCAAAGCTAAGGATGTGTTTAAACGTGATGTGAAGTTAGTTTTGACTGATAATGCACGTAACATGCACAACTGAAAGAGACACTACAGAAGGAAGATCCTTATTAAATGGTTTATGGCTGCTGAGCTCATTTATTCAGTCTATGATTTGTTACAGGTGCTCTTTTTATTGTGTGACACGGGCGTAACTCGTATTGTGACACCCTCGCCGTGCCGTTTGTTGCATTCTATGGTCGTGAGTCACATGTACACCATGGTGTGTCTCTGCGCGTGTTTACTGTGTTGGGCAAGATCTTATAGACTGTTCGAGAAGTGGAAAATTCTCGGCTTGGGGTGTGAAGCTATATACAGGGGCTGTGTTTTAAAGCCAGGCAGAGAGCAGAGAAGTTTTCTAGAAGACGCAGAAGCGTGTGTCAGTTTCTGGGACCTTATCCGACGTGTACGGCAATTATAGATTTTCTTCAGAGGTTCTCCTGGATTTTGTGCATTAGGACTTCAGTTTACTTTATGGATTGTTACAAGAGCTTTACACTGAACTGTCATTCTCCGAGAGTATACATTTAAAGAACTTATCGTTGTGACGGTGTTGGTATCCAGGTACTGTGCACATTGTTTTTCTGTGCATTGTATTTCTGTGTAATTGTATTGATTTGTTGTTATACCGCTGTTTTATTGTATAACTGTATTGATTTAGTGTATTGTAATGTTCGGGTTATTTTAAGAATAAATTATAGTTATTTGTTAACATAAAAAAAACCACTGACGTCTTTATTCATTCCCCTAGACATTTCACCTAGTGTTACAGAATCTGATTTTTTTATCTCCGTTACAGAATTTGTGTTCATCGCGCATACGTGATCTGTTTATATTAGGTTCCGTAACATAAAATTGGGGGCTCTTCTGGATGCTATATTGTTTTCAATTTATTAGGCCTTGACCTGGACATTGTTTTATCATACATTGATTGCAAGATTACATATTGTTTACAGTACATTGTTTACAGAATTTATCTCAGTGGCTTTTTGTTATTGTTTTGACATCTTAACATGGCAGATTTCAAATCTGAGACATTTGTTGACGATCCCAACCCTGATCAACTTGTTGTCAAAAGAACAGTTGTCAAAAGAACAGTTGTTGCGTTTGGGACAATACTTAGGGCTATGTGTGAAAAAAGCTTTGAGAAAGCCTGATATCATTGCTAAAATCATGCAAGTTCTAGTTAGCAAAGGCTTAATTGAAGAGACTGAAGTTGAAACATCAAAACATGACAGCCCTGCTATGCTATTAGAATTTAAAAAGTTGGAAATGCAACATGAGCTAGCATTAAAAGAGAGGAAACAACATGAAAGGTTAGAAAGAGAAAGACTAGAAAAAGAAAAAGAAATTGAGTTAAAACGACTGGAGTTAGAAAGACTTAAACTAGAACAATGTCTACGTGCTGCCCCAACTCCCTGTTTTGATGTTGCTAAACACATTAGACTTGTCCCACCTTTCCAAGAAAAAGAGGTTGATAAATATTTCTTACACTTTAAGAAAGTAGCTGAAAATTTAAAATGGCCTAAGGAAGATTGGACTATGCTCTTTCAAATTGTATTGACTGGCAAGGCCAGAGAAATTTATACAGAGCTTTCAGTAGAAGCTGCTGCTGAATATGACCTGGTAAAACGGTTAATCCTAAAAGGTTGAGTTAGTTCCAGAGGCTTACCGCCAGAAATTAAGAAATTGGGAAAAGCGCAAAAATCAGACCTACGTAGAATTTGCTTAAACAAAATAGCAGTTGTTTGATCGCTGGTGTAGTTCTAAAAATGAAATGAAAGATCATGACAATTTGCGCCAGTTGATTTTGCTTGAAGAATTTAAGCGCTGCATAAACACAGATGTTAAAACGTTTCTCGATGAGAAAACTCCTGAAACACTTGACATTACAGCTCAATTAGCTGATGATTATTCATTAACACACAAAATGTCCTTTACTAGCAAATCAAACCAGTCATTCACAAACAAGAATGTAAATCAGTATGGTCAAAAGAAATTTACAGCGCAGTCACCCAATACTAGTAGTCCTGATAGTTCAGCAAAGTCCATTGCTACATCCCAGTCCACGTCCACTGTGTCTAAGTCCAACAAAGACCAGTCATTTTCAAAGAAAATCTGTCATTACGACAAGAAGGAAGTTCATCTAATATCTGACTGCTGGATACTTGCGAATAAACCAAATAGCAAACCTTCTGGGTTTGTTTCAAAATCTATGCATAGCATGGTACAGGCTCTTTCCATATAAATAAGGGGTACAACTCCTTTAATGACTCAAATAAAGAGTTTGATGCTACGGAGGCCCAAGTGCCGTCTGAATACAAAGAAGAATCCGTAGCTTGAGGGGTGAAAACCTCAGTTGATTCCTGCGAGGACTTAAATAAGGCTAGGTCCTTTTATGACTCTTGCGAGAGTATTTCAAATGAGGCCAGGTCCTCTTATGACAAACAAAAGTTTGTTTCTGCTGAGGAAAATTACTCTGTTGACTCCCATGAGGAGTTTGATGATAAAAAGGATGTAGATTCTTTAGATAACTCTGAAACAGAGTTTATGACTGACACTGTCAATGTCAGTTCTTTGTTTGATGAGGTTGAGGTAGTAGAAATGGAGTTATTTGAGCCATTCAATCATGATCGTTTTGTTTCACATTCAAGTGATTTTTCAGATTCTACTCCTATTAGAATTTTGAGGGACACTGGTTCACTCCAGACACTCATGTTAGCAAACACTTTGCCATTTTCTAAAAGGTCCTTTACTGGTGCACATGCACTTGTTAATGGTGTTTTTTCAGACAGGCACACTTCAGTTCCGCCTCACAGTATCCATTTAAAGTCAGATTTGATTTCTGGGAATATTATTGTGGGCATAAGAACTACTTTACCCTTTAAGAGAATTCAGTTGCTACAAGGCAATGATGTTGCAGGTGATAAATTACAGCCTGTACCAATAGTGACAGAAAAGCCGTCACTTGATCAGGACACTGATCCGGAAAGTCAGGAAATTCCTGGTTTGTATCCTTCATGTGCTGTATCTAGATCTATGGCCAAGAAAAACACACATGAGGATAATGGTCCAGATAATAAAACTTTGGGAGTCACTAGTGACTCGTCTAACGACTCGCCCGTACAGGATGCAGCATTCTCAAGGTCAGAACTTATCGCGGAATAGCATAAGGACCCTGATATTTCATATTTGTTTCCCAGGGCAGTTTCTAAAGATGAACTGTCACAGAACCCAGTTTGTTTTTATGTCAAAAATGGTGTTCTTATGCGTAAATGGCGACCACCTGATGTATGCGCTGATGATGAGTGGGCCATCAAACATCAAATAGTAATGCCCAAAAGCTTTCGCAATGAAGTTCTAAGTAAGGCACATGAGGCTCCTTTGTCTGGCCATTTAGGTATAAATAAAACTTATCAGAAAGTTAGTACACACTTCTATTGGCCTAACCTCAGGAAAGATGTTGTACAATATTGTAAATCATGCCATACATGCCAGATGGTAGGCAAGCCCAATCAGAATCCTCCTTAGGCCCCACTTAGGCCTATTCCTGCTTTCGAGGAACCATTCAGTAGGATTATTGTTGATTGTGTTGGACCACTGCCCAAAACAAAATGTGGACATCAATACTTGCTGACAATTATGTGCGCATCTACCAGGTTCCCGAGGCAAAACCATTGCGCAAAATTAATGCCAAAAGTGTTGTCAAAGCTCTGGCCAAGGTTTTACAACTTTTGAATTGCCAAAATCCGTCCAGTCTGACCAAGGGTCTAATTTTATGTCTGGCTCATTCCAACAAGTTATGATTGAGTTAGGTATAAAACAGTACAGCTCTTCGCCATACCATCCTGAAAGTCAGGGCGCCCTCGAGCGTTTTCACCAGACATTAAAAAACATGATCAGGACTTATTGCTATGACACACAGAAAGACTGGGAAGAAGGGATCTACCTATTGCTGTTTGCCGTCAGAGAATCCTTTCAAGAGTTCGTGGGTTTCAGTCCCTTTGAATTAGTTTTGGACACTCCGTTCGAGGTCCATTGAAACTGCTTAAAGAAAACATCTTTGTGAAAATCCTGATTCTCTTAGTTTACTGCAGTATGTCTCAGACTTTCACACTAAACTGCTAGTCAAATATAAAATCTGCACAAAGTAAAATGAAAACAAAGTATGACAAGCACAGTGTAAGTAGGACGTTTGAGCCTGGTGAAAAGGTCCTTGCCTTACTTCCCATCCCTGGCAGACCTCTGCAAGCTAGATATTTTGATCCTTACATTGTTGACAAGAAAGTCAATGATTTAAATTACATATTGTCGACATCAGATAGACGTAAGAAGAAACAACTGCGCCATGTTAACATGTTGAAACCATATTATGACAGAAATAGCACATCAGATGTTGTACAAAATGTTACTGCTGTTAATTGAGTAAAACTTACCCTGACGCAGTTAAAGTAGATACTGATTGTAAGTGTGATGTAGACATTCAGTGTGGTACAGTACCATTAAAAAACTCAGACGTGCTTAAAAACCTGGATGCCAAACTGTCACACCTTACCGCACAACAACAACAAGACCTCAAGATCCTGCTGCGGAATTATGAACATTTGTTTAGTGACATTCCAACGCGAACTAACATGTTGTGCCATGACGTCGATGTTGGCGAGGCAAGCGCCGTCAAGCAGCATCCATATAGACTGAATCAAGAAAAGCAAAAGTATCTACAGGATGAGATTCAATATTTGCTGGACAATGATTTAATGAACCTAGTAACAGTAACTGGAGTTCACCATGTATTCCTGTGCCAAAACCTGATGGAAGTTGCCGTATGTGCACAGATTATCGAAAACTGAACTCTGTCTCCAAGATTGACACGTTCCCGATTCCGAGGATCGATGATTGTATTGATAGAGTCGGTAGCTCCAGATATGTCTCCAAGTTTGACTTGCTAAAAGGATTCTGGCAAGTTCCGCTGACAGAACGAACGAAAGAAGTGTCCGCATTTGTTAAAACCGCAAGGACTGTACCAGTATAAAGTTATGCCGTTTGGCATGAAGAACTCGCCAGCCACGTTCCAGCGCCTCATCCATATGGATGTTAAAGACATTCAGGGCTGGGACGCATATATTGATGACTTTATCGTGTACAGCGATACCTGGGAGAAACATCTGCAAATTCTTCGCGACCTCTTCGAAAGACTCAGCGAACCACGTCTGACCGTCATCTTAGTAAAAGCTGAGTTTTGTCATGCACAAGTAACATTTTTGGGTCATATTGTAGGGCAGGGTCAGGTAAAACCTGTTGATGCTAAAATAAGTGCTATTTTTCTGCATTTCCTAGATCAGAGAACAAAAAGCAAATAATGCGTTTTCTTGGTATGGGTGGATACTACAGGAAGTTTTGTCCAAAGTTTGCTGCTGTAGCTGAACCTTTGACTAATTTGTTTAAGAAGAAACAAAAGTTAGTATGGAATGTTCAGTGTGAAAGTGCATTTCAGAATTTGAAAGCAATTCTGCAAAGTTCACCAGTTTTAGCAGCTCCAGACTTTTCTGTACCTTTTAAGTTAGCTGTAGATGCTAGTGATACTGCTCTGGTGCTGTGTTGTTACAAGAAGGCAATGATGGCATAGATCATCCAATTTGTTATTTCTCAAGAACGTTTAATGCAAACCAGAAAAACTACTCTACTATTGAAAAAGAATGTTTGGCTTTGATTTTGGCGTTGCAGCATTTGGAAGTTTATGTTACTTCATCAGTCAGGCCTATCATTGGCTTCAGTGATCACAATCCCCTCACGTTCATGAACAAGTTGAAGTGTAAAAATCAAAGATTGTTGAGATGGAGTTTGTTCTTACAGGATTACAATCTTGATATCATACACATTAAAGGGAAAGACAATGTACTTTCTGATTGCTTATCGAGATGTTTATGTAACGTTGTAAATAAGATGATTTTCAAATGTTGTAAAAATTTAGTGATTGTGATGGCAAAAAGAAAGTTTTCCGTGAAAAACATTCTTTTTTTCTTACAGGAGTGGGAGTGTTACAGGTGCTCTTTTCATTGTGTGACACGGGCGTAACTCGTGTTGTGACACCCTCGCCGGGCCGTTTTTTTGCATTCTATGTTTAATCCGTACTAGTTGAACTCTCGTTGTTATGCTGGCCTTGGGTTTTCTCGCCTGGTCGTGAGTCACGTGCACACCATGGTGTGTGTCTCTGTGCGTGTTTACTGTGTTGTGCAAGATCTTATAAACTGTTCGAGAAGTGGAAAATTTTTGGCTTGGGGTGTGAAGGTATGTAAAGGGGCTGTGTTTTAGAGCCAGGCAGAGAGCAGAGAAGTTTTCCAGCGGACGCAGAAGCGTGTGTCAGTTTCTGGGACCTTATCCGACGTGTGCGGCAATTATAGATTTTCTCCAGAAGGTTCTCCTGGATTTTGTGCATTTGGACTTACTTTCTAGATTGTTACAAGAGCTTTACACTGGACTGTCTTTCTCTGAGAGTATACATTTAAAGAACTTATCGGTGTGACGGTGTATCCACGTACTGGGCACATTATTTTTCTGTGTGATCGTATTGATTTGTTGTTATACCGCTGTTTCACTGTATAATTGTATTGATTTAATGTATTGTTATGTTAGGGTTGTTTTAAGAATAAATTATAGTTATTTGTTAACAAAAAGCCACTGACTTCTTTATTCATTCCCCTAGACATTTCACGCTGCCTAGTGTTACAGAATCTGATTTTTTTTATCTCCGTTACACAATTTGTGTTCATCACGCATACGTGATCTGTTTATATTAGGTTCCGTAACAGATTTAAATATTAGAAGTACAGAAGTATTTCCACAGTCACTATCAGCCTGCTGCTTGGATCAAAGGGATCCCTAATGCACAAGAGCTACAGCTCCCTGTTGATAATAGAAGGAATAGCAAACTTGATTGTGTCAAGCCTAGTGCCAAGGCACTGGATAAGTGATAGAGTGACAAAACATTGACAGATCCATGTGCAATCTGGTTGAAACTTCTTACAAACTAATTGCTTGATCACCACACACCTGTGATAAATCAGTGCCATCAAAACAGCCACGGTGCCATTGTAAAAAGCTGTGAAACGTTCTAGTGTAAACAAGGAGTTCACGCAACTAGCGATTGGGTTGCCTTCTGCTGTAGAACCCTTCACCACCTTTACTTCACACATCGCGTCTGTGGCTGACCCATCTGCGAAAACTGTAGCCATGCCTCATTTGGATATTTCTCATAAATAATGGTTCAGGTGAAAGCTTTCAATTTTGCACGGCTGTGTTCATGCTATTTGAAGAGATGTGACACTGTTGTGCATAGGGTCATGTTAGGATGGTGTGATGTATGAGGTCAAAGTTTCAGTCTGTTCATTGAGCTCGGTCTGGAACGTCCCCTGTAGGACCCTTGCTTCTCAAATATAGGTTGATAATTTCAGCCTCCCTGGCTTAATTATTCAACACTCTTCTTTATTGGGTGACCCTTAGATGACTGTACTTTTATAAAATGATACATGTTTTGCACTGTCTTCTCTTGCTCAGTGGGGAAGGGAGGTGCTTGTTTCTTACATCTTCTCAATTGGCGTTGATCTCATTCCCCGCACTGTTGATGTGAAAGGCTTGTTTCTGAACACGGTGAAGTGTCTAGTGGTGTGACTGGACAGCATTCGTCCAGGTGTTGAAACCAACTCCAGATGGGGACGAAATGTTCTTTGGTAGATAGCCTTGAGGATCTCCTCTTTTGCTCCCCACTGAATACCGGCCAGTCTTCCCATGCTTTATCTCGTAAATGCCCAGTGCTCTTGGCAAGAAATAACTTCCTTTTTCTAAGTAACACTTGTTTAGTGACACGCTCCATGGATGTACAAATACAGTTTGTAAGGTAATTCTTTTGTTACAGGTGCTCTTTTTATTATGTGACACGGGCGTAACTCCTGTTTTTGGCACTCGTGTCTGGCCGCGTATTACATTCTATGTTTAATCCGTACTGGTTTAACTCTCGTTGTCATGTTTAGCCTTGGTTTTTCACGCCTGGCCGAGGTCACGTGATGGGCCTTGTATGTGGAGATACACGGCGCTGTTTTTCTAGAGAATTCCATAAACGCGTGCTAACTGTGTTGTGCAAGATATTATGGACTGTTCGAGAAGTGGAAAATTCTCGGCTTGAGGTGTGAAGGTATATAAAGGGCTTTGCTTTAGAACGGACAGAGAGAGAGAGAGCAGAGAAGATTCCAGCGGATGCAGAAGCGTATGTCAGATTCTAGGACCTTATCCGACTAATGCGGCAATTATAGATTTTCAAAGACTTTCTCCTTGATTTTATGCATTTGGACTTCAGTTTACTTTCTAGATTGTTACAAGAGCTTTACACTGGACTGTCATTCTCCGAGAGTTTACATTTAAAGGACTTATCGTTGTGATGGTGTTGGTATCCAGGTACTGGGCACATTATTTTCTGTGTGATTGTATTGACTTGTTGCTATACCGCTGTTTTACTGTATAATTTTATTGATTTACAGTATTGTATTGTTAGGGTTGTTTTAAGAATAAATTATAGTCATTTGTTAACAAAAAAACACTGACTTCTTTATTCATTCCCCTAGACATTTCACGCTGCCTAGTGTTACAGAATCTGATTTGTTTTTATCTCCATTACAAAATTTTATGTTCATCACGCATACGTGATCTGTTTATATTAGGTCCGTAACACTTTACCAGGCACTTGTTGTCCTATTTCGAGCTCCTCTCCCTTTCTCCATCGGGTGTTAAATATTTCCGGGATTTTATTCAAGGCAGATGTTATATCATTTCGTTGGTGTATTGCTAGACCTGAAGATTTCTTCTTTTATGCATGGCTTCCCCCAGTTTTCACAGGGATACATATTCTTGAATTTATTATTGCTTTATCTCTTTCCTTGTTTCTTTTTGCAGTGCTCTTGACATGTTCATGTTGCCATTTTCTATATAGGTTTTGGCATTCGGCACTTCTCTGCCTGTCATTGTTTTGTTGTCCTCTTCGAAGGTGATCAACTGTCCTACTACAAATTGATCGCTTGGGGGACTTTCTCGACCTGAACAACTATTTGGTGTCTTCCTTCATGTTAACTAACTGTCTTTTTCCAGCTCCTCCTGATACACTCTAGGTTGGTGATTTTTTTCACTGGGATAGTAGTAGCTGACAAGCATATTAGTAAATGAGCCTGTTTCTTATTGCACATTGCACTTCCAATGTAAAAGCGCTTCGTAATTTAAAAAAAGCAGGATAAAACGGTGACTCCCTACTTCGAAAGTTTCTGACTAAATAAATATCCAAGCAGACGCCTAATATCAGCGGACTGGTTTACAGCAAAGATTTGCTGATCAGTTTACAGCTACTCCAGTGGAAAATACAGTGGAACCCCACAATTACGACCACCCTGGGGACTGAGCAAAGTGGTCGCAATTTGGGGGTGGTGGTATTTGTCAAACTCTTACCGTGGTCGCATATAACACGCTGATATTTAATGTGTATCAGAGTTTATCTATTGCATATCTTTGATATGAATTATAGCAAAATATTTTACTTAGCGGAGGACCCTTATTATGATTGGTTTTTTTTTTTTTTTTTTTTTGTAGCTGAACATATTTATTCATGATAAAAATTAATATACATGTACACATACGTAATGACTGATGATTAACGCATAATTACACTAAGGCAATACGATTACAACCTACTGAATGCATATTGAACATAATACGTGGCTGTCATATATTTAGCCTTCCGTTTGAGTATATATTGCGTGCACTTGAGTTTTCCCGACGCTAAACTGCTGAGCCATTTGGTGTTGGCTGCGCGTGGTGTTGCCGCCTTGATTAACGCCACATATCCTTCAAGGAGAGCTCTTTCAGAGGCATGGTTGCCTAACAGCAAGCAATTTAAATGTAAACTTAACCAGTAGAGAAATAAATTGACAATGATCTATCAGAAAAGGCAAGTTAACGTGTGGGATTTTCCCCCATGCAAGCTTTATTTATACATTTTACTGACTGCTCAATACTCAGTGTCAGTAAGGTATGAACACATTTAGGCTTAACTAGGTCGTTAATTTTACCAATGAGGATCAAATAATATGTGATGAGTTGAAATATTAGGCCACACTTAGGGTAGCTGTAATACAGGTGATCACTGAGGGGCAATTAGCTTCGCTAGCCCAAGACCCCAGGTCAGACCGGCTTATTAAGTAATCAGGCCGATGGTTACCCTGTTTGATCTATAACCTACACCTCAACGAGTCTCAGCGCAGACACCGAGTCGGGAAGATATGCGGGACAAGATTAACACTCGGGTTAAGAAACCTTGTTACCCGCTTTGATCTTTCGTTAAGGCGCCTGTGACAAGACGCAGCCATTGACTCGTGACAAATGTTGTTTCAGTACTTCTCAGCGGTGGTCGCATTAGCGCTGGGGCCAGGAAATCTGGTCGTAATTCTTAATTCAGGGGTGGTGGTAATTTTGAGTCATTTTTAAACATAAATAAACAAAAAAAATATTCGGGACCAAGCAAAATGGTCGTATTTGTGGGGTGGTCGCAATTGTGGAATGGTCGCAAGGCGGGGTTCCATTGTACTTCATAATATATTTCCCACCAATGTGCTGCTTAAAAAATGGGTATAAAAGACTCCATAAAATGTAGTTTTTGTGACGAAGCAGGCTACATTGAACGCTATTTCCATTCATGTGAAAAATCTTAAACAATGTTTGGTTGGAAGTGGAAAGCAAAATTGCTGTAATAGCTGGTAAAATTGTCAAATTTTCGAAAGCTGACGTTATACTCGGATACAAATGTGAAAACTTCATCAAAACTCAATCACATGACCTCATAGTTAAAACGTGTATCAGTAAATTTGAATGCGGCAATACAGCATCCTGAAATTTGTCTTCGAAGTAGAAATGGAGATTAGAATTTTAAAAAATTTTGTACAATATGTTGTATCTATCCTGATCGGATCTTGTTTGTGAAAGACAGCTTATTGAGCAAAAAACTGGGGGGGGGGGGGGTTAAAAAGATTTAAACAATGGAATTACAAGAAAAAGGATGGCAGTGAGGTATTTTACAGATAGGTCTGAGGGTTGATTACCTGTGTATCTATTATCCTGGGATGTATTAAATTTTTTTTAACAAATTTTATTTGACAGAATTTGTCTGAGTTACGTAACGCAGGTGTCCAACAGGTCTTTACTGGAAGGTCTTTATTTACTTAGTTAAGTAGCCGGGCCAGCGTATTTAGCAGTTCTGTGTTGCCTGGCAATTTAAAGCTGTGAGCACATCTGCCAGTCTTTGCGTGACGTTTCGATGTCGAGTTGCACAATGGTACGTATCGCGTGAGACATTCCCCGTCTCCATCAGTACCGCAAAGGTCATTCGTGTAGAGGAGAACTTTACAAGAATATACACATGATCTCCTTCACATTTAAATACGTGTACAATAGATGATAAAGTGGTGTTTTATTCATGCCACATGTTAAATAATTAACCGCATATAACATATTATTCTAAGCACCTTTTATCAATAAACAAGGTTTATATATGACATTGTTTGGATTAAAGAAAACATGTTTTCAAAACTATCAAAGGTAAAACATTAAACAAGATAAAACTAGGGTCGCGGTAACACTTCAAAAGTCTTATTTAATCAGGCTTTCGAATCAGAAATGTATGTTTTACCTCGGTTATTTGACCTGAATCATGAATAACTGATTTAACACGGACATACGAATCATGATATCTTTATACTAAACCTGAGCAACTTCCAATCCGATAGGCCTATAACAAACCGAGCAAGATTGATAAGATTTTGGTATATTATATGTATGATCCGGAACACCTATAAAATGTTAGCCTTATTAAATCGTGAAATATTAGTCATAAGACAGTTTAAAGTGAATATAACAAGCTTACTGGGTTCAGGCACCCTAAATCTGTTAATGTGCCGAATTAGGAGTCACAGTTAAAACCCCTAGGAGGATTCCACAAAATAAACCTCCGGAATTACAGATTAGTTGTGTTATTGACAAGCAGTAAATCCTGTGTTCTATAGGTACTGTCCTCGGTACCCCCTGGGAATAATGTCCTGATAAACCGTTCTGATTCGCGTCTTTACAATCGCTTTGTGGGGATTATTTGGGAGGTGTTCGGTACAGGTTCAGATTTAGACCGTGCGCTTTTTCCATTTGAAGTGATGACTTTTTCTTCGTCGCAAATCCCGAGTTTGTCAATATTTGGAGTGGGCAGAACAGGATTATCTAATTAAACGCCATGAAAAGATAACACAGCAAAATACCAGGAGAATTACTTAATGACATAGCTAACCCGGCAGAAACAACCAAAAGACATGATTTCGCCTGAGGCGGTTGGAAATGAGACCCTCCGACCACCCTTATGTGTGTCTTTAGCATTAGCCAGTGGCTCGAACATGAAAGGTAAGCCCGCGGTATTGTTTCATAATAATTCACTCACTGGGACCAGCGCATTCACATCATGTCATATTTGTTGGAGAGCATTGAGAGTAAGCACAGATAAATCATCAGTTGTTGGTGATGATTCAGTTGGCGGGGTCTTAAAGAGGAGACGTTGTGCCGAGCTCCTAATCAATTTGTCTATCCCAGCAACCGGTTTTAAATAGATCAGGATGCATGCCTTGAGACGCGGAGCTACAACAAGTCAGTCACGCCACAGCTTTTATCAAAACTTTCTTTTTAAATGAAGGCTGACTAAGTCCATTTCCCGCACAGCCGAGACATCTGCCATGGATCTGATCAATTGTGCTACAGCAGAAATATACCAGTCACGTGATCATGTAACTAATCGTCACGCTTCATCCCTGTGCAAGATATATCAGCAGTGACGCTACCCACAGAGGGGTTTAACCCCGAACCCTCCCACACTCCGTAAATCAGGACACCGCGGGTATAATTGCTTCCTCTCTGCCCCTTCTCCCCCCCCCTCTCTCTCTCTCTCTCTCTCTCTCTCTCTCTCTCTCTCAATGCATATATATATATATATATATATATATATATATATATATATATATATATATTTGTGAAACGTCTGTGTGTGTGTGTGTGTTGCGCGCCATCTTCCGATCTGATTCTGACTCAATAACCGATATTTGGTCCCATCTTAAGATTTACCAATCCCCAGTGTATAATATTTATAAAAGTTTAACAATATTTTAGTGATATATTAGATATTTCTATATAATATACTTATATATTTTATAATTTTATCAGTGTATAATATTTATAAAAATTAAACATTAATATTTTAGTGATATATTATAGATATTTCTATATAATATACTTATATATTTTATAATTTTATCATAGCAAAAGTAAATACCAAAAAAAATCTATTTTTTTAAAAGAAACAAGAATAAAATCAAGGTATAAACTTTCCACCCCTCAACTTCTTTCTACATATAATATGCAACATCTTACCATTAACATTAACGTCAACAACGTAATAAGTTCAAGGTCAAAATTAGGGGCAATAACTTACCAGCGGATTTAAGAACAGGAAAAAATCATTTGTTTTTACAGTCCCGGTGTAGCAGGCCAGAATAGCCCCCTAGATTGTATGTCCGGGTTTAATCTGGCCTATAGCCCAAACTATACCCGCGTGTAAAATGGGCTAGGCCAGATTGTATCCATGGGTATAATTTGTTCTAATCCATTTTATACCCCCGTTGCATTTAATATTGGTTTGCTTTATACCTTTAAAAGATTGTAGATTTTAAGAAATGGATCACCTGTCAGATTTTTAGTAATTTAATGTTATTATCGAGTGTAAGTGAATGATATATAAGGCGATAGGATTCTAAGTGTGTGGAATCACGTTCTTACATGAGTACATTATTATGTCTCTGGATTTTCATATATTATATCATCACCAGATATAAGACCCCCAATTAATTCAAACATACAACAAAATATTAACATTTAAACGAACTCTAGCTCACAATAGTAACATCATTTATAAACTTAAAATAAATATATAAATGCACAGTCCTAATGTAGTTTGCATTGAATAAATCATGGGTTAAGTTAAGGAAGTTACTAAATATGTTATTTTATATACATTTTTTTGTATCTATACTAATATTGTATAAGGTTTGTTACAACAGTGTCTGAATTAAACATACATTTAAATTCTCACATTTCTCTGATATCATGGATATACATTGGATGAATGATCATAAAAGTGCATTTATTTTATATTTTGTTTTATCGCTTTTTATTCAAAACTGTTTGCATTGTCTGTCTGACAATATTATCTGATTAACAAATATGAATAATTAAACAAATTAAATAAAAAATAAACAAGGAATTATGTTTCTAGTATAGGTTAATAATTAATATACTTCATTTTCAATTTATAAATATTATTCTCTAAATAGCAAGGGGGTTGATGACATTGAACCCTTGCTAAAAATTGGGGGGGGGGGCCTTGTAATGACGCCAATGATGGGACGGGGAGGTCCATTGGTTTAATATGCGGCTAAAAAAGCATAATTTGCAAACACTGTTGTTTTTATTATCATGAAAATAGTGATAAATATTATTTAAAAAAATAGGAATAAAAATTTTATGAATAAAATTTTAGAATAAAAATGTAATTTAATCTATTCCGTATAAGTATCCTAATTTATTTTGTTGAATAATACACACTCATGGATAACATAAGGAGGCTTAAACAGATAACATGAAATTAATCATAAATTGTGAATTCGTTAGAAAATCCGAGGCAAATACATGTTTGTCTCAAAATGAATATATATTTCGTCTCTTTGGTTATCAAAGATTAAAGTGAACACTCGCTAATGCGTCATGGATAACGCAGTGACCCAGCCCGGCTTATGGTCATACCAGACCAAGTCAATCTTTAATGCTATTTTTTGTCTATATTTCGATAATATAATTATAATACTGAATTATAGTAAACTTGATCGATACGTTCAACCGAAGTTCGGCTGAGAGTGACAATATTGGTTATTGAATATTAGAACCAATTTGTCTCATTACTTAACCAATATTGTAAATTTGCAAACAACTCTATAATAGCCATATATATTAGGCCTAAGCAGTGACTGTTGTAATTAAATACAGAAGGGAAGACTCTCGCCTTTCTTGCTTTTCAATCAGTGGTGTTATCTTCGTCACAAATTCCCACAAGTTATATCCTAATGAAATTGAAGGAGCCGCGCGGACGTGCCCTGTTTATGTCATTGTCATGTCAAGCCAAAAGGGATTCGCATCAGGCATCCTTCTGCACCGGCCAAAATGTATAATTGTACCTGTCACCGAATCAAGTACCGGCGTTTAATAAACCGCATTGATTTCTAAGCCTTGGTACCACTGCCCCACTGTTTAGTCGGTAGAACTAAACCATATCTGTACACATATCAAGAATTTCGGGAGAGGGAACACATAATTCGGGAGAAATATATCAGACGAAAATGGAAAACTCTTTAGAGTCTCACACGTCTGCCCAAATTTCCGAGGGCCCGATGAGCTCAGTTGCATTTCCTGAAATGCTGCCGTTTACCCGATGTCGGTCAGTAGGACCACTGAATCAGTCCCACTGTCCGATACGTTTCTGCTGAATATTGGTACAGGAGAAACAAAAAAAAATCGTTGAATCGGTTCCTACGAAATTCAGACCAACAAAAAAATCGGGAAAAATTAAATATGTAAAACTTTTCCCACGAATTTCTGAAGGCCTGATGAGCCGAAATTCAACACACCCGGCTTGAACAGGTTGCAAGCTAGGTTTATGGGCAGGTATACAAACCATGTGGTGTGACCATAAACCGAGATTGACTGGAAACCTAGACCGCTTGTATTAGATTATGACAAGTCAACTCTGCGCTCAAACATGGTCTTATTTTAACCATTACATCCTAAAAACAAATGGTACAGAAATCGAAAGTTTAAAGGTTGATAAAAACACGCGCAGTGTACGTTATCAGTGATATACATTTACTGCTCGCTTTCACGTTATTACAGATACGGGCATCGGTTTACCTTTGGGACGTATACCATTTTTTAGCTCAGCTGACTGAAAGTCATCTGAGCTATAGCGATCACTCTTTGTCCGTCGTCCGTCTGTCCGTCTGTCCGTCTGTCCGTCCGTTAACCAGGCACAAATCGTAACCGCTGGACCTAGAACCTTGTAACTTGGGATTCTGAGAGGTCCATAAAAAATCTCCTTGGAAACCAGAAATTAGGTCTCTGTTACCCATATCCTTCGAGCTATGTGGCCCAAAAGTACCCCCCAGAAAAGTCAAAAATTTCATACAAAAACTTCAATATCTCATTAACTACTTGACTGATGGTCATGATTTTTGGCATACATTTTGATCATGAGATGTTACATCACTTCCTGCAGACTGGTGGCGCCACCTGTATTTTTCGATTTTTTACGAATTTTTTTCTCTATTTTTGAGACCTTTAAAAATGTGAACATCTGTTAACAAGGCACAAATCATAAAGACTGGACTTAGAATCTTAATTCTTGACATACTGAGAGGTCCATGAAAAATCTCCTTGGAAACCAGAAATTAGGTCTCTGTTACCCATATCCTTTTAGCTATGGGGCCCCAAAGTACCCCCCAGAATAGTAAAAAATTTCATACAAAAACTTCAATATCTCAATAACTACATCACTGATGGTCTTCATTTTTGGCATACATATTGATCATGAGATGTTTGATCAGTTCCTGCAGACAGGTGGCGCCACCTGTACTGTTTGATTTTTTTACGATTTTTTCCTCTATTTTTGAGACCTTTGAGGATCCTGTCATCTGTTAGCGTGGCACAAATCGTAACGACTGGACCTAGAATCTTCATTTTCGACACACTGAGAGACCTATGAAAAGTCTCCATGGAAACCAGAAATTAGGTCTCTGTTACCCATATCCTTCGAGCTATGGGGCCCAAAATTACCCCGCAGAATAGTCAAAAATTTCATACAAAAACTTCAATATCTCATTAACTACATCACTGATGGTCATGATTTTCGACATACATATTGATCATGAGATGTTTCATCAGTTTGTGCAGACTGGTGGCGCCACCTGTATTTTTCAATGTTCACGAATTGTTTTCTCCATTTTTGAGACCTTTAAGGATGTAGTTATCTGTCAACAGGGTACAAATCGTAACGACTGGACCTAGAATCTTCGTTCTTGACACACAGGGAGACCCATGATATGTCTCCATGGAAACCTGAAATTTGGTCTCTCTTACCCATATCCTTTGAGCTATGGCACTCCAAAGTACAGCTCAGAATAATAGAAAATTTGATACAAAAGCGAAAGTATCTGAACAACTAATGCAGAGATAACCATAATTGTTTGCATGGATATTGATCATGGAGTGTTTCATAAATTTCTGCAGACTGGTGGCACCACCTGTATTTGTTCGGTTTTTTTTACGAAATTTTTCTGTATTTTTGAGACCTTTAAAGATATGAACATCTGTTAACAGGGCACAAATCATAAAAACTGGACCAAGAATCTTCATTCTTGACACACAGGGAGACCCATGAAAAGTCTCCATGGAAACTTGAAATTATGTCTCTGTTACCCATATTCTTTAAGCTGTATGGGTCCAAAATACCCCCCCCCCCATTTTAATGGAAAATTTGATACAAAAATTGCAGTATTTCAATAACTACAACACTGATGGTCATGATTTTGGGCATACATATTGATCATGAGCTGTTCCATCAGTTTCTGCAGACTGGGTGTGCCACCTCTATTTTTTTTTCAATTTTTTACGAATTTTTTTTTTTTTTTTTGAGACCTTTAAAGATGTGGTTATCTGTCAACAGGGTACAAATCGCAACAACTGGACCTAGAATCTTCATTCTTGTCATGCAAGGAGGCCCATGAAAGGTGCCTGTGGAAACTTGAAATTAGGTCTCTGTTACCCATATCCTTCAAGCTATAGGACTCCGAAGTATCCCTCAGAATAATGGACAATTTGATACAAAAACTGAAGTATCTGAACAACTAATGCAGAGATCACCATGATTTTTTGCATGGATATTGACCATTAAGTGTTTTTATTAGTTTCTGCAGACTGGTGGAGCCACCTGTATTTTTGTATCCGCCAAAACGAAGTTTTGCGGATACTATGTTTTTGACAGAGTTCCTCCGCCGCGGCGGCGTTCGTTTCCAGAGAGCTCCTCGGAGACTAATGGACCGATTTTTTCCAAACTTACACCTATTATCGGGTCACATGTGAACTGGTGCCTAACCAATTTGCATTGACCTCTGACCTTTTCTCTCTATCCAGTGTCCATTTGTGGGTCTGTTTCCACTCATAAACCCTCATATCTCGGGAACCGTTTGACCGATCAGGAAATAAAATTGATACAAATGTAGCCCTTGGATTGCTTATAACATACACAAAAAATGGTGGCGCCACCTGTAACCATGTTTGCACAGTGTCCATCTGTTCATCTGCCTTGGGTTAAAATCACTCATATCTCTGCAGTGAATTGACTAATTCACCTGAAATTCGTCATGTGTATACATCCAGGATAGCTTTCTTGATTTTATGACAGGTGGCGCCACCTACGTTCACGTTCACGCTGATGACATCCAAGCTTATATCTCAGGAACCGTTTGACCGATCAGGAAATAAAATTTATACAAATGTAGCCCTTTGATAGCTCTGTAACATACACAAAAAATGGTGGCGCCACCTGTAACAATGTTTGCACAGGGTCTGTCTGTTAGTCTGCCGTGGCCTAAAATCACTCATTTCTCTGTAGTGGTTCGACATAACTGCCTAAAATTTTGCAGGTTTATACATCGTGGACAGCTTTCTTGATTTTATGACAGGTGGCGCCACCTACATTCTAGTTAACGCTGGACACATCCAAGCTCATATCTCAGGAACCATTTGACCGATTGGGCCAAAATTGTGCATGTGTTTAGATCTCACATAGGTCTTTATCATACATAAAACTGGAGGGGTTACCTGCAAAGATTTTTGCACAGTGTTTGTCTGTTTGTCTGCCATGGGCAAAAATTGCTCATATACATGTAGTGGTTTGACTTTTCTGCCTAAAATTTTGCAGGTGTATACAACTTGGACAGCTTTCTGAATTTGTGGTAGGTGGCACAACCTACATACACATTTAGGCTGCAGACATCCATGCTAATATGCAACATACCTCTCTCTATTTCCCCTTGCCACTCAATCCATGCCTCACTATCCGATTTTGGAAGATACATGTAGTCACTTGTCTGTTACCTGTATTCTAGTTTTAAAAGTTTACACATTTTTCTCTATTTTTGAGATATATAAATACAGACTAAATCTTGGCCTGTTGGTTAATCTGTTTGATGCTTCAGTTGAATGGGTATATACTACCATTCTGATGATAAAATTTCCTTTTGCGAATCTCTTCCCAGTCAGCTGAGCGTCATGACCCATGGGTCACTTGTTAGTAACTAGAATATGGCATTATAATAACTGAATATATTATTTGAACTAGTTATTGGGATTTACATAATACTGCGTCTGCTACAATTGTATTACTAAAAAAATAATCAATAGTGAAAAGTCTATATTCAATGCATGAATTCAATAATTTCGAATGACGGTACGTGGTGTATTTTTTGCCAAAAGCATAAAATTTTTCATCCCATCCTGGGCCGTATACATGTACATTTTTATCAGTGTCCAACTCCGGGACAGCACGCCTATTAAGCCCATATTTATATCTTGATGCGCTTGTCCAAGTGGAAAACATTTTTAATCAAACTTTGGCAAAGTAATGCATTTCGATAACCAATCTTTGATGCTGCTGTTAATGTCATATTTCATTCTACATATCCCATGCCTCAAACTTCCTGCATGTCAGCGAAAAGATAAATTCAGGAGAGCGAAACATCACACACAGAAGAATTTAACGTATTTCCAGAGTGTATTCACATTTTCAAATTGAATAATTGCAGTTTCGTATAAATGGCATATGCGTTTGATATGGTGTGGTGGATCATTTCTACTATCTCGTAAAACTCGCATATTTTCAATAGAAACAGACTGGTCAAGTTACGATAGAAAAACAGCTCAACCAAAAAAAAGTGACCCAGGGGTCACGGCGCTCAGCTGACTTGCATGACATTATAGCTTATCAGAGGTAATGGGTTTCACAAGCCTATATTTCGGTAGATTTTATCTTAAATGTCAAGGCCACCAGTTTTCAAGTTCATCTGAAGTATTGGTTGAAACAATCTGTGTACCAATTTTGAGACACCTAGAAGGGTCCGATTTTCAAGTTTCTGATAAACGCTAGATTTTGCTGTGTAGCTCACACAATATAGGTAACTGCGATAGAGGTCTAAGAGATGTTTCCAGGAACTCCCTGGATGTTGACTTGGGAATTTCTAAGTTAAATGGTTATGATTTGTGCTCTGCTAACGGACAGCATCAAAACACCCATCGCTATAGCTCAGCATGACTGACAGTCAACTGAGTCAATATACAGACCCCGTAACTGATAAAGTTAGCCATGGTCAATACACTAATGAGGTTTAGGGACACTAGATTAAACCACAGCTGATAAACGGATACGGTTGCTGTCATTTGAAGGTCTAAAAGGTCTAACTAGATTAACCGACCGTGTGGATCCGACACCATATTGTCTCAAAGGAGAGGGAAAATGCGTAAAAATTGAACCATTACAGGTGGCTCAACCAGTCTTCAAGAACTTCAAGAACGGTTTCAATATATATATGGTGATTTTTTTTTTTATTTTCGATACACATATATATATATATATATATATATATATATATATATATAATATAAAAGTCATCAAATCCACATTATACACCTATCTATTATTATTATTATTATTATTATTATTATTATATTGTTATTATTATTATTATTATTATTATTATCATTATTATTATTTCCTGGATATAATTTCAAATTAAATTCAATAAATAAAGATATTCATTGTACACAATAAAAACACATATTCTGACATTAAATTATGAACCAATTGTTACCAATTGTGTCCTGTTAACTGAGGTCGGACTGGCAACGAACAAAGCATGATCGCTATATATACAACTCAGATGACTTATAGTCCGGTGAGCTTTAAAAAATGCTGATGGCTGATGCTGATTGAAAATAAATGATTGAAATACTACTGAGTTGTGCATGTGGTAAATCCGGAAGTAAACCTGAGGTATAGTTATACAGTGAGGCAGATTCTAGTAATGGTTAAATATGAATAAAGAATTCTGCATTGCTCTAATATCTAAGTGATACATCAATTTTGCTAAATATTATAAATAAATCATCTGAGAAAGGAGAGTTGAGCTCTTAATACCTTTTGGACAAAACATGGATAAAGACGAATGATTAGATAATAAAGACCAGTTAAGCTAAACGGGGATGCGAAAAACTACCCAAAAGTAATATTTACTGATTATATCGCCCAGAATGATACATAATATGCATTTGTTAGAACGGAGTCTGCTTGTCTTATAATATGTATATATTATAATGTGAAGGAAAAAATATGTAGAGCGTCTGTTGTTTGACGACTGGCCACATTTTGACGATTAATTTTTAATCCACGTTTCAGGGAAGAACAAGTCTGTGTGTTCGTATTGGGGGACTCTACATTATAGTACATTTTTATTATTATTATTATTTTTTTTTTTTTTGGTATATGAAGAACTAACTTTGATTAATAGTCGGACAGGCTTTCCCGTAAACATGCATGTGACTGTCATATTTTGGTGTGAGGTTATATGCAAATAGTTTTCTTGATATGCAAATTAGAATTGAAAAAAAATTTCTCTATTATATCGAGAACAAAACTTTACAAATTGTCAAACAATTATATGTAACCCTGTAGGTTGTCAAGAGCATATATTTATGTAAGATCCTTGAAATGAATTTGCGTTCCACTGTTTTATTTGAATATGCAAATTAGGACGCCGATAATGAAAACCTATTTGCTTAAATATTTATGCTCCCTCGTTGTCAAATTTCACATCTGTTTCTACATTGCCATGGTCAAAATGAGAAATTGCTAGTAAAAAAGATTTTCAGAATGTAGGTTTCACGTAAAATAATCTATTTTAACTGTATTGAACTATACCCAGTTATGGCACAGAATTCTTATCTATTACACACCTAACATTTTATCGAGGTTTCATGAAGGTTACGTATATTTCCTATTGGGATTGTATTAATATATACCGGTTAAACCGGTGATAGTACACCTGTTCTTTGTTATTTTTTAAGAAATGTGGTAATTTGTTTCAGTCAATGCAACGTACTCCAACTGGTCCATGTAAATCTATATCTCGTTCTTCTTAAAATCCATATAACAATATAACTGGCCATTAATTTGACCATCCGAGCACACCGGTTGTGTTTACATGTACGACAAAGCTGTATGGTAGTTTTATGGGTTTTTTTTTTTGCATTCTGACCAATTATCTTAAATACATAAAAAACTGCCCAACAGGTATTGTTGTGTACAAAGTTAGCACAATAATTCTTGTAGTCTTCACACATCCCAGTCCTTTAGATTGAAGTACATAAATTAAAAATGAGTGACGTTCATATGCAATATCTTAAGCGGCCCCTATGAATTATATATATATATATATATATATATATATATATATATATATATATATATATATATTCGTATATCCATGCGGAACGTCCGGGCGGGCAGCGTTTCAGGATAAAATATGTTCATTATTCCAATCCTATTTAAATTATAAAAGTGCTGAGTGGGCAGAATAAGCATGAGGTCTAGCGCCCAGTACTGATGTATGACCGGCTCAGTGATTGCCTCCTACGCGAGGGACTGTGGGCCCCCGGACACCCCGGATAGACTCCCCCCGGACGTCTGGTCTGGCAGCACAGACTCCCCACCAGCAGTGCTGCGTAACGCCATCACCAAAACATTCTACTTGTTAATTAATCACTGAAGTTTGTATTAACCAAATGCCGAAGGAATTTAGATATGTTTAAGGTCAAACTTCACAATACTAGAAAGCTTAGGAACTGTAGATACAAATGAGCAGGAGAAATGGTGGTATGATTTTGTTGATTGGTTCACCAGTAACATTATTCATGGGTGTAATTTATGTTCCTGAAGTCCCGGCCCGGTAAGGCAATCATATCGATCCCGATTATAACATACTGAACCACAGAGAGTAATCAACGAGTTATGGGCTTTAAAATAAATTTATTCTTTACCTGCTAACATTTCATAAAAAAGGCGGGTCCAGAGGGGGTCCAGGTCCCCCCCCCCCCCCCCTATTTTTTCAACCGCAGCAACATTTTCTTGAGGGTTTCAAGCCAATGTTTGCGGCTGGAACCCCCATTCGGGACCTTTGACCTTTTCTTAGATTTGTTATTTGTCCTCCTGGGTTGAACCCCTATTACTTTTCCTAAATCCATGATGCGCCCCTGCTAAATGTTGGACCAGAGAACCTGGGTATACAACACCTGGTAGCCTGGTTACTGGGGTACGAGTAAAAGCTTGGGTGAGACCCTGGACCTGTAGCTTCAAGGTTCTGATCGAAATCTGCGCTGGAACTTCTGGACAAGGTTTACCACAAGGTTCCGTAGGAGTGAATAGGTACTTTCTAAAATCTACGGGAAAACGTAGAACGAATAACCCTCTAACGCCTATTACTGCTGCTTGGGTTGTTTCTTCCCAGGAAGACGAGAAATGCTATGAAAGACCAGGCAGTTAAAGGTATAATATGACGAGAGTGACATTACCGCTGATATCTAACCCTTTTTCTTCGATCTTATAATCTTCATATAAGACACGGATACAAAAAGAACCTAAAAGACTGAAAACTTAATGAAGTTTCTTAAATATCGTTAATCTAACTTAAAACCTATTTAACATTTATTTTACAATATAGTTTCAGGCAAATTTTTAGTATTTTAAAATTTAGTGGCAAAAAAAAACAAAGCTACAAATGATCCCTACGCTTACATGACAAAACTGAACCCCCCCCCCCCCCCCCCCCCCCCGCCCGGCCCAACCAAGTGATGACCTTGCTGGAGATTTGTCAGGGATACATGTGGCCATAGAAACTTTTGCCAAATATAACCGGTCTCACATTGCAGCTGATCTGGAACGGTTAATTGATTCTGTGTGTTGATTCCAATCACACTACAAGGACGAGGGGTAAATATTGTATACCCTTTTTGTCCTACTCTTCCACATACAATTTACTAGCTGTACACGCATGATTCATGAGGCCGGTAAATTGGTATTTTGTCCTGTATGTTCTTGGTTAGACTTCTTCATTCGATTGCAGCTGGCGTTAATGGTGCCGAGCTCTGTTAAAACAACAAAAGCGTGGCAGCGCCACTATTGGTTTAACGTCTATATAAATATTAAACCCATCCCGTATGTTTGCCGGCGGTAGAGTCACGCGTATAAAGCATGCTTTGGTTTAATCGGTTTGTATATGCACACGATGACGCTATAAATTTGTGATAATCTGTGGTCCCCGGGGCAAGTAAAAGCGAACAAGCTATCTGATAATCAGATATGATGAGCTCAAGTTTACACTGGGATATCACATTTAGCTTGATCAGATCACAAATTCACCGTTTCTGATTATGGGATCTGAGTACCCCATGTAAGGTAACTATCGTTAACTGTTTTTGAAGACGAAAAGAATTTGTATATTTGTAACAAAAGTCGAGGTACAAATATCTTCTGTACACAAGACCTGATCTCCACGGCGTCATCTTACCCATATCTTTGCACATCCAAAATTGAAAACAATTTCCAGTACCTTACAAATTTCATTGCTCACATTGCTTTAAAGTAACAATAATAGCAGGGTGAAATGCGCAAAGCGGAAAAAAGGTAATACAGGTGGCACTAGCAGTGTGTTGTACAATGTAGAACTGTCAGTCATCCAGATTGTCAATACTATCCATTCACGCTTTCTTGAGTAACCCCATGTTTTGTGTGATTTTTACCCCCAAAGAATATATATTCATAGTTTAAGCCTTTCTCCTAGTAAATGTTTGACCTTAACTAAATAGGCTTTATCTCCTAGAACTTAAATGTAGCTGGAGTTATCGTTTTTACAAGATTTATGTGCGGTGAAAAAGAGATTTGATTTTGCATGCATTATTTCAAGAATTGTTCCATCGACTGCTGTAAAATTTTAAATGTTGATTTGTCATGTTTAGAGAATATGTTTAATCAATCAGAAATTAAATATGAGTACTTGGCAACGATTTTAGATTTCTATTGGTTTGCATTATCGTGCGAACGATTCAAGCATATGCTGTCTAATTATACTTGATGATCGATCCTTTGTCCATTTAATGACACCCGTGATGCCATTGTACACTGTTAGAGCAAGTCACTTTTTATTCGGATAATATGAAACTACATGACATTATTAAACCATTTTTTTTTGTTTTCTTAACCATATTTATCCTACTAATAGTTGGAAAATTATCCTTTTGTTTCAATAAGAATAAAATCTCATTATAGCAGGTAATAAATTTTCACCATTATATAGAGCAAAAAATATCATATTTGAACTGCCAAAAATATATGCAGAATGATTACATTATTAGCAAATGTAAAAAACTTTATTACTACTAGATTTTTTAAATGTTTATAACATACTCCACCAGATATTGGCCAGGACATAAAACTTTTCAAGCACATTAAAATGAACATACGAGTTTTACAATAAAACCATCATCAGTTTATAGAAAGAGATATTGTGATGAATTACAAATAACTAACTGTCTTAGGAATAAGTTTGACATTCATGCTGGTAGGGTAAGCAGGGGTGTATCCAGGATTTTTTCTGGGTGGGTCGTGATCATAATATTTTGGACCTTTTCCAAGGGTATGCACAGGATTTTGGCCAAAGTGGGCAGGTGGAGTTAACATGTAAATGCAAGAATTACAAGAAAGTGGGAGGGCCCTCACAAGGTAAATGGGTTAAAAAAATTGCATTATCTTTGGACACGTTTATGCTCAATGTTAATCAGGGTTGCCAGCAGTCAGGGTAAAAATTTTTTCAAGGTCAGTGAAAAGTTAGGGAATAATTTGATATTTTGGGGAGCCAGGGAAAGGTCAGGGAATCTTTAATAGCTGGGGTGTTCGGATTTCGTTATCATGTTGAAAGAGTTTGGCATCTCTGATAAAAATACGGTAAGTTTGAAGGGATTTACTCTTTGTTTTTTTTTTAATATTTGTATAGAAATTTGATGATGCAGAGTATAGATACACAACATATAACACCAACAATTAATGATGGACCAGTTCTGTTCATGAGCAGTAATATAAATAATGCAGGATCTGATGTATGATTCTGATGTTCCATATACATTTTTACATTGAAGCTTTGTAAAATGGCTGTAAAATGACGTTTTGAAACCAAATTAAAAAACAAAGTTAAAAAATTTTGTGATGATTTATACTTTAAAACCAACTGAAGGTCAGGGAATAGTCAGGGAGAACTCGGGGAATTTTGTCATAGTTAGCTGCTGAAAACCCTGTTAATTACATCGATACATGTCTTATATATTACTTATTTTCTCATGAAAATTTTTCATGTAGCCCAATTGGCATTTTATGTAAATGTTATCCATGCGGCCACCCCCGTAGATTTAAATGTCGAAATGCGAAAGATCAATAAATAATAACATCTTTTGTTGCTTGTAGCTCAAAGATTATAAACATGTAATATCAGTATATACGCGTGGGTTTAAACTAAATATCACTTCGATCGTATATGCACAACATTATTTTATTGGACTTTGATTTTCTTTAAATTAAATAGCAAGTAAGTTAGCAGAGACAACGGTTTGCCAACCACCCGCATTTTTTGTTGATGACATACTAATGTGTTGTCATGTTATTCTTTGGAAGTAAAATATCTTTTTTACATTTCTTTTGAGGATAATTTAGCATTAAACAGATATAAAAATCATTAGCCAAATCATAAAGTCAAACGTTTAAGTTAAAAATGGAGATTAATAGCTCTATTCAGTGATTGATGAAAAGTCCAGCTCACTGAACAAGTCTGCTAACTTAACTGGTGTGATGGTAGTCTGATTGTAGAGGATTTTATATTTATAGAGAGAGAAAAATGAAATTTATATTTAGGCCATATCGCTTGTCCGAGTGCGCTTGTGAAGATATATTTTTGGTTTATGTATATATAATCTGTGTATAAATGTTTGCAGGTTGTTCTATCATATATATTGTCTTGAGCGGTTGCCTTTGGGTTGTGTTTCTGGGTACTTTTAGTTCTGATATTTTCGTTAACCTACCAACTCATATTTATACTGACTTCCCCGCTTTAAGACTGGCTTACACATCGACTGGCTTACTGGCTTACCGCGATGTGTCCCAGTAGGCTGTTCCGATGTATTCCCGATGACAAGCCGATGTAGCCCCGATATGTTCCGGAGTGACCCCGACACTAAACATTTTTGAAAATGTTAAGAAATATATAGATGTCACCCTGATATGTTTCCAAGCTGGTGTTACTCAATGACAAGTCGATGTCATAACGGGGGCAACATCCGCGATGACCAGCTTGTAAATAACTGCGTGTAAGTAATATGCAATGTCTTGCAAAAACCACGCTCGAATATGACATTGTCATATGAAAAGACTTGCTGCGGCTCGTACCTGAGCTTGTTAGGCTGTGGACTTTGCCAAGAACAGAAAGTGCGCCAACAAATTCAACTGATGTTCAGCTGATTTGCCGCTCCATTTTTTTGTTATTTGTTGTTGGTTTTTTTTTTGGTAGCAGATGAGGCTTGTTTCTAATTTGTTTTCTTGCATTGATTTGTTGAAAAGAAATCTTAAAGGTATTCTACTTTTGTGTTGATTACATGCACTATACATTGAATTGAATCGAATTTTGTATGTGTCCTGATAAGTATGCAAATTTCAACATATATTGTATCCAAATAATAAGAATATTCAACTGGCCCATGGGCCTTGACGCTTAGCTGAATTTGACAAATAGGTGTTGCATGTATTAATTATTATTATATCAATGTTATGATATATATTTGTTAAAGATAGAATGACTTCCAGAGTGCTCAAAATCAGGAGTTTTGCCCATAGGCCTTAGAAAATGTGATAGAATGACATTATTTATGGTTTACAAGAAGTTTTTACCAAGAACTCCCAAGATGCTAAGTTCTATGTAGATTGCTACGATTTGCACATTTCTAGCTTATAGGGTGCTATATGCTCACAGAATATGGGTCACAGTGACCTTAATTAGGGTTTCTAAGAAGGTTTAACAGGGCTCTACCTGGATCTTAATTAAAACAGAAGTTTCTACGTCCAAATGGTAACATTTGTACCAAAATGCTCAAATCATGTCTTTTCCCTATCTCACAGAATATAGGTAATGTTTCTCTAAAGCTAATTTCATGTTTCCACGGACATTTACCCAGGACCTCCGTTAATATTACATAAGCAGATTCTTAGCCCAACGGATACAATCAGTGCCCTGTCTTATGGTTCTAAATCATGCATGTCTTCGGCCTGTAGGTCGCTGAATATAGATCACCATGACCTAATTTCATGTTTCCAAGGAGATTTGCCTAGAAATTTCCCGGGTAGTGTTTGAAGATTCTAAACCTAACAGATACGGTTTCAGCTCATATGACATTCAGGGCGCTCAAATCATATTTTCGTCCAAAAGGTCGCAGAATGTTAAACCAGGTAAAAAAACTTACCCTCTCAGAGATTGTATGAAGAAGTCTAAAATTTTGTTTTTGGATATTCTATTTTTCTCAATTGTTGACATTCTGATTCGTGTAAGGCAGGCCCTGGTTTATTGTGCGCAGGAGTGTTGCATGTCTCTATTAGGCAAGCATAGTCCGTTGCATTGGGAGACGCGCGAGCCGGGCCGGCCCGCGTGTGGGGTCTGAATTGTAGAAACACAGCGTTCTTTGTACTAGATGATTCAAGTCTGTTTCTGTAACGTGTGTATCGTTCTTTGGGATTTTCCATTTCTAGTACTTTCGGATAAAAAGTTATAAATAAGGGGCTGTGTTTAGGGCCGGGAGAGAGAATTTTGTAACAGATTTTATTCAGTCTTCAGTTTGCCTTTGAAACTATTACCAGAACTTCACTTTTGGATTACAACAGATAAATTTCTGGATTGATTTGGACTATTGTTCTCTGAGAAGATTTACATGAACTGTTCATCTGGATTATATGTTTTAAAGGACTTGTTGAGCTGTGACAGTGGTGGTATCCAGAAAAGCCTTGGATCCGGACACTCTGGAACTGTACATTTTTATTGTTTACTGTGTGATTGTATTGATTTAGTGTATTGTAATGTTAGGATTGTTTTAAGAATAAATTTTAATTATTTGTTAATTTGTTATTCCTGGATCTGCGCCTGTTGGTATTGTGTCTATTCGATCAAATTATTAAGATTCATTTAAAATCAGTGATGTTTAAGTATAGAAAGGATATATTTTATTAAGTTTTCCGGAGATAATATGTTGACCTTCTGAATGTGACTTAAGTTAGATAAACGTCAGCGAAATTCAACACCACACATCAACGTTATCTGAACTAATGACAGAAAAGGTATAAAATGTCTAACCATCAGGACTGTCTTGCCCCATGCAAAACACGACATGACCTATGCGTGAGCAGCAATTTCCAATGAAGCTTTTGTTTGTCCAACATAACTATACTAAAGAGTGTCGTCCTGTACTAGTACTTAATTGTAACAGTTTTAAATAGGGCCTGCGCCTTACAAATACAACTTGATGAGTTTATTTTGCAAAAGGTCTAGGCACGCCCTGACAATGTACGGAATTGGGTGGCCCTAAACAGTAAAAAATTGTTGAACCGATTTTAGGGGTGGGGGTGGCACCTGTTTTCACAATGAGTGCCACCAGCCTGAAGCGGATGGCTCAGTTTCAGAATTGCTGGACTTGGGATAGATTTACGTCATGCAATATGCAAGGTCTTTTGACTCATTGCTGGTACCTGATCAATGCTTTTTCGTTTATGTTATTGTGAAAAGGCCCTTGTTAAAAAGGTCATTGGTAAAAATGTGGACCTTTTGAAAATTTTTTTTGGGGGGGGGGGGGGTCGTACGACCCTCACGACCCCCCCCTTGCATACACCCATGGGTAAGGGCAAAAAATACCTGCATAAACCACCTAAACTCATCGACTTTTCAGACCGTTGTGGGGTACACGTTATAATTTAGCCTGACATATCAGGAACAGACTTTTATCAAACTTCCGTATTCTCCTGTCATAGCTTGTATCACATGTCTATGGGCTGATGATTTTAATTTTTTTTTAATTAAATTCAAAATAAAAATTATGCTGACTCCTTCAAATAAGTTGTCGACTATCAATCATATCATATGATACTACAGTATCTTCTAAAGTCTGACTTATGTCATAACGTAAGTTTTGAATCTGCTCAATTTAGAATATTAAAAATCCAAAGAATATCCATTCACGAACATATGCTTATACTTTAGAATTAGGCTTTTCGGTAAATAAGCATCTCTTGATATCTCTTCTATCTTAAAAAATTAGTTTCAATTTCTAAGATTTCGCGAAGGCCCCATTTTTATTAACATTATGAATAGACTCACTATCAAACCACCCAACGCTACTGAATAAAATTGATCTGTATATAATGCTGTCTTGATGTATTTAAGAAATAATGAATATATATATATATATACAAACACACACATATCATATATTTAAAAAATCCATATAGTAACCTGTCCGGAGTTTCAGCGGTTTACAAACAGATAGGGGATATTTATAAATACTGCCCTGAAGACTAAACCATGTCGTGTGTATGGCATACTTTGTCATGCGTGCGCGATAATATGTTGTCCATACGAGGAGCTACGAGAAAAATTGAATTATTAATAAAAAAAAAATAACAACAGGCAGTACTTAATTAAATAAATCTAATTAGTTAATTCAAGTTTAATTCTCCTTATCAACTAAACACAGTTTAAAATTAAGTATTTTCGCACACATATGCACGGGATAATGCCGTACGCATGAGATAATATGTGGTACGTTCGAGATAAATAGACTTTTTTTAACCAGGTGGCAGCAATACGCTTGACCCGTACCTTGTGTGAGAGTATGACCTCAGGGATAATTAGCCCGCCTTGTGTAAGTTTCCGTAAAGCAAGCCTGTCTTCAGACTCTTCACAACTTTCAACCTTTCAAGCTAAAGGTAAATACTGTACTTTTCAGGAAAGACAACCGAAACATACCCCATCCCTGCTTAAAGCTCGCCAGGCTTAGGTATATTTAAGAATAACCTCGCGTAAGGTGCTTCAAGTGTTCAAGGCTTTTTTATTTATCTATACAAATCAGTTTGAAGTATCTAATAAGTAACAAAGCTGTTTTTTTTTATCCTTGCATGTGTAGAGTACTATGACCGGTAAGTCCATGGTCATTACAAATAATATTTTCTAACCGCAATACCCTTGGATAAAATCAATTTAAAATCTTTTTCAAATCAATACCTATGATTCCAAAATATTTTTGTTTAATCACAGGTAGACAGACGGACGGACAGACCGACATAATAAACAATCTAACCTACGCCCAAGTTTGATGACTCATAGGGATAAACACACTCAAATACATATCAAATACACAAAACCAAAAAATTGACATCAGTGACACCGACCAAAAGCGGGTCATAACGGCACGTTCAAGATACGTCGGTAGAACAATTCCGTCTAATATTAGTAATATTTACTTTAACATAAAATTTTATCTTAAACATGAACTTAACAATCATTTGAAGCTTTTAATTCTTTATTTAATTAAAAAAACTGCGCTCGTTAAGAAGTCAATTAATCACTCTTATTGGCACCATTCTAATGTGAACCTTCATGGATAATTCGAATCTCTGACAAGATCGGTCTTTGTTTAACATAAGATAATCGGGAATACAAAAGATACACCGCACAGTGAATGGTTGGAGACGGGACATGGTCGCCGGACTCGCCGATAGTCATCCTATGATCAAATCTCATGGAAAATTGAACTTTCAGCTAGAGTACAGAGGCCACGCGAGGACATGGGTCTATTGTGATCATGGTATACAGTCCAAGTACCATTTTACCTCGGAGCTCATTTGGATGAAGCACGCTTTGATATATTAGCACGACATTAAGTCGTATGAATTTCCGGTACTCCGACGGTCAGGAACTACTCAAAAACTGACGGTCCATAAGTAGAAAATCTGCAAACTTTAATTAGCAAACAAAATGATTGAATATGTTAATACAAATATATTTATTAAAATGTTATTTAAAATTGAACAAGGCCCGGTATTAGATTCGTGAGTGATTATTTTCGAATATTGCTGTGTGTGTGAATGTGTGTTTGTCACCTTACTCGACGATCCGTATTTTTATCAGACTACATCTTTTTAAATTTAATCCTTTGTCTTCCGTGGTTTGTCCTATTATCTCTTTAATCTTTTTCCTTATCAGATTGAATAGTCCAGCAATTTAGCCTCTAGATTTGGAAGAATTTTTCATGAAAGAAGCATGAAAGCTGGCAAAAGTGTTCTGTAGAGCTTAATGATGAATTTCAGATATGGGGCTAAGCAAGCTGAAAATAAATGTCAAAAATCCAAGATGGTCGCCAGATAAAAAAAATGTCATTAAGTTGAGTTATAATGTATACCTAGAAAGCATTGCAAGAACTCCATTTCTATGCTTTTGGGGCTGAGAAATTCACTTTTTGAGCTTTCAATCCTCTGCAGGTACTCATTAATTGTTTAAATCAAGATTTTGGTAATATTCCCGTCATTCCAGCAATAAAGCTGCATATTTAAAATATGCAGTAGATATATGCTCGTATGCACCTGTCTTTAAGGCTGATAAATTGAATTTTTAATAAACAATTTACAACAGGATATACTTAAAATAAAGAATTAGTTCATATATATATATATATATATATATATATATATATATATATATATATATATATATATATATATGTTAATTTTAAGTATTTGAACACCATTTCGCTTTCAATATAATGAAAAAGTCAGTCGAGTGGTAAAATGCTAGGCTCTCTCCAATGTCGACCAGCGTTCTATATTCGGTGTTGCTATGACGGTGGGTCGTAGTGGCCCTATGTGGTCTGCGGTTTCCTCTGTGCCTTCTGATTCCACCCACCCCTTTCCAACGCCGCCATCCAAGCCGTGGAGAGTGTCGTGTATTAGTTATTATAACTATAGTTGTACAGTTCATGTGAAATAAATGTTATTTCTTTATATTTTTTTTCATACAGAATGCTTGTGTGGTAGGATACACACCATTTTAAAAGCTCACATCTGTCAGGAGTATAGATTCAAGATTCAAGGAGGTGATGGTGCAGTTTTCAGACTCTGTGCTTGCATGAAGACAGGATCAGTACATATTCAGAGGCTCACAACCTTATGTTGTATGTTACGCTTTCTTTTTAAAGGATATATTTATTGTTTATTATTAGAAAGCAGTCATGACCTGTCGTTAAGACAAAGGGAATCTCTTGGGTTCTGGCGAGATTTCACCATTATACCATCAAGACGTCGACGGGATTCGAACTGGGGACCTACAACTCCGACGTCCATTAGACAAGGTCCTATCCCTTTATATGCTATCTTTGTGGTGTGGTAATTTTGCATGACAGAATCAGCACACTTTTAGATACTTGTGCAGTTTGCAGTTCACCTGGTAATATGATAGATTATCCTAACCATGTTACGGAACATAATATCAACAGATCACGTATGCGTGATGAACATAAAGTTTGTCAAGGAGATAAAAAAATCAGATCCTGTAACACTAGGCAGCGTGAAATATCTAGGGGAATGAATAAAGAAGTCAGTGTTTTTTTTTTTTTTTTGGTTAAAAAATAACCATAATTTACTCCTAAAACAACTCCAACATTACAATACACTAAATCAACAAATTGAAACTGTTTAACAGCAGTATAACAGCAGTACAACAACAAATCAATACAATCACACAGTTAAATAAACAAGGTACACAGTACCAGGATACCAACACTGCCACAGCGATAAGTCCTTTAAAACATATAAACCTGGCGAACAGTTCACACGAATTCTCTCGGAGAATAACAGTCCAGTGTAAAGCTCTTGTAACAATCCAGAAAGTAAACTTGAGGCAGGCAGCACTAAATTATAAAGTGTTAGTAATAGTAGAATCCCTGAAATTACTGGATAATCGGATAGGTCCCACGAACTGACATACACACGTCTGTGTCCGCTGGAATATTCTCCACCTCTCTACCGGCTCTAAAACACAGCCGCCTATTTATAACTTCTCACCTCCAGCCGAGAACCTTCCATTGCTCGATAATTCTAAAGAATCTAATACAGTACACAGTAAACATGCGTTACAGGAATCATCGAGGAAAACATCGCTGTATCACTACATACCAGGGTCCACACGTGAGCACGACACGGCTCCGCCAGGCGAGAAAACCCCAAGCTAGTATGACAACGAGAGTTCAACTAGTACGGATTAAACTGTGAGTGCAACACCCGGCCAGGCGAGGCAGCCACAACACGAGTTACGCCCGTGTCACACAACAAAAAGACATCTATAAGACTTGTGCACACAATAAAAAGGGCACCTGTAACAACCTATAAACTGACATGGACTTAACATTCATCGTTGTTGTCTTATAATACTTCATCTTCTTACATAATGCACACTTTACATAAATGTATATCTTTCACGTATTATTAGTTAGAAATAAGAAATATTTACTACATTTATTTTAAATAATTTATCACCATGTGTATGAATAGTAGATCGCACAGAGACTTGTACATAAGATAATAGAACCGATAGTAAATTGGAATTGTGTGCATTTTACAAACGGGAAAAAAACTCTCTTGTCCTACCAAATCTAAATATTCAGGCATAGGTTATAAAAAAGTTGCTTACATTATTACAAAATTTAATGTAATAAACTGTTCAATTCAGTAAAAATAATAATATTCAATAATAATATTAAAAAATATTCTATTCTAACTAATGTATGTTCACTTGATGAAGTGAGTGGTATGAAATAAAAGCTTCCAAATCATACTGCATTTAGGCATAAAAAGCTGACATAAAGAGCAAACTAAACTTTACAAAGGTTATGATGGATGCATGTCTGGAACCTGAGAGTGTATTATATTTTTCAACCTTGTGGTGTGAATTCCACTTTCCGTCTTGCGCCTTGCTTCACCATTCTCTTAGCATACATCCATGAAAGATCACTGAATACTGGCAGCACCGACTCCTGAATTTTGATACATGTGGTAAATATTTATGATAATACATGTACTACATGAATCTACAAGTGTGCATAACGTTAGAAGATGAAGTATTTTGTTGACACCAACACATCATGCAAACTGAATCCCAACTCGTTCGTAAGGAAAAAGTTTTATATCACAAAAAATAGCACCACAGAAAAAGGTCGGGATATTTTACTAAGACCTGTTGACTCTTTCTTAAGAGCATACATGCAGCCTGAATTCTGCATCATCACCACATCACAAAATTAGCACTCTGCAACAGGTATTTACATGTATGTGGATTATGTTATGCATTCATCACCATATTTCGAAAGGTAACATACGGAAACATATTGTGCTCCTCTAAATGTGTGTTGATTCTGTCTTCATTCCAGCATATAGCCTGAAAGCCATCACCTCATCGAAAAGGAAACATAGAATCCATACAGCAAACATGTGTAAGCTTTTTACATACGTGCGGATCCCGTCATGCACACATTTAGTCTAAATAAATTATAAATAAGTGTCTTTCCGTTGAAACAGACATGGTTTCCAGTAAATGTATGATAAATTCTACCACAGCTATTTGATATTTCAAAATTTCACTCAAAGGTTTACATAAATGTTAAGTTGATTGTGAAATTTCTTATCATGTTTGTAGTGTTTTAAAAATCCGAACTCACAGATATATCAAACTCCTAACAGAGAAGATCTCTAAGTTTCTTTCATCCATCATCTCTACAAAGCAGGTAATACATTCGTTAGCATGCAAACATAGGGAAGTCAAATAGGAGAATTCAAAAATATTATTTTAATAAAACATCACTCAGCAAATGACAATTTAAAGTGCAGTATTCAACCAATTTTACCAATTTTATTATTGGTGCTGATGAAAGAGACACTTTTAGCACAATTTCAATACGTACACGGAAGGAATATAGAATCCATACAGGTAATACAACTGACAGGTGTGAGCTTCTTGCATATATCTTTGTCATGCCACACACGCATTCAGTTTAATATTAAAACTATAAGCAAGATAAAACTTTATTTTATATGAGGTATATATTTTCTTATTATGTTATATGGATTGTACAATCAGTAAAAAATTCTATTACAAGCCAATCTCTTTGGATTTGGGTGGTGCCGTTCAGTAGTATATAATGGTGGAGGAAAACGGAGGACGCGGAGAAAAGAACCGACTTTGGACGGGCCACTTAAACCCACCATTATAGGAACGGTGAGTATCAAATCTTTCATTACATTGAAAGAGACATAGGGCTCAAAAACTAATGTATATTAAATATCAGCACAGATGGATTTATGCATTTGATATTTCCCATTCCACTACAGAGGTTTACATGAAGGTTAAGTTGCTCGTAAAATCTAATCACATGTATGTAGGTTACAAATATCGTAATGAGAAGTGTCTACGGACATGTGAAGTTCCTAAGTTTATTCCAAATTTTAACAGATATAACACAAAAACCCAGCTCAGCAAATGACACGATCATTGTATTACAGTCAAAAGTATGCGACTACGGTGCAGAACTCAACAACTAATATTTGATGTCCGATCTGTTAATAAACAAAGGCATATTAAGCATAATTTTAATATGTAACAAACCAGAATTCATTCAAAGCATCATTATACAGACTGGAAACCCTTATAAATGAATTTCTCGACTCCAAAAATACGGATATCGAGCACTTGTAATGCATTCTAGGACAAAGATCACGGGATTTAATTATATTTTATAATGCGAAGGCCATCTTGGCCGCCATCTTGGATTTTGATAGGACGAATTCCCCTTGGCCCCATATCTGAAAATACTGAGTATGGTATGGGCAACCATTATACAAAGTTTCATGCTTTTTCCATTTTTTTGCACAATTCTTCATTCTCATAATAGCAGGACTAGCCCAACGATAATTTTAATGCGCATTTTCAAGTGATTTACCCGGTAAGGGTAAACGGACCAGTTGGTTCATCACAGTCACTACACATTCGACAGTGTCACGTGTTTTCTTTTTGTTTTTTTGTAAGTCAGTATTTATGTAACTTTGCGTCAGAGAGTGTGACATCTGCGTGATTTCACGAATAAAACAAATTTTTTTTCTAGTATTTTCTTATAGCTGATTGGAAAAAAATAAAACAAATGAGACGAAAGACGTTAACAGTTGTACAACAGTGCTAGAGTACCAGTTCTAAAGAATTATAGTTTTAGCCTTGTTATACACACCGTGTAGCTAAAGACTGTACAGTGCCGGGGCTTTATCTGCACGATTCGGGTATCAGGTGATTTGTATCAGGTTTCTGGTCATGGCATGGTATCTCGGAGAGCTCGGAGATTGGCCAATTCATCTTGGCCAGCTTGCCTCGCCGCGTTCCCGTGAGGCCACTTGGACGCCATGACAATACATCATAACTACCAATGGATTCTCCCCCTCTCTCTCTTTGTGATTATCTCCTCTGCTTTTGTAATACAGCATGCTATGACTACACCTACTGTTCTTGATACGGAAAACGAAGCCTTCAGGTCGATATTCATTGAGTTACACATAATGGAATAACATTGTAGGGGAAGGCTTCTTGATTTTTATTCACAGCACCCGTGATAAGTTTAATTAATCTGGTGACCTCTTTTGTTTATTCTCTTTTTTGTCCTCCATATTTCATCCAATTCTGCAACTGTCATCGAAGGTACAGCTGACTATTTACTGCAGTCAAAGCAATTAAAATGTGATTTATCTTTGGTTGAATGATTCATCTGTGGTCTGTCTTGTGTTTAAAAATATTCAATATCAAGTAGACCTCCACTGGAAAAGGCGTTACAAAAAAGTGAACTTGGAATCATTCTTTACCCAGTCGGGGTTGAACGTGTGGCATCTACTTTTTGTCTGTGTGTCAGTGTATGTGTCTTCCTATTTTCATTGTCCGTGTATTATTTTGTGTAATCCTCTTTTCTTATGTCCGTATATTATTTTATGTGTTCCTCCTTTCTTTGTAGGTGTATCAGTTTTATGTGTCTTCCTCTTTTCTCAGTCCATGTATCAGTTTATGTGTCTTCCTCTTTTCTTTGTCCGTGTATCAGTTTATGTGTCTTCCTCTTTTCTCTGTCCGTGTATCAGTTTATGTGTGTTCCTCCTTTCTTTGTAGGTGTATCAGTTTTATGTGTCTTCCTCTTTTCTCAGTCCATGTATCAGTTTATGTGTCTTCCTCTTTTCTTTATCCCTGTTTCAGTTTATATGTCTTCTTATTTTCTTTGTCCGTAAATCAGTTTATGTATATTCCGTTATTTTTGTTCGTGAATCAGTTTATGTGTCTTCCTCCCTTCTTTGTCCCGTGTTTAAGTTTATATTTCTTCCTCTTTTTTTGTCCGTGCAGCAGTTTGTGTCTTCCTCTTTTCTTTGTCCGTAGAGCAGTTTATATAGTTTCCTCTTTTCTTTGTCCATGTTTAAGTTTACGTGTTTTCCTCTTTCTTTGTCCGTGTATCGATTTATCTGTCAAATAAATATGTATACCAGCTAAGATTCAAGGCTTCGCTAACATTATGTATTATTTCTGATCTATCATAGGGATATACAAATGTAGGACGGCTCAAATTGAAACGAAAATCCTACGGACCACACGTCACAACTTAATGTACATATAATAAGCAGTGATAATGAGAACTAATCAGATTTAAGTACAGAACCACCCCCACATTGTGGTCATCATGAAACATCAGAAAACAGTCATGACCTTATTTAGCATACCTTTAGTTATACTACAGATCATTTATGATAGAAATTAGTTCCAATCAACATGTCAGTTTCTGAGAGAAATGTACATTGATTTCCCGAGCTAGTTACTAACTGTACGAACAGTTGAACACCCGAATCAAACGTCATTCGAGCGGAGAGCCCTTGCTTGTTTATAGCGGTATGGAGGAGAGTCATTGAATCAAATCTGGAGCGGGTATCTAGTGGCTCTGGATTTATGCTGGCTTCCCACGAGCTCTTTACGTGAACCCTTCACCGGGGAGCACAACCCAGGCTGTTTTTGTCGTGGTTTCACTAAGTGCGGCTTTCTATTTGGGGCTCCCCTTAATATGGGTGGCTGATGGCCACTCATTAAGTGATCAATATAGCAATTATACCCGGTTCTACTTCTACTTCAAATGATGATAATTATAATTATGCTCTTATGTTTGAAGGACCAGACTATCATTGTACATATGGATATACAGGGATAGTATTTGGACTGAAATTTAATGTAAAATAATATACTGCTAAGAGAGTTAACTTTAAAATGATGTAAATATGATATTTTGATGTAATATTGACTTAAACAGTGTCAAGCTAACACTATGATCCATAACGTGATTCATAATTAAATTATTACGTCTGTTCTAGAAATACATTTACCCCAGGCTCGGTTGACTGTTTTTTATTCAAACTCATTGCATGGAAATTAAGATTTCTTGACGAACTTTTATAAACTGCAGCAACATGTTTTTTACTTCAAAGCGCTTGATTTTTAATATAAAAAAGCATCCATCTCTCTCTCATAAAGATTACGACAAGCGTATTTGTACACTGGTCTACTTGTCTTGCTACTTGTCTGCTCACTGACATGCTTCATTCGCAGGATCAGTATTGTTGTAACATTTTAAATTTAAATCATATATGCTTGGATGCATCAATGCCATTATTACACCATGTATTTTACCATACAATTTTTAGAAAGACCATTTAAATAAGTACGGTTGATAATTATAACCTTGGTACCATTTCCTCAATTTTTTTCACAGAAAAAAAATGTTAAGGTGATTGTGTAATTACTGTTGTTTGATAATTCGTATTTTTTATTATAGTTTAATTACTATTTTACCTACAGAATGTTTTAAAAATGATGATTACATTTTACCCAGATTTTACTCGGTTTCATTCAACTAAACCGACTGAGGAAAGATTCAATAAATCAGATTTTATCAAGTTATGTCATGTTTCATTTACTTTCGCAATATATTTAAAATAAACAAAGGTACACGAGCTGGTTAACATTAGACAGGAAAATTGGTTTTCCGCTGACAAACGAAATTTAGTGACTTTTGTGCAACCAATAAAAAAGCCATGTTTCTGAACATAGAAAATTGAACAATTATGTTAAAAGGGAAAGCTGGCATGCATAATCAACTTCAAAATTTGCATTTTATACTTTACGTATATACGAGCATTTAATATTTACAGACATCGAGAATATTCTGATATAATAGAAGTCGGATTCAGAAATGAATGAAAAAATTACTGGTGGGTTGAAATACGCCTTCCTCTTTCCAGATTAAAGGGTCGTCTATGAGATGGGGACATAAGAAACCATGCTGTTTGATATATGTTTTACACTGGTACCTCCCGATATGTTTTGTTCCCCTCCAGCTGTTTAATATCAGAATAGAACTGTCGTGAAAATAGGGCAGTCTCACATCTCTACTTGATGTGTTATATATTCCAAAGTTATATATGTGTGTGTGTGTGTGTGTGTAAATGTTAATTGACCGAGAGAGAGGGAGAGAAAGAAGATAAGGGGGTCAGAATCATATATTATACATACCAAGAAGGACCGATCTCATCATATTTATAGGTTGGCATTAATGATACTTGTAAAAGACGGATATATAATCTTGCCATACCATTATGTGCAAGAGGGAATCTTTCACTTTTAATAATATAATGGGTTGTATTTCAAATACACTGGGACCTTGATGTGTCAATGTCACATGCATGCACGGACCGATTAGACAACAACGACACGTGCGTGGTTCACACAAGGTAATTTTCATGGTTTTAATTTAACTAAATGTGCAAGGACTTTGATAAAAGTCAGTTATTCTACTGAGCGAATTCGACTCAAACACTTTTTCGGCATCAACAGCATGGTCGTTCTGGTGACTGAGACACAATTTCGATGCATCCGAACACGTGGTTTGCATAAGTTGATCTCCGGGAGCTATATAATTAATTTTAAAACGATAGCAGCAAAACTACAAAATTAATGTTTGTATTATGCCTTTATTTATGTCAATATAGTTTTAATACTTAATTCGTTCTAGCGCCGACTGCGGCTCTGTAAACGCTCTCTTAGAAAGTGAGGCAGATGAACGAAAGAATCTTTAAAATTAGTTAATCAGTAAAAGGTAATACAAAGATCTCACTAAAAGCTACATGTGTAACTGTTATAAAGTGATGCATATAAGCATATGTTAATTAAAAATTTCGGCCCGTTTTCCATGCAAGCTTTCCTGAGAGGAGAAAAGTGGACAGCGAAGAAACAGGCTGCTCCATTTCCCTGTGAGTATTTATGCGCGCTTTAACTATAAGCAAGATGAATAAAAAAAAGCCACTTCTTTTTCGACTTTTCTTCTGTGTGTGTGTTTTACTTATTTATTTTTTTTATTTTTTTTTTTTTGCTTTTTTTAATTTGTGACGTCTATAGTGCAGAGTGCACTCATTACAAGAAAATGAATATGCAAAATATGAAAAATACTCAGCATACATACAAAAAAAACTTTTTTAACAATATATATATATATATATATATATACATATATATATATATATAAATATATATATATATATATATATATATATATATATATAGTAAGACCTTCGTAGTTAAAGTTTACTATTCTAATTATTCTTCAAATTCAAATATTTAAATGTTGGATATATGACTCTCGAGAAGTAATCAAGCAGGTTTGCCATTTTTTAATACTGAATGTTATTTCAAATAAAAGTCTTCTTGTTTTGTTAGCAATAACATAAAAATGCTGTTCTGTAACTTTAATTAAAGACGTTTAACTAAAGATGTATTACTGGTGCTAGCCTTGGGCATTTGTATAACATATAGGTGACCATGGGGCATTGTGCCTGTATTTGATTTTTTCTTATTTCTTACGAAAATAACGGAGATGGTTTGACTAATTAAAATTAAAGTAGATGGGAATGTGATTAAATTAACATAAATATTATGTGGCTATAATCTCTTGACATGGGCAGTGTCTCAGTCATTTGGGGTCAGATTTTCCACATTCCAAGTCTCACAGAACCAGTCAGTTATGAGAGATATTGATTCGACTTGAACATATTTATTTTGAAAAGATTACTAAGTAGCCCCTGGCAAATATGCACTTTCTCCTAAAACAGCATAAATATATATACTAGTATATTTAAAATTGTTAGATTTGATAAAGAAAACATAGAAACTAATTAAGTCAGTTTTGAAAGTTGCTGAGTATCAGCGGGCAGAGGGCTATCGGATGTATACACATGGAAATACTCTTCATGTAAAAGTTTACTTTTTGGTCCCTTCCATTTTACATGTACGTGTTACTGCCAGCAGAAAGTCTATTGAGTTCGAGCTTACATGTTTGTTTTATTGCCCCGCCCGCCTAGAGAACACCTAAAAATAATTGTTCCTTGTTAATATTATTATTTATCATTTCTCTTAAATGTTTATTCATTTGTGATGTCTGTATTTCAGCATTTGATGTTTAAAGCAATAATGTGTTTAATTAAATGTAATGGTGTAAAATCTACAACCTTATGGCTGTCTTCTACTTTAACTAAATGTATTAAAATTGATTTTGAGTTTTACCATTGGAAAAATTTTTATGTTAAGAGTTAAATACTCATTCGTTTAGAAAAACTGCATTTGGGTATTCTCATTATAATATGGAATTTTGTAGGTCGTTTATTCGATCCATATTTTGTAACATTTATATATATATATATACATGTATATATATATATATATATATATATATATATATATATGTGTGTTTGGGTGTGTGTTTAAGTTTATACGATTAAATATAATCAATGGACATTTATTATAGAAATTATCAATAAAAATGTGAAACAACATTTCTCGTAGCACTGAAGTGGACAAAAGTGAAAATTTCACTAACAAAATATCCACATGACCCGTGGTGGGACAGGATTTTGTGATTCAAATTCTATATAATAGAAAAAGAACCACTAGACAGAGAAATTAATTGTCATATGGTTCATCACTTGGTATTTACGCAGATAATTCCAAAAATCTATTCTTAGCCACGTATTATAAATTAATTATTGTGTCCGCATATCAAAGCTGGTGTTTTAAGTCAAAGAGTCAGGGAGTGAGGCCAGATGAATACGTGGGGATTAACAGTTCCTTTATGATATATTTTCTCAATAATCCAGCGTATTTACATGCTGATTATACGTACGTTAGAAGTTTGATTCCTAACCAGAGATCAGATAGTGCATCTCTTTATTAACCCCTTGTCAAAGTTGGCTTGCAGCTCTATTTTTCTGGTGTGCTTAGCACTGAGCAATCCGCGAGCTGCACGGAGATAATCCGCGGTTTAAAAATTAATCGCCGACCGACGACACATAAAGGGATGATATAGTGAAAGCCAGTCAGCTTTAGCAGACTTTACGACGCTGATGAATGGTAGATAAAGTCACTAAGACCACCCATATATTGCGGTCATTATTAAACGCCTTTACAAGATGCTAAAGGGCCACTCATTGGGCCCATCGCTGTGATGATGTACACGGGCTGCTCGTATTGTTTTGGTCCGGGAGATTTGCAACTGCAGCGTAGGTGCTACTTTAATCCTCTTCTGCAAATACGGCCTTTTATAGGCCGCCGTCAAAAGGCCTTTCTGGGCCACAACGAGATGTATCACGCACGCACGCTCCCTCGCCTGAAGAAATGACGTCACAGTACTATCGGCGCAGGCGTATAAATACACCGAGCTCGCTTGAAATCGACCCATCCAAGCCTGAGACCACCAGACTGAACGCGCGCAGCCCTGCACAATATCGCAAGCAGACGACACGAAAAGTGAAACAAGCAGATCAAGCACGAAGAAATGGCGGGAAAAGACGCACAAGCTTGCATTTTGGTTGTGTTGGTCCTTGTAGGTCTGCTATGTTCCGTCTATTCAAGTTCTGTGGTCGACAAAGCTGTGGCCGAGGTAAGTTACAAAGTTTCTCAAACGTTTTGTTGGTCCCTCACAGAACTTTTATATTTGTATTTCGTTTTATGAGACGCCCTCTTCATATGTGCTTCTTTAAGTGACCTTTGCCTGTACGCTTGGTTTTATTTGCGGTTATCAATTTGCTGATTTCATTTTGTTTAGTGTTCATTAATACCATTTCACTAATTTCATTTTGTTCATTCGTTATTTTCATCTTTTATTATCCATACATCGTGCGGGCACTTCCTCTTTCCCTGCAAGTTTTCACTTAACTCTTTAAACTGAATTCATTTGTTATTTCTTTTTTAATCACATTTTCATTATGAATATTAATTCATATCGTTTATAAATGTGTACTTGTTCTAGGGAATTTTTATCCCCAATTTGAGTTTCAACTAAATAACAAAAACAGTAAAAACATAACCATTTCGGATTAATATAAGCTTATAAAAGGCAGAGAAAATTAAAGTAAAATATATAAATCAGTGTTGAGCACTGTGGTACTCCTTACGATCCGTCAACCATGTGGCGCAGATATGTAAGGATGCTCTCAGAGTAACGCGAGACCAGCATCAAATGTGTATACTCTGGTCATCATGTATGCGCATACTCCCGATTCAGAAGAATGACAAATATTCTTTCATTTATGTTACATATTTCTGCTGTGATGTATTTCTTGTTACCACGTTTAGAATATTTGCCGCTCTTTGTTTGGATGCCGTTATTCAGTGGATGCGATTACCCAGTAAAATATCCACTCATCTGTTGCAGGAAATAGAAATATTGAACAAGAAAACGTTTTTCTTTTTCTTTTATATTTTACAATGAAATATAATTGACAAGGTAATCATTTAACAAGGAAGATTTACGTTTAGTATTAAGGTCCCATTTTGACCTAACTATTGTATAGCCTTAAACATTGAACCTAGTGAACAGCGTCTTTGATATTTCTGCACTTTTAGCGTCAGGTTTGATTTAAATTAATATTGATTAACAGCATGAGGTTGCTAATACCCGCATGTAAATCAATAAACCCTGTGCTCAATGTGTTGTTTTGCGCAATTGTTCCAGATGATAATGCTGAAATGCTAAATATCTATTTAATAGTGTCAACGTGAACGATGAACCACATGAGAACAGCTAAAGATTTTTAACAATGGCACCTCGTCATGAGCCATATATGGTTGTTAACATTTTGACCTGACAGTTATCGTGACAACTGTCGCCAAGTGATCACGGATATACTACAGAACTAGGGTGAACGTTCTACAGTTACCTTAGGTTCCATTCACACGCGGGCATTAACTGACGCCATTATTTTGTACATGGGGTAAATATACACGCGACCAGATTTTGGTATGAGATTTATCTTGTGTTCACATGGGTTGATTGACCTGTAACTGGCTTTCAAAACCAGTTTGTGAATTATTTAAGTTAATTAATCATCAGCAGTACTAGTGTACAGACTTTTAGAAATTGGAAGAACGTTTACAAATATTTTGCACACTTTTCTTAGAGTTTTTCGGTATTTCAAATTTTTAGAACATAAGAATTATTGTAAAGAATCTCTTTCTGCCTACAAATCAAAGACAAACGGTGTCTGCGGGATGTTTTAGCGACTAATTTTAAACAGGGGTTAAGGACAAATAACACCCGACCTAGTCCGCGGGTACCTGGGCGTTGAGTCGTATTTGGTGATGATAAAAAACAAATTCGGATAACTCATGTATGCAATGTAATATATTCTTCAGTTCTATGTTATACTTATAAACTCCTAAGGTAAATTTATCTTCACTTCTACTAATTAAATCGCGGAATATTTATATTCATGTATCTTCATCTGGTCCCATCACACACAGTCAATTTACTTGTGTTTCAAGTTTCTGTTTTCGAATAGGTTATACTTTGAACATGGATTATAAATCAGTCAATTCTGTAAGCTGGAGTACATCGTCATTTGAAAATTAAATCAAAACAAAAATAGTTGGTATTTGTTTCGTGCATTCTTACATCAGACCGTTTCAAAGTCACTGAATATCAATTTTATTTTGTTACGATGCAAATACAAAACTTGCAGGGCCTTTCATGTTTAATTATTACATTCCCATTTGTGTGTAGTGAGAACAGTTTTCTTATTAAAACTGTCTTTTCTGGTTTTCCGTTTTATACCAAGATTTCCTTGAAATAATACGTAAAAAACCTATTAAAACACCATCACAACATGCCGTTGTCAACAACTTGTTAGATCTACTATGCGTATAGGCAAAATGAGAACCTACCGTTCAAGAAGTTGTCTTTAAGGGAATTATTTACTTCTGAATATAACATATTACAAATATAAACCGTCTAAGCATTCGTATAATTGCACATGAAGACAGAGTAAATATATAGGTTTGCTATGCCCGAGCGTGTCTCTATGTCACCTGGTTGCGTCCGGGCCAGGGAGGTGATTCCTGAGGTTACGGGAACAAAACTCACTTGTAGACTGGAAATGACCAGTGCCTCTTTTATTGGGAGATATCGAGATTAAATGAGATTATAACGCCGGAGATTGAGCGGTCACAGTGACATTAACGAGACATGACCTCAGCGTCAGTGTGGTGGACAGTGAAATAAAATAAAGAAAATATGAACTTAATTCGATAATATAATCGTATATATAATACAATGATAATATGATACAAATATTTGGAGCTTGTTTCTCTAGTTTCTATTGTTTATAAAAGGAAGGATCTAAGTGAAACAGCGTCATAAGGATTGGACATCGAAACGATTCTATGCAGGCGTTGTATGTCGACATTGCTATGATTCACACTTATATGATTGGTTAAGAATGATAATGTCACTAAGCAATTTATCAAATTAATTCATTTTTTTTTTCTTTACTGTGTTTGTCATCAGACGAACTTCTCTGCCTGGTCGCACATGCATGTCGAATGTACAAATTAATATTAATTCTAGTTCAAATATTTCGTCGAATGTATAACAGTTATTCGTTTAGTTACTCAGTTTCCCTTCATATTCATTGGACCTTATTCATTTTACTACCCATGATACGGCCTTTACCCACATCTAGAACATCATCCTACTGGACCTGATCAGAATATGTGTAAAAACACGCACCTGTATTACATAATTCAAGTGCTGGTATTTTCTTCAGCTAGACAGGATGGTAGCATTTTACAGGATCATGTATTTTGAATGATAGTAATTTTTGCCCGTCGGTGTGTGCCTTGGCTAACAGCGTTGTGTACGTCCAGGTCAGGTACTGGTAAGGAACAATTGTTCTTAACCTCATTTTACATTGAAAGTTTCAACCGGATCCGAGTTTTGGGCCGGATGTCTCATGCAGCTGCAGCGGGGAAATATTAGCAACAAGTTGTGGGTTTAGGTAGATCTGTCGGCTTTCTTTGGCATATCTGGGATTTACAGAGGTACAGTGTAAGCCAGTATGTGAAATTAGGACGTTATCTTGGTTTCAATGCAATTAGGTTTCCGTTTACAGTGTTTCAAGGGGATACTTAAATGTATTATGTGAAAGAATTGTTCAAATTGGCATTAGTATCTATACTAGTTCCTTAATATGCCTTTAGATTTCGACATAAGTTGATGAATCAAGTACTCCTAAGAATTAACCTGGAAAATGAATATTGTGTTTTAAGCCTTAGGCAGACACTTTAGTCATCCTGGTATAAATATTCAAACTAACAAGTTTGAGCTATTGTTTAACCTTCTTCATTTGGTTTTGAGATGATCGTTTGTTGATTTTTTTCCCCTTTATTTATTTATGGGACCTATTCATATGGAAATTGATAGATCTTTGTCATTTGCATACAAATAAAGACTACGAGTTGCCGTTGGTTCATTTTATCGATATATCAGAGACATGGTCTTCATTTCTCTGATTTTGCACCATACATCACCGTAATGAGTTCTAATAAATAAAAAGGAAGCAAAAATTTAGCTGAAATATGGCCAGCGAATGGTAATTTGATTAAATCTTTTGATATTGCCTTCCATATGAAATAAATGTTTACCTGACCAATAAGAGCCATGGACGTATTAGTGTCACTTAGTAATTTTATCGTGCCACAAATCAAAATAAAGTAAAAAGGCCGACCCCAGACCCAACCTCTACCCCGTCATTAGATAATGGCCCCAAACGAGGTGACTTAATATGGGAGAGGACGTTCATTTATACTCCTTCTACGAAACGTCAAACGGGGGAGTGGATCCATTGCCATTGCAATTACTGCTACATTTTTACATGACATATGCTAGACAGGGGTCAGTGGTGTGAGGCGTATCTAACGATTATCCGATTTGGTTTTCACACAAGACAAATCTACTCTCAGCTCGCTTCATTTGTCCGTTTTTTTCGGAGCACCAGGGACAATCATCCCGGCGTCTCTCCCTGAAGCAACATTATCCACATTTGGATTATTTACGGTACCAGCGACGTCACATGATAAATTACTGTGTCATTGGCATTCTGGGATTGAAGTATTAATTATGGTGTTGGCAGATGTCATTTATATTTGATAAATGGTCTCTCCATTTTGTAGTATCGCTCGTAAGTTTTCCAGTCCCACGCCAGTGCCATGTTATAAGGTACCAAACATAATTCTTTCTTTTTTCATCTCTGCCTGGCACTGCAAAGATTCATTGCCAATCCTTCATATGATTAGTAACCACAAACTTGTGCTTGGCCGCACTAATAGAAAGTAATCATTACTTTATTTCAACCAGATTCTGCTTTTAGCTGTTTTATTGATGCCGTCCACACATTGGTACTAATAGAAATATAACAAATGTTCTGAAGAGTGTGGGCAAAACGCAGGGAATCGTAATTCAGGACGCGAGTGGTGCTATTTTGGACAGATAAATATTGTATCTACAACCAAAAAACCACTCCAGCTCTATCTGAAACATAACGTTAAATCAGGTGGTCAAAATATCCAAATACAAGTAACTTCAAGTAAAAATTGAATGAAGTACTTTATATTTTGTGTGTTTAATCCTGGAAAGTGGTCTAACGGCTATGAACAGCCAGGGATAAACAGCTTAATCATAAATAAACAGGACATCTTTGTGTAGCTAAAGATCACATCATTATTATATTTTGCTCACAAAGGTTACATAAAGAGGACGATGAAAAAGGAACACATACTTCGTCTTGCATGTGTTCATGCATGAAAGTTTTAAAAGTGTTTTATTTTCTTGTTCTCCCAAAACAAAACAAAAGAGGGAAATATCTTCCCAGGAAATTTAAATTTATTGAATTTGAAGTTGGTATTTTTTAAATGCAATTTATATTGTGATTTATTCAAGACATTGATGCGAGCACTTTATCATGAACATGACTGGAGGGAACACTTTTACTACTTAATATACGATAGACATGGTTACTGATGTGCCCTGGGTTACACAAGGAGGACAATAATAAAGGAACAAATATTCAACCAAGCATGTGTTCACATCTGATTATTCATGCTGTGACAACCTTGAAAACATTTACATTATACGGGCCAGACAAATACAGAGGTAGTGTTTTATGTCTGATATTTAAATAATAAAATCAACCATTGGAAGGATATTAATAAAATAACTACTTATTTCTGAGGCAGCGGGACATTTCGCAGACTTATTTATCAGTTTTTATAGTTCTTCTCTTATTTTGCGCACTACTTTAGGTAGATTTTTTCATAAAAAAACTTCGATCCTTCTGGGAACAATATAGCGCTAAATTCTGTCCTCATGGGCTGTACTCAGTGAAAAAATTAACCCAATAGCTCGTTCAATCAGCCCATTCATTCTGTCAATTACTGATGAACGTTTGTGTCTCTCACAAATTGGAATTGATAAACCTGAATATCAATGATGAAAGAGTATTTAACCCGTAGGTTTTTGTGGCGTTTTTACAATGCGTGGTTTCCCTTGTTTTCCTGGTGTACACACATTGCTCGTGGGTTTGATATCTGATTTCCGCGTTGCTGACAGCAGAAGACGACATGTTGAAAGTCTCCCACGACAGGGAGCGATTGATCAAACAAAGTCTGTTGATTAAGAGCCACGGTCTACAGCCGCGGTATGACCAACCCGCTCACAAGACACCCGATCCAGAAATTCAATTAAAGACGGACGGTGTTTTGCAAACACAATCTGATAAGCATTTCCTTCCTTACGATATGTTTTACAACAACAGCAGCCTATTAAATCTGAACAAAAAGTCATATGTACATATGTTAAATAACTAGACCATTTCAACCTGTAAATGATTATAGACGAGGGATGTTTGTTTTTCAGACATCCAGCTCACTTTACTGAAACTTTATTACTTAGGGATGTATGCTTGTATGTTCTAGTATTGTAAATGAACTAATTTCTTGTCTGATCATAAATGTGTACATTTTACTCTTAGTATTACATGTCATAGGAAAAATGTTAATTTCGTTTATTGCTTAAATAAAGAAGTAATTACTAACTATAAGGTATCAAAATCTGAATAGAAGATAACAAAGCGATTTTTATAATCGTCTTATTACTTGTTCTGTAACTTTTACAAGCAGCACATGTTAATACCTTCACTGGGAATTTAAATTTTTGGAACTTGAAGTTGGTCTGATTTTAAAATGCCCTTTACAGTGCAGGTTATTTACATTGACACAGGAGTTTTATAATGAATGGGGGGAACAATTTTACTCTTAGACGTTTTACATACTGACTTTAAACAATCATGCATTTTTTTTAATTCTACAGATATTGGGTCCGAGAGGTCAAGAAAATAAGAGAACTGAAAGTTATAAACAAAACTCCGCAGGGGATTGGGTTATTTTGGCATTGTTTAAATTGTTGGCTGCACGGTCATACGCTGAACCATACGATTTTAACAGTGTGTAAGTGAAAGACATCCGGCTGTAAAAGAAATAGACACATTTCAGCTCCGATGCATAAAAAACAAATGCTAACAATATATGCTTCCCCTCATTCAAATTCGCGTTCAGTTTTTTCCCCTTAATTTTTTTTTTTTTTTTTGGGGGGGGGGGGGTTGAACGGCCAGAAAACCTATTAATTAGCCAGAATAATATGTCCGAGATTTTTCAAATCCCTGTAAAACATTGTTTGTCAAGTCTTTTGGTATACGACCTGATCCGTCAGTTGCTGTACGAGTCGCAGTCAGATCACGCCCCGCATTAGCCTTTTGTCGCTTCTTCTGACAGCTTGGGGACGGAGCCGCGGCGCTGGGCCAGCACTCGGGAACAATGATGTAATAAGTTAATGGCCGCTGATGTGAACCCGTCCGCAAAACAGATCATCGGCCTTTTTGACAAGTGATAATTTAGGGTTAGAGAAAGGGCGCACGGCCAAAGAAGAATTGGTCTAGCAGATGCTAAATGCAGACTGAGCGCCCGGGGCCTCTTGGGGGTGGGCACTGTTAGGGTTTGTTCATACATCAACGCCCCTATCTCCTGCCAGAAAATAATAATACACTGCTGTCTACTCAATCTGCACAAAGTGGCCTTAATCCCGTCAGGGCCAGGTGGCAGTGATCCTGCTCTTCGTTTTGCGGGTATAACAAGTTAACGTAATTTAAGGTTGTGCACTTTGAGCTATCTTTGCGTAGTATGTAGCCCCGGATGTTTAATAGATGGCAGTACCAGTGTTTTCCCTTGCCACAGGCAGCTGGGGTCCACTGTGAACAGAACAGAGTACAGATTTGGACTTCTGACAAGGTCTTTGGTCAGAAGCTAAATATACACTCCTTATAGGATGATTGATGACTTGGTCGGCTTCAGCACCACTCATACATAGGATTTTTCGTGACACTCAAGACATTTGTGTTTTGGGTAGGCTCTCTTGCTGTCTTTTATCACATTCAGACGATGTCAATGCGAAAATCTTGATAAAAGTAATAATTGAAAATGGAATTTATCGCGGAGCTGGTTGAAAGTAAATATCAAATATTTTGTTATATTAAGACAACTGTTAAATATTACCAGACCCCATGCAAAGTTTGTCCCAACAGAAAACGTACATTTAGTTCATTGGATATACTCCTTATGCATATATAGGTTATACACTACAGTCGTCACGTCTCTCCTTCGCTTTAACTGCTGCTTTGTTAAGCAAACTTTTTAACAACAGGACTTGCAAAGGGCCAAGAAAGGGGATTGTCGCAGATTTAATACTTTGAACTGGACCACATTGCGATACCACGCTCTCATCGGTCTGATGTTAGCTCTGTGCCAACCCTGCTGATGAAACCCGGAGTTATAAGTTATAAAAGCAGCGGATAAAGCGACTGCATTGTATGTCCGTTTCGTGAGGGCAGAGCACTTTCTTTTTGTAGCTGTTCCTCTAACGCATTAACTTAAGGATGATAGCAAACCCTTTGGTCTACTAATCATATAATTGAAACTGTTATCTCCGGTACAATGCTTTATCGTTTTCACACCGGACCGACAGATTCTAACACATTTGCAAACAGATAACAAAATGGAGCTGAACTGAGAAAACTGTTTTGGTATTAAGCTTGGGTAAAGACCCTAATCTCAAAATTCAACCAATAATAAAGCCATCCTCCGCGTGCGTGTTATCGGTGTACCAGTACAGAGAATCGATGCCAAATTGTGACATACTATAACTTCTGTGTACCATGTTTGTATTGCCGACCTTGACACATTAGTCTTGTCATGGGTGAATATGAGTGTGTCATTAATTTGTTAAAATATTCATGTATGACCCATGTCATTCATTTACTTTCTATTGGATCACATCAGTCGCAAGGTAAACCAAAGTTTGTCTGAACACACTTTGGCGATTGCTGCCGATACCTACTTCGGAGCTGAAATAACGACTGTTTACATCCAATATTATTCTTCCCCGACTAGTCCCCAGCGAACCATCACATGTCACACACATCACGGATGGCCAGTAATAAAGGATCACATAGTAGCAGTCAGAGCTCAGTGTGTTCATGTGCTAATTTATTAGTCAGCGGCCCTGAGAGATTTTGTTACCATTCATACAATACCTGGTTGATACATTATTATACATTTTTTTTCAGTATGACGTCAATTTCCCAAAGCTTGAGCTTCTTGAGAAGTTACTACGTGACGACATTGCCAGACAGGAAGCGGAACTGGAAGAGGTCAGGCATGCTCTCCATCAGCAATTGAACGCCATCGAAACCAGGAAGAGGCAACTAGAAATCCGCAAGCGGAAACCCGTCCAATGTCTTGTTAGTGTCGTGTCCTGTTGGTAGGTGGCTGACCATCGGTTACCGTTGCCATGGAAACAGTTTGGTTACGAACTGAGTGATGCGTTTGTTGCTACTCTTTAAATCACCGTCGCTATGAACTTACAAAGATCATGATGGAACAATGAACCTTTATAAACTGACAAGGAGTTATTTATTATTTTTAAATTGTCACTGACAGAGGACATCCAGGGACCGTTTGTTTTACGAGCACAGATAATGATTATCATGATGATTATAATAATGTGGTGTTCAGCCGTTGATCTCCACACTCAATAATACAAAAATCTTCTGAAATAGCAGCAGCAGATTGATGATATTGCTTTCTTTTTTTCCATTTCAACCTGTTCAATAAAAAGAATGCTGAAACATTGAACGGCTTTCTGTGGTTATCATCGGAGTTCCCCTGATATTTACAAGAATTAAATAAGATCAAAGCAATTTCACATTAATATAGCATTGTATAATAAATAGTTACAGTTTGCAATTCCAAATATAGAAGGGAATGTTAACTGAATACGTTCTCTTCCTTAAGTTGTCCTTTTGCAAGCCACATTATGATGCTGTTATGTTGCTGCAACACCCCGTCCATTTTCCCGTACCATAAACATATGCAGATTTACACTCACCGTATTACTTCGCGTTTACCAGTTTCGAAACCCCTCCAGGTAGGTGGTCTTCCGTTTGCTACGACCCTTTCCCGTCAGTAACAAATAGTATGGACTGGTACCTTTCTTGTAAGTCACAAATAGCATGGACTGGTACCTTTCTTGTAAGTCACAAATACCATGGACTTGTACCTTTCTTACAAGTTTCTCGTGTTGTTATCCTGTCACTGGTAATTAACCCACCACTGTAGTGTTGAAAACAAAAGGTACCTCTGCTGTTTTCCGCTCTATCAATATTAATTAGCTAGCGCCGTTTTTAAAAGCTGAAAAGTTACATATGTGTTACCCTCTTTACAGAGAGCACACTAGCGGCCCTACCACACTTTAACACTAGTGTACTTTTACTGCCACATCAATTATCCCTTATCCCAATGTCAACAAACAGCCACGTTACCTGCTGCCTCACTATATTCTCCTCTGTAACCTAGTGTTCTTGTGTCCCAATACCAACAAGAAATGTGTCTTTAACTACTTTTACTGTCTGTTCGTTGCTACCCAAGTATCCTAACACTAACAGCTAATGTTGCTAAAACCACTTATGTAGATTCTTTGTGACCGGTCTGGCCAGGACATTCAAGGCTGCTCTGTTTAATAACAACAGTTTATTTATGTTCATCGTGACACACAAATAAAGGATAACAGATGAAAAGGGTGGATGGCCCTGGAAGCGCAGCTTGATACATGGCCCTGTGTCTGCTGGTGAATTCCTGACAACAAAAGAAATTAAAATCACCATAAGTTTCAGTACAAATTACCTTGTGTAATATATTACAATAGCAGAATGTAATGACAAGGTTACTCTGCTTAACCATTGTAGCACAATCAAACACACCTCAAAACATAGAACTCCTTGTGTAATTCAGTTTAAATGATAAGTTTACAGTTTACAAACAAATAACAGTGCTCCATTCCTCATACAAAAGCACAATGCTAGTTAATCTAAGTAAAAACTACAACAAAGAGTACATAAAGAACGCATCTCACTTAACTGAGTGATAACAGTGCCAGATATACACCTCATGAGTTATGATATCATGTAAACTTCTGCGGGCGATAATATCAGTTTATCTGACAAAACCTACATGCGGACACCTATAATATCATCACGTAAATACGCACATGGAACGTCAAGCATTCACTTCCGTTTGGGCAAACTCGGGATACTCCATGGTTTTAATTGTTAAGCTTGACAGACATGCCCTACTCAAGGTTTACATCGGTTAGGTCTGGTTTCATATATATCATACAGGACTACTTCCCTTGTTAACCAATATATCCATAGAATAATAAAGTAATTTAGTAGTGCGCATCAATATGATCAGCAAACAACATAACATCCTTAACGCGCAATGTGAATACCACAGCTCAGGAATAAAACTTAAATTTACCGTTCACAAAATGGTGCTGACAGCCTGAACTATCATCAATAGAAAGAAAACAAATATTTTACACGCACGGATTATCCTATAAGTGGTAACCCCTAATATTAACCTGGGATTAAAGCAATGTTTTTCAACCTGGACCAAAAGTCTTCACATGGTTTCTGAGGAACGCTGGCTTCCGCCCTGCGCTAAACACAATGCGAAGTAACACGAAACCGGTTCAAGTAAGTGGCGCCAGCCAAAACCAAGAGGTAGTTACCGTAGTAAATTACCTCTGACCTTAACGACTGTTGTTCGGTCTCCCCACTCCCGACTTCTTAACGAGCCTCAACCCTACAAATACAAAGAATGATTCTTCTCTAGTCCAACAAATTAATGATGAAACATAATCATATCATAAACTACAAAAAGTTTCCTTGCGACAAAAATCAGTCATATATAGTTGGAACATAAATATCCTGACAATGAGACGGATTATGAGTCAGTTGCCAGGCTGACCGGGGCTCCCTCTGTATATTACGGTTTTGTCCTGCAGTTCGTCTTTGATTTCTCTCGAGGAATGAATAACTTGTCTCTTCCCGAATCACACATGTTTGGTCATCATCTGGCGTTCCTTGATTTACTTTCGGTTCATATGCATGTTCAACAACATAAAAATCCTCTCCATCATCTTCGGCTTCGACAAAGAGTTTTACTGGTTTAAAATGTGGAAGACAACATGGAGTCTCACAGGTTTGCGGACATTTCTTAACATAGTCCGTTTATCCACTTGCTCTGATTAAAGCCCTCAGTTGACTCAATCTTATAGATGTCTCTTCCTTCCGCAAGATTCCACAACCTTATAGGGCCTAGGATCGTAGCAATCCTGGATGTTGTTACGTCCAGTAGTTCGCTGACCTACACTAGGGATCCAACATACAATGAGGCTTCTCGGGCTTTTCTATGGAAATTTTTTTTTCGCTTCCCTGTTCCAGTATCTATTGCACATGCATGTTAGTGCGTATCAAGTAAGTCTGATAAATCCTGACCCATCTGTCTGTTGTAACTGGTCCTTGCTTTGTGGAATACCTGGTTCACATATCAGCTGGCATGTCAGGTACACGGCCATACAGAAGAAAGAGAGGGGGTACCCTGTGGACGCATGTTGCGTGGTATTATACATCCAAGTTACATGACGAGGCCATTGTTTCTTGGAGGAAGAGTACGTAGCAAGTGGTGAAGAGTTCGGTTGTATAGCTCACACTGAGCGTTTCCCTGAGGATGGTACGGCGTGCTATGTGAACGCTCAACTCAATACAATTTACAGAGCTCTCGGACCACCGCCGATTCAGAATTCCTAACCTGGTCGGAATAAAGGCGCATGGGTGGACCATATTTGTTAAACCATTCCTTAACTAATACTCGGCCCACTGTGACTGCAGTCTGATCACGTGTTGGAATGGCAATGGCCCATTTCGTGAAAACGTCCGTTAGAACCAGTACATTCTCTAGCCGATCACTACTTCTTTCTAGCAGGATAAAATCCATTGCGATAATGGATGACTGGCTAACAACAATTCCATAGGTGGACGCCCAGCTTGATGTTTAGCCGTAACACAAAGATTACAGTTCTTATCCTACTCTTGAATATCATGAAACATACCATGCCAATAATGACGACTACCCCTTAAGGTTTCAGTTCCCTCGACTCCCTAATGACCATGACAATCGTGTAGTGACCTCGCTTGGACTTCGACATCAGATAAGTCAGACGGTACTCCCTGGAGCGATCGCACACTGTCCATTTCAACGCAAGTAATTCGAGTTTCTTAGAACTGTAATTTGAAGCGTTCCTCTAACTTCCTCTCAGGCTACGAGTGGCATAGGCGATAACTCGCTTCTTTCTGTTCTGGATCTGGCTTAACACAGCTCTTAATCCTGCAAACGAAGCGTCAGTCTCCAAGACATTTCACTTGAGGAATCTTGGTATCCAAGCACCATATCACTGGTCAGGGCATCCTTAAATTGAGCTTAACGAACGCCTGGTTATGTTTAGGAGTCCATACATCTGAGAGTGGCGACTCTTTCACGTGTTTCGTTTGTTTCCTGGTTTTGATTACCTGAGCAACTAACGTTGGTAGGGTCTCGGCCAAAAGGGCATATTTAGGCACAACACGACTCTAGTAGGCCGCGAGGCCTAAGAATGACCTCAGACCCCTTAACGTCTTTGGCACTGGCCATTCGAAAACTTCCCGAATCTTCTCAGGATTTGTTCTTACACCATCTTTGGTCACAATAGAACCTAGAAATGTCACGCTTTCCTCACAAAATGACACTTCCGACCCTTGAGTCCGAGTACATGAGCGGCGAGTCTGGTTAACATAACATCCAAACGCTCAAGGTGCTGGTCAAATGTGGAACTACAATAATATCGTCTAGAGTTATGTCCCGATACCCAAAAAAACTTACTGGTACTCACGTTTCTCCTTTATTCCCTCTGTAAAAAAACAAGGAGTTCCGTTCTTGCTTGTGCTACATTCTGTCCCCATGCCTATTTCCTCAATACCAATAAATAATGATTATTTGATCTTATTTACCAACATTGGTTTCGTTTAATTATCAAAATGCCTTTAAAACACAAACTGTCCAACTAGTACCGCCATGACCCCTCGTGACAATAAACCATTGGCTAGCTTTGTCATTGGTGCTGTTTAAATCCATTCATGTTAGTAAAAGTTCCTACATTCAGAAACTCATGACCTATTACTAATGTCACAGTCATTTCATCCTGTTTACACCGTTTCCCAATCCTAATGATACTGAAACTGTACCTACGAACCGTTCGTTAACTATATGCATCTATATCCCTATTAATGTAATATTGGCTTAGATCATTAACCAGCAATACTGCTTGTATACCCTTGTACATGATAAGACACTAAACTATGTATGGACAAAGGGGGAAACATTTTAATAGGCTCCATTAGCTGTGTTCACAACATACTGAGCATGCTTGTTCCTATGATGTCACAAAGAGAGAGAGAGAGAGAGAGAGAGAGAGAGAGAAGGGGAGAGAGGCTAGCGGAGGTAGCAGATATCTTCATGTGCCTTGGTCTGAGAATTTAAAATACTTTGCGGTGTGACTGAAAGAGAAAACGGGACTGGATTACCTTGATTTTGGGATTTATCAATTACGTAGATAATCACACGACTGAGTTGTTTCTCTTTACAATGGGTCACTCCCTCAGTAATGAATACTATACCCCTCAAGGTCATACTTAAAAAAACGCGTGTTGTGAGTCGTCGAACGAGAGTGTCGTCAAGGCAACAACAGTGGTATCATCAATATTAAATATCGTCAGCAGCATTTACAAAACCAAGCGATCTGAACCATGTCTTTGGTGTTATCGATTGTTTTGCCATAAGAAGATAAAACGCTGTTGATCCCAACGGAGTCTAATTTACTGTGACATAAATGAATACAGAATAAAACGTTTATCCTGACTGAGGACGTTTAAAATAGCCCTCGTTGTATTTCAGTGCCGGACTCTCGGTCTCAGTGGCCTGTACGTACAACGGCCCTGTTTTATGAGGTTGGGGGGGGGGGGGGGGCTTGGGGTCAGGGGCACTTGTCGAATAGGCCGGCACAAAGTAACTTTCTGCACGAACGACATACATTAACGGAGAAACAATTTTTTTAACATAGCGCTGGGGTGATAATTACGACATATAAAAAAGTAAATAAAGGTTTCCTACTTAATCCTTGATTAAGGTTTCTTATAAAAGGGCGCATTTTGAGGATATAGGTTTTGTAAATTTAAAGGAATTTAATACATGTATTTAAAATAATTTAATATTTTAGACACCGTAAATATACAGGAACTTACGGCCATTTCAAGAGAGAGAGAGAGAGAGAGAGAGAGAGAGAGAGAGAGAGAGACAGAGAGAAATAAGTAATAAAACATCTTGTTCAGTGTAAAGCTAGCATTCCAGTGGCGTGTTTAGAGGCACAACTGAGGCGCCCCATCCCCCCTCGCCTTAAATATTTTCAAACGTCTAAAGGGTCTTCTGCCTGTGTAGCCTGTCAGCAGCCTGCCTGTGTAGGCCTACAAGTACGTTGCGCCTGTCAGCAGTCTGCCTGTGTAGGCCTACAAGTACGTTGCGCCTGTCAGCAGCCTGCCTGTGTAGGCCTACAAGTACGTTGCGCCTGTCAGCAGTCTGCCTGTGTAGGCCTACAAGTACGTTGCGCCTGTCAGCAGTCTGCCTGTGTAGGCCTACAAGTACGTTGCGCCTGTCAGCAGCCTGCCTGTGTATGCCCACAAATTCTTTGCGCCTGTCAGCAGTCTGCCTGTGTAGGCCTACAAGTACGTTGCGCCAATCAGCAGTCTGCCCATATAGGCCAACAAATACGTTGCGCCTGTCAGCAGCCTGTTTGTGTGGACATAAAAGTTTTGGCACGTGCTGGTAGCTTGAGAAGTAGACAAAAATGGACATAAACAAAATTGCCACATTTAAGAAGAATTCCCAATGTGATCGAGTGGATGGCTTGGCACTTATAATGAGACTTACGAGTATTTATAGTCACTCTGTGTAGTGTCATTATCAAAGGTGTGATTTGCACCGTGTTGCATGTACTTTATTTACCTTTTTCATAAAAAAAGAAAAAGATAATTAAGATGTATCGATGTACCTCATATATCTTCCATAGTTGTTTTACTTAGTTTTCCTGGTTTAGAAACAATTGGTACATGCTTACAGAAATTGTAAAATATGTACTACTAAGCCTCATATTTGCTTTAATCTTCTTTTTTTTGCACGTGGGAGCGGATATGGCTTTCACCCCGACCCTATCCCCCCCCCCCCCACCAAACACCTGCGCTGGCCTGCGATAATTTCAATAATTTTATGGGTAAAACATTTTTGTAGCAATGTGAAGGTCTCGAGAACGTTATATGTAAAACATTTTCGTAACATTTTGAAGGTCTCAAAATTGGTATGGGTAAAACATTTGATAACAATTTAAATGTCCCAAGAATGTTTTGGGTAAAACATTTCAGTAACATTTTGAAGGGTACAGAATGTTATGGGTAAAACAACAATTTAAATGTCCAAGAATGTTTTGGGTAAAACATTTTCGTAAAATGTTGAAGGGATAAAAGAATTTTATGGGTAAAACATTTTCGTAATATTTTGAATGTCTCAAGAAAGTTATGGGTAAATCATTTAATAATAATTGAAATGTCCCAAGAATTTTTGGGTAAAAAATTTTCGTAATATTTTGAAAGTCTTAAGATTGCCCTTCCGTCAACAGACGTCATGGTGCGCCCCCTTTATTTAAAAATCCTGCGCAAAACTTTTGCATTCTATATATGCGTATGCAGTACGGATGCATATGCATATAAAAATACGGACAAAATCTAGATTTTCCTGGTCCGTTATCATGAGTATGCGTGTTCAAACTCTACAGTGAGTGATCCAACGTACTGTATAGCCATACGTTTAGACTAATACGAATTAATGGAAAAGAGAATATAATGTGTCTGATTCCTAGCTGCATAGGCATACGTACCGCATACGTACTGCATATATACGTACATGTGGAATACCACCTTTTTAGCCCATATCAGTTGTCCGATACAGACATTGACAATTGTTACAAACAACACAATTAAGTGGAGTGATAAAAGTACCGTTCTGCTGATTAAAAGCAACATATTTAATGGCACCGGTTAATACTTTTCTATAGTTTTTTTTGGCAAAGAAATCACTTTTTATTCAGACACCATTATTGCCTCAGTTAGTAGAGTATAAGTTCATTCCCGTTTATTCCCGTGTGTATGTGTCTGTGTGTCCGTTCACAACATAACTCAAGCAATCATGAAAGGAATCGCATGGAATTTTCGGGGCATTTCTGGAATGTTCTAATGAAGAAAGGATTAGATTTTTGTGTAGATCCGGCACATGATCCTGATCCAGGAACGTCATCAAGGAATAATAATCACAAATGTAGAGAGAGTGACGTGAATGGCGGAGGCTTGAATTTATTAAAATGCATATTTCATTTTTTTTTTAATTCATTTAGCCTGTTGAAAGCTTTTGGGTTCTTGAAATGACCCATTTTTTATAAATGTAATTGGTTAATTAGTAATATCTCCCAGTTTTTACGAGGTGCATTTTTGTTAGGTTTCCTTGGCGTTAATAAAATATCAGATGGGTCAAGACGCTGTGCTGATTGGTTTTGCCTTTATGTAATCCCCATATATAGCTTTTTGTTATTGAATGTGTTGTGCATTAGGAGTCGACTATTAGTTGGGTCATCTTGAGCACTACTATGACCGTGGAGAGGGAAAGTTGGTTTTTCCATTGGATTTGTCTTCTATAAAGAGGTCAAATAATACATTTGACATCAAATATGAACCTCTTCCACCCAAGAAACCCAAGAATCTATATGCTGAACAGTACTGAAGGCAAAATCACTGAAACAATAATGTTCCAAATGGAGGAGAGCGGAATTTTGGATTTCGTGCTTTTCCGGGAGACACCCTCACCAGATTGTCAAATTAACATTGAGAACCAGATTGAATGAGTCATGACCACTAGAGCTCATTATGGATGTCATATGACAAGCTTGAGAGAAAATAATATTTTAACTGTAAATCATCGGCCATATGAAATTGTAAGGCCGGTATAAAGGTCAAATCACAAATTTTACAACAAATATGTATTCCTCGACCCCCTAAACCCCGTATTCTATGTACCAAAAAATATTGCAGGCCAAACCATTGAAAATATTTATTTCAAAATGGCGGATGGTGGCCATTTTGGATTTCGGGCTCTCACGGATGCCGCCAACACTTGACGAAGGACGCCCTCCCTTAAGCTTTTAATCTACCTCCATAGCAGAGAAATCCACAGTGAAACCAACCTTCGCTCTCCACGGTCATAGATGTGCTTCAGATGACCCTGCTGTTATGTAGCACAACTAATCTTGTCTGCATTATGTAGAGACCAAAGAAATGCATGCTCAGTAAATATAAGCGCATTCAATTTATTTATTACTGAGATAATGAAGATGTCGTGACATTTTATTAAAGTTGGTTAGATGTTGTGAATTTACCAATTCTTACACATTTCGGAAGAACTGGGTTGAAGGGTTTCACAAAACTTTGCATGTTGACAAATTTAAATGTACAAATTCCGCATGATTTTTTTACTTATAACATCCACGTGTAAAATAGGCAGTGGCGTCAATTTATCTTCAAGGAGGGGGGATGACTCGCAACTTTTTTTCATACACACACAAACACACACTGTATGTATAAAATATATATATACCTTTTTTATTGCCTGTGTGAAACATTTAAATATATAACAATTAAGTATAAGGTTTTAGAAAATAAGGTATTCTGTTTCCGGTATATGTTAAATCTAAATCAGGTTTAGATATAAAATATTTCATATTAAACTCAGAAATTAAACTAGAGTGCATAATTTTAAATATGATATATTTCATTTTCTATATATAAATATTATTCTCTGAATTTAAGGGGAGATGATAACATAGATCATCCCCCTTGCAAGAAAGTGGGGGGTATATATACCCCCATCCCCCCTATATTGACGTCCATGAATATAGGTGAGCTGATAGATAAAATCCACGTATAAACATGGACCAGCTCATAGATAATATTCACGTGTACATATGGACCAGCTTATATATAACATCCACGTGTACATCTGGACAAGCTGAGAGATAAAACCCACGTATAAATATGGCCCGGCTGATAGATAACATCCATGTGTACAAACCCAGGTAGATATTAAAACTGATCATGTACAATCATTCTGATTTTTTTTTTTTTTTTTTTTTAAATATCATTATTCATCGACCGTTTAAAAATAATCATTCATTTTTAGTACCGTTTAATCAATCTAATTTCTTCACGCCCCTCAGCCAGAGAAAATAATACCATATCAAACTGGTACAAAGCCAGACATATTGTAAGTTGGATGTGTATTTTTTCTTGCGGAAAACAACCGGTTTTAAAGAAAATTAGAATACAGTTTATAAAGTTGCAGTCGCAACACGATTCCAAATAAAAACGATACTTCTTCTACTTTGTTACGACATTTAAAAATAAGATATCGGCAGATATCCGTTTCCAGGGAAATATATGAGAGTAGCCCGAGGAAGGCAGGCACGGCCCTCTTACCGACAGACACGGTAGAACCATACAAATAACCTATTAAGTAAGTGAAGGGTCGATCTCAAGTATATTGTTTATAAAACCAAGTGTACGCGGCTACGTGGCAGGCATTAATGGAATTGTCCAATACAGCAAGAGGACACATTCTACGCGTTGTAACATAAAACACTGGAGAAAGTGGAAGGTTTTAGTTCAAATCCTTGTTTTGTCTTGACAAATGGATGGACAATTTATCAATCTATAATATTCATTATAATATTCATTCACACCTTTTAATTTAAACGACGTGAATTACAGTTTTCCTTGATTATGAAATATTTAATATTCTCTCATGATACACTCAGTAACCGTTCAAAGATTTGCGCACGAGTGTTGTTTGTAAAATCCTAATGAAATAAATGTTATGATAAATCTGACCCTTTGTTCACAATATATCTATGTGTTACATTAATGTATTCCTTCAGAGGATTTATACTTCCATTGATAAAACTAACCCATATTTTTTCGAACTAGGCGTAGATCACCTGCTCTATAAAGAACATGATTAAAGGCAGACAAAATGACGCTGTGTTCACACGTCACCACTGATTCACTTCATACAGTATACAGTTGGGGCTACCGTTTTACTGCCTCCAGTTCAATCAAGGTCGTAATTACACGGGGGTCCATAATAAAATTACATAGAATTATAGAATTATATAAAATTTTATTGTTAAAACCTTATACTTTATTGTGATATATTTGAATGTGACACACACACACATTTATATATATTTCTAAAAGATTATATGTTTTTTAAAATTGTATATATATTAATATGTATTGTTACGGAACCTAATAAACAGATCACGTATGCGTGATGAACACAAATTTTGTAATGGAGATTAAAAAAAATCAGATTCTGTAAAACTAGACAGCGTGAAAAATCTAGGGGAATGAACAAAGAAGTCAGTGTTTTTTTGTTAACAAATAACTATAATTTATTCTTAAAACAACCCTAACGATACAATACACAAAATCAAACAATTATACAGTAAAACAGCGTTATAGCAACAAGTCAATATAATCACACAGAAAGATAATGGTATAGTACCTCTATACCAACACCGTCACCACGATAAGTCCTTTGAATGTAAACTCTCGGAGAATGACAGTCCAGTGGAAAGTTCTTCCAACAACCCAGAAAGTAAACTGAAGTCCAAATGTATAAAATCCAGGAGAAAATCTTTGAAAATGTATAATTGCCGCATTCGCCGGATAAGGTCTTAGAATCTGACACACGCTTCTTCGTCCGCTGGTATCTGCTCTGCTGCGTGGTTCTAAAAAACAGCCCCTTTATATACCTTCACACCCAAGCCGGGAATTTTCCACTTCTCGAATAGTCTATAAGGTCTTGCACAAAAGACGTTTCAGGAATTCTCTAGAAAGAACAGCGCTGTGTATCTCCACACACCAGGCTCATCACGTGACCCACGACCAGGCGTGAAAGCTCAAGGCTCACATGACAACGAGAGTTCAACCGGTACGTATTAAACATAAAATGTAACAACAACACGAGTTACGCCCGTGTCACACAATAAAAAGAGCACCTGTAACAGTATAAATATTAATGTATATATATATATATATATATATATATATATATAACATTTATAACAAAAGTTATCCCAACTTTCATTAGCCTCCTACGCCTGCGAGTTCCCCCCCCCCCCACCTTAAAGATAAATTGACGCCGCTGGATTCAATGTTCTACTCTCGTAAGCTAATTTTTATGATGTACGGTATGTGGATCCTCCATGCGGAATGCGAATAAAAATCGGTACTGACAAAAAAAATAAAGTAAGATTTATTATGCGTGGATCTGGCATGCAGAATGTAACAATTATTGCGGGTTCCGCATAGTATCCTGGAGCAACATATATAGAAAATACGCGTGTTACCTTGCCGGTACATATGATACCTACAATTAGCATTCTAAATATAAGGAATCTTAGCCCTATTCATCGCGTTACTATCCGCAGCGATGGAAAAAAATCAAGAGGTGATTTTGATACAGAATTCACTTATACGGTATAAGCATCAATGAGTTGTGAACACCAATAAAACGTGTCGAAAACCGTTTCTGAAGTGAATATACAGAGCATTACGGTATTGAAATCGCTTTCTTTAGTATAAATGTAGTATCACCGTATGTTGAATACGGTACTGGGAAAATGGCTGAAATGTCGGTGCATCCAGCCGACGCACGCCCTTGTACCACAACCATTAAGACACCAAGTAGTACTGGGCGGTCCATGTTTCCATCCTATTACGCATATGGCATACATGTTTTACTTCATACATGAATCATTTTACCTTTACCTATATTGAAAATATGTAGAAAAATAATAAGTATTATAGAAATAAACTTTATAATAAAATAGAAAAAAATAATAAAATATAATATTATGATATAATTAAAAATAATCATACCAAAGATGGTACATATCAGTATTCCCATAATTTAACAAATATGGTCGACCAGGACATACTAAAATCAAGATTAGAAAAAATGATCATTTCAGGTAAGGGACACGTTGTATACAGCCTGAAATAAGAGATGGAGCTTTATGATTAGTTTTATTGCATGGGAAAAGCTTCATGTGAATCAGATTATGGGAGAGATGTCTGTGATCAGGACTTAAATGTGCCACTACGGATTTTGTTTACGCGTAAACATTGCATGCATTTTCTAATAACTTGAAGACTCCTGAAACCCATTAACTGAGAACAAGGTTGTTACTAATGATTTAACTGAAGAAAGGTGAAATGTTGTCCGTATTAATCCAATAACAGATGGGCCCTGACGGGGCTGGTGTTGAAAGTAATATTAAATGAATCAAGAAAGACCTAGGGCGCAATTTTAAAATCAGACATGAAAAAATTAAAGGCTGAATTTATTCACACTAATAGTGACAGAGAAATTCATTTGTTTTTATATATTGTAATTCATTTTATGATTTAATGTAAATACGTGTACTAGTTGATCAGCCTTGAGCACAAGTGCATGTAATCGCCCAGTAAGAGGCAGATTTTACAAGAAGTATCATGAAATGTGAAGAGGAACTGACAGGGGTCAGTGTTCCATGCGGTCTATCCTGCATGTCCGTGTGTGTTTTTCCAGCGCACCAGTGTCCACATTCGAGGCCAGAGCCAAGGGCGGAAGGCCGACTTATGCACGTGGCTTCAGAGCAGTGAACCATCATAAAAGAGTTTATCGTTAATGTAAAATAAACGTTGCGTTGTTATTACGTCCGGTGTTGCACTTATTCACCGTCAAACACAAAGGCTTCGTGACGTCTCGTGAGTTCTAAGAGCTTAAAATGCCTTTTGGATGACCAAATTATTGATTTATGGTTACCATTGACTCTTACAACTTGTGTCTATTTATCGGATGAACGGAAATTATCGAGAAGAAATCATTGATACATCCCGACATCTTTTAAATGTAGATGTCCTCCGGGTACCAGGATGACATTGGATACAGCTTAATATAAGTGACATCAGCTGAACCAACAAAAGCTAACTTTAGCAAAATACGGTAACAATGTATTTCATTTTATCTGTAATTATGTACTCTATTGTTCACCTCCCGTGATGTATACTATAATTCCTAGTATAACACAAAAGGCGGCTTCCCGTCAGTCACAGATAAATAGGTAGGATCGGCAGATTTGAGGATGAGAAGGGCCGGATTTGTTAAAAATCTGGCAGGAAAAATCGGCTGCGAAAATATTTGACATTGTCGGTAGATGACGGAGCCGAAAAATCGACTGATTTAAAATCTATCTTTTCCTTTTTTTTATCATTTCTGACGCCAATAATAATCCTGGAGATGAAATCAGAAGTAGCCAAAAAGACCGGAAAAATCTGGTTATCTGGACGGAAGATCGGTAGTTGCGCGGTAGGTGTGTGTAGGTGTACTCGCCAGCCGGGACAGACCTATTTAATAATCGGCCGACAAAAAAATCGGTAGATGGCGAGGCCGGCATTAAGAATAAGATAAGTGACCTGACGGGGTACAAATCTACCCTGGAAGGATTTGAAAAAAAAATAAGAATCACTCCGGGCACAGGATAGCGATAATAGATAGTGGTTACTCAAATAGGCCTATACAGGAGTTATGTGGAGAATGTGGTTGGTTCTAATGTTGTGTGTACTTCTATCGATATAGCAAGTTGATACCATTTGATGTGCTTCGGCATTAACACGTTACCACGTGACGCGGCCCCCAGATTGCCTTATAACTACTTATTTGGACGACTTGTTCGTCCATTCATTTGGTTAAATTGCATAATTTATATCACTGAAGTAAACCTTCATTTCTCTCAGGTCTCCTCTCAACTTGAAGAATTCCGGACTGGACAGGAACTGATACAAGGGAAAGGATTTAGAGGTTTCTCTCAATGTGCGGCTGAACAAACAAACACAGATATAAAATTAGCAAACCTTTACCGCTTGACCTGTGAGTCAGTGTGGGCGCGGGATTACAGGACTCACGAGAACATATCCTCGCGCTACAGATCCCGGAGAGTCTCGTCCACGGCTACTTAATAATGGCCGCCGCCTCGGGGCCGGTCCCAGGCCACACCTCCTGCTTACACATCTGTTCCTGCAAAAATGGAAACTCCGAGATCAACATTAAGATGGATTAAATGGATTTAAGCTCCAAAAATAATGATCAGAATTGTCGTAAAACAGAATGTCTGTCTTGTCAGAACAGAGATAAGGAGCCGTGCGGAATCCTTAACTAATTCCTGCGCGTTTTAGCCATTTATTTCTGAGCTAAGCGTATGGCCCCCTTCTCCGTCCTGACGTTTACACGGCTGATGCGCCCTTGTCCATTCTTCAGTAAACGACACAAACTAAATTAATTTCCCTCACAATAGTCCGCAATCTAGGCTGTACAGGCTGATAGCCGTTTAAGGGTTACCATAACAACACACGTCAGTTATTTGATTTGATCCCAGTGGACTGACCCAGCTGGTGGGGCGAGGCGAGAGACAGAGAGGGACCACGGAGGGAGGGAGTGGGAAGCACAGTAAGATTGCTTCACAGGTTATGCTCAAAAAATGTAATATTTATAATCCTGTCATATTATGTAATATATATATGTAATATTATGCATCTTGTTAAGGTAAAATAAATTTCGTAAACACAAGATATTGTAAAAGGAGACCTACAGAGGGACCATAAAGATGTTATGGACAGTATTCCTCTTTGTCGATTTTTCTAATTTTATCCTTCATGTTCAAATAATAGCGCTTGTCCTAGAAACATGTATATACATTAATATCATAATATGCAACTCATTCCTGGCAACGGTTCTCAACTCAATTAATCAATGATTCAGTTCGCTATTGCTTGTTCGTTATGCCAAGAAATCGATATTAGATCTATTTAAGTTTCATTTATATTTATCTTTATTTCATATTAATAATGTAATTATAGTCACAAGGGAATTTTTTCCAGAAATAATTTTCTACTCCTGAAGTACATGCTGATTCCTGTGCGTGCATGGACGATATTACGTTATATGACACGTCTCGGTGCATAAAGATTACTTATTCAATTTATCAACCTAAAAATCAAAATATACTTCTTTATAAAATTATCCTTACAATTAAGATGTACTGCTTCAGTTCCTTTACCTCAAACTTAAGATGTACTTCTTCAATTCATCAATCTCAAATACGAGATGCATTTCTTCAATTTATCAGCCTCAAAATCAGGAAACACTTCTCCATTTCATCAACCTCAAACTTAAGATGTTCTTCAGTTCATCAACGTTAAACTTGCGATGTGCTTCTTCAACAAATCAACCTCAAACTTACAGCGTACTTATTCATATAATCAACCTCGCCCTTAAGATGTTCTTCAGTTCACAATGTTAAACTTGTGATGTGCTTCTTCATCAAATCAACCTCAAAGTTACCACGTACTCATTCATATAATCAACCTCGCCCTTAAGATGTTCTTCAGTTCACAATGTTAAACTTGCGATGTGCTTCTTCAATAAATCAACCTCAAAGTTACCACGTACTCATTCATATAATCAACCTCACACTTACGACATACGTCTTGAATTATTAACCTCCATTTTAATTGGTGTCCCAAATTAATATTCCTTTAATTTTTTTCTCTTCTTTAACTCATCTAACCACGAGTTTAGGTTTTTTAAAGTATACGAATCTCAATTAAAAATGTGAAAATGTCACTTTGGTTTGTTTTTTTTTCGTGTGTGTAACATGAAGAAGAAATACATTAAAAGTGTGCCCCACTGTGTTTATAATGATGAACGTGTTATTGTAACAAAAATTAAGTAGAGTCCAAATGTTGCTTGATTCTAGTAGGTCATGTGTTGATTATATCTGAAAACCAGGGGCGCTTTAATCCAATAAAGCGTGTGATCTATTACATGTGAAGTGGTCATGTGGCGTCTCGCAGCTCTAGGGACGCCATGCTTTACGGGGTCCGGGGGAACACACACTCACACTCCCCAGTCGGGAGTCACGGGTCTGTCAGAGGTTGAACAACGTCCCCGTGGTTTATCAATTCCAATGAACAAAAAATGTATAATGCCTCTGAACTGTGTTTGTCACCATGGCTTGTGATTTTTTCATGGTGATTGACTTGTAACTTTCTATTTTGGACTCAAGGACCCATCAGCCATACCGGTTAATATAAAGGATGTACTTTTTAACCTAATAGTCAATCAGTATAAATTTAATGTTAATATATGAAATCATAGAAGTTTGCAATAACACCCAAAGGAGCTATATTTGTAACCATGGTAGCACAGACTTGTCGGGCATTTTGTGGAAGGCGAGATGTTCAGGTGATGATTAAGTCAGCTGAAAAACTAGGCAAGTTAAACACAATAACAGAGTGTTCTCAACACTATTCATCTTTCGCCTATGGAGGTAATAAGACTAGTAATTGCCCCGAAATTACAATTTATCTTGCTGTCAGTTTATCCACATTGTTTGTTGTATACAATAGTCGGAGACCACTTATACTTTCCACGGATCATGATAAAACATTTTTCTTTTCTGGTTACCTACACAGTGTCAAAAATCATTTATATGCTGAATTTAAGGTGTTTCCAAGGAATCAGATATTTTATGTATTTTGAGGTTATGAAGAAGTATTAACTTAATGTGCTTAAGGTGTTTTAGTAATAATCATTTATGAGGTATGTTAAGATTGATTTGGTTTATCAAAATAATTACCTTAGGACGGGTTGATGTAATATATAAGGCTGTTTAATGGTTACCAGCCAGCAAACTTTAATTACTTGTTTAACGGGGACACAGGGTCGAAGGGTAAACTCGTCCAGGGGCAGCACTGCATGTCTGTGCTGGTACAGACAGTACAGACAATGGGTCAAGTGTGTAGCCTTGAAGTGGCTGGAACATCATGCTTTTGTCAGTACTTACAGATATTTAAACGAGGAAAGTGTCCAGTGTAGTGGAATATTATAAGAAGAAGGAACAGTTATAGAAAGTTACTCAAAGACCAAAAATGAAGTATTGGGCCTTTCCCGTGCTATAATACCTGGGAATAATAAGAAGCGTTATATATAAAACAGCGTGGCATATTTTTTTCTAAAGAAATATGAACTGTGCGGCTAGCCATGAAAATTAAGTTAACCATCAATTAATCACAGCCATGATAAAGTATACGAGAACGGAACATGTGATATAACAGTGCACTCCATCAGATATTTGTTGTGTATGAATTTATGACATATCGAATTGACTACACCAAGGGGAAGCTATGATATGAATCGTCAAGGACTTTTTGTTCGAACGGACTATGATGCATATTATTTGAACACTTGCTAAGTAGAAAGCAGATTGAATATTGTTTGATTGATTATTTGTTAAAGTAATTTGACCTCTGTGTCCCAAATGAGTTAATCTGGGTTTGGTATCATTGTGAAATGTATTCCATATTTTTGTTATATAAATTGTTAGTTTTGTTGTTTTATCTTGTTTGTTTGTTTTTTTTTTTGGTCATATTTTGTTCTGCTGTGTACGACATAGTTACTTAAGATAAAGATAAACCAGAAATCATCTTATTTATACACATTTCTGTGACACACAGGCAATGTGTATTATGGATCACCAAATCCATGTGTGACCCTTCTGTTTGAGCTCTAGTTGCAAGACGATAAAACAAAAAACTTCCGTGTGCAGGTATTGTTATCACACTATGCTGATAAACCATTGTATGAGCTCTGAGTTTGTACCAGGAGAGAGAGCTGCCTGGAGATCGTCGGCTAGTGTTTCGCTCTCAGAGATGGAATAAGGTATGAACTAGGTTTTTCATGTCACTGAGGGCAAGGGATGTTATTTTTAACATTTTTCCTTTTTTTTATTCAGTATGTTCACTATGAGTCAAAGGCTTGTGGAATTGTGACGTTTACAATTAATTCAGTTTAAAGGACGTCAAGAAGCCGGAAAAACGACGAATACTTTTTGGTTTTTTGGACTTCAATCTTTAATGGAGAACTCTTTCTAACAAAGATATTTAAATTAATAATTTAAAATACAATTTGGAGCAGGTCACAGCTTTTAGTCCGTTCTACCTTATTGCTTCTCTTTTGTCAGATCACTTGCTTTTTATTATTATTCTTTTTCCAATTGGTTCGGTATCTTCGAGTATAGCTGATTATTGCAAGTGCGTCATATACTAATCATACTCATATACCTAGGTGTTATTATGTGTTGCATTGGAGATATCAAACAATTAGTAACTCTAATTTTTATACGTTTTTCGTCACCGTTAACATGGGCATATTTCCTTAATGTAATAGATTGCTGCCGAATTTTATCATTCCTGCTGGTTCACAGGATTTTTTATGTGAGAGGCCGAAATATCGCTTACATGTCCTGGTATCAGGGTTTTATAGGATTTATATAATTTTCGCTATAGTATGATAAATTTTCTACTCTGTTTTACAAATTTGAGGTCACGTTTTGATAGCTACGAACCCCGGCGGTTCTTGCACCTGGGATTATTTATTTATTTATTCATTATACGTTGCCATGACAAGCAGTGCGGGCGGGAGTGAGGTAAGCTCCCTGGCTGCTCTTGTTCGCCACGTCTCCAATAACAAACTGAATTATCTAAATACTAGTTTACTAATAGTTTATATATATACTAATAGTTTCCTTGGACTACGAAAATGTTTGCTTTTAAAAGTACAAACATCAACTCGCAAAGAGCTGACACAGCTGATAATTTAACCTGTCTTATCTGCTGTCAATAGATTCCCTTTGATCTCATTGAGAATGCATTATTGCTGTTTTAAAGTCAATAAAGGTGACCTATATACACCGTCAATAAAGGTCACATGAATACATGTATGTCGCTGCACTACTTCAGCAAAGTAAACTTGCCTTCAAATGTCATGTTGGCAGATCAAAATATACTTTCGCATCTGCATTAGAATATTATACAATTGTACAGCCGTTTTCCACTTTAGCATAATACGATATCCTTTTTCCAATTCTCAGATATGGGTATATGTGCCATTTTGGGTGATTTTAAAATGCTGGTGATAAAAGGGTGGATTGTATATTATTAATTTTTAAAAATTTACATTTGTCATTGGAGCTAACTGCTTAAATAGTGCACTACATCTAGTGAGTAAGGAAGAGGGAAAAAGGGGAAAAAGAGTCTCATTTTAGAGAGGGGTCAAGAAAGTCAGGCTGCAACACAGTGCATGTGTACAATAAATAAGTGCAAAGTTAATTATATCTTATGTTTATCAGTCCTGACCATAGACAAAGAGCTTAATTAAATACACGTTCAAATGCTTCATTAGGATACGGTTTAAAAATTTCAAATAATGTTAGGTTTAAATTTATCGTAATAATTAACAAGCATTGTTTTTTGTTAGCTCAGCTAACTGAAAGTCACCTGAGCTATAGCAATCACGCTTTGTGATCCCGTCCGAGGTTTCGTCTGTCAATACGTTAACAGAGCACAAATCGAAACCGCTGGGCCTAAAAACTTCTTTGGAAGGTCAACAAGACCTATATCCTCCAAGCTATGGGGCTCGTAAGTACCCCTTAGAATGATTTTTAAAATTGTACAAAAGCTCCAGTATCTGAAAACTAATGCATTGATTGTCATGATTCTCTCAATGCATATTGATAACGGGGTGTATCATCAGTTCCTGAAGACTGGTTTTGCCTCCTGTATTTTTTTCAAATTTTTACGATTTTTTTCCATTTTTTAGACTACAAAATCACAGCCATCATGTCAGTTTCTCAGCAGTGGCTTCCTCTGGTGTTCCGAAACCTGGTGTGTTTATTAATCATAAGCGAGTGTCCTAAAGTAATTGCCCTGTCTATCCATCTGTTCGTCGTGCCGTCTGTCTGTCCGACGTTGACACCCTTATATTTTTATTAACCATGACCGGTTTTATCAGTCTCATAAGACTGTTGGAGCTACCTGTATTTTTTTATTTTTAACACATTTTTCCCTCTTTTTGAGACTGCCAAATTACACTAACGGTATATGTTTCTCATCTGTGGTTTCATCTAGTGTCCATAAATCTTATGTGTTGTTTATTTTACCATCAACCCCCCCCCCCCCCAAAAAAAAAAAAAAAAAAAAAAAAAAACTACCACCACACCCCCACCTGTTGAGACATATTGAGACATACAGAGTCGTCATCTGTAGGATATCTTGTGAACGGAATGATATTTTTCCCTGAAATATGAAAAAAATTATTTCTACCAAAATCTTGGAGAAATTCATGATCGCTGACATTATGCTATAAATAAAAAGAAATCTTTATACAAATTAAGATAAAGTGTGCGCAGAGCCGAGCGCCTCTAGTATAAGGCCAACACGCATAAGATAATGATCAATGATTGACACAGGTTAAAATCTTTGAAAGGTAACGAAAAATAGTTAAATCTAAGGTTTTCTACGCAAAATCGTATATGAACCGATTTCTGGTTTTTGCTAGAGAGATTTCGTATATTTTCTAAATCACGCGAATCTTTGACATTACACTAGGCACTTGTCAATATGGCAGACACCTCGCTGTTTAAAGACCACGACTTGGCTGACGAGAGTTTTGTCTGTTCATGCAGTGAATCCGAGGGAATTCCGTCCAGTGAGAAAGGGGAAACAAAGTTATGAACCAAGAGTTGTCGATCACCAGGCTTGAGAAATCCAGCCATACGATTTAGAGCCGGGGGCGGACAGCACAGACGAGGAGGAACACGGTCAACTTGATATTGTTGATCTGTAGGGGTGTGTTGGGAGGAACGACTGGTTAGTTCAAACAGTTCTTTATAATTTCTTGCGGTCATAAAATAGGAGAAATATATATTGACTTTCTGATTTTGTCATTTTAAAACAGTGAATTGACTGTGACGATATACATTTCAATCAAACTTTGATGACAGTGCCCTTCAAGCACGTGACTGCATAAGTGGTAGTGACACTGACAGCGTGATAACGACAGCTGGTGTTTCGCACCTAAGACATACGTTGTTCACTATGTAAATTTTATTTTGTTATGACTCGCTTTATTCTTGTTGTTGAAGGCTGGATCGCTGTAAATAATAAATTTTTAAATATGCTGGCCGTTGCTACTTGTTGGCCATGTATAATGTTTGCCTTGCCGTACAAGGCTGCAGCCTCCAGACTAAACTGTAGTCGTAGGCTACACAGCCAAGGTACACAGGCTACTCCATCAGTACTGGTCACTGCCATTACCTAATTCTGTTTAACTTCAAGTTTAAGTTAATTTGATCTACCAAAACAATATGAATGATAGTACACCATGAAGAAGTATCCAGACAGTTCTCATGCAAATGGAAAATACTTTTAAGTGAAAAATGTTTGAATGAAGCATGTAAATTCTACACTTTAAATTTTATACAGCGACAATTATATACAGAGACAATTATACGGTGCTTGCTAGACCTGAAGTACCACTTAAAGTATACTTGACTGGAGATGGATCCCATATGGCACTGGCCCTTGAAATGTGCAATATTAATATTTATTAACAATTAGTACCCCACTGAGAGTATACGGTATTAAAACAAGGGTTAATGGTGATATCAAGGGCCAGTGCTAATGGACAACATCTGAGCAGCATATTTACAGAGTTATCAAATGACGGACCACAAAACAATTTATAAATACCATGTGAATTTGACATTCATGCCTATGCATAGACCTGTTTTAGTATAAAGGAATTTACAAAAGCCATGTTTATAAAGTCAGACTATCAGCATCATAAACAATATATTAATCCTCATAAATTGGTACAGCAAGAAAACAAGATTTTTGATGATTCTCAGTGTTTATTACACTGATAACCTTGCAACAAAGGTTGGGAGAGTACACTAAGACAATTAAAGGTAACTGGAATGCAGTTAAAAATTTGTTGGCTCAAAAGTAAAATGTTACTCTATTGTTTCTTAACTGGTCACTGGAACTACATTGCTGCCTGATTCTGGTTTTATTAATATTTAATAAAAATAATATTTTATCAGTATTATTGTCAGTATAGTCAATATTAACATTCTTCTAGAACAGATTCCTCTGGGGTAAACCAGGACCACTATTGATATTAACATTTCTGCAAATAGCAGGTATGGCAAGTGCAGCAAGTATTATTAAATAAGGCCCTTTCACTTATAGCTAATACCTGGCACCTTGTCTTGTAATTATATACAAAGCTTATTGTATAAAAGATCTACATACAAACATAAACAAAATTTGCAAAGACAGATTACTTATCAAGTAAACTTTTTGTTAACTATAAATTAGGTCACTTTGACCTATATTTATGTGCTGTGACCTATTTTGTGTGCCAGATTCAGTTGAGCATAATGGCCTATTGCCCACTTGTTTCATTTTACATAACCTTTTTTGTCATAGATAATTGAATAAAATGTCACTAGTGTACTTTAGATAATGATTAAATCCCATTTCTCCTGAAAAACATGCCTCTCTGTTACAGGTGTTTATCTGGACAATTTGTGCCAATCGAACCCGACGGGCATATGAATCCTCGTGTTGCTCAGAGATACCAGAGATCCAGCAGAAGAATGGCCACTTGCCATGCTGCATGCAGAGCCTGTAGGATGTTATCATGTTATGTGGATCATCTTTGATATGATCCACTTTGCCTCAACTTTTTTAATCTTGAGACAGCTTATTATGGATATAAATAGCATTATGAGCCTTTTTCAAGTCAACCTGACAAGTAAATATATATTTATTAGTTAACTTGTTTCATTATACCTCCACCAGAATAAGATCATCATTGGTAGCTTTAACCAATTACTGCCAGCAACTGTACTGCTAAAGCTATAAATGGCATTTGATTAATTTAGGATGTAAATGGGTTCACCAAAATAAGGTTTGTTTAAAGGATTCTTAACAATTATTGGACAGTGCAAAGGAACCTTCACTTGTTTAAGAGTAAAATTCTGAAATATTTAAATGTGAGCTGGTGGTGTCAAATGGAGGCCGCTTTTGTTCTGGCAGACATAGCCGACCTCTGGTGCAATCACTGAGTTTATAAACCATGACACATTTCTTTTGGTTTGGATAAATATGCTTATGTGCCAAGCACCAAAGTGTGATCAAGTTCCTGCTAATAATCTTGCCCTGGTGATCCAGAATCTTGGTGGAAGAAAATAGTTTCTCTCTAATTATTTTTTTCTGTTTTGTCAGAAATTTTGATGTTATTCAACCCTCATGATGGCCTCATCCAGTTATTATTGTTGGCTCTGCTGACTTTAAGTCAGACTTTAAATCTGAACTAAAGTGATGGTCCGCCCGGTCCTCCATCCGTTTACAGGACACGTTTTAAACTCGTTTGACCTATGAATCCAAAATTTGACATAGAGTTAGATGTCCGCAAGTTCTTCTACCACATCTGATTTTATACAGTTATTCTCAGAATCAATTTCAGTTGGAGCGCCGTGACCAACATGCGCCATGTTTTGAAGACAACTTTTATTTTCAATTAAGCTACTGTGCATTAATTAGGGTCCTGCTTGAAAGCAGTGCCCCGTAGTGACAGCCTTGTTTCAGGTATTTTCATCGAGAAATATGACTTTTTGGCGAGTCGTTTATCAAATATTTGTTAAACAACCAGGCAGAGTATTATTCAAATGAGGCTTAAGCTGGTCAACATTTTGAAATAATTATATGTAGTGTGCCAGTCCATACATCATTGTTTTATAACCCTGAACTTATATCAGTATTTCTATCCAAATGTGAATATAAAAAATTATATTTCTTTTCAAGAAATACAGACTCTGTTTACCCACAGCTGGTGAGATGGTGCCGAGGCATCCTTGAAAAGAAAATGTTTGTAATGTTACCATCCTGCTGTTATAATAAAATAAGAGAGACTTTTGATCTGGGACCAACCAGGGGAAAACATGTTTGATTTGTACCAGGATTATAAAATAAAATGCTTTATACCATGCTTGGCTTAATAATATAGATGCATGCTGTGTCTGTATGAAATGATTGTCAACTATGTGTGATTTATTATATATATTTATTTATATATATATATCATGCAGGCAGACATTTAGGAGCGCATGGAATAATTTTGCCCTTAAACTGATTAAAAATGTTCATCCAATACCAATGTTATTAAAATGTAGAAATTCTTCCTATCACAAGTTGTTTACAGATATTATGTGAATGTACTATATTCAAAAAGTATCAAAGAAATGAGTAGCAGTGACTGATACAGCAGGTACATTGTACAGACATCAGGCAAAGAACGGGGAAAAGGAGATTGTCATCGCTCTCAGGTGTGTCCATGGTGGCATCTTTTCTGGTTTATGATGTGAGAGACCTCCCCTTGGTCACCTTGTTGTGACTTGGCAGCCAATAGTGGAGGTATGCTGATGCCACACTTCTCCAATAAAAATATTGACCATTCTGGTTTAGAAAAGATTCTGGTGCTGCTGAAGGAAAGCATATCTGAACTTTTGTCATGAAAAAGATACTTTATAGGTAAATAGAACCCTTCAGAAAGTTTGTTGTATAGGACCTATCAGTTAATATTCATATATATTCATATAGTTTACATATCAAGACAGTAAGTTTAGTGTTTAAATTTAACTAAATGTATATACTTTTCTCGTGACACAACATGTGAAACAGCAGAAAGAGTTAACATACGTGATTAATACTGCTTAAGCAAGTAATTTAAGCAATTAATATTCTGGAAGGCCTTAATTTTAATCGTCTATATTTGTAATTCAGAATCATCTATGACAATTAATATATCATGTGACAGAAAAACTAGATTTTTCTTATGAATTAGAACAGTTCACAGGAGAAAGTCATTGATGTATGTTTGTGTGTGTGGGGGGGGGGATGGTTTTACATTCTCGACTCAAGAAGAATTAAAATGTTTCAATCTTTCCGTCCATCTCCATTATTCCATATTTATTAATTTAATACATTTGAAAACTCATAACCATATGCAGTGAATGAAATATAAAGGTGACAATTTTTTGTTATAAAGCTAACTCAGGCAATGAATTATGTGGAAAAAAACTTGCACAGGGGATGATTGAACAGTTAACATTATAAAATCAAATGCGCATTGAATCCGTCAGATCAGAACTTGGTATAGGACAAGTAAGGTAAAATATATATTTCCCACATCCTTATAATGACTGCATTACAGGTCTTGAATCACCACTTACTGCTAGTTTCTTTGTATCACTATCATTATAAATCCAAGTATAAAGAAACAAAATGTACTTAATTTTTAAAAGGTGTAAACTGTTAATAAAGAAATTCCCTCAGCCCTTCGTCTAGAGGTAGAGCACGTTTTTGCTCCTTTCACCAAACAAGAATCTGTATAACAAGAAAACAGAAGCAGGGAGAGCGGTCGTGAGAAACTGCGTCACGGTGCCAATATACATGGTGCACTGAGCGCAGAGAGGAGGCCAATAGTCTGACACCTGACGGAATATATTCAATTTTTTTTCATTCGTTATGTGATAAGAAAGTGCGACAAGGCTACCCGCAAATACATTGCGAGTTATCCTTAATGATCATACCCCAAAAAATAGATTGCAATATAATTAGAACTGTATGCATTATTTTATTATTTCTTCAATTATAGTTTTAATCCAGCGTTTGACACCTGACAAATATATTAGCATTCACTTCGTTCGGCCGTTGATAACTGGGCCCGTGCAAGACATAAGGAAATTATATAATAATTTTAATTAATAGATGTAATAAGGATAATAAAATTTGTTATATATATATATATATATATATATATATATATATATATATATATATATATATATATACAATTTCTGAATAGAAACACTGTTAAATTGGACAAATGAAGTAGAAAATTATCTATTCCGCCCTAACGTCGTTCATGGCGTTGTCTATACGTTGTCAAGTGAAGTAGAGCATTCAAACACATATGTACATGTTTTACGCCTCGTTTACAAGGTAAATACAGGGAATATGTGTCTATTATTAAAATTATGTAATAATAAAACGCTACCTCAGTAAACTGTGTTTATTTTGTCTAATAAATCCACTGTAATATCCGGTGTTACTTAAAAACAACCCATACATCACTGATGACATTATGGGATGTCAATGATTGTAAGAGCAAGCCAATCATGTTCGTTTTTACAAAATAAGGAATAATAATAGATTGCAAGTAAAACACAAATTTGCTTAAATGCTGTTATTTGTACATTTATGTAGGCCTACATATATATTTTACAAATATGTTTGGTAAAACAAAAACGTAATGCCATATATAAAACAACCCCATAAGCAGGAATATTGGAATAATTTGATGGATATTTAATAGTTTGAAACATATTTAGGTACGTAGCACATAAATTACATATTTTAATATATCATATATTGATACTTAATAAAATATGATAGTATTTACCTAGTAAAATGGCATTTTTTCATCTAAGCCGCGTGTCAAAACATGGCTGACCTTCATTTTCCATACTGTATTGACCTTCCAAACAAAGGTTTTCTTAATATTTTTATAAATGGAATATTATTATAAATACATATTTATTGTTACTAATTATTATATGATCCTCCTTGTTATATACGGAAGAGAAAGGTAGAAGAAACAGGGCATAAAGTGCGACTTACACATCCCGAAGTCAGCAATGTACTGGCGCACGATAACAATAACAACTCTTTTCTTTCCATAACAAACTGACAATTCATTATATAACCATTATTTTTATACAAATTAATCTCTTCTTTAAGTTATACTATGACTTATTACAGTATACATATAATAAATCGGTGTTATACAAATTCAAAGAAAATTCTCTAAAATGCACAAATACCGGACGTACCAATTTCACGGTTGAATACACAATGATACATACATAAGTGGCCAAGCATACAGTCAAATAAAATATGACAAACTAAGAAATAAATTTTTCACTATTTCCATGAACTTAGTCATCGGTGTGCAGATTAGAGACAGATTTCATATTCATTCACGAACTTACCCTAGCTCTGCAGTGACAGTCGCCTCCCGCTTGACCACCTCCGGCGAGGCAGCTGAGGGCACATCAACTGGCTGCTTTCCCTACCTGAATTGTCGGAAGGGCATCCTTTTTTTAATTTAGTTTCCTATCTGAATGATATGTCTTAGAAGTTCACACTTAATGTAATAGTGACACACTGATACATAATGATTATATTGAAGACTTCGTCCGTGGCCCTCTTGGATGTTTTGTTGCATGTTGTTTTGAAGTACATCGCATCACCCTTTGGGGTATCTCGTTTTTGTTTATAATTGGTACTGTCATTATGGGGTAATAAGGGTATAACGGGGCAAAACTTACTTTCATCGTATGGAATTTTTTCTTTGTATATACAACCGAAATATGTGCAGAATATCAATATTTAAAATCGGGTCTTGATACGCTATTAAGATATCTTCATACAAATGTCATACCAAGAAACCCTTTAATTGAAATGGGACATTTTCTGAAGAAAAAAAAAACCTTCAATGATAAGTTCTCCAGTCTGTCAATTTTCGTGCACAGATTTTAAAATTCGCCCTTAACATTGGAATCCAGACCTAATTACGATAATTACGTACCAATACCGAGTTAAAGGGCGTGATCTTCTCGATAGGTTATCCATTAGATTAGTTTAAGCCTTAACAAGTATCTTACTCTGACGGTAACCGTACTACCTTGTTATTCCCCTTATGTTACTCCCCTTAACAGTACAATGCGAAGAAACGAACTCTAAAAATGTAAATTCCATTTTTGGTGGGAGAGTTGTGTGAGAACAGCTTTTGTTTTATTATATATATAGGTCATTCCGCTGAGGGCTTGAGTAAGCAGGTGACGTTCAGAATACAGCTGTTGGTTCACGCAGACAGATGTCATGTCGATAGCTCACCTGCCCGCTCCGCTCTCTTACTTCAAAATCATCATCCCGTCACGCCAGTCTGTCAGGCCTCTCCTGGTCATCATCCAGCCTCACAAACATACATGACGTCACTGGCATGGTCACGTGCTGGATGAGCCAAGGACGCGAGTAATAAAGATATTGAACAAACGGTGTGCATGCATGCGGGTTGTGTGTGTATGTGTGAGAGTCTGTGCATTTACCAGCAGTAAAGGAAGACACTAACTCAGGAAACTTTCACATTTTTTCCAACATGGCAGTACACAGTCAATGTGCGTCTTTCCTACCTCCAACGTATGAGCCAGCCATATATTTACAGAGTCTGTCAATAGATGGCGCTAAATACCATAATAGCATTCAAAGAAGAATCCAGTAAATTTCGGAATTAATCTGATTCATCATAATTTAAATTTAATTCAAAGAAATATATACCCTCATGACATACGGGCTATTTCATTATAATTGGGCTACTGATGGGTATTGCCTGGTGCTTGATCCTAGGGTTTTGAACCGTGATAGCAATGACAACATCACAACATTATGCGACTCCTGGCTCCGACCACGCCTTGTTTTCATACAATCGATTACGATATGTCTTAGATTATTATCAGCTCACACTGAGATCACATAAAATCACTCAGCAAATCATCCGGAGGCCAGTGATCTCACACCTTTAATGACCGCCTGTGGATAAGCTCAAAGTTTATAAAGATTATAATTTTATAAGCTTAAATGCGGGGGAATATGCATGAAAAATCACTCATATCAATAATCACTCGCTGATATGTTTTTATAAAACCCATGTATCAGATAGACGTTATGCGATTTTAACCCACTGTGTCTTCGTGAATGTAATTTGCGACAAAATGACGTCAGTCCAGCTAGATTTACTGTACCACTATTACTTCTACCAGTTCACGCATATATGTTCCTACGAATATTTAAAGAAACAGATTTCAAATAATTATATTCACGCATATAAATTGTCATTAGTTGACTGCTGAAAATGATGTTTATTAATTTATTTTACATGTGATTCAGTTTTCTCACCCTACCGTGTACTTTCCCCGGAGCAGTAGAGTCCCGTAAACTTAAATCCCTGTTCAGTTATATAGTTTTGACTAAGTACAGTGGACCATGTCAGGTCTAGCTTTTCAATGCCCTGTGTATTCATTGGGTTTTAAATTGTTGTCCCCTTCTTTTTATTTTCTGCTAGGCATGAATCCCCTTTCTCCCTGTCACAGTCCTTTCTTATGCCCGAGTAATCACACAACTCAAAGTGAGGCTAAAAATTTTTTTTGTGTCTTGGTTCTAAAGGAATTTTGCGTGATGGCCGGAGCTGGTCTGTGAACCTGGAACTGAGAGGATCACCAGTGAGAAGAACACCCACCGCTTCAAGAAGCATGAACCGTGTTAAAGTCAGGGGACATTTTTCCAAATGAAAATTTAACGGTAACCAACTCTCTAACAGAACTTTATTTATAGACGCATGCAACTGCAGTTGAAAACAATCTTTGGCCAAGCATATCTGTAAGCCACAAAAACATTGGGAAAAACTAGGCACCGGAAGTAACTCTGTAAGTGGAGGAAACCATGACAAACAGTTGAAACCACAACCAACGTGAGACAGCAGACATTCCTCACACTCTGATGCAGTATAGGTGAGCCTGTTACAATTATCCTTAATGCATTGTAAAGACACTGAATCGCAGCCTCAGTAAAGAGCATAACTGGATATTTCATTATTGTTATAATTACTTCATTAACTTGTGACGTGCCCTGTTGTCTTAAAATCAATCATCTCTTGGCCCAATTGTTCTTAAAGTTCTTCTTGTGACATATTTTGTTGCGCACCGTAAAGATAAAATGAGGGTTTTATTTGTCTTCAGATACTGCACTTTTGGGATGAACCCTCTGACAGTGAGCCTGGTGCCTGTAGCAGCTCCTGGTCCAGCCTTATATCGGCGACAGCTACCAGCCAAGCCATATAATTGAAATTCACTGTATAAATATAGTCAAGACAAAAGGTTTGGTATATACCTGCTGTCCTAGTTGTTTGTTCATGGATATGTGTGTGAGTGCTCGGCTTTTCTTGGGCATCCTTTCTTAAGTTTCAAAGGAACCTGGCCACGGACCAGAGTGACCCCGTGACATATATGTACAAACTTTCACATGGGGTTTAAGCTTAATCCTATAATTTAAAATCAAAGTACTGTGTAAAGTGTAAATGCGTAACAATCGATACAAAAAAAACAATTTAGATATGAGAAAAAATCATGGTGGTACATTGAACCTAGCGGGCTTCCTCGAAAAGGAAGCTGGACCTACGTCATTTTGAGGGAGAATTCCCGAGACCTCAGTCCACGCATATGGACCATGAAAATCGCCCCCGTATCTTTACCCGTATATACGACCGTGCGCTTAAAGGCTGAAGGACATATACGTCTTACAGGATTACAATAGCATTTTATTCATTGTAGTATATTTAGCCTATGACCCCTTAAACACCTAAAGAAAGTTTTTCACCGTATGGTCCCTTGCGCTCGGAATCAGGCAGAAAATCACGTGAACACAAGTTCGGAGTTGTTGTTTAATCAGTGAAACTCGAGTTTGGTTCAATCTGAGAGTGACTGGACATAACATTTGGCGACGAGCGGGTAGTCGACTCTAGATTTAAATGGCAGAAGCAGTTGTCACCGATGTGGGAGGTGTTTCTGCATTTGATTGTCACGAAGAATCGTCGATGGTACGAGATGGCGGAAATGGCGCCTTCCTGAACGTTGCGCTGGACCAACTTGTTCGTCATGTCTTGTCCAACTTGTTGGTCAACGTGCCTTATGAGAGACATTTATTCCGCGGCAAGGCCCAACAACCGGCAGAAACCGAAAGTCATAAACGCGAGAGGGCAGCTTATTGTGAATTTGGTGATAATATGGACGAACAGATCCGTCATCAAGTTATTGAGAAATGTGTCATGCATGAGCTGCGTAGAAAACAGTTAGAACGAGGGCGTGATTTAACATTGGAGCTAGTTCAAACTGTTGCCCGAGCTATGGAAGCTGGTAAGAGACAAGCAGCAAATATGGAGGGTACACATTTAAGCTGATGTCAACTGTGTGTGGTCAGACAGGAATTGCTATATATATAGATGTGGCTACAGTTGTCCTGCCAAAGGTAAGCAGTGTTATAAATGCCACAAACTTGGACATTTCTCACAGTGTTGTAAAACAAAAGCTTCAGGTCATAATGTGTAAAAGAAAAGTCATAGCAGCTCAGTACGTTTAGTTGATGATCGTGATAGTGAATCTAGTGAACATGATGAACAAAGTGAATCACAGAGTGGATTCTGTTTTACGGTCTCTCTAGATGAACAGCCCGATATTACTGTCACTATAGGTGGTGTATCTAATGTGAATATGATCATTAACTATGGGGCTCGTGTTAATGTCATAGATTATGAATTATGGAGAGATTGAAAGAAAATAAGATAAATTATACTTCGCGAAAGTCAAATAAGAAACTGTACCCATATGGAAGTGTAGAGCCATTACAGGTTATAGGAAGTTTCCTAGCAAATATAACAGTAGAAAAATGTTCAGGTAATGCAGAATATTTGGTGATCAACGGGAAGGGCAAGCCGCTTCTTGGTCGTGTGTCAGCTGTACAGCTGAATGTGCTAAAGATTAGACCCGATGCACAATTAAATACAGTTACGTCGGAGTGTATATTTACTCAGTACAGTTCGTGTTTTGAAGTATTGGGGAAACTGAAAGATTTTCAGCTGGAGATTCCCATAGATCACACTGTTCAACCCGTTGCCCAGCCTATGCTTCGCATCCCGTTCAGTCTCAGGGAGAAGCTTGATAAGAAACTTGATGAACATGAGGAACTAGATGTCATAGAGAAAGCTGAGGGGCCTACACCTTGGATTTCATCAACTGTCGTTGTACCCAAAAGACATCAAGATATTCGTATCTGTCTAGATATGCGATGTGCTATTGCTGCTATTATACGGGAACGCCTTCCTATATCAACAGTAGAGCCAGTGCCTATTGACTTGAACCAGAGTTCTGTGTTCAGTAAACTTGACATCAAATGGGCCTTTCATCAGATTGAGCCGAGTGAGAGCTTTTGACCTATTACCACGTTTGTTACACAGAGGGGACTCTACAGATACAAACGTTTGATGTTTGGTGTATCTTGCGCACAAGAAATGTATCGGTGAATTATTCAGCAAGTACTGCATGGTTGTGAAGCAGCCCGTAACATCTTTGATGACAATATCGTACATGGAAAAACCACTAATAAGCACAATGAGAGACTGCATAAAGTCCTTGAGAGATTAAAGGAAAAGGGGCTTACCTTGAATAAGGACAAAAGTAAATTCAAAATGCCAGAGTAAGCTTTTATTGGACACTTGTTCACCGCTCTTGACATTTGACCGGCTTAAACAAAGGTCAAGGCTGTTCAAGAAACAAGACAACCTCAGTCAGCACAGGAAGTATGAAGCTTCCTTGGACTTCCTTGCGCTAGGTTCATTCCTTTCCTTGGAATAATAGCTGAACCTCTGCGCGGACTCACTTAAAAGGATGTGTCGTTTGAATGGGGAACAGCCCAACACTAGTCGTTTGAACAATTGAAACATAGTCTAGCTAATATGGAAACAGAAAAAAAACAGACAGAAAAACACGTGAACACAAATTCTGAGTTTTTGTTTAATCAGTGAAAGTCGAGAGTGACAGGACATAACAGTCATTGTTTACATTTAGCATTTTTAGTAATTTATTTATCAAGCAGATACGCAGACACGCGTCATGGGGTTAAAGGGAACCAACGAAAAGTGTTGACGATGTTCACATATAGGACATATACAAACAGAAAATGATTTAACACGTACCAAACAAGACCAGTCTGGTACAATGTGAATGGATTTGTGTGACATTGTTCATTTGACGGAATGCAGTATCTCAGTAGACGGCATCAGATAGACAGCCAATGAGGGAGATACACAGCGTCCTCTGGTTTACAGTTTTTGCACACAGCCTGACAGTTTGCCACAACAAGAACACCTTATTGTATAGAATTCATTATGTTGAGTCCCGTATTTGGAACGCGTAGACACACATTTTTGGCTTCATAATTGATTTGTGTATCAGACAGACATGATGTAATAAATGACACGTATCTCATAAAAAATGTGCAATGTTGCATCGATCCAAAATACTTGATTGATTGGCCCTGGGGATGTCTTTATTTCACACGAATATGAACAAAATATTTACAAATTATTCTTATAAAAAACAGAACCAGGCTACTCTGGAATTCTAGGATATTAATTGATTAAAAGTAGCCGAAAATAAGAATAGCTGGTGTTACAGCTTACAGTTATCGACACTGGTGATGAGGGAAAATGTAGACTTGTCCTCTTGAACAGACATCGCTAGCGAGTCCGTCATCTCGGCGTCACTGCGCTCTGACGAGTTTTTCTCTCTTGATTTTGATCTGAATCCATCCATCTCTTCCTGTGTGTGCGCCCAGGGCTGGGGAAGTCCACTGGCAAATATCAAATAAAATACAGCTCCGAATGCGTAGCAGCCCGCCATGATGTAAAAGACTTGCTGCCACTGACGGCGGGTACCCTGTAAAGACAACACTTGTTTTGAAGCGATTCACATGGAATACTATTATGACAATAATTACAGTTATTTCGATTGTTTATGTTTTGATTGTTCTTGATTATCACACTTTTTGTCTGATTAAATATATAATCAATAGTTAATTGTCAGCTTTTATGCAGAAATTGGAATAGGAAGTGAACTTGTATTAAATTCCCATTGCAGGTTTTATAATGACAGACCGATCATAAAAATACATTTGGATGAAAGTTCAATAAAATGTAGAAGGTGCTGGAGTCTTTACCATGCTATTCGTCATCAGTATGAGCACACCAAATTTCATTAAAATATATAATGAAAAATATTAGTCCTCTTAACAATTATTGAGGGGAGGACTTAAAGACATCAAAAGCCAGCATAGGTAGCATAGTGTGTCCATTCATTTCAACTTTACTCATATTGGTAAATACGAGTAAAATTTCACCATTGGTTTTGTGAACTGTTGATCTTTTAAAACCATTGCATGGTTACAGCTCGTATAACATTCAATCAGATTAAACATGATCTGAACTATTAGTTTGGTGACAAGGATTGGGTGAAAATGGCGCATGCTCAGTGCATTGCAATGCAATCACCATGATTTAAATAAATCAAATGCAAAAATGGTCAAACATTACAAAATACGATGCGATCAAAACGTCGAAACATATATATAACAAAGGCACTGGTTATGGCCTGACTTTTGTCACCTGATTTAAAATATGACGCGTGTTATGCGTAAGGTAATGCACAATGTGTACATTCAGATGCTGAATCTATTATTCTATATATATATATATATATATATATATATATATATATATATATATATATATATATATATATATATATATATCATACTTCATTATGCTTAATGTTTTGGTGATTATTTTTTAAAGATCATACTTTAGAACTGCATTTACGGATGAAGTAACACGTTTGAGGACTATGTACATTCATGTGCAAGCGCGAATTTTTCACATTAACACATAAATGCCTAAATTTGCATTTGAACCAGCTTGATGGTGCCCAGTCTCATACTTGGTCATAAGGCCTGTAATTATGAAGAGGATACAGCTCGAAGTATCTATATTGTAAATAATTTACATTTAAATGTTACTAACATTTGTCGTGAGGGCGCCCACAGCGATCGGAACAATTATTCCGGGTATCGTCGCGAGTGTGTTTGAGACACTGTAGATAACTCCGGCAAATCTATAAAACAAAGGCATATACTGACATGATAAAATCAAAAATATCATCGCTTTCTCCATTCAAAGCAATCTGAATGATCTTCGCTCTTTAATTTTTAATATTGTCTAAGAAACCCATGACAAATACAAGATAGTCAGACGCATTTAACAAATATTCACCATATTCTTGATATATATAATCTTGATATATATAAATATTCACCATATTTCATTTCTTGAGAAATGTGAATTTTTGTGTGAATCTTACTGAAAATTATCTAACATATGGGCAAGCTAGTGGATTAAATAATCCAATTTATTATAAAAGACTCTAACCTTTATTATATATTTGTTTAAAAAGATGTCTATCTGGCGTGTCTAGGAGTTAAGGAACCGATAAAAGATGAAAAAAGATTTCAGGTGGATAAGACATTCAATTCGGCCATTCCAAGATCCGGCAAATGTATGATGAAAGGTTTCTCCATGTCATGGTCATGACCCCGATTTAAAAAGCTTTTATTCTCCGACCAAAATATATTTTTAATTACGCGAAATCGAAGCGGCACATGTCCTAAACTATAACATTCCCGATCTTCTTTTCTGGAGACACAATAATTGGATTGTCGGAAAATAACTCCTTTCCCAAAGCAGTTGTTTGTATTCACTTACCTTGGAGCTATATCCACAGGGTTTATATTTATACCAAATCTGCTCCCGGACGTGAAGCCCACGGCCAAAGTCAGGAGGGCTACAGCGAGGCCGGGTGTATGACAGGTCACAAAACTCAGCGCCACCAACAGGCAGGCCGGCACCAGGAAACCTATAGATACCGGGGAATAAATACCTGTAATTGTATGCCTATCCGATAATCCTATCAATTTGATTAATCATTTATTATCGCTCGTGCGTGTGTTCATGCGTCCAATTATCTGAGCCTTAGAAAGATAATTGCAAATTATCTTATTCTTTAGCATATATGGTTATTTAAAGGTATATATATTTATTAGTATAGATATTTAGGTAAAAACAGAGACCAAACTATGGCAAGAACAGATTCTGTTACAGATCTCTGTTTTATTGTGCGCTGTTGGCATGTCTCTTTTGTTGTGCTGTTGACGTTCTGATTCGTACTGGGCTAAAGCCCTGGGCGTTGCTATGCTACAGCGCTCGGTTTAATCCGTACTGGTTGAACTCTCGCTGTCGTGCTAGTCTGGAATGTTCAAGCAAGTGCACGTGTATTGTTCTTTAGATTGTTCGGGAAATGGAAAGTTCTCGGCTTTAGGTGAAAAGTTATTAATAAGGGTGTGTGTTTGGAGCCGAGGTAGAGAGAGGAGATATATTCCAGTGGATACAGAAGTGTAGGTCAGTTTGTGGACCTTTTTCGATAATTGCGGCAGTTATACCTTTTCTTCGAATTTGTAAAGGATTTTATATAGTCTTCAGTTTGCCTTTGGGATCACTATAAGAAATTCACTTTTGGGTTACAACAAATTGATTTTGTGATTGAACAGGACTGTTATTCTCTGAGAAGATATTTGTGAACTGTTCATCTGGATTATATGCTTTACAGGTATTTTTGTCGCTGTGACAGTGGTGGTATCCAGGTACTGTACACTTCATTTATATACTTGTATTGATTGACTGTTGTACTGTTGTTATACTGTGTAATTTTATTTATTTAGTGTATTGTAATGTTAGGATTGTTTAAAGAATAAATATTATTATTTGTTAACAAAAAAAAAATTACTTCTTTATATATTCCCCTAGACATTTCACGCTGCCTAGTGTTACAGAATCTGATTTTTGTATCTCCATAACAAAATTTATGCTCGTCACGATACGTGATCTGTTGATATTAGGTTCCGTAACAATTCAGTCTGTATCAGTCGGTTATTATTTGTGTTAAAAAATCATTTCACTTTAATATTTACTGACTGCGCATATCCATTTAGTGTTGGTGCCGGTTCAGGTCATATTTACTTGCACTGCTTGGGAAAAGGATATGTTAGAGGACATCTTACATTCACCCGAGCTTACATAGTTAAAACAGATTTCGTGTTCAGTTTCTTTCAACTGTATGGTCACCACAAAAAAAGCAAAATATAAAAAGCGTTCAAACTTTCGAAATAGTTGATCCATCAAGTGACTATTACCGTTTGGTCTTTACCACATTTGCAAATTCATTGTCAACCCTTTACCCTACACATATTTCAAATTTTGTATTAGACAAAAATATATAAAATTAGTACCACAGTCATTGGTACAATTAAGTGGGTGATATAGGGAATATGTGCCCCTCCCCCTTTGTACTTTGTTATAACCCCCCCCCCACACACACACACACACACACACACACACACATTTTGCTAATTAAATCAAATTTTGTATAATATATAAGCTCCTACTGCAATAAGTAAAATTTATTTAATATTGATAATCCTATCAATTTGATTAATCATTTATTATCGCTCGTGCGTGTGTTCATGCGTCCAATTATCTGAGCCTTAGAAAGATAATTGCAAATTATCTTATTCTTTAGCATATATGGTTATTTAAAGGTATATATATTTATTAGTATAGATATTTAGGTAAAAACAGAGACCAAACTATGGCAAGAACAGATTCTGTTACAGATCTCTGTTTTATTGTGCGCTGTTGGCATGTCTCTTTTGTTGTGCTGTTGACGTTCTGATTCGTACTGGGCTAAAGCCCTGGGCGTTGCTATGCTACAGCGCTCGGTTTAATCCGTACTGGTTGAACTCTCGCTGTCGTGCTAGTCTGGAATGTTCAAGCAAGTGCACGTGTATTGTTCTTTAGATTGTTCGGGAAATGGAAAGTTCTCGGCTTTAGGTGAAAAGTTATTAATAAGGGTGTGTGTTTGGAGCCGAGGTAGAGAGAGGAGATATATTCCAGTGGATACAGAAGTGTAGGTCAGTTTGTGGACCTTTTTCGATAATTGCGGCAGTTATACCTTTTCTTCGAATTTGTAAAGGATTTTATATAGTCTTCAGTTTGCCTTTGGGATCACTATAAGAAATTCACTTTTGGGTTACAACAAATTGATTTTGTGATTGAACAGGACTGTTATTCTCTGAGAAGATATTTGTGAACTGTTCATCTGGATTATATGCTTTACAGGTATTTTTGTCGCTGTGACAGTGGTGGTATCCAGGTACTGTACACTTCATTTATATACTTGTATTGATTGACTGTTGTACTGTTGTTATACTGTGTAATTTTTTTTTATTTAGTGTATTGTAATGTTAGGATTGTTTAAAGAATAAATATTATTATTTGTTAACAAAAAAAAATTACTTCTTTATATATTCCCCTAGACATTTCACGCTGCCTAGTGTTACAGAATCTGATATTTGTATCTCCATAACAAAATTTATGCTCGTCACGATACGTGATCTGTTGATATTAGGTTCCGTAACAATTCTAGCTGATAAAATATCGAAAAAGACAAACAAGAAGAGTTCATCGTATTACGATGGATATCCGGATATGGGTACTGACTTGGTGTTGACTGTAAGTACGTTTGTTTGTCTTATTATGTGGAAATAGTTTTCTTGATGTCCTCTTCATTTTATAAAGTTACGTCAATCATGATGATACAGCCTGGCAGCGTATTATGAAACATAAATGTCTGGATTTGCCTTTGTGGTGGGACTACTTCCATATAACGTAAGCCGTACCCGCCCCCTGGAAGACCCTCAGTGAGTTGGTCGTTGATAAGATGCCTCGTTTTCGTAGGAAGTCCCCCAGGAAGCTAGATCCTATACTGGCAATAAACATGGCGATGTACGGCAGAGCAGACAGGACTCCATTCTACAACAAATCACGACAGTAAACTTGCCCATGTCTGGCAGCCACTACATGGTATAACCCTTGGTGTCGTCCCTTGTGTACCTCCTGGTATGGACACCGAAGCTCGACCGGTTAATCGGTAAAGAAGCCACAAAAAATGTTCACCTTGGAGTAAAGTAATACCCTCATACCGTAAACTTGTTACAGAAACGACGGTAAACGCAAAGAATTTAGACTTAGATGTAGCAAAAGCCTTCCCTGACTATGATCTGTTGCGGTGAAGGCCTCGCGGAAGCTACAAAACCATACTCCTGACATCCAAGAAAAAAAAACAAAATTGCCTCTTACAATGTATCAAGCAGTTCAACAGGTTCCAAAGTTTGCTGTAAAACAAGGAATGGGAGAACAATGAGGAAAGGGAAGGGTTGTCTTCGCGGAGAGTCGGACCCGTGCAGCTTAAGCTAACATGAGTGCAGTGAAGGCAACGAGGAGCTGAATAGGAGTAAAACGGAAGACAGGAGAGGTTAAAACATGGCAAAACAGGCAAAACAAACCGCAGTACAGAGAATACAAATTGGTAAGACACGCGAACAAGCCGCAGTACAGAGGTTACAAACAGGTAAGACACGCGGACAAGCCGCAGTACAGAGGATACAAACAGGTAAGACACGCGGACAAGCCGCAGTACAGAGGTTATAAACTGGTAACACGCGGACAAGCCGCAGTACAGAGATTACAAACAGGTAAGACAGGAAGAACAAGCCGGAGTACAGAGGTTACAAACTGGTAAGACACGCGGACAAGCCGCAGTACAGAGGATACAAACAGGTAAGACACGCGGACAAGCCGCAGTACAGAGGTTATAAACTGGTAACACGCGGACAAGCCGCAGTACAGAGGTTACAAACAGGTAAGACAGGAAGAACAAGCCGCAGTACAGAGGTTACAAACTGGTAAGACAGGCAGAACAAGCCGCATTACAGAGGTTACAAACTGGTAAGACAGACAGAACAAGCCGCAGTACATAGGTTACAAACTGGTAAGACAGGCAGAACAAGCCGCATTACAGAGGTTACAAACTGGTAAGACAGGCAGAACAAGCCGCAGTACATAGGATACACACTGGTAAGACAGGCAGGACAAGCCGCAGTACAGAGGTTACAAACTGGTAAGACAGGCGAACAAGCCGCATTACAGAGGATACAAATTGGTAAAACAGGCAGAACAAGCCGCAGTACAGAGGTTACAAACTGGTAAGACAGGCAGAATAAGCCGCAGTACATAGGTTACAAATTGGTTAGACAGGCAGAACAAGCCGCAGTACAAAGGTTACAAACTGGTAAGACAGGCAGAACAAGCCGCAGTACATAGGTTACAAATTGGTTAGACAGGCAGAACAAGCCGCAGTACAGAGGTTACAAACTGGTAAGACAGGCAGAACAAGCCGCAGTACATAGGTTACAAACTGGTAAGACAGGCTGAACAAGCCGCAGTACATAGGTTACAAACTGGTAAGACAGGCAGAACAAGCCGCAGTACAAAGGTTACAAACTGGTAAGACAGGCGAACAAGCCGCAGTTCAGAGGTTACAAACTGGTAAGACAGGCAGAACAACTCGCAGTACAAAGGTTACAAACTGGTAAGACAGGCAGAACAAGCCGCAGTACAAAGGTTACAAACTGGTAAGACAGGCAGAACAAGCCGGGTTTATTAGATGTGCATTTATAATAAGATATAACCGTGACGTACCGCCCTGATGTCGAACATTAGCACGTCCCTCATGTAGGTGGGCAGGCTGGTGAGCAGGGTGTAGTTGCCGATGTTGGTGCACACGTGAGACACGAAGATGGAGATAACAGGCAGTGACGTCAGCATCCGGAACCAAGGTATAGGAAGCTGGAGATATAGATCATAAAGCAGTCCCATGTCGCCATGAGGTACACACAATATAAATGTCGCCATGAGTAACACACAATATACATGTCGCCATGAGGTACACAAAAAAAATAAATGTCGCCATGAGGTACACACAATATACATGTCGCCATGAGTAACACACAATATACATGTCGCCATCAGGTACAGACAATATATATGTCGCCATCAGGTACATACTATATACATGTCGCAATCAGGTACAGACAATATATATGTCGCCTTCAGGTACATACTATATACATGTCGCCATCAGGTACAGACTATATATATGTCGCCATCAGGTACATACTATGTACATGTCGCCATCAGGTACAGGCAAAATATATGTCGCCATCAGTTACATACTATATACATGTCGCCATCAGGTACAGACAATATATATGTCGCCATCAGGTACATACTATATACATGTCGCCATCAGGTACATACTATGTACATGTCGCCATCAGTTACAGGCAAAATATATGTCGCCATCAGGTACATACTATATAAATGTCGCCATCAGGTACATACTATGTACATGTCGCCATCAGATACAAACATGATACATGTCGCCATGAGGTACATACATAGTAACACACAATACAAATTACGCCATGAGGTTCATACAATATACATGTCGCCTTGAGGTATTTACCATATACATGTCGCCATGAGGTATATACAGTATACATGTCGCCATTTATATTTAGTTCTGTTTCAGAAGAAAAACGACTTATGATTGCATGTAAAGGAACGTGCGTACACTCGTGACTTTGTGAGGTATCTACCTATGTATTGGGAAGTATCAGTAATTTCCCTATCTGTTCTATATTAATATTTTGTAGACACATATCTATCTATCTATCTATCTATCCGTCTACAGGCACATACAATATACATGTCGCCATGAGGTACATACAATATGCATGTCGCCATTTATATTTAGTTCTGTGTCTATCTGTTTTATTTTAATATCTTGCACACTCATATTTATCTATCCATCCATCCATCAATTCATATACATATATATATATATATATATATATATATATATATATATATATATATATATAAATTGTTAACAATATAACAATACACGACAAACGGGAAAAGGCTATCAAATATTATACAGCTATGAATAGTGATGGTTTGAATATCTGTCATGATTATAAACCTGAAAGCGGTACCGTTTTTCCTTTAGCTTCCTCTGTGAGGCCGATGCCGTCTATGATGTACTTTCGTTCCTCGAGTGATATACGCGGGTGCGTGGCGGGACTGTTGTACACCAGGAGCAGCCAACAGATGTACCATACGAGACAGCTGCCACCTGTTGTGTGAAATTCAAATATCACTTGATGTCTTCTTTTCAATTTATTTGTCTTACTGTACAGCCAAACATTAAAGTACTGTTGCCATTCAACCGGTTTTGTACATACATATTATTTTCAAAGAAAGTCATATTAGGGAACTAAGGTTATATATTTAAGTCGCTGAACAAAATGTTATGGGCCAATCTCCTGAGACCCTTTTGTGGCGACACCTACCGAAGACGTAAAAAATGAGCGGCCATCCGCCGTCTACACCAGTCTCACATAAAAACCCCGACATCGACAATGTCACGATGTTCCCTATCATGGCCCCTGTAAGAAACAGGCGTGAAGAAATAAAACATGTCAACTAACAATATAACGGATTCTGCAACATATCAGACACGGTTTATTGCTATTTCCTTATCGAACGAACAAATTCTAGATTATTTACAAATGATCTTTTATATATTGATGAATAAATGCAATCAGTTTAAAACATAGCTGTAATCTGAATATCTCCGTGAGTAAGTTTAACACCGTCGTATATATTTTTGTTTCAAGATTTTACTAACAGAAACCCTACAGCAAAAAGAATTCTGAATGATACCCGAGTAGCAAAAGACCTGGAGTCGTCCTCGCTCGAAAGGGGGCGCCCACCGTCCCCACAGGTTGGTCAAGGCGGGAAAACACACTCCCTGTAAATAGGCTGCCTGTATCAGTCGGTTATTATTTGTGTTAAAAAATCATTTCACTTTAATATTTACTGACTGCGCATATGCATTTAGTGTTGGTGCCGGTTCAGGTCATATTTACTTGCACTGCTTGGAAAAAGGATATGTTAGAGGACATCTTACATTCACCCGAGCTTACATAGTTAAAACAGATTTCGTGTTCAGTTTCTTTCAACTGTATGGTCACCACGAAAAAAAGCAAAATATAAAAAGCGTTCAAACTTTCGAAATAGTTGATCCATCAAGTGACTATTACCGTTTGGTCTTTACCACATTTGCAAATTCATTGTCAACCCTTTACCCTACACATATTTCAAATTTTGTATTAGACAAAAATATATAAAATTTGTACCACAGTCATTGGTACAATTAAGTGGGTGATATAGGGAATATGTCCCCTCCCCCTTTGTACTTTGTTATAACCCCCCCCCCCCACACACACACACACACACATTTTGCTAATTAAATCAAATTTTGTATAATATATAAGCTCCTACTGCAATAAGTAAAATTTATTAACAAATATGTGTAACAATATTTCCGAAAATGTCAATTAACTGCAGTGTTTCAGGAACGAATAAAAAAACAAAATGACAAATGATATGACAAGATTCCCCATTTTGAGGAATTTGTGGTATTTGGTCATGAAAACGATCAAATGAAAAACAAATAATACAGCTTTCATGAATTAAAATATTTAGGGATTCTTGGTTCCTAAAGCGATGCTTTTCCCTCTCATTTTATTCTCAAACTGCTTCCAAGTAGAAGTAATTTTATTTAAAAATTGCCAAATCACAGCAAAAGGACAATACTCCTGCACCAAACCCCTTCAGCCGATAAAACACCGGACCGTGAGAGCTATCACCAGACAGAGGTGAGCCCTGGTCGTCAGTATCATAAACTCACCGTACACAGCCCCATGAGGACCCTGAAAGCTATCAGCAGACCGACGTGGGCCCTGGTCGTCAGTATCATAAACTTACCGTACATAGCCCCATGATGACCCTGAGAGCTATCAACAGACCGACGTGGGCCCTGGTCGTCAGTATCATACACTTACCGTGCATAGCCCCATGAGGACCTTGAGAGCTATCAGCAGACCGACTTGGGCCCTGGTCGTCAGTATCATACACATACCGAACACAGCCCCATGAGGACCCTGAGAGCTATCAGCAGACCGACTTGGGACCTGGTCGTCAGTATCATACACTTACCTAACACAGCCCCATGAGGACCCTGAGAGCTATCAGCAGACCGACTTGGGCCCTGGTCGTCAGTATCATACACTTACCGTGCATAGCCCCATGAGGACCTTGAGAGCTATCAGCAGACCGACATGGGCCCTGGTCGTCAGTATCATACACTTACTGTACATAGCCCCATGATTACCTAGAGAGCTATCAGCAGACCGACGTGGGCCCTGGTCGTCAGTATCATACACTTACCGAACACAGCCCCATGAGGACCCTGAGAGCTATCAGCAGACAGACTTGGGCCCTGGTCGTCAGTATCATACATTTATCGTACATAGCCCCATGAGGACCCTCAGAGCTTAAAGCAGACCGACGTTAGCCCTGGTCGTCAATATTATTAACTTACCGTACACAGCCCCTTGAGGACCCTGAGGGCGATCAACATACCGACGGGCCCATGGTCGTCAGTATCATAAACGTACCGTACACAGGCCCATGAGGACCCTGAGGGCTATAAGCAGACTGACATGAGTCATGGTCGTCAATATCATAGACTAACCGTACACAGCCCCATGTGGATCCTGAGAGCTATCAGCAGACCGACGTGAGCCCTGGTCGTCAGTATCATAAATTTACCGTACATAGCCTAAGGAGGACCCTGAGGGCTATCAGCAGACCGACATGAGTCCTAGTCGTCAGTATCATAAACATACCGTACACAGCCCCATGACGACCCTGAGAGCTATCAGCAGACCGACGTGAGCCTTGGTTGCAACGGGCAGGAATAGGTTAGCAAGGGCGGTGACAAACATGGCGGTGCCAAAGACGTGCTTGCCGCCGAACCTCTGTGAGAGCAGGCCGCCTGGGATCTGAGTCAGGATGTAACCGAAGAAGAACGAGCTGAAGATGTAACCTCTCAGCTCCCGGGACCACTCGAACTCGCCCTGTAACACAAAACAGATATTTATTCTGTTTAATGTCATATGACATTCCTCTTTCATGTAGAATTATCACATTGCTTTTGCATTTTTATTGGTGACTTAATATTCTTGGCATGCAGGTTTTGACGATGATACTTTTGCTATGATGTCCTGTCATGTAATCTTGGAATATAGCGAATATAGTACTTTAAAAGGGGCATCATGTGCATGTTAACTTTCCACGCAGCTTTTGACTTTGAAACCTGCTGAGGACGCAACTGTTGATTTTGTACCCTGTTAAGCACGTAGCTTTTGACTTTGTTAGTTGTTGAGCACGTAGCTTTTGACTTGATTAGCTGTTGAGCACGTAGCTTTTGACTTTGTACTCTGTTAAGCATGTAGCTTTTGACTTTGTGTTTTATTGAGGACGTTAATTTCGATTTTGTAACCTGTTAAGCACATAGCTGTTGGATTTGTAAGCTGTTGAGCACTTAGTTTTCGATTTGTATCCTGCTGAGTACCTAGCTTTAGACTTTTTTACCTGTGAAGTGACATTTTTCTGTCTCTCCAGCTGGGGACAACCGTCTGGATTTGGCATGGCTGTCGTGTTGGTGACGTTTGGCATGGGTTCTTTCACCATACACACTATTGCTACACTCAGATTGATGCGGAAGGCATAGACAAACACGTTCCCTAGGCAACCCACGATCGCGTAATCCCATCTCTTTGATGGAAATGTTGGCACTGTCCGAAACGCCAATCTTATATATATATATATATATATATATATATATATATATATATATATATAGTATATTTATTCGACAGACGTACAGTAGTTTATACATGCACCAAACTGTGTGCCTTTATAATGTAAACTTTTCAGATTGAAAATTTCACCGTCGATTGACTGAATGCAGCAGAAAGAGATAACCGTGCAGTGGTAACTAATGTTGTATATTCAGCTGTTTATTCAATTATTATAATTATTATTATAATTATTACTACTTTCCTGGTTTGACTTACCTTTCTTTTTTGTGATATCTTGTGTATCCATGTTTGCTGGTTGTCCTTGAATGCTTTTAGCTGGATTTTAATGCTCAAGTCTGTTTACTCGGACAAATCAGTCTCTTTAAGCGGTACAAATTCTGCATCACAGGTGCAAAGTACGAGTCGGGACAAGCACGCTTTGTAAACAACATAATCATAAACTTCGACCATAGTTCCTTCTTTGTACATTCATGTCACGTTATTTAATATTCACAAAGAATTACCAAATGTGTTTTACTGCCGTTTCCACGTCGGTTGTCCATCATGTTGTAATAAAAGGCCTACCTGGTGTGAGCTACTATCTGCCGCCTGATAACAAATACCGATCATACCCCAAACACAATGTGTTGCGTTTGCTTTGACTAGGAATTAGAATCCTTGTTTCCATCACCGGTAATTACTACATGTAACAGTTCTCGGCAGAATCCAGCCGCGGATGTGTCTTATCTAATCTTACTGGATTATGTTTGGATCTGTCACTTGACTTCCTGTAACATCGAGTCAGTGTTAACTCAACCACATGCTCCGATTCTGTTTGTGAAACATGGCGCACACATTCACACATACATGTTTACAGGACAATATCTGGCGTGTTGGTATGTGTGTGTCGTAGTGTCGTATGCATGGTCATTCCCGATGTAAAGCCACATGGCACAGCTTGGGCCTGTGATTGTATTCGGGGATTTACACATGTCGGCTGCAACACAATAAGTGACATTTGTGTGTGCACACGTTATTTGAGTTCATATCCCGAAAGAGGGGACAAAAGGTGGCCCACTACCCCTCCTTAATAAAAGAGGGGGGGTGCTCCCCCCCCCCCCGAGCCTATAATGAAGAGCTTTTTGTTGTAAGCTTTTCCCTTGAAACATGACAAAATCTGACATGTTGTTTTTCCTGTTCGGTATACCCGAGATTATATAAGCCTAACCCTTAAACCTATTACTAAAAGATTTAAGATTTCCGAGAAGAGAAAATAAAAACAAATGTTTCAGTTAAATTCATATCTTTAGTAAACAAGGGTTTATATCATCCTTACACTAACCTTAAAATCAGTAACCCTAAACAAACTCAATAAAGTTTTCCCTGAACACATATGAATGGGCAAGTTGAACCAGCGAAATGAAATCTTAAATCAACGTTATGGAAGCCGCTGGAAAATTTTTCTCAGAGCATTCGGCGTAATCGCACATTCAACGAAATACAAACAAACAATTTTAGTTGTATTAACGCTTTGACAAATACAGATTACCACAGACCACAGACATTTTTGAACAAATGAGGGCTTTAGCAAGCATGGTATACTATCGCGTGGCCACTCAATAATTATCGCGTGGGAAGGAGATAATTATCTCGTGGCCACGTGATACGCGTGGGAACGAGATAAAAAAATTTCTGTCTGTCCTATACGAGCTACCGGAGACAATTATCTTTCCGGAAAATCCTATTTATTTAAGATTAGGGTTAAGGATAAAAAAAGACATTAGGGGGAAATGGAGCAATTTTTTCGTAATAAGGTTTTATTCCCGAAGGAATGAGGGGACAAAAGGTACCTTTTTACCCACAACCTCCTGAAAGAGAAATGTATCACCTGCACCCCCCCCCCCCCCCCCAGCGTATAATTTAGCCTTCTGTTGTAAGCTTTTTCCTTGAGACAACACAAAGAGACATGTATTTTTCCTGTTTAATTCGAATACCCGGGATTATGTAGCCCTAACCCTACCCAAAAAATCAGATTTTCCGGGTAACATATTTAAACTTACCTGGGATGACCCGAATAGAGAAGCAACTATAAACCACGATTTTTATGCTCGTTTTTATTAATTATGTTCCAACAATAAATACAAACACGTTTTGACGATTGGTGAAAGGTTCAGTGGATGCACATCCTGTCATGTACGCGTCTCTCTTTGGTCTGTGACTCTAATCTGCTTCTCTTTGTTATATATAATTGTTACAGGTGTCTGTTTTATTGTGCGCAGGAGTGTTACATGTGTCTGTTGACATTCTGATTCGTGTAGCGCAGGCATAGTTCATTGCTATGGGAACCTCGCTTGTTGGGCGCTTGCTCGCGTGTGGGGTCTGAAGCGTAGAGCCGGGGCGTTCTTTTTTTCTAGATGTTCCAGGTCTGTTCATGTACGTGTGTTTTGTTCATTAGGAATTTCCCATTTCTAGAATTTTCGGGTGAGAAGCTATAAATTAGAGGCAGTGATTAGAGCCATGTTACCTATAAACCACATAATAGTGATCCAGGTTGCTCCAAACCGCATGATGATGATCCAGGTTACCTCCAAATCGCATAATGGTGAACCTGGTTACCTCCAAACCGCATGATGGTGATCAGATTACCTCCAGGTTACCTCGAAATCGCATAATGGTAATCCAGGTTACCTCTAGACCGCACGATGGTGATGCAGGTTACCTCCAAATCGCTTGTGGGTCATCCAGCTTACCTCCTATACCTTCCTAATCGCATGAGAGTGATCAAGGTTCATCCAAACCGCATGATGATGATCCAGGTTATCTCCAAACCGCATGATGGTGTTCCATCCTACCGCCAAACTGCATAATGGTGATCCAGGTTACCTCCAAATCGCATATATAGGTTTCGAGGTTACCTCGAAATCGCACATAGGTGATCTAGGTTACTTCCAAATCGCATGATGGTAATCCAGGTTACCTCCAAATCGCATGTGGGTGATCCAGGTTACCTCCTAATCGCATATAGGCGATCCATGTTACCTGCAAACCGCATGATGGTGACCTAGAAATCCTCCAAACCGAATGATGGTGATCCAGGTTACCTCCAAATCGCATGATGGTGATCAGAATTACCTCCAGGTTACCTTCAAACCGCATGATAGTGACCCAGGTTACCTCCAAATCGCATGATAGTGACCCAGGTTACCTCCAAATCGCATGATAGTGATCCATGTTACCTCCAAACCGCATGATGGTGTTCCATCTTACCTCCAAACCGCATAATGTTTATCCAGGTTACCTCCAAATCGCATATATAGGTGTTCGAGGTTACCTCCAAATCGCATGTGAGCGATCCAGGTTACTTCCAAATCGCATGTGGGTGATCCAGGTTACCTCCTAATCGCATATAGGCAATCCATGTTACCTGCAAACCGCATGATTGTGACCTAGAAATCCTCCAAACCGAATGATAATGATCCAGGTTACCTCAAATTGCATGATGGTGATCCAGGTTACCTCCAAATCGCATGATGGTGATCATTTGCATAACCTAAGACATTAAACGGCACTCCCTTCTAAAGTGCACACAAGTTTATAGATAATGAGCCTTAACGGGAAATGCAAACTACCAGGGCGATTTCGAACGATCTCAACTCAGTACTTTTGATACTGATTTCGGTGCTACGGCCGTTAGACACTAACTCTGGGAATGGAATCCTCATTTAGTGAGGAAGGAACTACTCATTCCCCCCGGGAAAATTTTTAATATCTTTTAAAGTGCTTTTTGTATTGTGTTAACTCAGTTTTGACGAGTGGAATTATGTGGATTCGCGGGTATATGGGAACCAGTTTTTGATACCTATGTCCCGGAGATCGTTGCCATTTGAAATGCCGGATTCGTAGCTCAATGTTCGTTTTTCATTTCAAATTCAGGTTCCAGTTAAATTTACACCCACACGGCCACAGATCATCTTCGCGGTTGATACAAAAGGCTTCACTCCTATTTTGATCACGTTGACGTTGTTGTTTTATTAATTTTTACTTAAAGGCGAACTTAACAATGACGAGAAATAACAAACAGAAAGGATTTTATATAATTTATTTAGGGATCCATCCGCATCAAACTTAAATGCCACAGGTATTGACATCGTCAGGTGACGAAGCTTGCACGACATAGCCGTACCGGTCGGCCAATCGAGCTTTATGTTGTATACATATTTTTTTAAATATTATTTTAAGGAGAACATATAGATGATGAGAAATAAAAACACCAAGTTAATTTATTTTAATGAGTTATGCATCCACATACTTATCTAAATTCCACGGGGACTAACATCTATGGGAAACGAAACTTGCACGACATCTTGGTGGCGGTCAGTCATTCAAGCCGGCATACTGACGAAGTCCAGCTAAGAATTGGGCTCTCAGACTTTACATCAGAGTTCATCAATTATGATTTTAAAGTTAATCACATGGCAGAATTCATCAGTTCCTTTTATACATCAGATAAAGATTATAGCTCACTCGAACCGGCCTTTCCGTCTATTTCCTCTCGAGTATGACCTTCTGCTTCCCGTTATCGCCCACATACGTCATTATCACGATGACTGTCGATGATAACATCAAGAGAATCATCTATCTAAAGCTGTATTGCGAGTTCAACGAGGATTTGAAGGTTTTAGAGCACTAGTTTTCTAACTGAGTCCGCGGTTAAGATAGGGAATATACGGTTGTAGGCATTTCATCAAACATGCATTTTTTATATCCAATGAAGGGTGAAAGTCTTTTTGTCAAAATATATAATTAATCTTACATTGAACAGACAGTTTGCCCTTTGATTTCAAAACAAATTTTGGTTCAAAATGGAAAAGTCCTATATCTTGCATCTGTCCACAGAGTACTTGAGAAGAAACCATAATGATCTTTCTTTTTTATTAAGTTTTTTATGGGGGAAATTGCTGTAAGTTTATCCTTATGAAAGTGAACCATTTGTTGCTGGGTAAATTTTATTTTCATGGTTCTTATTATTTACTCTTAAGGTATTCAGACGTTAAATAATGTTGATTTAGTATATTCATTTTAAAATGTGGTTGCCTTTATTTTAAAAATTTGAATGGTTGTTATCTGAAAAAAAAGTATTTTATATTGTATAATTTTCCTGAATATCCTTAATGTCCTACTTTTGACAATGCCTTTCATTGAAAAGTTGAATGTTATGATCATAATATTTTCATTTAAATATGAGGGGAATTTCTTCTTGTGTACGTAGATAGGTTTCTCATAGTTAAGTAACGATGTGGTCATGATCATTCTGTTAAAATATATTATGTCAATGTTTAATATATAAAACTGATGCCATATCCTTAAATAAGATTTGCTCACTGAGTATTAAGTGAAATTTTGTATAAAATAAATACTTGAAAGAACATACAACTGGATTTGATATTATTAAACCACCACCTATGATATAGAATATGGTAACCACAATTACTAAGTTTGTGTTATGATAACAGTTTATAAAATTGTTAAAAAAAGTCTCTTATTTCATTTGTTTAGTTGACAATGGTCAGTAGCATATAAATGACATGACTAGGTAACAAAATGATACGTTTTTTTTTTAATTTTATTTTTCCCCCCTCGTCCTGCACTCCATCAGAGAAACTATTCAGTTAAAAAATAATGGGCTGAGTAAAATGCTAGATTGTACTACAAAGCAAGGACTTCATTCTAAGCTACAAAGTCTCCCACTAACCCCTTGGATACTCTGCCTTCCCCAATCCAAGGTCTCCTCACATTTTAAACCTCCAGGAATCTGAGCCAGGATATATCCAATGAAGGAACAACTGAGGATGTAACCCCTCATCTCCCTCGACCACGTGACCTCGCCCTGGTCACCAAAGCAACAGTTACTAAGCATGAGGGAATCAGTGAAGCAGCAGAAGGAGGACAGCATGAACTCACAACACAGCGTATAAATATGTAGGGATAATCTATAGTGCAACTAATGTCTGGACAATTCTTGAAATGCCTGATTACACAGATTGCTTGTAATATATAGAAGAGAAAACCGCGGAACGGAAAGAACTCCATGATGACAGCCACTTAATTTACACTCGGAAAGAACGTTTAGTTTTATCTCCAATTTTCAAAAAATAAGATTGCAAGTTGAGGATGATGACCACCTATATGATATGTTTTAAAAAATGACACTAGTGCTCTGAATATCGTGCATTATATCAAGGTTGTGAGAGCGTTGCTGTCAAAGAGTGGGACGACAGCGCAAAAAATTCCAAATAACCGATTTTCTAGGAACATTATTTTTATATTTCTTTCCAGTACTCTTATCTTAACTCCAGTTTACGAGTGGTGATCACGAACTCCAATCAACATGGTTACCAAAAAAAAACCCAAGGGTTACGTAAGGAATGCCGCATAATTATCTTCTATTCGTTTGTACAATTCACGCTTTTCATAGAACTTGGCGGAGATTCTTGCATCGGTATATAACGTTTTGTCAATATTACTGCCGGGTCCTTAACTCTTGAACCCCCCAGAACCCAATCTGGCCAGCGACATCCCACCAATGTTGAATTGTTGTCGATAAGAACCTCCAGATGGTAGCACCTGTCCGTACACATATTTCTCTGGTTACTGCCGCCGCTCTCGCTGTCTACTGTCCGGCCACAGCCCTCGGAGTCCGGGATCGCCGTGACGTTTGTGTCGTTTGTTAAGTGGGGGGATCGGCTCTGGTCTCTGGTACCCATATTCTCCGAGCTATGGGGCTTATAAGCACCCTGCCCTCAGCATAATTGAAAATTTGATACCAAAACTTAAAATCCAGGGAGGTCCATGAAAAGTCTCCTTGGAAACATGAAATTAGGTCTCTGTTAAACATATTCTCAAAACTATTGGGCTTATAAGCACCCCCAGAATAATTGAAAATTCGATAAAAAAAGTAGGGAACAAATCATAACCATTAAACCCAGAATCTTCTAACTTGACATCCTGAGAGTTCCTTAAAAGTTCTCCCGAGAAACCTGAAATTGGCTCACTTTGACCTATATTCTCAGAGTTTTTGGGTATGTTTGAGCACCCAAGAAACAATGCAAAATACACACAAATTGCCAGATTTTTCAGGAAAGGCTGGTTGGATTGTCATCAAATTTGGTGTGCTTTTGTGTCTTGATGAAGCTAATATGCATGAATGATGATGCACCTACATTATCTTAATTAGTTACCTGTGCAAGGCTTTTGTCAACATGTCAGTCGGCTGAGCGTCATGACCCATAGTTCGCTTGTTTTATATTAAAATTGGGTTTCTGGTATAAATTTGAACATCTTAATGGGTTGGGATTAATGACAGGCTTAAATAAAAAGTGCTGCCGTGTCTTACAAGACGTGTAGTAGAAAAATGTTCAGGTAGGCCTGGTATGCATAGATCAAAGGAACGTCCCAGAAGATGTACAGGACGCTCTATGATACATTGGCATACTATAATAATTTCCATACAGCAAAAAGAAAGAAGTCCTGAATACGGTCATAATATTTAATCATTCAATAATATTCTCTCCATAAATCTTATGATAACTGCAGAAGATCACGTGTCAAGTTAACACGGCTGTGTCCACACAACCTTTACCTCTTTGTGCTAAACCAGAGTCCATAGTTCCCCTACTAACAAGATATTTGCATATGTAAGACCTATAGAAACCTTTGACATTTAACTGTTTGTTGACTGCTGTCAACAACAAGTAGATTTATATCTAAGTACATAGGTAAATAATATTGGAGTATTCGTGTTTTTAAACAAAAATATCTGCATAAAAGTGTTCCATTATATCTAACATGATAACATGACAACTATGTAACGTCCTCTTGTATAAGTAGTTTTTGATTTGTCGGCGGTAGGATATTCAAGGGATACAAGGTTTTATAAGGGTCATCGGTCTCTGGCCAGTGATAACAGATTATCACATCATGCTTCTGACACTAGTCATTATTCTGATGTTTAGCTTATGATGTTATGATGGAGAATCTCGTATATATTCTATGATTGGCTTATTTCTTTATGATGTTGATATTTTTTATTTATTTTTATTTTTGTATATGATCCATGCAGTTCTTATTTGGATCTAGGTCTATATTTTACTGCTTAAATGCATTTTAAATCCATGGCAAAATGAGTCTCTTCCATGAAATCATGGTCGCTGTTTTGTCTCTGATTATAACTTACTGTTGACGAACTGAAACTCGTCCTTAGAATTTGACTGTTCTTGCCAGGCGCGGATCCAGGAGTTTTTGCAGGGAGGGGTCAACGAGTGTCATGCCCCCTCCCCTCTGGATCTGCGCCTGCTTGCTTGTTCCGTACTCGATCTGCCTGGAGTGGTAAGTCCATCTTTGTGGTGACGTCATTAATTTCGTGTCGTCGTTTATCACGTTTCTCTCTGTAAGCCGCCATTTTTTCCCCCGTGTGCGCCCATATTCTCTCCACTAGACACCAGGTGCCAATACTCTTCTACACCGGTACTTCTGTTACTGGACGCCATTTTTTCCAAGAATCTTGAAAAAAGGAAGTGTCGTTTGGCATGCGCAAAGAAACACCCCAAGCATCCGGAGATAAATCCAGCATGGATGTCGTCCTTGCACAGACCAGCAAAAGTGGACCACACAAAAACAGTGTTGTTTTCTTGTCTTTATTGGGGTCTGCCGGGTCTGATATTCAATCAATGAATATATGATTTAAATAATCCAAATCATGGGTCATCATGACTTTCTGTAAAACTCTCTTTTGTCACTTTAAGCAAATATTCATCTCCTTTATTTACAGAATGTACATGTGATTTCCGGTTTACCCTTCATACTTATTAAAGAACTGAAGATAATGTTTTTCCAAGACCGGTTCTTATATGGCACCTGTGACGGATGTTTATTTAATAGACATCGGATACAGGCATGTGCCCCTTTCACAACACCAACGGGGTCAGTATTATTTCGAGATCTCGAGATAATTATATACCGAGATCTGGAAATAAACAGAAAAAGCCTGTTTGGTAAATCAGCCACAGTAAGACCCCAGTCACACCAATTTGCCGGTGCTGCTACGGTTTAAACCGTGGTAACACCTTGAAGAACCGTGCAGAACCCTAGCCATACCTTAAAGAACCGTAAGAGTTCCTTGAAGAACCGTGGAAAGCCGTGAGGCACCGGGATTGAGTCCCACGGAAGTTTGAAACGGTTTAAAATTTCCGGGACATGTCAAGGTACACCGTGGGGAAAGGTCATACCGGGATAAACCGAAGTCAAATCGTAGTAAAAGCGTAGTGACACCGGATACACCGTCACAACACCTTGACGCCACCGTGAATTTCCGTAGTATTTCCGGGACAACCGGTGACTTTTTGAGGCTTTCAATGGCCTCACGGTACTCCACGGTCCTTTTACGGTGTTGTCGCGGAGTTTTCACGGCATCCAAGGTACAGCTAAGACTAACCACGGTCCAACTACGGTTTTCACGGTATATGAAGATTTTCTCATGGTGAAGGGACGGTTCTTCACGGAAATTGACAGTGGAGTCACGTTCAAGCCACGTTTTGGCTACGGTTATCAAGGTGCCGCTACGCAAGACTACGGCATCACAAGGGTTAGAAAGTGCTAGCCCTTTGGTATAACGGTTTTCCACGATTTACCACGGTCTTGCATATAAATAGGGGTGATTTATCAATGCTGTCATTCTTGAGCATGTGTTCTGCAGAGATGTCACAACAACTTGACCAGAAGAAAAGATTGCAAATGATGAAATGGCAATTGCAACTGAACGAATACCAGTTGAACCAGAAGATATTGCATGCACGTTTGCTTTCGGCTGTGGTGAACAGTAAAAGGACAAGAACACCTGTACCAAAACAAGGAGGAAAGGCTCATAGAAGGAAGAGGAGATCGTGTTGGGTAAGTTATCATTACTCGTACCTTATTCTGTTACAATATTGTTACAATGAATATAGAGTTTGTATAAATGTGATACAAATGATTTCCTTTTCTGTATATTTATTGCATTTTCTTTTCTGTATTTCCAGGTTCGACCATGGATTGAGAAGCGCCCAAATCTGGGTTTGTATGCGCGTCTATTCAGCGAACTGCGTGACGAGGACGTCAAGGGCTTTAAGAACTTTATACGTCTGGATCCTGACCTCTTCAAGGAAGTGTTATCCCATATCCAGCCAAGAATAACCAAGCAGGACACCAACTATAGAAAAGCACTGTCACCTGGGCTTAAACTTGCGATAACACTACGGTACTTGGCAGCAGGGGACAACTACCATTCTCTCATGTATGGTTTTCGTGTCGCCCACAACACAATATCACACGTCGTCAAAGAAGTCTGCACAGCAATTAAAGAGGAGTTTGCCGAGGAAGTCATGCCTTGTCCAAGTACTCCAGATGAATGGAAGAAGATCGCTCAAGGATTCTCAGATCGTTGGCAGTTCCACAACTGTCTTGGTGCTCTCGACGAAAAACATATAGCGATAAGGTGTCCACGACGAGGGGGTTCGATATACTATAACTACAAAGGTTTTCACTCCATAATTCTTATGGCTCTAGTGGATTCAGAATATAAATTCATCTGGGCTGAGGTGGAAGGAAATGGATCTGCAGGTGACGCACAAGTATTCAACGAGAGCGAACTGAAGCAAGCCATTGAACTTGGAACCATGGGATTTCCAGAATCAGAACCACTACCAGGAGGCGAGGAATATGTCCCGTTCTTTATCATTGCTGATGACGCCTTCGCTATGAGAACATGGCTCATGAAACCATACAGCAAACGCCATATGACTATAGAGGAAAGAATATTTAACTATAGAATCTCGAGAGCTCGTCGTATCGTGGAAAACGCATTCGGGATTACAGCTCACCGTTTCCAATGTCTCCTTAAACCAATGCAACAGGAACCTGATTCCGTCATTCGTATAGTACAAGCATGCATGGTTCTGCACAATTTAATTCGTATACGTTGTGGTAAAAAAGATCCAGAGCTCGAGTGCGTCGACCAAGAAGACGACAACCACAACATCGCCGAGGGAAATTGGCGTGCAGCAGGACAACTACGTGATGGAGGGGGCAGTATGGGAAATAACAGAATGACAGAAGTCGCCAAGAGACAACGAGAATACTTGAAGGATTATTACAATGACATTGGTGCTGTTCCGTGGCAAAAAGATATGATATAATGACTGATACGTATTAATGATGGCATGTTTTTTGTATTTAAGGAATAATACGGACACTTTATATATATATATATATATATATATATATATATATTTATATATATATATATATATATATATATATATATATATATATTACAAAATCATTTATGTTTGTTATGTTTGTGTGTATTATGTGATTTTACATGCTTTGATGATAAATACTGTGAAATGATGGCGTAAAAATAAAAGATCTTAACATTGCGAAAAGAAAACAAAATTTAATAACACGAAAGGAATATTGATAAGCAATTATAATAATAATAAAACGATTAAATTGACAAATAAAATGTTTGATTAAATAGATGCCAAAGGAAAATATACCGAATAATTATTAGCGAATATAACATAACAGTTTAAAATTTTAAAAATGGTTATGGATTTATAAAAAGAATAACACATAAAAATTATGGTTTAACACGATATTTTACACTGTGGCCCTGACACTAATTTTAAGGACACGTTGAATGTCACATAAATGACAATATCTAGAATAATATCATAAATGAAATCATGTTATTAGTTCATTTTGTAAGTATATAGATTATTATTATTATTTTTTTATGTCAAAATTTTCGTATTTTTATTTTTCATGTGTTTTTTTTTTCGGTCCAATTGATCCTTTTGATCTTTGAAACTCTTGGAATTTTTTTTTTTATGCTAAGCAATTTTTTCTTTATAATATAAAACCCAACAATTTTTTGAAGTTTCAAATTTTATTAGGTCAATAGAACATGGTTATGTCGAAGCAAATACAAAAACAAACTTTGTGAATAGAATAATATTAAAACAACATAAAATCATATTCAAAGAATAAGCACGGAGGAACTGAAATAATTAAAATTACTACAATTTAGAGTCCAAGAACCAACTGGATCAAGTTATCACTGGGGTGGCTGCTACTGTGGCGCCATTAGTGGCGGCGTGTTCAAAGATGCAGTGGTCGATAGATTCGCATCAAAGTCTGACGACGCGTTGAGGGCTTCAACAAACGAAAAGGACGATGGCGTGCTGGATGGCCTCTGTACAGGTACAGCTGGATTGAGGCCTGCTGTTGGTGTTGCTGTCTGCCAGCTTGTACCCGGCCACGAGTGTACTTGCTGTGTCTGCTGTGTTGCTTAATGTTGAGACTCCCCTGGAATATTGGGGAAGTTCATCATTGTTATATGGCCTGGTTCCCGTTGCTGTCGTTGTGTACGTCGTGGATTGCTGTGGAGAAGCAGTAGAGACGAGTGCACCTGTGATCGTACCCAAAGAAACGAGTGGCACTGGCTGGCGTTGTGACTCCTCCACTGATGCCAGGACTACTTCTAATGACTTTCTGAAGTAGTCGTGCAGGTGCTGTTCGCTTATGCTATGGGACATGGCCCCCAGAAAGTTGGCCCAGGCAGTGCGAACATTTGCCGTATCTGTGTTCAATAGCCCTTGAATTTGGTTTTGTAACCTGCTGCTGTCCTGCGATGTCTGCATGAGTGATTGCAGGATGTCGTCTATTCGGTCAGTGGATCGCCGGGCGCTAGGACATTCCGTGGGCGACACAGTGCTAGTTTTCTTGGCAGCGGATGGAGGAGACATATGAGATCGTCTTACTGTGGACGTGGATGCCCCAATGTCTGGCACATCAGAAGCAGTGGCTGTCGCTGTGGCCTCTTCGTCAGATAGTATCTCAGGGGGTGGCGTTGGTGAACGCGGGGAGTCCCCTTGTGTGTCGGTGGTAGGCAATCTTGATGCAAACTGAAAAAAATATAAATGAAGATTCATTCATAAGAAATTGTTTTATTGTTATTATTTTTGGCTGTAAAACAGTTCAGTTTATAGGCCTATTTGGAATTATCAGATAAATTGCAACATGAAAATTATAAATATGACAATAACCAATGCTATACTTACACTGACGGTTCCACGCCCCCTCAGACGAACTATATGATCCACAAGAAATCTGAACTTGTCCACTATGAATTTGTCGCGGTCTGTAAGCTCCTTTCGTGACGACCCGTACTTATTAGATGTTACCTTGCCAACTCTCGTTCGTATCGAATCATACCATGTGCGAAGAATGACCCCACTTTCCAGATTCAGTTCAGCAGCTTTTTCGTCCAACATTCTTTTCTTCCTTTTAATAATTTTTTTGTAATCTGCTTTGCCCTTATCATACAAGAACTGGTTCGCTTTCAGCCACTCAGCGAGATCTGCTTCCACTGCCTCACTAATGTTGATGGGCACCTTCCTCACTCTGCCTGGTTTTTTTTTTTTTTTTTTGCAGAAGCAGCAGTTTCATCATCATCATCTTGTTCTGGTTCTTGAACGTCGTCATCTTTATCATCACCAACGTCCCTGGTTGAGCCTGGAGCAGATCTAGTTGCTGATTTTGACGTTGAGGCTCCTAATTCATCATCAGGTCTCTGTGTGTCCTCTTCCTCATCTGTAACCGTCTTGGTTGGCTCGGCTTTTCTCTTTCGCATTTTTCTTTTTGGCATAATAATAGCCTACTAATGGCTGTCAAAAATAAATAATCAAAACTGTCAATAAACAGTGAGTGGACACGGATGAGCGGCTTATTTTTCTCGTGTTTTTTTTTTTTTTTTCAAACTGTGCTGGAATGCTTGTGTTACCGCTCTTTTATAGCCCACGGCGTGTCTACCGTAATAAACCGTAGTAACACCGTAGTAAGACCTTAGTGGCACCGTGACCACCGCAAGTCCACCGTAAATCCACCGTTGCAGCACCGTAAGTACCGTAGCAACACCGTAGTGGCACCGTATAGAACCGTAGGTCAAAACAGCTACACCGTGGGTCTTACCGTGGTGAACCGTAATGACACCGTGGGCACCGTAGTGTCACCTTATTGACACCCTAGTGCCACCGGAACAAACCGTGAGTATACCGTGCAATACCGTACTGACACATGGGAAGATGATGACCGTTGACGATCGTCGAGACCTCCACGGTGGATTTTACGAAATTTCGTCCCGGTTCTTCGCGGTTTGAAAACCGGGACGAACCGGGGGTACATAAAACACCGTAGTAACACCTGTGGTCGGTGGGACTGGGGCTTACCAATTAGAGAGCATGCGAAATATTTGATTCTCGAGTTGAATACAGTGAGAACATGCACTGAGATGACACTGTGGTACACACGTTTGTATACAGGGCGCGCATTATGATGGGGCTGACGATGTCGCGGATGGTAGACAACATGTTGGACATGCTGTATATCAAACCGACGAACCTGTATAGAAAGTCAGAAATGTGGATTCTCATGGCCCGCCTCCAACCTACGGCAAGGTAATTACACTCCCACTTTGTTCCAACTAACTGGCCCAGGAATGCGCACGTTTAGGCAACAGACACAAGAACAGAATCACAGGGCCTTGTGCACCCGGGTTGCCGGGCCGGTTAGCTGTCAGTCTAAACGAAACGTAACAACAATGGCTCATTGCCACAGGCACTTGTCAGAATATAAGGAGTATTTTTTTTACTCCTTTATAGGTTCTGTCGTATCCTTGCAAAGCTTTAAACTGATGGCCACCGATTTAATATCAAAAACGACCAAAACATTGAGTGCCAAGCAAGCTCTTTCATGTCTGTGATTTTTTTATGACCTACTTATGGTACATTATAATACAGACTGGTTTTCAGCTCACATTTCACAATAAATATTACGTTTACAACACTCCTCCCTCCTATCATATAAATTTACACTGTACATGATATTTACCCAATTATAGACGGAATTGTCTTTGGTTTTACATTAATGCATTGCTGTTCAATCTAATACACTATGTGTAAGTTCCCACATGTTAACATTTTTTATATGATTTTATAAAGTATAAACTGGCTAATTTAATTTTTGAAATGAACCTGTTCTAACTATTTAATTTGTCTGGTGATTTTTCTACCTGAACGACTAAACGTTCAATCATTAGGTTTCTTGGTATAATGCAATGAACTTGCATAAGAGGGTACATCTCTATCTAACTGAGAGTTATCTGTAGGATCCTAGATTTCAGTATCATGTAAAACTGCTGTTTGTGAATCCTTTACATTTTAAACAGTTTTTATAAAACATTTTTAACTTTCTCGGTACTCTTGTCACACTCGGTACTCTTATTTACATAATATACTGTGTTTGTTAAGAGTGCACTTCAGGCAGGGGCGTCAATATAGGTGGATGGAAGATATATCCCCCCCAAGACCTGTACCAGTTCACCTGATTTATTTGTTTACACACACACACACACACACACACATATATATATATATATATATATATATATATATATATATATATGTCACAGGGTGAGAAATGACTGGTGGGCCGATCGTGGAATCAAATCCGCACGGCATGCACAGAAGTCCGGCATTCTAACCGCTTTGCCAGAAAAGCAAGCTTCTTTGGTAAAGAAGTTGGAACCCTTATATGTGCACCGTGACATTCACCCCCTCTCCGAGGACGTTAAGTCCCCAGAACGCAGGGTTATTATCCCGGGGGTCACATCAGTGAACTAGGTGGATGTAATGACACGATCCACAACTCCCGGGCACCACGTTTGGCGCCAAATGTCACAGGGTGAGAAATGACTGGTGGGCCGATCGTGGAATCGTACCCGCACGGCATGCACAGAAATCCGGCTATCTAACCGCTTCACCAAAAAAGCAAGCTTCTTTGGCAAGGAAGTTGGAACGCTTATATGTGCACCGTGACATATATATATATATATATATATATATATATATATATATATATATATATATATAGAAGGTAGTGTTACCCTCCGATGTAAAGTGCTCTATGGCCTACAGACTTATATACATGTATATGTATATATATATATATATATATATATATATAAAGCGTATTATTTAAATAAAAAACTTTCTTCGTCGCCCTTTAGGTAACACATCATAAAATACACAGTTATAAATTTATTCTTGTTTTCTTTGTTTTCAAGACACCATCCAGCTGTTGACCATATTTTACTCTGGAAACCTTGTCTTGATGATCTTTGACAAAGACCTTTCAATTTAATATATATATATTTATATATATATATATATATATATATATATATATATGCGAAACCAGGTTTTCAGATATATTGCAATTTATTTAGAATTCAAACAAATTAACACATCACACATTAAGGACTTAATATAAACTGGTGCGATCCACTCTTGCTTTGCTATATTTGATCACGATATTTGATTCCAAATTGTCCAAATCTAACTATATGTTCCATGATAAGGGGGTGTGAGACACGCGCCGGGCTGGAAGCGAGATAAACCACGCGGTGATGAGAACGTCTCCTTCACCCAAGAGCATTCTACTCAACAGACAGAACCATTTCAACGTAACAGCACGGTCTGCGAGTAACGACATGGAGTGGTCCGTTATCAAGTCACACGCCCAAAAACCAGGCCAGTGTGTAGAAGGTGGTTGTTTCAATTAGACTTGTGTGCGGAAGGTAGTTGTTTTAATAAGGCTAGTGTGCGAGAAGGAGTTTAATTCTGACTAGTGTGCGGGAAGTAGTTGTTTCAATCTGATCAGTGTGCGTGAGGAAGTCGTTTTTATTAGGTTTGTGTGCGGAAGGTAGTCGTTTCAATGAAGCCAGTGAACGGGGGGGGGGGGGGGGGGGGTCGCTTTAATCAAGTAAGTACACGGGAAGAAGTTATTTCATTAGGCTAGTGTGCGGGAGATAGTTTTAATCATGCTAGGGTGCGGGAGGTTGTTGTTTTATTCAGGTTAGGAGTCGTTTCTACAAGCCAGTTTGTTGATGGAAGGACGGATTTATTAATTTCTGCTTGTTTTGTCGATGTATGTTATATCTGCGGACGCAGGAACACTTTTCATGTATTCTCCCTGTTAAACAGTGATTTCGATGGTGGTGGTATGCGCTCTATTTGGTCTGTGTATTTCCAGATTCCATGTTTTATAGGACTGATATTTACGTGGCCTGGCCTTGGGTGTGTCACCTCAGGTACATCAAAGGTGTGTTTGTTAACAACCTAAGCTGTCTCATCTTGATGCTGTGTTATGCGTGTATTCTCTCGCCTCACTAAAGATGGACAGATCTCTTAAGAGAGGATCGTTCTTACATGACAGCTTTGCTGTTAAGATAGCTACCTCCGAGAAGCTGGAAAACATCCGTGAACAGATGAAGCAACTAACACGCATCAGAGTGTACAGACACGGGCAAGCAAGTAAGTGTAGTCCAACCCTCAGCCTCGCTCATATAGGGCAAGGGTATTAGAAGATAATTAAGGAAAGGTGTTACATTTCATGGATTTACTATAACGTTTCAGGTTAGATTATTCAGATTATCTAGAAAGTGATCTTTTCTTTTAATTCCAGAATTTGAAAGTAGACCGTGGGAGGTAAGACAACTGTTCAAGATTCAAAACGAGTCCAGTAAAGGCAATGACGTCATCTTTTCAGGGACAATGGGTAAGGACTCTAGACGCGTACAAGTTTGTATGCAACTAAAGTTAATATAAAGTTACAAAATTGTAACAACTTCAGTAGTTTGACTGTGAGAATCGTGGCCTTGTAAACAGTGACATTCTGCAACTCAATAGCATTTATTTCTCGTAATATGCATTGTTCTTGTCGACTGTATGATCCGCGGCTGTATTTATTTTCCCTATATAACAACTACAAAACCCCTGAGGTTTTGGCTTCTTTAATATAATTTTAAAATTAAATTCTGACATTAAATCTTTTTACCTGAGAATTTGTTGTTTCTTCAGACAAACGAGGCCAAGAAAATCCGGGCTTATGCATCTCATTCCAATCAGTCATAAACAAGCATTTGGACAAAATGTGAAAAAATATTTGACTGATAGGTTTTTAAACGCCTCCTTGCTTTATTGCTAGAGCCAACCAGAGCAGGCCATCAGGTTCAAGGCTTTGTGATCCCGGGTCATGTAGAGAAATAGGGTCACGTGATCTTTACAGTGTGAATACACAGAAACACGGTTTGGCTCATATGGAAGTGAAAGTCCCGTGCGTAATCTTTGTTTACTTCTGGTTGGCCAGTAGACAATAGCAAATGGGCGATTGTAAACTTGGTGTTTGGTATGATACTATGGAAAACTTTACACCTATTTTTGATTTAAATAAACATGACCTTTGTCTAAACGTATATATAAATATATATATATATATATATATATATATATATATATATATGCATAAACATTATTATGATCCGTCACTTTATGTCCTTCATTGCAAGTGCATTCATTTTAACCAAAAACAAAATAATGTAAATGATATGATGACATGAGTATAATTCATTAAATAATTTGAAATTATTTCAATGTGATGTAAACGGTCGAGTGAATGCCCCAATACTCTTTCTGAGACTGTTTTTACAATAGATCTGCTACCATATGAGTGTCTCAAAATATCTGATACAACATATTCTGTCGCGTATCTTATATCTTACTCTTGAAACCAGTCTAACAGATGTTACGGTTCTCTTTCACACGGCAAATCTGACGGGCCGAACTATAACACAAAACCTCAGACACATATTCTTAGATTATCACAACAAGGGTTTAAGTGGCAAAAATGGTGCTCTATTAATATTGTTACGGAACCTTATTATCAATTGATCACGTAGTAGTGACGAACACATATTTTGTTACGGAGATAAAAAAATTCAAATTCTGTAACACTAGGCAGCGTGAAATGTCTAGGGGAATGAATAAAGGAGTCAGTGTTTTTTGTTAACAAATAATTATAATTTATTCTTAAAATAATCCTAACATTACAATACATAAAATCAATACAATTTCACAGTATAACAACAGTACAACAGCAAATCAATACTGGTATATAAATAAAGTGTACAGTAACTGGATACCACCACAGTCACAGCGACAACAAGTCCTTTATAACGTACAACCCAGATGAACAGTTCACATAAATCTTCTCAGAGAATTACAGTCCAGTTCATTCACAAAATCAATCTGTTGTAGTCGAAAAGTGAAGTTCTGATAGTGATCCAAAAGGCAAACTGAAGACTAATTAAAATCCGTTACAAATTCGAAGAAAAGCTATAACTGCCGCAATTATAGGAAAAGGTCCATAAACTGACTTACTCTCTTCTGTGTCCGCTTGAATATATCTCTCCTCTCTCCCGGCTCTAAAACACAGCCCCTTATTTATAACTTTTCACCTCTAGCCGAGAACTTTCCATTTCCCGAACAATCTAGAGGACCTAACGTGATACACAGTACACACGTTACAGGAAACCTCTAGAACAAAGAACACTGTGTTTCTACATGTCAGGGTTCACAACGTGGGCCGGCCCGGCTCGGCCAGGCGAGAATGCTCCAGACTAGCATGACCGCTATGTTTACACGTGGGCCGCACCCGTCCAGCTGGAGCAAGGAACGCTGTAGCATAGCAACGCCCAGGGCTTGAGCCAAACACGAATCAGAATGTCAACAGCGCACAATAAAAGAGACATGTCAACAGCTCACAATAAAAGAGACATCTGTAGCACTCCCCCTCCTGTAAGAAAAAAAAATAAAATTTTCTCAAAACTTTCTTTTTGCGATCACAATCACTTAATCTTTACAATATTTCAAAAACATCTTATTTACAACATTACATATACATCTCGTTTACAACATTTCATAAACATCTCGATAAGAAATCAGCAAGTACATTGTCTTTCCCTTTAGTGTGTCGCTTTCAAGATTGTAATCCTGTAAAAACAAACTCGATCTCAACAATCTTTGATTTTTACCTTCAATTTGTTCATGAACGTGAGGGGATTGTGATCACTGAAGACAATGACAGGCTTGACTGATGAAGTAACATAAACTTCAAAATGTTGCAATGCCAAAATCAAAGCCAAATATTTTTTTCAATAGTGGAGTAGTATTTCTGGTTTGCATTAAACTTTCTTGAAAAATAACTAAATGGATGATCTATGCGATCATTGCCTTCTTGTAAGAACACAGCACCAGCAGCAGTATCACTAGCATCTACAGCTAACTTAAAAGGTATAGAAAAGTTTGGAGCTACCAAAACTGGTTAACTTTGAGGAATTGCTTTCAAATCTGAAATGCATTTTCACACTGAACTTTCCATACAAACTTTTGTTTCTTCTTTAACAAATTAGTCAAAGGTTCAGCTACAGCAGAAAAAATTTGGACAAAACTTCCTGTAGTATCCAACTATGCCAAGAAAACGCATTATTTGCTTTTTGTTTTTCTGGTCTAGGAAATGCAGAAATAGCACTTATTTTAGCATCAACAGGTTTTACTTGACCCTGTCCTACAATATGACCCGAAAATGTTACTTGTGCATGAAAAAAACTCAGCTTTTACTGAGTTGACGGCCAGACGTGCTTCACTGAGTCTTTCAAAGAGGCCGCGAAGAATTTGCAGATGTTTCTCCTAGGTGTCGCTGTACACGATAAGGTCATCAATATATGCGTCGCAGCCCTGAATGTCCTTGACAACCGTATGGATGAGGCGCTGGAACGTGGCTGGCGAGTTCTTCATGCCATACGGCATAACTTTATATTGGTAGAGTCCTTGCGGCGTCATAAATGCGGAAACTTCTTTCGCTCGTTCTGTCAGCGTAACTTGCCAGAATCCTTTTAGTAAGTCAAACTTGGAAACATATCTGGAGCTACCGACTCTATCAATACAATCATCGAGTCCTCTTATAGGATTCGTGAAAAGCAGTAAAATGCGTCAAAGTGGTTTTATTTCAATGAGGCAGCGACTATACTCAATAGATATTATTGTTCTGAAGTCGGAGTCCACAATAGAGTCCACAATAGAACAAGTCTCGTGGCAGGGACAAAAATAAGTTGATTGTCAATTGGGCGAGTTCCGTGCCAGCGACAAAAATAACAGTTGATTATCCAGCGGACGACGTTCTAAACAGTAGGGGGCGATCCAGAAGAACAGTACGGGTCGACTGTAGAGGTTCTGAATACGACGGCTTCCGCGCAGAAGAGGAAAATTCGTGTGATACAAAGGGGTCCACAACACATGGTTTATCATTAATTAAGAATTATTGATGATCGAAATATCAAACGTCATGCACAACATAATTATAAATTATTATTCCTTTATTTTAGAAAAAAAAATATGTTCATTAATTAAATCAAAACATATGTCAAGAGTAAGTTATAATATATAAATATATAAGATATGACAGGTATTCAGTGTAATTCACTGTTAGCCACTTACATACAGTTGGTAAATCGCTATATTATGATTTTATCATGGAATAAGATATAACAGACATTTTCAACATTAATATAGTCTTGTTTGGTTGTTAGATTTTCATGACTGACACAATACCAGTTAAAGTAGCATTGATAAAAAAAAACAGACCACTGATATAGATTATAGTATTGATAATGTTCATACATATATATACATATATATATTATAATTATAAATATTATTCAACATGATTATATTAATGATATTATAGATATTAGATATTAATATAGATAATAGATTACGAGAATATAGATAAGAGATTTTAGAATGGCTTGGTAACAGGTGATCAGAATTCCCGAAAACCGATAGGCAAAGTGAAATATTATCTTACATTTATCTTATATTAGCGAATCTTATATTTACTTGTATGTTTAAATTAATGGACAATATGAAGTTATTGCACATATATATATATAATTTTATTAAAATGATATATATATTTAATTTTATTGAATTATCTTAAAAATATATATTTATAATGTACTTATCTTTGTAATATATATATATATATATATATATATATATATATATATATTTATATAAAAATGTAATTTTATTAAATATTGTATAATTCAAATTTAATATATATATATGTGTGTATATATATATATATATATATATATATATATATATATATATGTATAAACAGACATATAAACATGTACACATACAAAATTATTTATTTTATTTAAATATATATCCAGGGGGGAATAGATTCTTTCCCAGTGGTGTTATATGATTTGCCTTTCCTAACCCCAAAACTATATCATATGGAATACACAAGATTAACTGGGGAACTGCCGCCACGTAATGTCATGGAGGTAATGAAATACAGGCCGACCGACAACGTTAATCGTGTGAAGTGATACGTTTTCTTGAAGAGCTGTGGTTTGTCTTCTTTCTACGGTGTCAGGTTATATATCGTTTGAACCACAGTACAAGAAATGAAAATGGGAAATATGCCGTGGCATAAGAGGTGATTTACGTTTATTCCCTTGTGAAACAAAAGCAAGTGTTGTTTGTTTACTCACCATATCAGAACAGTCCCTATACCAGTGCTGCCACCTAGGGTTATAGCAGCTAACGACTTGTAATCGAGGCATGGTGTTGTTTTAACCGTTGTTGGTTACGGCTGATAAAGCACGCTTACAACAACGTGTCTCATACTGTGATCGTAACACATCCAAAGAATGCACAATGTTTCATATCAAAGAACAGGTTTGAGTACAAGAGTTGTGTTTTATCAATCGCTTTTATTCTGAAGTTTGCAACAACCCGGCTGGTGAAAAGGAAGAAGTTCCTGGGACGACAACTTTTAGAAGTGACGAGTTCGTCTGTGCCAGAGGGGTCACAGAAAGGTCAAAATGGGTCATCCATTCCCCACCCGATAGGATTTCAGGGTTCGTTTACTGCGACTGGTACGTTAGTCTTAAGAAATTACAAATATACTCATATCAAGACTTAAATATTGATATCAGTCTTTAACATAGTATTGCCTTCATGTTTAAGTACTCATAATATTGATATTAATTTTTACCATATTTTTGCCTTCATGTTTTAGTGATTACAAATATACTCATGATATTGATATTAATCTTTACCATATTATTGCCTTCATGTTTTAGTAATTATTCTGATAAACCGAAAGGCAATGTACATTCTGTTGTAATCTTCCCGCAAAACGGTCCGTGTTTTCCGTGTCATAATGAAAAATACATCATATCATATTTTATTCCATTCTCGATCTAGTTCTTGCCTGCCAATAATCCGCTTTATGCTTGACGAATATACACGAATGTTTATAAAATATGATATCAAGGACGAACGTGTCATAAAAATTCATCCATTGCTCTATCGTCCTCGTTCCGTGTGAGCTACTTGAATCTGTGTCCTTTTCCAATTTATAGTTTAATGGGTATACAAGTTTTGTTAGGCCTACTTAAAATTACAATGATCGATGAAGATGGCAGAGCTCTATCGGGCACTAAGGATATTTGATTGGGATCATACTTTGATTAATGTAAATGTCTCAGTGTAATCACATGGTCAATTTGTTATCCAATTTTATTAGCATTTATTTATTAATTAGCATTTTTATTTCCCTTTTTCTTCCATGGATTTTCAAAATTCTAAGACTTTTAATTGGTACTATTTCTGGAATTCATCTCCCAAGAATAAGTCACAATGGCCACTCATATAGTGGATACGCTGTTTGGAAATTAGACGAGATTTAGCAAACTATAACCACTTTTCTTTTGGGCGTCCAGCCAAAAGTCCTGATTTTTTTCCTGATCTACAACGTTTTCCCATAAATTTCCTTACTTTCCTTTGATGGAAAAAGGGAAACTTTCCATGATTTCCTTGAAGGCTAAGGCCCGTGTTATTACCACTGTATGTCATATTTCACCTTTAATGTTTGAATCAGGCAAACGTCGCAGAGGAGCAGTTGGAAGGTGACGGGAAAATATGGAACTGATTTTTATCACTGTGACGTCATCAGGAAACAGTGCTGCTTCACGTCATCAAATATAAAAGTAAAGGTGAGAGGGTCTTCCTAAAATCTGTAATGGTCAGCAAGAAACGATAATGTTCATGTCGAGGTTGTACATAGTTCCTGGTGGCTTCTTTAGTGCTCGTTAACATCTTTCAGTACCTGTGATAGAGACAGACTTTCAGTCGCCACAGGCTGACAGGAGACTCCTGGTATCTAGAAAAAAATCAAATTACATTTATGCTTTGGTGTTATTTCCAAGACGACTTTTCTCAGCAGCTCGTCGTGTCGTCTGTGATATTATAAGTCCATTTCTTTAGGATTCTGAATTGATCACAGTCTATTATGTTGGTCACTTAACCCAAGTTGGACAAACCAAATCTGTAAATGAGCATTGCGGCTTTATCATGACTCTTCGTTGCCTACTTTAATTGTCACTATTTGTTTTCGGACCTTTTTACATTATTATGCTGGTGAATCTTGTGCTGATCACTCCACAGATCCTGCCGGAACCGAGAGCCATGCAGGACAGACGCCCAGCTGATGACCTTGCGAGTCCAGACCGTCCTGCCGCCCTCACGGGCACGCTCACCACGCATCAATACACCCTCACAGGTTCATGGTTATCAATGCACTGTATCAGTTGACAACACAAAATATAGTCGACCGGCAAACCCCCTAAAATGTGCTTATTTAAGACTTTAGATGACATTTTTTGTTCATGGCTGACAACCTCGCTAGAAAGTATGACCATGGTCCAAGGTTTCAGAATCACCCGGTTGCCAAAGAGGTATTTGACCTCCTAGGTTACTGTTCAAGGTCAAAAGGTCAAATTTTACTTCCACCTGTATTAACAAATAACCTGCAAATGTTATCATAAATGTGAGGTTGTACTTAGATATGTTGATTTTACTTATGGAATATATGATAAATAAGAAAAATATTGTGAAATACATTGCCATGTGTGAGGCAAGGACGCATCTCACGTTCATTGTGTATTAGGTCCAAGTCAAATGCAAGATTGCATTTTGATTTGTTAACCCTTTCCTGCATTTTATAGTTACATTCAAGGTCAACAGGCCATGGGTAAAAAAATCATACAGAAAATAAACAAAAACTTAACTGCGTTTAAGTATCCTTATCCACCCGCGATTTTTGTTTTATATGCAAATATTTAGTAAGCAGACATATGACAAGAGAAAATGCATAATTTTTGGCGGTACCCTGAAAACCTGAGTATTATTTAGGTATAACAAAGACTGCTGAAAAAAAAAACTGCTGAGAATGTTAATATATTCAACTGCAAGGTCAAGTGTCAAGGTCAAAATGTCAAATGGGGCAAATTAAATTATTTTCCAAAAATGAATCCAAACATAATGTACTTTCAGTAAAATCATGTATTAAGCGAGTTGCTTGGTTAACCGAGGTGATACAACATATATAAGTGTGGAAATGGTGAATTTAAATATTTTATCTTTTGGTCAAATTTCAAGGTCAAAAAGTCAGATATATAAAATGTGGAATAACAGTAAAATATAAAGGCAATTTCATTTTTATTAAATATTTCCCGATAATGGCTTTACTTGGGGCCATTTAAAACCGAAAACTTCTATAAAACGTATAAGAAATTAATTGCTGGACCGTACCTTCTTGTTCAGATTTAGCAAACTTGCTGAGAAGTATTGAATTAATGATATGGACTATGCATTCCCTTTCCAAAATTGGGATATTTATTTTCATTTTAGGGTTAATTTGGAAGATTTGTCAAAAGTTCGAATGCCTTTTTAGTCCACTGTAGACTTGCAATATTGCATTATTTTCCCAAAATAAATCCAAATATAATGAACTCTTATTTTAAATATGTCTCAGATGTGTTGATTGGTTTTAGCTTAGCTGAGTGAAAGTCAGCTAATCAATCTTTGTCCGCCGTCTACCCATCCGTTTGTCCGTCCGTTCATTAAGGGGGCACGAATCGTAACAGCATACGAGGAATCTTCTAACCTTTTTTAAGGGAGATAGAAAAAAGAAACTCCTTGGGCACTTGAAATTAGGTCACCGTGACCTATATTCTGTGCGTTATGAATACAAAATAGGATTTTGAGCACAGAAAAAGTAACACAGAGTACAAAGTTTAAATGTTGGACCTAGAAATGTCTTTATGAATGTAAAGGGAGGTCATTGTAATTTCCCCTTTGGTCATCAAAATAAGGTCACTGTAACCTATATTCTGTGAGCTCTGTGAAAGAACATGATTTGAGTTTCCTATAAGTCAGATGTACACAAGTCGTAGCAGTTTGCTGAAGGAACTTCTGACTTAACGTCCGGTGAGTTCCTAGTAAAATCCTTTTGGAAAATTTTATTTTCACCTATATTTTTAGATTGTCAGATTGCAGCAAGGTGTCATTTTCTCAGCTGTTGTTTCATCTAGTGTCATATAATTCATCATGACTAGTTTTATCAGTTCCCGAAGAGTGATGGTGCCGTCTGTAGTTTTTTTTTCTATTTCCATTAATTTTCTCGATATATATTTTTAAGACTGCCGTTTTACAGCAGGGTTGTCATTTCCTCGGCTCTAGTTTCATCTTGTCTACTGAAACCTGGTGAGTTTATGTTAACCGTCCCATCATCTGTCGTTGTTTTCTTTGTCAAAACTGCGAAATTTTTAGGATTATTATGACACTATAACCTTTGAACCTTCTTCAAATTTGACAGATCAGTTGTTTCTGTCATGTTTTTACAAGTGTTCGAGTATAGACTCATAATTTTTTAGGATTTCTTGTGAATGCGAAAATTGATATTTTGTCTCAAAACTTGATAAACATGTTTCAACCAAGTTCTCAGAGTCTCTGAATGGAGTTTTAAAATTGGTGCCCTTGAGCGTATATTATTCTCTTGTAAAACCTGTATAGACCAGTTATGATGGGATTCAGTCTGCACATGTCTGACTCATCACTTATGGAAGGTGTCACAAGGTCAAAGGTCACTATCATATATAAAGATAATCCCAATATGGTTTTTTTTTATGAAATTCCTGTTTGGCTAAAATGGCTTGCTGGTCAATTGAGCATCATGACCCATAAGTCACTTGTGAAGGTATTCAAAGACACAAACTTCTGAGGATCAGTATAAACTTTAAAGGTCATCCACTTATCTAGTGAGCCCTGAGCTGCCCATGGTTGTGTAAGGGTAAGACAGGAATTGTTTTAGAAAGAAAAAGGTAATTGGAACTGGGGAAAATGCAAATTAAAGCCAATCATATTTAAGTAATTTTTGCAGGATAACTAGTTTATCTCTTGCTCTTGAAATCTGACCTTGGAAGTGAAAGGTTATCCTTAAGGAATAGGCTATTATATATTAGTTCAATACTTCCAAGAAAGGTTTGTTAAATATGAACGAGAAGGCACGGTCAAGCAAATTATTTCTTAGACATTTCATAAAAGATTTTGGTATTAAATTGTCCAAAGTAAAGCTATAATCGGGAAATAGACATTTTTCGTTGAATTTGCCTTTATCTTTTACAATTATTCCACGTTTTATTTATCTCATAATACCTTAATAATCTAACCAACTCACTTGATACATGGTAAATGTGAAAGTACATCATATTTGGATTCATTTTTGGAAAATAATATAATTTGCCCCATTTGACCTTTTGACCTTGGACCTTGAAGTTGAAAATATTAAAATTCAGCAGTTTTCTTAGTTATACCTCAATAATACTCAGGTATTCATGGGAATACCAAAAATTATGCATTTTTTTGTCATATATATGTCTACTGAATTTTGCTAACTAAATGTATATAAAACAAAAATCGCTGATGCATAAGGATACTCGAACGCAGTTATATTTTCTTTATGATTTTGTTCTCAAATCTAATCTAACCATTTGGAAGCGTCCAAAACCTCCTTTGTGCCATATTTCATATGGCTGGAAACTTATACTAAATGAAACTGAAATTCGTCCTTTTAACATAAACCCAATATTAAAGTAGTTTTTGGCATTTAGTTTCACGAAATTCTTCTTATTAATATTATGTATGAGCTAAAATCAACATATATGAGTAAAACCGCCTTTTTTATGACTACATTTGCAGGTTATTTGTAATTAGGTGAAAACTAAATTTGACCACGTTTGATCTTTTGACCTTGAACTATGACCTTGAAGGTCAAATGCCTTTTTGGCAACCGGGTGGTCATACTTTCTTGCGAGGTTGCCAGCCTTGAACAAAAAATGCCATCGAAAGTTTTTTTCTTTTTTTTTGGGGGGGGGGGAGGGGGGGGGTTGGCCGATCGACTATTATGAGAGTAGGTCTGTAATGCATATATAACACATGTATTTATAAAAAAAAAACTGTCAGTTCGTCCCATCAATTAATTAATGCTACCTTTGAAATTTCGGTAAATTATCCCTAAACTTTAACATTCATGTGTCTACTGTGCCACATGTGTGTCAGCCATTCGTTAAACCTGCCGTTTATAATACAGCTCTGACTGATTAACTCCTGAACGATTTTATCACACAGTCCCTGGAGACCTGGAGGTGGAGAAGAAGGCGCTGCTGATCGGCCTGGTGTACTGTATCGACAGCTTCCATGATGGTTAAACATAGGACCACATACTGTGAATGATATTGGCTGGCTCCATCATCTGAAGTGGGTTTAGAATCAATAGTGGCGCCACCTGCAGCTTACAGTTTATTCCAGTCATATATTCAAATAACCATTTAATATGTATACTGGCCACTGATTGCTACTGGCATGCCGTAGCTATTTTGATAGCAGATAACACATATGAGGGGGAAACGATTACATTGGCAAATCGGCGATATTTAAATTCAAAGAGGAAGCCATTTTGGAAACTTTTTATTTAATTTTTAGTTTATATTTCATACTCATTTATTTTCCATGTATTTGTGAACTTCGATTCGTTTAAAACCCTATATATGGAGTTAATATTCCTGACATATTTAGAAAACATGGAAATATTTAGGATCGCAGAAAGGTAACTAGAAGCAAAGTTTTGTTTATTAAACATTTGATCAATAAACATGAACCTGCAAAATATAGGGATGACAACCACGGCGATTATATATGAGATGGCCGACGGCGGATAGCTGACGATGAAAAGAGGATATTGCGAGGCGCCAAGGAAACACAAAGTAAACGAACGGCACAGCTAACGTGATGTTATAAGAGTAGATAAAGCGGGAGGGCGTGAAGGATACAAGATGTCCCGTGACACTTCATGTAAACGCACACACAGATCGATATTCATAATCTGTGACATTGATAACAGGTTCAGCACATGCACCATTGATGAGTCCCTGACGAGTAGCTACTAGTGTTATAAAAATCGATTAAATACATGATTAGTCTTTTATTACAACCGATTAAAGTTTAGGAAGCAGTTTGTGTGTAACTGAACATAATGTATTATACATGCTCATACAAGGAAGGCTTGTGGTCTGGAAAAAAAATCTTTAATTACTGTCAGAAACTTAAAGAGAGTAGGACACAATGCAGCAACGAACCTTACCTTGACAATATTTTATCTTAGATTTTCTATTTGATATTAACCAATATCCTCTTGTCATAAGTTTATTATACGCCATATTATGGGCCCCAATGTTGTTTCATTAAACAATTTTATGTAGCAAAAGGTGATATGATTTTATTTCTGGTATTCTCATTGATAAAATGTAAAATTAAAATAAACGGATACAATAACGTTTATGTTACCGATCATTGTTTGTTTAATTTTAGTCATCAAACATGTTATAACCGATTTCTAACAATATAGACAACTTAGTGTAACGGCATTACATACATGGTCTTGTTAATGAAGAAATCTAAGAAAAAAAATTCTATATCTTCCCCTAAGGGTCATGAATCTACATCTTGACAAAGTGGATCAAAATTATACGCTCAGACGATAACAATGGAATATAAACTGAATGGAAAGATTTCAAATTAATAACGCTATATGTTATGTTAAAGGAAAGAGGCTAGTATAAGAAATGTATAAAGAGGAGAAACTTTGGTCCAGGTCTGTTATATTTGGAACAGCTGATCAGCTCGAATCCCTTCTCTCTCGCTCTCTCTCTCATGATTTAAGACACTCCTAACAACCATCATAAATGTCGTTGTTGACAAGTATTTTAGTCAACGGGTTCAATATTTATGAAATAACCTGAAAATCTCTGCACGTTGTCACATTCAAATCACCATGCATTTTGCATAAATCTCGGAAATGTTTCAGTCTTGAAATTTAAACAGTTTAACACACGCCATGGGCCCTGACTCGTGAAATATATTGTTCTGTGTCACCCAGAGAAAAGGATGCGTGTAAGCCAGGGCTCTAGGACAATGCAGGTGGTCTTCCTGCGTAACCAGATTCCTCACAAAAGTTCCGTCCCACTGGAACTCCACCAGTCTGTGGTTTTCACAGTCCGCCACCAGAAGGTTACCGTTGATGAGAAGTGTCACACAAGATGGATAGTTCAGTTGACCATCCCCGGAACCAAGGCAGCCAAACTTCCGCTGGAGGACCCCACTCTCGTCATAGATGCAAATCTCGTGAGACTGTGGGTTAGTGCATACGTACTGGCAGGAGGAACCCAAGGTGACCCTGATAAAGCTGTTGAAGGTCCCGAAAATGACCTGGTGACGACCACTACCCTTCCTCAAGGGCCGTTTTTCTACGCCATTTTTATTTAAAATAAATATCATGTCGTCATCAACAATGAATTGCTGAAGTTTAGGTACAGCTGGGCATATTCCTATTATTGTTATTGGACACCTTGGTGTTAACTTCACCACGCATGCTCCATCTAGCGGGACAAGATAAACATCTGTGCCATCTATGAAAGCAGCCCTGACCCGATTACTACCGTAAGGTTTTGTAATAGTTCCGTCAGTTTTGATGAGATGAGCCGCTCTGATGTCCTGCTCACACACCAGAACTGACCCGCACGGCAGGGCGTGGACCTTCATCGGGACGTGGATGTCCTGTGAGGGCCCGCACTCCACCGACAACAGCTGTTCAGGAACAGGCAGGGGTTGTGGGTTGGCACATTTGAAGACTTGGCAGGGTAGAACACACGCCTGGAGGTTGTACAAGGCTTCTTCAAGCTTCTGGATATGACACATAGAGGCGGATACCATGTGGACGCGGGGGATATTCCCTCGAGCTCTGGTTTTCTCAATACACTCATCGAGTTGGGCCCTCACCTTTTTAACTGTCTCAAGGCTTTCTATCGTACACTCTGGTAACATCTTGTGAGTTTCTTCAATTACACGTCTCCCCTCGACGCATGCTTCACGATAGGTTTTGTAGACGGTGTCCATGGCCTCCTCATGCTGGGTTTCGTGTATTTTGATTATCTTGCTGATGTGTTCATCCATACTTGATCTCACCATCTCCCACGAAGACTTCAAAAGCGTGTGTCTGGCGTGTGTTAACGTACTCGCTTTAGTTACCTCTTTGTCTATTTCTTTTTCTATGTCTTCTAACATATACTGTAGTTTAATTTGTTTTTCTTGGATTCCGGGTTGGATAACCTTGCCACATTTAGATAAACTACACATTGTGTGATCCATGTGTTTATCGGCTATTGCACAGTCCACACACAGTTTCTCAATACACGTCAAGCACAAGTAAGAAACGTCAGCTCCGTGTTTCCGACATAGATCATGAACAAGTGAATGGTCAGAGAAAACCGGGATTTGAACGTGCTGCAACGCACATTCCATACAGAACCGGCGGGCACAGTTTCTGCACAGCGCGTTTATCGGTCGGGATACCCCGGTTTGTGAACATTTCTGACATAACAACCCGTGGGACAATGAATGCACGTCATCGCCGTCGATTATATCTTCATGAAAGTCGCATGACTCGTCGCGGGGATAAGCCGGCACTCCCTCGGCGGGCACGGTGGCGGTCATTTTGCAGATCGGACATTCCAGCTGGTGACGGGATTGCTTAGCGTGGGTGACTCGAGCGTCGTACCACCGCTGAAGACAGGTCAGACAGAATGAATGTCGACAGGGCAGGTGTCGAGGATCTCTGAAGCTTTTACTGTTATAACACAAACAACAAACCAATGGTGAACTGTCACATTCTGTTGCCATTAGTCCTGAAACAAAAAAAAAGTATTTTAATTTCATACAGCTGAATCAACTAAAATACGGATTGATTAGCCCATACTTTCGATACATTAAGAGGAGACCATAGTCAGCAATATATGATTTTATTCTGTGTAAAAAAAACATGTAAAATCTAATATTTTAATGGACCATAAAGGTGCTGAATGTTAAAACTACATCATTAAAAACCACGCCAGGTCCGTTTTTCGTATGCTCTTTTACGTTTTAGTGGTAATATGACTGGGGGCCTGGGCAGTCGCCCCGTGTGGCTATGACAGTGGGTCATTATTGCCCGTCCAAAGTGGTTTTCTCCGAGTCTTCCGGTTTCCACGTCCCCTAACTGACCACCGAGGGCTAATATCCGAGCCATGGAGAGCGTTTCGTGTTAGTTATTATAGCTAGTTGTACAATCCGTGTGAGATAAATATAGTTTATATATGACTTTGATGGTCTCGTAATTTTAAACTTTTAATGTATGTATATATAGTGTGGTCCTTGAGGATAGGAGACACATGGCTTGGCAAGTTAAGATTTTCCTTTTGTTTATTACGTTAAACCGTACTTTGTGGGCTGTGTGTGTCATCTTAGAGTTATGGAAATGTTATAGAACTCGTTTGAAACATCCGTTCTAAATTATTAACTAGTAGTTAAGACACCCGGGGGGAAATTACAGCTCTAAAACATGTAGTCCTAAGACAATCTACCAATGTCTGCAATCAGGTTGGCAAGTCATACATGACCTACGGGTTACTTTTTGTGTACTTCAAGGTTGCCGCGTGACCAGGGTGGCCTGTACTCGTAGTGTTCTGCACACAGGTGACGTCTAATTGATTATGATGTCTAGGATTATCGACCAGGACATTCTCCAGTATTCACAGGAACCTCACGTGCATGTCATGTGACATTACACTTATCGATAAGAACCTGCCTCGTCGATTTGAGCCGCTAGCTGCCTGGTGCATGTGTTTCTCCCAATATAAAATTTAGAATACATTTTGTCATATTTGGAAAGACTGGATGAAGCCTTTAACAAAGTGTGGCAATGCGTATATGCCGACTGAGTTTACAAATAAAGTTCTAGTTTAATTGCACATTTTTTATAGAAAGGGTGTATATGCAGGTAGGCTCTTCTTAAAAGCTCAAACCTACTTGGCACCTCAACAGTCCCACGATCGTTGCTACAGTTATCCTACTCATTTACGTACACTCAAAAACACACATATTCACGCAAAACATGCAATCTATATATTGCCGATATATATCTATAGTCCCACACCACTACCTCCTTATCTCATCTGTCAATACCCCCAACCCCACTACCTCATTCTCTTATCTGTCCAAACCCCAAAACCACTACCTCCCAATCTCATCTGTCCATACCCAAACACTACCACCTCCCATATTTCATCTAATCATACCCTAACACCACCACCTCCTAATCTCATCTGTCAATACCCAAAAAAAAACACTACCTACATATCTCACCTGCCCATAGACCCACACATCTACCTCCTAATCCCATCTGTCCATACCCCTACACCACTATCTTGTAATCTCATCTGTCCATATCCCCTAACCACTACGTCATGATCTCATCTGTCCATACCTCCACAATACTACCTCCTAATCTCCTCTGTCCATACCCCCAAACCATTACCTCCTAATCTGTCCATACCCCAACATCACTACTTCCTAGTCTGTCCATACCCCCACACATCATTCCTCTAATCTCACCTGTCCATACCGCACACCAATACTTACCTTATCTCATCTGTCCATAACCACACAACTACCTCCTGATCTCATCTGTCCATACCCCACACCACTACCTCCCTACTCTCATCTGTCCATATCCCAACAACACTACCTCCTTACTCATCTGTCAATACCCCGAACCACTACCTCCTAATCACCTCTGTCCACACCCACACCACTACTCCCTAATTTAATCTGTCCATACCCCCACAACACTACCTCCTAATATGTCCATACATTGAACCACTACCTCCTCAACTTATCTGTCCACACCTCCCCACACAACTTCCTCCAAATATCATCTGTCCATACCCAAACACCATGCACTACCTCCTAATCTCATCTATTCATATCCCAAAATCACTTCATCCTTATCTCATCTCTTCATACCCTACACCACTACCTCCCTTATCTCATCTGTCTATAACCACACACCACTTCCTCCTAATCTCATCAGTCCAGACCCCCACACCACTACCTCCTAATCTCATCAGTCCATACCCCAAACCACTACCTCCCTTATCTCATCTGTCTACCTCCTAATCTCATCTGTTCATACCCCAACGCCACCAGCTTCTAATCTATGAAACAAACGTTTTGCTTGCTGCCCAATGAAAATGACATAAAACCGCTGCCACCATTTTTTATCGTCCTTTACATCAAGAAAACAAGCTTATTTTAAGTGAATCAGGTCCAATCAGCGTAATGTAACGAAACCATTTTTATCCGGTACCAAAATGTAAATAAACGAGGCAAGCATGCAGGGTCTTAATGATAAACGGCATTCAAATTCAAGCTATATTAGATTCGCCACCTCTACAATTCATCCATGTTAAAAGTGTGAAGACGTGGTGTTTGACTTTCATGGTGGCACTTTTTTGTATATGTATAAAATTCAGTTTTACTTGTACACCATGCTTCGTACGTTTATGTAATTTGTTATATAACATATATTTATCATAAACGAGTTAAGCTGACGATACTTACTGTATTGCTACACATCTGGGCGGGCCGTTAGACCCCTTCAGGCGCCTTGTCTGTCTGATCAGGTCTCACACATGTATATCAATGAACAAACCTACCTGTCACTTGGCCGAGCGCCGCGTATCGATACTCCTTATCTACAAAGACATATCGATGACGAGTCCGTGCTCCCCTGGCATGTCGGTGTTTGTTGTTCTGTAAGATAACCTGACCGATTGATCGAACTACAAGTAATCTGTTAATGTGACTTTCTAACACTGCCATGGAACCTGTTTGTGTTACCAACTGCAAGAATTAATTCGGCCTGCTAACACAGATTGTGTAGTGTTTCATTAAAACTGGGTGTGGGTCTATGTGTAATACTCTGCATCAGAAAGCACCCTGAAAGACTGGAATTTGTGACTGGGTTAAGTAGGCGAATATTCAAAAGTCTTTTATGAGAAGGTAAATATCAAACTAACTGGAAGCAAAGTGTCTAATTGTTACATCAGACCTACCTGAAACCACTCTTATCTATATTTGGACCTATCCATTAAATGACCACCCCTATGGTAAAGTAGGCCGTCTTGGGAGTCAAAACAGTAGGGTCATTCACTTTTTCTCTAACGCTTGAATGAAACAAACGTTGGCCCGGCAAGCCACTTTAACGTGCTAAGGAGCCAAACGTAACGGTGGCTGATTTAGGACACAGAAAAAAAAATTATCTCGAGATCTCGAGATAACATCTCGAGATCTCGACATAAGGTTCGCAAAAAAAAAAATTTAGGAAGCAAAAAAAATTTTAGAAAGCCAAAAAATTTTAGGAAGCAAAAAAAAAATTTTAGAAAGCAAAAAAAAAATTGTTACAAAGCAAAAAAAAATTTTAAGAAACAACAAAAAAAATTTAGGAAGCAAAAAAAAAAATTAGGAAGCAAAAAAAAATATATATCTCGATATCTCCAGATAAAATGTCACACTTGTACGAACCATTCGAAGCTGAATTGACATAAAGCAAAGCAACATTAAAGGGACATTATACGTTAATAGTGCTTACTATTGCAATTATAAAACAAAAACCATGTATACTGTGTTTAACTGAACGGTAATACAATATAATTAATTTAAAATCAATCAAGTTTTTATATTCCTTAAGATAAGGCGAGTTGAAGAATAGTTCAATATAAATTCAATATTTAATTATTCATATCCGTAAGGAAGATGTCAAAGCCTGAATAAACTGAAACATTTTACCTGAACGGCGGATTCAGAGCCATGCTGTTAAATCACTCATATAGAAATGTTTAGGTCTGCATGCATGCATTGTTGGTACCTTATTATTTTAAATATACAAAAAATATGAGCTTCTTTTGTATAATTTCTTTCAGCTTTTGTTTTTATTGAAATGGTGTGTTGTTTTATGGAACATGTATTAGAGCATCATAAATTAAAATATGCTAAAAATGTTTACTGTTTTTTTCGGATAGGTACGCTGGGGGTGGGGTTGGGGTGGGGTGGTGATTAAGCCCCTAAACCCCAAGTCTTGTTCCATTATAGCCACAACTATAGCTCAGATTACCTTTAGTCAACCTATCTTCATAAATGTGTTATATTCATAAATAAACGGCTTAAATATTTCGATCATCTCTCATCATGATTTTTCTTCAGCAAAATGCTCTGCTTTGATCTAAAAGTTGCTATTCACCTGCCTTATTTATAGAATCTTTGTAATACAGGCTTACTCTGCATATACATATTAAAGAAGTGAAGGTAATCATAAACAAAATCTAGGTAAACATAATCTATTAAACCTTTCATAAAAATGAGCCAATCCCATGGGTAAAGGCGGTGTCTTTGTCTATATCCACGTGTTTTTATAACATGGGTCGGGGGGAGGGGGGGGGGGGTGCAAAAATTGTCACCGATCGTAATAGATAGACGTCCGGCAGAAACATCTGGCTTCAATTCAGAGAGTACAGAGTTCTGTAAATGACAAATACTGCATTGCTTCACATGCTCTAACGAATATCAACTAGTGATCTTTCAATTACTCGGTTACATGTTTTTATCTGTATGTTAACACTTGCTCAAGTGCCTTGTGTACAAGTAGCCTGTAGATAAAATGTTTATACGTCAAAGTGGCGTTATAAGACCCATTCCCAGCTAGGGTTACATTTATTTTTTTTTTGCTTCCTAAATATTTTTTTTTTTACTTACTAAATTTTTTTTTGCTTCCTAAATTTTTTTTTTTTCCTAAAATTTTTTGATTGCTTCCTAAAATTTTTTTTTTGCGAATTCTATGTCGAGATCTCGAGATGTTATCTCGAGATCTCGAGATAAATAGGGGAAATCCGTGTAATTTGGACCCCTTAAAGAAAATCTTGGAAAATTTTAAATATATGAAACACATAAAAATTGTAAAATCATTTTTATTGAGGAACCTGGTACAAGAACACTTTCCTGTAAAAGTAGACTTGCAAAATTAATATTACCGACTTTAAACTCAGTGACAAAAATAATTAATTCTGGTCCATATTACACACTCTGAATGTAATATGGACCACATAAAAGTGTAATTTGGACCATTACCTCAACATATTCAAATAAAGTTAATATCCAATTTTAAAGCAGAAATATTATTTTATACTCTTAAATGACCAATAATGAAGAAAAACATATATCTAAGCATAAAAGCAAAAAATGTTTTCCAATTTATCATGAAAGAAAAAGACTTATAAAACACATATCGTCGATAATATTTACTGTAAATACAGCTTGCATGGAGGAAAAAAAATTACGAGACAGAACATAATACTACAGTTACAATTGAAATTTTTAATTTAAGTTAAAATCCACTTCAAAAACGGAAATGTTATTTTAACACATTTATTTACCTATATATGCACGAAGAAGAACATGTTTTCTATTTATTCCTCAATGTGTGTGCACTCTCCTGTACAGGACTGTAATAGACTATACCCCCTCCCCATATCGATCCCATATATGCGTATATATATATATATATATATATATATATATATATATATATATATATTGTTACGGAACCTAATAACAACAGATCACGTAGTCGTGACGAGCATAAATTTTGTTACGGAGATAAATAAAAGTCAGATTCTGTAACATTAGGCAGCGTGAAATGTCTAGGGAATGAATAAAGAAGTGAGTGGTATTTTTTTTTTTGTTAACAAATAATTATAATTTATTCTTAAAAAAATTCTTCATTACAATAAACTAAATCAATACAATTGCACAGTAAAACAACAGCTTAACAGTAAATCAATACAATAACACAGTATAATAAGTAAATTGTACAGTACCAGAGTGTCCAGATCCTAGGCTTTTCTGGCTACCACCACTGTCACAAGTCCTTTAAAACATGTAATCCAGATGAACAGTTCGCGTTAATCTTCTCAGAGAATTCAATCCCGAAATCAATCTTGTTGTAATCCAAAAGTGAGTTCTGGTAAGAGTCCCAAAGGCAAACTGAAGATTGAATAAAATCTGTTACCAAGTTCGAAGAATATCTCTCAGTGCTGCAATTATCGGAAAGGTCCACAAACTGACTCACACTCTTCCGTCTCCGTAGGAATATTTCTGTCTCCCCTCGGCTCTATAAACACAGCCCTCATTTATAACTTTTTCACCCAAAGTCCAGAGACTTCTTTTTCACGAACAATCCAAAGAAGACAACAATACATAATACACACGCGCCGAAAGAATAGACCTGACATTCCAGACTAAAACAAAGAACGCTGTGTTTCTACACCTCAAAGTTCAACCAGTACGGATTACACCGAGCGCTGTATCTCTACACGCCATAGCAACTCCCTACGTCTGCGCTACACGAATCAGAATGTCAACAGCGCACAATAAAAGAGACACCTGTAACAATATATATATATATATATATATATATATATATGTGTGTGTGTGTGTGTGTGTGTGTGTATATATATATATATATGTATGTCGTCGGATGCCCACTTGCCATATTTGCCTTTTGCTTTCCTGGATGCCCGCGTAGTAATGTCGGCTAGTACTAGCCCTTTAAATGTGCCTTCGGTTGTGTAAAGGAATGTTTCCCTGTGCGCGTATATGCGTATGAGCGTGTATTCGCGTAAAACAATAGGTGTGTTTCCATGTGCCCGTATATGCGTATATGCGTGAACTGGCAGACGTAGGCCTATATATTTGTACAGTGGATGGAGCAGGCCTTCCACAATAAGATGCTGAAGAAACGTCATTATACCCCGAATCCTGTGGCGATTTTCACGCATATACGCTGACGGACACATGGAAACACCCCAGGTACAAAATCATATGAGTGATTTTTCACGCATATGCGCATATACGTGCATATGGAATCACCCGGCCCTTAAGTCAATTGCAAGTGTAATCTAGGAGAAGGAAGTAAATCGAATGATATTTTCCTTTGATGTGTAAAATGAACCACCTGTGTGTAATTTGGACCACCGGTCCATATTACACCATAGGGCCTGGTCCATATTACACACAGGAAGTCGATATGCAGATTTTGACCCTGACCTTATTTACATATTATTAGCCAAAATCAAATTGGCCAGTTCTAGACCAATGTTATAAAGCTGTGTAATGTTGGGACATGATGGGATCTTCATTGAATAACAGTCAGAATACTTCGATATTTATATGCATGGAAAATAAGAACAAACTATGAAATTAACATCTTCAAGTTGAATATTTGCCAACACTTGCACCTAGCTTTCCTGCACCGTCATTGGATGCTTCCAAATGGTCGATGCTACAGTGACGAACTTGTCTCGTTTTGGTACTATTTTCCCAAATATGGAAATTTTGGGTGTTTCAAATTACACGGTGGTCCAAATTACACGGATTTCGTTGGACTCGAGTCCGGGCTCGGATAGTGTGGACTCGACTACATCATTACTGTTGTGTTGTTTTATTTATCTGAGGAGAAAATCCTACAAGGTAACGGAGCGTGATAAACCTATGTCTGCCTGAAATCAGATAACGACCCGAGAATGATATTCCTACAACTAAACAATATTCACGTCTAGCATATTACCTTTTCTTGCGATGAGAGAGGTCAGCCGGAATTCGACCCGATTTTTGCGGGATGGCGTTTCCATATGACGAGTTAACTTGCGTAGTTTCGTATGGATGGTTCTGCGATAAATGTCAAATTTTCTTATAAATGTGCAAAATAACGCCTAAGAACACACTTTGCAAACTTCCCGTCAATTCAAGACCAAAAAAGGAGCAATACTAAGGTACAATACTAATGCACGCAGACAGAGTATCGCAACCACAGAGTGTAGTATGATAAGAGGGCGCACGCGCTATCTAACCAATGGTGAGGGATCGACGGCAGCGCCCCCGTGTGGCGAGGAAGACGGCATAGATGGTGAGCCGGTTTGGCCCTCGTCTAGCAGAAACCACTGTGACGGTGCCCACATTAGTTCTAAGTCCAACAACCGAAAAGGAAGGGACACATCACTAATTTCGTTTTACAAAGGAATCGGAGATGTAAGAGTAACTCTTACTTCAATTATTTCAACTTTTTCATGTAATTTTGTTATGCTTGTGGGCGAAAATAGGAACAGTTACCGGGTGAGACGCTGCAGCTGTAAACCTGAATCGTTCCCGTGCCTTAAGCTATTTCAAGTATAGAATGTAAATCGACTTGCCCTAGAAATATAAGAAATACAGTTTCAAATAATGTGGTTCTTTTCATGCAAAGTTGATGTTATAATTAATAGGCACGGCCATATTATGCAGCCGCAGCTCAGTGAATGTTTGGTCCCACTTGAAAAGTTAAAAGCACATTAATTTTTTGGCAGGTCTTGTTTTCATTTCCCAGTCGCATAAATACGAGGGGCATGGGGATATATATCCCCCACATTTTAGCAATGGCGGATGGTCAGAGTAATCATCCTCCTGAAACCTAGTTTAAGAATTGCCATATATTAAAAACATACTTTATTTTTTTTTTAAGTTTATAGTCAAATGTAATATATTTTAAATGTGTCACACAGACAATAAAACTAAAAGTTGTGTGTGTGTATATATATAAATATGTTATTGTATATATATATATATATATATATATCCCTAATTTGATTACCTTCCCAAACTTGAGTCATCTACGCCCCCCGCCCCCCCCCCCCCCCCATGATAAATTATTACCAAGTGTGTCTGGTAATATTAAAGTAAAGATATTTACCACTCCCCTTTATTTTAAAGGTTACAGTCTGAGAAGTATAAAAATTGTACTGTTGAAAGGTCTTTAAACATTACAAAGAAGTCTTTTTTTCTGCTGACAGATTCTCCTTATATTCTTAGGGGTATTAAGGGCACATAATTATAGATGATACATTTGCTTTCTTCAATTTTTTGGTCAAATTTTACACTCTTTGCCACGACCATGAAATATTACATAGATTACTCCCTAAAAATACTAATGCATGCAGACAGAGTACTAAAATCGTCAAATATTACATAGATTACTCCCTAACAAAATACTAATGCATGCAGACAGAGTACCACAACCGTCAATTTTAACATAGATTACTCCCAAACAAAATACTAATGCATGCAGACAGACTACCAAAATAGTCAAATATAACATAGATTACTCCCTAACAAAATACTAATGCATGCAAACAGAGTACTACAACCGTCAAATATAACGATCACTCCCTAACAAAAAACTAATGCATGCAGACAGAGTATCCCGTTCCCTACAATTAGTTTTTTTAGGAGACACAAGGTGGCGCAGCGCTGGCATCCTAGTGTACCTCAGCCTCTTCCACAGGCTCACCAACCCCCATGCAAGTACTGCAGAGTTGCTGCAGACCCTGCGGACAAAGATGAATTTGAGCCATTGATATTATAATACCCGTACCAGCCTCCTTGCTTGTAGTTGTGGGCAGATACTGCCACTTCAGTATCCAAAGTAAAAAGTTAGTTCTAACTTTTAAACTGACAGCTGATATGTAATTTTTCTATGGGAAATATAATACAAATTGTTGAAAATTTGCAAAATGGTATTCTGACTTTTGCAATAGTAAATAATATGTCCAACACAAACATTACTGATCCTGGGGCTAAACGGAGGACAATTAGGAGCAGGAACAATCTAATATGCAAAACACAAGGGCGCCCCTGGTGGCAGATGTCATGCAGGCAGCCATATTTGCTGTTGACATTTTTCAGACGACAGCACTCCAGGTGGTTTCAAATCCACAACATCAAAAGTTTATAATCTTAGACTACTAATATATGCTGGGGATACATTATGCCAGTCTAACATACTAATCGGATTTTAATGCATACATTTTGCGGATAAAAGGTTAGAAGCTGTCAGTTTAAAAGTTAGAACTAACTTTTTACTTTGGATACTGAAGTGGAGGAATCTGACTTCCACTACAAGCAATGAAGCATGTAGGGTATGCTACCGCCAGATTTAAGCCTGTTTTACCTAACATTTGACCCATTTACTGACCCACTTTCATGGTCTGTACTCGATCCCTGGGCCTTCATTTCCTATGTCGGCATGCATGAATGGTTAAACCCCCCCCCCCCCCCCCCCCCCCCCCCATATCATCCGGGTAATCGATTTGCATAACAATGAAATGACCTCAATAGACACCTTTGCATTATCACATTGCATGAACACCTTCCTCGTAAACAATGCCTCATTGTGCATTAAGCCACCGGACTGATCATGACCAGGCATTGTTCTTAATCAAGTTTAGCTCATTGTGCTTACTTGTGGCCAGGTTATTTCTGACACGAACTCACTGGGCACCTGCCGTCAGTTCTTTTCTATGGGGGATTTCTTGCGCATGCCAGTCGGGACCTCCGGATTTTTTTTCAAGTTTCTAGAAAGGAATGGCCTCCAATAACAGATCCACTTGCGATTGCGGAGCGTAGCCATGTGTCCGTGTAAAAGACTCGGTGTATCTCGCTTTGAGTGTGGGTAAGGACAGCATGTTGTTCATGACGCCATGTATATCACTTTGACTAGTATTCTCTTTTCTAGACTATCAAGATGCTACTGATTTTATACATAGAAAACTTCGGTTCACACATTTTCCTGAGACATCCCATACACCAAATATGGACAGAGGATCCGTCTCACTGGCAGGCTTACTCCATAGGCTATCCACAAAACAGACCAAAACCTGATAATACAAATATACCCAACCAGAAAATAATTACCTCAGGTGAAATCAAACTTCAGAAAGTTATTTGTATTCTATATAATGGATGCAAATATACTTTTAGTAGAATGAAATGACTCATGTATTTCCCCCTTTTTCGCTCTTTCAAGCTTTCAGATATTTATTTTAAAAAAATTCATAAATAGCTCTATGGAATGATATATTATATACCACCGTCTAGTAGCAAATGTTATAAAAAAATCGCGAGGAATCACTAAATATGGACATGGAATAATGCGTTGCTCTTGAAACTAAGTTGTGGTTCCAGTCAGGTGTCATCGAGCTGCCACTCCAGCTCGCTCAAACTGTAATGCAGGCGATGAAATTAGAGATGGTAATATTTCACATTGAATATTAAGTTGAAAAGAGATTATGTAATGTCTTAGTATAAGTAGCACGGTATTACCTTGCTCTCTGATTGTCACCACGCTGGTAGTACTTTACATATTTAACACTGAATGATAGTGATATTTATCTTTCGAAACAGGCCTTAAATTAATCAAACAATACTCAGAGATGCGCACACACATACATATGAATACACTTACTTGTATACAAAACGGCCTCGACCTAGTAGGATATAAGTTAAGGGTAGTGGACTTGTCACGACCATGTCACCTTCGGGTCTTCGGGTCTGTTGAATCAGGGAGTTTTATTTTATGTCGCCCATGTTCGGATGACTTTCATTTTCATAGAAAACTGTGAGCCCTCGCACCCTGTGTCACTGACGAGGTTGTTCTCGTATTATCACCCATATTGCCAGCTACCCAGCGATAGCTCAGGCGTCCTTAGCAACGAAGGCTTCACACTCATTCGCACGCAAAAAGATGTTTATGTGAAAATATATTGTTTAAATTTACGTATTTACATTAATTACTCTTGGAGATTAATTCCATGAGAAACTTACTTTATCGACTTTTAGATATTCAGGGGATGTGCCCCTGTTAACTCAGATGGCCACATACATAGCATGCAGCTGATTGTTTCTCAGTTCGCATCGGTTGTATAACTCTTTCAGGCTTGTTTTGTCTCTAAACTGTCATACCTATTAAATATACTTTTTGTATTTCCAGGCTTATTGTATAATATTTGTTTCTAGACAAATTACAAAAACATTGGTGGTTAGGATTTCACGGAATCAGTAATATTTTGTAAGCATGCGCATGTGACACATAAGGTGAAATAGAAGGCGTTTCCTTGAAATATACACAAAAATTGATTTTAAAGTATGACAGTTGAGACATTTAGTCCCGACCGGATGTACATCGTTGGTTTTCTGATGTGACGCTTCATCGTCTGTTTAGGTATCTTTAACTGGATTGACCTAGTAATACACGTCTATCTGTTGCCGTGTGGTATGGGCTTCCCTTGCGATCTAGTTATCAAATTTTGTTGTAGTAGTTTAGATTAAAAAAAAAGTTTTTTTTCAAAAATGACTAGAAATCTTGTACGATTAGAATCTTGGGCAAACCCCTCCCGTTAACATACCACTAGGTTAAATATATATATATATATATATATATATATATATATATATATATATATATGTATATATATGATATATGTGTGTTTGCGTGTTAGTGTAGGTGTAGAAGACGCTGAGATAGCACGACTGGCGGATTCCGAGAGGAAACATGAGGTCCGCAAGGCGAGGATGGCAACTACCTCAACAGCAACCACCGATCACATATTTCCAACATCTGGGAGGTTCTTCCATGACCGGATTGGCCTGACATGTCATCTCCGGGCACACGAACCTTGATTAACTATACAAGAACCCTGATCGTCAAGGTCATCTTCCTAAAGCGAAGGACGAACAACATTATCATCAGGTGTGTGTGTGAAGGTTTGTACATGAGTGTGTGGTGTCATATGAATTATTGCTTCTGAAATAAATATATATATATATATATATATATATATATATATATATATATATATATATATATATATATATATACCCCTTTTATGTATTGCTTCCAGAATGAATTACCAAAATGGGTTTTGCGCATATCAAGAGTGCTTAATATAAATTAAAGTAGGTAGGGTTCGGAAAACCTGTGGTCAAGACCCGAGGTCTGGTGCCATCCTGCATTCAGTCTCTTCAAATAGGGAATAGTTATATTCGGCAGATGCTCGGTAGATGGCGTTTTACTAATAGCTCCATATTTAACAACACCTTTTGTGTTTACTGACTCTGCATGAGGCTGACGATGCGATTCATGAGGTTGCGCTTATATTTCGCTGATTAACGGTCTGCTGTGGAAAACGCGGTTCAGCGCATTGAACGCCGCAGATAGATGTATTATACAATACTGATATAGTTACTCGAGCGCTCTGGACTGCTGTATTAGACCTACCTGTATGTTATCCTTGAAATATGATTAACCCTTTACTGTTTTGGTTGTCACAAAACACCCCCCTTACTGTTCAGATTAATTCTAGGTTTCTCACACTTTCAATTTTGACACACTGTACATTAATGTTATGATTGATAATGTGATCAATTTTTGGTGGATCCTTCTGAAATTTTTAACAAATATTACAGAGATACCAAGCGAGTGATTAATGACTTAACTAATCATAAATTTCACATATATCTATTAGTAGAACCAGGTAAATTAGGTAAATTCAGGTAAGTATATTGTCTTTATTGTTTTAGCATATTTGTACATGAATGTCTACAGTATATCCGAGTGAAGACATTGTAGAATTTAGGAACAATAAGGGAATTATCATCCGCCGGTACCTGGTGTATTGTCATGGAAGATCTAGGTAAAACAGGTTAATGAAATATGATTAAGGTTATTTAATTTATTATAGGTTGGCAGATCTGAAATAAATTAATAAATTAGACAAAACAATATATGATTTGTTCGAAGAAATTTATAAAAAAAATAAACTTGTATATTTGACATGAAATATCATGTTGATTTAAATAAGGGTAAATTGCAATTGCCTACCTGTTCAGGTATGAAGAACTAATTAAGACCAGGTGAACTTCAAAGAAAGGTGATAAAAAATGTAAACTGACAGATTTATCCATCAAATATGTATAAAACCCTATGAAAGTAGCCAGAAGTCTTCCAGAATGGTAAAATCTAACATTTGTATATGTATTTCAACCTTTGTAATGTTAACTTAGACCGTTTTGGTACTCCCGGTAAAGCGTGTATTTCCCGTTTTGTCGCCCGGTGACAGTTCTTTTCGGGGAATCCCCGTGGAATTGCATGATGGTTAACAGTGTCAAAACGATGTCAGACGTCTTTTTTTTTATCTTGAGACATAATAAACATTCGCGAATTTTAGTCAGTAAACTTTATTGAACATCTTTTCATATTTATTTTGTTCAAAACATATTCTGAGATTTGTCAAAGCACGAGGTCTATCGAGCGGCAAGTCCGACGGCCGCCATCTTGAAAATTTGTGACATCGCTCGACCTTCATAACAGGCATCATAAACACAGAAAATGGCTTTAGGAATGAGAAATATTCACATTTTAAGTACAAAATGATAATAATTTAGATAGATACCAATCTTTTGTGGAAGTTTTATTTGAGTTATTGTCATAACAACCCGGCACGGTCAGTTGAAACATTGCGCTTGTTGGCGAACCTTGTGTCACTTGCCGACTCATTTCAACCAATCGGCTTGCCAACAGAGTCCTAATTAGAATTTAAATAATATTCACGAGAAATTCCCATGTAAATAAATAAAAAATTATCAACTTTATGGTAGGGGTGTCCCTGAACAATATGGAAATGTGTTCAATGGCGTGGCATAGATATTCAACGCAAATAATTAGCAGGGAAAATTGGATTAGGACGGTGAGTCCATCGTGCGTTATCGTGGCTTATGAATACAGCGTATTAGTTTTGTGATGGGCGTCCAGGGGGCGTCCCAAACAGCAACCGGTTAAAAGAAGAAGTTGGTTGGTATATTGATCATTTTTTATGAAAAAAAAATTCTTGGTTATACTTATATTTTCAGCCATTTAAGAAAGGGCTACAAGGTAGTACATTATAATGATATTTGTTTAATTTGTGCAACTTATCGGGCAAGGTCAACGAGTGCAGCTACGTCAACATTCACCGGGTCACCTTTCCGCCAGATGTCGGTTTTTAGCTCAGCTGACTGTAGGTCATCTGAGCTATAGCGTTCACTCTTTGTCCGTCGTCCGTCCGGCCGTCTGGCCGTCCGTCCGTTAACAGGACACAAACTGTAACTGCTGCACCTAGAATCTTGTAACTTGACTTCCTGGGAGGTTCATAAAAAATCTCCTTGGAAACCTGAAATTAGGTCTCTGTTACCCATATTCTTCGAGCTATGGGGCTCCGAAGTACCCCCCAGAATAATGGAAAATTTGATACAAAAGCTCAATTATCTGAACAACTAATGCAGTGTTCACCATGATTTTTTGCATGGTTATTGATCATGGAGTGTTTCATCAGTTTCTGCAGTCTGGTGGCGCCACCTGTATTTTTTAGATTTTTACGAATTTTTTTCTCCATTTTTGAGACCTCTTAAGATGTGGTCATCTGTTAACAGGGCACAAATCGTAACGACTGGACCTAGAATCTTCTCACTTGACCTGCGGTGAGGCCCATGAAATGTCTCTGTGGAAACCTGAAATTAGGTCTCTGTTACCCATAACCTCTGAGCTATGGGGTTCTGAAGTACCCCCCAGCATAATGGAAAATTTGATACAAAAGCTCAAGTATCTGAACAACTATTGTATTAATCACCATGATTATTTGCATGGATATTGATCATGGAATGTTTCATCAGTTTCTGTAGTATTGTGGCACCACCTGTATTTTTTCTATTTTTACGAATGTTTTTCTCTATTTTTGAGACCTTAAGATGTGGTCATCTCTTAACAGGGCACAAATCATAATGACTGGACCTAGAATCTTCTCTCTTGACATGCAGGGGGGGGGGGGCATGAAAAATCTCCTTGAAAACCTAAATTTAGGTCTCTGTTACCCATATCCTTCGAGCTATTGGTCTCCGAAATACCCCCAGAATAATGGAAAATTTGATACAAAAGCTCAAGTATCTGAATAACTACTGCATTGATCACCATGATTCTTTGCATGAATATTGATCATGGGATGTTCCATCACTTCCTGCAGACTGGTGGCACCACCTGTATTTTTTTCAAATTTTTACGAATTTTTTTCTTTTTTTTTTTCAGTCCTGCAATGAAACTGTCATCTGTTAACAGGGCAAAAAATCGTAACCACTGGACCTGGAATCTTCAAACTTAATATCCAGGGAGGTACATGAAAAATGTCATTGAAAACCTGAAATTAGGTCTCTGTTACCCATATCCTCTGAGCTATCGGGCTCATAAGTACCCCCGAAATAATTAAAAATGTGATACAAAAACAGTGTTTGTTTCTGGAGAACTCCTCTGAGACCCTTGGACTGATCTTCCGTAACCCGGCATAGTTGTTCCCTCACCTATGTAGTTGTGCATAACAAAGACAGGTGGCACCACCTGCAATCCTTTCTGGGCAGTCTGAATCTGGGTGTCTTTTAGATAACAGCCGATATCTCAGGAGTGGCTCAATGTATTGAGCTGAAAGTAAGCATGTATATAGATCTTGGATCTCTCCATCTTGTAATTAAATTAAACAATCCTTGAATTCAGCAGAGCGTCATGGCCTATGGGCCACTAGTTTTATTCTTGTGAATCCGATGCTGCAAGTGTGTCACGTGACGACACATCGTACAGATCCTACAGATCATTAATGTCATGTACCAATGATTTTTTTTTTTAGGAGGGGGAGGGGAGGAGATTACAGCGGACTTATACTTAAATAATGAATAAAAGTCATGACTAATAGGCCTGTGGAATGCAATATTAAAGCTATGTTTCCAGGTGCGCGTTTCTGCTTTTATATGCATGTATGCGTGAAAATTGCTCACATGATTTTGTACCTGTTGCGTGGTGTTTCCATGCATGTGTATGTCAGCATATGTATGTATATGTTAAAGCCAAGATCCTGATTGGCCCAGACCAGATTCAGATCATGATTAAGCCCAGCCTAAATCACGATATCTAATTAATGTAAAAGAGAATAACTTCCTGTCTAATCAATTGAAGGTTATGTCTACCCATACCTCTAATCAAGCTTATGACTCTAAATCTACTGGCTGACTTCATGTCCACAAGGCTTTGATAAATTATCAAGTCAATGAAAAATTGTTTATATTTATAGAAAGTTTTTGTTTTTATTCATATATACATGGTGCATGTAGGTAATACAAGGAGAAGAAAGTTTATTCGTCAAGTTTAACATATTGTGAATGTTTACAAAGGTTAAGTTGTGTCACAGTTATAAGTAGTATTCTTTTATTTCTTACATTAATTATTTATGTCGGGTATTAGTCATACTAATATTCATGCACTTGTTCAATTATGTATTTGAACTATGGCATGGCAGAAATAAAATGTAGTCATGACGAAATTAGATTTCTGTTAGGATCGGGAGCTGGGCCTTGACATATACATTGTGCGAATGTGCGTTTATGCGTGATTAGCAATTTTCCGCATGGGGCATGGTTGTGTATATAAGGGGGTACAGGGGGCCTTTTTCGGTGCTTCTTTGCATACCTCTTACGTCCCTTTTAGTCCATTAGTATTGCATTAATCAATAAAATAAGATTAATTTTATATTAAGTTTATCCCTTTCCTTACTATTTCTTAGATAAGTCTCCCTGTTTCAGCCATCTCTATTTTAGAGAACTCGAAGCAATCCAGTGGCTCAGTAGCGGATCTGGAGGGGGGGGGGGGGGGGTCCAAGGGGTTCGGAACCCCCCACCCACCAACCCCCCTTTTTATCACAAGAAACTTTAAGGGTTTTAGACAAAGTTTTGCGGCCTGGTACCTCCCCCCCCCCCTCCCTTTTTTCGGACCTGGGGACTTTTTTTAAGGGCTTCCATTAGTCTTCCTGGGTTGTTGGATCCCCCCCCCCCCCTTCCTACATCCTGGATGCGCCCCTGCTGGCTGGAAACGTAAATTTACTTATTGGTCAAAGGACTGTCAGACAACATGCATTCACATCATTTTTACAACAACAAGTTGTGTTACAGTTTATATATCAACATACCATTGGTAATTTTTTATTTTTGTTTACCCTCATTTGGGCCGACAGAACCTTTGTTCATACCTTAATATCTTTTTAATATATATGCTCACGGTTTAACAAGTGATATTTTTTAGGATATGGGCAACTGAACACATGGCCTTATTATATTTGTTTGAGACACTTGGTGTTCCTATTTATAGAGATGCTGAGTGAAGCAAGGGTTAAAGTTTTGACTTGCCATTGTGCCCCCGAATAGCAAAATCCTGGATCTGCCACTGTGGGGTCGTGATTTCCATGTAAAATTACGTCATCTAGCATTTTGGAGGAAAACCTGGTGGATCCATTCCGACATAGCTAGGTTTTACATAAATACTAGTGATGTGCCGATTAATCGATGAAATCGATGATTGGTCGTTTCCTTTCCGAATCGATTATATCGATTGCATTAATTGCATTATCGATTAGGGCCTAAAAACGGTTATGAATGCACATGCAAAGAACCTAACCCTGTCAGAGATACATGAACACAAACAAAGAACATCAAAACGGAACCTTGCGCATCTAACAATCATCCAATGGCATGTCGACTTCGGATGTGGGTGGATAGATTCATTATGATTTCATTGTGAATACTGATGTACATTTTAGACTGTATACATTGGGGTCAATATTTTAGGTATAGGCTATTAGTGCGCAGCACATTTTAAAGTAATATAGAAAGTACTTAAAATAATCGATTAATAATCGATTATCGGTAGTTTTTACATCGAAAAACCAATTCCTTTCACATATATATATATATATATATATATATATATATATATATATATATATATATATATGTCAGAGACGAGATTGAAATCCAGGCGGATTTTAAATTCGCCTAGACGAGATTGCGATTGTAAAATCTGCCTGATATCACTTGGGCGAGTTTAAAATCTGCCTAGGCGAGATTAAAATAGTGATCTGATCTAATTTCCCAATAAATTATGCATTGTAATTGACTTATGAAAGATGTTTTCAGTCAGATTTTCAATATTTTAACACTGAATGGTTACTTATAGTTCACAAGTAATATATTTATTAATATTTACAGAATATTAGATTATTAATTAAATAATTAACATTAATTTTGGAAATGGAAAATTTTATATTATATATTTTTTATTAATATGGTTATGACTAGTTCACAAGTAATATATATTTAATATTATTTACAGAATATTATTATATTTATGTAATAATTAACACTAATTTTTTTATTTTATATTTTTATTTATAAACTATGTAATAAGAAACTTACATTGGTATTGTATATGGCATATTCAAATGATATATGATGTGGGCTGCTGCTGATTATTTACATAATAATTTTGTTGTCAATATTAATTTGAAGGGAAACTGGTATTAGTAATATTAGTAATGTAGTATTTTAAAAAGACAAAAGAAACAAAGCTCATTTATTTTTTATCAATATAATTCAATGCATGTTCACATGCATAAATGATCTATAACTCTATGAATCTAGAAATCATATGATATAATACTGTCCAAAAAAAGGCAGTTATCTGGTAACACAGTCTACATAAATATTGAAGCTTCACAAAATGCCTCACAAAACATTAAAAAAAAAGATCAGAAGAATATTATATACATTATAAGAAAAGACTAAATAAGACAAAGAAATATTCACTTGCATACATCTGTGTATCAACTTTTACCTTTTCTCATATGATGTTTAATTACCTAAAAAAAGGATGGCGTATCAAAGTCCATCATAAATACTGATACCCTGCATATTTTGTACCATAAGTGTACATGTTTTGACTGTTGAGTGTTGAACACCAGGGTGAAAAGAAACATTTGAACTAGATCAACCAACTAATTTGTTCTGTTTGTCCTGTAAGAATTGTCAAATAGGATGATTGTTTATGTTAATGTGTAATATACTCATTAAATAGTGAAGTAATAGCTATCTAAACTAATCTTTCTATCTGTCTATCTATCTGTCTATGATTGATTCAATATGCAAGTGGATGACTTTTTCCCCCAGATTTGCTCTTCCTAATATCTCATAAGTGTGCTTCAATATACCTCTTGTTACTCTCTAATTGCCATATATTTAAATACAATTACAAATTATTTTTTTTTGTAAAAATTATTAGTGATATTTACAATCCCAATGTTGTTAAGAAAACTGGAGAAAAAAAAATAAAGATTAATTAATGTTTAGCAAATAATTGGTATGATAAGGATGCTGTAGGCCACATGAAACACATCAAAGGGTCAAATAATAATCAAATATCTATTTCATAATTCTGTTTCCAAAATTAATGTTAATTATCAAATGAATAATTATTACATTACTGTAAAAAAGTTAATTATTACATTAATACTATAATATTCTGTAAATATTAATAAATATATTACCTTTTAACTATATATAACCATTCAGTGTTAAAATATTGAAAATCCGACTGAAAACATCTTTCATATGTCGATTACAATGCTTAATATATTAGGAAATTAGATCAGATCACTATTATAATCTCGCCTGGGCAGATTTTAAACTCGCCTAAGTAATATCAGACAGATTTTAAACTCGCCTGAATGACACCAGACGGATTTTAAATTCGCCTAGGCGAGATTAAAATCCTGGCCTGCTCCATGATGGATTTTAATCTGGCCTAGGCGAGATTGCGATTGTGATCTCGTCTAGGCGAGTTTAAAATTTGTCTAGCCGAGATCACAATTGCAATCTCGCCTAGGCGAGATCACAATCGCAATCTCGTCTAGGCGAATTTAAAATCCGCCTGGATTTCAATCTCGTCTCTGACATATATATACGCAAATATAGGAAAGCAGATTGGATTGAACTGTCAGTCTCAACAAGCTTTTATAATGCTAAGGGTGAAGAGCCATCTGCCGAGCATTTGTGTAACTATTCCTATAGATTACATATCCACGTGTCAAACATGGACCTGGACATACAGGATACGTGCACGCGTCTTTTATTTAGCGATACAAGGTTAGGTTAAAGTAGGGAATATTGGATTCAAATTTTCAAAACACTTCCGAAAGAATTTTTTTTACCTCAATCATTGCTTATTTGGGTCATTCTACAGAAAACGACCCAATTCATGAAAATTCATGTCCCTAACATTTCACAGTGCCATTGTAGGCCTACACACACACACACATATATATATATATATATATATATATATATATATATATATATATATATATATATATCATCTGTCATTGTGCTTTCTGGGTTTAATTTTAGTATCTTATATTTTCTGCTTAATTTGGGTATTTGTATAGCAAAGTAATACCTAAAATGCTTCAAATCTATACTTAATGGTTCAAAGGTCATTTAAAATTACCTGTCCCCAGGCCATAATAAAAAACTGATTATCCTCTTTATTTTTAACAAAAATGGTATAGGCCTAGAATTTTTGCACTCTTTATGTATAATAAAGTCGTTCCTTAAAAACTTCCACAAGTTCCTTTCATCCCTCTTAACTTTCCACTTTAATTGCGATTAAATGTGTGTTCCCAGATTTTTTTTTGGTCAACACCGCGTTATAAAGACGACTTGATCTCCATGACACGATGTTGTTTGATTACTTCTTGTTTAAAGCCCACCTAAGTTGAAGAAACGTGAAAGAATGACTCCACAAAACCATCATTACCGGTATGTATTTTGTCATTTTATAACAAGAAATTTCCATAATTGTGTAAAAATGTCCGTATATTTATTGCTGTTTAACACCGTTACCTATATTTCTCCAAAATGATGGAAGTATTTATGCTTTTCTTAGTTATGGAATATAGCTCACACTGTCAACACATACATTTACTGAGTACTAGAAAGGTTGAATGAGTAATTAAGTTTCTTTTTATAAATATCGTGTCTTTTTTAACACCATTGTTAATCAACACCGTTACTTTTCACCTTTAACGTTGATGAATGTCTATGAACGGTGTTGAATCAAAAGGTGACAGGATGGATGTAAAATCTAAATTCTACAAACTCGCATTGTTATTCAGGAATTTCATGGTTTTCATAACGATCACTGTGTTATGTATTTTTATTTATTAAACTTGAAATTTCATAAAAGAAATCTGCCTGCTTTAAGTAATAATTTTGCCAATGATTACATTTATTGTAATAAAGCACCGTGATCCTTCTTCAACACCGTTATATTTTGAAAATAGACATAATTTCAAGAAAAAACTGACTTAGGCCTAAAACATATTAGAAAAAGCCTTTATCTCCCTTTTTTTATTTACCGAGGTAGATTGCTATATTTTCCTCCTATTTATTGCATTATACCTTCTGCATGAGGGTTGCGGTTGTATTTTGTTTCAGGATTAGCCAAAACGTAGCTCGTAAAATTAAAAATATGCATTTTACAGGGTTTAAATACAATATTATTTTAAATACATCGTAGAAGTAACCTGTCTTATTTTTTTCTAAATTAATTATGTGGGACCGTGAGAGTGGCATGGAAATATCCAACTCAATCTTTCATTATAATTTCTTAGCACTGCCTGTAACGGCACATATAGGGCATTAAATTAGCCAAAACTATTAACTTTTCATGAAATAAAGTGTTCTGCTGAAAATAATTTCATATAGTTTACATTTCTTATTTCCATGTGGCACTTAATAAAATAAATATTAGGATAAGTCATTTTTTAGATGTTGTACCTGTTGAAATGGGTCGTTTTTCGTAGAATGACCCATCTAACATTAGCAGGCATCAACAGTATCCACTAATGAAATAATAAACAAAATTGCACAACTTTCAGTTGGGCCACCGCCGCCATCATGCAAGTAAGCTTATAGGCCTAATTATCGAGTTGACGGATCTGGAGAAACTGACACCATCTCTGGAGATGGTTTCGCAGTTTCGCCAAAACCAGTTTCGATTTCCGTAACTGGCCAAAACCGAAATCAGTTTCGAATTTTCGAGTGGGCCCTTACTGTAGGAAAGCCATGATAGAGCGGAACTCGTCCCGGGACGCCGGACGCAGGGTTCCCGATCGATCGAACCCCTCCTAATTAGGCCTAATATAATATATTTAGCGTACTCCAAGTATGATCAAATCCCAGCTAGCCTTAGCATCGTTGCTTATCTTATTCCATAATTTCAAAACGCCTCACCTTGCAGCTACTCCAATTTAATCAGAATTTAATTAAGTAAAGCTTCACTGTGTTACGCCTTAAAACCGGAGTCATTCAATTTTCTTGAATTACCTAGCATCCTGTGTGAATGAGACTTATAGAGCCACTTGCACTCTTTTCGAATTGTAATTTAAGGAATCAGCCTCGTGGAAATCCGGCGCATTTATAAATCTATTTTGTCGTGGATTGTATATTATAATATTTGATCCACGTGCTTGTAGCTTTCAGAATTCAGCCAGTGCAGAAAGTCACGTGTCCGGGAATCCCACATGTTAGGGTGTCCCAGTAATACACGTGGTCAGCAACATACAGCGAGAAAACCACGCTCTCCCGTGTCACTGATTCGGACCCGGTAACTGCCATATTTTATCTTTAAAAAAGGAATGATGCTGTGTACTGCGTAAGTCAGTTTCAACATTCCATACAAACTTCGATTCCAGCTATATGTCAACGACTGCTGCTTTCATATTCAAATTCTATTATGGTCTTTCTCTGGATCCTATCGTTCTATGTTGACGATGTTCCGTCCAACAAATTTAGCATAAGACGCTATATAGTGTCCATGCAGAGATGTCCTTTTGCAATGCTGTGCAGTGTTACAAGCCCTTACATGCTGACGGGCCCGGCGAGTATTTTAGACTCGACAGGCTCCCAGTTAACGTACCGGTGACAGTTAAACAGTTATTAAAAATGTGCTAGTATGTTCTGAAATTTAATGGTGCACAAGAACAAAATATAAGTCTTTAGTTATATATATATATATATTGCATTTTGAAGCATATTGATTCGTTGAGAATCGAGAGAAGCAATCAACAACATTAGAACCAGAACCAGATGCTTATGTTAACAACATTAGGACCAGGGCCAGTAGCTTATGTTAACAACAATAGAACCAGGGCCAGGTGCTTATGTTAACAACATTAGGACAAGGGCTAGGTGCTTATATTAATAACATTAGGACCAGTTACAGGTTCTTATGTTAACAACATTAGGACCAGGGCCAGGTGCTTATGTTAACGACATTAGGACCAAGGCCAGGTGCTATGTTAACAACTTTTAAGACCAAGGCCAGGTGCTTATGCATGTTAACAACATAAGGACCAGGGCCGGTTGCTTATATTAACAACATTAGGACCAGGGCCAGGTTCTTATGTTAACAACATTAGGACCAGGGCCAGGTGCTTATATTAACAACATAAGGGCCAGGTGCTCATATTAACAACATTAGGGCCAGGGGCTTTATTAACAACATTAGGACCATGCAGGAACAGATGCTTATATTAACAATATTAGGACCAGGGACTGGTGCTTATATTCAGCGAAAGACATGATCCGTTGACAAATAGGAGGAATATTCCGTAGCACACGTCCAGCGTGTTCGTATTAATCATACAGGTATAGACTGTACAGATACAAGCACAGGTTAATTAGATTATTTGTATTGTACATGTGAATACTTGATGTTTTGTTGTCCGGCAAATATTAATATTTTAATCCTTTCTATAAAATATACAGGCCCGCACCTTGGTCTATATACGGTATGCCCGGCCTTGCATGGTCATCGAATATTATATATATATATATATATATATATATATATATATATATATATATATATATATATATATATATATATAAATATAATCATTAACCTCAACCTTGGGCCGTATCCGCACTAGCAAATAATCCGGATCGTGAATCAGGGCACTAATAAGGCACTAATCCGCATCAGTTCGGTTTACTGTATTCCGCTTGAAGGATGGTCGATAGTAGACAGTAGGCGATTTACTTAGTCCGGTTTACACTTAACCAGTCTCTTGGGCGTACAGGCAAATTTTATCCGTTTCTGAATTGCGTGAGGTCATGCAGTCGTGCTACCATTTGACGAAATCGTTCCAGGAAATTATCAGTTTTACAGCACAGTAAATTGGATTAAAAACCCAGTGCGGACGGCATATTCACGTTTTATTGAATAAAAGTGCGGACACAAATTTCCAGGCTAAAGTAAATCGGTTCAGTATACAATGCGATATAGACTGAACCAAGTGCATGCGGATACGGCCATGCATATATTGGAACTGTCTGTGCGCAATTATAGTTAACCGCATAAACACGTGTAGCTTCTTCTACCGAGATCGCGCAACCGCCTCTACAAAAGGAATCGTAGCCAAGTGAAATATTGAACTCGACTAAAAAAATTAAAGAAAGAAAAGATAGCGCTCAGACGGCTTGTATATAGTTGAGGAGTTCAGTACCCCCCTCCTTTAGGCGCTCATTCATATACAGCAACGATTATATAGGTGATATAGATGAAGGGATGTATAATTATAAAGGTATAGATAAGGGGATGTATAATTATAAAGGTGATAGATAAGGGGATGTATAATTATAAAGGTGATAGATAAGGGGATGTATAATTATAAAGGTGATAGATAAGGGGATGTATAATTATAAAGGTGATAGATAAGGGGATGTATAATTATAAAGGTGATTGGTAAGGGGATGTATAATTATAAAGGTGATAGATAAGGGGATGTATATGATAGGGTGATATATAGGATGATTCTGCATGGGCTTTGCATGGTACAAGATTACGTCTTAAGGAGAAAAGAATTTATTTTTGCCTGTTGTGTGCTAATGTGTTATTTAGTGGGATTTGTACTGAGTTTAGTGTTTTATTCTGTTATTTAAGTGTTGACGGATTGTTCTTTCATGCGTGTGGTCCTAATATAGCCTGGGCATCTGTTTGTGCCTGCTCACATGTAACCCGACTCGTGTGACCCGACATAGCTTTTTGTTTTAGCATGTAGCTCATATTTTTTTTTATTTTCTCAAAAATAAAACAGACATATCTTTGAGTGATTTGTTTTAAATACTTTATCTTCGATATTGTCAAGAATTCATCTGAGGACAGAATGATTATGAAGAAATATCACGGTATACGTCATTATTTAAATATGAAAAGTTAGTCGTAAGGAGAGCCTCTTTGTCGGAATGATCCGTCCTTCCTCACGTTCTTACATTTTATTCCGTTATCACATGGAGGGTCAGTGTGGTCCGTACCTCGCACCTGCATGTAAATTTGTGGTCGTTTACACTGCCTCCATCATGAGGATATGCGTTCATTCCCATTTGTGTGTGTGCGTTTGTGTGTTTGTGTATGTTTACAACATAACTAATCATGAACGGAATCTCATGGTATTTCGGGAATGGACCAAGGAAAAATAAATTGGATTTTGGCATGGATCCACCTCATAATCTGGGCCCAGGGAGGACGTCCAGGAATATTCACAAATGTACATTTACTTATAATGCACGAATGAACCTTGGAATATGGGCCGAGTAAGGGAATGCTAACTTTTTTAACCTCCCAAATTTCGGACAGCCCGCATGGTGTTTTCCGGATGCTTGCATTCCGGAGAATGCAGATTTCTAGTTTTTTAATATATAAAGGTCTCTATTATGTATGCCATGATATATTAATGCTAATGAAAAAATAGTGATAACTGATATTTTTAAATAAGCAAAACTGTAAAGTTCTGTTACATTAGATAAGCATAACTGTAAAGTTCTGTTATATTAGACAAGCATATAACTGTAAAATTCTGTTACATTAGACAAGCATAACTGTAAAGTTCTGTTACATTAGACAAGCATAACTGTAAAGTTCTGTTACTTTAGACAAGCATAAATGTAAAGTTCTGTTACATTAGATAAGCATAACTGTAAAATTCTGTTACATTAGATAAACATAACTGTAAAGTTCTGTTACATTAGATAAGCATAACTGTAAAGTTCTGTTACATTAGATAAGCATAACTGTAAAGTTCTGTTGCTTTAAATAAGCATAACTGTAAAATTCTGTTACATTAGATAAGCATAACTGTAAAGTTCTGTTACATTAGATAAGCATAACTGTAAAGTTCTGTTACATTAGATGAGCATAATTGTAAAGTTCTGTTACATTAGATGAGCATAACTGTAAAGTTCTGTTACATTAGATGAGCATAACTGTAAAGTTCTGTTACTTTAGATAAGCATAACTGTAAAGTTCTGTTACATTAGATAAGCATAACTGTAAAGTTCTGTTACATTATAAGCATAACTGTAAAGTTCTGTTACATTAGATAAGCATAACTGTAAAATTCTGTTACATTAGATGAGCATAACTGTAAAGTTCTGTTACATTAGATAAGCATAACTGTAAAGGCTTCGAATATAGAAAATGAGTATTTCATAGTGATAAACAAAATATGCATACTAAGTTATAGTGATAACTGATATTTTTAAATAAGCAAAACTGTAAAGTTCTGTTACATTAGATAAGCATTACTGTAAAGTTCTGTTACATTAGATGAGCATAACTGTAAAGTTCTGTTACATTAGATGAGCATAACTGTAAAGTTCTGTTACATTAGATGAGCATAACTGTAAAGTTCTGTTACATTAGATAAGCATAACTGTAAAGTTCTGTTACATTAGATAAGCATAACTGTAAAGTTCTGTTACATTAGATAAGCATAACTGTAAAGTTCTGTTACATTAGATGAGCATAACTGTAAAGTTCTGTTACATTAGATGAGCATAACTGTAAAGTTCTGTTACATTAGATGAGCATAACTGTAAAGTTCTGTTACATTAGATAAGCATAACTGTAAAGTTCTGTTACATTAGATGAGCATAACTGTAAAGTTCTGTTACATTAGATGAGCATAACTGTAAAGTTCTGTTACATTAGATAAGCATAACTGTAAAGGCTTCGAATATAGAAAATGAGTATTTCATAGTGATAAACAAAATATGCATACTTAGTTTAAATGGCTGAGAAAATGTAAATGAAAGAGATAAAACCTGTTGGACTCATTTTGTGAGATTTGATTTAAAAAGAATAAACCAGTATTTATGCCAAATCTTACATAATACCGTTTAAATTCAGCGTCTCACTCACTCATTCGACTGGCAGTTTTGCGTGAAGTACTTTATGGATACTTGTCAGACAGGTGGGTGGAGCTAAAGTTACTTCATGAAAAAGTTTCAATCGAATAAATATAAATTGACATTTGCATTTTACTACGAAAAACGTGTTTATTGTATTTATGGAGTAATTTTGCTATACGTATGTAGAACTGATCCATACTATAAGTAATGCATGAAATTTTTTTAACGACTTGGCAAAACCCATAGCGAATGTGAGTGAGGGCAAGTTGTCTGCGTACGGTATGTCGTCTGCCAGGAGTGGATGCCAAGAAGTGCACAGATTTGCCAGATAGACCCACACGGCATCACCCCCGGCGTGCCACGTAGATCCCAGATTCCTCGCACCTTACACGGGTTTCATGTTCAGTGATAGCCGCCAAACAAATATACTTCATGTATATCGCGATAACATGTACAAACTATTGCATGCAAACAATATACAGTGATTGTGTGGCGGGTCCCGGCCGGAGAGGTGTGTGTTCACGGAGATAGATCTGGGGGTACGGGGTGTGTGAGGGAGGCAGCGAGCAAGCTGTAACAGCCGCTAAGACACCAGAACCCCTCAGCTTGGACAGACAGCCTCTTGCTAGCAGGCTGTTCGGACCGGCGGCCTATCTGTCAAGTCGCAGAAACTCCGGCTGAAAGACTGTGTTTTAATCAGTTAATTTAACCTGTTTAGTTATGAACAGCTGACGTTTGGCGTAGTATTTCTCATAATTCTGGTTGTGCGCGGTTTGTATCGAGGAATACGCAGGAAGTCTATCAAACTTGAGAAGTTCCCGCTTTAGATACTGACTGAGTCGTCATCCAGCCCAGCTTGATGATGGAAGGGCCAGGGAGGCTGATACCGGTCCTGGCGGTGTTCTTCTTGGTTTGTCTGGCGGCAGCTACCCCTCACTCGGTGAGTCTTATAATGTACATGTAGATTTTAAAGTAGCTGGAATATAGTATTTAATACCAACATCAAAGAATTTGTCAATTCCCTGGCACGCGGCAGTCGTTCAGTTCATCTCGTTTCCATATCACTTTCAATTATGTGCAATCACTTAGCGCCCTGAGCCTCATGAATACCGTGTGAGCGTCTATAAATACATCAGCCAGATCAAATACTCAAGTATATATAAACATACTAAGTTATGTTTGATCACAAGTCAACGGTACAGACACTGGTTTCTTTTACACGCCACTGCGGTTTTACTAGTAATATCAAGTTATGCGGTTCCACCAGTAATATAAAGTACTGCGGTTTTACTAGGTGTACGTCTTGTCTATTCAGCATTCAGCAACAACAATATAAATAATAACTTAAAACTTAATAACTGATCAGTAATCTAAATCTGATGCCATCACATATCTTAGATCATACATATGTGCTTGCTACATAAAAATAGATTATAGAAACAAAAGACCTTGGGTTAAAGTTCTTAGAAATTGGAATTGGAAACATGTTTGAAATGATATATTTGAAATAAACAATATTGTTATTATTAAAAATTGTTAGAAATACAATTGGAATCAGGACAATATTTTAAAAGGTTTAATAGGGCAGCTGAGAGTAAACAGGATGGAGAGCTTTTAAATGTATTCATTATTAACTCTCCATAGTTTTATATATATCAGTGTTTGTACTTTCCTTATCTCTCTCTCTCTCTTTCTCTTTCTCTCTCATGTATCTTAGTTATCTGTTGCACCTACATGACTACAGAAATGGACATTTGCATGATAAAGCAGAAATGAAATTGGACCTGTAAGTTTTGTGTGTAAAAAATGGTGTGTGTTCTCAGAATAAATTTTTGTCATTTAAATAATTTGAAAAAAAACCTTTTGTGTTAATGAAGACAGGCTGTGGGAGTCTTTCCAGCTTCTATGAATGTGTATCTAGAGTTTTATCATTTTGATAATTTTCCATAAATGAATTTCAGTAAATTAAAAAACCAATATTTCTGAATACTTAATATCTAATCATGAAGTATTCACTTTCTTTTACAAGTCATTTTGTTGACTCTGTGAACTCACAAAAACATCCTGGTGACAGTGATGTAAGCTCCAGAACGAGAAATGTATGGGGGAATCACTGACAAACCACAAAACAGGCACACAAAGATCAACTCAACAGCTTGCTAATTCAGAACAGACCTGTGAGGTTTTTACAGAACTATATTATATTTTCATTGTGATTCTTGATTTGTCAGTTTCAAGAAAAATAGCATAATAAGTTTCATTCAAGAAAACCTGTTAGAATGATAATCTAATACACTCACTGTGTTATAAAATCATGGGAACAGTAAAGCTCCAATCAGCACAGGGAGAAGGGGTTCCCTGTGCTTCACAGAATACTATTGCGAACTTTGACCTGAGAAATGCACCAGTTGACCCCTGGGTCAATCAGCCCCATCTGACTGTCTTCCTATCAGCTTCCATGGTCTGTGTGCTGATAAGCCTGGGAAGTCTTTGCAGCCTCACACACTGATAAAGATATAAATTAAGGCAAGGTGTCAACTTTTAGTAAAGTCACTGAAGGTCTTCATTATACTCCGGCAAGATGATGTATGAAATTAGACCATACATCACGCACATGACTGTCAGAGATGAGGGGGCTGTTGTCGTCTGGTTAGGATGCTGGGGGAAGGAATACATTAATAAACAGGACAACCAGCTATACACCAGTTTGCCATCATCTATATGATCCCTGGAGCAAAGTACCTTTGGGGGTTAAGCCAAAGGCAATCTGGGAATATTTTTTTTTTGTCCAAAGGTAAAAATTATAAAATCTTGTTGGCTAATATTAAAACCCAGAAATGTAGCCAGAAAAGTACTCAAACACATGCAAAGGAGCATTTAAACTGATTCATATAATAGGAAGTATTCAGTGAATTTTTACTTGGTTTACATTTCTTTTACATGATTTCAGCCACTTACAACAAACCCTAAAGTGTGTTGAACATCTTCTGATCCAGTGAATCTCCTGTGGTGGCCTGTAGTATCTCAGGGAAAAAATCCCCTGGAAAATAAACTAAATCTTTAATGTTGACATTGTTAATCTGTTATATTAAAACATGCATGCTTGGCTTCTGGTTGTCAAAATAGTTAGGTTGGAGACCACTCATAACAAGGGAGGCTTCCAGTGGCGGATCCAGAAATTTCTTTGGGGGGGGGGGGGGGGGGGAGCTAATATGTTGCAAAGTGTTACTGGCATCTTAAAGCCAGTCTTCCTATTGTATTTATGGGGGGGGGGGGGTGTTAAAGGTCTTTGTTGTCACTTAAAAAAGTAGGGATTTTTCCGTTGTGGTGTAAAACTGGGCTCAACAGACAATCTAGTGCCTGTTGTACAAATAAAGTGGTAGAATGTCATGTTTCTGAAAGATATAATCATTACTAGAATTATTTCTCAGTTTTACTGGGTTTTTGGAGTTTTTCTGGGTTTTATTATGCGCAAATATATTGGTGCTGTCAGGCTGATTGTACAAACTACATCTCTGCATTTAGTGCTTTGGGCCCCTTTTGTCTGAACTACAAGGCTGGCTTTTAACCCTGTCCTGATCATCATTTTAATACATAAGAGAACTTCTACCCTGTAAGGTTCTTACATTATCTAAATATCCCAGGTTTGTGGTGTTTAGCTCAGCTGACTGTAAGTCAACTGAGGTATAGGAATGGCGCTTTGTCCAGGCGTCCAGCTGTCCATTAGCAGGGCACAAATCATAACTGCTAGTCCTAGAAACTTCTAAGTGAACATCCAAGGAGGTCAATAAAAAATCTCCTTGGAAACCTAAATATAGGTCACTGCAACATATCCTCCTATGGGGCTTGAAAGTACCCCCATAGAATAATAAAAAATTTGATACAAAACCTCCAATATCTTGATAATTAATGCATAGATTGTCATGAATCTTGCCTTGAATATTGTCCATGACTAGTTTTGTCAGTTCCTGAATAGTGTTGGCGCCACCTGTATTTTTTTATTATTTTAACAAATATTTTTCTATTTTTTCTTATGATCGATTGTGGCATTTCTTCCTTTTAAAAGTTTACAGCATGCATCAGTGATATTCATACCACAATTCAAATACATGTAGGTCCATCTGCTGAAAGTGGTTGTCTCATGATCTTGTTTGGTAAACAGATTTGTTGGATTAATGTGGTCAATCAGTTACGCAATTTATCATTACCACCCCTGCAATCAGGATAACTCACAAGATTCTTGTATTCTTGGCAAGGATTGAGGTATGGGTAAGACGTCAGAGCCTATATGTCAGATTCAAATAAACCTTTATTGGTTTCTTATAACATTTTTAAAAATTCCTGTAAAGATTGTAAGCAGGATATCTGTGAAATTTTAAGTGACATGTTTCTTTAAATTCTAGCATGTCCATAGATATGAAGCAGAAGACAACATATTTAACTTTGTCAGGACCATGACTCGTGGGTGTGATCCTGATTGTATATTGATCAATTAATGCAGCAGATCAGATTTGTCTTGAGTGGTTTCATGGATTGTCTAAAAATTAAGTTTACTCATAGGTCTTGGGGGGGGGGGGGGTGGAGGTTATACATTTCACAAGACTTTTGCTGTGACTCACAACTTTTGATTTCTTGAGAGTTGTTCCTAAGGAATCGTTATTCTTTGTGTGGCCTGGGACAGGTCAATTAATGTTATAAGACAAGTATATTGTATTGAATCATGTTACCGACTGGGTATACTGTGTCTGTTTAGGCATATTGTTTTTGTCAGAGTCAGGTTAGGCTGTCATCTGAATGTCATTTGTTATTATGGGTCATGTCAATTATTGTACAGGTCACTCAGGATATTTCAGCTGCTTATGAAGAAATCAAAGATCCCTCTTAAACTTTCGAGATTGAGTTCTGCACTCTGGATTGGCTAGGTTTCTGTTGCTGGTATCGGTGTGGGTTTGTATCCTGCCTGGCCTCTGTGGCTGTGGGTGCTGTGGCTTTCCCCAGGTCCTGGTATGGGTAAAACAGTGGCGGTCTCTCGCGGCTTCCTGCTTTTCTTGGTAGAATAACTTCTATTGGCTCCATCTAAATTTCAAAATTAGGCTTAGGGGGTGCGCAGGGCTGAAGTCTTGACTACAGCAATCATTAGCTGCTCGATAAAGCAAAAACATCTTCAGTCAGTCCGGATATTTCAGCTTCATTGATTCATCTGCAACTTACTTTAGTTTGATCTTGAAAAGGTGAAATTGTCATTTTAATTTTACATAAAGAACTAAAGGGAATTAATGAAAACTTGTTGACTAACAATATGAAATATAGCATGTCAGAAATCTAGTTGTCAGAGCAACCATTCTGCAATGTGGCCAGCCGAGATAGGCTCAAGTTTAGCCAAACAGAGTTTTAATACCTGATAACACCAAAAGTTGGTTCTCAAAAAGAAAACGGTACCCTACAAATAGGCCTATCTGTGGGCAGTCTAATGTTAGCAGGCCAACACCACTGTAAGATAGACATGTTATTATGTGATCAGGGACTAGCTATATACATGATATGATGTATTAATTAAGAATAAAACTATTTGCTTGAAATAAAATGGATACCTTGTAACATTTGTAAATTGACATGAACTCTTTTAAGCTAGCCAACATTTTGCCAAGCCGAGTCCAGCTGACCATTAAAGTCAGCCAAATTATGTCCAAGTCAGCCACAGTGGTGTGGCTAAAACAGCTAGAGATATACCATAACATCGCTGTGAGAGATATATAATTTTATCAGTTAATTTCACAAGTTCTTTTAAACAATCATGACATGGCATAGATTATATTGTTTCAGGTCAGCCCTTGCTGTATCTGTTTACACAAACATTACTCACTCTGTTAAGTTATCAACAAAAATAATGATAGAATGTGTTGTTAGTGAGTGATAATCTATTGTGCAGTGAGTGGAAGTTCACAGCGGTGAATTTGTCAGGCCGCTTGGTCACAGACTCCCGTTACATAACACCCCCGCCTCCATCTGCCGGGGATTATCTGACAGAAGCCGCTTCCAGAGAGGAAGGCCTCCACAACCACAAAAATCTCTTCATGTTGAGAATCATAACTGGATGTATCCTGGGAGCATGTCCCTGCTGAGTGATACCTTGTATTCACTGTCACGACAGTCATCCTAAAATACATGTAACCATGACAACTCAATCACAGTAACAAAAATCACCACACATTATTAATGATAGATTATTTTATGTACCATCTGTATTACAGTGAATTACTCTGTATAGCATTACACCCAAAATCGACATCTGGAGAAAATTCTGTCTATGTTGTACATCATGCCAAAAGGTCAGATTATGGACGGGTTATTGACACATTTGGTTGAACCCAGTTGTTCATTGCACAAAAGATAATTCTAAGACTGTAAAAAGAGGACTATATAATCAAAAACATTAGTAAAATTTCATTGCCTTCATCAGCTTGTTTAAGAGTTAAAGACCTGTGGCTTCTGTCATGCATGTTGACATAAACATTTTGCGTATCTGGAGTAGTTTGGCTGGCACCTTGTGTAAGTATTTACCAGATCCATGTGTATCTGGTTGAGTTGGGCTGCCACCACTGTGTAACTGCCTTGTCTAAGTGTATGCCAGATCCATGCATATCTGGTTGAGTTGGGCTGGCACCACTATGTAACTGCCTTGTCTAAGTGTATGCCAGATCCATGCGTATCTGGATTAGATGGGCTGGCACCACTGCGTAACTGTCTTGTGTAAGTATATACCAGATCCATGCGTATCTGGGTGAGATGGGCTGGCACAAATGTGTAACTGCCTTGTCTAAGTGAATACCAGCTCCATGCGTATCTGGGTGAGTTGGGCTGGCACCACTGTGTAACTGCCTTGTGTAAGTATATACCAGATCCATGCATATCTGGTTGAGTTGGGCTGGCACCACTATGTAACTGCCTTGTCTAAGTGTATGCCAGATCCATGTGTATCTGGATTAGATGGGCTGGCACCACTGTGTAACTGTCTTGTGTAAGTATATACCAGATCCATGCGTATCTGGGTGAGTTGGGCTGGCACCACTGTGTAACTGTTTTGTCTAAGTGAATACCAGCTCCATGCGTATCTGGGTGAGTTGGGCTGGCACCACTGTGTAAATGTCTTGTGTAAGTATATACCAGATCCATGCATATCTGGTTGAGTTGGGCTGGCACCACTATGTAACTGCCTTGTCTAAGTGTATGCCAGATCCATGTGTATCTGGATTAGATGGGCTGGCACCACTGTGTAACTGTCTTGTGTAAGTATATACCAGATCCATGCGTATCTGGGTGAGTTGGGCTGGCACCACTGTGTAACTGCCTTGTGTAAGTATTTACCAGATCCATGCATATCTGGTTGAGTTGGGCTGGCACCACTATGTAACTGCCTTGTCTAAGTGTATGCCAGATCCATGTGTATCTGGATTAGATGGGCTGGCACCACTGTGTTACTGTCTTGTGTAAGTATATACCAGATCCATGCGTATCTGGGTGAGTTGGGCTGGCACCACTGTGTAACTGCCTTGTGTAAGTATATACCAGATCCATGCGTATCTGGGTGAGTTGGGCTGGCACCACTGTGTAACTGTCTTGTGTAAGTAAATACCAGATCCATGCGTATCTGGGTGAGTTGGGCTGGCACCACTGTGTAACTGCCTTGTGTAAGTATATACCAGATCCATGCATATCTGGTTGAGTTGGGCTGGCACCACTATGTAACTGCCTTGTCTAAGTGTATGCCAGATCCATGTGTATCTGGATTAGATGGGCTGGCACCACTGTGTAACTGCCTTGTGTAAGTATATACCAGATCCATGCGTATCTGGGTGAGTTGGGCTGGCACCACTGTGTAACTGCCTTGTGTAAGTATATACCAGATCCATGCATATCTGGTTGAGTTGTGCTGGCACCACTATGTAACTGCCTTGTCTAAGTGTATGCCAGATCCATGTGTATCTGGATTAGATGGGCTGGCACAAATGTGTAACTGCCTTGTCTAAGTGAATACCAGCTCCATGCGTATCTGGGTGAGTTAGGCTGGCACCACTGTGTAACTGCCTTGTGTAAGTATATACCAGATCCATGCATATCTGGTTGAGTTGGGCTGGCACCACTATGTAACTGCCTTGTCTAAGTGTATGCCAGATCCATGTGTATCTGGATTAGATGGGCTGGCACCACTGTGTAACTGTCTTGTGTAAGTATATACCAGATCCATGCGTATCTGGGTGAGTTGGGCTGGCACCACTGTGTAACTGTTTTGTCTAAGTGAATACCAGCTCCATGCGTATCTGGGTGAGTTGGGCTGGCACCACTGTGTAAATGTCTTGTGTAAGTATATACCAGATCCATGCATATCTGGTTGAGTTGGGCTGGCACCACTATGTAACTGCCTTGTCTAAGTGTATGCCAGATCCATGTGTATCTGGATTAGATGGGCTGGCACCACTGTGTAACTGTCTTGTGTAAGTATATACCAGATCCATGCGTATCTGGGTGAGTTGGGCTGGCACCACTGTGTAACTGTCTTGTGTAAGTAAATACCAGATCCATGCGTATCTGGGTGAGTTGGGCTGGCACCACTGTGTAACTGCCTTGTGTAAGTATATACCAGATCCATGCATATCTGGTTGAGTTGGGCTGGCACCACTATGTAACTGCCTTGTCTAAGTGTATGCCAGATCCATGTGTATCTGGATTAGATGGGCTGGCACCACTGTGTAACTGCCTTGTGTAAGTATATACCAGATCCATGCATATCTGGTTGAGTTGGGCTGGCACCACTATGTAACTGCCTTGTCTAAGTGTATGCCAGATCCATGTGTATCTGGATTAGATGGGCTGGCACCACTGTGTAACTGCCTTGTGTAAGTATATACCAGATCCATGCGTATCTGGGTGAGTTGGGCTGGCACCACTGTGTAACTGCCTTGTGTAAGTATATACCAGATCCATGCATATCTGGTTGAGTTGGGCTGGCACCACTATGTAACTGCCTTGTCTAAGTGTATGCCAGATCCATGTGTATCTGGATTAGATGGGCTGGCACCACTGTGTAAATGTCTTGTGTAAGTATATACCAGATCCATGCGTATCTGGGTGAGTTGGGCTGGCACCACTGTGTAACTTCTTTGTCTAAGTGAATACCAGCTCCATGCGTATCTGGGTGAGTTGGGCTGGCACCACTGTGTAAATGTCTTGTGTAAGTATATACCAGATCCATGCATATCTGGTTGAGTTGGGCTGGCACCACTATGTAACTGCCTTGTCTAAGTGTATGCCAGATCCATGTGTATCTGGATTAGATGGGCTGGCACCACTGTGTAAATGTCTTGTGTAAGTATATACCAGATCCATGGTATCTGGGTGAGTTGGGCTGGCACGACTGTGTAACTGCCTTGTGTAAGTATATACCAGATCCATGCATATCTGGTTGAGTTGGGCTGGCACCACTATGTAACTGCCTTGTCTAAGTGTATGCCAGATCCATGTGTATCTGGATTAGATGGGCTGGCACCACTGTGTAAATGTCTTGTGTAAGTATATACCAGATCCATGCGTATCTGGGTGAGTTGGGCTGGCACCACTGTGTAACTGCCTTGTGTAAGTATATACCAGATCCATGCATATCTGGTTGAGTTTGGCTGGCACCACTATGTAACTGCCTTGTCTAAGTGTATGCCAGATCCATGTGTATCTGGATTAGATGGGCTGGCACCACTGTGTAACTGCCTTGTGTAAGTATATACCAGATCCATGCGTATCTGGGTGAGTTGGGCTGGCACCACTGTGTAACTGCCTTGTGTAAGTATATACCAGATCCATGCATATCTGGTTGAGTTGGGCTGGCACCACTATGTAACTGCCTTGTCTAAGTGTATGCCAGATCCATGTGTATCTGGATTAGATGGGCTGGCACCACTGTGTAAATGTCTTGTGTAAGTATATACCAGATCCATGCGTATCTGGGTGAGTTGGGCTGGCACCACTGTGTAACTGCCTTGTGTAAGTATATACCAGATCCATGCATATCTGGTTGAGTTGGGCTGGCACCACTATGTAACTGCCTTGTCTAAGTGTATGCCAGATCCATGTGTATCTGGATTAGATGGGCTGGCACCACTGTGTAAATGTCTTGTGTAAGTATATACCAGATCCATGCGTATCTGGGTGAGTTGGGCTGGCACCACTGTGTAACTGCCTTGTGTAAGTATATACCAGATCCATGCATATCTGGTTGAGTTGGGCTGGCACCACTATGTAACTGCCTTGTCTAAGTGTATGCCAGATCCATGTGTATCTGGATTAGATGGGCTGGCACCACTGTGTAAATGTCTTGTGTAAGTATATACCAGATCCATGCGTATCTGGGTGAGTTGGGCTGGCACCACTGTGTAACTGCCTTGTGTAAGTATATACCAGATCCATGCATATCTGGTTGAGTTGGGCTGGCACCACTATGTAACTGCCTTGTCTAAGTGTATGCCAGATCCATGTGTATCTGGATGAGATGGGCTGGCACCACTGTGTAACTGTCTTGTGTAAGTATATACCAGATCCATGCGTATCTGGGTGAGATGGGCTGGCACCACTGTGTAACTGCCTTGTGTAAGTATATACCAGATCCATGCGTATCTGGGTGAGATGGGCTGGCACCACTGTGTAACTGTCTTGTGTAAGTATATACCAGATCCATGCGTATCTGGGTGAGATGGGCTGGCACCACTGTGTAACTGTCTTGTGTAAGTATATACCAGATCCATGCGTATCTGGGTGAGATGGGCTGGCACCACTGTGTAACTGTCTTGTGTAAGTATATACCAGATCCATGCGTATCTGGTTGAGTTGGGCTGGCACCACTATGTAACTGCCTTGTCTAAGTGTATGCCAGATCCATGTGTATCTGGATTAGATGGGCTGGCACCACTGTGTAACTGTCTTGTGTAAGTATATACCAGATCCATGCATATCTGGTTGTGTTGGGCTGGCACCACTATGTAACTGCCTTGTCTAAGTGTATGCCAGATCCATGTGTATCTGGATTAGATGGGCTGGCACCACTGTGTAAATGTCTTGTGTAAGTATATACCAGATCCATGCGTATCTGGGTGAGTTGGGCTGGCACCACTGTGTAACTTCTTTGTCTAAGTGAATACCAGCTCCATGCATATCTGGGTGAGTTGGGCTGGCACCACTGTGTAAATGTCTTGTGTAAGTATATACCAGATCCATGCGTATCTGGGTGAGTTGGGCTGGCACCACTGTGTAACTGCCTTGTGTAAGTATATACCAGATCCATGCATATCTGGTTGAGTTGGGCTGGCACCACTATGTAACTGCCTCGTCTAAGTGTATGCCAGATCCATGTGTATCTGGATTAGATGGGCTGGCACCACTGTGTAAATGTCTTGTGTAAGTATATACCAGATCCATGCGTATCTGGGTGAGTTGGGCTGGCACCACTGTGTAACTTCTTTGTCTAAGTGAATACCAGCTCCATGCGTATCTGGGTGAGTTGGGCTGGCACCACTGTGTAAATGTCTTGTGTAAGTGTATGCCAGATCCATGCGTATCTGGGTGAGTTGGGCTAGCACCACTGTGTAACTGCTTTGTCTAAGTGAATACCAGATCCATGCGTATCTGGATATGTTTGGCTGGCACCACTGTGTAACTGCCTTGTCTCTGATTTCCTCTCTTCACTTATAATGGAGATGGTCCAATCTATCAGGGTAGTCTGGTAATAAACAGAATCACCCTCTCAGGTAAACAGGGGCGAGAGTCTGGTTAACAAAGGCATAAACACGGTCATTGTCTGGATGCCAGATGTCATTCCATTGACAGACTTGTAGAATTAATGGTGGATGAGAACCTGGTTTATCTAGTGTACATCAAGTTCCTGGAGCCAGCCTTGAGGTCATGCTGATTGTAGAGTGAACAGGCTGCCAGTAGCCATCAGATCAGCGGTTACAGCACTCCAGTGTAATTTATGGTCATAATCCTAATTCACTTGTCTTATGGTGGTAATATCACCAACTGCTTTTTATCTGTGAAAACACAGTCGGCCTGAGTGTAGAAAGACTGGACACAGGTGGCCTGAGTGTAGAAAGACTGGACACAGCCTGAATGTATGGAGACTGGACACAGGTGGCCTGAGTGTATGGAGACTGGACACAGGTGGCCTGAGTGAAGAAAGACTGGACACAGGTGGCCTGAGTGTAGAAAGACTGGACACAGGTGGCCTGAGTGTATGGAGACTGGATACAGGTGACCTGAGTGTAGAAAGACTGGACACGGGTGGCCTGAGTGTATGGAGACTGGACACAGGTTGCCTGAGTGTAGAAAGACTGGACACAGGTGGCCTGAGTGTAGAAAGACTGGACACAGGTGGCCTGAGTGTAGAAAGACTGGACACAGCCTGAATGTATGGAGACTGGACACAGGTGGCCTGAGTGTATGGAGACTGGACACAGGTGGCCTGAGTGTAGAAAGACTGGACACAGGTGGCCTGAGTGTAGAAAGACTGGACACAGGTGGCCTGAGTGTATGGAGACTGGATACAGGTGACCTGAGTGTAGAAAGACTGGACACGGGTGGCCTGAGTGTAGAAAGACTGGACACAGGTGGCCTGAGTGTAGAAAGACTGGACACAGGTGGCCTGAGTGTATGGAGACTGGACACAGGTGGCCTGAGTGTAGAAAGACTGGACACGGGTGGCCTGAGTGTAGAAAGACTGGACACAGGTGGCCTGAGTGTATGGAGACTGGACACAGGTGCCCTGAGTGTAGAAAGACTGGACACAGGTGGCCTGAGTGTATGGAGACTGGACACAGGTGGCCTGAGTGTATGGAGACTGGACACAGGTGACCTGAGTGTAAAAGGACTGGACACAGGTGGCCTGAGTGTATGGAGACTGGACACTGGTGGCCTGAGTGTAGAAAGACTGGGCATAGGTGGCCTGAGTGTAGAAAGACTGGACACAGGTGGCCTGAGTGTATGGAGACTGGACACAGGTGGCCTGAGTGTATGGAGACTGGACACAGGTGACCTGAGTGAAAAAGGACTGGACACAGGTGGCCTGAGTGTAGAAAGACTGGACACAGGTGGCCTGAGTGTATGGAGACTGGACACAGGTGGCCTGAGTGTAGAAAGACTGGACACAGGTGGCCTGAATGTAGAAAGACTGGGCATAGGTGGCCTGAGTGTATGGAGACTGGACACAGGTGGCCTGAGTGTAGAAAGACTGGACACAGGTGGCCTGAATGTAGAAAGACTGGACACAGGTGGCCTGAGTGTAGAAAGACTGGACACAGGTGGCCTGAATGTAGAAAGACTGGACACAGGTGGCCTGAGTGTATGGAGACTGGACACAGGTGACCTGAGTGTAAAAGGACTGGACACAGGTGGCCTGAGTGTATGGAGACTGGACACTGGTGGCCTGAGTGTATGGAGACTGGGCACTGGTGGCCTGAGTGTAGAAAGACTGGGCATAGGTGGCCTGAGTGTAGAAAGACTGGACACAGGTGGCCTGAGTGTATGGAGACTGGACACAGGTGGCCTGAGTGTATGGAGACTGGACACAGGTGGCCTGAGTGTAGAAAGACTGGACACAGGTGGCCTGAGTGTATGGAGACTGGACACAGGTGGCCTGAGTGTAGAAAGACTGGACACAGGTGGCCTGAGTGTATGGAGACTGGACACAGGTGGCCTGAGTGTATGGAGACTGGACACAGGTGGCCTGAGTGTAGAAAGACTGGACACAGGTGGCCTGAGTGTAGAAAGACTGGACACAGGTGGCCTGAGTGTAGAAAGACTGGACACAGGTGGCCTGAGTGTAGAAAGACTGGACACAGGTGGCCTGAGTGTAGAAAGACTGGACACAGGTGGCCTGAGTGTAGAAAGACTGGACACAGGTGGCCTGAGTGTAGAAAGACTGGACACAGGTGGCCTGAGTGTAGAAAGACTGGACACAGGTGACCTGAGTGTAGAAAGACTGGACACAGGTGGCCTGAGTGTAGAAAGACTGGACACAGGTGGCCTGAGTGTAGAAAGACTGGACACAGGTGGCCTGAGTGTATGGAGACTGGACACAGGTGGCCTGAGTGTATGGAGACTGGACTTGGTGTATCATTCACAGATTCCTCTGACCTGTTGTATCATTCACTGATCCCTCTGACTTGTTGTATCATTCACAGATCCCTTAGACTTGGTGTATCCTTCACTGATCCCTCTGACTTGTATCATTCACAGACCCCTCTGACTTGGTGTTACATTTACTGATCCCTCTCACCAGGTGTACCATTCACAGATTCCTTTGACTTGGAGAATCATTCACAGACCCCTCTGATTTGGTGTGTCATTCACAGACCCCTCTGACTTGGTGTATCATTCACTGATCCCTCTGACTTGGTGTATCATTCACAGATCCCTCTGACTTGATGTATCATTCACTGATCCCTCTGACTTGATGTATCCTTCATGGATCCCTTTGATCCAGTGTATCATTCACAGACCCCTCTGACCTGGTGTATCATTCACTGATCCCTCTGACCTGGTGTATCATTCACTGATCCCTCTGACTTGGTGTATCATTCACTGATCCCTCCGACTTTGTGTATCATTCACAGACCTCTCTGGCTTGTATCATTCACAGACCCCTCTGACTTGTATCATTCACTGATCCCTCTGACTTGGTGTATCATTCACTGATCCCTCTGACTTGGTGTATCATTCACAGACCCCTCTGACTTGTTGTATCATTTACAGACCCCTCTGACTTGGTGTATCATTCACAGACCCCTCTGACTTGGTGTGTTATTCACTGATCCCTCTGACTTGGTGTATAATTCACAGACCCCTCTGACTTGGTGTATCATTCACATATCCCTCAGACTTGGTGTATCATTCACTGATCCCTCTGACTTGGTGTACAATTCACTGATCCCTCTGACTTGGTGTATCATTCACTGATCCCTCTGACTTGTTGTATCATTCACAGGCCCCTCTGACTTGGAGTATCATTCACTGATCCCTCTGACTTGGTGTATCATTCACTGATCCCTCTGACATGGTTGTCATTCACTGATCCCTCTGAATTGGTTGTCATTCACTGATCCCTCTGACTTGGTGTATTATTTACATGTCCATCTATATGTATATCCATGTACATGATTTCACTTTGTGACTTGGTTGTCCCATTTTAATTTGTTCTGTCTGGTTGTTGGACTGGGCTGTCTGGATTCTGGACATGGCCTGCTCGATTTTGTTCTGAAGGACATAGTTTCTGCCTTCAATGACACTTGAGTACTTGTGGTCTGTGTTTACATATGACAGTAATATGAGTGAATGGAAGAAACTATAAAACTGTCTGGGTTTTAGAATTGGCCATGGATCCCGTTAGGAAGTGGTCCTCGCCACAGACAGCCAGGCAGGAAACACAGCTGTGTTAGTGTGGATATAATACTAAGAGGCTCAGAATATTGTGTCAGCAGCTAAACATCTTGGTGACTTAGCGTGGTTTACACTGGTGTATATATAGACACAACCCATGGTCAGTAACCCCCCCCCCCCCCCACACACAAACACACCCCCACCCCCTCCCAATATGAGCCCCAACCACCTTGCTTATACAAAAAAGCATCAAATGCAAATCCATCCATCATTATATCATTGCAATTATTTTTCTTACCCACAGCTGTCAATTGTCATATTCCGCTTTTTCTCTCTTGTGATCAGTTGTTGGTCTTTGAATTTTTGACAAGGTTGATATGAGCAAAATTTAACCAATAATACAGTTCAATTCTACATTGGCACAAGTGGAAATGCTTGCATATTTTACAGTATTTAAGGTAAAGTGTGTACAACTTGTTTGTTGTGATGTGCTTCACCTGTCAATCTGTGCCTGATCTCTGTGCCCCAGTGGCTCAGTGCTTCAGTCAGCTGTCCTCATAAATATGAATAAATTAAACTGAAAATGAAAGAATATAGAATGCTTATCTGACCTGCAGTACTAGGGATATCTATGTATATTTTCATGTTCTCTTCACTTATCAATGTAATAATGCACTATTGGATCATTGGATGTTTCCTATTAATGGAGAGGTGTGACAATATGGCTGTAGTTTCATATGATGAAACCTGATGGCTGAGTTTGAGAGAAATGATTCAACAAAAATAACAAGCCCTATTGTTTTGAGATGATATATAGTGGTAAGTTTTTTTTGTAAGATAGTTATCGTTGATGCTTTTGATTATTCTGTTACTAATAATGAGCTATATTTTAATTTGCTAAAAAACACTGTACTTTTGGTATATGGTCATCTGAGAACATGTATGGAATTTTGAACTTCTTTAGAGAAGGTCATTTGCATACAAATAAACCAACATTAAACAGAGTACTTCACACAATGTTGTGTGAAACAATAGAATATATAGTTGATAAGTGTTGTGTATGAATATAAATATGCTTCAGTGTCACAGCAAACAAGATTTGATTAATCCCAATTGGCCGGAAACATTTTTCAGTTGACTCCAAGACAACTTGATAACACAACTTATCATCTGTGTTTGTTAATCAAATTTCTCTTTAGCAAAAAAAAACCCACCCACAAATATGTAATAATTCATCACAACTCATCATTATATCATATATCATCATAATTATATCACAGCTGAGTGCAGCACCAAATGGCATCTTATTTAGGACCTGCACCAGTAAATGAACAGCAGCACGCAGCCAGAGCAGTCAGACTGCTTTCTGTTCTTTATTCCTTTTTACCATCAACCTGACTTGAACATTTCTTTAATGATTCAAACATAATGATGAAGAACATTAAGAGCATTTGAAGTTGAGTACATAGACTTTCATAATCAGTGTAGAATTATTAATAATTGATGTTATTATAATTAATCACTGCCTTACAGTTACTTTATTTACCTGCAGATCAAATCTTATTTTCAGATTCAGTAGTAGACTGATTAGATTTGATAAAGTTACCATATTTACAACTACGATAGATTTGACTCAGACACGTTGGCACTGAATCTGGTGTCTGATTAAGGTTTGTGGCAAAGTCATTGTGGTAAAGTCAGTATATAATTATACCAGTAATACATGTATTGTATTGCAATGCACATAACTATATATCAACACCATGTAATTATCTCATTTTTCACATAAAACACATTTGAGTACACATAAAAGCAATTTGTATTATAAAGCATTATACTATATATGTACATATCTTTGTCTTGTAGAGCGTATGCAGAAGGTTAATATATTTCACTTACATACACACACACACACATACAGGATCTCTTGAGCTGACTGGGATTGACTGGTTGAGTGAATGCCGTGTATTTGAGCCTAACAGCTGCGTGGTATGACATATGTTTTATATCAGGCCAGCTGTTCAGAGTGACTGGGGTTATTCTTTCATCAGATTGCTTCATGACATCAGTCATTTTAATCCTCCCTGTTACCTTACAACTGGTATCACTAATCCCTATAGACATGTGACCAGCCTCACACAGCTCTGATTTACTGGTTATACTTGTCATATGGAACACATCAATAACACCAACAAAATCTGGTCATATATAAACAGTTGTGTATTGCCCATTAAGTACACAGTAATATCTTTGAGTGGTGTAGGTGTGTGATCTTGTGTTGGAGAATTTGTCATGTTCACTTGAGCATGGTATGTTACTGGCTCATATAGCTGACAGATAGCTCAGGTGTTACAAGTAAATCATCCCTAGTCCTGATAAGGATAACCTATCATTATCCAATCAACATCACCCCATAAGCTTGAGTCATCATCCCTAGTCCTGATGAGGATAACCTATCATTATCCAATCAACATCACTCCATAAGCTTGAGTCATCATCCCTAGTCCCCATAAGGATAACCTATCATTATCAAATCAACATCACTCCATAAGCATGAGTCATCATCCCTAGTCCTGATAAGGATAACCTATCATTATCCAATCAACATCACCCCATAAGCTTGAGTCATCATCCCTAGTCCTGATAAGGATAACCTATCATTATCAAATCAACATCACTCCATAAGCATGAATCATCATCCCTGGTCCTGATAAGGATAACCTATCATTATCCAATCAACATCACCCCATAAGCTTGAGTCATCATCCCTAGTCCTGATAAGGATAACCTATCATTATCAAATCAACATCACTCCATAAGCATGAGTCATCATCCCTAGTCCTGATAAGAATAACCTATCATTATCCAATCAACATCACCCCATAAGCTTGAGTCATCATCCCTAGTCCTGATAAGGATAACCTATCATTATCCAATAAACATCCCCCATAAGCATGAGTCATCATCCCTTGCCCTGATAAGGATAACCTATCATCAAATCAACATCACCCCATAAGCTTGAGTCATCATCACTAGTCCTGATAAGGATAACCTATCATTATCAAATCAACATCACCCCATAAGCTTGAGTCATCATCCCTAGTACTGATAAGGATAACCTATCATTATCCAATCAACATCACCCCATAAGCATGAGTCATCATCCCTTGCCCTGATAAGGATAACCTATCATTATCAAATCAGCATCACCCCATAAGCTTGAGTCATCATCCCTAGTCCTGATAAGGATAACCTATCATTATCCAATCAACATCACCCCATAAGCATGTGTCATCATCCCTTGCCCTGTTAAGGATAACCTATCATTATCCAATCAACATCACCCCATAAGCTTGAGTCATCATCCCTAGTCCTGATAAGGATAACCTATCATTATCAAATCAACATCACTCCATAAGCATGAGTCATCATCCCTAGTCCTGATAAGGATAACCTATCATTATCCAATCAACATCACCCCATAAGCTTGAGTCATCATCCCTAGTCCTGATAAGGATAACCTATCATTATCCAATAAACATCCCCCATAAGCATGAGTCATCATCCCTTGCCCTGATAAGGATAACCTATCATCAAATCAACATCACCCCATAAGCTTGAGTCATCATCACTAGTCCTGATAAGGATAACCTATCATTATCAAATCAACATCACCCCATAAGCTTGAGTCATCATCCCTAGTCCTGATCAGGATAACCTATCATTATCCAATCAACATCACCCCATAAGCATGAGTCATCATCCCTTGCCCTGATAAGGATAACCTATCATTATCAAATCAACATCACCCCATAAGCTTGAGTCATCATCCCTAGTCCTGATAAGGATAACCTATCATTATCCAATCAACATCACCCCATAAGCATGTGTCATCATCCCTTGCCCTGTTAAGGATAACCTATCATTATCCAATCAACATCACCCCATAAGCTTGAGTCATCATCCCTAGTCCTGATAAGGATAACCTATCATTATCCAATCAATATCACTCCATAAGCTTGATTCATCATCCCTAGTCCCCATAAGGATAACCTATCATTATCCAATCAACATCCCCCATAAGCATGAGTCATCATCCCTAGTTCCCATAAGGATAACTTATCATTATCCAATCAATATCACTCCATAAGCTTGAGTCATCATCACTAGTCCTGGTAAGAATAACCTGTCATTATCAAATCAACATCACTCCATAAGCATGAGTCATCATCCCTAGTCCTGATAAGGATAACCTATCATTATCCAATCAACATCACCCCATAAGCTTGAGTCATCATCCCTAGCCCTGATAAGGATTACCTATCATTATCCAATCAACATCACTCCATAAGCTTGAGTCATCATCCCTAGTCCTGATAAAGATTACCTATCACTATCCAATCAACATCACCCCATAAGCTTGAGTCATCATCCCTAGTCCTGATAAGAATAACCTATCATTATCCAATCAACATCACCCCATAAGCTTGAGTCATCATCACTGGTCCTGATAAGAATAACCTATCATTATCAAATCAACATCACTATAAGCTTGAGTCATCATCACTAGTCCTGATAAGGATAACCTTTCATTATCAAATCAACATCACTCCATAAGCTTGAGTCATCATCACTAGTCCTGATAAGAATTACCTATCATTATCAAATCAACATCACTCCATAAGCATGAGTCATCCTCATTAGTCCTGATAAGAATAACCTATCATTATCAAATCAACATCACTCCATAAGCTTGAATCATCATCACTAGTCCTGATAAGGATAACCTATCATTATCAAATCAACATCACTCCATAAGCTTGGGTCATCATCACTAGTCCTGATAAGGATAACCTATCATTATCCAATTAAAAACATCATCCCATAAGCTTGAGTCATCATCCCTAGTCCTGATAAGAATAACCTATCATTATCAAATCAACATCACCCCATAAGCTTGAGTCATCATCACTAGTCCTGATAAGAATAACCTATCATTATCAAATCAACATCACTCCATAAGCTTGAGTCATCATCACTAGTCCTGATAAGAATAACCTATCATTATCCAATTAAAAACATCATCCCCATAAAATGGAGTCATCACCCCTAGTATCCCATCAACACCATCCCCTTAAGTTGGAGTCGCCATCACTAGTCCTGATTAGGATAACCTATCAATATCCAATTAAATACTTCGTTCCCTTAAGATGGAGTCATCATCCCTAGTCCTGATAAGGATAATCTATCATTATCCAATCAACATCACCTTCATAAGATGGAGTCATCATCCCTAGTCCTGATAAGGATAACCTATCATTATCCCATCAACAACATCAATGTAAGATTGAGTCATCACAAATTTAGCAGCAGTACCTTTAATCATTCCTGTACAATTTTAGACATACCCTCAAAAGTTAAAGTGACCTGCATCAGGTATAACAGGTTTGTTTTAGGTTTTTATCAAGGATTCATTTGGAGGTTTTCCATACTGAGACCTGATTTCTTAGATCCTGACTCTACAACAGGAATTTTGATATGTAATCAGACATCATGAGCTGCACTGTGTGTGTGTGTGTGTGTGTGTGTAGCTTGGTGAGCAGGTAGATTGTGGCTGAGCCGTGTGTAATATTGTGTGCGGCCTGAGTAACCTGGGCTCGTACACCTGCTAGCTTCATCATCTGTGGATATACAAGTCAGGTAGCAGGGTGGGGAGCAGTATAGCAGATAATTTATATACTACCAGAATAGCTGCAACTATATTTACCTTAATATAAACCCTGAATAATCTGCTTGTACAGTCTTCCATCTGATGGGGGAACTTAACCCACATGTATAGGAACTGATTGGATAACTGTTCCAAACCACTAGACAAATACATGAACAAGAGCTTTAAAAACTGAATACAATGGTTAAAAACATGTACTAAATGTATGAGGTTATTTTGCAAATAATGTTGTAATATTATGTAGCGTGTTACAAATAGCAACATTTCAGACTTGCAGTACTCGTAAATTTACTTTTGTTTTGTAATGTACAGCATATGTGCTTATGTGCACATTACAATAATATGAAGCATGTACAATAATTCTCAATGGATAACTTTTATAATTTATGATTAATACACTGCTTAAAAATTGGAAAAAAAGAAGTTAAAAGTGATATAATGAAGGGTTTATCTTTTCTTGAATTATGCTTTTAATATGAAATACATCATTTTGCACTTTTATGCTCAAGTAGATCTAGTTTGGTAAGAGTATGATGTTGGTTATTGGCATGGAGTGTCCTTCATGGAGCTGTTGTTTTGAGCTGGTACCAGTTTTTTACAGCAGGGTCAGGTTACACAGTCATATTGATCAGCAATGAAAAACTGCTTCAGAATGCAACCATTTTAGTCTCTGACTAAAGATTTGATAAAATGATCCGATAAAGCGGTTCAATATCAGCGCCTGCAGCCTGTGTTATTTCAAGAGGCTCAGAAGAGTTATTAGTTCTCTAGTTGTATGTAACCTTGTTTATTTTCAATTAGCAGTGTTATATGAGTTGGTGGAGTTTGTCAAGGGGATTAGGCAATTGTCAGTTTTTTAAGGGTCTAGGGAATGTATGATGAAGACTACACAACACAGATGATACGATGAAGGTCATGGTCTCCAGATGTCATAAAAATTTTGAAATGGAGAAAGTAATTAAGAATGTTCTCTTTAACAGGACTCCTGATTGTAGCCAGGAATCATATATTTGCCTCGCCAGTTGTGCTTGGTATGAAAATTGTCCACTGACTTTATTAGTAAGCTTATTTTCATGGGTTGACTTGACTCGATCAGCAAGGGTTTACTGGCTTCACATGATTCAAAGGAATTAATGTTAATTTAGTAATTTTACAAAGTACCTACAGGTAATTTGTTATAGACATGGGTACTATCTATTTAAATATTATACAATGTATATTTTATGTCTTTATAACTAGTCCTTTATTAAATACTTTAGTTAACTATCTTTGCTGTTACTTTCACATCAAAGGCTCACTGTGGTGTTTGTGTCTACATTTGACACACCAAGGCACTATATACAAATTGTTTGGGGGAATTATCCCATGCAATTCATTTACTGACAGGTATGTGCATGTAAAATGCTCATTTAAATATATTCAAGTTAATCCTGGATGCACAAACTTAATTACCACAGTTCTTGGCATAAGTGTGTTCTGATAATAAATTATACAATTGTGTTCAAATTAATTGCAAATTATTTTGTTGTTTATTCTTTCCATTTAAAAGTGATCTCATTATGGCTTCTACTGCTATAGCTGTAATATTTGTTGTTATGAAGAAAATGGTTTATTTCTCAATTGTGGCTTTCAAAATATGTTTTATAAAATAATCTGGAAAGTGTAAATTGAAATTAATGCCTGATGTGATTGTTGCTTTTCTTAAACATCCATGTGACATTAATCCATAAAATTATCAGCCAATAGCAATATTCTGGTACACAGATATAAACCAAGAAGTATGAGGTAAGCCATGGTCCTCAGATATAAACCAAGTTGTGTGAGGTAAGCCATGGTCCTCAGATATAAACCAAGTAGTGTGAGGTAAGCCATGGTCCTCAGATATAAACCAAGTTGTGTGAGGTAAGCCATGGTCCACAGATATAAACCAAGTTGTGTGAGGTTAGCCATGGTCCACAGATATAAACCAAGTTGTGTGAGGTAAGCCATGGTCCACAGATATAAACCAAGAAGTATGAGTTGAGCCATGGTCCTCAGATATAAACCAAGTTGTGTGAGGTAAGCCATGGTCCACAGATATAAACCAAGAAGTATGAGTTGAGCCATGGTCCTCAGATATAAACCAAGTTGTGTGAGGTAAGCCATGGTCCTCAGATATAAACCAAGTAGTGTGAGGTTAGCCTTGGTCCACAGATATAAACCAAGTTGTGTGAGGTAAGCCATGGTCCTCAGATATAAACCAAGTTGTGTGAGGTCAGCCATGGTCCACAGATATAAACCAAGCTGTGTGAGGTAAGCCATGGTCCACAGATATAAACCAAGTTGTGTGAGGTAAGCCATGGTCCACAGATATAAACCAAGTTGTGTGAGGTAAGCCATGGTCCACAGATATAAACCAAGAAGTATGAGTTGAGCCATGGTCCTCAGATATAAACCAAGTTGTGTGAGGTAAGCCATGGTCCTCAGATATAAACCAGGTAGTGTGAGGTTAGCCTTGGTCCACAGATATAAACCAAGTAGTGTGAGGTAAGCCATGGTCCTCAGATATAAACCAAGTTGTGTGAGGTAAGCCATGGTCCTCAGATATAAACCAAGCTGTGTGAGGTAAGCCATGGTCCACAGATATAAACCAAGTTGTGTGAGGTAAGCCATGGTCCACAGATATAAACCAAGTTGTGTGAGGTAAGCCATGGTCCACAGATATAAACCAAGTTGTGTGAGGTAAGCCATGGTCCACAGATATAAACCAAGTTGTGTGAGGTAAGCAATGGTCCACAGATATAAACCAAGTTGTGTGAGGTAAGCCATGGTCCACAGATATAAACCAAGTAGTGTGAGGTTAGCCTTGGTCCACAGATATAAACCAAGAAGTATGAGTTGAGCCATGGTCCTCAGATATAAACCAAGTTGTGTGAGGTAAGCCATGGTCCACAGATATAAACCAAGAAGTATGAGTTGAGCCATGGTCCTCAGATATAAACCAAGTTGTGTGAGGTAAGCCATGGTCCACAGATAGTAACCAAGTAGTGTGAGGTTAGCCTTGATCCACAGACATTAACCAAGTAGTGTGAGGTTAGCCATGGTCCACAGATATAAACCAAGTTGTGTGAGGTAAGCAATGGTCCAAGGATATAAACCAAGTTGTGTGAGTTAAGCCATGGTCCACAATCGAATCAAATGAAACCCCACTCTTTAGGGCCTGTGAATTCTGAGCACTTAGAATTGTTCAGTGATCAATTCTCTTTCTTTGATTCGCCTTTTATTCAATTCAGTTATCACTTTAGTAGTATATTTCAGATTGTCTCTTAAATAAAAGCAAAATATTTTACAATAAAGGATTTAAGTTAATTTTAGCAAGCAAAGGAATGATGTCACTCTGTGTATTTATTGCAAATTAAAAAAAAAAAATTGTGTATGTGTGTGATCTGGTTGTCTGAATACTGTTGAAACTAGGTCTAAGGTACATACATAATAAATAGTCTTGATATCATGTTATTCTTTGTAAAATTTGACAGCTCACAAAGGGCGACAGGGTGGTTCATGCAACAAAATAATAATTATCAAAATGAATTAATTCAGAGGATAATAATTGACTACAATTAAATCATGTGGTTGCAGTTAAATGTGTTGATTGTTGCATGCATTGTAACACCACTTCTCTCACTTGGTACTCTTGTTTGAATAAATTGCTGCAAATATGAATGACAAAGAGGGGAACATGAGAACAATGCACTAATTAACTCAGGGAGGGAACGCCACTTGAGGTAGGAATGTCTGGAGACAAAAACAGGTCAGACAGCAGAAACCCTGATGACTTTAACATGGCTCAGCCTGTCTTCAACCACAGAAAAATGGCTGTATTTAATTTGCTTACATCACTTGTGTCTTAGTTTAAAATTGTGTGTTTGATTGAATAGAAATATCCTCAGGACCATATGGTTGGAGACAGTGATTGAGCTTGACAATATAAATTATTCTCATGTATAAAGAATCTCAGCCATTTACGGTGACCATGAGTTTTGTAATTTGAATATGATACAAAATTTCATATTTACCAAGAAATTAAAACATGAAATTTATCAGTTTCTCTAACACTTTGCATGTATATGGATCTTTATTGATCAGATATGTGAAAGTTAGAAATATTTTATCCATACTGGGGTCACAAAATTGACTAGGAGAGTAAATTTTATCCCAAAGTTTAGTCTGTTCATTTAAAATTCTTAAAAAGATCACATGTATCAGAAATGTCTTCATGGATTGTTCTTAAATTTGGTGTGCCCTTTGGTAATTTTGCATTATTAGATGTACAAGACTCATTGCATTACCTACAATTCTTATTGGTTTCTTAGGAATGGCTTCAAAACCTACCTGTGCAGAATTGTGTGTCTTTTGTCAAGTCTGGTGTCTGCAGGCTGGAATACCTACAGGTGATCCAGTAAACTTCATCGGGATTACTATTGAATCTTTTGATAGCATATTAACCACAGAGCAAAACTTGAATATCAGCAGAAGCTGACAAAAGTTCTAATTGTTATTTTCTTCAGACTGACAATTTCTATTAGTTCCATATATTGCTCTGATTTATAAAATTTAACTTACCACTATCATTCACATGTCATCAGTCCTCATGTCATCATTCACATGTAATCAGTCCTCATGTTATCATGTACTATCTGAAATAAATCACCTCAAGAAGTTCTCAGATTTTCCAGTAACATGCAGTTCTCAGGTTTCTATTTCACCCATTGTAAACTTATGTCTCATTGTATCCTCAGACAAAGTAGGGACATGGTCGCACTGCTGCTGAGGAGAATTTGTTTGGAGGTGATAACTCAAAAAATATATTACAGATCTTTACCAAACTCGACATGTGCATAGATATAGGTGAGAGGACGAAGCCTATTTAAATGGGGTCATGACCTTTACTAGGAGAGTGACCTTGACCTTGAATAGGTCCAATTTGGGGGAAATTATCACACAAATTCTTAAATATCTCAAGAAACTGGCATGGATGATAAAAAAATCAAGTTGACCGAAGCCCATGGATAGTGTTGTTATGTACCAGAATCTGGTGGCGCCACCTGTTTTCCTTTTCTTGTGGTAGTGCCGTTTAATACCCCTATCATTGCCACTTAACAGTACTGTGAGCAATGAAAGTCAAAAACTAATGGACAGATTTCTTTCATATTCTTGCATATATGTAGACATGGGTTATGGGATGATGTATATTTAAATTAGGGTCATTACCTCTCCTATGAGAGTGGCCTTTGACTTGAATATTGCCATATATGGTGAAAATCACACAAAATCATAAATATCTCAATAAAGGTTGCATGGTTCGGTTCAAAAATCAAATTGACCGAAGATCTTGGAGAGCTTTCTCTTCTGCAGAAGACAGGTTGCGCCACCTTCTGTCTTTTTCTTGTTTTTGCACCTTTAAATACCTCATCATTGCCACTTGACAGTACTGTGAGCATTATATGTCTAAAACTAATAGACAGATTTGGCTGAAATTGTGCATGTCCATTGATCTTGGATTTCCCCATTTTGAATTCAAGACTAGTGGTGCTATCTGCCATCTTTATTGTTTGGCATCCATCCATACGTTTACTTTCGGTGAAAATTACTCATATCTCCGAAGTGGTTAAAGGTATTGGTCTGAAATTTGGCATGTTATCCATGTTGGAAAGTTTTTTCATAAACCAGACAGGTGGCGCAACCTACCTCCCCATTTTTGTAGAATAAATTAATGCTCTTTTCTAAGGAGTGATTTGCCCTATTAGTCTGAAAATGTGCATTTCCATTGATCTTGGACTCCTCCATCTTGTACTCAAGACTAGTAGTGCCATCTGCAATTGTTTTGTGTGGGGTCCATCAGTACATGTGCTTTGGGTGAAATTTGCTCATATCTCTAGAGTGGTTCAAGGTAGTTGTCTGAAGATTTGGCATGTCCATCCATCTTGGAATGTTTTCTAGTAAACCAGACAGGTGGCGCCATCTACCCTCCCATTTTTGTAGAATAAATTGATGCCCTTTTCTGAGGAGTGTTTTGCCCTATTGACCTGAAAATGTGCATACCCATAGATCTTGGACTCTTCCATCTTGTACTTAAGACTGGTGGTGCCATCTGCAATGGTTTGTTCGTGGGGTCCATCTGTACATGTGCTTTGGGTGAAAATTGCTCATATCTCCGGAATGGTTCAAGGTATTGGTCTTAAATTTGGTTTGTCTATCCATCTTGGAAAATTTTCTCATAAACCAGACAGGTGGCACCACTTACCTTCCTGTTTCTGTAAAATAAATTAATTTTCTTTTCCTTAGACTTTTTAGAGTGATTCACTGTATTATCCCCCATATTTGGTGAAAAATATTGTTTTTCAAGTTGATAGATGAAAGAAACCATAGTTGCTTGCCAAGTGTCAGTATATGCTGCTGAAGATGGGGGGGGGGGGGGCTATTCTTAAAGGGGGAGGAGGGGAATAATTGTCTGGGGATACTATGGCACCACAGACATATCTAGTTTCTCTTATCTATTTTAACATTTATATTTTCTCAAATTCAGCTGACTTTCTTGGCCAATGGGCCACTTGTATAACCTATCCATCAGCCTTAGAAATTTAGAGCATAATCAAAGTTGTGTCCAAAAAAATCTGAAATAATTTGGAGTAGAGAAGTTCTTGATAGGAATAATCTGATAGAAAAGGGAGCAGAGGTCTAGATGGTGAGGTGCTGACATTCAATTTTATAATTCATGTGACATACAGAAGACCAGGCCTCTGTCACATTTAAACATCACAGTGCCACTGTGTGGATTATGTTCACTGTGGTATCAGTTTCCTCAGACTTCTGTAGTAGCTTATATACACACACTATCAAATTTCTCAACTTTAAAGAAATCTGACAGTTAACACTGCTAGAATGTTACAGGAGTGATTCAAGAGTTATTAGTGTACAAGAACTGCCCTGACACAACTTAAGGACTCCTGCCTGGCCACAAGACACAACAAACTGTCCCCATTGAACTGCCAGCTTCAAGCTCAGTCAGTTATTTTATATCCAAGGTCAGACAAGGTCAGTGTGATGTCAGGATGGCGAGGAGTTGAGGGCACAGAGAGACACCTGTGGTAGCCAGCAGCATATATGAACCACAATTATCTAATGTTTCTTTAGTTACAACTCTATTTTGACCTATTTTAATCCACCCACAAAAAGTGAAGGATATGAAAAATTGAGTTAAATAGATTTTATTTATAAATAAATAAACAAGGAAGATTGTGTTTATAAAAATTTGAATGACATTGGCATTTGTTAGTTATATTATTTTCCCAGTCACAAAAAAATCAAACCGAGCATGCTTAATAGCAGATGTTGTGAAATGCGGGCAACTGCCTAAATTAACCGCCACTGGATATCAGTCCCTTTTCAAATTCCATTATTTTATCTACATATAAACCTTATGAAATAGGACCGCCTGGCTTTTACAGATTACGGGCAGTTTTTTCTGACCAAAGTGATAAATTACTAACAAAATTGACCTGCCTAATGCAGGCATTCTTTGTGGTACTCTTTGACCAGCACTTACTGTCGGTGGATTGCCCATTGGTGAATGTTTCCATGTTTCTATGGAGTGTGGTGGATCTAAAGGCGCTGGACTTGTGACCGCAAGGTTGTGGGTTCGCGTCCTGTTCTGAAAGCTGTCTGCGACTGCGCTAAGACTCCTAGTCAAAGTCTTTACCACAAGGGTGCGCTCTCTCGACCCAGGAGTGAATGGGTACTGGGCATGGGCAGCAGACAAATGTAGAACGAATAACTTTCTAGTGCCTGTTGTCTGCTTGGGTTGTATGCTCCCCAGGGAGCCAAGAAAAACTACAAGAATGAACAGGCCCAAAAGACCAGGAAGGCAAGATGTAAAGTCAGATGATATCAGACTATATACTGCCACCTTTCCTGTACATCTTGAAAACTGGTGACCTTGACCTGGATCATCAAGTCATTATAATAAGCTTATTATCTCTGTGGAATCCCATAACCTTTGATGTATTGTGTATTTTGAGCAAATTTGACATAAAGTATTTTCCACCAATATCTTGGATCAGTTTAAAAATGTTTGAATGTAAACTTGATCAGCAAGGTCAGATCTGTTAAAGTCTAGGATTTCTATTTAGTAATGCATATCTTTAGAAGTACTGCATATTATTTTTTCTCAATTTTATACAGTAATTCTTTTTAGTAAGATCTCAAAAGATATAAAAATTACCTTGATCTGTAACGTTAAATTGGTGGAATTATATGATTTCTTTAAACCCTGAACTTTTGAGATCATGTGCCTTATTTCCCCTAATTTATGATGAGGCCTTTGGGGTAGGAGTGATATCTGTTTTTGTGACTGCAAAGACAAAGCCACTCTAGTTCCCAATTACAATTGCCAATAAATTTGTTTTATGCACCAAATGAAAAATTTCTTATATTCAAATTTAATTCTTTCATTTTCAATGTAATATTTTAGCAATATCAGGTTTTTAACCATTCTGGAAGTCGTGGAACACATGGGGAAATTTAAGTCAGGGAAAACTCAGTTATTTGAGAAAAATACTTCAGATCAGGGAAAAGTCAGAGCAGCCAAAAAAGAGAAAACAGTCAAACTGTCATTTATGTCTTATATCTAGATGCCACTGTTTGATTGGCTCTCCTCTCTTGGCATTTTTGTGTGGAAATATGCTTCTTTATTGACCTTGTTCAGTGTAATTACTTTTTACTTAACAACACTGAAGTCTTATTTTCAAGGAAACTGGAATGAGCTAGGGCTTAATAATGACTGAATTCTATGAGACTACATAGTTGGGTGTCCCTGGGGCTGTTGGCCCTCAGACTCTGACCTAGAGGTGTAATCTGTTGATACCTTAATAAACCTGATCGGTGAGTTTATGTATAGAAATTGCATGTTTGTTGCTTGTGTTTGTTGATGGTGTTTGTTGATGATGGGTTTATGATTAGTGAGTTGTCCTGAGGTCTCTTCTGTCTGTCAATCTGCTTCTAGGGAAATCTTTATAACCACTGGCAGGGACATTTCAGATGGTATTAATTAAGTATTTATCAAGGTTAAAATGAAGGAAGTTGACCTGAGGAAGTGAACATCTCACGGTCAGATCAGCAGAGGCATGAAGCAGCAAGGTATAGACGATGCTGCTCCAGCCAAGTGGACTCCATTAGGGCCATCCCTTCCTTTGATTAGCGGCTGCACCAGACTCTGCTCCCTGGGGCAGTTACAAGGTCACCTAGAGGTCAGCTCAGCCCTCTCATGTTAGTTGTGGATCAGAGGAGGGATTCTCAGCTGTCATTAGACCCAGGGATTGTCCGAATCCCACAAAGCAAATTGTTTGTGTCTCATGTTACATAAACTGTTATTGTATATGTACAGATAATGATAAAGGACATTCACACCTATACCCATGTGATATGGCTTTCTCTAGCTGGTAACCAGTGATCACTATGTTACCTAGGTTACTCTTTAAGTGAAACCATAGCAGATTAGGGTAGCTATAAGGATGCAATGTGTTTGAACTTTTCAGTAATTTCTTAATAACATATCTTCATAATGTATTGTTGATGCACACAGGCACTTAGTCAGTATGATATAATACATTTTGACCTATATTAAACTCCTGAAATAAGGATGTAGACAGGGCCAGTTTTATGAAAATCTTGACCCTGGAGGCAAATTGTGTTAATGTATGGCATTCAGTCTATTCAGGGGCAATGAATGGTACTGCAGTATACATATAAACAGTTGGTCAATCACAAAGATTTGTTTCATTCTGACCTTGCACACTTACACATGCTAAGTTCTTTCTGTTGTTCTCTGGGTAACCTCCCAGCAATATTGCTTTATATATATAAACTTTATTATAGTCAGTGTTATCAGCCACATCATTCCTCACATTTATTCACCACAGATAGTCAGTATTCAGAGGAAAATGTATAGAGCGTCCAGCTCAATCCTGACTAGGCTTGTGACTACCCTGGAATAGATCAGATTGGGATATATAGCAGACTAAAGTTAGGTCACATCAAAATCTTGATTGGGCTTTTGGCTCTCAAGACTATACTTGGCATAATTAAAGACAAAATTTATTCAAGTAAGAATCCTTGTTTCCGATTGTAAAAGATAGAAAACTTATACAAGAGCACAATATGCAGCATCAAAAACATAAAAAATGGCAGATGCAATTTTTTTGTCCATGCAAAGCAGGAAAATCCCAAAATAATGATAAAATATTAAATGTGTCAGCTGATTTCTATTTTTATGCCCCCGCCACAAAGTGGCCGGGGCATATAGTTTTACCCATGTCCGTCATTCCGTCCTTCCGTCATTCCGAAATCAAACAGTTGTACGGACTTTTTTTCGCAATGCCTGCAGATATTGGCCTGAATTTTGGTGTGTGGGCAGATATAGACCAGTTACAGATCGAGTTCGCGTTTCGTCCCGGTTGACCTAATTTTGACCATTTTATGGCTCCTAAACTTAGAAAATTTCATGAAAAATAGAAATATTCATGACAGATACACATGTACGGACTTTTTTTCGCAATGCCTGCAGATATTGGCCTGATTTTTGGTGTGTGGACAGATATAGACCAGTTACAGATCAAGTTCGCGTTTCGTCCCAGTTGAACTATTTTTGACCATTTTACGGCTCCTAAACTTAGAAATTTTCATGAAAAATAGAAATATTCATGACAGATACACATGTACAGACTTTTTTTCGCAATGCCTGCAGATTTTGGCCTGATTTTTGGTGTGTGGGCAGGTATAGACCAGTTACAGATCGAGTTCGCGTTTCGTCCCCGTTGACCTATTTTTGACCGTTTTACGGCTCCTGAACATAGAAAATTTCATGAAAAATATGAAATTTCATGACAAATGCACATGTACGGACTTTTTTTCGCAATGGCTGCAGATATTGGCCTGATTTTTGGTGTGTCGGCAGATATTGACCAATTACAGATGGAGTTCACATTTCGTCCCGGTTGACCTACTTTTGACTGTTTTACGGCTCCTGAACATAGAAAATTTTATGTAAAATATATATTTTCATGACAAATACACTTGTACAGACTTTTCTTCACAATACCTGCAGATATTGGCCTGATTTTTGGTGTGTGGGCAGATAATGACCAGTTACAGATCAAGTTCATGTTTTGTCCCAGTTGACCTATTTTTGACCGTTTGACGGTGCTCTAACATAGAAAATTTCATAAAAAGGAGCACATGTATGGACTTTTTTTCGCAGTGCCTGCAGATACAGGCCTGATTTTTGGTGTGTAGGCAGATAATGACCAGTTACAGATCGAGTTCTTGTTTTGTCTCAGTTGACCTACTTTTGACCATTTGACTGCTCCTGAACATAGAAAGTTTCATGAAAAATATAAATTTTCATAACAAATGCATATGTACTGACTTTTTTTCCTCAATGCCTGCAGATACCACCCTGATTTTTTTTGTGTGGGCAGATAATGACAGTTACAGATTGAGTTTGCGTTTCATCCCGGTTGACCTACTTTTGATTGTTTTACGGCTCCTAAACATAGAAAATTTCATGAAAGACAGAAATTTTTATGGAAAATGCACATGTATGGACTTTTTTTCACAATGCCTGCATATACTGGCATGATTTTTGGTGTATTGCTTGATAATGACCCGTTACAGATCGAGTTTGCATTTTGCCCTTGTTGACCTACTTTTGACCATACGACACCTCCTGAACTTAAAAAATTTTCCAAAATTTACAAATGTTTCTAATTTGCCCAAGGCAGGGGCATTCGTGTCGTTCCGACACATCTAGTTTAATATATTATATTATTAATAGTCATTATTAATGATAATTTAAATTTAGACATGTTCAAAGCAGTTTTGATGTACAGTTCACACTTCAAAAAAGTATCAGGGTTTTGGTTTGTTCAAATCTCAATTGATTTTACTCTATCTGAAATATTACATTTACTACAAATTGTAAATCTTGGTTTGTGCCAGTCTACATCATTTAGGCATTTTCTGATTTGTCCAATTCAGGTTCTGGATGGTTACATTAATGTGGACGATAGAGGTGGTTCGGTGGGACTTAGGTAGTGTATATTCAGAATTTGGAGGATGAAGGTGGTTCGGTGGGACTTGGCTAATGTATATCAAGAATTTGGAGGATGGGGGTGGTTGGGTGGGACTTGGGTAGTGTATATTCAGAATTTGGAGGATGGAGGTGGTTAGGTGGGTCTTGGGTAGTGTATATTAATAATTCGGAGGATGGGGGTGGTTGGGTGGGACTTGGCTAGTGTATAATCAGGAGCTCTTGTTGTGAGTGCTGTAGTCACAACACTGTGTTTGTGTCACCTAATAACCTTGTACAGTTTTCTGTCACAAAACTCTGGCCTGTCTTGATCTGTCGGGGGTAATAGAGATAAACCCCCAGTTAACACCCTAAACCTCTGGCCGGCAAACCTGGAGGTACTCTCACATGAACCTGCCGAGGCTGAAGATGGCCCAGTTTACAGATACATGTACAACGGCCAGGGCTGGGGGATAGTTTATGGATATTATAAAACACATTTTCTCATTTTTACATCAATAACCAAAAGTAAAAATTGTTTTCTTCATCAGTTCCATGTTTAACTTACATATGCTAGCTATAGAGAGCAGGTTACCCGGGAACTTCAGACAAGTATGAACTGTAAACAGTCAGGACATTACTTCAAGCTGATCCTGAGGTTTTTTACTGATTTTTATTTAAGTTGGTTATTTTGACACAATTTCTATTACCAGTAACTGTTAAGCAGGAATATCTCTCTAGTTCAAGCAACTAATCATTTTATATACCTGTCTAATTTCTGCCAGAACTGTGGTGTGATCCTGGTGTGAGCTGGGTTATTGACAGAGCCATAACCTAACCGTTCGCCAAGGGGGGGGGGGGGGGGTCACGAGTGGCAATTAGGGCAGTTGCCCTCTCCCATTGATTTTAAATAAAAAGTCAAATGTTTGGATAAGGTGGAGAATAAAAATGCTTTTTCTTGAGTTAATTGAAGGAAAACTGAAAAAGTATTTAATTAATGCTAAATCAATGTAAAAATATAATTTTTGTGCATTGAATATAATTTTAGAAATTAATTTCTGTATATAGATCTGGTGAAGGATTCCTTTTATTTTCTTTACAAAATGATCAGGTCATACTAACACCAGTCTATCAAAAGTTGAAAATCAACAGACACAAAATGAATTCATGCAGTACAGTACTTGAGATGTTCAGGAAAGTGTAAAAGTGTATATATTGTAACATGACTATTATAAAAACACAAAGACACATGCAGGGGGCATTTAAGGGTGTTTCAGACCTTTTAAAGATTATGATATTCCAGTACATTCAGGAGTGGAAATTCATTATACATAGAAGGGGCTCTAGAATTCTCCATTTTGATTACATATTTAACAAATTTTCCCCACTAGAGATGGTGATATTATGTCATAATATAGCGATATAATGCACATGCCTTAAACAGTGACACAAGTCGGATCCAGTTGAGTATATGAACACCTTCTATATTCATGATCTAGTTGCACAGTATAGGTCTGGTAATGCCATACTTCCTTTCTATGAGCTTGAATGGACATGTAAATACAATTTAACCATTGGTAGCTGACAGATTCAGGGTATTAAGTTTTAATTACTTGTGCTAGTAACATGTAGTTCCGTAGAGTGATAATGGTGATGATTTGGCGTGGGTGTTGAAGTTTGTGGTGGGTGAACTCATTTTCTGTTTGAACGCCATATGTTGATGGTTATGAAACACTATGAACAGGTCATACTGCCTGCCACTAATGGCCAACAGAATGGCTTCATTGACTGCTGGCTTTAATGCAGACTGTGTTGTTGTGGCTGCCAACGACTGGTACAAGGGCTATTTACTGACCAGTAATCAGGGGTTGAACCAGGGGGATCTGTCTGTCATTGGGATGTGCCATGCAGCGGGAACTCTTTAAATTGGCCAGCTAGTTTACCTGTACATTGAGGAAACATTGCTCACCTGTTCTGTATTATGCTAATCCAAAACATACTTTGGTGAACCTGCATGGTTTCATGTCTATTACAGGTGTCAATTAACCAGGTGGACAGGGAAATAGACCAGGCTTTTGATTTGTAAATATATACAAGTATTATCATTATTAGAGAGACTCATCTTTTGGTAAAAGATGATCTGTATAGCTGTTGATCACTACATGTCCAGTAACTGATCTCTTACCAGCCATCACCAGTACTGTTCTGTACAGTATGTGTAGATGTAGTATTTGGGTAAATGAACTTTATAACTTTTGCCATGTTCAGTAGGTGTTCTTTGTGAAACAGGACCAGACTCCTCTAAGAGCAGATAATGAAAAGTTATAACAAAACTGGGCCATGCAAACAATTAAAAAAGTGAACAAATATGAAATTTCCGTAAAATTAGTCCATATTAATCAAATTTATACCATTTCTCAATAATTGATTCATAATGATTGAGAATAACTTATGCAATTTGGTCATGGATGTCTCTGTATTGAGCTACATTAGTGCGATAGCACTGCTTGCAATTTTTCTATGTGTTTCTGCATGCACATTTAATGAACACAAACAGATATTTAAGAGTTATGTCAAAAGTATTAGCAAAGCAATGAAATAACTTGAATTTGGCCATCCAATCTGAATATTGTACTTTAATCAGATGTAATTTCCTGTCATACTGCTAAGGATAATACCAAAGATTTCTTGAAATATATGACAACAGTTACAAATTCCAGTACAGATAGTCTGTATTCTAAGGTAAAAATCACACAGAAGCATCCATTTCTAAAAAAAAAATTCTCACTTTAAATTTGCTATGCATTTCTTTTAGATTTATTAATTGTATTACACAAGTGGTGCCACCTATATATTGATTTTGTCTAGCTTAATGGCTATTTTGAGACTGAATAATATCATTGTTGTCCAAGTGTTGTCTGACCATCATATTTTTGCCCAGGCCTTCCAAGAAATTATCTTAAATAGACAAATACCCCTTTAAAAAAATATGCAGCACATTTGTTTTGGATGTTTGGCCTAACTTTTATACTGGTCAAATGAGCATCATTACCCTGGGGTCATTTATTTAACATAAAGTAAGCGATTCAATAATTTTGTTTTGGCAAACAAGCCTTAATTACACTTTCAATGTAAAGCAGTATAACCAGAGTCCTGTATAATATACATGCAGCCAAATTCCTGTATAATACATGCAACCAATGTTGACCTAAGGCAGCAGTAAAAAATGAATATGATTGTCACTGGTGGCTGGTGTAGTGAGTCAGTCAGAGTCTGGTTCACAGGGACATGGGAGGATGCTGGAAGGTTGTATACACAGCAAGGGTGCAGCCAGCAGACACAGAAATAAAACAGTTCACAGGTATACATCAGCGTGAAGGACTCAATCACAACACCCCAAGTCTGGAATGTATAACACAGCCTGCCCTGACATGAACAAAAGACACTGGTATGCCTGGCAGCATTTGTGCTGTTACTACATCATACTTGAGGACTGGTGAGAGATTTATTCAGTAACCCCGGCCAAGTTAAAACCTTAGGTAAAAAGGTTGCCTTGGAAAACCATTGGTGTGTTTGCCAGCATTCCTCTTTTTCTAACTTTTGAAGCAGCAGGGCCACGAGAGGTTTTGTTAACACTACAAGTACAGCTGGTGAGACAGCCACAGATGGATGTTTTCCTGTGTTCAGTCAGATGTGTTTTGGTGCAGGATTATAGGAATGAAACATCAGCCAGAAATGTGGGCAGAGCCTACCTCCACCACTCACATGTCACATTTCACCAAGTCCTTGGTCAGCTTCCTTGCAACCTGTAATCGTGTGAATGGCCATAGCCCTCACAAAGGAAAAAAAACTGTTAAATTAAAAGCATATTTTATTGATCCAGATTCTCTCAAAAGCCTAATAAATTGTTCATTTGGTGTTACCTCACAGAAGGTTCTGCCACAGTTGAACAGAACCAGGGAGTCACGATAGCTGAGTCCCGCTGACTGTAAATTGATGTGGGGGGTAGTTTTGATGGGTAAATATATATGACAGAGACAGAGCACTGAGTGTCACTAATCAGGAGATCAGAGGAATGGGGTGAGGGAGGGGACAGCATGATGTAGTTGCCACACAGGAACTTACAGTAAAACATATCACACAGCTCACCTGCCGCCAAAGCTTTTAGCCCCATATTCTTTCTACAACGGTTTTTGTTGCTCCACCAGAGGTCACCATAGGTGGTAGTTCCCTCATCAGACAGATGTACAGGCCAACAGATAGAACTTTGTGTCTGCATCAGATTTGTTGAACTTAAATCTATATTGAGGAGGTAACCTATTTTCAGTAAGTAAAGTCCTAGTATTTTGTATTAATAGTACCTTGGAATGAGAATGTATTCATGTTATAAATTCTCATTTTCGAGGCCTGGTGCCTTTATATTTAGAAATAGAAATATACAAGGTACAGAATCAGACATGCAGATTGGAATCCTTCCAGTATAAGTACACGCAGTATAAATACTGTATGTTCTTTGGGAATGTGGATCAGCACAATATAACAAGTAAAAGTTCATATAATTCATTGTGTCAGTCTGATGAAGACATGGACAAGTTGTGGTAACTGATGTGTCCACAACAAGAAAACTGCTGCAGATTGCCTGTTTTGTTTCTTCCAAGCTCCTTTGTTTTCACCAGTTGTGCTATGCATATTTCTAAATGATATTCTGCTCTAGATGTGTGTATTGTGTGTATCAAGTTGGTATTCTGCTGTGTCTTATGCATTTTAAGTTGGTATCTTGCTGGGTATTTTACATTTCAAGTTTGTATTCTGCTGTGTAAAGTATGTTTCAAGTTGGTATTCTGCTGTGTATCGTGTTTTTTAAGTTGGTTGGTATTCTGCTGTGTATAGTATGTTTTAAGTATGTATTCTTTGGGTATTGTGTGATTAAAGTTGGTATCTTGCTGGATATTTAACTTTTCAAGTTGGTTTTCTGTTGTGTATTGGATGTTTCAAATTGGTATTCTGCTGTGTATTGTATGTTTCAAGTTGTTATTCTGTTTTGTATTGTGTGATTTAAGTTGGTATCCTGCTGGGTATTTTACATTTCAAGTTTGTATTCTACTGTGTAATGTATGTTTCAAGTTGGTATTCTGCTGTGTATTGTGTGTTTTAAGTTGGTTGGTATTCTGCTGTGTTTAGTATGTTTCAAGTTGGTATTCTTTGGGTATTGTGTGATTAAAGTTGGTATCTTGCTTGGTATTTCACATTTCAAGTTGGTATTCTTTTGTGTATTGTGTGATTAAAGTTGGTTTCTTGCTGGGTATTTTACCTTCAAGTTTGTATTCTGTTGTTTATTGTAGGTTTCAGGTTGTTATTCTGCTGTGTATTGTATGTTTCAAGTTGGTTGGTATTCTGCTGTGTATAGTATGTTTCAAGTATGTATTCTTTGGGTATTGTGTGATTATAGTTGGTATCTTGCTGGATATTTTACGTTTCAAGTTGGTTTTCTGTTGTGTATTGAATGTTTCAAATTGGTATTCTGCTGTGTATTGTATGTTTCAAGTTGTTATTCTGTTTTGTATTATGTGATTTAAGTTGGTATCTTGCTGGGTATTTTACATTTCAAGTTGGTATTCTGTTGTGTATTGTGTGTTTTAAGTTGGTATTCTGCTGTGTACTGTATGTTTCAAGTTGGTATTCTGTTGTGTATTGTATGTTTCAAGTTGGTATTCTGTTGTGTATTAAGTGTTTTAGGTTGGTTGGTATTCTACTGTGTATTGTATATTTCAAGTTCATATTCTGCTGTGTATTGTGTTTTAGGTTTGTTCGTATTTTGCTGTGTATTGTGTTTTAGGTTGGTTTGTATTCTGCTGTGTATTGTGTTTTAGGTTGGTTTGTATTCTGCTGTGTATTGTGTTTTAGGTTGGTTGGTATTCTGCTGTGTATTGTGTTTTAGGTTGGTTGGTATTCTGCTGTGTATTGTGTTTTAGGTTGGTTGGTATTCTGCTGTGTATTGTGTTTTAGGTTGGTTGGTATTCTGCTGTGTATTGTGTTTTAGGTTGGTTGGTATTCTGCTGTGTATTGTGTTTTAGGCTGGTTGGTATTCTGCTGTGTATTGTGTTTTAGGTTGATTCGTATTCTGCTGTGTATTGTGTTTTAGGTTGGTTGGTATTCTGCTGTGTATTGTGTTTTAGGTTGGTTGGTATTCTGCTGTGTATTGTGTTTTAGGTTGGTTTGTATTCTGCTGTGTATTGTGTTTTAGGTTGGTTGGTATTCTGCTGTGTATTGTGTTTTAGGTTGGTTGGTATTCTGCTGTGTATTGTGTTTTAGGTTGGTTTGTATTCTGCTGTGTATTGTGTTTTAGGTTGGTGTGTATTCTGCTGTGTATTGTGTTTAGGTTGGTTTGTATTCTGCTGTGTATTGTGTTTTAGGTTGGTGTGTATTCTGCTGTGTATTGTGTTTTAGGTTGGTTGGTATTCTGCTGTGTATTGTGTTTTAGGTTGGTTGGTATTCTGCTGTGTATTGTGTTTAAGGTTGGTATTCTTCTAGTATTTCTGTAGAGGAGCAGGTAATACTAGGTCAGTGAGCCTGTGATTCTGGCATCATTTGGATCCTCTGTCACGAGCTTGGCCTCTCGGTGATTTGAGCCTGTAAACTAAATCTGCTCCACATTAAAACCGTTTACACTGTCTCAGCTCTAAGGGCTGTCCATATGTACTGTACTGGCAACATTGGTTTAAACAGTGTAGTGTTTCAAATTCCACCCAGGATAACTTTACACAACCACTGTCAATAAGTACTGCCAAAGACCTTTTCAGTTGTAGGTCGCTCTTGTAGAGCCTGATGTAGAATCATCAAGCAGTACAACAAGACTATGGGCTTGTCCTTTCATAATTAAGTAAAAGGGCTGATTGTTGCAAGATCCTTTAAAAGAGATAATCAGCCTGTGTCTGGCTGTTGATTATTAATTACTGGTGACTATCAGGAAAATGTCTACATCAATAATCAGCAACAAATTCTGAAAAAGATGTCAGTATTAACTATTCTTGACAACAGAGTAACAAAGTTATTTAAATAACCTCCTTGCAACAACATATATCTAGTTGATGAGAAATATAACTAGAATACGGGTAGTCGACAAGCGACTACTTGTATCCGCCTAAATCAGAGTGGAACGGGTGAAGTGTTGCATATCAGCATGGATGTCTGCAGCCAAATTGTGTATGTTGGTTGCGCTACCTACCAAAAAATCCAGAAAGCCGTCCAAGTTGTATACATATGCAAAATTTAAGGCAGATAAGTCAAACCACTATATTGTATATGAGTGATTTTTGCCCTTGGCAGACAAACAGATGGACGCTGTGCAAAAAAGGGTTGCAGGTGGCGCCACCAGTTTAGCGTATGATAAAGAGCTTTGTGAGAACTATACACATGCAAAATTTTGGCCCAATTGGTCAAACGGTTCCCTAGATATGAGCTTGGATGTCTGCAGCGTAAACTTGATTGTAGGTGGCGCCACCTGTCATAAAATCAGAAAAGCTATCCAGGATGTATAAGCATGCAGAATTTCAGGTGAATTAGTCAAACCACTGCAGAGATATGAGTGATTTTAACCCAAGGCAGACAAACAGCTGGACACTGTGCAAACATGGTTGCAGGTGGCGCCACCATTTTTTGTGTATGTTATAAAGCTCTCCAAGGGCTACATTTGTGCAAAAAAATTTTCCTGATCAATCAAACGGTTCCTGAGATATGGGCTTGGATGTCTGCAGCGTAAACATGAATGTAGGTGGCGCCACCTGTCATAAAATCAGAAAAGCTATCCAGGATGTATACGCATGCCAAATTTCAGGTGAATTAGTCAAGTCACTGCAGAGATATGAGTGATTTTAACCCAAGGCAGACAAACAGATGGACACTGTACAAACATGGTTGCAGGTAGCGGCACCATTTTTGGTGTATGTTATAAAGCTCTCCAAGGGCTACATTTGTGCAAAAGAATTTTCCTGATCGGTCAAACGGTTCCCGAGATATGAGCTTGGATGTCTGCAGCGTAAACGTGAATGTAGGTGGCGCCACCTGTCATAAAATCAGATAAGCTATCCAGGATGTATACGCATGCCAAATTTCAGGTGAATTAGTCAAGTCACTGCAGAGATATGAGTGATTTTAACCCAAGGCAGACGAACAGATGGACACTGTGCAAACATGGTTGCAGGTGGCACCACCATTTTTGGTGTATGTTATAAAGCTCTCCAAGGGCTACATTTGTGCAAAAGAATTTTCCTGATCGGTCAAACGGTTCCCGAGATATGAGCTTGGATGTCTGCAGCGTCAACGTGAATGTAGGTGGCGCCACCTGTCATAAAATCAGAAAAGCTATCCAGGATGTTTGCGCATGCCGAATTTCAGGTGAATTAGTCAAGTCACTGCAGAGATATGAGTGATTTTAACCCAAGGCAGACGAACAGATGGACACTGTGCAAACATGGTTGCAGGTGGCGCCACCATTTTTGGTGTATGTTATAAAGCTCTCCGAGGGCTACATTTGTGCAAAAAAATTTTCCTGATCGGTCAAACGGTTCCCGAGATATGTGGGTTTATGTGTGGAAACAGACGCACAAACGGACGCAGAGCGCAGAGGAAAGGTCAGAGGTCAAAACAAAATCGGGGCGCAGCAGTTCACATGTGACCCGAATATAATCCCGGGTTTCGGAAAATTCCGCCCAGCGGTTACGGAGGAGTTCTCCGGACACCTACGCGGCGGCGGCGGCGGCGGCGGCGGCGGCGGCGGCGGCGGCGACCAGCTGAAAACATAGTATCCGCAAAACTCTGTTTTGGCGGATACAATTACCACATTGTCTTGATATGCTAATGTGCCCTTAATGTGCCTTGACATATCTTGACGAACAGTCTTTTGTCACACTATTTTGGGGATACAGAGTATAACTTCTTTCTGCAGCAGTTTGTGATATGATTGTATCAATATAGTTTACCATCACATCAGAGCCATTAGTAATCACTGATAGTATTGATTTTTATACGCCCATCTATGATGGGACGTATCATGGTATAGCGACCATCTGTCCGTCCGTAAACTTTTATTTTAGCCGTGATTACTTACCAGGGCCTTTGATGGATTTTCATGAAACTGATCATAATTACTTTCCAATAGATTATCCCACCCCAGTTTGATTATGGGAAAAAACCATGCATATTTAATAAGGTCAGAGGTCACTAGGCTACTTTGTGGTGTTGCAGCAATAACTTATAAGGAATATGATGGATTTTGATAAAATTCAACAGAAATAGACCAGTACAGGACCATTGTCTGCTCTAAGACACCCAGCCAAAATCTTCACCACAAGAGACTGAGTGCACTCTCTCGACCCAGGAGCGAATGCGTACTGGTCATGGACTGCATGCATGCAAATGTAGAAGGAATAACCTTCTAGTCCCTGATATGGCTGCTTGGGTTGTATGCTCCCCAGGGCGCTGAGGAAAGCTGCAAGAATGAAAAGGAAGATAGCCATTTGGCCACTTGTTTTGTCTTGCCAATTGGTGACAGGATCATTTGTTTGACCACCAGAGGTGTCCGTTCTTATCTTACTTGGTGCATTTTGACCAGTGTGGGGTTCTTTCATCAGGAGAGGTGCCTAAGAAACCTGAGGTGGTGTGAAGTTGAGTGTATGGTAAAAGCTGCAGACTTTCAAGTCAGACCTGGGTTTCAAATCATTTTAACACTGATAAAGGAAATGGTGAAATTCCAACAGAGTCTGACAGTTTTGCTCTGCTGTAATAAAAACATGCTGTCTTTTTATTCACCTTGCAGCCTGCAAAGAGGAGCAAAATAATTAACAAAAAAATATCAAGGGTCCACTGGTAATCTTGACACAGGTTCTGACTCTTTGTACAGTGCCAGATATTTGCACTGTTTGTGTATGTTTGCTGACACCACTGCTGGGACAGGAATTGTTGTAATGAGTCTAGTCTGTCTGCTTCAGGGATGTCCACAGTAAATGAGATACCAAAAGGTAACTAGCAGAGAAACCTGAAGATCAGGGAGGTATAGAATCTATATCCAGAAGGCAAGTCCTTCTGATACTAACATAGTTTATACATACGGTAAGCCCTGACTGGGAGATCTTTGAGATGACATATATAACATGTATTCTATGTATCTATGGTAGTAACATTGTAACACTGATTGACTGCTTGCCTGACACTGGGATATATAACGGTGTACAGGGTAGCATTACTACAGGTGTATTGGGAACTGGCACATTTTTATGATGGAGTGTGTTCAGATGCACATAGTACACTACTAAGGCCTGGACGAGTTCACCAAGTATATACCAAGTATCTGATGACTGTATCTGATCACTGTGTCTCATTTAATGGTGTTCCTAGTGTCACCATGCACTGAACATTAAGTAATTTATTTCATAAATGCTATGTGCTATAAATGCTAATGCTACTACAAGCTGCCAGGTTGCCATATTTATAAAGAGGGAAGAATTAGAATCTGGGAAGATCCAGGACCAGCTTCCAGGGGAAAATGAGAATTCAAATTCTTCCCAGGAAAAACAGGAATCAATTCAAAATAATAATAACCATAACAGTTTACCCATAAAAACATTAAGAAAACTGTAATATAAATATTTATTAGAAAGGCTCTTGTTTTTCCTACTTTATAAGCCAGTATTTGCTACAATATGCTGTCTGACAGGTATTTATTAGAAAGCCTGTTGGTTTTCTTACTTTATAAGCCAATATTTGTTACAATATGCAGTCCCACAAGTATTTATTAGAAAGCCTGTTGGTTTTCTTACTTTATAAGCCAGTATTTGTCACAATATGCAGTCCCACAAGTATTTATTAGAAAGCCTGTTGGTTTTCTTACTTTATAAGCCAGTATTTGTCACAATATGCAGTCCCACAAGTATTTATTATAAAGCCTGTTGGTTTTCTTACTTTATAAGCCAATATTTGTTACAATATGCTAATGCAGTCCCACAAGTATTTATTAGAAAGCCTGTTGGTTTTCTTACTTTATAAGCCAATATTTGTCACAATATGCAGTCCCACAAGTATTTATTATAAAGCCTGTTGGTTTTCTTACTTTATAAGCCAATATTTGTTACAATATGCTAATGCAGTCCCACAAGTATTTATTAGAAAGCCTGTTGGTTTTCTTACTTTATAAGCCAAAGTTTGTTACAATATGCAGTCCCAATCCAATACATAGACGTGCTTAATTAGTTTAAAATTTGTTTTTAGAATTTATGCAATACATCTTACATAAAGCAGCTAGTTAACATTGTACATTTGTATTCATGTATGTAACATGGTGTTCCTGTGACATATTATTCAGATAAATTATTTGATTGAGTTTGTCATGTTTGGCTGCCTGATGATGAGTCAAACTGGGACAATGGGTCATTTAACTTCAAGTCATATTGTAGCATGGCAACTTTAGGAAGGATTCAACTCAATTTTTGTGGATAATAGAATCATCTGAACACCAAAATTAATCTAGTTTTTCACAGTTGTCAGGTACATAAGCTATATTTGATTATTACAGTGTGAGTGAACAGTGTACTTTAGATTAGAATGAGGTTTTGGACACTTGAGATATACACACTTGAGTAGGTAGCTGGTTAGTATATGGTGACATTCAGTGATCGGGAGGTTGTCAGGATGGAAACATGTGTTCAGATAACAACTGACTTGTACCATTCCACTATTGGTGACTACATTTGTCAAACCCCAGTTCATCCTGTGTGCATGTAAGAAAAACAAAAAAGGCCTTTGGTACATAAATTGAAGAATCAGTGTGAAGGCCCTTCAAAGTAGCAAATCCTGTAAATTCTACTGATTTGAGGAATTTCCCCATCATGCATGTTAGAGACACAAGTCCTCTCAGATACGGTTGAGGTACAACGGGCAAGCTTTGCTGGTTAAGTATTAATATTGATAGATACACTGAGTCTCAGCATGGCCATTGTAACAACACCAGGATAATTTTCAAAAGAAAATAAAGACAGAAATCTTATGGATGATAGGTGTTTGGAATATGTAAGACATAGGTTGTATGTGTCAAAGAAGGTACAATGACCAGGTGATGTGACAAACTTAAATGAGATGAAGGTTTAAGCATGTCTGTTTGGTAAGTGTTACTTCTACTGTTCTGAAGGCCTGTCTGGTCCATTTGAGATTGGCTCATAGATATTAATTCTTAATTTGGCTAAATTTTCAGAGGACAAATATGGTGCATATTAATTTTCTGTCCTTCATATTTTTTAAACCAAAAGCAAGTCATCTCTCAAATTTCTCATATGTTGAAAATTTGGAAAAGATCAGGTGAAAACTGAGTGGGAGATTACCTGTATATAAATGTTATGTGTGTATGTTATTAAGTGTATGTTAAAATTTTTTAGAAATCTAAATATAATATGAACAAACAGTCAATAACTATTATAAATTTATATATATATATATATATATATATATATATATATATATATATGTCAGAGACGAGATTGAAATCCAGGCGGATTTTAAATTCGCCTAGACGAGATTGCGATTGTGATCTCGCCTAGGCGAGATTGCAATTGTGATCTCGGCTAGACAGATTTTAAACTCGCCTAGACGAGATCACAATCGCAATCTCGCCTAGGCGAGATTAAAATCCATCATGGAGCAGGCCAGGATTTTAATCTCGCCTAGGCGAGTTTAAAATCCGTCTGGTGTCATCCAGGCGAGTTTAAAATCTGCCTGATATTACTTAGGCGAGTTTAAAATCTGCCTAGGCGAGATTAAAAGAGTGATCTGATCTAATTTCCTAATATATTAAGCATTGTAACTGACATATGAAAGATGTTTTCAGTCCGATTTTCAATATTTTAACACAATGGTTATATATAGTTAAAAGGTAATATATTTATTTATATTTACAGAATATTATAGTATTAATGTAATAATTAACTTTTTTACAGTAATGTAATAATTATTCATGTGATAATTAACATTAATTTTGGAAACAGAATTATGAAATAGATATTTGATTATTATTTGCTCCTTTGATGTGTTTCATGTGATCTGTAACAGCATCCTTATCATACCAATTATTTGCTAAACACTAATTAATCTTTATTTTTTTTCTCCAGTTTTCTTAACAACCTTGTGATTGTAAATATCACTAATAATTTTTACCAAAAATAATTTGTAATTGTATTTAAATATATGGCAATTAGAGAGTAACAAGAGGTATATTGAAGCACACTTATGAGATATTATGAAGAGCAAATCTGGAGGAAAAAGTCATCCACTTGCATATTGAATCAATCATAGATAGATAGATAGACAGATAGATAGATTAGTCTAGTTAGCTATTACTTCACTATTTAATGAGTATATTACACATCAACAAAAACAATCATCCTATTTGATAATTCTTACAGGACAAACAGAACAAATTAGTTGGTTGATCTAGTTCAAATGTTTCTTTTCACCCAGGTATTCAACACTCAACAGTCAAAACATGTACACTTATGGTACAAAATATGCAGGGTATCAGTATTTATGATGGACTTTGATACACCATCCTTTTTTTTGGTAATTAAACATCATATGAGGAAAAGTAAAAGTTGATACACAGATGTATGCATGTGAATATTTCTTTGTCTTATTTAGTCTTTTCTTAAAATGTATATAATATTCTTCTGATCTTTTTTTTTTTAATTTTTTGTGAGGCATTTTGTGAAGCTTCAATATTTATGTAGACTGTGTTACAAGATAACTGTCTTTTTTTGGACAGTATTATATCATATAAGAAAAAATATGATTTCTAGATTCATAGAGTAATAGATCATTTATGCATGTGAACATACACTGAATTATATTGATAAAAAATAAATGAGATATGTTCCTTTTGTCTTTTTAAAATACTACATTACTAATATTACTAATACCAGTTTCCCTTCAAATTAATATTGACAACAAAATTATTATGTAAATCAAATATCATTTTAATATGCCATAAACAATTCCAATGTAAGTTTCTTATTACCTAGTTTATAAATAGAAATATAAAATAAAAAAATTAATGTTAATTATTACATAAATATTATAATATTCTGTAAATATTATTAAATATATATTACTTGTGAACTTTACATAACCATATTAATAAAAAATATATAATATAAAATATTCCATTTCCAAAATTAATGTTAAATATTACATTAATAATATAATATTCTGTAAATAGTAATAAATATATTACTTGTGAACTATACATAACTATTTAGTGTTAAAATATTGAAAATCTGACTGAAAACATCTTTCCTAAGTCAATTACAATGCATAATTTATCGGGAAATTAGATCAGATCACTATTTTAATCTCGCCTAGGCAGATTTTAAACTCGCCCAAGTGATATAAGGCAGATTTTAAACTCGCCTGGATGACACCAGACAGATTTTAAACTCGCCTAGGCGAGATTAAAATCCTGGCCTGCTCCATGATGGATTTTAATCTCGCCTAGGCGAGATTGCGATTGTGATCTCGTCTAGGCGAGTTTAAAATCTGTCTAGCCGAGATCACAATTGCAATCTCGCCTAGACGAGATTGCGATTGTGATCTCGCCTAGGCGAATTTAAAATCCGCCTGGATTTCAATCTCGTCTCTGACATATATATATATATATATATATCTGACTATAAAAGCTTTATGGACTCAAGTTAATAGTCAGAATTATTATTAATCTAACTTTATTACTCCTTTGAACACTAGTTATTTACTATGAGTATCTTTGTTTATACTTATTGTATCAGACCCCACTATATACTGCAGCAAGTGTGTACTGCGGGATGGCAGGAATGTAGGCTGTGGTACAATGATTCCTGTATTGTTATGTAACTTGTGTTTATGACTGATATTTGACTGATATGTTCAGTAGATCATAGTGTTGACATTCTTTGGTCATCAGATCTGTAAAGTAAAGCTAGTAGATCTGGTCCTGTTCGTATTATTCTCTGCTTTGATACCCCATGTAATCAAAGCTTTTTCCCAAAGGGTTTACCAGTGCGGTCACACAAGGTGTCCTTTCACAGTCTGAATAAGGCTATTACAATGTACTGGCAAGAAAGCCCAGCACAGAAAATGTGTAAACTGGATGAGACTTACATTATCAGTGATAACAAATAATAAATCTAGAATTTTCATATACTTAACACTCAAGCTGGTAAAAACAATACAACTAAGTAACCTGACAGTGATGAATGAGGTGGTATGTTGTGATGAATTGACTTAAATTCAGGAATTATCAATTACAAGTTATTTAGGAATCTTAACACCTCAACTCTAAGCTGTTCATTCAGTGATGGGTAAAAAATAATGGGAAGAAGAAATGAAACAATGCACCTAGTATTAATTCATTTAGTCAGCATATAATGTATGATGTAATAACTTCTTTGATTTGGGTAAATTAGCATGACCACAAAGATATGATACCAAAAATGAGATTAGTTTTTTGTGTCTAGCTTGTAATAAAAAAAAAAAAAGGCCGAGCAGCTGGGATGGTTAAGTGGGTAACAGACGTGACAAAATCAGTCATTTGTATTTATTCAGAAATCGTTGTGTGTATCTGTGAAGGCACAATAAACAAGGTCCAGCCCAACTGCACAGAATAAAGTCAGATTTTATAGGTCACATCAATCTTTGTTTATCTCTGTAAAGCAGTAGCTGGCACAATTATACTGCAGACAGGAAACAAAAAAGTCTGCTTGAACTGTTTAGCAGATAATGCACAAACAAAACCACTTTACAGACTACAATGCTGAGATGCCAGACCTGGGGATGTTTAGTACTACAGTTGCTGTCTGGTGGTTCACAGCTCTCTGCTCAGGCCAGACACAGATATTTTAAGGCTTAGAATCTTTTAGTTTTATGGTTGATTGTATTGATGCTTGTCTTATATCTGATCATTCGATGGTTTGGTTATCCTTTACATCTGGTTTCTTAAAAAATACATTTTTTGTCTGATTGAATGTGACATTATGTTTACCAATACCAGGTAAATAAGGGCTAGCTGTTCACTAAGGAGCTGTGTCTTGCCAGTAGATATTGCTGTGTGTATTTTAGAAAAGTTAAGATTGGAATCAGCCTGTTGAGTTTCCAAGGTGATATATATGTAGTTAATACAACACCAGTACTTCTAATGTCGTACTGTTCTATGAGCTACTGTACCTACATAATTAACTTGTCAACTGTTAAGTGATGAGTTCCTTTTAACTTACTAAAAATATGCCCTTTTTAAATGACAATCTCTGTTTCAGTATTCAGTAATATGATTTAAGTCTGGTATGATACATAGCAATATGTAAGAGACCTCATCGCTAAGGTGATCAGTTTAATTACTTGGAATCCCATAAGTTTCCAGAAAAACAATGTCCTGACCAGTGATACCACCAAACAATTAATTTGGGATTCATTAAAATGGAAACAACACAAAACAGATAAAGTCTGTGTGACTCAATTAAGATTCCAAAATTGTTAAAAAAAAGTTTTTTAAATTCATCAACAGATCTTTCCAAAGAGTGTTTCATTGTCATCTCCTGTCCATGTATTGACTGGTGTGGCATACACAGCTGATGGAGGGGTCAGAGTCAGTCTCCATGAAGGATCAGTGATACCTTTCAGATTAAGAATGTATTCTGTCAGCCCTTGTGAACTCTCATCTGGGTATCATTTACCTTGGATGCTGTATTTACTTTGATATATGTTTTCACCAGCAAGGGCCACTTAAACCTTTCCGTTTCTCTTAGGAGTTTACCTGTTTTTTCTTGTTAATGAAGAATGCCAGATGAGTTTGTAGTGTTTTATTAGTGTGAGGGATTTTGACGTAGCATGTTGGATGATAATGATGATGCCACCCTCGATGCACTGGTAAAACATGTCAGGGGATGATATATGTGGTGAGCACTAAACACAATGTTTCAAACTAAATGTTTACAATAAGGGGTACAGTGGAAAACTTTTGCCTGGGCTAGTACAAAGAATAAGGCACAAAGTTCTATAGATGGGAAGGATCGAACCTAATGGATTCAGGTAAGAAGGCTCTAGATCAGAAATGAAGATGCCTAAAAAGCTTGTCAAAATTTATTAACTCATGGAGAGGCCATCATATATATGCCTTCAACAATCAGCATTGAACAAATTCTTTTGTCCTTCACAAACAAGATTTTATATATGTCTCTCGTGCATGAAATGCCATTTTCATTTGCTATGGAAGGATTGTGGGGGTGGTTTCCAGATGATTTAGACTGGGATCAATGTACAGCTAGCAGCTTACTGATGATTAAGACTTGGATCAATGTACAGCTGGCAGCATACTCATACTGATGATTCAGACTTGGATCCGTGTACAGCTTGCAGCTTATTGATGATTAAGACTGGGATCCATATACAGCTGGAACCTTACTGGTGATTCAGACTGGGATCCATGTACAGCTGGCAACTTACTGATGATTCAGACTGGGATCAATGTACAGCTAGCAGCTAACAAATGATTAAGACTGGGATCCATATACAGCTGGCAGCTTACTGATGATTCAGACTGGGATCCATGTACAACTGGCAGCTCACTGATGATTCAGACTGGGATCCATGTACAGCTGGCAGCTTATTGATGGTTAAGACTGGGATCCATGTACAGCTGGCAACTTACTGATGATTCAGTCTCGGATCCATTTACAGCTAGAATTTTACTATTGATTTGGACTGGGATCCATGTACAGCTGGCAACTTACTGATGATTCAGACTGATCTAGTACAGCTGGCAGCTTACTGATGATTCAGACTGGGATCCATATACAGCTGGCAGCTTACTGATGATTCAGACTGGGATCCATGTACAACTGGCACCTCACTGATGATTCAGACTGGGATCCATGTACAGCTGGCAGCTTATTGATGGTTAAGACTGGGATCCATGTACAGCTGGCAGCTTACTGATGATTCAGACTGGGATCCATTTACAGCTAGAAACTTACTGTTGATTTGGACTGGGATCCATGTACAGCTGGCAACTTACTGATGATTCAGACTGATCTAGTACAGCTGGCAGCTTACTGATGATTCAGACTGGGATCCATGTACAGCTGGCAGCTTACTGATGATTAAGACTGGGATCCATGTACAGCCAGCAGCTTACTGATGATTTGGAATGGGATCCATATACAGCTGGCAACTTACTGATGATTCAGACTGGGATCCATGTACAGCTGGCAGCTTACTGATGATTCAGACAGGGATCCATATACAGCTGGCAGCTTACTGATGATTCAGACTTGGATCCATGTAAAGCTGACAGCTTACTGATGATTCAGACAGGGATCCATATACAGCTGGCAGCTAACTGATGATTCAGACTTGGATCCATGTAAAGCTGACGGCATACTGATGATTCAGACTGGGATCCATGTACAGCTGGCAAATTACTGATGATTAAGACTGGGATCCATATACAGTCAGCAACTTACTGATGATTCAGACTGGGATCCATGTACAGCTGGCAACTTACTGATGATTAAATGTGGGATCAATGTACAGCTGACAACTTACTAATGATTCAGACTGGGATCCATGTACAGCTGGCAGCATACTGATGATTCAGACTGGAATCCATGTACAGCTGGCAGCTTACTGATGATTCAGACTGGGATCCATGTACAGCTGGCAGCATACTGATGATTCAGACTGGGATCCATGTGCAGCTGGCAGCTTACTGATGATTCAGACTGGGATCCATGTACAGCTGGCAGCATACTGATGATTCAGACTGGGATCCATGTACAGCTGGCAGCATACTGATGAATCAGACTGGGATCCATGTACAGCTGGCAGCATACTGATGATTCAGACTGGGACCCATGTACAGCTCACAGCATACTGATGATTCAGACTGGGATCCATGTACAGCTGGCAGCATACTGATGATTCAGACTGGGATCCATGTACAGCTGGCAGCTTACTGATGATTCAGACTGGGATCCATGTACAGCTGGCAGCTTACTGATGATTCAGACTGGGATCCATGTACAGCTGGCAGCATACTGATGATTCAGACTGGGATCCATGTACAGCTGGCAGCATACTGATGAATCAGACTGGGATCCATGTACAGCTGGCAGCATACTGATGATTCAGACTGGGATCCATGTACAGCTGGCAGCATACTGATGATTCAGACTGGGATCCATGTACAGCTGGCAACATACTGATGATTCAGACTGGGATCCATGTACAGCTGGCAGCATACTGATGATTCAGACTGGGATCCATGTACAGCTGGCAGCTTACTGATGATTCAGACTGGGATCCATGTAAAGCTGACAGCATACTGATGATTCAGACTGGGATCCATGTACAGCTGGCATCTTACTGATGATTAAGACTGGGATCCATGTACAGCTGGCAGCATACTGATGATTCAGACTGGGATCCATGTACAGCTGGCAGCATACTGATGATTCAGACTTGGATCCATGTACAGCTCACAGCATACTGATGATTCAGACTGGGACCCATGTACAGCTCACAGCATACTGATGATTCAGACTGGGATCCATGTAAAGCTGACAGCATACTGATGATTCAGACTGGGACCCATGTACAGCTCACAGCATACTGATGATTCAGACTGGGATCCATGTACAGCTGGCATCTTACTGATGATTCAGACTGGGATCCATGTACAGCTGGCAGCATACTGATGATTCAGACTGGGATCCATGTACAGCTGGCATCTTACTGATGATTCAGACTGGGATCCATGTACAGCTGGCAGCATACTGATGATTCAGACTGGGATCCATGTACAGCTGGCAGCATACTGATGATTCAGACTTGGATCCATGTACAGCTCACAGCATACTGATGATTCAGACTGGGACCCATGTACAGCTCACAGCATACTGATGATTCAGACTGGGATCCATGTAAAGCTGACAGCATACTGATGATTCAGACTGGGACCCATGTACAGCTCACAGCATACTGATGATTCAGACTGGGATCCATGTACAGCTGGCAGCATACTGATGATTCAGACTGGGACCCATGTACAGCTCACAGCATACTGATGATTCAGACTGGGATCCATGTACAGCTGGCAGCATACTGATGATTCAGACTGGGACCCATGTACAGCTCACAGCATACTGATGATTCAGACTGGGATCCATGTACAGCTGGCATCTTACTGATGATTCAGACTGGGATCATCATGAATCTTTCCTTGATTATTGACCGTGACTAGCTTTGTCAGTTCCAGAAAAGTGGTGTATTTTTAGCTCAGCTGACTATAAGTCATCTGAGCTATAGTCGTGGTCCATTGTCCGTCCGTCTGTCTGTCCGTCCGTCCGTCCGTAGATGTGGCACGTTTTGAAACCGTAAGACCTAGGAATCCAAAATTCAGCATAATGTTAGATGTCCCCAAGATCTCCTACCAAGCCGAAAACTGGGTCTTTGCGACTTCATTCCTTTGAGAAATTAAGGAAAAACCTCAATTTTTTATTAAAAACCTATTTTCACACTTAAGAACTGCCTAATATCAAAACCACTCATCTGTTTTTCCTCATATTTCCTATAAATAATCCTCTATATAATTCCTATGTACATGCCAGAAATTAGGTCTGTATTATTTAATTTAAAAAAGTTATGGGCCCAAACATAATGCATTTTGTAAATAATCAGGAAAGAAATTTTATCACTTAACACAAAACTTGTTAAAGCTAAGCTCTTTTTTTCCAGTAATATTACTTTTATTAATCAAAATTAAATTTTATACCCAAAATTAGATCAAAATCTTTTAAATTTTTAAAAATATTAGAAAAAATAAAAAATTGGTACCTTAAATTTTGCCCAACTTTGACCATGGCACGTTTTTTTGCTGTAACTGCTGTGGATTTAATTTTCACAGCATGTTTTTTGTTAGCATTACAACTGTTAACACCAAAAATTTGAAACCAGTTGATCAAAAACTGTAGATTTTATTCAAGTTTTCAAGCACCATGTCACTTATTGCCAGTGTTATGCAGTTTGCTAGAGCTCAGCTCCTGAGCTTCAGCTCTAAGTTCCTTAAATTTGGCATACAGTTAGATTTCTCCAAAATCCCCTACCATGCCAAGAATTTGGTCACTAGGACTTAATTCCTTTGAGATATCAATGAAAAACTTCATTTTTCCATTAAAAACCCAATGTTACACTTTAAGACTGCCTAATATCAAAACCACTGATCTGACTTTGATCATATATAATATACATATTTTTCTATACATTCACTATGCACATGCCAGAAATGATGTCAGTATTGTATTTTTTTTTTAAGTTATGGGCCCAAACATAATGCACTTTGTAAAAAAATCAAGAAATATATTTACTCCCTTAACAAGGGCATTGCTGAAGCTAGAGATCTTTTTTGTCAGGGATGTAACATTATTTAATCAAGATTCAATTGAATACCCAAAATTAGTTCTGAATTTTTCAAATTTTATAAGTTATTAGTATAAATATAAAATTAGTACCTTAAATTTTGCCCAACTGTGACCATTCCACGTTTGTTTCCCGTGAGCACTGTTGATATAATTTTCATATCATGCACACATAAGGATTTCAGCTTTTTAGTTTAGAAAGCTGAAAGAAATTTGCCAAATATTGTAGCTTTTATTAATGTTTTTTATGAGACCCTGTCAGACTTTGGCTCTCTCCAGCCCCTCTTGAGTCACCTGTATGTTGACCTTGTTGACCTTTCATCAAATTATGCACGCTTGAGGGGAGAATCCAGGCAGCTTATGGCCAGCCACAGTTGATCCAGGTGTTCAACCCAACTCATCTAGTAGTTTTAACCAACAACATAACAATAAACAATAAATTAATAAATTTTTATTGGTTTTTAATAACAAATTAAAGAAAAATAGAAAAGGAATTTGTTAGTTTATAATAACAGGAAATTAACTTGCAGTTACTGATGATATAAGAATCTTGTATCGATGGGTAGAATGTCACATATTCCAAATAACACCATGCAGTCACCTATGGCATTTTTCAGTTCATTTTTAATGATAAAGAAGTAAATCATATTATTCATTACTAATCATTAAGGATTATATGAAGGAAATTAATGATAGACAAAGATGCAGTTGATAATATTAATCTAGATTCCTACTGTGTCTAGTGTGTACATTGATGTGAAATTAGTCCAAAATGAATTTTTTACAGTTATTTTTTAATATAAATAAAAGCCATTAAACCAGGTACTTATGATCATTATTTAAATGTGTGAATTTTGTATATTCTGGATTCTCAACATCATTGTTTGGTGAAAACAGAATAAATACCAGACATGGTGCGAATACTTTGTAATTGTATTTAAATACGAATATAATTATGTACTCCATTATAAAATTTCTTGCATAAAGAATGGGAATTCAGGTACAAATTAAAGTATATGAATACTCGTGCAAATACTTTCAAAATGTATTCATGAATGCATTCATGAATATATTCTTTAATATTATTTTAATAATCATATCAGTTATATTTCATTTTAAAAAAATCATATGATTCTCTTATTTTTTTTAATAAAAATTATATTTGGGACAATATTTATAATTTTTTTAATAAATAGTTAAACTCTTATATTATATGTTCTGCTTATAAGTTATATGGCCAAGTCAAAATCTGTGTGACAGTAGTACTCCATTTGTTAATAAAATAAATGAAATCAATCCTCTTCACTGTCTCCAAAGGTACTATCAAAATCATACATAAGCTAAACAACAACAACTCATAATACAGCTTATATTTATTACCACACAAAACCAGCATGTGCCTCATTTCTAAATAATATTTTTTTATCATATATAACAGCTGAGCGTCGTGACCCATAGGTCCCTTGTTTTTAATTTTAAACAAATATTTTTCAATTTTTTCACTATAAAATGACAACAGGCATGTCAGTTTATCAGTTGTGATTACATCTCGCCCAAAAACCTAGTGTGTTTATTGATCACAAGTGGACGGCCTTTAGTAATCACCCTGTCTGTCTGCTGTTTGTCTAGCTGTCTGTCTGTCCTACCGTCCATCCACACAAATATGTTTCCAGTTGGTAACTACAGGTTGGATTGACACATGGATTTCAAACTTGACTTTTATATGACCTACCACTAAAGCAAGACCCTATATGATTTTTTTGTCATGAGGTCAAAGGTCAAGGGTACAGGACTCACTTATTTAAAATATTATGGCTGCATTTTAAGGCAAGCTTTTCATCCCAAACTTTCCATCTTGCACATTTAGCTTACTTTAATAGAATGAAAAGCTGCTATAATAAGATATAGACATTTGGAATACATTTAGTAATACACACCTGATACTCAAAAGGTCTGCCAAGTGCAGACTGTGTAGTGTTAGCCCTCGGACAGTGACCTGGGTCACACTCAAACACAGATCTACAAGCAAAACAAAGACTAGGAAAAGCTGAAGTTTGTGCAGTTCTGGGAAAAACATTTGTTAAAAGAAAATTGAAGAAAATACAGAGGGGGACATCAAAGACAGAACTCACTGTGGATCACTGGAACCATATGTGGGAATCAAGTGCAGAGATGATTGGCTTGTACTCTGGTTGGTCTGTAATCTGGTTAGTCTGTACTCTGGTTGGTCTGTACTCTGGTTGGTCTGTAATCTGGTTGGTCTGTACTCTGGTTGGTCTGTAATCTGGTTGGTCTGTACTCTGGTTGGTCTGTAATCTGGTTGGTCTGTACTCTGGTTGGTCTGTAATCTGGTTGGTCTGTACTCTGGTTGGTCTGTACTCTGGTTGGTCTCTTTCTGGATGACCGTTACTCTAGTTGGTCTCTTTCTGATTGTCAGCTTCTGGTTGTTTTGAACTCTGGTTGATGTATTTCTGATTGGTCTTCACTCTCATGACTGTCTCTGGTTGACCCATACTGTTCTGTTGCTAGATGGTCTGTTTGGTCTATTCTGGTTGGTCAGCTTTGGTCTCTCCTTTGGATGGTCTGTTTAAAGATTGTCTCTATCTCTTTCTGGTGGTTCTATTTCATGTTGATCTGTACTCATATTGATATATTTTTGGTGGTTGGTTTGTTTATGGTGGGTATGTTTCTGATAGCTCTGTATGTTTGGTCATTACTTTTGTGGTTGTTGCTGATGGTTATGCTTGTGGTTGGGCTTTACTCTGGAGGTTCTGCTGCTGGTGGATCTGTTTAAGCTGGTGGTCTGTTTCTATGAAGAGCCTTTCTTAGTCTGTTGTGATCTTCATGACTACAGCCTGTACTGGTGAACTTGATCTTCTGATGGGCTGGAGGTGTTTCTGTAGCAGCATGTGGTAGCTCCTGAAACTTTATCAAGTACCAGTGCAGGATAGGTCTGTACTAGTGGTAGGTTCACACCAGGTTCAAGACTGCCATGGACTCTCAAACCTGGTAATGATTGTAACAAATACCACCATGGACTCTCAGTCTTGGTTATGTCATTGTAACAGGTACCACCATGGACTCTCAGTCTTGGTAATGTCATTGTAACAGGTACCACCATGGACTCTCAGTCTTGGTAATGTCATTGTAACAGGTACCACCATGGACTCTCAAACCCTGTTATGATAGTAACAGGTACCACCACAGACTCTGAGACTTTGTAATGATTGTAACAGGCTAACTCTTACTTTCAGCTTGGTATACCAAATAGTAAATGCAAAAAAAAAAATTTAAAACTGTTACTTTAAAAAATATTTTCTGTTAGCAGTTGTAAACAGAAAGCTAAACTGAAGATCAGGTTCCAAAAATCCTTGTTTAAGCAAGTTGATTCAGCATTTAAAAAGTTTAACTCTAACTGGCATGATTTCTTTTTTTTTAAAAATCACTATTTGATACTGATCAACAATGAAATTTGTATTTATTTGGACAGGTGAGTCAATTTTAAAAGCATATAGGGTTGTGTGTTGTTCATTTTATTTTTACTTATCTTGACAGAACATGACCTTTCCGAATTCTGCAAAATCTTTTGTTCAGTCGTATTAGCATTTTGTAAGTATTATAAGCTAGATAACTTAAGCTGAAGCCAAATGTCATGGGCATGGAGCACTTGTAATCTTTTCTGAGGAGCTTTTCAGAAGTGGAAAGTTGTTAGATTTAATCTTTCACTGCTTTAACACTTTCGCTGCCTATGACGAGTATACTCGTCATATTTTCTGATTCCTCCAGTGCCTATGACGGGTATTCTCGTCATGAATTTATCAGCAATTTTCAGTAAGAAATCCCTTAAATTTATCAATAAACTCTGCGCAGGTGAGTAGTAGTTCATTTATAAATTAGTTTCTTGTCATGAAATAGTAAAATTTTTAATTCATCAGTGCGCTTGATAACTCGAAAGCAAGAAAGGTTTTGGGGCGTGAAAATATCCACGGCTCTCGTCCTTTACCGTGAAATAAGTTCATGACCCGCTGTAGTGTAAAATTGATACCGTGTAGAAGTATTCCTTAGATTCAAACGAAAGCGAGGACCGCATAAAAATCTTTCTAGTTTTATATTTGGGCGTATTTTAGCCACTTACTTGCGGCAAACCCGCTGGTGAGACGGAGGTGTGACAGATCGCACCTTAGGTGTGAACTTGAGATAGCGAGGCGTGAAGTCGTTCAGGTTTATTGCCCCGCGAGGACAGCCTATTGCGCAATCAACAACAATAGGGCGCGTGCCACATGCCTGACACACAGATCGGCAGGGTAATCAGAACGCGGCTGCATATTATTTGTTTGGCATATTTGGATATCTCACGTATCCTATACATTTAGAGAAAGCAATATGCTTGTGTAAGTACCTTCGCCAACAAGTGCATGTAAATTGTAAAATTCTGAAAGCAAACTCGGACGATCACTTGCGGAACATGTCAACTGGCCCTTTTGTGCACCAACAATCCCAACCGCACTTTGGAATTCACCATATGCACCCCGATGTATGACTTTCAGACAATTCATAATAAAGTATTATATCATGAGCCCTAGAGTTGATCATATTAGGTTACACTTTGATCACACGCAATTTTCAATTTTCGTATAATTCCCGGCTTCATTTGACGGTGACAATGACGAGGTCCACTTATCATGCTGTCGCCACGGTATGTAAATAACTCTATGACTGTGTGTAATAAAAGATAAAACAATTTTTAGAATTATAATGATTGGTAGAATCAGTTTGTTCATAATGAAAAGCAAAATTGTAATTTTTTTCAGTAAAAATAAAAGTTTGTAAAATGAAAGAAAAAGAAAAAAAAGGAAAGGGGAATCGAACTTGCGCGGTTTTCCATCTCTCGTCACTTGACCTGCTACATAACCCCTAAGCCATCTTTTCCACATGTACAAGTGTTCCATGAAAGTTTCTAGCAATCATAAACCAGAATAAGACACAAACCCTCTCGAGTTCTACCAGATCGAAGAAGTGACATTAGAACTGTGATGATCATACATGATGATAACTGTGACGTTTTATAATCTTCATCGATTATTTCAACTAATACATCGAAGGTCGATCCGAGTGTGTACAGGAGCCGCTATTGCGTGAACCGCTGGACTTTCCAGGTCCTGGTGTAAACATATGAATTCTTTCTCTCTCTCTCTCTCTCTATCTCTCTCTCTCTCTCTCTCTCTCTATATATATATATATATATATAAATTATACATATATTATATATATATTATATATATATATTTGTGCATGTGAGGGCGCATCTGTGTTTGTGTGCGCTTGTTTCCTTTGAAGTCCTTTCTGGCTGTAGGCCTAATTAGCTAATTAGGCCGAACAGGGTTATGACATCCTTCTATGCATAACACCTCAGGCAAGTTTTATGGCCCTTGCACCAGGTGGACTTCACACCCTCGTTATCAGCTTTTCACACCTAGAACTTACTCACCCGGACCTCCCCGAGACTGTTGCAGGACCTGGCACTGGGGGAATATTTGGCTGGGCAGCGAATGTGTTAAGACTAATGATTCTTGTGAATTTCTTAAATTTTGAAATACTACATAATTTTTTCTCCAATTTAATAAACCTGAAGTTTCAACCAAGTGCTCGGAGAGTTTGTAAATGGAGAAGTGTGTAAACCTGTAACTGTGAACTTGATATTTAAGGTCAAATCTGTGGAACTAAATGATTTCTCTAAACACCATAACATTTGAAGTAGTGCATATTCTTTTCCTTGAATTTGGAGATGGGGGGCCCACAGAGAGGGCAGAGGTATTTGTTTTTTTTTTCAAAAACAAACCCATTCTAGTTTATATCTGTCATTGTCACATGACCTGCTTTACCTACCCATAATGCAGAATAATATGATTTAGAATACACAGGTGAAATCTCCAGCTTATCATAGTCAGAGCTTTCTGTAAAATCATCAATAACAATTTAAATAAGAAAAGTCATTTTTAGCGAACCTGTGAGCTTATGCGATGGTGTGGCGTCGTCTGGTGTCCATCATCTGTTGTCTGTACGTTAACCCATACTTTCTTGAAAACGGCACGAATTAGCATCACAAAATTTTATGCATAAAATTAGTCATCTAAAAAACTCTATCGGTTTTTGCTTATTTTTTGGCTAACTGCATTTTCTTAGATTTTATAGGGAAAAAGCTAAAAAAAAAATTTAAAAATCTTCTTCTCCGAATCTGTTCAGCCAAATTGTCCAATATTTTACAGAAATGATTCCTGGAACAATTTCTCTCAAGTTTGTTCAAATGGTTTAAGTTCGGTGATTTTTGGCCGAGTTACAGGAAGTTGAACTTAGTCATCTGTCCAAAAATGCATACTAAAATTACAATCTCAGAAATGGCTTGAGCTATCATCACAAAATTTTATGCCAATGTTGGTCACATGAGTCATATCTGAAATTGAGGTATTGGTGGCGCCACCTGTATCGGCCTTTTTTGTACAGGGGTCATCACTGCCTGTATCATACTGACAGCTACAAATAACTTCTTCTCTAAAACGAAATGGCCAAATTGTTTAATATCGCACAGAAATGATCCTAGGGTAGTGCTTTCTGAAGTTTGTTCAAATGGTCTCAGTTCAGTGACTTTTTAAGTTATGGGAAGCTGAATTTAGTCATATGCCATAACAGCCCATGTAAGCTAAGTGGCATCAAAAATCTTCTTCTCAAAAACCACTGGGCCAAATTCTGAAATCTCACACAATAATTATCCTTAGATGTTGATAATTCAAGTTTGTTCAAATGGTCTCAGTTCAGTGACTTTGGGCTGAGTTATGGGAAGCTGAATTTAGTCATATGCCATAACAGCCCATGTAAGCTAAGTGGCTACAAAAATCTTCTTCTCAAAAACCACTGGGCCAAATTCTGAAATCTCACACAATAATTATCCTTAGATGTTGATAATTCAAGTTTGTTCAAATGGTCTCAGTTCAGTGACTTTTGGCTGAGTTATTGGAAGCTGAATTTAGTCATATGCCATAACAGCCCATGTAAGCTAAGTGGCTACAAAAATCTTCTCAAAAACCCTGGGGCCAAATTCTTAAATCTCACACAATAATTATCCTTAGAAGTTGATAATTCAAGTTTGTTCAAATGGTTTTGGTTCAATGATTTTTGGCTGAGTTATGGGAAGCTGAACTTTGCCATTTTGCTGTATTTTTCCATATGAGTTATAAACCTACAAACTGTTTTTCTACTGATGATACTGAGGCCAGTTTGTTTAATATTTGGCAAGAATACCGTATTCGACGTAATAAGCGCCCCTCCTGTAATAAGCGCCCCCTCCCCCCCCCACCGGATTTGGGAGATCACTTCATGAAACTAAAGGATGAGCCATCCTAACCTCACTTTTCTCCCTAGCCAATATAACACAGGACAATGTAATGCTTTCATTTCTTCCCCCCAAGCTTAAAAGTTAACACCAGTTTTTATTCAATCTCCGTTAAGCTTTATCATCTAATATAATAATAATATTAGTTACACATAACAGAATCAGTGGTCAAGTATATCATAGATAACACTGAATGACGGTGTCTGTGAAGGCAGACCCTGCAGGTTACCATGCTGATCGGGTGACCTGAATTCAGGTACGTATTTGGATGTATTATGCAATGAAATATATATTACTTACCGTATTTGCTCGTGTACAGGACGATAAATTTTATCTTAAAATATTGGCAAAGAAGGGCGGCCGTCTTATACACTGGTACAAGTTTCTCAGCGTCCTCAGGGCCGCCAAGGATAATTTACGGCAATTTGAATTATTACGTCGGCCGAACTTGACGCCGTGAATATCAGTGATCATGTCCAAATGGTGGTAATATATACTCAATAAAGAATATTACAATGCTTTGTTTTTGTTTGAATTTATCGTTTATACATCAGATTTCCATGTGCACATAGTTAAATAATTGGTAAGAAAAGGTTTGCCCTTGCCGCATTGACACAGGGATTTTAACTGAATCAATATATGAAAGCCCTTCTGACAGTAGAGCCAGTGAATTTACGAGACCACAGACGGAATTGCGGAATTGACAGACCAAAACGGAATTCCCAATCCTGATAATATATAAGTTTTAATGTATTTTTTGCCAAAACATATCTTGGCAATTCACTTGAAATATGTACACAGTGATATAATTGTCGATGCCGCTGACAGCGTGCAGGGCTTACCCGTGTACTCAAGATCCCAGTGCCCTGGGTTAATCTGTGTGTATACAGGGCTCGCGCAAGGGATGCTGGGAACTTGCCTAACCAAGTGCCATCCAGTAGCACGTAATATGCATGTTAAAACAAGGATGATTTTTTCATATGGTGCCGTATTTACTGCGTTAAAATTCACGAGTCCAGTGAATGAGGACGCTGTCAGCTGGCTTGCACACTAACATACACGGAGACTCGCTCAAGGCACTTCAATTACAAGACAACCAGTAGCGCATTATAATTATAAATATGAAGCGGCCTTTCCTCAGGTGACAATGTTTGTCAAGCTTGTATTATTGGACTACGTCGAGAACTGAATGTATTACAACGGGTCAACAAAGTTAAAAAAAAAGGGACCGTGTTTCCGCGGGATATAAATATGACAAATTTCCTAACAATTTTAAAACAAAACCAAAAAAAGTTTTTAAACTTTTGCATGTAATATCAAGCACAATGAAAGACAAAAAAGACAATTATTGTCGATGCCATTCCATGTCATTAATCAGCTCAGCTGTCAAAGGTATTTGCGCAAGGTGACTGACATAATCGGGGTACCGATGTCCCGTATTATTTTATTTTCATCATTCAAATAAATACTGTTTTACCTATTTTTATATGAACATTTTATATATTCTGCTACCTTATTAGGCGTTGACTTTTATAAAAGCGTTCATTTATTACCATCCTTATTATTTTTCCTCTTCACCTGCAAAGGAAATCCCGAACTGTAGTCATTCAGACAATTCTCTCATGCAACACAAAATAAAAACGTCTGCAATCCTCTGTCGGTATCACTTGGATTACACAACCATTGTTAAATGATCATTGTTTTTTCTGAATTGTCCTGAATGTGCTGTGAAGTCAAACACGTGTACACAAGCCGCAGTGTTAAATTGGAGGATCGTAATGCACTTTGGAAGTTGGCAGATGTTGGGGGGGGGGGGGGGTGCTTATAAGGGTATAAAACAATTTGGGGAAATTTAATTTTGAGAGCGCCTGGGGCGCTTATTACGTCGAATACGGTTATTCCCTGAATCATTCTAATAATAATTGTCTTTTATGGTTCCAAAAATGAATTTTGGCTGAATTATAAAGATTGAATTGAGTCATTTTACCATATATGTTAGCTGTGTGAAGCAGATACATCTAGCCTAGCACCAGTTTATCAGCATCCATTACATCATGCCTCTAGACATTTAGATTTCAGAATATATATGGAAAATATTGACAAGAATTTTTTTTAAAAGCTTTAAAAAATGTAGATTTATGATATTACAAATCATCTGTACACTAACTCATAATTTCTCAGGAATAGCAGGAGCTACCATCCCCAAATTTTATGCAATTATCAGTCACATATCAAATGTTGATGGATTCAGCTTATTTTTGCTATCTGCATTTACTTAGATTTTACAGGGAAAAAGCTAAAAAAAACTTTAAAAGTCTTCTTCTTGTTAACAGTCCAGCCAAATTGTTCAATATTTTACAGAAATGATCCCAGAGGCGAGCCTTCTCAAGTTTGTTTAAATGGTTTGTCTTGGATAAATTTTAGCAGAGTTACATAACAGGCCAAGATTGTGTATGTTTCTTGAATAGGTTGAGAAACGGCCAACTGTTTCAGATTTAGCAACAGATCAAGAGTTCATTCAGTGCAGCCAAATATAGGTCAACAGTTCAATGAGTGCAGCCAAGCACAAGGCATGTGATCACCTCATGGGCAGCATGTGATCATCTCATGGGTAGCATGTGATCACCTCATGAGTATCATGTGATTACCTCAAGGGTGTCATGCCCCTTAGGGCTGCATATGGAGCCAATCTGTGAGCTTATGCAATTGTGTGGCTACTATTTCAGATTTGGCAATAGGCAAAAGGTCAGCCTGGATTTATTTATAGTTTTGGCAGACTGCCAACTGTGTCAGATTATGCAACAGGTCAATAGTTCACTCAGTGCAGCCAGGTACAGGTCAAAAGTTCACTCAGTCTGGCCAGGTGCCAGGTCAAGAGTTCACTCAGTGCAGTAGCCTGAGCCAGTAATTTGTCACAGTACACTCTGGGCAACAGCCTTTCTCTCCTAAGCCTGGTCAGCCCCATGCATCAGACTCAAGGTAAGTTTGATGTATTGGCCTGATATTCTGACCTGTCTATGTGTCTTTAATGGCTTTCTCATTCACAAGACAGGTGTCGCCATCAACAATGACTTTTGCAAAGTGTATGTGCCTGCTTAATTCTACAGAGGAATTTGATATATCAGCCTGAAATTGGGCATATTTATACATGTCAAATAGCTTTGTCATATACAAGACTGGTGGTGCCACCTACAATAATTTTTGTGTTGTGTGCACCCATGCCAGAATTTCAGCAGTGATGTTTGTGTATTGTTTCTTGTTCAAAATGTTTAGTACTTGCATTGTTCATATATATGAAAAGTAGTGGTTCAGCATTGAAGCGTTATACCTGGTGTATGTCCATATGCACAGGTTCGCATTAGGCCTGTTGGCCTTGTTACATATTCCGAGAATACCTTTTAAAATTTTCTAAACCATAAGATATTCTGAAGGTAAGGAGGATGTCACAATTTATATTTGTATGATAGCAGGGAGTGTATGGCAGACATATGTGATACAGTAACATCTGGTCTAATCCTAATTCTGGAGATGTTTTCATACAGCAGGATGACTGGAGTGTGTCATAATTGACATTGGATCATCTGAAGCTGGCTGAGATATCTTCTGCTGAAACTGATCCTTCACTCACAGATACGAAAAAAAAAATGCGTGTCCAGCTGTCAGGGCTACTTCATTTTGGTAAAGAGATGTAACTGCAAATAAAATCATCAGATCTTGTAACTCCTAAATATTCAGTAAGTCTTGTGTTTGTGTGGCCTGTTTTCAATCTTTTGAAATATCACACAACTGCTATGTAAAGCTGAGACTTTAGTGATACCTTACAACTGTAATGTGTTCAAGACTTTCTTAATATATCTGAACATTTCAGTGTGAGGCTTAGACTTATGGATGTGATGTAGTTCCCTGGTGAGGCTCAGACTTGTGTGATGTGGTTGTCTGATGAGGCTCAGACCTGATGATGTAGTTTTCTGGTGAAGCTCAGACTTGTGCGATGTAATTGTCTGATGAGGCTCAGACTTGTATGATGTAGTTGTCTGATGAGGCTCAGACGTGCATTCAAGATGTAGATGTCTGTTAGATGTCTATTAAGCCAGCCACAGTGAATCAAAAGAAGGATGTTTAGCCAGCCAAAATGTTTTTAAATGTGGAATTATTAAGCCAGCCATATTGGATAAAATGTGGGAATATTAAGCCAGCCACCGTGGATGAAATGTGGGAATATTAAGCCAGCCACAGTGTTTGTATTGTGGGAATAATGAGCCAGCCAGAGTGGATGAAATGTGGGAATATTAAGCAAGCCAAAGTGGTTGTAAATTTGGAATATTAAGCCAGCCAAAGTAGTTGTAATATTGGACACAGATTAGTTTGGTTGAAGCTCGAATAAACTTGTGTACATCTTGTGCAATATGAAAACAGTTCCTGAAGAAATCCAGATATGTAATCCTGTCCTGGTGTTTACAAGGCTTTTGACCTTACCCATGTGTCTATTACTATAAGAAGGCCCTGTTATCATGGTTCTGGGTCTAATACCATGATATATACTTGCTGTCCAAGAAATGTGACAGTAGCACAGCAGCACTCTGTATTCTTGTCATAAAGTGTATTAATTTAGACATTGCACAATATTGACATTGCATAATTTTATCTTTCTCATAAAGATTCATTGAGGCCATTAAGTCAAAAATTGATTTTTCGAAAGTAGAACAGTTCTTTTTTAAAAGCTGAATTTGGGTCACTTTTCAGGGTTGACAGGGAAAAGTCAGGGGGGGGGGAATATTTTTTTCAAGGTCATGGAAAAGTCCAGGAATTTCATAAAAGTTCAAGGAATTCTTTGATATTTTGGAAAGTCAGGGAAAAGTCAGGGAATGTTGAATGGCAATGTTGATCGTAGTTATTTATCATGTTGAAAGAGTTTGGCATCTCTTATAAAAATGTGGTAAGTTTGCAGATTTAATCCGTGTCTTTTTAATTTTTGTATAAAAATCTAAGGTTGATGGTGCAGAGTTTGGATACATAACATATAACACCAAATTCACCAATAATTAATGATGGACTAATTCTGTTTCTGAACAGGAATATAAAAAAGGCAGGATCTGATGTATGAACATGTTTTTCTGATGAAGTTTTGCATTGGGTTGGCTCTAAACTGACTTTTCATAGACCAAATTCAAAATTTGCGTGATGATTAACCTTGAAAACAAACTGAAAGTCAGGTAAAAGTCATAGAATTTTTTCAGATTTGGCTGCTGGCAAGTTTAAGTTTTTATATCATGATATATTAATTTGAAATCTTTCCTGAATTGTTGTCCTCACCACATGATAGTTATGTGTAAGATGTACAGAGTGATCTAATAATGTGTAATAATGAGCAAATGCTAGAGTGGTACAGGCGCCAAATGTTAATATGGTGTATTGAATTTAAAACCCTCCACATGCAACTAGTTGTGCAGTCATCAGATTTAAAAGACTTAAGAAATTGTAATTATTTTTACAAAGCCCTCTTTGTCTGATAAAGTGTGGTTTATAGAACTTTATAGATTGATTATAGATTACATTTATGCTTTAGTGCCTACAGAAAATATACAATATACACTGTTTAGATTAATTCTGGACTTGATAAATTCAGTAAATATATTTATTCTTTAAATAATACTATCATGTCATATTAGGGAGATGTAACAGTATTTGTTACAGGATTTTGAATTCCATTTCCATTTATAGGGACCATACAATGCACTCTTCATATGCATCTCCTAATAGAAACCATAAAAGCTCTACATATTACGTGTTAAGCATAACAGACAATTACATTATTCAACAACATGTGTATGAGAACCTAGTGAGAGGTAGTGGTCTGTGCTGGACAGACTAAACTGCAACATAAATTTGCTTTTACAGCTTCATATACAGCAGTAGTATAATAAACTGTAATCTCTTCTCCATGAGCCAGGATTTGACAGTTTTTATCAAAGGCAGAGTCAGCAACCAGCCATGAACCATGGGTTCCTTGTATGTATGTTTACATTAAGGTGTATATGGGAACTGAACTGAACTAATACAGTGCCAAGGTACCTTAATTAAACCATTTTCTTAAAAACTGTTTTCTTAGAATATGCAAAGACAGATATGTTTTTTTTTATTCAAAGTAGTTATAACATGTATTAACCCTGTGTTCATTTGTTAACAGGACTTTGAGAGTTACAACATGTATTAACCCTGTGATTATTTGTTTTTAAGACTTTGAGAGTTACAACATGCATTTACCTGTTTATTTGTTTTTAGGACTTTGAGAGTTACAACATGTATTAACCCTGTGTTTATTTTTTTACAGGACTTTGAGAGTTACAACATGCATTTACCTGTGTTTATTTGTTTTCAGGACTTTGCGAGTTACAACATGTATTAACCCTGTGTTTATTTGTTTAAAGGACTTTGAGAGTTACAACATGTATTAACCCTGTGTTAATTTTTTTTACAGGACTTTGAGTTTGCTGATACAGATAAAGCACAAGCCAAGTTAGATGCCACCTTAATAGATGATGAGGATTTCCAAAAAGACGAAGCATCAGGGGTCGGTCCTGATGGTGAGGGCAGTGGGGAAATAATCCCTGAATATCCTGGTAAGTACAGTCTGATGTAGGCTGTGTGCTGCGTCTTCCTATTAAGTACAGTCTGATGTAAGTTGTGTGCTGTGTCTTCTTGGTATGTACAATCTGATGTAGGCTGTGTGCTGGGTCTTCCTATTAAGTACAGTCTGATGTAGGCTGTGTTATTGGTCTTTTTGTTAAGTACAGTCTGATGTAGGCTGTGTGCTTGGTCTTCCTGTTAAGTACAGTCTGATGTAGGCTATGTGCTGGGTCTTCCTGGTAAGTACACTCTGATGTAAGCTGTGTGCTGGGTCTTCTTGTTAAGTACAGTCTGATGTAGGCTGTGTGCTGGGTCTTCCTGTTAAGTACAGTCTGATGTAAGCTGTGTGCTGGGTCTTCTTGGTAAGTACAGTCTGATGTTAGCTGTGTGCTGGGTCTTCCTGGTAAGTACAGTCTGATGAAAGCTGTGTGCTGGGTCTTCCTGGTAAGTACACTCTGATGTAGGCTGTGTGCTGGGTCTTCTTGGTAAGTACAGTCTGATGTTAGCTGTGTGCTGGGTCTTCCTGGTAAGTACAGTCTGATGTAAGCTGTGTGCTGGGTCTTCCTGGTAAGAACAGTCTGATGTAAGCTGTGTGCTGGGTTTTCCTGGTAAGTACACTCTGATGTAAGCTGTGTGCTGGGTCTTCCTGGTAAGTACAGTCTGATGTAAGCTGTGTGCTGGGTCTTCCTGGTAAGTACAGTCTGATGTAGGCTGTGTGCTTGGTTTTCCTGGTAAGTACAGTCTGATGTAGGCTATGTGCTGGGTATTCCTAGTAAGAACACTTTGATGTAGGCTGTTTGCTTGGTCTTCCTGTTAAGGATACTCTGATGTAGATCATGTGCCAGATATTCTCAGCTTCATTTAGCATCCTTGACAAGGCAAAGTATATCTTCGGATTGTGATGCTTAATGTCATCTTTAACATTAACTTTAACAGTTACACTACTTCTTAAAAAACTTGTAGCATGACATATTCGTGCTGAATGGTAGTATGCCTACCCCTTACATCTTTAAACACTATACTGCTAAAGGAAAAACCATATTTCCATGTCCCATGATATGATAGAGATGTAATGATGTAATGATAGAGATGCCAGATGAGCATTTTGACCCATTGGTACCTAGTTCACTTAAAATTCTGTTTTATTTTTCAAAAAAACATTCTGACCTCTAAACCAATGGCAGAAACCACTTATTGTGAAATAACTATTGGTGTTTGAATAAGTCTAGCTGCACATCCACATGTAATGCTAAATTAAATAACTAGAGATAGCACCAGTAAATATAACTCCTTGTCTGTGTCCTATTAAGTAGTAGTTGTGGTGTGAGTACAGACAGACTTGGTGGGTGGTTGTTTAAGGTACAGAATTATACTTATACAAACAGGAAGCAACAACTATGTAGAACTTGATCACTCTACAATTATCCAATGCATTCATTGTCAGCTGTCCATATGTAAAATGTTACTCATCTCTCTGTGGCATACACATGTTTCTGCTCCAGTTACTTGTTTAGACTTTTTATCTGATGTAAGTCTGTCTGTTTTATACTCAGGATGACTTCTGCCTCCCTGAACAGATGGTGTACACAGTTATTGTTCATTCAGAATACAGCCATTCACAGTTCATACAGTTCCTTCTTCTTTTCATGAAATGTTATTTTAGGTAAACTTTGTCAGAAATCTATGCCAGGTTATTCCATACTGAAGCTGTCCTCCCTTATTCTTATCACAATATGATCTGGTAACTGACAGTGCTACAACCAGTCAAATCTGATTTCATAGGTCTAGACTTTTATCAGACCTTATTTAAGAAAAAAATCCTATTTACAAGTGCACAGACATGAATTTTAGTTCTGTATTTAAAAAAATTGACATATCTCAGCACCAAATACAGTAAAAAGCCTGCTAACGGTCACGCCTCAATAACTGTCAATACGTCTAAAACGGTCACATTTTCCGGTCCCGAATTTTCGACCGTTATATTTCATAATCATTTTGTTGTCAATTACGGTCACTCCTCTATTCCATATTACGGCCAGGCCTCTGGGTCCTGCAGGCCAGGAAAAGCCTCAATTACGGTCAGGGGCAGTGACTCCATGACATGGGCTCAACAATTCGAGCGACCACTTCTGACCTCAAAATTATTACACAAGTTTCAGCTCTCACATATTCCTGTCTGTTAATGAGTGCCTGGATAAAGGTAACCACTCGACCGTGACTGAGTTGTTTGACATGTAGCCAGCGTCGCATTCCCTAGACTGGTACCCCGCTCTATTATGGCACCGCTGCTCTCGGCCAATCATAGAGACGGGCAAACAACGCCATCTTATGTACTCCCGGCAGACTGGTTCAAACTCCATTATGTGTTATATATGATAAAAATAAGCATTTCGTTTGCTCAAAGAAGTTGCCAAAAGTTGGCTGTACATTTCGCGTGACATTAATGATTAGATTAATAGATATCGATAGTAAATCAATGCCACGTACATGGAATATCAAAGATTCAGTATATCATATTATCTATACATACATCATTCAGTTTTTGTGCAACAACACATTTTTAAATATTTGAAAACTAAAAATTACTAAAGAAAGTCATTTATAGGAAATATTCACGGATAATCAGCCAGCATCACGTGAATGTCTATGACAATCGGTATGAGCGTGGATACTTGAGTTGGAACCAGTCTACAGGTAAATCATGAGTTGCAACTTGGAGTACTAAAGATGGTGTTGTACGCCTGTCTCTATGCTTGGCTGGGGGCCATAATAGAGCAGGGTACCAATCAATGCACTCTCCCACTCAGTCTCATTAGTATACACAATAGTAAGGCATGTGTTCCCACCTGCGTGTATGTTTGGGAATCAGTCGTGGGAACGGGATCTTAATCAGGGTGTTTGTCATTTAATTAACGAATAACAACCAGCGGGTCCCAATGATTATGTCATCAGAAAAACTTTAACAAACTGTGGATCTTTAAACTTTCTTAAATGTCCTTGTGAACAAGTACATCAAACGAAAACAGTGAGGCAAACATCGCACCATTTACTCATACATTAATAATAATGTATGCAAAATAATCATTGTTACATGTATAAAATGTTGCGCATACTCTTGTCCCAATCACTTCGACGTGATTGAAAATATTTTATTTTTTTATTGATATCAGTTATAATATTAATATTCTGTATATAAGTTTATTTTTTTATTGTAATAAAAATTTGAACTTGGTTTCGTGTTACATTTTAACCCCCCTATATTAGTCAAGTCCTGTATAACGGCCACTCCTGTATTAAGGCCACTTTCATCCGGTCCCGATGGTGACCGTAATACAGGCGTTCTACTGTAATACAATAAATCTCTTTGCTGTATATATATTAACATTCAGCCTATGCCCTCTATATTGTTTATCCATTTGAAAGATTAAACTTCACATGGAAATTTTAGGGCACCGGCCCCCTGATGGTAGGCCTTACAGGTGTGGCCAGTAAGCCTGGAGACTGCTTGTTATTAATGTAGCTACTTTTGTAAAAATCTCCCACTAAGACTGAATTTGGGTACTGATACCTTATAACTGTAACTATTTACTCAAATAAATTTGTCATTCTTTACTTGAATACTATTCGGCTGACAGCTTAAGTACAGTCACTGTATTCTCTCCCATTTGAGAAACCAATTTCTTGATCAGATTTGTAACTTTAAAGTTTATTAGCATAGAATCAGAACCAATGTATCACCTGAAGCATCCACAACCACTTATTTCAGATTCAGATTTTCCTACCAGACATATTGTTATGATGTTTAGCTGAAACTTTTGAAAAGCAGGTAACAGGATATATTCATATATATATATATATATATATATATATATATATATATATATATATATATATATATATATATATTTGATGTCATTGAAAATGAAATGATATTAGTAGCTCCATGTTTATTTAAGTATTGACTGACGATGGCTCACAATATTAAAATAGTAACATGTAAACAGATGTGTGTATTGGTGTTTTATGTAGATCTACAGTTCTTGGTCTGTGAGCCTGACCATGTGCTGGGCTGTGTCGAGCTGTCTGTGCCAGCAGGTCAGCTCCCCCAGCCTCCATCAGAACAGTAATCTTGATTAAGGCTGACCTGGTACTGCTGCAGTACTCAAGCAGATCCTAGAGCTCACTGCCTCCTCTGGTACAAGAACTTGCTGTACTCTATCAGTACATAGGGGCTCTGTTTGAAATTAAACTATCAAACATCCATACATGAGAGGAACTAATCATCTGAAGGGAGTGAGAGGAGAATGGCCAGAAAACACAGAACTGACTGTCCAGGTCAGCTGAAGGGAGTGAGAGGAGAATGGCCAGAAAACACAGAACTGACTGTCAAGGTCAACTGAAGGCCATGAGAGGAGAATGGCCAGAAAACACAGAACTGACTGTCCAGGTCAGCTGAAGGGAGTGAGAGGAGAATGGCCAGAAAACACAGAAGTGACTGTCCAGGTCAACTGAAGGCAGTGAGAGAAGAAGGGCCAGAAAACACAGAAGTGACTGTCCAGGTCAGCTGAAGGGAGTGGGAGGAGAAGGACCTGAAAACACAGAAGTGACTGTCCAGGTCAGCTGAAGGCAGTGAGTGGAGAATGGCCAGAAAACACAGAACTGTCCAGGTCAACTGAAGGCCATGAGAGGAGAAGGGCAAGAAAACACAGAAGTGACTGTCTAGGTCAGCTGAAGGCCATGAGAGTAGAAGGGCCAGAAAACACAGAAGTGACTGTCTAGGTCAGCTGAAGGCCATGAGAGGAGAAGGGCCAGAAAACACAGAACGGACTGTCCAGGTCAGCTGTAGGCAGTGAAAGGAGAATGGCCAGAAAACACAGAAGTGACTGTCCAGGTCAGCTGAAGGCAGTGAGAGGAGAAGGGCCAGAAAACACAGAAGTGACTGTCCAGGTCAGCTGAAGGGAGTGAGAGGAGAATGGCCAGAAAACACAGAACTGACTGTCCAGGTCAACTGAAGGGAGTGAGAGGAGAAGGGCCAGAAAACACAGAACTGACTGTCCAGGTCAACTGAAGGCCATGAGAGGAGAATGGCCAGAAAACACAGAAGTGACTGTCTAGGTCAGCTGAAGGCCATGAGAGGAGAATAGCCAGAAAACACAGAACTGACTGTCCAGGTCGACTGAAGGCAGTGAAAGGAGAAGGGCCAGAAAACACAGAACTGACTGTCCTGGTCAGCTGAAGGCAGTGATAGGAGAAGGGCCAGAAAACACTTTCCAGGTCAGCTGAAGGCAGTGTGAGGAGAAGGGCCAGAAAACACAGAAGTGACTGTCCAGGTCAACTGAAGGGAGTGAGAGGAGAATGGCCAGAAAACACAGAACTGACTGTCCAGGTCAGCTGAAGGGAGTGAGAGGAGAAGGGCCAGAAAACACAGAACTGACTGTCCAGGTCAGCTGAAGGGGGTTAGAGGAGAAGGGCATGAAAACACAGAAGTGACTTTCCAGGTCAACTGAAGGCAGTGAGAGGAGAAGGGCCAGAAAACACAGAAGTGACTGTCCAGGTCAGCTGAAGGCAGTGAGAGGAGAAGGGCCAGAAAACACAGAACTGACTGTCCAGGTCAACTGAAGGCAGTGAGAGGAGAAGGGCCAGAAAACACAGAACTGACTGTCCAGGTCAACTGAAGGCCATGAGAGGAGAAGGGCCAGAAAACACAGAAGTGACTGTCCAGGTCAGCTGAAGGCAGTGAGAGGAGAAGGGCCAGAAAACACAAAACTGACTGACCAGATCAGCTGAAGGCCGTGAGAGGAGAAGGGCCAGAAAACACAGAAGTGACTGTCCAGGTCAGCTGAAGGGAGTGAGAGGAGAATGGCCAGAAAACACAGAAGTGACTGTCCAGGTCAACTGAAGGCCATGAGAGAAGAAGGGCCAGAAAACACAGAAGTGACTTTCCAGGTCAACTGAAGGGAGTGAGAGGAGAATGGCCAGAAAACACAGAAGTGACTGTCCAGGTCACCTGAAGGCAGTGAGAGGAGAATGGCCAGAAAACACAGAACTGTCCAGGTCACCTGAAGGCCATGAGAGGAGAAGGGCCAGAAAACACATAAGTGACTGTCCAGGTCAGCTGAAGGGAGTGAGAGGAGAAGGGCCAGAAAACACAGAACTGACTGTCCAGGTCAACTGAAGGCCATGAGAGGAGAATGGTCAGAAAACACAGAAGTGACTGTCAAGGTCAACTGAAGGGAGTGAAAGGAGAATGGCCAGAAAACACAGATGTGACTGTCCAGGTCAACTGAAGGGAGTGAGAGGAGAAGGGCCAGAAAACACAGAACTGACTGCCCAGGTCAACTGAAGGCCATGAGAGAAGAAGGGCCAGAAAACACAGATGTGACTGTCCAGGTCAACTGAAGGGAGTGAGAGGAGAAGGACCTGAAAACACAGAAGTGACTGTCCAGGTCAACTGAAGGCCATGAGAGGAGAATGGCCAGAAAACACAGAAGTGACTGTCAAGGTCAACTGAAGGGAGTGAGAGGAGAAGTGCCAGAAAACACAGAAGTGACTGTCCAGGTCAACTGAAGGGAGTGAGAGGAGAAGGGCCAGAAAACACAGAAGTGACTGTCCAGATCAACTGAAGGCCATGAGAGAAGAAGGGCCAGAAAACACAGGAGTGACTGTCTAGGTCAGCTGAAGGCAGTGAGAGAAGGGCCAGAAAACACAGAAGTGACTGTCCAGGTCAGCTGAAGGGAGTGAGAGGAGAATGGCCAGAAGACACAGAAGTGACTGTCCAGGTCAGCTGAAGGCAGTGAGAGGAGAAGGGCCAGAAAACACAGAACTGACTGACCAGGTCAGCTGAAGGGAGTGAGAGGAGAATGGCCAGAAAACACAGAACTGACTGTCCAGGTCAGCTGAAGGCAGTGAAAGGAGAAGGGCCAGAAAACACAGAAGTGACTGTCCAGGTCAGCTGAAGGGAGTGAGAGGAGAAGGGCCAGAAAACACAAAAGTGACTGTCCAGGTCAGCTGAAGGCAGTGAAAGGGGAAGGGCCAGAAAACACAGAAGTGACTCACCAGGTCAACTGAAGGGAGTGAGAGGAGAAGTGCCAGAAAACACAGAACTGACTGTCCAGGTCAACTGAAGGGAATGAGAGGAGAAGGGCCAGAAAACACAGAACTGACTGTCCAGGTCAACTGAAGGGAATGAGAGGAGAAGGGCCAGAAAACACAGAAGTGACTGTCTAGGTCAGCTGAAGGCCATGAGAGGAGAATGGCCAGAAAACACAGAACTGACTGTCCAGGTCAGTTGTAGGCAGTGAAAGGAGAAGGGCCAGAAAACACAGAAGTGACTGTCCAGGTCAGCTGAAGGCAGTGAGAGGAGAAGGGCCAGAAAACACAGAAGTGACTGTCCAGGTCAGCTGAAGGGAGTGAGAGGAGAAGGGCCAGAAAACACAGAACTGACTGCCCAGGTCAACTGAAGGCCATGAGAGAAGAAGGGCCAGAAAACACAGATGTGACTGTCCAGGTCAACTGAAGGGAGTGAGAGGAGAAGGACCTGAAAACACAGAAGTGACTGTCCAGGTCAACTGAAGGCCATGAGAGGAGAATGGCCAGAAAACACAGAAGTGACTGTCAAGGTCAACTGAAGGGAGTGAGAGGAGAATGGCCAGAAAACACAGAAGTGACTGTCCAGGTCAACTGAAGGGAGTGAGAGGAGAAGGGCCAGAAAACACAGAAGTGACTGTCCAGATCAACTGAAGGCCATGAGAGAAGAAGGGCCAGAAAACACAGAAGTGACTTTCTAGGTCAGCTGAAGGCAGTGAGTGGAGAAGGGCAAGAAAACACAGAAGTGACTGTCCAGGTCAGCTGAAGGGAGTGAGAGGAGAATGGCCAGAAGACACAGAAGTGACTGTCCAGGTCAGCTGAAGGCAGTGAGAGGAGAAGGGCCAGAAAACACAGAAGTGACTGACCAGGTCAGCTGAAGGCAGTGAAAGGAGAAGGGCCAGAAAACACAGAAGTGACTGTCCAGGTCAGCTGAAGGGAGTGAGAGGAGAAGGGCAAGAAAACACAGAAGTGACTGTCCAGGTCAGCTGAAGGCAGTGAGAGGAGAAGGGCCAGAAAACACAGAAGTGACTGTCCAGGTCAGCTGAAGGGAGTGAGAGGAGAATGGCCAGAAGACACAGAAGTGACTGTCCAGGTCAGCTGAAGGCAGTGAGAGGAGAAGGGCCAGAAAACACAGAAGTGACTGACCAGGTCAGCTGAAGGGAGTGAGAGGAGAATGGCCAGAAAACACAGAACTGACTGTCCAGGTCAGCTGAAGGCAGTGAAAGGAGAAGGGCCAGAAAACACAGAAGTGACTGTCCAGGTCAGCTGAAGGGAGTGAGAGGAGAAGGGCAAGAAAACACAGAAGTGACTGTCCAGGTCAGCTGAAGGCAGTGAAAGGGGAAGGGCCAGAAAACACAGAAGTGACTGTCCAGGTCAACTGAAGGGAGTGAGAGGAGAAGTGCCAGAAAACACAGAACTGACTGTCCAGGTCAACTGAAGGGAGTGAGAGGAGAAGGGCCAGAAAACACAGAACTGACTGTCCAGGTCAACTGAAGGCCATTAGAGGAGAAGGGCCAGAAAACACAGAAGTGACTGTCTAGGTCAGCTGAAGGCCATGAGAGGAGAATGGCCAGAAAACACAGAACTGACTGTCCAGGTCAGTTGTAGGCAGTGAAAGGAGAAGGGCCAGAAAACACAACACTGACTGTCCAGGTCAACTGAAGGCCATGAGAGGAGAATGGCCAGAAAACACAGAAGTGACTGTCAAGGTCAACTGAAGGGAGTGAGAGGAGAAGGGCCAGAAAACACAGAACTGACTGTCCAGGTCAACTGAAGGGAGTGAGAGGAGAAGGGCCAGAAAACACAGAAGTGACTGTCCAGGTCAACTGAAGGGAGTGAGAGGAGAAGGGCCAGAAAACACAGAACTGACTGTCCAGGTCAGCTGTGAAGAACAGGACTTAGTGTATACTTAATGTACAGGACTGGCAGAGCAAACAATAGAGAGCGAACATTGCAGAATAATCAGGCTACCACATGTAGACATACAACAAATAAATTGACACATCTAATTTTTTTAGTTATGTTCTCTCTGTCATTGAAAATATTTAGTATGCTTAGATAGTTAAAGGTTTAAAAAATGGTAAGGTTGTTTTCTTTTAAAATAATGATACAAGGCAATCACTTTCATGAAAAAATAGTTACTGAACCAAACTATATCCACAATATGAAATGAAATAGTAACAGATTGAAACATGACAATGAAGCTTGTATAAACAGGGGCAACCTAGTTAGCATATTCAAGTTCAGATGGTACACATATGGTAGCCATTCATTCACCCTGTTAAATTGTCAGCCGTCAGGAACTGTACAGTAGCTCAACAGGCTGATGTATGTTCTCTCAGCTGCTGTTAAAGGAACCTCGGCATTCTATCACAAACAGACCATACTCTTGTGTACACCTGACCTGATGAAGAGATAATTGAATGATGCACTGAAGCTGCTGATTAGGCTGGAATGGAAGGCTGAGGTTGATGCTGTGGGAATGGCTGCGTTTATTTATGGGTTGCCATCGTACAGATCACTTCTGTTCAAATGATGTGATAAACCACTTCTCAGCTTCATGGTCTGTAGGCAGGTGTCAGTCTGTGGTAAATGTAATGGTCCATTTAATGAAGCTAATTCCACTGTCTTAAATTGATTCAGGATTGAGCTCCATTTTCTTCAAGTAATGTTTAGTCAGTGCCCTTGTGTCCATCCTTTCTTTCTATACTGACAGTCCCTCTGTCCAATCACCTGCTAACAAGATAACTGAAAAAAAAACCAGATTTGTTGTGCCAAGATAATGATCAGATTAGGATTAAAGCTTAATTAAAATGGGGACATGATTTTCTCTGTGATTGACCTTGACCGTGGGTTATTTAGGTGAAAATCACTTGACGCATCAGATATCTCGTGAGTTGGTGTATTGATTGGGTCAAAACATTTCATGAAATTTGGTAAAGCTATATCTCTACAAAAGAGTGGTTTTGCCTCCTTTTAAATCCTTTCCCCCTTTCAGTTGAGCACAGTTTACCACAAAATCACAGACACTTGAAACCAAGTGAGCAATATGAATAAAACATAGGATCTGTATTCATTTTAAACTCTGCAAAGAGTTTCAGAAGTCAGATCATTTATTAATGGAGAAATACCTTTGCCTTATACTTAAAAAGTTTGTGAAAATGTTAAATTTATCAGATTTCTCATGATTTGCATCATGTATTGCTCTGAAATTGGGTATTCTTACAGATGCTAGCCAACTTTTTCTGTCAAACTTTCATGATACAATTGTTTGTCAAGCTTTCTCAGGAATGGCTCTGTGGACTGATCTGAAATTCTGTGTGTGTGGGCACCATGGTTAGGAACAAGGTTTAGACAAGGTTTATTGTACCACAAATAATTAGTAATTGAAAGAAATAAGAAAAGAGTGGAGTCATGTAAGCTGAAAAATATGAGATATGGGACTTTATATGTGACTGTCCATATATAAGGTTTGTTCATAAGACAAATCCTATGAGAATGACCTTGACTTTATACCAGACTTATCTGGAATAGTTTCATATACCTTAGAAAGCTGGTAATACCAGAGATTCTGGATAACTTTTTCAGCTGCACAAGAAATGTGGCACCCCCTATAATTTATAAAATTGTTATGGTATAAAATTTATCAGATTTAAAATGTCCACTAATATTTGATAACCTTAACTGTTGAACATGGTTATGGTTCCACTTATAATCTTATTTCTTTGAGATCTTGTTTGTTTACCTTTCTCAGGAATAACTGGGTGGATTTTTCTTTAATTTGGTGCATTTATTCATCTTGAGTATCTTTTTCAGTTGACCAAGATTTGTAGACCCATACCACCTATGTCATTAAATAAGTCAGAGGATGGAGCCTTTTGTTTAAGTCTGTGGATAGCTCCTGGGTTACTGGAGCATTATTCTGATGGAAAGTGATATAACCAACACCTGTGAGCCAAGCAGAGGCAGCAGAGTGAATCACAGAATCATTAGGAAGTAAACATGAATCATTGCTGGTTGTATCTGCTGGGTTCAGCCTGCGGCATCTACAGCCCAGTAATACACACTAACGTCACTGACAGTCTTTCCCAGCACTTGAGGTGATATACATACTGACAACTGTTCTTGCCACCTCTGTCACTCCTTGAACTTTGGCTTTTTGTCAGATTCCCCCTGATGATGGTTAAATTTTGTATTTTACACAGCTACCCTGATTTTGGTGAAGTGTGGATACTTGATCAAAAGGGAGTTAACCAGAGTACTGATGACCAGTTCAAAAGAATAACCTGATTATTGGCCTTTAATGTTGATCAAATGCAGGATTTTAAATTCAAGGATTGTTGTTAATATATAAAACTTAAGTTTTAAATCATTTCTCATTAAAAGTAAAGATGAATTTAGCAAAATAAGAAAAAACCCAGTAAATCCATGTTTAACAATAAATTAATATCAATATTAACCATCAGGATAAGTGATAACCTGAAGTCCAATCTGAAAGAAGAACAATCAGGATAAGTGGATACCTGAAATCCATCCTTAATAAGAACAATCAGGATAAGTGGACACCTGAAATCCATCCTTACATAAGAACAATCAGGATAAGTGGACACCTGAAATCCATCCTTAAATAAGAACAATCAGGATAAGTGGACACCTGAAATCCATCCTTAAAGAAGAACAATCAGGATAAGTGGACACCTGAAATCCATCTTTAAATAAGAACAATCAGGATAAATGGACACCTGATGTGTATCCTTAAATAAGAACAATCAGGATAAGTGGACACCTGAAGTCCATCCTTAAAGTAGAACAATCAGGATAAGTGGACACCTGAAATCCATCCTCATAAGAACAATCAGGATAAGTGGACACCTGAAATCCATCCTTAAATAAGAACAATCAGGATAAGTGGACACCTGAAATCCATCCTTAAAGAAGAACAATCAGGATAAGTGGACACCTGAAATCCATCTTTAAATAAGAACAATCAGGATAAATGGACACCTGATGTCTATCCTTAAATAAGAACAATCAGGATAAGTGGACACCTGAAGTCCATCCTTAAATAAGAACAATCAGGATAAGTGGACACCTGATGTGTATCCTTAAATAAGAACAATCAGGATAAGTGGACACCTGAAATCCATCCTTAAAGTAGAACAATCAATTGATAGCTGGGCTAAAAGGAAGGATTGGAAGACAAGTAGAGAGCTTCTGTTAACTGGAGATTATAATTGCAATTATTACAGTAAACTGGAGATGATACATATTTTACTCATTGACCAGGAGATGATACATGATGTTTTACTCATTGACCGGTAGTCACTGCAGATAGATATTTTCAGATTAGTGTTCTGAGTTTACATATTCAAACTATAACCATTAAAACAAGGAAGATAATTTCTACTCTGAATCAGCAAGATTTTAGATTTTCAGAATTATATAGCTAGTTTTAACAACTTACAAACTAATAAATACTCAGTGCCTAGTACTTTTTCAGCTCAGTCCTATTTGTGGACTCTATTTGCTTGGATGTGGAGGAAGGTGAGACTTGGGGGTGCACATGATATGTGGTTTGTGCTGACAGGGGTAATGATGGACTTGGGTCATCAAGTGCATTTTGTCCTAGCAACTGTCATAACAAGAGCCCAGACACTGTGGATCACATGGCTGGCCAACATTCAGGGCTATGTAGGAGGTGTTATATGATCCCGGTTGTTACCTCAGTCACATGTCAGTCAGAAATATTTCACATTGATGAAGGGGTAATAGTTTGGGCATTTACAAGTACTGATGTTAATCCACTAAACTCAGGGTGTAAAAGGGGAAAACCTCTGTCATATGTTATTCATGTGCTGATTTCAGTGATTCTTACTTTTTCAAATGTGACTTTATTGTAAATTCTGCAGCTTCAAGTTTTGACCCAAAACATGTCAAGAAGAAAACCTGTTTAACCTTGCATCTCCATGTACATGTACATCAAACCACTTCAAAACAAGTGTATCAGTGCATAAAGAATGAAATTTGCTTGCCAGTTTGGAAACCACCAAAAATTAATCAATATCTTAATAGAGAGGATTAAAATTGGTCAAAGGTGTACCTGTTATCTCGAAGTGTGTTTCAAGAAGTTAAAACACAGGATTTTCAGTATAAGGTTCTGCAGAATATTTTGTTGCTCATTATTGTCTAGAGAAGTGGAAATTAGTAAATGATAATGAATGTACTTTTTTAAAACTGACATAGAAAATTTAGGGCATCTATTTTGGGATTGTGAATTGATTAAAGAATTTTGGTTTGGAAATAGAAATTTGGTGTTATAATAGGTTGAAAGTAGATAATTTTCACCTTGATAAAGCAGGAGTTTTTCTTGGAGTGTTAGGTGAAGATATATGGAAGAATTATATTTCTGTTATTGGTAAAAGATATATTTATGGATGCAGGTGTAATGATAGGAATGTAACAATAACAGGATTTGAGCAATATTTGAAGCATTACATGAAGATTGAATTAATTATCACAAAGAATAATAACAATGCAACATCTGTTGGAGAAGTGGTCAGTATTAAAATGTTTAATTGACTGAGATATGATATGTATTGTAAGAGAAACGGTTTTATTTTTGTACTGTATATTTTGATTGTGAATAAAGTTTGTTAAAAAATAAATGTGTATGTACATATGTAGGCATTATATATCAGAGAATGTTCAATTCTGTTTTCTGTTAACTATTTGTCCTTCAAAATTATTTAGTTTTGTATATATAGTAAGTAAGCCTAGACATACAAGAGTTTTCCACACTGGTATATGTGAATGTAAAATTAAAAATCAATTTTAGATATCATTTTGTCCTGTTTACATTTTTCTAAATAATCATTTCTAATATCTTTTGTTTGTATCATGATTAAAGAACAGGTGTGTCTGACTTTCAGTTTGTCACAATTTTCAGATAATTAAATTGGTAAACTGATGAAAGGAATGCCTTTTTTATTATAAAAAAAGTTATGTAAAGCTTAAAAAGAAGTGTAACATAACTGCTGAAACATGGTTTCAGTTGAAAAACACTGGTAGAGCATTCATCTAAGATTGTAGGCTGAGCACAGTGACCTGTGTGTCACGGGCTATTTTTTCCTAGACTGGTTTTAATTCTTGCTACCCTGAGCGAGAGGACCAGGCCAGCTATGACACATGACTCAGTGAAGTTTCTGTTTGATCTTGGATTTCTTACATGATGCTATTGCATGGGCAGGGCAGCTTGCACTTGACAGATGGAAGGTCATAACATTGCAGTACTTCTGAGGTTACTTCTTCCAGTGTATTAATTTCCTAGTCTGTCACTGTACTGTTTATGTCCTGATCAAGCAGCCATCCCAATTTTTGACTGCAGGCTTACATAAAACCAGACTGAGAGTGATAAGACAAAAAATGTCAGCATGTGATTGGTTTTGACATACACATGTCCTGCAGGTGTCTCCAGACAGATGGCCATCGTCACATACAATGGATCTAAAAATTCTTGTGGCACAGGATTTTTTCCTGGCACGTTTCTTTGTGCTATGGCTATGGTGTAATCTGTCTTCACATTAAAGAAAAATTTATCAGTAGATTGAAATTTCCTGTAAGTACAGAAAACTTTTACATTTAAAAGTTCAGGTTCTTCTCTTCAGTTATATGATGCGCATTTAATTAAGTAGTGTTCATCTTGTGGTTAGGTTAAAGAAATTATACCAGGAAATAATTGTATCCCCAGACAAAGTCGGGGGATACTGTGTTTCAATACCGGTCCCGCCCCTGCCGCCGCCGCATATAAATCTTGTTGGTGCGATAACCAAAAAAATATTTCACGGAACTTTACCAAACTTATTATATGTATAGATATGGGTAAGAGGACGACGCCTATTTAAAATGAGGTCATGAACTTTACCAAGAGAGTGTCTTTGACCTTTAATAGTTCCAATTTTGGGGAAAATCACTCAAATTCTTTAATATCTCAAGAAATCTTGCATGGATTTATCCCAAAATCAAGTTGATGGAAGATCATGGATAGGGTTGTCATGTTCCAGAAACTGGTGGCGCCACCTATTATTCTTTACTTGTTTTCGTGCCGTTTAATACCCCCAAAATTGCAACCTTACAGTACTGTGAGCATTATAAGTCAAAAACTAATGGACAGATTTCTTTTATATTATGCATATACATAGGTATGGGTTATGGGATGATGTTTATTTAAATTGGGGTCATGACCTTTCCTATGATAGTGGTCTTGACCTTGAATATTGCCATATATGGTGAAAATCACACACCTCTTATGATATCTCCAGTGTTAATAGCCATATGGATTTTAAACATGACTTATGTATGGCCCACCACTAAAGTAAGAACCCTATAGGTTCTAGGGTCATGAGGTCAAAGGTCAAGGTCAATGGACTGGCATTTTAAAAGATACTGTGGATGCATTTTAAGCCAAACTTTCATCCTAGGTCTTCCATCTTGAATATATAGCTCACTTGCCGATAGTGGATGATCCATATAAATTTTAGGGTCACACGGTCCAAGGTCAAGGCCACAGGAGCTATCTGTCCAAAAATTAGTTTCTGGATGATAATTCCTGCTTTTATTGATGTATGGATTTCAAACTTGACTTGTATATGTCCCATTGGAAAAGAAAGACCCAAATTGATTTTGGAGTCATGAGGTCAAGGTCAAGGTCACAGGACACATCTTTAAAAAGATTGTGGATGCATTTTCAGCCAAACATTTCATCTCAGATCTTTCATCTTCCACATATAGTTCACCTGCCAAGGGAGGTAGAACCCTATCAATTTTGAGGTCACAAGGTCAAAGGTGAAGGTCACAGGAGCCATCTGTCCAAAAATTAGTTTCTGGATGATAATTCCTTCTTTTATTGATGTATGGATTTCAAACTTGACTTGTATTTAACCCATTGGAAAAGCAAGACCCGAATTGATTTTGGGGTCATGAGGTCAAAGGTCAAGGTCACAGGAAACCTCTTTAAAAAGATTGTGGATGCATTTTCAGCCAAACAATTCATCTCAGATCTTTCATCTTGCACATATAGTTTACCTGCCAAGAGTGGAAGACCCCTATCAATTTTGAGGTCACAAGGTCAAAGGTGAAGGTCACAGGAGCCATCTGTCCAAAAATTAGTTTCTGGATGATAATTCCTGCTTTTATTGATGTATGGATTTCAAACTTGACTTATATATGTCCCATTGGAAAAGCAAGACCAAAATTGATTTTGGGGTCATTAGGTCAAAGGTCACAGGACACATCTTTAAAAAGATGTGGATGCATTTTCAGCCAAACATTTCATCTCAGATCTTTCATCTTGCACATATAGTTCTCCTGCCAAAAGAGGAAAAACTCTATCAATTTTGAGGTCACAAGGTCAAAGGTGAAAGTCACAGGAGCCATCTGTCCAAAAATTAGTTTCTGGATGATAATTCCTGCTTTATTGAGGTATAGATTTCAAACTTGACTTGCATATGTCCCATTGGAAAAGCAAGACCCAAATTGATTTTGGGGTCATGAGGTCAAAGGTCAAGGTCACAGGACACATCTTTAAAAAGATCAAGGTCACAGGACCAACATCTTCAACAAGATTGCCACCTGATGATGTCATCCTCTGCCCAGTGATGTTCAGGTCTGTGCCACCTGATGATGTCATCCTCTGCCCAGTGATGTTCAGGTCTGTGTCACCTGATGATGTCATCTCTGCCCAGTGATGTTCAGGTCTGTGCCACCTGATGATGTCATCCTCTGCCCAGTGATGTTCAGGTCTGTGTCACCTGATGATGTCATCTCTGCCCAGTGATATTCAGGTCTGTGTCACCTGATGATGTCATCCTCTGCCCAGTGATGTTCAGGTCTGTGTCACCTGATGGTGTCATCCTCTGCCCAGTGATGTTCAGGTCTGTGTCACCTGATGATGTCATCCTCTGCCCAGTGATGTTCAGGTCTGTGCCACCTGATGATGTCATCTTCTGCCAAGTGATGTTCAGGTCTGTGTCACCTGATGATGTCATCCTCTGCCCAGTGATATTCAGGTCTGAGTCACCTGATATGTCATCCTCTGCCCAGTGATGTTCAGGTCTGTGTCACCTGATGATGTCATCCTCTGTCCAGTGATGTTCAGGTCTGTGTCACCTGATGATGTCATCCTCTGCCCAGTGATGTTCAGGTTTGTGTCACCTGATGATGTCATCCTCTGCCCAGTGATGTTCAGGTCTGTGTCACCTGATGATGTCATTCTCTGCCCAGTGATGTTCAGGTCTGTGTCACCTGATGATGTCATCCTCTGCCCAGTGATGTTCAGGTCTGTGTCACCTGATGATGTCATCCTCTGCCCAGTGATGTTCAGGTCTGTGTCACCTGATGGGATCATACTTAATCTGTGTATATCATTCAGGTTATAATTGTTCTGATTCAGCAGACGCCATTTACAGATCATACTTGTTACATACATCAGATTACCCAAATGTCAGAATCCCTTTCTGGTCAGGGTTAAGTACTTTTGACCTCTAAAAGTTCCTTTGGACAAGACTGAATTGCACCAAACAGTTACCAATAACCCAGCAATTCCATATTTTTTCATAATATACACAATAAATAAATCATCTTTAATGGAAAAAAAACATTCCTTAATTCTGCTGTAACATTGATAACAGACCTTTAATATAAATAATTCATGAACATTGGAATCATGATGACAATGGCAATTTAAAGATAACAAATGGCAGGCATATGCTCACCAGGGCTTATAGAACCACAGGAAATCATGCACGTGAAATAAATGCTAATTTTAATTTCTTCATAAGGATCATAATGAGAACATGTGCCTACCACCTGTTGGAAACCTTTTGGGGCTTACAGTTTACCTGAACCATCAAAAAGTAACTAATAAATCAGCTCAATTACACCTCAGGTATGGTGATTAGCTGCCACCTGATAGCTGCAAGGTTTGATTCATAATTGATTTCTACGTTTCTTTTTTTTATCAAATTATTTACTAGAGCTGAGCCACAAAGGACAGAGACAGGTGCCATTCTAATCAATAAAATGTTTCAGAGACAGGTGCCAATCCATTCAGTAAAGGACACAGTATGACAGTCGCGCATGAGACAGGGCTGTAACAAGCTCATAAGTGTGACTGAGAAACATTGACTGACTGATGAAAAATCTTATCACCTGCTGGGGGTAAAGGGAAGATCTTGACCATTTCAGTAATTTTTTTTTCATTCATGTAAAACACAGGAATGTGAAAAATAAAATCAGGAAACACAAGGTAATTTAAACGTTACCAGATGGAACGCAGCTAACTTATGATCACTTCATTCTTGACCAAGTCCATGGACCTGTCTGTCCCTCAGTCTCCCTGTCCTTCAATCTGTCTGTCTCAGTCTCTCCCTCAATCAGTCAATTACTCTGTCTTTCTATCCCTCAGTTTTCTGAAGACAGCAACACAACAGGTTTCAGGTTTCTGTTTTGGGTCAGTCACTGAAAGCTATTTAGGAGTCCATTCATATGGGCTATCCCTCAGTGTGTCTCTCAGCCTGTTTCTCAGTCATTCTATTTCTCTGTCACCCTGTCTGTCTCTCTCAGTCTCTGTTTGTCTAACTCTCTCTCTGTCTGCCTTTCCAACTGCAGTTGTTGTTGTTGTACAAAGCGACCACTATTTGTATAAAGTCCCACTCCTCATGGTGTATCATATATGATCTCTATTGTCAGTGCCCTGATGAGACTCACTACCTTGAAAGCGTGCAGTGATAAAATAATACGAAAACAGTGAAACATGACTGTAGTGACATTTCATATAAGTAAACCTTGCCTGATACAAAATTCCAATATATTAAATAGCATCCACCAGTCTTTTTAGATATAACAGAGTTATCCATTTGTGTGAAGGTGGTAACGTTACATATGGATAGAAGGTGTAATACTTGATATATATTAAAATGTGAATGCTGAGTTCAGGTTTTTGTTATTGATGCAGTAGCATATTCTTTATCTAAGAAGGGCATACCAGGCTTTGCTTGACAATTGATACAGTTTGTAATCCTCTGTGAATCCGAAAATAAAGTTAATTATTTTCTTGTCTGTGATGCAGGTTTCATTTAACACCTTCATTGCTCTGTTGTAAATAGGTGGAAATAGTTTTTCTCATATTAAAAAATAATTGCAATTTTCTACATCTTAAAAGTACACAATTTAAATCCTTTTTACTGCCACACAGAACAAATATATGGTTACTGTGGTAAAGCTTGCAGCATGTAGGTTCCTGCAAAAAGTCTGGCTGAGGACAATTTTTACCAATCCCAAGCTGTATACAACTTTCTACTCACAGATCTTTTCTAGCTCTGACAATGACAGTAAGTATATATTACTTTTGAAATATAATTGGAAGTGTCAGTTTGACTTAACAATAAAAAATCTGGTCCTACCAGTCATAATTCTGTCATCACCTACACTTTATTACAGTGTACATACATGCACTATTTACTTACCTTTGATTGCAACTGTCAGATATTTTTTTTTACATTTTTAATTTTTATTGAGATCTGTTTGATATCTGTGAGTAGACAGTAGTAGGGGTGTATGTTGCCTGTCCTGGTACAGTCTGTCAGGGTGACTTTGTTGGTCTGCTGGTGGTCTGATGTCACAGTTATTAATTAGATATTACAGGAGATCCTACTGTGTCACTCAGGCTTGACGTGTGGCTGTCACATCCAGACTTACTCCCTGACACCTGCTGCACAAGTCATTAATTACCTCCCATCTCCAGCCATGCACATCACTACACTCTGCCACCTTTGTTGTATGACGTGTGTAACCTGTGTGTGAGAGCCACGCGCTCTCCGGCCTTGTACTGTTTTGTAGCTCACCTGTGATTTGGTTCAGCCAGCTTCGTCTATGTCAGCTGACACCTCTCAGGTGTTGGCTCTATGTATGCCAACTAGTTAAAAAATACCTAGGCTCTCTGATGCAGCCAGACATGTTTATATTCATTAGGTATTTCTTCATGTTTTGTTAACATTCAAAACATACAAGTAGCTTTACTAGGTTCCTGATATATTTCTGTCTGAAGTTGCTCACCAGTTCAGTTGAGTTTAACCTTGCAGTGCATTACCTATAAGCTGATGTGGATAAAAAAGGTTGCTGGTTTAGAGACAAGCAACAGCATTTATTGACACTGTCACAGCTAGCAAACTGTTATTAATTTTGAACCCTTCACAATATATGTTAATAAGTTTATGAATATAAATATAACCTTCTTTGGAATATTGAATTTTTAAATGCTCTGCTAGACAGACCTTAAACTTTATGATATATTGGGATATGGGACCCTTGGTTGTCTGATGGGGATATTATTAAGTTAATACTTATTGAGAAATTATTTAGGCATATTAAAAAAATTATATAGACAAATAACTTGGCATGGTATCACAGGAACAGCAAAATTAATATGAAGGAAAATTATTTCCAAGCTTTTACAATAAAGATCAAGGAAGGCAAGTGTATATTATTGGTATGTTGTGGGTCTTACAGCACACATTCTGCATTTTACTTCATATACTTTATCGCCATCTGTTAATAAAAATATGAACTAATATGATACCTGCCTGGAACCATGTGACTTGAGTGTAATGGAATTTAAGACTTGACTAGATCATACGTGATGTAGTGCTCACTAGGTAGCTAGCAACATTAAATAATAAAGTTTTCAATAGCTGCATGGAATGAATTCACCATTACAGAAAATTTATATGTCAGGAGGCCCCACCTGCAGGTTCTAAATTCTGTGTTAAAGTTCAGAAGGCAGCTCCAGATAAAATAAGCAGACTAAAAATCAGTCAAGAAATATACAGGAGAAGAAGTATTTTTTGTAATTTTGAAAAGTTTTCATAAATTTGTATAATAAATTCAGATTATGAGTGAAAGTTTAAAAGCCCTCATCTTGCTCTATTAAATAAAACAAGCAAAATCAAAATCAGTAGAGAGAAATAAAGGAGAAGCATATTTTTGTGATTTTGAAAAAAAGTTTTTATAAATTTGCATATTTAATAAATTTTAAAATTCTGTGTTTAAATTTAAACCTAGCCATATCAGATAAAATTATATTATTCATTTATAGTTGCAAAAATTTTAAATTATAGGTGCTCTTTGCTTAAATCCAGGTACAGATACCAGGTTATTCTTCATACATTCAAAGGCTGTGCTGTTATATAAAATATGTTCATGTCTGTCTGTTCTGATGATATTTAGTTTGAGAAATTAAGAACCATTATAAAACCCCTGAGGAACCTGGCAGCAGGATAATTGTAATATTATTCAGCAAGATGTTTATGGAAGATATCCCATATTATATTTATATTTATTTTTATTTCAGAAAATTACAGAGGTGTGCTCAACTTTACAAACCTGGAATATGATAATGACCTGGCCAATAGGAATACAGAGAGATATCAGAGACTGGCAGGCAGCATACAGAGGGAAATAGAAAAACTTTACGCTGATCAACCTGGTCAGCAAACAGTAGTCATATTACAATTTAGGTGAGTGTCTACACTATGTGTCATTACACATCTACATACATTATTATATGTGATATAGATTGACCTTACACAGTTTATTGAAATAGATTTAAATCCATGTATTCTCTTAAACTTTTCACATAAGGATTTGGAAAAGAAACATTTAAGCACCAGCATTATGTCTCATTTTGTCCATGGAATGAAAAAGAGAAAACCCTTTGACCAGAAAAGAAAAAATGAAAATAATCATTTTGATATAGTATTTTGGTCCGTGAATGACCTCACAGACAGTTTCATTCATTCATGACCTCATGAAACTTTCCTGTTATGATTCAGGCCAGGTACTCACGACAGTCTAGCACGACCATCGCTATTGGTGACCTTTGATATGGCAACACTAGGAAGCTATGAAAGAATTGGATTGTTCAACAGATTAAACCAGGCCATCTCAAGGGGATCACTTGGAACTTACTCAGTCTCTTCTGATGGCTTTAAATTCCAGGCATTAAAAGGTAAGAAATAACAAATGGAAAAAGGTAAGAAGAAACAATTAAAATCTGGCATATTGTAAATTAGACTTCCATTTGGTTCAGTTCAGTGATAATAGAATATTAGCCCACACTTTTACCTGACATAGTTCAGTTCAGTGATAATAGAATATTAGCCCAGACTTTTACCTGACATGGTTCAGGACTGTGATAATAGAATATTAGCCCAGACTTTTACCTGACATGGTTTAGTCCAGTGATGATAGAATATTAGCCCAGACTTTTACCTGACATGGTTCAGGTCTGTGATAATAGAATATTAGCCCAGACTTTTACCTGACATGGTTTAGTCCAGTGATAATAGAATATTAGCCCATAGTTTTACCTGACATGGTTCAGTTCAGTGATAAAAGAATATTAGCCCACACTTTTACCTGACATGGTTCAGTTCTGTGATAATAGAATATTAGCCCACACTTTTACCTGACATAGTTCAGTTCAGTGATAATAGAAAATTAGCCCAGACTTTTACCTGACATGGTTCAGTTCAGTGATAATAGAATATTAGCCTAGACTTTTACCTGACATGGTTCAGTTCAGTGATAATAGAATATTAGCCCAGACTTTTACCTGACATGGTTCAGTTCAGTGATAATAGAATATTAGCCCAGACTTTTACCTGACATGGTTCAGTTCAGTGATAATAGAATATTAGCCCAGACTTTTACCTGACATGGTTCAGGTCTGTGATAATAGAATATTAGCCCAGACTTTTACCTGACATGGTTTAGTCCAGTGATAATAGAATATTAGCCCAGACTTTTACCTGACATGGTTCAGTTCAGTGATAATAGAATATTAGCCCAGACTTTTACCTGACATGGTTCAGTTCAGTGATAATAGAATATTAGCCCGGACTTTTACCTGACATGGTTCAGTTCAGTTATAATAGAATATTAGCCCAGACTTCTACCTGACATGGTTCAGTTCAGTGATAATAGAATATGAGCCCAGACTTTAACCTGACATGGTTCAGTTCAGTGATAATAGAATATGAGCCCAGACTTTAACCTGACATGGTTCAGTTCAGTGATAATAGAATATTAGCCCAGACTTTTACCTGACATGGTTCAGTTCATTTATAATAGAATATTAGCCCAGACTTTTACCTGACATGGTTCAGTTCAGTGATAATAGAATATTAGCCAAGACTTTTACCTGACATGGTTCAGTTCAGTGATAATAGAATATTAGCCCAGACTTTTACCTGACATGGTTCAGTTCAGTGATAATAGAATATTAGCCCAGACTTTTACCTGACATGGTTCAGTTCAGTGATAATAGAATATTAGCCCAGACTTTTACCTGACATGGTTCAGTTCAGTGATAATAGAATATTAGCCCAGACTTTTACCTGACATGGTTCAGTTCAGTGATAATAGAATATTAGCCCAGACTTTTACCTGACATGGTTCAGTTCAGTGATAATAGAATATTAGCCCAGACTTTTACCTGACATGGTTCAGTTCAGTGATAATAAAATATTAGCCAACATTTTTACCTGACATGGTTCAGTTCAGTGATAATAGAATATTAGCCCAGACTTTTACCTGACATGGTTCAGTTCAGTGATAATAGAATATTAGCCCAGACTTTTACCTGACATGGTTCAGTTCAGTGATAATAGAATATTAGCCCAGACTTTTACCTGACATGGTTCAGTTCAGTGATAATAGAATATTAGCCCAGACTTTTACCTGACATGGTTCAGTTCAGTGATATCAGGATAAAAGCCCAAACCCTAACCATCCCATATGGAGGAGAGACATTTATTTGTTCTCTTGACTTTAAAAACAAGCTTATTAAAAAGAAAATGTCTGCTTTCTGATTGTGCCTAAACTGCTGTCCCTTTTTGTAGCTGGACAGCCACAAATATATTCCTGATTTCATTTTGGCAGTAGTTATTTTATATTTTCATCAGTGCAGTTTCCCTAATTTCAAGATGCTTAAATCCTGACATTTACAAAGTGTCTTAGGTCTAGCACAGAAATATATTCATTGCAATTGAAATTATAGCAAATAGTCATTCCCCTTTAGTTGTCAGTTATTAAGAAAGGTGTTCCATCAGGCAATTGTTTTATGTAAGATTCTTAAAAGTGGCAGGTGTGCTGAGAATACCCAATTTTATAAAGAAAAGTGTGGAATTATCTTTGGGGAAAGACAGTTAAAGCAGTGCTAAGATTAAGTTCTGGGTTCCACTGTTCATATATTTGATGTCAAGTGTTAGCTGCTGTGAGGTACTACTCGCATTACATGTACTGCTGATCAAATTTCAATTTAATATGACATATGGCCTCATCTTAACTGTTGACTGGAGCACCATTTGGGCCACTCTCTCTGTACAGGTGATGAATGTGGCCTGAGTTTTATCATGTAACATTATGTTTAACCCTTTACTGTTTACAAGCCACTAAAGAGCACTCTAAATGGGCAACTAGATGCCAATGCCATGATATGTATAGATTCTTTTAGGACAAAATTATTGCATATTATTTCTAAGTTTCAATGATTTTCAATAATCTTCAGCAAACCGTCTTGGTGGGAACTGTTGAAAATTTGATAAAGATACAAAAAAAACCTTGAAAAGATATGGCTGTTAGTGTAAATATAAATAGTGTCAGAATTGGTCAGAAAACTAAAATAAAGGAATTAAATTAAATTAAGGAATATTTATCCCATACATTCATGTGCTGCTCAAGGCAAATGTTTATCTTATACACTAATGTAATACCGTAAACAAAAAAAGAGTGTGGCTTGGATTTCTTTGCCAGACTTTATTATACTGGTATTATTGTGAAATTGAACTGTGCAAACAATTGATCATAAAATTATAGAAAGAGGAGGGATGATTACTGTGGAGCATGTTGTATTGTTGGCCTTCAACTGAACTAAGTCATGGAGGTGTTACACACATAGTGAAGAACACACTGTGATAAAGACACCTCAGTATCAGTCAGCATCAGTACCTCTCCATCATGTATGTATATATATATGTACCATCTGTTGATGTTGTATTGAGTTGATTAGTTTTACAGAACAGTTTCCAGGTAATCACAGTCTGTATCCATTACTAAACTAATGTGGATTGAAGTTTGTTTATATGGTGATGGATGTCATTGGTGATCATCTGTAGATATAAACTGATATATCCACGAGACGGCCATATGATTAATAAAGCTCAGTAAAATTCTCACCTCAAGGACTTACATGTTATTTAGCTGTAGCTTTAGACCATATCACAGTCATTATCAGCTGACTGGCCTGCTTGACAATTACTCACGTGTTGTCACATGACCAAAGGGATCATCATCAAGCATGGCAGTCTGCTGACGATGACCGTGTGATACGGTGAAAAGCCACAGCTACAGCTGTATACTTTTTAAGTCCCTGAGTTAAGAATTATACTAACCTTTATGGAATCTCGAGGGACATGATCCGACATATTTAGTTTCATATAATTAATGATTTAATTGAGGATGATGTGATCATGTTAGTGGTGTTATACAGGTACACCACTTGCTGATTTACTAAATGCACTATGAATGGCTAGATACATGCATACGCACATTCTGTTAACCAAGGAGTTTACAGGGCTGGAGTATCAAGTGAGAGTCCTGCCGTGTCGGATGTTGCTGACGGGGGTCATAAAACTCGCTGCTCCAAGGCACAAAGAGATGCTGCTATTAAGCCCGGCGCTAATTGATACAGCGCGAGAGACCCCCTTAGGGGTGACTTCAAAACAATTAGTTCCCGGAGACCCCCATCGTGTTTAATGTCTGAGTTTTCACCGGTAGTACTTAATTTATTTAATGAAAATATTAGAAAAATCGTAAGATTGTACACCATATTTTCATATGTGTGTGAAACGTGTGTGTAGCTGTCATTGCTGATGATGCTTCAGCTAAAGCTGGGCTGTGGTAAACATGGGCAATAATATGAGAACAACGCCGTCAGTGACAGAGCGGGCAATGGCTCACTGTTATCCATTAAAATGAAAGTCATCCGTTCATGCGCGTCAAAATATATAATTATCGACGGAATACTATAATACAAGGCTAATTATTAATATATGTCAGAAGGGTGAAAAGTTACCCAAATTTTTATAATTCCGAAGTTTTTCAAGGAAAGTAAAGTTTACACTTACCAGTCATCCATCATGAATTTCAGTAGAAGTTGATGCAGAGTGTCCGCATCTATCTCAAAATCGATCCAGTGATTCCTCAACACGAGACCTCTCTAGATATATTTCTTGCGCATAATTCTTGATAAAACAAACCATTTGCACATTCATAATTCCGGTCAATGTTATTCCAGTTAACTGCTCAGTTACTGGATATATCACTCTCCACTTCAGCGAGCTACAGCGGAAGAAACATCAAGCAGACTCGGTTTATCAAAGGCCGTGCCGCCGCTGCGCGTGACACTGCGGCACAATAAACGCACAATAGAGTTAATGGGCTTATCAGGTCTTAATTGCAATAAGCCCACGACTGACACTCGGGGCCTGGCGGGGCTTCTGACAGTTTATACTCCAGTCCTGTAAACTCCTTCTTTTAACTAAAGGTAAATTTGACGCGCCTAGCTACTCTGTTAGTAATATTTAACAAAGCTTGGTGGTCACCAATGGGAAGCAGTGTGTGATACTTGGAATACTGTTTTGCAAAAGTAGAACTGAAAGTATCTGGTTGGATTTTAACTTGCTTGAAACTCACCGTTCATGCCTAAGCAGTTACAGCATCCAACAAAGGTGTACGTACTACATAGTAGAGGAATCATGCACACTTGTTGGTGCCAGGTTGCTGTGTTTGTCGAGGAAACATTGCTGTGGGATACTGCACTGAGAGAGGAATGGTGCACACTTGTTGGTGCCAGGTTGCTGTGTTTGTCCAGGATGCATTGCTGTGGGACACTACACTGAGAGAGGAATAGTGCACACTTGTTGGTGCCAGGTTGCTGTGTTTGTCGAGGACACATTGCTGTGGAATACTGCACTTAGAGAGGAATCATGCACACCTGTTGGTGCCAGGTTGCTGTGTTTGTTGAGGATGCATTGCTGTGGGATACTGCACTGAGAGAGGAATGGTGCACACCTATTGGTGCCAGGTTGCTGTGTTTGCTGAGAACACATTGCTGTGGGAGACTGCACTGAGAGAGGAATGGTGCACACTTGTTGGTGCCAGGTTGCTGTGTTTGCTGAGGACACATTCTTTCATTATATTTTGATTGATAATACCAGAACTTGATGTTTCCATCCAGGCATCCCGTCATGCCAGCACAGCGTCGGTCGTACACCAAGTCGTCTGCCCAGCAGGTCTTCAGGGAAGGCTCACCTTTTACTGAACAATGCATTTCGTTGTGATGGCTTCATAAAATCTTTGACATATTATCGACTGGAAGCTGACCCTGTGGTATATGTTGGTATCTGGAGACAGCTTGATGACCTCGTGTTTCTGATGATCAACAAGATCAGATTGGGCCCGGACTCACCAGGGGTGAACAGAGTGATCTTACCTCATCTGTTACAGGTTCATGCTGGAGAGTTTATTGGTGTGCATTACCCAGCTGGAGTAAGGACAGGAGTCATTCCATTTGCATTTTTGTCAGATTCTGGATTTAAACCACAAGAGTTTCACCCAACCATCATCGCTGACATCTCCGATGAGGATGTAGAGCTTGATCAGCCCATTGACATATCCAGATATCAAACAACACGCAGTCATTCTATAGTGGCAGTCCTTCTTCAGATGGACTACGATCCACCATCGCCTTCAGTCTTGCCTCTTGAAATTACTCAAAAACCTGTTTCTCATAACTCTGCCATTCATCTACTGACATCAAAACCATCCTCATCTTCCCTGTTGTCATCAGATGCTAGGGGCACATGTGAGTCAGAACAGTTTGACACAAGGAGCAAGAAAAAATTAACAATACAACTCACCACAGGGGACTCAGATATAACATTATAAGGAACCCAGTATATTGTGATAAATATTTTTTTTAAAGAGAATATTGAAAGCAGGATAATTAAAAAATTAATTGCAGGTTAATTTCTCTCTTTTTTCCCCACAAGTGTTTCCAGAATGTTTCTGTTACAAGAGGTAACATGGTGCTAGTATCCAAAATTACCTGGACATTTATAGTTGATGCGGACTCTCAGGAGGCCATGCATTGTCAGCCTGACCATCTTCTTAACATTCTAAAATACTGTGGTTAAAACAAATATTAATGTAAAAATTATCAACTAATACATGTAATGAAGGAAAAATTGCAGTGGTTACAATAGAATTAAATATATGAGGCATGTGTCCTTAATTCTGATGAAGTTTTAAATACCTTGAATTAACCTTAATTGGATACAGTGTAGCCCTATATTTTGTAAAATACTTGTGATATATGTGAATACATGTATAAATCCTAGTGATACATGTAGACTTGCATCTAAAATGGTTTAACGTATTGTATATTTTGACAGTACCAACACGTGTTACTACAACACCAGCACCCCCTACTGCCTGCAGGGAGTACCAGTGGGCCTGCAAGTCTGGAGAATGTATATATAAAGGCAGGGTATGCAACTCTCGTGTGGACTGTGCTGACGGCTCTGATGAGAAAGACTGTGGTAAGTAAAAGTTAACCAAATCATATTACTTTCACTAAATATATGACTAAATATAAATGTGTGTGTATATATATATATATATATATATATATATATATATATATATATATATATATATATATATATATATATATACACACATTATTATATAAAAACTCAATATATCCATAATTAATGCATTGAATATCTTTACATAGTGTACCAGCGTGGTGGTGCCACCTGCAAGTGCTTCTATTTTTCCCAGGTTTAATTGTAATTTTGAGATGGACAAATAGTCGACACATATTGGTTTGGGCAATCCAATGATACATTTGCTTTTGGCCTTCAATTTGAGTACTATCCTTTAATCAGAGGTATATACCTCCTGTAATTCTATAAAAGATTCTGCATATTAGGAAAAGATTCTTTAAACAATTTATCAATGTCATAATTAAAACATTTTCAAATTTGAACATAATTAGGAAACAAGTTCTTCAGTTATATGACTAACAGACAGGAATGTTAGGCCATATATCACCAGTCATTCTTGTCAGCTTAGCACCATGACCCTTTGGTCACTTGGAATAATTCTTAATAATTTCAATATTTATGTTTATCTTTGCCTTCCTATATTAATCTTTACTGGCAGTAGATATATCTTTTTATGTTTCCAACTTGGTAATTTGAGTACTATATTTTCCTTTTCCTGTAGATAAGAGGGTCTGTGACCCAGATGAATTCCGCTGTGCAAGTGGACAGTGTATAAGCTTTGAAGACCAGTGTAACGGAGAATTTGACTGTTTTGATCGTAGTGATGAAAAGCAGTGTGGTAAGTTACTTGTGCTGCAGTGGTGAGTAATTTATATAGTCAAGAATATTGTCTTGTCTCCCCTACTGATGAGGTCAAATCAGCTTAAATGGAAATCTATTGTAGATGCTATCACTTGTGAACCATTCAGTAATTTTTTTCATGAACTCAGACACCTGAATAGTTTCTACCTAAATGAGTTAGGCCTTCTTTCACCTTGCCCTTGACATTTAAGGTCAAATAAGCTGAAATCTAATATTTTGTGACCCCCATAACTGCTGTGGTACTGCACATGCACTTTATCCTCAAATTTGGTACACCAAATGTTTTGCCATAGATGTCAAGAAAAAAACCATCTATCCTTGACCTTCATCTCCAATCAATCTTCATAAATCTTAGGCTTTTTTGAACCCCTAATCTGTTGAAACACTGAATATTTTTTTCTCCAAATTGATTCACCAAATATTTCCCCCAAGTACTCATACATTTGAAAATAAAAAGTTATTTGAAATAACTTTTTGGGTAGTGCATAATTTTCCTCAAATTTAGGGTTGGACGGGCTAATGAAGTATCTGTAACATGTGTATGTTTTTGAAACTGCAAAAGCAAACTTATTCTATAAATTTTTTATATATTGTAAACATCAGATGTTAAGGAATTCATAGATTGTAAATGTGACAACCTGTGCCCCTGGTCAGTTCAGCCTTGACTGTTATGTATAACATCTTGGTGTTGTAGATGTGACAACATGTGCCCCTGGTCAGTTTAGCTGCCCTGATGGTCAGTGTCTGGACATCTCCAAGAAGTGTGATAAGAAAGCAGACTGCAGTGGTGGGGAAGATGAAAGAGACTGCCGTAAGAACATGTCCTTTAATTCATGGCTTCCTTAATTGTCCACTACATACTACACAGCCGATCATGACAGCTTGTACTAGTTACACAAAATGTAGCTGGTATATGATAAATAATATTTAATTCATTGAATTTCCTATGACAGATTGCTATTTTAAACACTGACAGATGGTTTAACATGAATGTTAGTCTAATCAGACTGATTGTCATATATGGCGCCCTCTGTTCCAGGTTGATACATCTACCATCTTTTGACTGTTGGAAACATTTATTGAATATGTGATAAAGAACACAATACATACCAAAATAATGAATTGAGTGTGACAGAACAAAAAATAAATTTTCTCTATCATTTATTTTCTTTAATTGGATAATATGTCCAAAGGAAGTTAGATATCCGTATTAATATAATCATGTATTTTGTATTGCATGGTAATGGTTTAATGATTGACAAGTTATTTGTGTTAAACCATACATCTACTCAGCAGGAGGCCACTGATTAAAAACCCTCGCGTGCATGCTCATTGTCATGCATGTGGTGGCTGTTTTGCATGTGTGTGGTATACTTGTATGTCTTTCTTTTATTCTTCTCTTGTACAATCTGTATACACCAGTTGTCATATCTCTCATGATACGTCCATAAACTCAGTGACTTGTATTCAAGCTTTAATGGTGGCCCGCAGGATACCAAAACTACACATGCTGGATTACCACTTCCGGCCCTAAAGACTAGAGATTACCGTATTATGGTAATAACACCAAATATTATTAAACAAGGATATCACAACAATTATGATTAGACTAAGGTTTTCACAAATGTGTGACTCATCACTGAAGGAAGAACCCTAATGACTTTAGTGTCAGAAGGTCAAAATACCAGAGTGCACTTATACTTCGTATGTAAGTGTAAACAGGCCAAAGTATACCAGAGTACACTTATACTTTGTATGTAAGTGTAAACAGGCCAAAGTATACCAGAGCACACTTATACTTTGTATGTAAGTGTAAACAGGCCAAAGTATACCAGAGCACACTTATACTTTGTATGTAAGTGTAAACAGGCCAAAGTATACCAGAGTGCACTTATACTTTGTATGTAAGTGTAAACAGGCCAAAGTATACCAGAGTGCACTTATACTTTGTATGTAAGTGTAAACAGGCCAAAGTATACCAGAGCACACTTATACTTTGTATGTAAGTGTAAACAGGCCAAAGTATACCAGAGTGCACTTATACTTTGTATGTAAGTGTAAACAGGCCAAAGTATATCAGAGCCCACTTATACTTTGTATGTAAGTGTAAACAGGCCAAAGTATACCAGAGTGCACTTATACTTTGTATGTAAGTGTAAACAGGCCAAAGTATACCAGAGTGCACTTATACTTTGTATGTAAGTGTAAACAGGCCAAAGTATACCAGAGCGCACTTATACTTTGTATGTAAGTGTAAACAGGCCAAAGTATACCAGAGCGCACTTATACTTTGTATGTAAGTGTAAACAGGCCAAAGTATACCAGAGTGCACTTATACTTTGTATGTAAGTGTAAACAGGCCAAAGTATATCAGAGCACACTTATACTTTGTATGTAAGTGTAAACAGGCCAAAGTATACCAGAGTGCACTTATACTTTGTATGTAAGTGTAAACAGGCCAAAGTATACCAGAGTGCACTTATACTTTGTATGTAAGTGTAAACAGGCCAAAGTATACCAGAGTACACTTATACTTCGTATGTAAGTGTAAACAGGCCAAAGTATACCAGAGCGCACTTATACTTTGTATGTAAGTGTAAACAGGCCAAAGTATACCAGAGCGCACTTATACTTTGTATGTAAGTGTAAACAGGCCAAAGTATACCAGAGTGCACTTATACTTTGTATGTAAGTGTAAACAGGCCAAAGTATATCAGAGCACACTTATACTTTGTATGTAAGTGTAAACAGGCCAAAGTATACCAGAGTGCACTTATACTTTGTATGTAAGTGTAAACAGGCCAAAGTATACCAGAGTGCACTTATACTTTGTATGTAAGTGTAAACAGGCCAAAGTATACCAGAGTACACTTATACTTCGTATGTAAGTGTAAACAGGCCAAAGTATACCAGAATGCACTTATACTTTGTATGTAAGTGTAAACAGGCCAAAGTATACCAGAGTACACTTATACTTCGTATGTAAGTGTAAACAGGCCAGAGTATACCAGATTGCACTTATACTTTGTATGTAAGTGTAAACAGGCCAAAGTATACCAGAGTGCATTTATACTTTGTATGTAAGTGTAAACAGGCCAAAGTATACTAGAGTGCACTTAAGTTGTTATTTGCTTATGTTCATGCACTTCAGTCTCTAAGAGAAAGCAATTGGTCCAAAAGCAGAAATGTATTAACTGTCCAAACAAATAAATAACAACTTATTGTTATAGTAAGTCTCATTATAGTGGCACAAACACAGACAGGGCCACTGCATTACTCGTATGTATTTAAAAAACTACTACCATATCAAATTATACTAGAAAATGTCATCTGAGCCTTGTAACCCATGAGTAACTCATTCAAAATACCGCCAGTGAATGGCCGTATCATATATTTATATAATTACATTGTGTTAGACTCCACACAATGGTCACTTCACCGAATTGAGTAATCTTGAAGTAGCATCTGCTTCTTACATTTTTTCATTGAAAGATAAGGAGAAGTGTTATGGTGTTCATTGTTAATTCATTAAGAACAGAAACACTCGTCTCAGATGACCCACCAGTCCAGTACTGCATATAGAAAAAATCAGAATTTCAAGATTTTGATACTATTAGACTCTTCTTAATAACACACCAGGATATCATAGTTGGTTAGACATCTACATGTCCTAACCGTATGAATAAATACAGAATAGACCCAATAAATTTTCACAAACTCTAAATTTAGAATTTAATTGAGGGAAATAAGTGTCATTATTGTCACACTAGGTAATGTCCTTAGGTGTTCAGTATTTAATTGGATGTCATTTACGTCAGACTACTAGTCAATGGTAGATCAATGCTTTGGTGATCAGTTTTCTCTGTTTTTATCATTATTCTTATTTTTCAGTGTTGCAGTAATTATTATAGAGTTCTATTAATTGTATGAATATTATTTTTGCTTGTTATTCCTTTGTTTCTTGCCTGAATGGGCTGTTCGTTGATCTGTGGTTGATTTATGTAGCACGCCCCGCCTGCTCTGACGGCCAGTTTCAGTGCAAAGACGGAACTTGTATCCCCGCCGTACAGCGGTGTGACCGCCAGTATCAGTGCACAGACTACTCTGACGAGCAAGATTGTCGTATGTCTTTGTTACTTTATGTTTATTTTTTTGCTGCCTGCTGTATCAAAGCCAGATTCATAGTGTGATCTCTGAATATATATAAAAATAAGACAAATTTAATTACCCTAAAGAAAAAGCACACTTAGCCATATGAGTAGTTCTTGTAAGTTTGTAAATGTCTTTGATGTATGGCACTTATTTATTTCAATCTGACAAACTGTCAATTTAGAATAAGGTAAATGCCAAGTATGATATATTTTTTTCAGTTTTGACTTTTTAAAATAACAGTAATACTCATTTAGTGTAAAATCATAACATTTTTGATCAGCAGGCAGTGTTATGTGTATTTGTTAAGTCTGTGTGTTTTTACTATGTGTACAGGAACATTGTTGTTTGTAAATCAACCTGCTTTATATGTGTTCCCTGCAGGAATGAACCCCCATGACCTGGCTATCACATTGTGCTGACTATATGCAGATATTATGATATTTCATTGAGGTTGTAATGTGCATGTATTTCAGTTTTATTGTGTCAGATAATTCAGAGACTTCTGGTACAGATAACTGTTACTGAAACCTGTTTCTTGTATACACATCTTAATAAATTATCCTCATATATAAATGGGGCTGTCATATGCTAAGCACTGCCAAAAATTTGTTATGGCTGATAAATTATTTTATAACATACATTTGCATATCTGACATTGTATGATGATTCAGAACATTTTAAAGTGATAGTTTGAGATGTAATAATGCTGGCTGGCAGAAGGCTGATTGAGGTCTGTCATTAACAGCTGAGCCTACGTGTGCCCCTGATGATTTTACCTGTGACAGTGGGGAGTGTATCTCGTCTGGTCAGAGGTGTGATGGACGCTCAGACTGTGCTGACTCGTCAGATGAATATAACTGTCGTAAGTATCTTGGATTTGAAGTGCTGTTTGTTATTATAACCAGGATGTTTGCTGTTTTTATAACCAGGAAGTCTGCTGTTTGTATAACCAGGACGTTTGCGGTTTGTATAACCAGGACGTTTGCTGTTTTGGGATGTTTACTGACCTGCTGCATGTACACTGGTGTGATGATTGATGCCTGATGTAGGGAGTCAGTAAGACGTGAATGTTTTAATTTGTAAAACAAACTGAAAAGGCACAGTGATGAATCAGGATAAAGGACAAAATCAACATACAATTTTTCACCAAAGATAATCCCCATTGATTTCGTTAAATCAAACCAACACCCTTGATGCATTTTATATATCTAACCATAATTTCCATGCTGTTTTCCTGATGAGTTGAACATTGTTTGCATGTGTGAAAGGCTGAAATACTGCCAAAATACCAGTTGGTGTTGATTGATAATAAGGGATTTAAGTGAACAAACTGTGTACTGATTGAATTTTAAATTAGACCACATAAAGTTTTTCTTTTATATTACTTTCATGTTCATATACTTCAAACAAACCTTCTTCTATATGGCTTACAGTCCCAGAAATTGATGATACATGAATGTTAATGTGCAAGGTGGCACCATTTTGCTTAAATCTTTTGATGACATTGTTAGTAGATGGCGCTATGTTCACTTTAGGGTTTCTGATCTGTTATACCAGTACTCGTCAGAGCCAAATGGGAAATGAACCATGACACTTGTAAACGTTAATTACTTCTTTCAAAACTTGAGCAAGAATGGTCTGATTGCTTCCTTGATAGCTTAATTATCCTACTGCTGATAGCCTGTTTGATCAGTTGTAAGGTCATGGCTGTGATTTGTTTTTTGGGCAAGGATGGAATGGCTGTTGAGGTTCTCCACGCACGTGTCCCCCACCACTTTTAAGTTATATTTTACATAAAACAGTTAATGCAGATTATCTTTGGTGAAAGACGGTATGTTAAATAAAAACAAGCTGGAAGTTAATGAACACAGAAAACTCAAGGCTCATGAAAGAGAAACTTTTTATCTTACAATTAGTACTCATAAACTGTCTTGTAAAAATCATCTAGCTCCTTAACTAGGAGAGTGACCTAGACTTCGAATTGGTCCATTTTGGAGGAAATCCAACAAATTCTTAAATAGTTCAAGAAATCTTGCATAGATTGATCCAAAATCAACATGACTGAAGATCTTGGATAGTGTTGTTATGCACCGGAAACTGGTGGCGCCACCTGGTATTGTGTAATACCCTGATCATTGCCACTTAACAGTACTGTGAGTATTATAAGTCAAAAACTAATTTGATTCAGATTTCTTTCATATTATGCATATACATAGACATAGTTATGGGATGACGTATATTTAAATTGGGATCATGACCTTTCCTATGAGAGTGGCCTTGACCTTGAATATTGCCATATATGGTGAAAATCACACAAAATCATAAATATCTCAATAAGGGATTCATTGTTTGGTCCAAAAATCAAATTGACCGAAAATCTTGGATAGCTTTTTTTCAGTGGAAGACAGCTAGGTGTTGCCACCTTCTGCCTTTTTCTTATTTTCGCGCCTTGTATTACCCCATCATTGCCACTTGACAGTACCTTGAGCATAAAACTCTAAAACTTATTGACAAACTGGGCTGAAATTGTGCTTGTTTATTGATCTTGGATACCTCCATCTTGAAAATTGCTCATATCTCCAGAGTGGTTCAAGGTATTGGTCTAAAATTTTGCATGTCCATCCATCTTTGAAAGTTTTCTCGTAAAACAAACAGGTGGCGCCACCTACCGTTCCGTTTTGTAGAATAAATTTATGCCCTTTTCTGAGGGGGGATTTGCCCTATTTGCCTAAAATTGTGCCTATCCATAGATCTTGGACACCTCCATCTTGTACTCAAGAATGGTGGCGCCATCTGCAATCATTTTGCCGTGGCGTCCATCTGTATATGTGCTGTGGGTGAAAATTGCTCATATCTCCTGAGTGGTTTAAGGTATTGGTCTGAAATTTGGCATGTATATCCATCTTTGAAAGTTTTCTCATAAACCAAACAGGTGGCGCCACCTACCATCCCATTTTTGTAGAATAAATTTATGCCCTTTTCTGAGGAGTGATTTGCCCTATCCATAGATCTTGGACTCCTCCATCTTGTAATCAAGACTGGTGGTGCCATCTGCCATTTTTTTGTGTGGTGTCCATCTGTCCATTTGTTTTAGGTGAAAAGTGCTCATATCTGGGGAGTCGTTCAATGTGTTGGTCTCCAATTTGGCATTTACATCCATTTTTGAGAGTTTTCTCGTCAGCTAGACAGGTGGCGCCACCTACCTTACCATTTTTGTAGTATAAATGAATCCCCTTTTCTGAAGAGTGATTCACCATATTGGCCCCCATATTTGGGGGAAAATATGGTTTCTCATTATGATTGATAGAAGAAACCATTGTCACTTGCCAAATGTCAGTATATGCTGCTGAAGATTGGTGGCCTTTCCTTAAAGGGGGGGGGGGGTTAATTGTCTTGGGATAATATGGCACCTGCAGTGCCAAGAAATATCTAATTCATCACAGTTCACTTACTGTATTCCAACTTATCAAAACCCTTGCCACTAAACAGGTTGTCTGAAAGCTGGAAGGTCAGTTCTCATTCCCAGTAACCTGCTCCCAAAGATTAAGATACAGAATGAGTTGCATCTGTGAGCATGCTGAGTGAATGGTAACTGTCACCAGCACAGGATAGGATTAACAACTTGTTGTAGTATATTATGTTGTTCTTAATATCACTTGTTCATGCACGTTTTGTGATTAACATCTATGGTGGAATCAGAGGGTTTTGTGGGATAAAATATTTTGTCTTAAAATCAGTTTGTGCATAGAGACCTCACCAAGCTGGTCCCCACACAGAACAGCCATCCAAACCTCTCACTGTGTAATGTTTGTCGGTCATTTCATTTAGCATACCAGTAGAAAGTATCGTTGCATTTATAATGAATTATCATTTTCAATAAGTCACATTTATTACTAAGGTTCTTCATTAAGAACTTATGGTTCTTAGATTTGAAGAAATTGAAAATCCATGAAATCCAACAAATTAAGTTCCCCATAAATCAATCTGGATCCACAGTATATCTGACAGACAGTTTGATTAATACATATATGAATTGTATGATATAAATATCTTTGTGGTGTATCACTGCTTGCCAGTGTGTGATCTGTTTCTGTCACTCTGACACTGTGTGCATGCCCTTTGTTTCCCTTTCAGCCTATAGCAGGGGTTGTATGCCTTATGAGTTTCGATGTGAAAATGGCTATTGTATCCCCAATATCTGGTACTGTGATGGTCGCTTAGACTGCGCTGATAACTCTGACGAGGTAGATTGTCGTCGTAAGTGGTGTTTTGAGGCATGGTTGATGCACAGCACCTGGTTTCATGTGCATCTGTGATTTATTATGCGGTCATTATAATGTCTCATTTTAAAGATAGCCAAGTGTTACTGTTTATATTCAGCTTCATTTGTCAAGATCTGAAAACAAATTAATTAAGTTCTAAAAACCAATACAGTTGGAGGTATACACTTGCTTTTCTCAAATCAAAATAACTTAGATCCAAATGAATCCCTGTTGCAGAAAACCTGATTCAAGACTGATACTAACTGTCAGCCCCAGCTAGATAGAAAAACACATACCGTACATACAGATAATATATATATATATATATATATATATATATATATATATATATATATATATATATATATATATACATATATATGTATATGTATATGTATATATATATATGTATAGATACATATATGTATATATATATATGTGTATATATATATATATTTATATTTATAGATACACACACAGGGCTTTCCATAGTGTCATTATATGAATATTTGCTTATAGTTATATGTCAGCCTCAGTTTTCAGCGTAGTGTTTACACCACTGACGGTTTGAGTCAGCCAGTAATGGTCATTGACTGATTCTAGGTCCTAAAGCCAGAAATTTGCACATCCCAATGGATGCTTGGTCCCTCCGAACAGAGCATCTGTTAGAGATTTCGAGCATCCCTGAAAACCTGAAATATCTATACGTATGTATATTTTAAGAAATAAAGTTTAATATTTAATACAATATAAATAATATCACTCTATGTTTATAGAACCGCATAATGACATAAAACCAGGGCACCAGGTGCATGACATTCACGTAGTGTCAGACGCTGCTGCTCATGTCATGATGAGTTGCTGCACACGGGCTTATGTGTAGTTATGCTGTTTACATTGTCGCTGAAGTTTTAACCCTGTTTCCACCGAGGCAGTAACTCAAAAGATGACATGCTGGAGCTGGAAAAGGGTTAAAAATGAATGACTCTCCATCACTTTGAAGGTGATGACCACCAAAACAGAGTGAATCATGTCCCTCCAACTGGCAGACACCAGCGGGCTGCAGGTTTGCTGGCTTCTGCTACATAGCCTGCTAGCCTGATTTAATGGATCTCAATATTATTAGGCCATACAGTGAGAGTTTCTACATTATAAGTCACTGTATATGCAACGGATCCATGAACTTCTTTGACTCCCTGTTTACTGCCTAACAACATGACACAGGATTACACTATTTTGACACCAATAAGTATGTGTTTTATGGTTTTGATAGAAACTAAAATTAATTTTAGGTCATTATTTTTAAACATTTACTGACCTTTTTACTAGAGACATATCAGCCAGTTTAGTGGGGACTGTGAAGAACAGTTGTATGTGCGCATTTGAATTCCTCACTGGAAGCCTCGCTGACAGGAGGAACTGAGAGCCAGGACTATGTTACATTTTCTTTAAGGGAGCCAACTTTAAGTGATGCGCTGGCACAGGATAATAGTAACACCTACTGACACTAGTTACAAGGGCATTGGGTGGTGTGTGGTCTGAGGCTTATATTGTAGAAACTCTCACTGTATGGCTATCAGACTCAATATATACCTTTTGTGGTCTCATAAATAGAATGTTTGTTCATTTTGCTTTTCAAAATAGCACTTGTAATAAAAAGGTGGTGAGGTTTTGAATATAGAATATATCAAGTGACTACATGAAATGCCGTCAAAATGACTTGTTTATTTGTCAGAGGAATGGCCAGGTGTCTTAATCATGTTTCTTTTTAGCTCTGTCAGGGCAGGTAAGGTTGGTTCAAACCATGGCAGGTTTCAATCAACAAAAGTCATCTTCATTGGTTCATCTTAGTTTATGTTATACACTATCATTATAGTATGATAACATTTGTTGTAACTCCACAAAAAAATGTTTAACATCTAATAACCCCCAAGATAATATAAAAATTTGTATCAGAAAATGCTAGTAATGCCAGACTTGACCGGATGTGGTATTCTCTACTTCTCATGCGGCCTAGGTTATTTTTCCCAGTGGATGAGGTAAGTACAAGACAGGAACTGTTCTATGAATGTTGTTTGTGATTATTACATTTCGGATAAACATGAATGTACACATGCAGTGTTTTAGAATCCTATCTGTGACATTTTAATGTTCCTCTATGTATGTGATCTGATATAAATTAATATTTGTTAGAGCATTGTAAGCTGCCTCTCCCCAACTCTTTCAAATATTATCAGCACCATGAACTATAAAAGTTTCTATAACAGCAGGAAGTGTGAAATTATTTAAAAATTTAAACTATTTCTGGTGCTGATATGTTTGAAAACAAAGCATGAGACAGTGCTGACAGCATCAGTTGACCTGACAGCCTTGTCATGAAGCACAGAAGTAGCTATATGTGCTGTATTCAGGTAAAGCCAAAACAGTTGCACATGTAATTCAGGTGGTGGGTTTTTGTTTGCTGGATCACTGATTTGGTTTTAGTGTAAACCAGATGCTAGATAAATTGGTTATACCAACCACTATATTGTCCTCCAAACAAAATTAAAGTTCTAAATGAGTTTGGTATTTGAAGTAATTTATAAGCCAAGGTGTCTTTTTGTTAAAAAATTAAAAAAGAATTGTTTTTTGCTCTTGATGATAATACAAAGATATTTCTTGTGTTTGGCTGTTACATGAATATAGCTGTCCAGTCACGGTGATGGTCATACAAGCATTAATAGTTCAACCTGTCAGTCTAAGGGCATATTATTCCCACAGTGGAATCAAATCTTTTCCCATCTGCAAATGGTCGTTCTTTAGACAAGTGAACACTATAGATCTGGTAGAATGCTGGAAGTGTCCACTCTCTAGTTGAGGGGTGTGACGTCAGCTGGCCCAGGCAGTGTGGACGTGATGCTCTTTGTACAAGCTGGCAGTTCCTTGTTTGTCACTACTGGTACCAGATCAGTCAGTGTTTGAGCTATTAAGAGCTTGTAAAGTTCATTGACAAGTGTATCTGTGGATGGTATTGGAACAATCACCTTCACAGGTTGTACATTGTAAAACAAACAGGAGTTCAAAAGCTTTTTATTTTTATGTGTAAATATTGGTAGATATAATGACAAACCATTCATCTAACTAGACAATACTGGTACATGACACCAATTGACATGAAACATGCAAGACAAAGAAAAAATCAAATAAATGGCTCTGTGTGATAAATTATTTGTAAAGAAATCAGAAAAGATTAAAAACACTGTGATCTACACTTCAGTGTACTGGATATGTATACAACAACCTCCAGGTAAACTGTTGTAGCTTAGCTGACTCAGCTTGTCGATTGCAATGTTGGTTCAACAAACCTATGGCAACCTGAAATCACCTTCACCCTGCATTTTGTGCAAATATGAATGATTGGAAGCAAAGGCTCATTGTTTCTACCTTGCCTGTGCTAAAGCCTAAACAAAGCATTTGGTGAAAAATTATAATACTGCTGTTACAGCCCTTCGGCAGCTGGTTTTAAATTGTTGAATTCCCTGAAAATACATTAAAATCGAACATGCCAGCAGTTTTAATTGTATGTTAGTACTCGTGCTTATTAAACAACATTTCTTCAATCAGGTTTGAAGTTTATCAATTTAAGGTCATGATAAAATTCTATAAAAATATTATTAATGTAAAAAGTAATAATTAAAGATCTAATGTCAAGATCTTCACTCCTAAAAGGGTTAAAATTAAACACATTACCAGTATGTAAGATTTCTTGTCTATTATTGTTTGGTAAGTTTCTCAGAAGATAAATATTTATTTATGGGGTATTTTATGGTGAAAATATTGCAATGGGTAATATTGACCTTATAAATCATAAACGTTAGATCCTCCATGTGTGTAATGTTCTGTATCAGTCAGGAGACATTGTGTTTTATCTGTATGATGTACAGACATGGAACATCTGTTTTTCTGCAGCCACATCACTGACAGTGAAAGTGTACCCAATAGCACTGACAATCAGGGAGGGGGCCTCAGCCACGTTCCTGTGTGAGATAGAACAGGGTGGCACTGCCACACTCAGGTGGTCACGAAGTGGACAGGTAAGGTCACCCCCTAATCTCTTACTATCTCTTGCAATCCTTCTGTCCAGCTGCCTCCCATTAGCTAGTTTTGTACCTGGAACATTTACAGAGAAACTGTCTGGTCTGCTTAATTACCTCGTAAGTGTCACACTATATAATCTATTTTTCCTGCATATTAATGTAACCTTCAAATTTGAATTTTAATTACATTAATGTTAAAATTTTTAAACATATTTGCTTTTCAGAATAAAATATCCTAGCGTATAAACAGATGTCAATGAAGAATGTTTTATTACATGGATGATATACAATTAAAAGATCAAATGTAGGCTAATATGAAAAATATTATTGTCTAAGTAATTGGTAGTACTTTGTGTGATCTTCAATGCTACATGAAATTTAATCAGATGAAAGTAATCAAATGAAATAATAACAAGTTGCTCAGTACAGTACAAACAGTGGACAGCATACAGAATAAACATTAACAAAACAGTGCACAGCATACAGAATAAACATTAACAAAACAGTGCACAGCATACAGAATAAACATTAACAAAACAGTGCACAGCATACAGAATAAACATTAACAAAACAGTGCATAGCATACAGAATAAACATTAACAAAACAGTGCACAGCATACAGAATAAACATTAATAAAACAGTGCATAGCATACAGAATAAACATTAACAAAACATTGCACAGCATACAGAATAAACATTAACAAAACAGTGCACAGCATACAGAATAAACAATAACAAAACAGTGCACAGCATACAGAATAAACATTAACAAAACAGTGCACAACATACAGAATAAACATTAACAAAACAGTGCACAGCATACAGAATAAACATTAATAAAACAGTGCATAGCATACAGAATAAACATTAACAAAACAGTGCACAACATATACAGAATAAACATTAAAACATTGTTGGCACTGCCATGAAAAATCTCTTCGAACACCTGAAGTTAGGTCTGTGTTACCCATATCTTCCGAGCTTTGGAGTCCCCCCCCCCCCCCCTGGAATAATAAAAAATTGAAACAAAAGCTCCAGTATGTGAATAATTAACGCAATGATCGTCATGATTCTATGCATGCATATTGATCAATGAGTGTTTCATTAGGTTCTGCAGACTGGTGGCACCACCTATATATTTTTTTCGAATTTTTACTTATTTTTCTTTATTTTTGAGACCTTCAAATGAAGCAGTCTAGCTGTTAATAGGCCACAACTGTAACTGTTAGAACCTAGAACTGTACATCGAGGGAGGTCCTAGGCAAATCCTCTTGGAAACCTGAAATCAGGTCAAAGTAACCCATATTCTGCAAGATATGTGAAAGAACATGAATTCGAGCACCCTATAGGACAGATTTGGATGATTGGTTACAGTTAAGCCTATAAACTTCTAGTTTGATTTAGATCCAGGAAGGTTCCTGTGAAAATTTCTTGGAAACCTGAAATCATGTCACTGTGACCTATTTTCTGCAAGATGTGTGAAAGAACATGATTTTAACACTCTGTTAGTCAGATGGGCACAAATGGTAGCAGCTGGTTGTAGAATAAGGTCACTATGACCTTTATCTGAGGTCCATTGGCAAAATGCATGATTTTGATCACTCTTGGAGTCATTTTTACCCATTGATCAAGCTCCTTTAATTCAGCTGAGCGTCATGGCCCATGGCCACTTGTTTTTAATAACAACCAACTAATAAGAATATAAACAAATGTCAATAAAGCATGTGTTACAGCAATAAGATGGATAATATACAATACAAGATCAATGTAATATGAATAATATTAACCTTTTATACACCCATTGCTGTGAGATAAGACACTGACATCATTTTAGGCCTTGGGAAGAAACACTCGGGATGATGGTCGAGGAAAGTTGTTTGTGAGCAATGCACAGACGTCTGACACTGGTACATACACCTGTACGGCATATGGAGCAACCCAGCAGGCTTCAGCCCAGGCAACACTCAACGTAGCTCGAGGTGAGTGACTTGAATAAACTCAGAATCCTTTCCATCTTCATCTACATCTTCAGTAATTGTCAGTTAGAATCCTCTTCAAGTTATAACTACAGCTTAAGTGACTGTCAATTAGAATCCTCTCCATGTCGTAGCTTAAACTTCAGTAACTGTCAGGTAGAATCCTCTCCATGTTGTTGCTACAACTTCAGTCACTGTCTCAGTAATTGTCTGTCAGAATCCTCTTCAGATTGTAACTAAAGCTTCAGTAATGGTCAGTTAGAATCCTCTCCAAATTGTAACTACAGTTTCAGTAACAGTCAGTAAATATCCTTTCCAGATTGTAACTACAGCTTGAGTAATGGTCAGTTAGAATCCTCTCCATGTTGTAACTATAGCTTCTGTAATGTTCAGGTAGAATCCTCTCCATCTTGTAATCTGATGTAATCTGAATAATGTTATCTTTACATGTATACTGATAGAAAAGTTTAAGTGTGTTATTTATTGTTTTAGTCAGTGTCCGTTGCCCAGAAGGACAGAAGGCTTGCAACACAGGACAGTGCATAAATGAGATCTTCTTCTGTGATGGAGACTATGACTGTCCTGATGGCTCTGATGAGAGGAGATGTGGTAAGTCACATGACATATATATTCCAATGGCTCTGATGAGAGGAGATATGGTAAGTCACATGACATACATATTTTGATTGCGCTGATGAGGTGAGCTGTGGTAAGTCACATCACATACATATTCTGATGGCTCTGATGAGGGGAGCTGTGGTAAGTCACATGACATACATATTCCGATGGCTCTGATGAGAGGAGATGTGGTAAGTCACATGACATACATATTCTGATGGCTCTGATGAGAGGAGCTGTGGTAAGTCACATCACATACATATTCTGATGGCTCTGATGAGAGGAGCTGTGGTAAGTCACATCACATACATATTCAGATAGCTCTGATGAGAGGACCTGTGGTAAGTCACATGACATACATATTCCGATGGCTCTGATGAGAGGAGATGTGGTAAGTCACATGACATACATTTTCCGATGGCTCTGATGAGAAGAGATGTGGTTAATCACATTACATCCATAATTGGATCGCTCTGGTGAGGGGAGATGTGGTAAGTCACATGACATACATATTTTGATGGCTCTGATGAGGGGAGATGTGGTAAGTCACATCACATACATATTCCGATGGCTCTGATGAGAGGAGATGTGGTAAGTCACATGACATACATATTCTGATGGCTCTGATGAGGGGAGATGTGGTAAGTCACATGACATACATATTCTGATGGCTCTGATCAGAGGAGCTGTGGTTTGTCACATCACAGACATTTTCTGTTGGCTCTGATGAGAGATGATGTGGTAAGTCACACGACATACATTTTCTGTTGGCTCTGATGAGAAGAGATGTGGTTAATCACATCACATCCATAAGTGGATCGTGAGTGGAGATGTGGTAAGTCACAACACATACATATTCTGATGGCTCTGATGAAAGATGAGGTGTTAAGTCACATATCACATACATTTTCTGTTGGCTCTGATGAGAGATGATGTGGTAAGTCACATCACATCCATAATTGGATGGCTCTGATGAGGGGAGATGTGGTAAGTCACAACACATACATATTTCCATAGATATGAGGTAGCTGGTCTGTACAGCAATATCAAGGCATTAAAAATAGACTGACTATCTGAGTCAGTTGACAAATGAGCAGAGTAGACCACTTTCCTTTGCCTTCTGTTTAAACTGATGCCAATGTTATTAGACTTCAGGAAAATGCTTATTATAACAACAATTATTTTTTTGTCTTGATTATATTCTCAGAAGATTAAGTCCAAATTTCCTCTGGATTTGATATGTGTCATGTATGTTTAGAATGATCTAATTCATTGTGAAGTAAGGCCAGTTTGTTACTCAAACATAACTCAGGTTATGAGTATCTCACACTATAATTGAATTATAATAAGTCACTGCTGACTCTTTATATCTATATATATATGTCAACATCAGCAACATGAGTAAACTAAAACAATGTCCATCAGTACATTGTGTACTGTAAGAAACTTTTTCCTGGCCCCTTACAGCACATGAAGTGAGGAATGATGATTTGATATTATTCTTCAGAGGACCGCTTGAAGTGTGAGCCCAATGAGTTCCGGTGTCCAGCAGGAAAATGTGTGTCATTGGTGTGGTTGTGTGATGGTGATGATGACTGTGGTGACGGCGCTGATGAACTTAACTGTCGTAAGTAAATCTGATGATATATATTTTACCAATGGTGGATCTGTGAATAGACTTATCTAAATCATCCATATTTAGACATTATTTATTTCTTAAGCATATTTTTTCCTCATAATTTATTCTATTCAGAGGAAACTAAATGCTTTTATTAGAATCCCAGTTAAAATGATTGGTTGGAGCATATACAATATCTGTTAGTAACTAGCCTTAATAAGTTATCAGTATATAGGTTTGTTCTTGAAGTAAAGAAACCATATTAATGAATGACATGGACATGTGTGTAGTTTGAGGTTTTTCCACAGCGACGGCACCGCCCAGTGCGTTTTGTCGTGCGGATGAATACAAGTGCGAGTCAGGTGACCAGTGCATACGGTTTGGCTACCAGTGTGACGGAGAGATTGACTGCTTTGACCGCTCTGATGAAATTGGTTGTGGTAAGAATAATATGATATTAAGTATCAGCAGAGCAGTACAAATTACACACATATATATACAGCAGACCAGTATCTCAGTTTCTAATTCTCAGCTGTTAACTATGTAAATACCTACACATTTATTTTATTACAAAGATATTAAGGTCTGGTAAACAGACTTTTAGTTTTGATTTTTTTTTTTTATTTTGATTTTAAATTCATAAAAATTTCATGGTAAATGATAAATCGGTGCAGTCTAAGAGGGCTGCCATTCTTATTGGTTTCACGCAGTAAGTTCAGTCACTGAGTGTAATACAGCATGTTGTTATGGTTACAGCTGCTCCTACTGTTAGTGAGCCCCCTCCAGCTAACAAGGAGGTGATGGTCGGGGACACGGTAAGGATCACCTGCCGGGCTGTCGGAGTCCCCACCCCTCTTATCGTGTGGCGACTCAACTGGGGTCACATCGGCAGTCCACCTCGAGTCACGACAACGTCAGAGAATGGTTACGGTGTGCTGATCATCAGAGATGCCAAGGAAGAAGACCAAGGAGCGTACACATGTGAGGCCGTCAACAATAAGGGCAGCATATTTGCCCAGCCAGACACCATCCTCGTCGTCAAACGTGGGTATTATCTGTAATTTGATAACAGCTTTAATTTTTGTTGTGAAGAAAGTTCAGTTTAAATTTAAACTTGTGACTACTTATATTCTTTCTGTTGAATTGGATAAACCAGTAGCAAGATATTTTATGAGGTCTTTCAGACTGAAAGCCTATTCCATTTTCTTGGTGTCAGTATGTAACACTAGCTAAGCATGATTTGTAGTAAGTTATGACCATTTTGTCCAACAGACTTCATGGTAAGACAGAAAACACTGCAACAAACATTTTCGTAATTTTAAAAGATTGTAAAAAATGATTACAAGTACTTTTGTAACTGATGTGAGAAACAAAAGGAAATGAAAAATAAGGAATTGTTCAAGGTTTTGTATAAGAATACATGTCAGTTGTACCAGCATTATCCACAAAGCATCAGTTATGAGCACTCACACAATCTTTGTCTGACAGCAAAGAGCGATGTCTGCCGAGATGGATCCTTCAACGCTGCTGCTCGCTCACCAGACGAATGCCTTCAGTGCTTCTGCTTTGGACTCAGCTATGACTGCAAGAGTAGTCAACTCTACAAATCAAAAGTAAGAGTCATAGGTCAAGTCGTCAGCACTACAAGTCAAAAAGTAATAGGCAGATGGGTCAAGTATTCAGCTCTTCCAGTCAAGCATAAAAGTCATACAGGCCAAGCAGTCAGCTCTACAAGTAACTAGAATATCAGCAGAAGCTGACAAAAGCCCTCAGCCAAAAGAACAGTGTTTAGAGGTGGTAACAGTAACAAGTACTAAATATCTGTTCTCACATGGATGTATTTCTGTACATGTCTCAGTTATAAATTTAAAATGAAGAGGTATGTACCATGATTCATAACAATCCACCAAATGCTTCCTGAAAAATAAGCTTCTAAGTTTTATTCTATTATCAGCTCTGTGACCTTGAAAAGTAGGTCAAGGTCACCCATCTTCGAACTTGACCGAGATTTTGTCTATATACATCTTCACCAAAGAAATAAAATTCCTATTGTGAATCCTTTTAGAGATATCCGGCTCACAAGGCCAAAGTTGAAAAATCCAAGAAAAATTCATTAAAAATCAGATATTGCAGGTGGCCCCCCAAACTTGTGCAGCAGTTACAGACCATCACATCCTATGATCATAGTAAGTATTTGTGAAAATCCAGCCAATGGTTCCTGAGAAATAAGCTTCTAAATGTTTTTTTATATATTCAGCTCTAAAACGTAGAAAAATAGGTCAAGGTCACCCATCTTCTAACTTGACCGAAATTTTGTCAATATACATTTTCACCGAAAAAATAAAATTCCTACGGTGAATCCTTTTAGAGATATCCTGCTCACAAGCCCAAAGTTGAAAAATCAGATAAAAATTCATTAAAAATCAGATATTGTAGGTAGCGCCACCAAACTTGTGTAGCAGGTACAGATTATCAGTCCCAATAATCATAGTAAGTTTTGAGAAAATCCATCGAATGGTTCCTGCGTAATAAGCATCTAAGTGTTTTTCTATAATCAGCTCTAAAAAGTAGAAAAATAGGTCAAGGTCACCCATCTTCGAACTTGACCGAGATTTTGTCGATATACATCTTTACCGAGGAAATAAAATTCTGACGGTGAATCCTTTTCAAGATATCCCGCTCACAAGGTAAAAGTTAACGGACAGACGGACAGCTTGGGTGACGACAATAGCCCATCATAAAAGGAAGAGTAAGATGGGTCGAGTAGTCAGCTCTACAAATCAAAAAGTAAGAGTCAGGTGGGTCAAGTAGTCAGCTCTACAAGTCAAAAGTGAGAGGCAGATTGGTCAAGTAGTCAGCTCTTCACATCAAAAGTAAAAGTCACAGATAAGTCTAGTAGTCTGCTCTACAAATCAAAAGCATGAGTCACATGATTCAACAAGCTTATCTCCTTTAGATGTACTTGATTAATTATTTAATCCTATCTTCAGTCAGCTAATCTTCATGCCTTACTATGTTTCAGATCTACTCTGGTAGTGGCATCCAGCTTGTGCACAAGACAACCCTGGCATCCCATGAGCCTCCAGTGACACGACATATCCCAGGCCGTCAGATGTATGCCATTCAGGATTACTCACGCAGAGTCACTGGGGAAGATTACTACTGGAGTTTACCAAAAGAGTTCCTGGGTAATAAGGTAGGTAACTCTGGAGTTCTCAGGAAGTATGTCCACCTAGCCCAACTTCTAGTGGTTTTGCTGAGTTCTGTTCCAGACACGCTGTTTAATTAATATCCTCTTTTTAATTCTTCATGTGAACTTGAGTCAGAAATATATCCATTTTGAATAAGGGACTAGAATGTTGAATTGATTTTGGCCTGCCATGTTCAAATAAGTAGGGTAATTGTTTCCTTGGGGATTTATGTCTTTGTGATTACTGTTGGTTATCTTATGTTGCAGCTCAGCAGTTACGGAGCTGACCTCAGGTATAAAATCTACTATACCACAGATGCTGAGGAAGCAGAGATGTCTGGAGGGATGGATGTCATCATACGGGTAGGTACTAAAACATCAGAAAAATAACTCACATTACCCATCATATGGATGGGTAGCCAAACATTAGGAAGCTATTTCACATTACACATTGTGCAGATAGGTACTCAAACATCAGGAAACTATCTCACATTACACATCATACAGGTAGGTACTCAAACATCAGGAAACTTTCTCACATTACACATCATATGGGTAGGTACTAAAACATCAGGAAAATATCTCACATAACACATCATACAGGTAGGTACTAAAAAATCAGGAAACTATCTCACATTACACATTGTACTGGTAGGTATTCAAACATCAGGAAACTTTCTCACATTACACATCATATGGGTAGGTACTCAAACATCAGGAAAATATCTCACATAACACATCATACAGGTAGGTACTAAAAAATCAGGAAACTATCTCACATTACACGTCATACAGGTAGGTACTCAAACATCAGGAAAATATCTCACATAACACATCATACAGGTAGGTACTAAAAAATCAGGAAACTATCTCACATTACACATCATACAGGTAGGTACTCAAACATCAGGAAAATATCTCACATTACACATCATACAGGTAGGTACTAAAAAATCAGGAAACTATCTCACATTATTCATTGTACTGGTAGGTATTCAAACATCAGAAAAATACCTCACATTACACATTGTATGGGTAGGTACTCCAATATCAGGAAAATAGCTCACATTACACAGTGTATGGGTAGGTACTCAAACATCAGAAAAATACCTCACATTATACATTGTATGGGTAGGTACTCAAACATAAGAAAAATACCTCATATTATACATTGTACAGGTAGGTATTCAAACATCTGGAAACTATCTCACATTACTTATTGTAGGGGTAGGTATTCAAACAACAGGAAACTTTCTCACATTACACATTTTAGGGGTAGGTACTCAAACATCAGGAAAATATGTTATGCATAGTAAGCTGGGCTAGCGCTGGCCGTAAAAACTGGTTAGCCACTGTGGCTAATTAGGTGGGAAAATCATTAGCCACAGCTCACTTCGGTTAGCCACAGGAAACGTTTAATGAATATAATCTTTTCAGCTGATTTATACACTACATATTATAGATCATAGCAATAGGCAGTAATTCCAAAACATTTAATCAGTAATAGGCAGTAAAAGGTAAATATATTCTGCTTTTTTGTTGGCAATACAGTCTTTGCAAAAAACATCCCTTCCTGACAGTCCAGCCACCTTAACATCATAAACAATGGATCTATTTTTATTTCGGTCATACCAACATTTCTTTTTCGGCACCATTTCTGTGTGTCCCATATCAGAACGTGTGAAGAATTCTGTTATCTTTACTGACATTACTTCTTCCTCACAAATCTGATTATATGTCCACACATGATGCTGTCTCTCTGACACACGCTAAACACGGGAACACGCTAAACGACCTTTAGCAGTTATAGTTTGACTGAAGAACTCCGTTAAAAGAAAGCATACATTTCGCTGACTTTAGCGGCGGGTGTTACAAGACCATAAGGCCGTTTATTAACCACTGACGGAAATCTTTGATAGATACCGGCTAATTACACTTTAATCAAGCAAACACATTACCCAGTAGGCTTTATTTATAACGGTGTGTGAAATCAATCGCTGTAATATTGTCAAATATCGATACGTAAACTGTGTCACAACTTACAGATAATCAGCGGAATATACTTTCTGTCCAATGAGCGCTAAGCTAAGTTCCATGCTCAACTACAGACCGATCAGAACAGAGTTAGTTTTTGTTTTATAAGAATAAAGGGCATCTGTAAGAGAATTCTCTGAGAGCCGGAGAATTTTTTTTATGGCTGTTCACGCATTGTTAGTTGAACATAACATCTCCAAATATTCTGCTTGAATTCTTTACGAATTCTCCGACTTTTAGACAGACCCAAATTAACGCGGTTTCTAGTTGGTAAGTTGTGAACAAACACTATCACGGAACAATCGATGGTATATTTAAGAGAGTATTTAAACCAGATTTTCACGGGTATTTGTGTATTATTTTTTAATCACCAACGTGGCGATTTCTGCAAAAAGTTTCCTCGCATTTCGTACACATTTGGCGACGTGGCGAGTGGCCAGTGCGAGCCCAGGTAAGGGTAACTACTCAAACATAAGGAATTATTTCACGTTACACATCATGTTGAGGTAGGTACAAGGTGAAGATCTCATATCACATACCATATGGGTAATTGCTTAAGCTTCAGGAAAATATCAGGGTGGAACATCATCAAGAACAATGTGGTTGATGAATCAACTGCAGCTGAATATTTTACTTTTGAAAATGTAGACTTGTGGTTTTAGAAGCATACACATGACATCCATCCTCCATGATCCCTCTAGTTTAACTGCTTCTGCTTTTGTGTAAATTGTTCAGCATAATCCATTCATATAAAACCAGAATATTACATATTTTATAGGTCTCACATGTCTGTTTAATAAAGTAGTGAATCTCTACATATACATAGGTATGCTTTGTTCAAGCTACAATCTTTATATTTAATATAGGTGCAAGGGCATTCACATAATGTTGTTGCACACTATGCAGCTGATTTTTTTTTTGCAAAGGAACTGGTTGAGTTGATATACTACTGAACTTTACTAAACAGATGTTACTGTTGACCAGCTAATACAGAATTATGAAAAGCAGACTTATATTCTAGGTTTCCAATGTTATATGTAAGGCAGCAAAACTCATATTGTACAATGTTATGTGTAAGGCAGCAAAACTCTTTGTTTTGTACTCTTTTATCAACAATAATCATGAACTATGTATATGCTGCATGCTTTCAGGGTAATGGTGAGACATTGTACTACAGAGGGAGTCCACGGGCATTCCCCGGACAGATGAAGGAAATGGTGGTCACATTCATGGAGGTCAGTCTAATCTTCTCTTGATCAGATAAGTATAAACATTATACAGTGGTTATCTGACCGAGGTCAGTATCATCTCCACTTGTTCAGTTACATATACACTTTATACAGTGGTTTTCTGATGGAGGTCAATCTAATCTTCTCTTGATCAGATACTTATACACATTATACAGTGGCTGTCTGATAGAGGTCAGTATCATCTCCACTTGTTCAGTTACATATACACTTTATACAGTGGTTTTCTGATGGAGGTCAATCTAATCTTCTCTTGATCAGATACTTATACACATTATACAGTGGCTGTCTGATAGAGGTCAGTATCATCTCCACTTGTTCAGATACATATACACATTATACAAGGGATATCTGATGGAGGTCAGTCTAATCTTCTCTTGATCAGATACTTATACACATTATACAGTGGTTATCTGACCGAGGTCAGTATCATCTCCACTTGTTCAGATACATATACACATTATATAGTGGTTATGTGATGATTCAAGCACCCTGAAAGTCAGATGGGCTCAAAATGTATCTGTTAGGCCCAGAGAAGGGAGGTTCTGGGCAAAATTTCCTAGAAACCAGAAACTAGGTCATGATGATCGATCGATCTATATTCTTCAGGCAACTGCCTCAAAACATGATTTGAGCACCCAGATAGTCAGAAAGGTCACAAACATATTATCCAGGAAAGTCTTGGCCATGTCTGTATTTGTGATGGGTTTTTTTACAGGACCTCTAGTTCTTGTATTAAGTGATCTAAATTGTGGTGGGTGTTTGTACAGGACCTCTTGATCTTGTATTAAGTGATCTAAATTGTGGTGGGTGTTTGTACAGGACCTCTTGATTTTGTATTAAGTGATCTATATTTGTGGTGGGTGTTTGTACAAGACCTCTTGATCTTGTATTAAATGATCTGAAATTGTGGTTGGTGTTTGTACAGGACCTTTTGATTTTGTATTAAGTGATCTATATTTGTGGTGAATATTTGTACAGGGCCTCTTGATCTTGTATTAAGTGATCTAAAATTGTGGTGGGTGTTTGTACAGGACCTCTTGATCTTGTATAAAGTGATCTAAATTGTGGTGGGTGTTTGTACAGGGCCCCTTGATCTTGTATTAAGTGATCTATATTTGTGGTGGGTGTTTGTACAGGGCCTCTTGATTTTTATTAAGTGATCTATATTTGTGGTTGGTGTTTGTACAGGACCTTTTGATTTTGTATTAAGTGATCTATATTTGTGGTTGGTGTTTGTACAGGGCCCCTTGATCTTGTATTAAGTGATCTATATTTGTGGTTGGTGTTTGTACAGGACCTCTTGATCTTGTATTAAGTGATCTATATTTGTGGTGGGTGTTTGTACAGGACCTCTTGATTTTGTATTAAGTGATCTATATTTGTGGTGAATATTTGTACAGGGCCTCTTGATCTTGTATTAAGTGATTTAAAATTGTTGTTGGTGTTTGTACAGGGCCTCTTGATCTTGTATAAAGTGATCAAAATTGTGGTTGGTGTTTGTACAGGGCCCCTTGATCTTGTATTAAGTGATCTATATTTGTGGTGGGTGTTTGTACAGGACCTCTTGATTTTGTATTAAGTGATCTATATTTGTGGTTGGTGTTTGTACAGGGCCCCTTCCCTTGATTTTGTATTAAGTGATCTATATTTGTGGTGGGTGTTTGTACAGGACCTTTTGATTTTGTATTAAGTGATCTATATTTGTGGTGAATATTTGTACAGGGCCTCTTGATCTTGTATTAGGTGATCTAAAATTGTGGTGGGTGTTTGTACAGGACCTCTTGATCTTGTATAAAGTGATCAAAATTGTGGTTGGTGTTTGTACAGGGCCCCTTGATCTTGTATTAAGTGATCTATATTTGTGGTGGGTGTTTGTACAGGACCTCTTGATTTTGTATTAAGTGATCTATATTTGTGGTTGGTGTTTGTACAGGGCCCCTTCCCTTGATTTTGTATTAAGTGATCTATATTTGTGGTGGGTGTTTGTACAGGACCTTTTGATTTTGTATTAAGTGATCTATATTTGTGGTGAATATTTGTACAGGGCCTCTTGATCTTGTATTAAGTGATCTAAAATTGTGGTGGGTGTTTGTACAGGACCTCTTGATCTTGTATAAAGTGATCTAAATTGTGGTGGGTGTTTGTACAGGGCCCCTTGATCTTGTATTAAGTGATCTATATTTGTGGTGGGTGTTTGTACAGGACCTCTTGATTTTTTATTAAGTGATCTATATTTGTGGTTGGTGTTTGTACAGGACCTTTTGATTTTGTATTAAGTGATCTATATTTGTGGTTGGTGTTTGTACAGGACCTTTTGATTTTGTATTAAGTGATCTATATTTGTGGTTGGTGTTTGTACAGGACCTTTTGATTTTGTATTAAGTGATCTATATTTGTGGTTGGTGTTTGTACAGGACCTTTTGATTTTGTATTAAGTGATCTATATTTGTGGTGGGTGTTTGTACAGGACCTCTTGATTTTTAGCTCAGCTGACTATAAGTCATCTGAGCTATAGTCGTGGTCCATTGTCCGTCCGTCTGTCCGTCCGTCCGTCCGTCCGTCCGTCCGTCCGTAGATGTGGCACGTTTTGAAACCGTTAGACCTAGGAATCCAAAATTCGGCATAATGTTAGATGTCCCCAAGATCTCCTACCAAGCCGAAAACTGGGTCTTTGCAACTTCGTTCCTTTGAGAAATTAAGGAAAAACCTCAATTTTATATTAAAAACCTATTTTCACACTTCAGGACTGCCTAATATCAAAACCACTCATCTGTTTTTCCTCATATTTACCATAAATATTCCTCTATATAGTTCCTATGTACATGCCAGAAATTATGTCTGTATTATTTAATTTAAAAAAGTTATGGGCCCAAACATAATGCATTTTGTAAAAAATCAGAAAAGATATTTGATCACTTAACACAAAAAATGTTAAAGCTATGGACCTTTTTTCCAGTAATATAACTTTAATTAATCAAAATTAAATTGTATACCCAAAATTAGATGAAAATCTTTTTAATTTTTTAAAATATTAATAAAAATAAAAAATTGGTACCTTAAATTTTGCCCAACTTTGACCATGGCACGTTTTTTTCCTGTAAGTACTGTGGATTTAATATTCACAGCATGTTTTTGTTAGCATTTCAACTGTTGACACCAAAAATTTGAAACCAGTTGATCAAAAACTGTAGATTTTAATCAAGTTTTCAAGCACCATGTAACATATTGTTTACATCAAGCTAGTATTATGCAGTTTGCAAGAGCTCAGCTCCCCAGCTTCAGCTCTAAGTTCCTTAAATTTCGGCATACAGTTAGATGTCTCCAAAATCCCCTACCATGCCAAGAATTTGGTCACTAGGACTTAATACCTTTGCGATATTAATGAAAAACTTCATTTTTCAATTAAAAACCCATTGTTACACTTCAAGACTGCCTAATATCAAAACCACTGATCTGACTTTAATCATAAATAATATACATATTTTTCATTCTCTATGCACATGCCAGAATGATGTCAGTATTGCTTAATTGTTTTAAGTTATGGGCCCAAACATAATGCACTTTGTAAAAAATCAAGAAATATATTTACTCCCTTAACAAGGGCATTGCTGAAGCTAGAGATTTTTTTGTCAGGGATGTAACATTATTTAATCAAGATTCAATTGAATACCCAAAATTAGTTCTGAATTTTTCAAATTTTATAAGTTATTAGTATAAATATAAAATTAGTACCTTAAATTTTGCCCAACTGTGACCATGGCACGTTTGTTTCCCGTGAGCACTGTTGATATAATTTTCATATCATGCACACATAAGGATTTCAGCTTTTTAGTTTAGAAAGCTGAAAGAAATTGGCCTAAAATTGTAGCTTTTATTAATGTTTTTTATGAGACCCTGTCAGACTTTGGCTCTCTCCAGCCCCTCTTGAGTCACCTGTATGTTGACCTTGTTGACCTTTCATCAAATTATGCACGCTTGAGGCGAGGCATACAGGAATCCAGGCAGCTTATGGCCAGCCACAGTTGATCCAGGTGTCCAACCCAACTCATCTAGTAGTTTTAACCAACAACATAACAATAAACAATAAATTAATAAATTTTTATTGGTTTTTAATAACAAATTAAAGAAAAATAGAAAAGGAATTTGTTAGTTTATAATAACAGGAAATTAACTTGCAGTTACTGATGATATAAGAATCTTGTATCGATGGGTAGAATGTCACATATTCTAAATAACACCATGCAGTCACCTATGGCATTTTTCAGTTCAATTTTAATGATAAAGAAGTAAATCATATTATTCATTACTAATCATTAGGGATCATATGAAGGAAATTAATGATAGACAAAGAAGCAGTTGATAATATTAATCTAGATTCCTACTGTGTCTAGTGTGTACATTGATGTGAAATTAGTCCAAAATGATTTTTTTACAGTTATTTTTTAATATAAATAAAAACCATAAAACCAGGTACTTATGATCATTATTTAAATGTGTGAACTTTGTATATTCTGGATTCTCAACATCATTGTTTGGTGAAAACTGAATAAATACCAGACATGGTGCGAAAACTTTGTAATTGTATTTAAATACGAATATGATTATATACTCCATTATAAAATTTCTTGCATAAAGAATGGGAATTCAGGTAAAAATGAAAGTATATGAATACTCGTGCAAATACTTTCAAAATGTATTCATGAGTGCATTCATGAATATATTCTTTAATATTATTTTAATAATCATATCAGTTATATTTCATTTTAAAAAATCATATGATTCTCTAATTATTTTTAATAAAAATTATATTTGGGACAATATTTGTAATTTTTTTGAATAAATAGTTAAACTCTTATATTATATGTTCTGCTTATAAGTTATATGGCCAAGTCAAAATCTGTGTGACAATAGTACTCCAATTGTTAATAGAATAAATGAAATCAATCCTCTTCCCTGTCTCCAAAGGTACTATCAAAATCATACATAAGCTAAACAACAACAACTCATAATACAGCTTATATTTATTACCACACAAAACCAGCATGTGCCTCATTTCTAAATAATATTTTTTTATCATATATAACAGCTGAGCGTCGTGACCCATAGGTCCCTTGTTTATTAAGTGATCTATATTTGTGGTTGGTGTTTGTACAGGACCTTTTGGTTTTGTATTAAGTGATCTATATTTGTGGTGGGTGTTTGTACAGGACCTCTTGATTTTTTATTAAGTGATCTATATTTGTGGTTGGTGTTTGTACAGGACCTTTTGATTTTGTATTAAGTGATCTATATTTGTGGTTGGTGTTTGTACAGGGCCCCTTCCCTTGATTTTGTATTAAGTGATCTATATTTGTGGTGGGTGTTTGTACAGGACCTTTTGATTTTGTATTAAGTGATCTATATTTGTGGTGAATATTTGTACAGGGCCTCTTGATCTTGTATTAAGTGATCTAAAATTGTGGTGGGTGTTTGTACAGGACCTTTTGATTTTTTATTAAGTGATCTATATTTGTGGTGGGTGTTTGTACAGGACCTTTTGATTTTGTATTAAGTGATCTATATTTGTGGTGGGTGTTTGTACAGGACCTCTTGATTTTTTATTAAGTGATCTATATTTGTGGTTGGTGTTTGTACAGGACCTTTTGATTTTGTATTAAGTGATCTATATTTGTGGTTGGTGTTTGTACAGGGCCCCTTCCCTTGATTTTGTATTAAGTGATCTATATTTGTGGTGGGTGTTTGTACAGGACCTTTTGATTTTGTATTAAGTGATCTATATTTGTGGTGAATATTTGTACAGGGCCTCTTGATCTTGTATTAAGTGATCTAAAATTGTGGTGGGTGTTTGTACAGGACCTCTTGATTTTTTATTAAGTGATCTATATTTGTGGTGGGTGTTTGTACAGGACCTTTTGATTTTTTATTAAGTGATCTATATTTGTGGTGGGTGTTTGTACAGGACCTTTTGATTTTGTATTAAGTGATCTATATTTGTGGTGGGTGTTTGTACAGGACCTCTTGATTTTTTATTAAGTGATCTATATTTGTGGTTGGTGTTTGTACAGGACCTTTTGATTTTGTATTAAGTGATCTATATTTGTGGTGGGTGTTTGTACAGGACCTCTTGATTTTTTATTAAGTGATCTATATTTGTGGTTGGTGTTTGTACAGGACCTTTTGATTTTGTATTAAGTGATCTATATTTGTGGTTGGTGTTTGTACAGGGCCCCTTCCCTTGATTTTGTATTAAGTGATCTATATTTGTGGTGGGTGTTTGTACAGGACCTTTTGATTTTGTATTAAGTGATCTATATTTGTGGTGAATATTTGTACAGGGCCTCTTGATCTTGTATTAAGTGATCTAAAATTGTGGTGGGTGTTTGTACAGGACCTCTTGATCTTGTATAAAGTGATCTAAATTGTGGTGGGTGTTTGTACAGGGCCCCTTGATCTTGTATTAAGTGATCTATATTTGTGGTGGGTGTTTGTACAGGACCTCTTGATTTTTTATTAAGTGATCTATATTTGTGGTTGGTGTTTGTACAGGGCCCCTTCCCTTGATTTTGTATTAAGTGATCTATATTTGTGGTGGGTGTTTGTACAGGACCTTTTGATTTTGTATTAAGTGATCTATATTTGTGGTGAATATTTGTACAGGGCCTCTTGATCTTGTATTAAGTGATCTAAAATTGTGGTGGGTGTTTGTACAGGACCTCTTGATCTTGTATAAAGTGATCTAAATTGTGGTGGGTGTTTGTACAGGGCCCCTTGATCTTGTATTAAGTGATCTATATTTGTGGTGGGTGTTTGTACAGGACCTCTTGATTTTTTATTAAGTGATCTATATTTGTGGTTGGTGTTTGTACAGGACCTTTTGATTTTTTATTAAGTGATCTATATTTGTGGTTGGTGTTTGTACAGGACCTTTTGATTTTGTATTAAGTGATCTATATTTGTGGTTGGTGTTTGTACAGGGCCCCTTCCCTTGATTTTGTATTAAGTGATCTATATTTGTGGTGGGTGTTTGTACAGGACCTTTTGATTTTGTATTAAGTGATCTATATTTGTGGTTGGTGTTTGTACAGGACCTCTTGATTTTGTATTAAGTGATCTATATTTGTGGTTGGTGTTTGTACAGGACCTTTTGATTTTGTATTAAGTGATCTATATTTGTGGTTGGTGTTTGTACAGGGCCCCTTCCCTTGATTTTGTATTAAGTGATCTATATTTGTGGTGGGTGTTTGTACAGGACCTTTTGATTTTGTATTAAGTGATCTATATTTGTGGTGGGTGTTTGTACAGGACCTTTTGATTTTGTATTAAGTGATCTATATTTGTGGTTGGTGTTTGTACAGGACCTTTTGATTTTGTATTAAGTGATCTATATTTGTGGTGAATATTTGTACAGGGCCTCTTGATCTTGTATTAAGTGATCTAAAATTGTGGTGGGTGTTTGTACAGGACCTCTTGATCTTGTATAAAGTGATCTAAATTGTGGTGGGTGTTTGTACAGGACCTCTTGATCTTGTATAAAGTGATCTAAAATTGTGGTTGGTGTTTGTACAGGGCCCCTTGATCTTGTATTAAGTGATCTATATTTGTGGTGGGTGTTTGTACAGGACCTCTTGATTTTTTATTAAGTGATCTATATTTGTGGTTGGTGTTTGTACAGGACCTTTTGATTTTGTATTAAGTGATCTATATTTGTGGTGAATATTTGTACAGGGCCTCTTGATCTTGTATTAAGTGATCTAAAATTGTGGTTGGTGTTTGTACAGGGCCTCTTGTTCTTGTATAAAGTGATCTAAATTGTGGTGGGTGTTTGTACAGGGCCCCTTGATCTTGTATTAAGTGATCTATATTTGTGGTGGGTGTTTGTACAGGACCTCTTGATTTTTTATTAAGTGATCTATATTTGTGGTTGGTGTTTGTACAGGACCTTTTGATTTTGTATTAAGTGATCTATATTTGTGGTGAATATTTGTACAGGGTCTCTTGATCTTGTATTAAGTGATCTAAAATTGTGGTTGGTGTTTGTACAGGGCCTCTTGTTTTTGTATAAAGTGATCTAAATTGTGGTGGGTGTTTGTACAGGGCCCCTTGATCTTGTATTAAGTGATCTATATTTGTGGTGGGTGTTTGTACAGGACCTCTTGATTTTTTATTAAGTGATCTATATTTGTGGTGGGTGTTTGTACAGGGCCCCTTGATCTTGTATTAAGTGATCTATATTTTTGGTGGGTGTTTGTTCAGGACCTCTTGATTTTGTATTAAGTAATCTATATTTGTGGTGGGTGTTTGTTCAGGAAGGTTGGAAGCAGGAGGGCAGAGACGGGGGAGACATCGGAGCTCCACGGGACGCATCAAGGCCGGACATGATGAAGGTGTTACAGAACCTTGAGTACATCCTCATCAAGTCCAGATATGATGGTGATCAGAAAGAGGTCAGGTAGGTCACAGGTCAAGGTCACGAGTATTCATGTAACTTTTTAAATATTAATACAGATTATAATCCTCTGATATTTTAAAAGCCCGGCTGTAGGGAGGATATGTTAGTTCATGATATGACCCATTCAGTTACAGGCATGATGTAGAAACATTATTGGATTAATGAATAGGTTTTGCTGGTACTGCTCACATTTCATCTTGTTTGCATTCTTTATTTGTAGAATCAGTGATATCTCTATGGGAGTCGGTGTTTCACAGGACCAAGGTCAAGGCCGAGCTGTCCTGGTTGAGGAGTGTAAGAAGTGCCCAACTGGATATACAGGCCTATCGTGTGATGTGAGTGTTTGAATTTCATTAGAGTAACTGCAGCAGTAGTAAAATCTAGAAAAACAGCTTCCTAAAAATTACTTCCAAACCACAGAGCTGGCTTTTGATGGTAATATTAGTTATTATAATGTTATAATATTATAATTATAAGGTGAAAATGGAAACAGGGCTGATCATGGGATGGAACCCATTTCCTGTGACACACAAGTCAGATGCTGTACCTGCTGCGCCAATGAAGCAAGTTTCATTAGCAAGGCCAGCAGGAACTTTTGTGTACTGGTACATGGTTACATTAATGTCTAAAGTATTTTCTCTCGTACTATGTTGTCTTGTAGCAATGTGCTCCAGGCTTCACCAGGGGACCAGGAGGCAGATACCTCAGGCGTTGTGTGCCCTGTAAATGTAACGGCCTCTCTAACGAGTGTGACCCAGAGACTGGAGAATGTAAGGTCAGTATCAGTGAGACAGAGTGTTAGACAATAGGTGTGAGGTCAGTGTTATTGAGAGGGAGTGTAAGACAGCAGGTGTGAGGTCAGTGTTGGTGAGAGGGAGTGTAAGACAACAGGTGTGAGGTCAGTATATATCAGTGAGAGGGAGTGTAAGACAGCAGGTGTGAGGTCAGTGTTAGTTAGAGGGAGTGTAAGACAGCAGGTGTGAGGTCAGTGTTATTGAGAGGGAGTGTAAGACAGCAGGTGTGAGGTCAGTGTTGGTGAGAGGGAGTGTAAGACAGCAGGCGTGAGGTCAGTGTTAGTTAGAGGGACTGTAAGACAGCAGGTGTAAGGTCAGTGTTAGTTAGAGGGAGTGTAAGATGGCAGGCGTGAGGTCAGTGTTAGTTAGAGGGACTGTAAGACAGCAGGCGTGAGGTCAGTGTTAGTAAGAGGGACTGTAAGACAGCAGGTGTGAGGTCAGTGTTAGTTAGAGGGACTGTAAGACAGTAGGTGTGAGGTCAGTGTTATTGAGAGGGAGTGTAAGACAGCAGGTGTGAGGTCAGTGTTGGTGAGAGGGAGTGTAAGACAACAGGTGTGAGGTCAGTATATATCAGTGAGAGGGAGTGTAAGACAGCAGGTGTGAGGTCAGTGTTAGTTAGAGGGAGTGTAAGACAGCAGGTGTGAGGTCAGTGTTATTGAGAGGGAGTGTAAGACAGCAGGTGTGAGGTCAGTGTTGGTGAGAGGGAGTGTAAGACAGCAGGCATGAGGTCAGTGTTAGTTAGAGGGACTGTAAGACAGCAGGTGTAAGGTCAGTGTTAGTTATAGGGACTGTAAGACAGCAGGTGTAAGGTCAGTGTTAGTTAGAGGGAGTGTAAGATGGCAGGCGTGAGGTCAGTGTTAGTTAGAGGGACTGTAAGACAGCAGGCGTGAGGTCAGTGTTAGTTAGAGGGACTGTAAGACAGCAGGTGTGAGGTCAGTGTTAGTTAGAGGGACTGTAAGACAGTAGGTGTGAGGTCAGTGTTATTGAGAGGGAGTGTAAGACAGCAGGTGTGAGGTCAGTGTTGGTGAGAGGGAGTGTAAGACAACAGGTGTGAGGTCAGTATATATCAGTGAGAGGGAGTGTAAGACAGCAGGTGTGAGGTCAGTGTTAATTAGAGGGAGTGTAAGACAGCAGGTGTGAGGTCAGTGTTATTGAGAGGGAGTGTAAGACAGCAGGTATGAGGTAAGTGTTGGTGAGAGGGAGTGTAAGACAGCAGGTGTGAGGTCAGTGTTATTGAGAGGGAGTGTAAGACAGCAGGTGTAAGGTCAATGTTATTGAGAGGGAGTGTCAGACAGCAGGTGTGAGGTCAGTGTTAGTGAGAGGGAGTGTAAGACAACAGGTGTGAGGTCAGTATATATCAGTGAGAGGGAGTGTAAGACAGCAGGTGTGAGGTCAGTGTTAGTTAGAGGGAGTGTAAGACAGCAGGTGTGAGGTCAGTGTTATTGAGAGGGAGTGTAAGACAGCAGGTGTGAGGTCAGTGTTGGTGAGAGGGAGTGTAAGACAGCAGGCGTGAGGTCAGTGTTAGTTAGAGGGACTGTAAGACAGCAGGTGTAAGGTCAGTGTTAGTTAGAGGGAGTGTAAGATGGCAGGCGTGAGGTCAGTGTTAGTTAGAGGGACTGTAAGACAGCAGGCGTGAGGTCAGTGTTAGTAAGAGGGACTGTAAGACAGCAGGTGTGAGGTCAGTGTTAGTTAGAGGGACTGTAAGACAGTAGGTGTGAGGTCAGTGTTATTGAGAGGGAGTGTAAGACAGCAGGTGTGAGGTCAGTGTTGGTGAGAGGGAGTGTAAGACAACAGGTGTGAGGTCAGTATATATCAGTGAGAGGGAGTGTAAGACAGCAGGTGTGAGGTCAGTGTTAGTTAGAGGGAGTGTAAGACAGCAGGTGTGAGGTCAGTGTTATTGAGAGGGAGTGTAAGACAGCAGGTGTGAGGTCAGTGTTGGTGAGAGGGAGTGTAAGACAGCAGGCATGAGGTCAGTGTTAGTTAGAGGGACTGTAAGACAGCAGGTGTAAGGTCAGTGTTAGTTATAGGGACTGTAAGACAGCAGGTGTAAGGTCAGTGTTAGTTAGAGGGAGTGTAAGATGGCAGGCGTGAGGTCAGTGTTAGTTAGAGGGACTGTAAGACAGCAGGCGTGAGGTCAGTGTTAGTTAGAGGGACTGTAAGACAGCAGGTGTGAGGTCAGTGTTAGTTAGAGGGACTGTAAGACAGTAGGTGTGAGGTCAGTGTTATTGAGAGGGAGTGTAAGACAGCAGGTGTGAGGTCAGTGTTGGTGAGAGGGAGTGTAAGACAACAGGTGTGAGGTCAGTATATATCAGTGAGAGGGAGTGTAAGACAGCAGGTGTGAGGTCAGTGTTAATTAGAGGGAGTGTAAGACAGCAGGTGTGAGGTCAGTGTTATTGAGAGGGAGTGTAAGACAGCAGGTATGAGGTAAGTGTTGGTGAGAGGGAGTGTAAGACAGCAGGTGTGAGGTCAGTGTTATTGAGAGGGAGTGTAAGACAGCAGGTGTAAGGTCAATGTTATTGAGAGGGAGTGTCAGACAGCAGGTGTGAGGTCAGTGTTAGTGAGAGGGAGTGTAAGACAACAGGTGTGAGGTCAGTATATATCAGTGAGAGGGAGTGTAAGACAGCAGGCGTGAGGTCAGTGTTAGTTAGAGGGACTGTAAGACCACAGGTGTAAGGTCAGTGTTAGTTAGAGGGAGTGTAAGACAGCAGGCGTGAGGTCAGTGTTAGTTAGAGGGACTGTAAGACAGCAGGTGTAAGGTCAGTGTTAGTTAGAGGGACTGTAAGACAGCAGGTGTAAGGTCAGTGTTAGTTAGAGGGAGTGTAAGACAGCAGGCGTGAGGTCAGTGTTAGTTAGAGGGAGTGTAAGACAGCAGACGTGAGGTCAGTGTTAGTTAGAGGGACTGTAAGTCAGCAGGTGTGAGGTCAGTGTTAGTTAGAGGGACTGTAAGACAGCAGGTGTGAGGTCAGTGTTATTGAGAGGGAGTGTAAAACAGCAGGTGTGAGGTCAGTGTTGGTGAGAGGGAGTGTAAGACAACAGGTGTGAGGTCAGTATATATCAGTGAGAGGGAGTGTAAGACAGCAGGTGTGAGGTCAGTGTTAGTTAGAGGGAGTGTAAGACAGCAGGTGTGAGGTCAGTGTTATTGAGAGGGAGTGTAAGACAGCAGGTGTGAGGTCAGTGTTGGTGAGAGGGAGTGTAAGACAGCAGGTGTGAGGTCAGTGTTATTGAGAGGGAGTGTAAGACAGCAGGTGTGAGGTCAGTGTTAATTAGAGGGAGTGTAAGACAGCAGGTGTGAGGTCAGTGTAAATGAGAGGGACTGTAAGACAGCAGGTGTAAGGTCAGTGTTAGTTAGAGGGAGTGTAAGACAGCAGGCGTGAGGTCAGTGTTAGTTAGAGGGACTGTAAGACAGCAGGTGTAAGGTCAGTGTTAGTTAGAGGGACTGTAAGACAGCAGGTGTAAGGTCAGTGTTAGTTAGAGGGAGTGTAAGATGGCAGGCGTGAGGTCAGTGTTAGTTAGAGGGACTGTAAGACAGCAGGCGTGAGGTCAGTGTTAGTTAGAGGGACTGTAAGACAGCAGGTGTGAGGTCAGTGTTAGTTAGAGGGACTGTAAGACAGCAGGCGTAAGGTCAGTGTTAGTTAGAGGGAGTGTAAGACAGCAGGCGTGAGGTCAGTGTTAGTTAGAGGGACTGTAAGACAGCAGGCGTGAGGTCAGTGTTAGTTAGAGGGACTGTAAGACAGCAGGTGTAAGGTCAGTGTTAGTTAGAGGGAGTGTAAGACAGCAGGCGTGAGGTCAGCTTTAGTTAAAGGGACTGTAAGACAACAGGTGTGAGGTCAGTATATATCAGTGAGAGGGAGTGTAAGACAGCAGGTGTGAGGTCAGTGTTAGTTAGAGGGAGTGTAAGACAGCAGGTGTGAGGTCAGTGTTATTGAGAGGGAGTGTAAGACAGCAGGTGTGAGGTCAGTGTTGGTGAGAGGGAGTGTAAGACAGCAGGTGTGAGGTCAGTGTTATTGAGAGGGAGTGTAAGACAGCAGGTGTGAGGTCAGTGTTAATTAGAGGGAGTGTAAGACAGCAGGTGTGAGGTCAGTGTAAATGAGAGGGACTGTAAGACAGCAGGTGTAAGGTCAGTGTTAGTTAGAGGGAGTGTAAGACAGCAGGCGTGAGGTCAGTGTTAGTTAGAGGGACTGTAAGACAGCAGGTGTAAGGTCAGTGTTAGTTAGAGGGACTGTAAGACAGCAGGTGTAAGGTCAGTGTTAGTTAGAGGGAGTGTAAGACAGCAGGCGTGAGGTCAGTGTTAGTTAGACGGACTGTAAGACAGCAGGCGTGAGGTCAGTGTTAGTTAGAGGGACTGTAAGACAGCAGGTGTGAGGTAAGTGTTAGTTAGAGGGACTGTAAGACAGCAGGTGTGAGGTCAGTGTTATTGAGAGGGAGTGTAAGACAGCAGGTGTGAGGTCAGTGTTGGTGAGAGGGAGTGTAAGACAACAAGTGTGAGGTCAGTATATATCAGTGAGAGGGACTGTAAGACAGCAGGTGTGAGGTCAGTGCTATTGAGAGGGAGTGTAAGACAGCAGGTGTGAGGTCAGTGTTGGTGAGAGGGAGTGTAAGACAACAGGTGTGAGTCAGTATATATCAGTGAGAGGGAGTGTAAGACAGCAGGTGTGAGGTCAGTGTTAGTTAGAGGGAGTGTAAGACAGCAGGTGTGAGTTCAGTGTTATTGAGAGGGAGTGTAAGACAGCAGGTGTGAGGTCAGTGTTGGTGAGAGGGAGTGTAAGACAGCAGGTGTGAAATCAGTGTTATTGAGAGGGAGTGTAAGACAGCAGGTGTGAGGTCAGTGTTGGTGAGAGGGAGTGCAAGACAGCAGGTGTGAGGTCAGTGTTGCTGAGAATGAGTGTAAGACAGCAGGTGTGAGGTCAGTGTTAGTTAGAGGGAGTGTAAGACAGCAGGTGTGAGGTCAGTGTTATTGAGAGGGAGTGTAAGACAGCAGGTGTGAGGTCAGTGTTGGTGAGAGGGAGTGTAAGACAACAGGTGTAAGGTCAATGTTATTGAGAGGGAGTGTAAGACAGCAGGTGTGAGGTCAGTGTAAGTGAGAGGAACTGTAAGACAGCAGGTGTGAGGTCAGTGTTGGTGAGAGGGAGTGTAAGACAGCAAGTGTGAGGTCAGTGTTGGTGAGAGGGAGTGTAAGACAACAGGTGTGAGGTCAGTATATATCAGTGAGAGGGAGTGTAAGACAGCAGGCGTGAGGACAGTGTTAATTAGAGGGACTGTAAGACCACAGGTGTAAGGTCAGTGTTAGCTAGAGGGAGTGTAAGACAGCAGGTGTGAGGTCAGTGTTAGTTAGAGGGACTGTAAGACAGCAGGTGTAAGGTCAGTGTTAGAGGGACTGTAAGACAGCAGGTGTAAGGTCAGTGTTAGTTAGAGGGAGTGTAAGACAGCAGGCGTGAGGTCAGTGTTAGTTAGAGGGACTGTAAGACAGCAGGTGTGAGGTCAGTGTTAGTTAGAGGGACTGTAAGACAGCAGGTGTGAGGTCAGTGTTAGTTAGAGGGACTGTAAGACAGCAGGCATAAGGTCAGTGATAGTTAGAGGGAGTGTAAGACAGCAGGCGTGAGGTCAGTGTTAGTTAGAGGGACTGTAAGACAGCAGGCGTGAGGTCAGTGTTAGTTAGAGGGACTGTAAGACAGCAGGTGTAAGGTCAGTGTTAGTTAGAGGGAGTGTAAGACAGCAGGCGTGAGGTCAGCTTTAGTTAAAGGGAGTGTGAGACAGCAGACGTGAGGTCAGTGTTAGTTAGAGGGACTGTAAGACAGCAGGCGTGAGGTCAGTGTTAGTTAGAGGGAGTGTAAGACAGCAAGTGTAAGGTCAGTGTTAGTGAGAGTGAGTGTAAGACAGCAGGTGTGAGGTCAGTGTGAGTGAGAGGGAGTGTAAGACAGCAGGTGTGAGGTCAGTGTTTTTGAGAGGCAGTGTAAGACGGCAGGTGTGAGGTCAGTGTTAGTTAGAGGGGGTGTAAGACAGTAGGTGTGAGGTAAGTGTTAGTTAGAGGGACTGTAAGACAGCAGGTGTGAGGTCAGTGTTATTGAGAGGGAGTGTAAGACAGCAGGTGTGAGGTCAGTGTTGGTGAGAGGGAGTGTAAGACAACAAGTGTGAGGTCAGTATATATCAGTGAGAGGGACTGTAAGACAGCAGGTGTGAGGTCAGTGTTATTGAGAGGGAGTGTAAGACAGCAGGTGTGAGGTCATTGTTGGTGAGAGGGAGTGTAAGACAACAGGTGTGAGGTCAGTATATATCAGTGAGAGGGAGTGTAAGACAGCAGGTGTGAGGTCAGTGTTAGTTAGAGGGAGTGTAAGACAGCAGGTGTGAGTTCAGTGTTATTGAGAGGGAGTGTAAGACAGCAGGTGTGAGGTCAGTGTTGGTGAGAGGGAGTGTAAGACAGCAGGTGTGAGGTCAGTGTTATTGAGAGGGAGTGTAAGACAGCAGGTGTGAGGTCAGTGTTGGTGAGAGGGAGTGCAAGACAGCAGGTGTGAGGTCAGTGTTGCTGAGAATGAGTGTAAGACAGCAGGTGTGAGGTCAGTGTTAGTTAGAGGGAGTGTAAGACAGTGTTAGTGAGAGTGAGTGTAAGACAGCAGGTGTGAGGTCAGTGTGAGTGAGAGGGAGTGTAAGACAGCAGGTGTGAGGTCAGTGTTTGTGAGAGGCAGTGTAAGACAGCAGGTGTGAGGTCAGTGTTAGTTAGAGGGGGTGTAAAACAGTAGGTGTTAGGTCAGTGTTAGTGAGAGGGAATGTAAGACAACAGATATGAGGTCAGTATCAGTGAGAAGGAGTGAGTGTTAGACAGCAGGTGTGAGGTCAATGTTAGTGAGAGTGAGTGTAAGACAGCAGGTGTGAGGTCAGTGTTATGGAGAGGGGGTGTAAGACAGTAGGTGTTAGGTCAGTGTTAGGGAGAGGGAATGTAAGACAACAGATGTGAGGTCAGTATCAGTGAGAGGGAGTGAGTGTTAGACAGCAGGTGTGAGGTCAATGTTAGTGAGAGGGAATGTAAGACAGCAGGTGTGAGGTCAGTGTGAGTGAGAGGGAGTGTAAGACAGCAGGTGTGAGGTCAGTGTTAGTGAGAGGGAGTGTAAAGGGTTGAACGCACCGAGGCTGACATGTGTCTCAACACAACACACAACACACAACACTGATGACGTCTAGTGTGTTTCAATGTCCTCTTGAGTCATGGTAGTGGACCAGGTCACACATCAAATTTTGAAGAAGGATTAACATAAGAGAAGTGTCGTCTTTGCATCCAGGGCTGCGTGGCATTATCTTGCAAGCTCGATTTGTCATGCAATGGAAGCCTGTGTTGAGTTGTCGGGAACAAGCTGGATCATGCAGTAGAGTTGGAAGCGTGACACTTTACACAATACAGGACATGCCAGGCATCTCAAAAGGACACAACTTCCTGCCAACACACTGCATACTCCCACCAACACACTGCAGTCTACATGACGTGAACCCCATATGTGCTGTGAGTGTGTCAGTTAATTGGGTTGCTAGTTTGACTGCGCGACACACTTCATGTGAACCAAGTGTCAGTTTGTGTTGCCTGATTTCTGTGTCGGTCCCTGTGGCCCTGTGTCGATATGTGTGTTGGCCTTGGTGGGTTTAGCCCTTAAGACAACAGATGTGAGGTCAGTGATAAGTGAGAGGGAGTGTTAGATGACATATGTAGTTTAATGAGACATTGTGAGGAGTATGAGGACCTTCTTGAAATAATTAAGATGAGATGTAAAAGGAATTGAAATATAAAACAGTGCTCCTACAGAGACAGGCAGACAGTGCTGTTTAGTACTGTTTATTTGCTGATTCCTGACCTGTGGTTATTGAAGGGTGCATACAGCATTAACTTCAGGATTTAAAACCTTTTGTTAAGATTCAAGTCTCCTTTACATTTGACAGAGGAAGAACCAGTTTTATGGAATGTCATTTTCCTAATCTGAATGCATTTGACTAAATGAGGACTTTATTTTAGGGTTGTCAAGACAACACAATGGGTGAGAACTGTGACCAGTGCCGCCCTGGTTTCTATGGTGATCCAGCTAATGGCATTCCTTGTCGAGCATGCACTTGCCCTCTGTCAACAAGCAGCAACCAGTAAGTAACGTGTGCACATGCAGCTTCTGTATTCTGTTCAGTTGTGACTGGAAATAACTGTGAATATAGTGACAGCATAAACAAAATAGTAAATGAACAATGCATGGAGTAGAATAGGTTACAAGTTATTTCATTAGAGCCGCCAGTGAATTTTGCTGAGTTTATGTGTTCACTTGTTTTTTTGGGGGGATGATTTGTTAATTTGTCCACACAGTTTCTTTAAAAGAAACTTTGTTGAGGTTTAGCCAAAGAACCATTGCTTTAAGTTTAGGGTAGGTCTGAATGAAGATATAACTAAATTCACCTCCGTTTTCATCTTGCTTTGTGTGTCTGTCAGTTTCCAGAAAATTAATTGATGGCCAAGATATGATTACTTTTTCCTGTCCACTTGTCTCATTTAAAAAAATCATTTAAATTCATTTACAACTTTGGTATCGTTTTGACAGCAGATGGTTATTTATTACAACTTTGATGTTGTGTTGACAGCAGATGGTTATTTACAACTTTTTTTATCATGTTGACAGCAGATGGTTATTTACAACTTTGATATTGTGTTGACAGCAGATGGTTATTCACAACTTTGATATTGTGTAATGACAGCAGATGGTTATTTACAACTTTGATATTGTGTAATGACAGCAGATGGTTATTTACAACTTTGATATTGTGTAATGACAGCAGATGGTTATTTACAACTTTTTTTATCATGTTGACAGCAGATGGTTATTTACAACTTTGATATTGTGTAATGACAGCAGATGGTTATTTACAACTTTTTTTATCATGTTGACAGCAGATGGTTATTTACAGCTTTGATATCGAGTTGACAACAGATGGTTATTTACAACTTTTTATATCATGTTGACAGCAGATGGTTATTCACAACTTTGATATTGTGTTGACAGCAGATGGTTATTTACAACTTTGATATTGTGTAATGACAGCAGATGGTTATTTACAACCGTTATTGAACACAGGTGACATTAAAACTAGTTCATGGTTCATGGTTAGATAATTGCTCTCCAAATAGCTAGGCCATTTCCTCTTTATCTTTTCAAATGCTTATATGTAAAAAATATAAATATAAGTACATTCTGCATCTGTTAAAATTTTACAAAGTTCAGCTGAGCGCTGTGACCAATGGGTCTCTTGTTTTTTTCTGAAATTCCTAGGTTTAGCCAGGACTGTTACCTTGACACCAGAGATAATCAAGTTACTTGTCGGAACTGTCCTGATGGCTACACTGGACGTCGCTGTGAGAAGTGTGCCCCGGGCTTCACGGGAGACCCCACCAAGCCAGGGGACACCTGCAGCACAGGTACAGTACCCTCATATCTCTGACAGGTCACATGACCTGTTGGTTGGGCTGTCTCTTGTGTTATACTAATAACATTAACTTGAGTTCTGCTCCATCACACCTATTCTTATAAAAATAAGATTTATACCTTAGTGTGCATTACAGTAGAACACACACAATTAAATAAAATGCCATTAAGTAATAACTAAGTATAACATTTCTGATGTCTTTCAATAATTCTTGGATTACTAAAACTCACATAAAATAGGTAAAATACAGCTCGGTTTCAATGCAGTTTAAAATTTTCCTTGTAACTGGAATAATCAATATGCTGATTATATACTTAAAAATCAAACTGTGTCCTTATTAGTAAGTAAAGTGGTCAGGTTTCTTTCTGCTGTCTGGTGTATGTTGTGATGACAAGTGATAGTGCTGCGTGAACAGCCTGTGCAGGTTGTGATGTCAGGCTCCTGAAAGCCACATCTCTACCCCTCCAAGCTGTTTCCCTTAACAAAATTTATAATTCCAACTATCATCCATCCTGAAATGTTAATTAGGTAATCATGACATATGCAGTAAATATATAGTGTATTTACAAAGAAATTAACAATTAGTGCTGTGCTGGCAGTTATACCAGCTGCAGAAAATATAGATGTTACCACAGCTAATATTATAAATTTTGGAAAACCTGAGATTTCTTCTTCAGGTCATTGACACATGACATCAGGTAAGTGTTACATGACATAGGACATGAGTGAGTTTGACAGGGTTTTGATACCTTTGTTTAGACTGACTTGTTGGGTTCACACCCCCCTTCCTAAGGTTCAAATGAAGGCCGGTGGGTGTTTCCCTTTCTTTGTAGGCATATAATAACTATCTATATACACACAGTTTCAAGACACTTATTTGTTTGATTAGAAAAATAATTAACTGTTTCCCATTAAAGCACACAGTCCTTTTATTAATATGAGTGGCAAAGCAGTAGCAGCCTTGCATACATTGTGGCCGTTTAAGCTATACTTGCTTACACCTAGAATATGCTTCAGTTTTATTTACATAGATTAGGCACAACAATTATAATTCAATTGAAGGTTATCATATGAACATACCCTGGCTTCAGCAATCAACATTATGAACATGTCTTCCTAAATCTCAGGACCAGATGTATTATTATATTCTATGAAATCTATTAGTAATGTTCATGCCCCCTCGTCACCATTGCAGGCCAGCTCAAACTGTTGCTGGGACGTGATGTCTTCAATGTGATGTTGCCCTGGCTGCAAAGCACCATGGGCAAAAACCTCAGACCTATAAGGCCTGACAAAAGTTCAGCAGCCATAATATAATAGATTACGGTATGTTAAAATATTAATTTCCCTCACACTCAGGATCGGGAGTTTTCTAATTTATTAAACTTAATGGAAAATTATTAAAAATAAACAAAATATTGACCTTTCATTGTACATAATCAGCTTCCATTGAACAAACAGTTTTGCCAAAATGCATTACTGACAAGGCTCAGGCCAAACTCTGTTATTTAAGTACTGTTTAGTGTCCTTCCCTCTGTCTCTTTACATAACCAGTCCTTTATTATATTTTCAAGTATCACTACTTTTTTAGGCTTTTTAAGGGGCCTTCCCTAGCCTGCCAATGTTCTAGTTATTTAAAAACATTTACCCATTTGCATTTTTCATTGCACAATAGAAACGTCAAATTTTAATAAAACACATTGTCATTTTCTGAAATTGTCATTTTTATAAATTCAGTTGGAGCTCCCAGTATTCACTGCCATAATTAGGATGCCATTACAAGCATCCATTTGTGAGCCTGTAATTTTGAGGCGTCCACATCTCAGAGCTTGCTGACCTAGTCTGGTTTGTGTGTGCTGCTATATGTGTATGAAATGATATGTTTACGGGGGTCACAATACCTGAATACTTGATGAAGCATCCCCAACAGCGATAATACAATCACTTCAATTACTGTTTACTTATGTACTGATTTGTTTACAGGGGCCATGATACTAACATGTGTTGACTACTGCTTTAGTATTAAGACATATATTTCAGGGGCCACAATACTAACATGTGTACTCCTGTGTGAGATTATATGTTCATAGGGTCTACTCAATGCATTGACTACTTTTTAAGTATGAATGGATGTATGTTTATATGAGCCTTTAAATTTACATGTGTTGACTACTTTTTGAGCATTAAAGATATATGTTTCTTGGGGGACATATTTACATGTGTTGACTATTGTTTGAGCATGAAAGATATATGTTTCTTTGGGGGCATATTTACATGTGTTGACTATTGTTTGAGTATGAAAGGATATATGTTTATATGGGCCACTAACTTTACATGTGTTGACTACTGTTTCAGTATAAAATGATGTGTTTACAGGGGCGCAGGCTCTCAGACATCTCAGTCACTATCTGCGGCGAGGTACAACTTGTACATACATGTGCTTAACATAATAACCTAGAAGCTGATCAGATGTCATCGGATCCTATCACACTCACCAATTTTTTTTATCAAAATTATTGAGGACAGGGCAGCCAGGGACACAGTTGTCAGTGATAAGGAATCAGTTTACTGGTTGTAATAAAATTAATAATGTTATGGTTTGGTTTCTACTCTTAGCAGTCTTTAGGTAGAATCAGATTTACATAATAGAGTACGTATACACCAGTTATATTATAAGACTTACATTTAGCCCCTCTATGTACAAATAAGTAATAATAATGCAATATATGTCCAAGCCAAATAGAAGATATGTCCATGATTTTAAAAGAAACATTTTCTGTGTGAACTGCACAGTTGGTATTCATATTACACCTATGACACAGCTGACTACACTGCTGATCCACGGCAGCTTTCTTCTGATTTATGATTACCACTATGACACAGCTGACACCACTCTGCTGATCCATGACAGCTCTTCTGATATTTACATTACCAATATGACACAGCTGACTTCACTCTGCTGATCCACGACCACTCTTCTGATATTTACATTACCAATATAACTCAGCTGACTTCACTCTGTTGATCCACGACAGCTCTTCTGATATTTACTTTACCAATATGACACAGCTGACTTCACTCTGCCAATCAACAACAGCTCTTCTGATATTTACATTACCAATATATCACAGCTGACTTCACTATGCTGATCCACAACAGCTCTTCTGATATTTACATTACCAATATGACACAGCTGACTTCACTCTGCTGATCCACGACAGCTCTTCTGATATTTACATTACCAATATGTCACAGCTGACTTCACTCTGCTGATCCATGACAGCTCTTCTGATATTTACATTACCAATATGACACAGCTGACTTCACTCTGCTGATCTACGACCACTCTTCTGATATTTACATTACCAATATGTCACAGCTGACTTCACTCTGTCGATCCACGACAGCTCTTCTGATATTTACATTACCAATATGACACAGCTGACTTCACTCTGTCGATCCACAACAGCTCTTATGATATTTACATCACCAATATGACACAGCTGACTTCACTCTGTTGATCCATGACAGCTCATCTGATATTTACATTACCAATATGTCACAGCTGACTTCACTCTGCTGATCCATGACAGCTCTTCTGATATTTACATAACCAATATGACACAGCTGACTTCACTCTGCTGATCTACGACCACTCTTCTGATATTTACATTACCAATATGTCACAGCTGACTTCACTCTGTCGATCCACGACAGCTCTTCTGATATTTACATTACCAATATGACACAGCTGACTTCACTCTGTCGATCCACAACAGCTCTTATGATATTTACATCACCAATATGACACAGCTGACTTCACTCTGTTGATCCATGACAGCTCATCTGATATTTACATTACCAATATGTCACAGCTGACTTCACTCTGCTGATCCACAACAGCTCTTCTGATATTTACATTACCAATATGACACAGCTGACTTCACTCTGCCGATCCACAACAGCTCTTCTGATATTTACATTACCAATATATCACAGCTGACTTCACTCTGCTGATCCACGACAGCTATCTTCTGATATTTACATTACCAATATGACACAGCTGACTTCACTCTGCTGATCAACGACAGCTATCTTCTGATATTTACCTTACCAATATATCACAGCTGACCTCACTCTGCTGATCCACAACAGCTCTTCTGATATTTACATTACCAATATGACACAGCTGACTTCACTCTGCTGATCCACGACAGCTCTTCTGATATTTACATCACCAATATGACACAGCTGACTTCACTCTGCTGATCCACGACAGCTCTTCTGATATTTACATTACCAATATGACACAGCTGACTTCACTCTGCTGATCCACGACAGCTCGTCTGATATTTACATTACCAATATGACACAGCTGACTTCACTCTGCTGATCCACGACAGCTCTTCTGATATTTACATAACCAATATGACACAGCTGACTTCACTCTGCTTATACACAAAGTTGTCATATTGTAATATATATCATCAGGACACACGCTACATAACTCATCCCCAGGAGAAAATAGAACTGAGAGTGATAGAATTCTGATTCTAACAGCAAAGCTAACATTTTTTTATCTGCATTTCAGCTTCTCTCTGTATGCAACAGCCATATCTAACATTCAGCATCTACACAATAGACATAGGCTAAAACATGGATATATCTAACTCACCTGTGACTATACAATGGTGGTATGTTGTATATTGTGTTAATTTTATGGTAAGGGAGACTACAGGTATCAACACAGTCCCAAGTAGTGGATTTGGTCTGCAGAAAACTATTCTACGTGTTAGAGGACGGTGCAGTGTTCTCACATCAGTGTCTGTGTGTACTCTGCTTGTGCTTCGGGTTGATGGCCACAGTAAGGTTACCATTTATATGTTAAATTGAAATCTGTAAAGTCCTGTATGAAGGTCCTTTGTTACCTGTGTACATAATGTAGAGTGTTGAATTCTGTATTTGAACCAGCCTTAAATATACCAGATAAAATACCAGAATGCTAGAGTCACATTCACAGAACAATTCATGATGATTGTGAACAGAAGTTTGGTATATCCTCAGACCAGAAGGCAAAAAGTGACCAGGTGTCATCACAGTTGTACTGCAGTTATATAAGAGCCTTGTGTTCATGATGGCTTGATTTTTTTCCAGTCAGACATGGGTGGAACTTGTTAGTTACCTTGACAATTGTATTGGGTAATTATGAGTATAATTAATATCTCAGGAACTGCCTTATGGCTGTTCTTAAATATTTTGTACAGAATAATCCTCTTCAGAAGACCCCGGAGGCCTCCAACAGTCTTGTTTTTCTTGGAATATTTGTTCAAGTAACTTGTAAGTTAATTGGTATTATGGCTGTTCAAAAATTTAGTCTCATTGGTCTGTGTTAGCTACATTATAATTGATGGACAGCAATGGTACCACCATCTAAAGTCTAACTTTTTCAAGGTTTTCCATAATTTCCCAGGTTTTCCAAATCATCCTTTTAACAAGGCTTCTTAATTGCATAGGGGAATTATTAAATGACATTTTACTGACAATTTAAAGTTAGCATTTAAGTAGGTAAGGGTCAGAGAATGAAGCATTTTAGAAATGAATAATGATGTTCTGCTGATTGTTTACCCAGGCTCTTTGTTTGTTAAAGCACAATATTGTTATAACATTACAAGAGTCTTAACTATTCATCATTAAAACATGATAACCAAATAACGAGGCTTAATGAAAGCATCTTAAGTGATGAAACATCCAGATTCACATACAGAGTGGTCAGTGGCTGTAGATGATTCTTGTTACTTTTATCAGTAAATAAACATTTTATACAAAATTAATAAATTAAATTTATAAAATGTTCACCATTACATTTACCCTTTGTATTTAGGAGTAAGAAAGCCACATCCATGTTATTACTGTATGCTGAGTTACAGACGCCAACTAAATGCAAAGAAAGGAACTATTCATTTACCATGTACTTCTCATATCTAGACTTACAAGTGAACATATAATCAGTGAATACAAGTGGTGACAATAACTAACTGCCTGTCAGTGTGAGTGACAGCTAGTAACGTTTGAGCTCAGTAACATGCTGACTTCATTAATTGTATGAGAAACATGCTATTTGCTTCTGATCAGTGATGTGTAACAATATTAAATACAAACCAACTAAAAATGGTCAGCCGACCTGCCATTATACTATCAATACACAAGCCACTGTGCTGGCTTCTCACTGTCGAATGCAACTGTTAAAGTCTAATGTTTTTCAATGACTTGGGTGATCATGTTTTATTATTTTTTTCTGACATTTACCCATAAGCATCTTGCTCTAGCTGTTGTTTTAAATGTATGTTGATGGGGCAGAGGCAAATACACTACCATAATGACATGCTCATTTATAAGACTCATATAATAGAGTTCATTTTATCTTAACTATTTATAAGCTACTACTTACATTAACATTTGTTAAATCAGTTTTGAAAGTTGGAGTTTCCATAAAATTAATGATTAAATCAGTATACACTGTATGTAATTGAATTATTAGTTGGTTGGTTGTGTGTTTTTGGCCATGCATGTGGTGTAAGGTACACTACTTGTCATCTTGTTGTCTATGTTGTCTTGATAATGAAGCTGATATGTCTTATTTTTTGTATTGTCCTTTCATCTTTGTGTCAGTAAATGTGGTTGACTTTAATCCCCAGGGATCCCTCTGATGTACCATTGACCACAGAGTTCCTGGTGTATCCTGCATGTCCTTCCTGGCCCTGTCCCTCAGACATGTATGTTCAGTTGATCATGTGTAATGTATTTTCCAGGTTTCATGTGTGACCCAAGGGGAAGCAGGGATGGTCAGCCTGATCCCAGGACTGGGAACTGTGACTGCAAGGTAAACTCTATGTCATTAATAGATAATTAAACCTCACTTTACCTTATAATTTACTCATTCATATTCAAGTTGGAGAGGTATTACTGCTAGATAAATGCCCCTTATCCATAGATAATTTTACTTAACTTGTACATAATTAAGGGGTCCCACTTGAATTAGCTGGTGCCCTATAGTAATCACCCTGTCCATCCATCGTGCTGTCCATCTTTCCATCCACAAATTCAGTTCTGGATGTTAACCCCCGTTTGGATTGCCATATGATTTAAAACTGTATTAAATATGACCCACCAGTTAAATGGGAACCCTATTGATTTAAGGGCAAGAGGACAAGGCTGAGGACCCACATCTTTTAAAAGATTGTAGATGGATTTAAACCCAAACTTTTCATCACAAACCTTCCATCTTTGACATATGGCTCACCTGTCCATAGAGAAAGGTACTTCTCAATTTTAGGGTCACAGGGTTAAAGTTCAAGGTCACAGTCCATCCATTCATTCACAAATTAGTTTATTTATGATAACTCCAGTTTAGGTTGACAGATTGGTTTCAACCTTAATTTAATAATGGCCCACCAGGTCATGTGAAGGTCACTGGACTCGCATCTTTAAAAAATTGTGGACACATTGTAAACGTTTCATCCAAAACTTTCCATCTTTCACTGATGAATTTCCTAACAATAGGAGAAAAAACGTGTATGTTTTGACATCACAAGTTCAAAGGTCAAGGTTAGAGGACCATCCTACTGATCTATATGCAGACCAGATGCTCCATTCCTACACCTTCACACAAGACTTCCCCTGATTCAAAACTTGGCAGCTTTGTTCAGTTGTTTACATACTGTTTTGAGTCTGTTCCCTCTGTCTCTGCATGTAATCAGATCCTTTATTATATTTTTTCAAACATAACTCAGCCCGCACTGGAAGTCTGTGGGCCTTTTACAGAGCCCTTCCTTACCTGTCACTCTTCTTGTTCTAACTTAAAAGATAACTTTACCTATATATAGATAACAAACTCACTCAAAGATAACCATACCTCACCTATTGATAACTTTACCTTGGTAATAGACAACTTTGACTCACCCAAAGATAATCTTGCTCGTAGACTTTCATGTTTGTTGGTGTAAATGCCAGGTACCTTTCTTTAAGATATTCTTTTGGGAAGGTGAATTTTCAAGCTATATAAACTTAACCTCACTTGCAGCAACTTGAGTGTGACTTGGATAAGTGCAGAAGGACAAGAGTAACATATGGCCACAGATATTTGATCTCTACATTGAACATGTTATTTCTAGGTTGAATGTAAGAGTACAAGAGTTACCTTTTGCTGCAGATATTTATCTTTGTGTTGGACATGTTATTTTTTGGTTGAATGTAAGAGTACAAGGGTAACATTTTGCTGCAAATATTTGAATTCTGTGTTGGACATGTTATTTCTAGGATGATGTAAGAGTACAAGAGAGACCTTTTGCACAAATATTTGAGCTGTGTGTTGGACATGATATTTTTTTGGTTGAATGTAAGAGTACAAGGGTAAAACTTTGCTTCAGATATTTGAATTCTGTGTTGGACATGTTATTTCTAGGTTGAATGTAAGAGTACAAGAGTAACATATGGCCACAGATAATTGAGCTCTGTGTTCGTCATGTTGTTTCCAGGTTGAATGTAAGGTTTCAAGAGTAACCTAACCTTTTGCTGCAGATATTTGAGCTATGTGTTTGACATGTTGTTGTAGCGATTTGCCGTGGGGCCTCGCTGTGACCAGTGTCCTGCCAACTCATTCTTCCTCTCTGAGAAGAACCCAGAGGGCTGTATTAAATGCTTTTGTATGGGAATTGCCCGTGCCTGTACCAGCTCCGACTGGAATAGATGGATGGTAATTATGATTACATCAACATTTATAGTTCTCCTTATTTATATTATGAATTTGTGTTTATTTTTAAGTATATGTCTTTTATAATTTCATGTGCAGGAAATTTTTTTAACCTGCCAAGCCATACATGTAAGAACAGAATTGATGTTGTTTTCAGATAGGTTCAAGGTTTGATACTGGTGTGGACGGCTTTGTGCTGTCTGATTTTGAGCGAGATAGGACGTTTGAAGACGGTATTTATTACGATGCACCAAGGAGGTCCATTTCATACAGGAACTTTAACAGTATTCCACAAAACACATACTACTGGTCTCTACCTGACAAGTTCCTCGGCAACAAGGTCAGCTTTATATTGCTATAACATCTCTTAAGGTAGTATTTGTAGTACTGAATAAGACCTCATGCAGATCTTATAAAACAGTCATTTCTGATTAAAATGTTGAAGAAGAACTCATGGTAGGTCTTTTGTTGTATTTGTTTACAGGTCACTTCATGTGGATGTCATTATAGTTCTAATGTTCTGTTACTATTTGTAAGTCACTTCATATGGATTTCATTATAGATCTAATGTTCTGTTACTACAAAATTTGTTAGTCACTTGATATGAATGTCATCATAGAACCAATGTTCTGTTACTAGTTGTATGTCACTTCATATGGATGTCGTTATGGATCTAATGTTTTATAACTATATGTAGGTGACGTCATATGGAGGTAATCTGAGGTACACGTTGAAGTTTGTGCCTGGGTTTGATCGTACACCAAATGATGAGCCAGACGTCATGATAAAGGTAACAAGTACATATGCTTCCTTCTATAACATTTTTCTATTTATCATTGTTAACTCAAGTTCCTCAGCACTCATCATATGTATATACATCACTTAAATGATAACTATACTTCTAATGTTAGACATCTTGTTATTGGTCACATGTGTACTACTGACTTAGGACCAGTCTTACAAAAATTACATGAATTACTGGTGCAGCCAGTAGGATAAGACATGCTCCTTCATTTTTTAGCTCAGCTGAGTATGAGTCAGCTGAGCTCTAGTGATTATCTTTGTCAATTGTCCGTCCACTGGTTAACAGGGCATAAATCATAACCATTACACCTAGCAACTTCTAATTTGATATCAAAGGTTGTCCTAGGCAAATCTCCTTGGAAACCTGAAATTAGGTCATGGTGACCTATATTCTGTGAGCTATCGGCAAAAACCATGATTTTGAGCCCACAGAAAGTTAGAAAGAGCATAAATTCATTATTTAGGCTAGAATCTTTTGTAAGATCTAGGAAGGTTCTTGGCAAATCTCCTGCAACCCAGATGTTATATCAGTGTGACCTATATTCTTGGAGTTTTGGGAAAAAGACATGACTTGAGCACACTGAATGTCAGATGGGCATGGGACATATTGCATCTATTACATGTAAAATCTAGCTTCTAGCATGAAATCAAGGGAGGTTCTTGGCAAATCTTCTTGGAAAACTAAAATGATATCATGGTGACCCCTACTTTAGCACCCAGAGAGTCAGACAGCCCACAAATTTTTCTTATTTGATGTTAAGGGAGGTCCTTGTAATATCTTCTTGGACATCTGAAATAAGGTCACTGTGACCTATATTCAGCAGGCTATGTTAAAGAATGTGAGATATGAGTGAGATATGATAAACCATATTTCTAAACCATCTGTTGTTGTTTTTCCAGGGTAATGATTATGAATTGAAATACAAACACACCCAGCCAATCGGGGCCAACATTGATACATCGTTTGAGGTGCCTTTCTATGAGGTGAGTTCAGTTTATTTTACCAGTGGTTGTAAAGTTGATTGATTGTGGTCTGGTCATTGTTAATGACAGTAGCATTTGTAACCTTGTATTGTTTGTCATTTGTAAAGTTTGGTATTACCAGATGTAAGAAGTTGCCACTTGTGTTTCTGAATATGTTACTGTGTTACTTGAGCATATGATTAGTCTTACCGTGTCTGCTGTCTACCACCTTCACTTGATGTTGTCATGTGTTTAGCAATATTGGACTGGCATGCGGGGAAGACCTGCGACCAGGGAGTTCCTTCTCATGACCTTGGCTGACCTTGAATACATTATGATCAAGGCTACATACACAGTCATGACCCAAGAAAGCACGTAAGTTCAAACCTTTCAATGTATTTCAAACACTTCCAACCTTTTAATGTGCAGTACAATATCAAGTATATAAGCCAGAAACTTTGTTCCCAAATAACATGATCTAAAATCCAATCGGACTTACTGTAAAAATCTCAATAGAATACACATATTAAGATTAAGTCATTCACACATTAGGGAATTTTGTATGAACTCTACCTGCATCTTATATTTGGAGCTTCACCGTGAATATGGCAATGTGTTTGCACTCTGAAATATACTGTATTTTTATGCCCCCGGGCATATAGTTTTACCCATGTCCGTCCTTCTGTCATTCCGAAATCAAACAGTTGTACGGACTTTTTTTCGCAATGCCTTCAGATATTGGCCTGATTTTTGGGGTGTGGCCAGATAATGACCAGTTACAGATCAAGTTCGCGTTTTGTCCTAGTTGACCTACTTTTGACCGTTTTACGGCTCCTAAACTTAGAAAATTTCATGAAAAAATAGAAATTTTCATGACAAATACACATGTACGGACTTTTTTTCACAATGCCTGCAGATATTGGCCTGATTAGCTCAGCTGACTATAAGTCATCTGAGCTATAGTCGTGGTCCATTGTCCGTCGTCCGTCCGTCTGTCCGTCAGTCCGTCCGTCCGTAGATGTGGCACGTTTTGAAACCGTAAGACCTAGGAATCCAAAATTTGGCATAATGTTAGATGTCCCCAAGATCTCCTACCAAGCCGAAAACTGGGTGTTTGCAACTTCGTTCCTTTGAGAAATTAAGGAAAAACCTCAATTTTTTATTAAAAACCTATTTTCACACTTCAGGACTGCCTAATATCAAAACCACTCATCTGTTTTACCTCATATTTATCATAAATATTCCTCTATATAGTTCCTATGTACATGCCAGAAATAATGTCTGTATTATTTAATTTAAAAAAGTTATGGGCCCAAACTTAATGCATTTTGTAAAAAATCAGAAAAGATATTTGATCACTTAACACAAAAAATGTTAATGCTATGGACCTTTTTTCCAGTAATATAACTTTAATTAATCAAAATTAAATTGTATACCCAAAATTAGATGAAAATCTTTTAAATTTTTTAAAATATTAATAAAAATAAAAAATTTGTACCTTAAATTTTGCCCAACTTTGACCATGGCACGTTTTTTTCCTGTAAGTACTGTGGATTTAATTTTCACAGCATGTTTTTGTTAGCATTTCAACTGTTAACACCAAAAATTTGAAACCAGTTGATCAAAAACTGTAGATTTTATTCAAGTTTTCAAGCACCATGTAACATATTGTTTACATCAAGCCAGTGTTATGCAGTTTGCAAGAGCTCAGCTCCCCAGCTTCAGCTCTTAGTTCCTTAAATTCGGCATACAGTTAGATGTCTCCAAAATGCCCTACCAGGCCAAGAATTTGGTCACTAGGACATTCGAGATATTAATGAAAAACTTCATTTTTCCATTAAAAACCCATTGTTACACTTCAAGACTGCCTAATATCAAAACTACTGATCTGACTTTAATCATAAATAATATACATATTTTTCATTCTCTATGCACATGCCAGAATGATGTCAGTACTGAGTAATTGTTTTAAGTTATGGGCCCAAACATAATGCACTTTGTAAAAAATCAAGAAATATATTTACTCCATTAACAAGAGCATTGCTGAAGCTAGAGATTTTTTTGTCAGGGATGTAACATTATTTAATCAAGATTCAATTGAATACCCAAAATTAGTTCTGAATTTTTCAAATTTTATTTAGTATAAATATAAAATTAGTACCTTAAATTTTGCCCAACTGTGACCATGGCACGTTTGTTTCCCGTGAGCACTGTAGATATAATTTTCATATCATGCACACATAAGCATTTCAGCTTTTTAGTTTAGAAAGCTGAAAGAAATTGGCCTAAAATTGTAGCTTTTATTAATGTTTTTTATGAGACCCTGTCAGACTTTGGCTCTCTCCAGCCCCTCTTGAGTCACCTGTATGTTGACCTTGTTGACCTTTCATCAAATTATGCACGCTTGAGGCGAGGCATACATGGAATCCAGGCAGCTTATGGCAAGCCACAGTTGATCCAGGTGTCCAACCCAACTCATCTAGTAGTTTTAACCAAGAACATAACAAAAAACAATAAATTAATAAATTTTTATTGGTTTTTAATAACAAATTAAAGAAAAGTAGAAAAGGAATTTGTTAGTTTATAATAACAGGAAATTAACTTGCAGTTACTGATGATATAAGAATCTTGTATCAATGGGTAGAATGTCACATATTCCAAATAACACCATGCAGTCACCTATGGCATTTTTCAGTTCAATTTTAATGATAAAGAAGTAAATCATATTATTCATTACTAATCATTAGGGATCATATGAAGGAAATTAGACAAAGATGCAGTTGATAATATTAATCTAGATTCCTGCTGTGTCTAGTGTGTACATTGATGTGAAATTAGTCCAAAATGAATTTTTTACAGTTATTTTTTAAATATAAATAAAAGCCATAAAACCAGGTACTTATGATCATTATTTAAATGTGTGAATTTGGTATATTCTGGATTCTCAACATCATTGTTTGGTGAAAACTGAATAAATTCCAGACATGGTGCAAATACTTTGTAATTGTATTTAAATACGAATATGATTTTGTACTCCATTATAAAATTTCTTGCATAAAGAATGGGAATTCAGGTAAAAATGAAAATATATGAATACTCGTGCAAATACTTTCAAAATGTATTCATGAATGCATTCATGAATATATTCTTTAATATTATTTTAATAATCATATCAGTTATATTTCATTTTGAAAAAATCATATGATTCTCTTATTATTTTTAATAAAAATTATATTTAGGACAATATTTGTATTTTTTTAATAAATAGTTAAACTCTTATATTATATGTTCTGCTTATAAGTTATATGGCCAAGTCAAAATCTGTGTGACAATAGTACTCCATTTGTTAATAAAATAAATGAAATCAATCCTCTTCCCTGTCTCCAAAGGTACTATCAAAATCATACATAAGCTAAACAACAACAACTCATAATACAGCTTATATTTATTACCACACAAAACCAGCATGTGCCTCATTTCTAAATAATATTTTTTTATCATATATAACAGCTGAGCGTCCTGACCCATAGGTCCCTTGTTTTTGGTGTGTCGGCAGATAATGACCAGTTACAGATCGAGTTTGCGTTTCCGCCCTGGTTGACCTATTTTTGACTGTTTTACAGCTCCTAAACTTAGAAAATTTCATGAAAAATAGAAATTTTCATGACAAATACACATGTACGGACTTTTTTTCCCAATGCCTGCAGATATTGGCCTGATTTTTGGGTGTGGGCAGATAATGACCAGTTACAGATCGAGTTAGCGTTTCTTCCCGGTTGACCTATTTTGACAGTTTTACGGCTCCTAAACTTAGAAAATTTCATGAAAAATAAAAATTTTCATGACAAATACACATGTACGGACTTTTTTTCCCAATGCCTGCAGATATTAGCCTGATTTTTGGGTGTGTGCAGATAATGACCAGTTACAGATCGAGTTTGCGTTTCGTCCCGGTTGACCTATTTTTGACTGTTTTACAGCTCCTAAACTTAGAAAATTTCATGAAAAATATAAATTTTCATGACAAATGTACATTTACAGCCGTTTTTAGCCCTCAGCTCATAGGCTGATGGGCTATTGTCGTCACCCAAGCTGTCCGTCCATCCGTCTGTCCGGCCGTCCGGCGTCTGTCCGTCCCGCATCTGTTAACTTTTACCTCGTGAGCAGGATATTTGTAAAACGATTCACTATTGGAATTTTATTTCATCAGTGAAGATGTATATTGATAAAATCTCAGTCAAGTTCCAAGATGGATGACCGTGACCCATTTTATTACAATTTAGAGCTGATTATAGAAAAACACTCAGAAGCTTATATCTCAGGAACCATTGTGTGGATTTTCACAAAACTAACTATGATCATTGGGAATGATGGTCTGTACGTGCTGCACAATTTTGGTGGCGCCACCTGCAATTTCTGATTTTTTAATCAATTTTTATCAGATTTTTCAATTTTGGCCTTGTGAGCGGGATATCTCTCAAAGGATTCACAAAATATTGGTCAAGTGCAAAGATGGGTGACCTTGACCTTTTTTTCTTTGTTTTAGAGCTGATTATACAAAAACACTCGGAAGCTTATATCTCAGGAACCATTTGGTGGATTGTTATGAAACATGGTACATACCTCTCCAATTTAAATTTATAACTGATTATCAGCTTTTGCTAATATTCTAGTTTCACAATGCAATGCTTACAGTTACTGGCCTAATGTTTGGTTTGGGCGCATAATGACCACTTACAGATCGAGTTCGCATTTCGTCCCAGTTGACCTATTTTTGACCATATGACAGATCCTGAACATAGAAAATTTTATGAAAGACAGAAATTTTTATGAAAAATGCACATGTATGGACTTTTTTCACAATGCCTGCAGATACTGGGCTGATTTTTTGTGTGTTGCTTGATAATGACCTGTTACAGATAGAGTTTGCATTTTGCCATGTTGACCTACTTTTGACCATACGACACCTCCTGGACTTAAAAATTTTTTACAAAATTTAACAAATGTTTCTAATTTGCCCCAGGTGGGGGCATTAACTAAATACGGCACATCATGAAAGTGTACCTCCAATTAATTATTCATTTGGGCCCCACTGGATGTCTTATAGTTTGGCAGATCAATCTGTTAGGGGTCATGAATAGTAATACAGGTAAAATACCTTGAGATATATACGTACATGCTTGTTTTTTTTCACTTCTTAAAAAATATATGAATACATGGTAACCTAAGATTTTTGGATGAATTCCACTATATAAAGTAGAAGTTGGGTGTGGGTTTGAGCTAAATCTGGGTGTGTATTCTAATAGAGACTTTAATGGAAGTAGTATGTATGCATCGATGGCTAAACATTCGGAACAAAAATGGGATGCGTTTTCTTATGAGGCAGCGTATTCTGTTGAGAATACACAAAATAGATAAAAACAAAAAAAATTTACATGCCAGTCTTTTTTTAGCGAACCTGTATGCTTATGCGATGGTGCGGCGTCGTGCGTCGTCTGTACGTTAACCATAGCTATCTCAAAAACGGCAGGAGCTAGCATCGCGAAATTTTTTGCAAATAATCAGTCATCCAAAAAACTATATCGGATTTTGTTTTTTTTTTTTCTAACTGCATTCTCATAGATTTTATAGGGAAAAAACTAAAAATATTTTTAAAATCTTCTTCTCCGAAACTGTCCAGCCAAATTGTCCAATATTTCACAGAAATGATCCCAGGAACAATCTTTCTCAAGTTTGTTCAAATGGTTCCAGTTCGGAGATTTTTGGCCGAGTTACAGGAGGTTGAACTTTGTTAACTGTGCAAAAAAGCATATTAAAATTTAAATCTCAGAAACGGCTGGAGCTTTCATCACCAAATTTTATGCCAATATTGGTCACATGAGTCACATCTAAAAATTGAGGTATTGGTGGCGCCACCTGCATTGGCCTTTTTTGTACGGGGTCATTAGTGCCTGTATCACACTGAGGGCTACAAAAAACTTCTTCTGTGAAACCAAATGGCCAAAATATTTAATATTGCACAGAAATGATCCTAGGGTAGTGCTTTATGAAGTTTGTTCAAATGGTCTCTTTTTTTTGGTTATGGGGTTATGGGAAGCTGAATTTAGTCATATGCCAAAACAGCCCATTTAAGCGCAGTGGCTAAAAAGATCTTCTTCTCAAAAACCACTGGGCCAAATTCTTAAATCTCACACATTAATTATCCTCAGATGATGATAATTTCGAGTTTGTTCAAATAGTTTTGGTTCAGTGCTTTTTGGCTGAGTTACGGGAAGCTGAACTTAGCCAGTTTGCTGTAACTTCCTATATGAGTTATAAACGTTTTTAGAATGATGCCACTGAAGCCAGTTTGTTAAATATTTTACAAGAATAATCTCTACAATAATTCTTATAATAATTGTCATTAATGGTTCCACATGAATGATTTTCTGGCTGAATTACTGAGATTGAATTGAGTCATTTAACCTTATATGTTAGCTGTGTGATGCTGTTACATTAGCCTGGCATCAGTTTATCAGCATCTATTACATCATGCCACTGGACATTTAGATTTCAGGTTATCTTTGGTTAATATTGACAAGAAAGTTTTTTTAAAAGCTTAAAAAAAAATTAGATATATGATTTTAAGTTATTCATCATACCAGGCAATGTTACAATCATGGATATTCAGCTCTCTGTGGCTATATAAAGACAACTGTACATGGATTATAAATTATTGGTATCCCTACTCAACTTAATTCAAGAATTTGCCATCAGTGAGATATATCTGTATTTTAATTTTGCATTCAGTATGCATCCGTAATAATTTTACATATATTCCTGATTTCTTTTTTTATAAAAAAAGTCAGTTGAAAAGCATTTTGTATTGGGAAAATAAATTTCAAAGTTATTTCAAGTAGGGACCTTTTTTTGTGTACAGATGGCAGCAATTGGTTTACCATTGGCAGCTTGCCAGTGCCTTGATGTTGGCCATTAGCCAAGATGATGTCAGCTCTATAAATAGTTTTGGCACAGTGCCAGGATTGGAAGAAGTGCAGCCAGGTAGAAGTCAAGAGTTCACTCAGTGCAGTAGCTGCATTCTATTTATAGCTCTGGCAGACTGCTTACTGCATCATATTTGCCACTAAATTTCAGCCTGAATCTATTTATAGCTTTGGCAGACTGCCAACTGTGTCAGATTATGCAACAGGTCAAGAGTTCACTCAGTGCAGCCAGGTACAGGTCAAAAGTTCACTCAGTCTACCCAGGTGCAGGTCAAGAGTTCACTCAGTGCAGTAGCTTGAGGCAGCAATTTGTCACAGGTCACTCGGGGGCAAGTGCCTTACTCACCTTAGACACAGCGTCTAGACACAATGTCTAGAAGCAGAATTCCCAGATTATTGGAACTTTATCTTTCAACTGTTTGAAAAAACTTAGTTTGCATTTAAAGCGAATCAGGTTTATCATCAGGTCACATGTGAACTGCTGCGCCCTCATTTTTGGTTGACGTCTGACCTTTACTGGCTGCCCAGCGTCCATTTATGTGTCTGTTTCAACACATAAACCCACATCTCCACCCTTTGATAGCTTTATAACATACACTAAAAATGGTGGCGCCATTTGCAACCATTTTTGCACAGCATCCATCTGTTCATCTGCCTTGGGATAATATCACTCATATCTCAGCAGTAGTTTGACTTATCCACCTGAAATTTTGCAGGTTTATAGATCCTGGACAGCTTTCTCGATTTTATGACAGGTGGCGCCACCTTCATTTATGTTTACTTTGCAGACATCCAAGCTCATATCTCGTGAACTGTTTGACCGATTGGGCCAAAATTTTTCATTTGTATAGATCCCACATAGCTCTTCATCATAGGCAAAAGTAGTGTCGCCATCTGCAACCACTTATGCACAGCGTCCATCTGTTCATCCACCTTGGGATAAAACTCACTTATATCTTGGCAGTGGTTTTACTTATCCACCTGAAATTTTGCAGGTTTATACATCCTGGACAATTTTCTCAATTTTATGACAGGTGGCGCCACCTACATTAATGTTTATGCTGCAGACATCCATGCTTATATGCAACACACCTCACTCTATTCCCCTTGCCACTTAAACAATGCCTCGCTTCACCCGTCCCACTCTGATTTCTGTGGGTACATGTAGTCGCTTGTCGACTACCCATATTCTAGTTTTAAAATGTCCTAGTCTGAAACTTGCAGGGCCGAAACATCCATTTTGCTGAAATGATAATGACTAAGGTAGATACGCAGGACGTAAGAGGATCAATATTAAATTTTAAAAATAAACCTCCATTCATACTCCCAAACAGTTTTGCATTAGGCCTGTAGGCCTTTTTTTTATGAAACTGGACATATTTTGTAAATTGTTCAAGTTACAGATATAATATGCTAGACTTTTAAAGAATGCTGCCATATTCCAACCTGTCAGTATTTCCCTGATAAGTGTTGAAAAAAGCTCATAACGAATATTATATAAATAGGACAAAGTAGATCCTGTTAAACGAGCATTCCTTTCATTATTGTGGTGCTCAAATTTTTTTTGTCAGTTGATTGTACCGTCACGATCAAAACAACCTGGTTTCCTAAATTCATTTAAACTTTACAAATGGGAGATTTTAAGACCAAAAACAAAAGATACTTCATGTGCCCTACTTTAAATCCTGTAATGTACTCCTAACAGTGCTGACGTAATGTACCCCTAAAAGTGCCAACCCTGTAATATACTCCTAAAAGTGATGACCCTAAAATTTACTCCTCACAGTGCCCACCTTGTAATGTACTCCTAACAGTGCCGACCCTGTAATGTACTCCTAACAGTGCCGACCCTGTAATGTACTCCTATCAGTGCCGACCCTGTTATGTACTCCTAACAGTGCCGACCCTGTAATGTACTCCTCACAGTGCCCACCTTGTAATGTACTCCTAACAGTGCCGACCCTGCAATGTACTCCTAACAGTGCCGACCCTGTAATGTACTCCTAACAGTGCCGACCCTGTAATGAATGTCTAACAGTGCTGACCCTGTAATGTACTCCTAACAGTGCCGACCCTGTAATGTACTTCTAACAGTGCCGACCCTGTAATGTACTCCTAACAGTGCTGACCCTGTAATGTACTCCTAACAGTGCCGACCCTGTAATGTATTCCTCACAGTGCCGACCCTGTAATGTTCTCCCAACAGTGCTGACCCTGTAATGTACTCCTAACAGTGCCAACCCTGTAATGTACTCCTCACAGTGCCAACCCTGTAATGTACTCCTCACAGTGCCGACCTTGTAATGTGCTCCTAACAGTGCCGACCCTGTAATGTACTCCTTACAGTGCCGACCCTGTAATGTACTCCCAACAGTGCTGACCCTGTAATCTACTCCTAACAGTGCCGACCCTGTAATGTACTCCTCACAGTGCCAACCCTGTAATGTACTCCTAACAGTGCCGACCCTGTAATGTACTCCTCACAGTGCCAACCCTGTAATGTACTCCTAACAGTGCCGACCCTGTAATGTACTCCTCACAGTGCTGACCCTATTACCCTCTCTTCATTTTCCTAACCTTCTACATTTTTGCCAGATTTTATATAAGATAATGAAAGTGAATACTTGGTGATCAGGCCCAAAACCTTCAAACTCAATGCCATATTGACGTATGATAACAATCATAAACTTTAACCTGAGTTATGTTGGCACCATTACAAATTACAAGCTGAAAAGTTATAGTATGGGGGAATTCATGATTGCTGTGTATTAATATGGTCACAGTCCATCAATATACTCAAGATTTATTAAAATATCGTCACCAGTAATGGAGCAATTAGCTTAACAAAAAAAAAACCTCAACCTGACTTTTCCATGAACAGTGTGGCCTTTGACTAACCTTTTGTCTTTCTGAATCCCTTGTAGTTGCATGCTCTGTTGTCCTTGGACCTTGTCAAAAACAGACCTTGATACTAGCATACAATCTGAAAATTACAATATGTAGCGTGTAAGTAGCTCTGTACTTGACACTTTTAATTTTCAAGGAAGACATATATCCCATGCCTTCTGGTGATTTTACAGACTGCGAGATGTGAGCTTGGACATCGCTGTAAATCGTGAAACAGGACTGGAGCGGGCGGTGGCTGTTGAACAGTGTGAATGTCCAGTGGGCTACAAGGGCACATCCTGCCAGGTGGGTCACACACAGGGTTTACAGTGAGACATATGCTGTCTTGTTAATACATGCCTGTTTAAGATTGATCAGATTTTGTACGGGCAGTATCCTTACATATTTAATGAAGTCCGTTTTCACCAGACTTTTGTGGTGCCATGATGACTTAGCAAAAATTTGATGGATCTTCTTTAAAAAACTCAGTATAAATATATACCAATAAAGACTCACCTGAATTCAGTTACCAAAAAATCTGTGAAATTTTGTACCTCAATGAATTTCGCACTTAGTCTCCCTTAAGTAACAATAATTATTAAAATTACATGTTAAATATGAACTGCTGATGGTCTGTTACACCATATTTGAAGTTAGCAGGAACACCATGAGTGTAACACTGACGTAACCTCACCCTGTTATCTGGTTTTGAACAAGCCTACTTGTCCTGTAAATATCATGCTGTTGATAATTAATTTGAATGATATCTATACATTATATAGAATGTAATTTGACAGAAAATTAAGATTTTTGTTTCAGTGACAATGAAAAAAAATTTAAAATGTCTTGAATGTGAGTAGCTTTATTGTCTGGGATGTGAGCAACACACCATGAATAACTGGTAGATGTCCATGAAGTTTAATGGAGGTTGGATATAGGATATTCAGGATTGATTGACTCCTTAAGTGATCTAAAGAACTCTAGCTTTACATGCACCATTAAAGGGGACTTGCATGTGTAGGCCAGGTTCAAATCGGACTCTTTAAAATGAGCTTAGCACTCTGATGTGTATGTAATACTGGTATTTATCAATTTGAAAATGCTAATTTCATCATCTTTTACTATAAACATATACTTTATTTGGCTTCACCAGATAAATGATCTCTTAGCTGGGCAAAGCCAGTGTCACTCAAGCAGGTACGGATGTCAATTAAAGCTCCATGACAACATAAAATACTTCAGATATGCCCTCAGGTTCCTTTTCCAAACTCATTTTAAATTTAAAAAAAAAACAGCTATAGAAAATAATGTTTTTTTATTCATGAAAGTTCATGGTTCATACAGATGAATGCAAAATCTGCGAGTGAATACTTGAGGCTCCTATTATCTCCCACTGCTGACGATGCATCTCATCTTGTCAAGACCAGATTTTAAAAACTGGGAAAATCGTCTGTTAAATTTTGGACTCCACAAATTTAATTTTTTTTTCTGTATGAAATTTCACAGATTTTACAGTATTTCAACATATATATTTAACATCTTTATTTAACACTAACATCCTCATGTAATTGTAAGTTTTGTGGTACCATACATTTGCTGGAAGACACCATCTAGCCTTGGACTGCACTGAATTGAAAACACTTTAGATTTGTAATCCGGCTTATCATCACTGGGAGAGAGCAGTGGGAAGAGAAAGCAGGGGTTTCGGTAATCCGCATGTGCGGGACTCCTGTTGGACTTTTAGCAATATTTTCTTAGGGCAGATCTCTTGCCTGTATGCGTTCCATCCTGCAAAATATGCTGAAGGCATGGCTGGATTGCTGATGTAACCGGACCTGGTTGGGAAATATGCTAGAAGATAACTGGTGGCGTGGGATATGAATAGTAAAATTAGAGCGACCTCCATGCCGCATTTATCCTCATACAACTGTACACAATTACAGTGAATGTGGACGCTAACTGTTGCCACTGAACAAAAGTTCACGGAAGGAAGGCTGGGAACCATGCTAAATATCATCCAGTAGCCCCTTCTATGAATATAAAAAACAGGTCAATATACTGCATTTACAGGCTTAACTTGTCAACTACTACAGTGGAATGCACATACCAAGATCATCACCTATCAAATGATTTAAGGAGTATTAAAAGCATACAAGGGTCTGTAGAAATATTATTCACAAATACATGACAAAGTACGTGGAAATGATACAATAAGGCAGATATTCTTAACTTCTGATATTATCTCACACTCACAAATCTGGTAGATCCAACATCCAAGCAACAACAAAGACTATTTACTGAATTTTTATTGTTTTAACTTGAAATTGAGAGCTGGTCATTATTCAGTTCTTTTCAAATTAATTGAGAATGTTCTGTACATCTCCATCTGTGGCCGAGACCCAACCATCAGGTATGGTGCTGGCTCTTGATTTGTTCTTCATGGATATCACAAGAATGCTGTGGGCCATAGTCATGTTTTCTTATAACAAGGACTGAACAACATCAACTCCAGGGAAATATGTAAACGTTCACCTGGGGATGTGTATGTTATGTATATTACTTATTGACAGGACTGTGATGATGGCTATACCAGACCAGGAGACGGGATTTACCTGGGGATGTGTATGTAATGTATATTACTGATTGACAGGACTGTGCTGATGGCTACACCAGATCAGGAGACGGGATTTACCTGGGGATGTTTATTTTATGTATATTACTTATTGACAGGACTGTGATGATGGCTATACCAGATCAGGAGACGGGATTTACCTGGGGATGTGTATGTAATGTATATTACTGATTGACAGGACTGTGCTAATGGCTATACCAGATCAGAAGACGGGATTTACCTGGGGATGTGTATGTTATGTATATTACTTATTGACAGGACTGTGATGATGGCTATACCAGATCAGGAGTCGGGATTTACCTGGGGATGTGTATGTAATGTATATTACTGATTGACAGGACTGTGCTGAAGGCTATACCAGATAAGAAGACGGGATTTACCTGGGGATGTGTATGTAATGTATATTACTGATTGACAGGACTGTGCTAATGGCTATACCAGATCAGAAGACGGGATTTACCTGGGGATGTGTATGTTATGTATATTACTGATTGACAGGACTGTGCTGAAGGCTATACCAGATAAGAAGACGGGATTTACCTGGAGATGTGTATGTAATATATATTACTGATTGACAGGACTGTGCTGAAGGCTATACCAGATAAGAAGACGGTATTTACCTGGGGATGTGTATGTAATGTATATTACTGATTGACAGGACTGTGCTAATGGCTATACCAGATCAGAAGACGGGATTTACCTGGGGATGTGTATGTTATGTATATTACTTATTGACAGGACTGTGATGATGGCTATACCAGATCAGGAGTCGGGATTTACCTGGGGATGTGTATGTAATGTATATTACTGATTGACAGGACTGTGCTGAAGGCTATACCAGATAAGAAGACGGGATTTACCTGGGGATGTGTATGTAATGTATATTACTGATTGACAGGACTGTGCTAATGGCTATACCAGATCAGAAGACGGGATTTACCTGGGGATGTGTATGTTATGTATATTACTGATTGACAGGACTGTGCTGAAGGCTATACCAGATAAGAAGACGGGATTTACCTGGAGATGTGTATGTAATATATATTACTGATTGACAGGACTGTGCTGAAGGCTATACCAGATAAGAAGACGGTATTTACCTGGGGATGTGTATGTAATGTATATTACTGATTGACAGGACTGTGCTGAAGGCTATACCAGATAAGAAGACGGGATTTACCTGGGGATGTGTATGTTATGTATATTACTGATTGACAGGACTGTGATGATGGCTATACCAGATCAGGAGATGAGATTTACCTGGGGGTGTGTATGTAATGTATATTACTGATTGACAGGACTGTGCTGAAGGCTATACCAGATCAGGAGACGGGATTTACCTGGGGATGTGTATGTTATGTATATTACTGATTGACAGGACTGTGCTGAAGGCTATACCAGATCAGGAGATGAGATTTACCTGGGGATGTGTATGTAATGTATATTACTGATTGACAGGACTGTGCTGAAGGCTATACCAGATCAGGAGATGAGATTTACCTGGGGATGTGTATGTAATGTATATTACTGATTGACAGGACTGTGCTGATGGCTATACCAGATCAGGAGATGGGATTCACCTGGGGATGTGTATGTTATGTATATTACTTCTTGACAGGACTGTGCTGATGGCTATACCAGATAAGGAGATGGGATTTACCTGGGGGTGTGTATGTAATGTATATTACTGATTGACAGGACTGTGCTGATGGCTACACCAGATCAGGAGATTAGATTTACCTGGGGATGTGTATGTTATGTATATTACTGATTGACAGGACTGTGCTGATGGCTATACCAGATTAGGAGATGGGATTTACCTGGGGGTGTGTATGTAATGTATATTACTGATTGACAGGACTGTGCTGATGGCTACACCAGATCAGGAGATGAGATTTACCTGGGGATGTGTATGTTATGTATATTACTGATTGACAGGACTGTGCTGATGGCTACACCAGATCAGGAGATGAGATTTACCTGGGGATGTTTATTTTATGTATATAACTTCTTGACAGGACTGTGCTGATGGCTATACCAGATCAGGAAATGGGATTTACCTAGGGATGTGTATGTAATGTATATTACTGATTGACAGGACTGTGCTAATGGCTATACCAGATCAGAAGACGGGATTTACCTGGGGATGTTTATTTTATGTATATTACTTATTGACAGGACTGTGATGATGGCTATACCAGATCAGGAGACGGGATTTACCTGGGGATGTGTATGTAATGTATATTACTGATTGACAGGACTGTGCTAATGGCTATACCAGATCAGAAGACGGAATTTACCTGGGGATGTGTATGTTATGTATATTACTTATTGACAGGACTGTGATGATGGCTATACCAGATCAGGAGTCGGGATTTACCTGGGGATGTGTATGTAATGTATATTACTGATTGACAGGACTGTGCTGAAGGCTATACCAGATAAGAAGACGGGATTTACCTGGGGATGTGTATGTAATGTATATTACTGATTGACAGGACTGTGCTAATGGCTATACCAGATCAGAAGACGGGATTTACCTGGGGATGTGTATGTAATGTATATTACTGATTGACAGGACTGTGCTGAAGGCTATACCAGATAAGAAGACGGGATTTACCTGGAGATGTGTATGTAATGTATATTACTGATTGACAGGACTGTGCTGAAGGCTATACCAGATAAGAAGACGGTATTTACCTGAGGATGTGTATGTAATGTATATTACTGATTGACAGGACTGTGCTGAAGGCTATACCAGATAAGAAGACGGGATTTACCTGGGGATGTGTATGTTATGTATATTACTGATTGACAGGACTGTGATGATGGCTATACCAGATCAGGAGATGAGATTTACCTGGGGGTGTGTATGTAATGTATATTACTGATTGACAGGACTGTGCTGAAGGCTATACCAGATCAGGAGACGGGATTTACCTGGGGATGTGTATGTTATGTATATTACTGATTGACAGGACTGTGCTGAAGGCTATACCAGATCAGGAGATGAGATTTACCTGGGGATGTGTATGTAATGTATATTACTGATTGACAGGACTGTGCTGAAGGCTATACCAGATCAGGAGATGAGATTTACCTGGGGATGTGTATGTAATGTTTATTACTGATTGACAGGACTGTGCTGATGGCTATACCAGATCAGGAGATGGGATTCACCTGGGGATGTGTATGTTATGTATATTACTTCTTGACAGGACTGTGCTGATGGCTATACCAGATAAGGAGATGGGATTTACCTGGGGGTGTGTATGTAATGTATATTACTGATTGACAGGACTGTGCTGATGGCTACACCAGATCAGGAGATTAGATTTACCTGGGGATGTGTATGTTATGTATATTACTGATTGACAGGACTGTGCTGATGGCTATACCAGATTAGGAGATGGGATTTACTTGGGGGTGTGTATGTAATGTATATTACTGATTGACAGGACTGTGCTGATGGCTACACCAGATCAGGAGATGAGATTTACCTGGGGATGTGTATGTTATGTATATTACTGATTGACAGGACTGTGCTGATGGCTACACCAGATCAGGAGATGAGATTTACCTGGGGATGTTTATTTTATGTATATAACTTCTTGACAGGACTGTGCTGATGGCTATACCAGATCAGGAAATGGGATTTACCTAGGGATGTGTGCACCATGTGAGTGTAATGGACATTCTTCAAGCTGTGACCCAGATACAGGTGTCTGTCTGGTAAGTGGATGATAAATAAAACGTGCCACCCAAAAAACGGTTAATTGGAAAATATGTCTTAATCAAAATTAGGTCATGCAAATTTAGGTTAGTTAGATTTATTGCCATTGATATTTTCAAAAATTCTCATGGCTGCATTTACTTATGTATGGTTTTGATATATTATACAGAGAATCATAATTTTAACTACTCACAACAAGAAAATTGAACCATAGAACAAAACCAACATAACTGTTATTTAAGAATATTTTACAAATGAATGATGTAGATAAAAGAAAGAAATTTATGACCAAGTTGTTGCAGAAAACTAACAATATTGTTCTATTGGAAGATTTAAGCTTTCAAAACCATTTCACACAAGTAGAATAGTTGGTCAGTGTTAGGTCAGCTGATATATGTGAAAGGATTGTGATTTTTTTGGTGACCAACACCATGTAAGTTGACAAAACCCTGAGATAACTGCTGTAGGAAGTATCTTGACACACGGTCATTACAGGAATGTCAGCACAATACTGAAGGAGAAAGTTGTGAGCGATGTGCTGATGGTTACTATGGAGACGCGACTCGAGGTACCAGCAGTGACTGTAGAGTGTGCCCTTGTCCTCTGACCACTCCATCCAATCAGTGAGTGATGGATATGATCCACATGATTTTTGTATCAACCAATCAGTGAGTAGTGGGTGTAGCCAGTGTGGTTTCTGTATCAACCAATCAGTGAGTAGCTGGTGTGGCCAGTGTGGTTTCTGTATCAACCAATCAGTCAGTAATGGGTGTGACAAGTATGGTTTCTGTATCAATCAGTCAGTGACTTATAAAAAAAGTAAAGATATGAAATTAATAAGTCAAAATATGAATGTTTTTGCTATAAAGAAATAAAGCCATGCTGTAGAAACTATAGATTCATAAAGAGTGTCACCAGCTATGACAGATTAAATGCAAATATCCATCCAAAATCTTAACCAGATTGAACTCCTCTCAGATCAGTGTAACAGCCTGTGTTACATCTTACTCGATCGCAGATTCTCCAGGACCTGTCGTCTAGATCCAGATGGTCAGGTGACCTGCCTGAACTGTCAAGAAGGGTATACTGGTCGTCGTTGTGAGCGCTGTGCTGCTGGGTACGAGGGCAATCCTCTACAACCTGGAAGACCCTGTGTGAAGAAAGGTACACATTTTCAAATGATAGCCATATGTCATAGCTGTACATGAATCCATCACTTGGTGTTTTAAGAGTTTCATTTTCTGGTTTTGATACAAAGTTTAATCAGTTGTGATGGATGTTTTATTTGTTGTATTAAACATTGTCTAATCAGTGAGGCTGTGCATGGCAGGTAGTCTAGATAACTAAGGTGAAACACAGGGCAAGTAGCAAATATCAGTGAATGATAAATCCATGAGAAATAGCACAACTTAATATAAGGGAGCAAGTTAAGTTTGAATTGAAATAATCCTTGTGAGGTGACAACAGGACCTGTACATGATTTTCAAATGTGTGAAATCAAAGTTCTTTACAGATCAGTAAAAAATGGCAATTTTCAAGTGAATCAAATGCAGCATTGTGAGATCATGTTTTCACATTGATATATATATCCCAGGGTGATTGTCTGTCTGTGTATCTTCCTTAGATGCCTGTGACTGTGATCCACGAGGAACCAAACCAGACACTGCTTGTGATCCTAGAACTAGACAGTGTCAGTGCAAGGTCAGTCATATCAGTATCACAAGTCATTAAAACACAGCAGTTCATTTTACAAAACAGCTACAGATATTTTTACCACAGATATGTTATGGTAATGTATACACTAATCTGACCTTGTTTATCTTGGCATACAGCCAGCTGAAGTGACAACACCAGCACTAGGCTAAAAGTTCAGTATTTTTCATTTACATTTAGTTTTGCACTTCAAAGCTTCATTTTATCATTGTAGTATAATGACTTTTTATTATTTATGAAGATGGTCACATTTCACAAGGTGGTAGCTTTTTTGTCACAAGGGTAATTTTGACCATTTTTTTTTTAAATTTATTATTATTTAGTGGGGTTGATCTATCCCTAGGAGAAGTGTCAAGGCTCTAACTTCACCTTTTAGAGACAAGATAAAATATTAAACATAAAAATTTCTTATATATCATCTGTATTCTTATAACTTTAATGATTGTTTTTACCATGAAGCACTTTTTTCACAAAACATGAAATATCTCAGCAACCTCTTATGTTATAAACTCCAAATTTAAATAAAGTTAACATCTAATGCCCTTACATATATGTTACGTCTTTGTACTGACTCTCCTTCTGTGTTTTCTCAAGCAATATATCTTGACAAGATTTTCTTGAAAAATGTCTGCAGTGTACAAAATTACTGTGACCATGTTTGAACAATTACTGTGTCTCTATGAAGTGATCACATGATTTATTCAGTAGAACTGATAGCTTACAAATCAGGGTACATATACAACTTTAAATATATTGTAAAAACCATACAAATAATGTCATGGCAATAAATACTCTGATGGTGTGACTGCTTGGCAGAAACTGCTTTCACTCCAACACATGTAATGAAATCTACATGAATATATGCTTGTCTCTTATTTAGTCTGTAAAGACCTCATGCCTAAATTGTATCCCCACACAAAGTCGTGATAATATGGTTTCACGACGGTCCCGCCGCCGCCGCCGCCAAAAAACTTGTGAGCAGGATAACTAAAAAAATATTTCACTGATCTTTTTCAAACTTTACATTTGTATAGATATAGGTAAGGGGACGAAGCCTATTTAAAATGGGGTCATGAACTATGCTAGGAGAGTGACCTTGACCTTGAATAGGTCCATTTTTGCTGAAAATAACACAAATTCTTAAATATCTCGAGTAAGCTTGCATGGACTGGTCCAAAAATCAAGGTGACCGAAGATCTTGGATAGCCTTGTGATATACCGGAAACTGGTGGTGCCACCTATTATCCTTTTCTTGTTTTCACGCCTTTTAATACTCCCATAATTGCCACTTGAAAGTACTGTAAGCATTATAAGTCAAAAACTAATGGACAGATTTCTTTTAGAGATGGGTTATGGGATGAGGTCTATTTACATTTGGGTCATGACCTTTACCATGAGAGTGGCCTTGACCTTTAATGTGTCCATATTTGGTGAAAATCACACACCTCTTATGATATCTCCAGTGTTGATAGCCATATGGATTTCAAATCTGACTTATGTATGGCCACCACTAAAGTAAGAACCCTATAGGTTCTAGGGTCAAAGGTCAAGGTCACAGGACACATCTTTAAAAAGATTGTGGATGAATTTTCAGCCAAACAATTCATCTCAGATCTTTCATCTTGCACATATAGTTCACCTGCCAAGAGTGGAAGACCCCTATCAATTTTGAGGTCACAAGGTCAAAGGTGAAGGTCACAGGAGCCATCTGTCAAAAAATTAGTTTCTGGATGATAATTCCTGCTTTTATTGATGTATGGATTTCAAACTTGACTTGTATATGTCCCATTGGAAAAGCAAGACCCGAATTGATTTTGGGGTCATGAGGTCAAAGGTCAAGGTCACAGGACACATCTTAAAAAAAAAGTGGATGCATTTTCAGCCAAACATTTCATCTCAGATCTTTCATCTTGCACATGTAGTTCACCTGCCAAGAGAGGAAGACCCCTATCAGTTTTGAGGTCACAAGGTCAAAGGTGAAGGTCACAGGAGCCATCTGTCCAAAAATTTGTTTCTGGATGATAATTCCTGCTTTTATTGATGTATAGATTTCAAACTTGACTTGTATATATCCCATTGGAAAAGCAAGACCCGAATTGATTTTGGGGTCACAGGACACATCTTTTAAAAGATCAAGGTCACAGGACCAACATCTTCAAAAAGATTGTTGATTGATAGATGGAAGAAAACAATAATTGCTAGCCAAGTGTCAGTATATGCTGCTAAAAATGGGGGCCTATTCTTAAAGGGGGGGGGGGCCTACTATGTCTGGGGATACTCTGGCTCCTACGTGCCAAGAAATGTCTAGTTTCTTTCTGGAAATGATTTTGGTGACTACCAAGTATTTTGTATCATTTTTGGAACAAATATGGATGTAAAAATGCTATTTATAGGGCTATTAGTATGTACTAATTTATCTGCCCATTACATTTTAGATCACCATTTTCTAGACATCTTTTGTGGTAAAAAGAGCGTTACATATTGTTCACCTAAATTAAGAGTGAAAACTTTTCCAGTGGGTTATGATATAAGGTAAAAACTTGCTTGTCATTTTAAAGTACTGTTCAGGAGCATTTACTTAAAGACCTTTAAATTTCTTACAGTTACATATTCCATCTTTTCTAAAATAAACAATCAAATAAATATGTCACTTTGAAAAAGTTAAACGGGACAACATAACTTCTTTCATAAACTTACCCATCAACTTCCACAAAACCCACACAAATTGCTCAGTTCTACATCAGAAGTAGGCTTGACACCTCCAGCAGGTAAAAAGCTCCAAGTAATGTTTTAAAATGACAGGCAAAATGTGCTTAGGTAAGCTTCCAAGAAAAAAATACACATCAGCATGTGACACGGGACATGCCAAAATGGCATCAACTGCAGGGACATTTTGTTTCATATAACTGAGACTTTAGTAATTAGAAAACAAATAATGGTACACTTGATTAGGACATGTTCTAAGCTTTCAGATGTTACAAAGATCATGCCTGTAGGGGTTCTGAGGCCATCACAGTGGAGATTTAAGTAACTTTAAGTACAGCTTGCTTCGAAAAGCTACCACCTTCTGAAATGTGACCAGATACCTTAATGTTAATCTGTAAAACATTCAGCAAGTGACCATTACATCCCATACCTGAATGGAAGATATGCTGTTAAATAGCTGGACTTAAATGTGTTCACATGATGAATTTGACTGTTATCCAGACCAATGTGCAGGGAGTGCGATGTGACAGGTGTGCCGATGGTTCATTTAACCTTGATGAGAACAATGTTGATGGTTGTACCAAATGTTGGTGCTCCGGTCACTCTACACAGTGCCAGGGATCAGGCTACTACAAAGACTCAGTAAGTATATCTGACACGGTTGGTCTTACTGTACTTCCCCAGTGACAACAGCTATACCAAGTGTTGGTTCTCCAGTCACTCTACACAGTGCCAGGGATCAGGCTACTACAAGGAATCAGTAAGTATATCTGACATGGTTGGTCTCACTGTACTATCCCAGCGTCAACAACTATACCAAATGTTGGTGCTCCGGTCTCTCTACACAGTGCCAGGGATCAGGCTACTACAAAGACTCAGTAAGTATATCTGACACGGTTGGTCTCACTGTACTATCCCATTGTTAACAACTATACCAAGTGTTAGTTCTCCGGTCACTCTACACAGTGCCAGGGATCAGGCTACTACAAGGACTCAGTAAGTATATCTGACATGGTTGGTCTCACTGTACTTCCCCAGTGTCAACAGCTTTACCAAATGTTGGTGCTCCGGTCACCCTACACAGTGCCAGGGATCAGGCTACTACAAAGACTCAGTAAGTATATCTGACATGTTTGGTCTCAATGTACTTCCCCAGTGTCAACAACTATACCAAATGTTGGTGCTCCAGTCACTGTACACAGTGCCAGGAATCAGGCTACTCTAAGGACTCTGGCATGGTTAGTGTAGCTGACCTTCAGAATTAATGTTTTCATTATTTGCAAGTTTGCAGATGATTTTTAAAAAAAGTTATGCCTGGCTAATTTTGAAATCAGAATTTAACATTTGATTCATCAGTTGATTATCGTTACAATATTAATATCTTTATGAAATTAGGAGTCTGAAAAATTAACTTGACTAGCTTTAATAGAAGAAGTTCTGCAGCATCTTGATGAAATCAATAAGACGGTTGAATGTTACTGAATAAACCCTAAAATACCTTTGTGATACAGAGGTAGGAGGTTATTTATCTATATATTTATATATATTTTCATATGTAGTATAAATCAAAACACATGTACACATGTATAAAATAACTGTGATTTTGGAATCCTGATTGCTTCTATAGCACTAAAATTTTCCATGGAATAATTCAGCCACATAGCTTTCTGCTTTGTGATGCTACGTGTCAGTCTCACCATTACTTGTCATGGAGTTGTCTTGTTACAGATAGTCCCTGTCTACATCTCTGATGGCACTCACAACTTTGCCATGACAACGCGCAGCAGGACGGACTTCATCACAGACGGGTTTACTGTCAACACAAGGAGAAAGGAGATCAAGTTTGAAGACCTGACCAGTGTCCAGCAGGACAGGCGCACCTTATTCTTCAACCTACCCCCAAGATTCAGGGGAAACCAGGTGAGGAAACAATAAAAACAAGACAGAGATTCAATGAAAACCAAGTGGGAACACGATAAGACCAAGATTCAGGGGAAATTAGATGGGAAACAATAAAACAAGTCAGAGATTCATGGAAATCCAAGTGGGAAAACGATTAAACATTTAGGAAAAATTATATGGGGAAACAATAAAACAAGACAGAGATTCATTAAAACCAAGTGTGAAAACAATTAAACCAAAATTCAGGGGAAGCCAAGTGAGGAAACAATAAAAAAAAGACATAGATTCATGGAATACCAAGTGGGAAAAGATTAAACTAAGATTCAGGGGAAATTAGGTGGAGAAACAATAAAACAAGACAGAGTTTCGTGGAAAACCAAGTGGGAAAACTATTAAACAAAAATTCAGGGGAAACCAGGTGAGGAAACAATAAAAACAAGACAGAGATTCATGGAAAACCAAGTGGGAAAAGGATTAAACTTAGATTCAGGGGAAATTAGGTGGAGAAACAATAAAACAAGACAGAAATTCATGGAAAACCAAGTGGGAAAACTATTTAAACAAAATTCAGGGGAAACCAGGTGAGGAAACAATAAAAACAAGACAGAGATTCATGGAAAACCAAGTGGGGGAAAAGGATTAAACTAAGATTCAGGGGAAATTAGGTGGAGAAACAATAAAACAAGACAGAAATTCATGGAAAACCAAGTGGGAAAACTATTAAAACAAAATTCAGGGGAAACCAGGTGAGGAAACAATAAAAACAAGACAGAGATTCATGGAAAACCAAGTGGGAAAATGATTAAACTAAGATTCTGGGGAAATTAGGTAGGGAAACAATGAAACAAGACAGAGATTCATGGAAAATTAAGTGGGAAAACAATTAAACAAAAATTAAGGGGAAACCAGGTGGGGAAACAAATAACACAAGACCAAAATTCAGGGGAAACCAGATGGGAAACATTAAAAACAAGACCAAGATTCAGTGGAAACTATTGGGGAGAAATCTAAACAAGAGCAAGATTTCTGGTGAACCATATGAGAAACAATAAAAACAAGGCAAATTATAAGGGAATCCAATTGGGAAACAATCAAACAAGACAAAGATTTATGGAATCTTGGTGGGAAATAATAAAAAAACAAGATGCATATTAAGGGGAACCAAGTGGAAAAGAATAAAAACAAGATCCAAATTCAGGGGAACCTGCAGTTTGGAAAAAAAAGATCAGAACCAATAGTCAGGGGAATATTGCTTCTTTCACTGTTAAAAAATTTAATCTTTACTCAATATGTGTACAGGAAAAAACATATATTCCACTCAATAAAGGTATCCAAACAAGACCAAAATGACATGAACAATTGCAGATATCAGATGACCTTTATCTTTTCACATATGGTTGTACTTGTGATTAATTTCCTGACAGTTCTTTGGGGATTCTTTTCTAGTGTATGCTTTCTTATATGTTACCGGCCTTGACGTTTGTTTAATATAACTCATATGACTGTTGTATTGCACAGCTGGCTTCTTATGGTGGATCCCTCACGTATCAGGTGTCATTCACAAAGTCAGACGATGAAGGCCGTGCTTACCGGGATGTTGATGTGGAACTTATTGTAAGTAAATCAGCTAGACTATTTATTAATTATTTCTCTGTCTGTCAAATGGACTGTATTGTCAGTTTAATTAAGATGAAGCCATATTGCAGTGTAGGGATGTGATAATGAAGGCCAATGGAATTTGATGTATTGCAGTTTACTGGATGAACTCAATTCAGAACTAGTGCCTTGATTATTATAATGATGACCTCTCTCCTTAAAATTCACACACACATTATCTGTTGATTTCCCTCAGGTTTTTAACAGGTTATTAACTTTAGATTATATCTAAAATTCTAGTGTCAGTTTAATTATGTATAAGTTAAATTGTGAAATAAGGATATATCTCCTCTACTTAAGAATCATATTAATTATATTTAAAGTCATTATTATATGTTTATTATTTTGTTTTCTCTATATTATGAATAGTGTAACTTTTAGTTTCTTATTGCACGGTGTCTGCACCATACAAGCTACTATATTTATGTCTCCTTCCCCTCCAGGGGAGACATGTTGTTTTCAGTGCCATCGTTGTCTGTAGGATATCTTGTGGAGGTTATAACTTTTGAAGGGCTGCATATTTCCCTCCGAAATTTAAAACACTGTTGATTCCCATCAAAATCTCAGAGGAGTTTGAAACTGGGTGACCTTGACTTTCATTTTCAGGGTTAAATCTGGCCAAATGTTAAATTTTTGTAGGATATCTTGTGAACACGATAACGTTTGAAGGGCTGCATATTTTCCTCTGTAATTTAAAAAGCAGATTGTTCCTACAGTGACCTAGACCTCCATCCTCAAGGTCAAATCCAAATTTGAAAATTATTTTGAAGCCGATAACTTTTGAAATGTTTCACATTTTGTCCTCAAATTTGGTACCCTGATTTTCCTTACAATGTTCTTGTATGAGTTTGAAAACCAGTGACTTTGACCTTATTCTTCAAGGTCAAATCTGCTGAAATGTAAAATTTTTGGGTAATTTTGTAAACATGATAACTTTTTAAGGGCTGCATATTTTCCACCGAAATTGTACATACTAATGGTTCCTAATGAAATCTCAGATGACTTCAAAACCCAGTTACCTTGACCTCCATCTTTTGTTACAGGGTTATGAGAGAGGGGAGGTGAGGCTGTACTTGTTATTACCTGTATAGTGAATGTTACCTGTTGTTACAGGGTAATGTGAGAGGGGAGGAGGTGAGGCTGTAGTTGTTATTACCTGTACTATGAATGTTACCTGTTGTTACAGGGTAATGTGAGAGGGGAGGAGATGAGGCTGTACTTGTTATTACCTGTACTATGAATGTTACCTGTTGTTACAGGGTAATGTGAGGGGGGAGGAGATGAGGCTGTACTTGTTATTACCTGTACTATGAATGTTACCTGTTGTTACAGGGTAATGTGAGAGGGGAGGAGGTGAGGCTGTACTTGTTATTACCTGTACTATGAATGTTACCTGTTGTTACAGGGTAATGTGAGAGGGGAGGAGGTGAGGCTGTACTTGTTATTACCTGTACTATGAATGTCACCTGTTGTTACAGGGTAATGTGAGAGGGGAGGAGGTGAGGCTGTACTTGTTATTACCTGTACTATGAATGTTACCTGTTGTTACAGGGTAATGTGAGAGGGGAGGAGATGAGGCTGTACTTGTTATTACCTGTACTATGAATGTTACCTGTTGTTACAGGGTAATGTGAGGGGGGAGGAGATGAGGCTGTACTTGTTATTACCTGTACTATGAATGTTACCTGTTGTTACAGGGTAATGTGAGAGGGGAGGAGCTGAGGCTGTACTTGTTATTACCTGTACTATGAATGTTACCTGTTGTTACAGGGTAATGTGAGAGGGGAGGAAGTGAGGCTGTACTACCTGTATCCTGGTGAGATGCAGCCTGACACGACCAACAGAGTGAACATCCTCATGACAGAGGTAAGTATTACCAGAGCTCTGACATCCAGGTTACAGCTTTACAAGCTGCTGCCTCTACCGTTCTACATCCAGGTATTATTTGTCTGTGTAGACAGCTATTTCTAACTGTTCATAATTAATTTTCAGGTACACCTAAGAGGCAGATAATAAACAAACAAACTTTCATGATAAAAAAATAATCCCTATGGAGTTACACATGTAAAATAAGAGATGTTCTTGTTTTGAAAAAAAACTCTGAATAAATTTGCTGACCAATCAAGGCCACCAACCAGTAGAAGTATCTTGCATTGTTTTGAATGATGTAGGTCATTTTTATCCTCTTACCTTTCAGATTAGTATGTTTTGATTAAACATATATGCAATACAGTTATATTTTGTTCATGTGAAATCATGAAATTAAGAAATGGAGAACTGGTTCTAATTTTCATACCTTACCATATTTTCAGATATACATATCAAGATTTGGTGTATGAACATAAAAATAGATGTAAGTTGAATAGACTTTTTGATTTATGAACTGAGAGTTGATTGATGTACTGACAGTATATCTATAAACAGACTTGATTGATGGATGGACAGACATTTGACGAATGAACACATAGCTGATTGATGGTAAGACAGACATTTGATTGATGGACAGAGAGTTGATTGATGAACAGACAGTTGACTGATGGAGAGACATTTGATTGATGGACAGACAGTTGATTGATGAACAGACAGTTTACTGATGGAGAGACATTTGATTGATGGACAGACATTTGATTGATGGACAGACAGTTGACTGATGGAGAGACATTTGATTGATGGACAGACATTTGATTGATGGACAGACATTTGATTGATAGAAAGACAGACAGTTGATTGATGGATAGAGAAAACTTTGATTGATGGATAGACAAACAGATGATGGATGGACAGACATTTGATTGATGGACAGTCTGTTAGTTGTTAAACTTTTATTAGGTTGTATTGATCAAAATGAAGTGTAACTTGACATTGCACTTATATTTGTGGGGTTAGGCATCCTTCCAGTCAGGCCGCGGTGGACAGGTGACCAGAGCTTTGTTTATGGAGGTCCTATCAAACATTGTGGCTTTGATGGTACGAGCCACGTATCAGACCAGGATGGCGTCTGCCAGCATTTCGCGTCTCAGCTTGGACACAGCTGTACCAGAGGACACTGGGCTCGGAACTGTCATGTCCGTGGAGTATTGTCGCTGTCCCCCTGGCTATACCGGTCTCTCATGCGAGGTAAATTGTCACTCCTGAAGCATTGTCAGGTGTGGCCATCATTCATTCAGTTTCATACTTCCAGCTTGCACAGTACTGTGTCAACAATTCAGACTGCTTAGGCCAAAATAAAAAAAAAAGGTGCACTGCTATGGTTCTCAGGTAGCTAGATGGAACCAGCTACCTGTTCATTTCGAAATTATATAGTAAATAAAAATAATTAAGGTTTAACATAAAAAGCGTTTACAAAATAAAACAGATTCCAAATTGATTGAGAATGTACTGTGTTATTTTTTTTTTAATTGTTGGCTCTGCTGTTACCCACAGAACAACCTTGCAAGCAGGATTGCTCACAGCATATATATATAAAATTCAGGGAATTTTTAATGGCTATGGTGACTGTAATTGATTCTCCGGCAGGAAGGCATTGGCATCCCTTGCCTCATGAGCCAGCATTCAATAATTTCATTCTACATTTCCCTTTTACTTCTCAGTTGAGGTTGTGTTGTGTTTGAAGGTTTAATCTTGTTTTCCTTTGATTTTTCTCCACACGTGTAGGTTGATGATGCAGAGAATGGTTACACAAAATATATGGCCCAAACCATTAATGACAGACCAACTGTTTCTAAGCAGTAATACACAAGTAATGTATAATTCTAATAAAACATGAATCTGCACAGGTAACAAACTACAAAGGCAGAACACAGTGCAGTTACTTTGATCATTTGAAGCCATATGTTGTTATTGTGTGATAAAATCATACACATTGATATGTGTTTGATATCAGTGTGTAAGGTTCTATTAAGATGACATTATCAATTCCAAAATTCTAGTTTCAGTTTACTTTGCTTTCTGTACCATTTCAGATACAATTTTCAAATAAGGATTTGGTTTGGGTAAGCAGTAAAATGATGTTTTTGAGCCCAAATTTGAATTTGGTGGGATTGTTTTTCCCTAAAAAACAGCTAAAATTCAGGATGAAACAAAGAAAAGTCATTACATATTTTTCACAATTGGCCATAATCCTGACATTGAAAGTGAGCTTAACCTTGTGTTTATCCATTTCTTTTGAACTCCAAATTTCACATTTCACACAGTTGGCCCCTAGACCTGCATGTGGCTATGGATCTTGCACAATTGTATTACCTTTCTAAAGGTTTGGGGTACTTTGGTTTCTTCTTCATTGCTGCACTGCTACAGACAGCCCCTGTGAGGAAGATAACCAAATAAATATCTGCTAATAGATCTGCAGAATTATCATCTGCAATTCTGCATATATAGATACTACTAAGAGGACAAAGCTTTTTTTAAATGGGTCATGACCTTTACTATAAAAAGTTCAGGAGAAAATCATGCAAACATCAGATATAGGTTGATGGATTGCCCTGAAAATCTGTATAACAGTTGACACAAGACTTGTTTACAAGATCCAACTACAGTAGTAGTTGCCAATTTCTGGGGATAATTTGGATCACCAATGCAAAAAATTTCCAGTAATAGTGTGTCTTAATTTAACTTTTCTGTGTCCATTGATTTTTGTAGTTAAAATGAAGACATTTGTGTTTTATCTGTTTTCTTATAATATACTTTTCTGTGTTTTGGTGTATACATGAACTTTACTGTGGGAACATCCACTTGCTTACATTTATATACATACAACATAATCATCATAATGAATAACCTAAGCTGATTGTGTGTATTTCTGACAGAAATGCTCGTCTGGATACACAGAGACCCGGGACCCAGCGACAGGCAGACTGGTGTGTGCTCGCTGCTTCTGTAATGGACATGCCACATCATGTGATGAGAGCACTGGAGCATGTCTTGTGAGTATAAAAAAGTAATCTGATTATTGTGTAATAATGGCTCTAACAGAGGGCAAATATATTTCTGGATCATGTCTGTTTCAAAGCTTTCCCTCTGAGTGTCACCTGTATCATGTCTATATTAAAACCTCTCCCTTGGAGTTTCACCAGGATCATGTCTAAATTCAAAGATTTCCCTTTGATGTTTCACCTGGATCATTGCTAAATTCAAAGATTTCACTTTGATGTTTCACATGGATCATGTCTATATTCAAAGATTTCCCTTTGAGTTTCACCTGGATCATGTCCTTATTCAAAGATTTCCCTTTGAGTGTCACCTTGATCATGTCTATATTCAAAGATTTCCCTTTGATTTACACCTTTAACATGTCTCTATTCAAAGATTTCCCTTTGAGTTTCACATGAATCATGTCTATATTCAAAGCTTTCCCTTTGAGTTTCACCTGGATCATGTCTACTTTCAAAGATTTCCCTTTGAGTTTCACCTGGATCATGTCTATATTCAAAGATTTCCCTTTGAGTTTCACATGGATCATGTCTATATTCAAGGATTTCCCTTTGAGTTTCACATGGATCATGTCTATATTCAAAGATTTCCCTTTTAGTTTCACCTGGATCATGTCTATATTCAAAGATTTCCCTTTGAGTTTCACATGGATCATGTCTATATTCAAAGATTTCCCTTTGAGTTTCACATGTATCATGTCTGTATTCAAAGATTTCCCTTTGAGTTTCACATGGATCATGTCTATATTCAAAGATTTCCCTTTGAGTTTCACCTTGATCATGTCTATATTCAAAACTTTCCCTTTGAGTTTCACCTGGATCATGTCTATATTCAATGATTTCCCTTTGAGTGTCACCTGGATCATGTCTATGTGTCATCTGGATCAAACCTTTCCCTCAGTGTATGATATCCTCTGCCAGCTTTTTATGCCTTTAGCCTAATGTGTTTTCAAATATCCTGTTCTGGCTGGGATCTCTCTGTCTCTTTCTCTCTGTGTCTCTATCTCTCTCTCTCTCTCTCTCTCTCTCTCTCTCTCTCTCTCGCTCTCTCTCCGTGTTAACTGGATGCCATCAGAAGCCTTTTTGTTTTCTAGCCATCTCTTATCTCATAAGGAGTCTCTTTTCACACTCGTCATCACGGTATCCTCTGATTTCTAGGACTGTAGACACAACACAAAAGGAGACCGCTGTGAGATCTGTGCTGATGGTTACTTCGGTGATGCAACTGGTGGCACATCAGATGACTGCCGAAGATGTCCATGTCCACTGACCACACCGGCTGGACAGTAAGATATCAGCTATTATTAGGTTTAATGAGTATCCTGTAAAACTTTGTACTTTTAAATAGTTTTGACTTTCTATGATATAAGGTAAGATGAAAAAATCTTATTAATACATTCATGTAAGAACAGTTTAGTACAATTTATAAAGGCTCTGACAGAGATTGTGAATTGAAAGAAAAGTGTTAAACAAATATGATAAAATGAGATCAGAAACTGATAATGCCGTTCACACATGCTAGATGTGTATAAACATTAAACAACTGACTGACATTTCAAAACTTTACAACTGACTGAACTGTAATTAGTATTGAGAATAGATGTGTGCATAAACAACTGACTGAACTGTAATTAGTATTGAGAATAGATGTGTGCATAAACAACTGACTGAACTGTAATTAGTATTGAGAATAGATGTGAGCATAAACAACTGACTGAACTGTAATTAGTTTTGAGAATAGATGTGAGCATAAACAACTGATTGAACTGTAATAAGTATTGAGAATAGATTATACACAATTTAAAGAAAACGTACATGAATTTGAACTGTGAACCTATGTACCACTTGACAGGTGACTGTAGTGGCTGAGATGGGTTATCCTTGAGCTATTTTAACTCTGACTGTATGGCTGAATAATTACATAATTTTTAATTTCAAGTAAAATATTCTAATAAAAGTATATATATATACATTTTTTACTGTGAGATTTTAGGTATATCACAGATGATTTTGAATGAAATGACTTTTTAGCTCTGCTGACTTTCAGTCATGCTGAGCTATTGCGATTGGTCTTTCTCCTACGTCCTTCTGTCAAACCAATTGTCTGTCTGACTGCCAGCAGGGCACAAATCATAACCCTTAAACTTGGAAATTTCTGACTTAATATCCAGGGAGGTCTTGGTTTAAACCACATACAGGCCTCCCATATCACCCTTTTTTTCGAGAATTTACTGAAAAATACAAAAATTTCTCTTTTTAGTGAACCTGTGAGCGTGTGCGATGGTGTGGCATAGTCCATCAGCTGTCGTCCATACATTAACACATATTATCTCAAAAACATCAGAAGCTAGCATCACTAAATTTTATGCAAAAATTCAGTCATCAAAAAACTCTGTTTGAATGAGGTTATTATTTGGCTATCTGGATTGACTTTACAGGGACATTTTTGACTTTACATGTATTTTTATTGAAAAAGCTAAAAAAAACTTTAAGAAAAAATTTTTTAGTGTGATGTAGTGCATATTTTTCCCCTCAAATTGATTCACAGATTGTTCCAATCAGTATTGCAGATGACTGATGACTAATGAATACATTGAATTTTTAGGTGTAACCTGCAGACTAAAAAAACTACTAACTCTTTTCCCTCAAATTTGGCACACTAGTGTGACCTTTACATCTGTTATGACAGCTGATGACTTGTACTTTTGTTATTACATGTGATGACCTATACTACTATTATGACGTGATGACTTGTACTTCTATTGTGACATGTGATGACCTGTACTTCTATTATGACAAGTTATGACCTATACTTCTGTTATGACATGTTATGACCTATACTTCTATTATGACATGTTATGACCTATACTTCTATTATGATATATGATGACCTATACTTCTATTATAACATGTGATGACCTGTACTTCTATTATAACATGTGATGACCTGTACTTCTATTATAACATGTGATGACCTGTATTTCTATTATAACATGTGATGACCTATACTTCTATTATAACATGTGATGACCTGTACTTCTATTATGACATGTTATGACCTATACTTCTATTATAACATGTGATGACCTGTACTTCTATTATAACATGTGATGACCTATACTTCTATTATAACATGTGATGACCTGTACTTCTATTATGACATGTTATGACCTATACTTTTATTATGACATGTGATGACCTGTACTTCTATTAAGACATGTTATGACTTATACTTCTATTATGACATGTGATAACATGTACTCCTATTATGACATGTGATGACATGTACTTCAGGACTGAAAAAAATTTGTCACTGATCTTCTCTGTTGCAGGCGTTCACCAACTTGTATCCTGGATCGTGATGGCTTGGTCACATGCACGCAGTGTGCCAGAGGATATACAGGTCGTAACTGCGGTTCGTAAGTAATTCAATTGCAAATATTGAAAAAATATATATATATATTTTTATGCCCCCGCCACAAAGTGGCCGGGGCATATAGTTTTACCCATGTCCGTCATTCTGTCCTTTCGTCATTCCGAAATCAAACAGTTGTACAGACTTTTTTGGCAATGCCTGCAGATATTGGCCTGATTTTTTGTGTATGGGCAGATAACGACCAGTTACAGATCTAGTTTATGTTTCGTCCCGGTTGACCTACTTTTGACCATTTTACGGCTCCTAAACTTAGAAAATTTCATGAAAAATAGAAATTTTCATGACAAATACACATGTACAGACTTTTTTCGCAATGCCTGCAGATATTGGCCTGATTTTTGGTGTGTGGGCAGATATTGACCAGTTACAGATTGAGATCGTGTTTTGTCTCGGTTGACCTACTTTTGACCCTTTGACGATACCCTAACATAGAAAATTTCATGAAAAATACAAATTTTCATGACAAGTGCACATGTACAGACTTTTTTTCGCAGTGGCTGCAGATATGGACCTGATTTTTGGTGTGTGGGCATATAATGACCAGTTACAGATTGAGTTCGCGTTTCATCCCAGTTGACATACTTTTGACCATTTGACTCCTCCTGAACATAGAAAATTTCATGAAAAATAGAAATTTTCATAACAAATGCATATGTACAGATTTTTTTTTGCAATGCCTGCAGATACCACCCTGATTTTTTATTAGTGGGCAGATAATGACCAGGTACAGATCGAGTTCACGTTTCGTCCCAGTTGACCTACTTTTGATTGTTTTACAGCTCCTAAACACAGAAAATTTCATGAAAAATATAAATTTTCATGTCAAAAGTACATGTACAGCTGTTTTTAGCCCTCAGCTCATAGGCTGATGGGCTATTGTCATCACCCAAGCTGTCCGTCTGTCTGTCCGTCTGGCATCCGGATGGGTGACCTTGACCCATTTTTAGGGAACCTGTGAGCTTATGCAATGGTGCGGCGGCATCCGTCGTGTGTCGTGCATTGTACGTCATGCGCGTCTGTACGTTAACCATAGCTATCTCAAAAACTGCAGAAGCTAGCATCACCAAAATTTTTTCAAATAATTAGTCATCTGAAAAACTCTATCAGATTTTGTTTATTTTTTTTCTAACTGCATTTTCTTAGATTTTATAGGGGAAAAGCTAAAAAAGCTTTAAAAATCTTCTCCGAAACTGTCCAGCCAAATTGTCCAAGATTTCACAGAAATGATCCCTGGAACAATCTCTCTCAAGTTTGTTCGAATGGTTCCAGTTTGGAGATTTTTGGCCGAGTTACATGAGGTTAAACTTAGTCATCTGTCCAAAAAAGCACACTAAAATTAAAATCTCAGAAACAGCTAGAGCTATAATCACCAAATTTTATACCGATGTTTGTCACATATGTCAGATCTGAAATTGAGGTATTGGTGGCGCCACGTACATTGATGTGTTTTTTTACTAGCGAAAATGTAATTAAAACTCTTCTAGCTTATACCCTGATTTATGATGAAACTGTTAAGCTGAATGGTTTAAACATTACAAGAATTATTCTATGGTAGGGTTCTGCCAGTTTTATAAGAATAGATTGGGTAAATACAGCTTTAATAAAGCATTGTAGCCAATTGAAAAAGGCTTTCTGTGTTTAGAAACAGATTTGACAAGATGCTGAGTTTCAGCAACCAAGTCAAGAGGTCACTCAGTACAAACAGGTGGGGTCCAGACATCACTATGGCAACTGACCTGGCTCTGGGGGGGTGTCTAGACAATGTGTCTAGATGTCTAGACACTGCGTCTAGGCGTCTAGACACAATGTATAGTGCAGAATTCCCAGATTATTGGAACTATATCTTTCAGAAAAAAACTTGGTTTACATTATAAGCGAATTGGATTTATCATCAGGTCACATGTGAACTGCTGCGCCCTCATTTTTTGTTGACCTGTGACCTTTCCTTGCTGCCCAGTGTCCATTTGTGCGTCTGTTTCCACACATAAACCCACACATCTCCAGAACCGTTTGACCAATCAGGAAAAAATTTTTACACAAATGTAGCCCTGGGATAGCTTTATAACATACACAAAAAAAGGTGGCGCCACCTGCAACCATTTTTGCACAGCGTCCATCTGTTCATCTGCCTTGGGTTAAAATAACTCATATCTCTGCAGTGGGTTGACTAATTCACCTAAAATTCGGCATGCGTATACATCCTAGATAGCTTTCTTGATTTTATGACAGGTGGCACCGCCTACATTCACGTTAACGCTGCAGACATCCAAGCTCATATCTCGGGAACGGTTTGACTGATCAGGAAAAAATTTTTTTACACAAATGTCGCCCTTGGATAGCTTTATAACATACACAAAAATGGTGGTGCCACCTGCAGCCATTTTTGCACTGCGTCCATCTGTTTGTCTGCCGTAGATTAAAATCACTCATATCTCTGCAGTGGTTTGACTAATTCACCTGAAAATTGGCATGCGTATACATTCTAGATAGCTTTCTTGATTTTATGACAGGTGGTGCCACCTACCTTCACATTCACGCTGCAGACATCCAAGCTCATATCTCAGGAACCGTTCGACCAATCAGGAAAAAAAATTTACACAAATGTAGCCCTGGATAGCTTTATAACATACACAAAAATGGTGGGGTCACCTGCAGCAATTTTTGCACTGCGTCCATCTGTTTGTCTGCCTTAGGTTAAAATCACTTGTATCTCTGCAGTGGTTTGACTTTTCCACATAAAATTTTGCATGTGTATACAGCCCATACGAAATGACAAGCAAGATTTATGCCAGATTTATGCCAGAAATTATGAAGGAAATTATGCCAGATCTTGCTTAAATTTTATGCAAGATTTATGTCAGAAATAGAGGCGAATTATGTAAATGAGCTTAAGCAAGATCTTGCTTAATACAAAATCTTGCTTAAATATTTACGCAAGAAAAGGTCATTAAGCAAGATTTATGTCAGAAATAGAGGCGAATTATTTAAATGAGCTAAGCTAGATCTTGCTTAATAAAATCTTGCTTAAATATTAAGCAAGAAAAGGTCATTAAGCAAGAATTATGTCAGAAATAGAGGCGAATTATTTAAATGAACTAAGCAAGATTTTGCTTAATAAAATCTTGCTTAAATAAGCAAGAAAATTTCACTATGCAAGATTTTTTTCTTGCTAAATATGAAATCTTGCTTAAACACAAAATCTTGCTTAAAATTATCCAAGATTTGCATTATGCAAGATATGCAGCATGCATTTCTTGCATATATTTTAGCAAAATTTTTAGCTGCCTCTTTTAACCTGGCCCAAATCTTCCAAAATTAACAAAAAGTTCAGCAAATATTAAGTGTAACACAAAGAGAAATATAAACTGCTCTGCACAATGAATATTATCTAATTGAGGCACACTTTTACAAAGCAAGTAATTATCAACGGAACTTCCAGTACATTTCCTCACCAAAACAAAAACAATTTCAATAATCTTGATATATTACCAAGTATTTATTGAACAAACCAAAGCATGTCATAACCAGCACATTGAACCACTCTTGAGGTATGAGCAATTTTCAACCAAAGCAAATACACAGATGCTTGCCTTGCAAAAAGATTGCATTTGCCGCCACCCAGTATTGAGTGCAAGATGGAGGTATCCAAGATCTACTGACATGCATAATATAAGGCTAATACGACAAACCATTCCTGAGAAAAGGACATACACTTATTCTTCAAAAACAGTATGGCAGATGGTGTCACTTGCCTGGTCTCAGTATAGAGAAAACTTCAAGATTGATGCACATGCCAAATTCCAGACCAATACATTGAATCACTCCTGAGATATGATTTTAACCAAAAGCAAATGCTCAGATGGACCAGACATTGAAACAATTGCAGATGGCCCACCAGACTTAGTTACGATATGCATTTATGTAAAAAAAAAGCTTGTTCCTTATATGCCCACTTTCAAAAATATGACTCAGTACTGCCAAATACAATATTTACTTTCCTAAAGCATGTCAATACATACAACCACTGCTGAGATATGGTCTATTATAACTAAAATCTCTGTAATAATAATTTGCCTCAGAAAGCATCAGATGCTGCCAAATGCAATATTTAGTTTCCTAACCATCTCAATATATACCACTGCTAAGATATGCTCCGTTATCATTATTATAATCATTTGGCTCAGAAATCATCAATATTTAGTTTCCTAAACCATCTCAATACATACAACCACTGTTGAGATGTGGTCTGTTATCACTGTTATAATCATTTGGCTCAGAAATCATCCAATATTTAGTTTCCTTAACCATCTCAATACATACAACCACTGCTGACTAGTGCTGAGATATGGTCTGTTATCACTGTTATAATCATTTGGCTCAGAAATCATCCAATACTGTGGTTGGCTTCATATTCGCGTGGCTGAAATTTCGCGATTTTTCAATTTTTAATGTTTCGCGAGGGTTTCATTTTTGCGATCTCACCAGAACCATAATATTTGGTAAAGCCATACCTATGTGTGTTATAAAATGAGAATAAGTCATGAGTTTGTTATATTTTTTCTCATATAACGATGGGCCCGAACACAAAGCACAGGTAGTTTAGTTCAAATTAAGGGGAACGTTTTCCCTATACCTGCATGGATGTAACTTATTATAACAATTCTCATTGTTCTAATCTATTCCCATACAAATACTGGCTACATTAAATAAGAAGGACGTACTCCATTGACCAATTATTCTCGAGGGTTTCATTTTCGCGATTATTTCCCATTCGCGAATATCGCGAAATTAAAATCATCGCGAACAAAAAGGCAACCACAGTATTCAGTTTCCTAAACCATCTCCATACACACAACTACTGCTGAGATATGTTCTGTTATCACTATTATAATCTGCCTCAGAAATCATCAAATGCTGCAAAATGTAATTTTTGTGTTTCCTAAACCATCTCAATACATACAACCACTGCTTAGAAATGGTCTGTTAATAAATATTATAATCATTTGGCTCAGAAATCATCCAATGCTGCCAAATGTAATATTTATTTTCCTAAACCATCTCAATACATGACTCCAAATTTGAAGCAACAGAGATACCAATTAAAATCTTCATAAATGTGCAATTTTCACAAAAAAACAAAACAAAAAAAAACATATCTACAGACAGATTAAACAAGCAAAATTCCAGGCCGAGACACCAACTGACTACTGTGAAAAAGTACATTGCTGTATTCTATAAACCTGGTAACACCACCTGCCTTGTCTAAAACATAAGCTATATAATTCAGATAACATACAAAATTTTAGCAATATGTCCATCCTCTCCTGAGATATAAGTGATTTGTCACAAAGTAAGCGAACAGATGGATGGGGAGGAAAACATTTACAGATGGCGCTGTTAGACTTGAGTGCAAGATGCCAGTATCTAAGTTCTATATACATGCACAATTTCAGACAAATATGGCTGAGAAAAGGGCATCAGTGTGTTCTACAAAAATGGGAAAGTAGCTGCTGCCACCTGTCTGATCTATGAGATTACTCTCCAAGATGTATGAACATGCCAAGTTCAGACCAGCACATTGAACCACTCTTGAGATATGAGTAATTTATTTATGTACCTGATGATGTTATGATCTCATATGTGAAATATGACAGTTAGCTACACACTTAAGAACACATCAAAAGAGTTTACAAGTGTGTAGCTAACTGCCAAACCTCACAACTGGGATCAAAACAATTATCAAGTACAAATAAGTATGATTGTTGTTCTCAAATATGTAGCTGGCTATCAAATCTCACAAGTGGGATCCAAATGTTAATTGTTAACAAGTACAAGTATAAAACTGTTTTCTCAAGTACAAGCAAGTATAGGTACAAAGCCCAGCTATCAATTCTTACAACCAGGATCAACACATTATTAAGAACAAGTAAGAATAAACCTTGTTTTTAAGTATGTAGATAGTTGTCAAATGACAACTGGGATCAACACATCAAGTACAAATATGTTATGACAAATCTTACAACTGGGATCAACACATGATTATTAAGTACAAGTAAGAATAAACTGTGTTCTCAAGTACCTACCCTAGCTATCAAGTCTTGCAACTCAGATCAACACTCAGGAAGACGTCATCATTAATAATCTGGTATTAACAATAAGTCACGAAGTTCATAAACATAGTAAATTAGTTATGCAGCTTAATCAGAGATCAAACAAAGTTCAATGTTGCTTCTTACTGTCAGATATCTTCTCGAAGGCAAAAGTATTTACTGAATGGTTACAACCAGTAAGTTCATAGACACTGCATTTTAAACCAGATCAATCATGTTCATTGTACTGTTAAACATCACACTGGTTGTCTTCTCCCAGGATGTGTAAAGTTTAACTACACAGATGTCCATCAGACAAGTATATAAATATCAGTGTTTTTGTAGGCACTGTTATGCAGTTTCGTAACTTGATAAAAGCCACCAGGGTCTAATATCATCACATATCATAAAGTTCTTCAGTTTGGACCTATAAACTGCATCCGGCTGCCAGTTGTTGACTGTAACTTGTGTGCACGGTTGCTTACCATGAGAAAACACCACCTTTGAACACCACTGTTTTATTCCAAACACATCAGAAGTAAACCGTCAACTGAAATGACATGAAATTAAAACTGTACTTAACAAAGGCATTAGCACATTTGATACATTTACAAGCTCTGACACACATATTCTCCATACTCAGTATGTACAACATATCTAACAATCAAACAGCAATTTCTTGACTTGTGTCTCAGGTGTTCAGTCACCACTGTTCCACTTCCAGTAAAAGAACATTAAAGGGTAAAACTTTCCTGATAGATCAGAATCCTGATAAACAAATTAGCCTGTTTCATACCTTATAGTGTGAAGGACAACAACATTTATATATATTTATAGAGAAATGAAAGACTCCTATAAGCTTGGTCCATTACAGAGAGCAATAACTAGCATCATATACACATGTGGACTCCTATATTTACATAGCAAGTATATTCTACGCAGTTTCATATTAGGACAGAATACAATAAAACATAGGCTTTGGGGCGTTCGTAAAAGTGTGTGTGTGGGGGGGGGATGCAGTGTGGCACATACATATTACATATGATTATATCGTGGTTCTCTTTAGTGTTTTAAAAATAAAACAAATGTGCATCTTCACTGGCTTCAGTGCAGTATTTTGATCAATTTCCTATTTTTTAAGACATACTGCACCACACATTTTTTTTAAATATTGAACTTTCAGAATCATATGTGCAAAATTGATAATAATTATAATTTCTAGTTGTAACTTCTACCCTAAGTATTAAAGTAATGGAAGTGCTTATTTCCAATATATTAAAAAAAGGGATGCTTATTTCCAATCCCCCTAGGAGTTACCAATCCCCATGACGTTAGATGGAACAGATAAGGGTTTGTCAGAATAGATATTCATTTACAGCAGCTCTATAGGATAACACTGATGCATATATATAAATAAAACATGAATGTTATTGGGCTTACCTTTGAGATCAAGTTATGTCGAAATCTCTTCCTCTTCATGTGCTACTTTAAGTTAGTTCTCATGATCCACATATAAAATTTTGAAATGATTAAACAACGTAAGACCGAAAAATGGCACTGTAGAAACAAAACAAATCTATGTCTTTTAAATTTTTTGTCACACATAATTGTTATATAATTTTCAGGGGTAACTCTGCAAATCATTATTGTTTTAAACTTTGATGTTAAATGCATTGAAATAAAAATCAATTTCAATATAAAAACTGAAAAACCTAATTGTTTAAAGAACTTGGTTCTAGAAATATGTAACTGTCAAATGTCCCAGCTGTCCCTATTGTGTCTTTAGAACTACTTGAGAGAGGATTTTGTAAAGAAAAGCAATTATTAAACTATGTTTATCACTGGAAAGAATAAACACCCAAGTTTTGGTCACTAAAACTGCCAAAATACTCAAGACTTTACCAGCTTTTTTCACAAGGGGGAGTGGAAATAAGCATCCCTTATTTCCACTCTCCTAGGAAATAAGGGGAGTGAAAATAAGCTTTCCTTATTCCCACTCCCGGGGAGGGGAAATAAGGCCTGCCTAAAGTAATATAGTCAGTCGTATGCAGGTATTTGATTACACATGGAGCAATAAAAAAAAATTGTTTCATTCCAAAGCAAACCTCTCTAGAAATTAGTATAACTATTAGGTTATGTTGTTTACCCTTGAGGCATGTAGAATACAAGGAATACAGTGGATTTCCTATTCACAATCAATGGAATTTATGTCACCCTGGCCTCCACTGTACAGTCAAAAAGTAGTGGCGCACCCCCGGCTCGACTCCAAAGCCTATGCTATGAAATATATATTATACTGACCGACTCTGACCCTCTCTAGGTTTCATACAGCAAACTGCACATCAAGCAACCATCTTCTGCTTCTGAACATCATTTTGAACATCATATGGTGGATCATGAAAGGGTCGTTAGTCATAAATTCAATTCTGAGGCAAAATGTCTTGTTGAATTTTCGCGCCTTCGTGCTGGTCTCACACATAAAAGCTAGCGCTTATTCATACGCAGTACTTACAAAATCAACTACAGGCGCGTTTCTATTTACCTAGTTATTGATGGTACAAGGTCTTAACAGAAAAATATCATTATTAAACATGCAACAAGTAAAGATATTCTATTTTACTAGAAAAAATTCATCTCTGGTTTGGATCTATATGATGAAGCGGAATATCATCTGCCCGGCTTCAGGAAGCTGTAGTTTGGTCAACTGAACCTCAGTAATAGACTGGTACCCCACCCTTATTTTGTTCCTCTGCTTGGAACCATAATAGCCAGTCTACCTCCGTATAAATTACAATTTCTAATAAATAACATTGCAATCTTCCTATCTTATATAACAAAAAAAAAATCGGAGTATTCTGTAAAAGATAGAAACATAAATATCCCTTCCTACTATCTGGACCTAAAATCACTGATACATTCCTTAGAGCGACACTTGCACATTAATTCTTCTAATATCACCCATGTAAACATAAATCGTCTCTGACTGTTCGGTCTGAGTGAAAAGCTATGCTAGAACTTGTAGGCCTATATCCAGGTACTTATACTGAACAGTATTGTTTTGAATATTTAATGTTTCAGGGGCATTATATAAATAAGCATGACTTCAATGTTGAACTACTTTCCAATCAGTGCCTGAAAAGGCCCATAAAAAAAGCATTTTAAAAATTATTTTGGGAAACATTAACAAACAGTTTTAAATGTTACAGTTCAATTTAATTATAAATTTATTTTTATTAAGTTATTTTAATTATTTAAGATGGACATGGTTTCAAAAAATCATGTATTTGTTACACTAAAAATTATAATGTCAGATATAATAAGATAAAAAATAATTTGAATAATTTTTATTTTACAACAAATTAATTTTTTTAATTTAGTCGTAAAATTTTAAAATAATTTATTTAATCAGGCATTTACTATGAAATTTTAATTAGATTATATACATGTCAAGGTGATACATTAATTCTTCTAATTTCCTTTCCATGAAATGGCATCATTGGCAATAACTGTTAAGCTGATGAGTCAATCAGCTGACCGCTGGCAGTAGCCAGTGCTATATTGCACTTGAGCCTGGCCTTCAGACCCCTGGCTGGCTGCCTGGGCAGTGGCCTAGGTTTTTCAGCTGGAATATGGCCACATTTATAATACCTCTTAAGGATTTGTGTATTTGTAATACACCAGTATTTTATTAATGGTTATAATGGTGAAATGCATCTATCAGTATTTTTAATGTGTACATACATAAAACAACATTTTGCATATATGTATAATAATAGGTCAATATTATGATGATATAAATATCAAATGAAAAAATAGGCACTGCACTGAAAATAATACTATACAACAAAGAACAATTAATGCATGTAGTATATTAAATCAAATAATAACATAGCTGGGTGATATATACATATATATAAAATACTAATATATACACTGGCAGTAGCCAGTGATAATACACTGGCAGTAGCCAGTGCTATATTGCACTTGAGCCTGGCCTTCAGACCCCTGGCTGGCTGATATATACATATATATATAATACTAATATTAGATTGTAAAATATAATTATATATATTATATTTTAACTAAGTCCTTCCCTTACATAACATGACTTTATATGATTGGCAATACATGAAATAGTCCAAGTTGTAATATCTTGCTAAAAGAGGTCAATGAAATTTCTAAGTTGTAATTTCTTGCTTAAAAGAGAGTCATAAAATTTCTAAGTATTTTTTCTTGCTTAAAAGAGGGCCATAAAATTTCTAAGTTGTAATTTCTTGCTTAAACTGCCTCAGCTTCCAGTGGATGCAAGATTTTATAACAAATCTGACATGAGGATATGCAAGAAAATTTAAGCAAGAAATTTATGTCAGAAAATTTATGCAAGAAATTGTTTTTATGCAAGAATCTGATGAGCTTAAGCAAGAAATACAAATCTGGCATGCCAGAAATTTATGCAAGAAATGGTTTCTTGCAAGAATCTTGTGAGATTAAGCAAGAAATTAAAAATCTGACATATTTCTTGCATATTTCTGGCATATTTATGAGGGAAAATTTCGTACGGGATCTTGGATAGTTGTCGTTCAAATAACAGGTGGCGCCACCTACAATCATGTTTATGTGGCAGAGATCCATTCTGATATGCAACACATGTAACTCTATTTCCCCTTGCCACTCAATCCATGCCTCACTTCACCCGTCCTTCTCTGATTTTGGCGGATACATGTAGTCGCTTGTCGACTACCCGTATTCTAGTTTTCTTTGTTTTAGAGCTGATTATACAAAAAACACTCAGAAGCTTATATCTCAGGAACCATTTGGTGGATTGTTATGAAACATGGTACATACCTCTCCAATTTAAATTTATAACTGATTATCAGCTTTTGCTAATATTCTAGTTTCGCAATGCAATGCTTACAGATACTGGCCTAATGTTTGGTCTGTGGGCGCATAATGACCACTTACAGATCGAGTCGGTGTTTCGTCCAAGTTGACCTATTTTTGACCATATGACAGATCCTGAACATAGAAAATTTCATGAAAGACAGAAATTTTTATGAAAAATGCACATGTATGGACTTTTTTTCACAGTGCCTGCAGATACTGGCCTGATTTTTGGTGTGTTGCTTGATAATGACCCGTTACAGATTGAGTTTGCATTTTGCCCTTGTTGACCTACTTTTGACCATACGACACCTCTTGAACACTTAAAAAATTTTACAAAATTTAACAAATGATTCTAATTTGCCCCAAGCCGGGGCATTTGTGTCGTTCAGACACATCTAGTTTTTATATTTAAAGTGTTTTATCAGCCAAGCAGGACCTTGCTTATTACATTGATGCAAACACATGCATTATATATACACACCAAAAAAAATCTGTGTGAGCCCTCATTTTAGCTGAAAGTGAATTCTTGGTGGAATGTACACCAGGGGGCGCTGACCCAACTGTATTGTATGCTTCAGTCATTGTTTACTTTCATCTTCATTCCATGTGCACTGTCTCCTTTAGATGTCCTTCCTCTATACAGGAGTGGGTAAAGGGACAGTATTCTGATTGTTCTTTAAATAATAAATTAAAATGCTCTACCTTTCTCTGAAGATGTGACCTGTGGTACCTAGTGTGAACATTAACTCTTTGAACTCTGACCCCCTGATGAGTAGATATATCCCACCCGTGGCCCCTGCTGTCTATCTCATTAAGCCACAATCTAGACATTTTTGTTCTATTTTTCAAAGTTAAATGACAACTAAATAACATTTTGTTATTTTTTATTATGAATTATAAATAAATCATGGTCAAAATAATATTAGAATTACTGTTCCAATGCATATATTGTTCTTTATGGTGCAAGTTATACCAACAATTGTCCTTCTCACTCCAAATGCACAGATACTCATTACAGTATGAGCATTTTACACAGTATTTAGCTCAGCTGACTATAAGTTAACTGAGCTATAGCAATGGTCCTTTGTCTGTTGACTGTCAGTCGGTCTTTTTATCTGTTAAACTGGTACAATTTTTAAACCTTTTGACCTATGGATCCGAAATCTGTAAACAATTAAATGTCCCCAAAATCTCCTAATAAAAAAATTTGGGTCACTACAACTACATTCCTTTGAGATATTAAGGAAAAACCTAAATTTTCCATAAAAAAAACCATTGTCATTCTTCAAGACTGCGTAATATCAAAACAACTTATCTGTTTTTGATCATATTGAATAAAAAATAATCCTCTATACATTTTCTATGCACATATCAGAAATTATGTCAGTATTGTGTTATTTCTTGAAGTTATGGCCTGAACATTATGTACTTTTTTTTAAAATATGGAAAGATATTTACTCACTTAATATGAGGAATGTTGAAGCTAGAGACTTTTTTTCTGGGACATAACTTTATTTAATCAAGATCCAACTGTGTACTCAAAATGAGATCTGAATTTGCAAATTTTTTAAGTTATTACCATAAATATAAAATCAGTACTTTAAATTTTGCCCAACTTTGGCAATTGTTTTCCTGTAAGCACTGTTGATTTAATTTTCATATCATACACACATATAAGGATTTCAGTGAACCATGGGTCCCTTGTTTCTGTTTATTATTGTTCTTGGACAGTCCTTGTAATTTGTCAGTGCTGTGCCTATAATTGTAATATCATGGTTTTCAAGCATGTACCATGCTCATTTCAGTTTACAATGAATAATTTTTCCCAGAAAACCCTTCTGTTAAGCGCACAACCAAGTTGCCTGGTACTCCCAGATCAGGTATATCACATTAGCATCCTGCCTCTTGCCAGTGTAGATCTCAGCATTGCAGATGTAACTTTTGTCACTGTCAGAAACTAGAAAGGTTTTTATGCCCCACTTTACTGGCTAGTCCTTGATGTATTGTCCGAAGGAAAGTTTATTTTTGGTTGGAATCTCACCTTCATCTGGTGATAGTTCACAACATGGAACAGAATAATGCGTGAACTTAGCAAGTACACAGTTGAACACTGGACAGGTTTTGTAGAACATATCTGTCTCATCTAGCTATGGACCATCTTCATTTACCCTGTGTAATAACGACCAAATGACAAGAAATCTCTCCTGAGCCATCACAGAAGCAAACCCAGATGTATAGGTGATAAATTTATCTTTTGATCTTCAATATTGTTGTACCCCAGACAGGTTGGGGGATAGTATGGTTTAGGCACAGTGGAGCTACCACCACAGAGATTTCTTTCAGACGAGATAACTCAAAAAATATTTCAAGGATCTTGACCAAACTTGACATGTCCATATATATGGGTGTGAGGAGGAAGCCTATTAAAAATTGGTTATGACCTTTACTAGGAGAGTGACCTTGACCATGAAAGTTCCATTTTTAGGGAAAATCACACAAATTCTTCAATTTCTCAAGAAATCTTGCATGGATTGATCTGAAAATCAAGTTGACTGAGAACATGGATAGTGTTGTCATGTACCCAAAACTGGTGGCACCACCTATTATCCTTTTCTTGTTTTTGTGCCTTCTAATACCCCATCATTGCAACTTGACAGTGCTGTGAGCATTATAGGTGAAAAACTAATGGACAGATTGGGCTAAATTTATGCATGTCCATGAATCTTGGATACCTCCATCTTGTATTCAGGACTGGTAGGGCCATCTGCAATTGTTTTTGTGTGGCTTTCATCCATACATGTGCTTTGGGTGTAAATTGCTTATATCACAGGAATGGTTCAAGGTATTGGTTGAAGATTTGGCATGTCTATCCATCTTGGAGAGTTTTTAGCTCAGCTGACTATAAGTCATCTGAGCTATAGTCGTGGTCCATTGTCCGTCGTCCGTCCGTCTGTCTGTCTGTCCGTCCGTCTGTCCGGATGTCCGTCCGTAAGACTGGCACATTTCGACACCGTTGGACCTACGAATCTGAAATTTGGCATACTGTTAGATGTCCCCAAAATCTCCTACAATGCTGAAAATTGGGTCAACAGGACTTCGTTCCTTTGAGATAATAAGGAAAAACCTCAATTTTTTATTAGATATCTATTTTCACTCTTCAGGACTGCCTAATATCAAAACCACTCATCTGGTTTTCTTCATATTTACCATAAATATTCCTCTATATAGTTTCTATTTACATGACAGATATTAAGTCAGTATTATATAATTTAAAAGAGTTATGGGCCCAAACATAATGGACTTTGTAAAAAAAATCAGGAAGATATTTGGTCACTTAAGACCAAAAGTGTTAAAGGAAGGGACTTTTTTCCAGTAATAAAACTTTAATTAATCAAAATTTAATTGTATACCAAAAATTAGATCAAAATCTGTTAAATTTTTCTGTTAAATTTAAATATTGGCAAAAATATAAAATTGGTACCTTAAATTTTGCCCAGCTTTGGCCAAGGCACGTTTTTTTCCTGTAAGTACTGTGGATTTAATTTTCACAGCATGTATACATAAGGATTCAATCTGTTAAAATCTGAAATTTGAAAATAAAAGCTGCAAAATTAGGCTAGTAATTGAATTTTTTTGGAGGCTCTTGTTGTATTCCCTCACATTGTCAAGCAGTCCACTTTGATGACTGTAGGTCATTCAGTGCACATCTCTATGCTCCCCAGGCTGTTGGCATAATTTTAGATGTCCCCAGGAATATAACTTTATTCAATCAAGATTCAATTGTTTACCCAAAATTAGATCTGAATTTTGCAAATTTTTCAAGTTATTAGCATAAATAAAAAATCAATACCTTAATTTTTTGTCCAACTTTAGCACTGTTGATTTAATTTTCACAGCATATATACATAAGGATATAATCTTTTAAAATTTGAAATTTCAAAGAAATTGATTGGAAAGAATAGCTTTTATTCATGTTTTCATACACCATGTCAAGTGTTGTTTACATCTAGCCCACCTAGTAGTACAGCCTTCACTTGCATTATGTAACCCACCCCAGGCAGCTTGCCTTGGGTCAGCTTGGCCACTACCAGCAGGCTTCCCCTCTGCCCTGCACCACCCCCCCCCCCCCCCAGATGGTGCATAAACTAGATAATTGTTATTATTTTCTGTATTTGATTCATTCTTATTCTAGGCTATGCTACATTTTAGATTTTGTATTGTACCACCAGAGTTACAATGATTAAAGTGTACATTTAATTGTGTCCACAAAGTGGTGTATTGTTATGAAAGTGTGGATATTCATGAGATAAGTAATTCCTTACTCTAGAGGAGTAAAAACTTCACCAGGTGTGAAATTGACTATTAATTCCAGTAATAAATTAAAACTGGGATAGTAATTAGCACAATGATATTGTTTGTCCCTCATTCAACCAACAGTGTGTATACTTTATTTGAAAAGATGTTTATCAAATTGTTTTATCAAATTTACTGAATCTTTTATTTTATTTTGGTGAATAAAATTAAGCATGTACTGAAAACTCCAATGTGCAAAACTTTTTAATAGTGATTCAAGGAATATTCTTGTAGATGCCATGTTGTGGCATTATTTTCTTTTAAATTCAGTTTAAACATTTATGATTTAAAAATAATAAAATATATGTGTAAGCATAATATGACCCAATATGAGCTACACTCTGGATATATGATGATTGCAACTTTTGCAACAATTCTAATATTTTAACTTATAGTTTCAGTTTATTACTCTGTATATATAATGATTGCAACTTTTGCAACAATTCTTATATTTTAACTTATGTTTTCAGGTTTTTTTTATTAAAAATTTATAAAACCTGTAAATAAAAAAATGATTCAGATAAAAACTTCTTAATGGAAAAAGTGGATATGCTTAAAAAAATAGGATTATATATAAACTTAAATGCATTATTCCCTTGAAAGTGAAATAAAGGTATTAGTCCATTCTGTCCACTTGCCTGTCCATCTGTAAATTTTCATATGCATCACAGTATCTCAAAACTTTTACTGTTTTTCTTCATGACAGTCTTGTCAGAGTATTAGTTTGCAATCATATATTTAGAACGTTACTATAACCAAGTAGGAGGGCCCCTTTCCTCTTAGCTTTTCATATTCTAATATAAATGAAAAACATTAAAATAGAATATTTCTACATCCACCTTCGTGCTGCCCTCACTTTTCCCTTCTCCGAACCCCATCCCAAAGTCAGCCTCAGTAAGCAAGAAATAGATGAATCAGATATATTCATACTTTAATATTTTGTATAACTATTTGTCCATAGGTACCTATATACATGCCAGAAGTTATGTCAATATTGTGTAATATGTAGACATAGTGGGCATCACAATAATGTACCTTGTCAAGACTAAAGAGATATTGTGTCATACAGTCACAAATTCATAAATCACTTCATCAGCATAGTTAATCATAACATCATATCTGTCAAATTGAAAGCTTGCAGACTACCATACACTTTAGATCCTTCAACAAATAGCCTTATCATCATTCTACTACTGCTTATTACTGCTGTCATTGCATTCATATTTGCTCAAATATATCACAGTTTTCAACCCCTCCTAAATAAATAAAAAATAAACCACTATATTTGACTCTATTAATCCATCAGTCAGGTAATTTCATTTATCATTTACTCACATATTACATTACATTCCTTTATAATAGCCCAACATGTCCATGATATTCATAAGCTTTATCGACTCGATATAGTATCACAGTGGAGAAACATTTATAGTCCAATCACGATCAGCTGAGTGCCGTGACCCATGGGTCCCTTGTTTTGTAAAGCTGACAGGAGGAGCCACCACCTCACCGTTTTCATAGTATAAATTAAAGCCCTTTTCTTAGGAATGATTTGCTGGTTTGGCTGGAAATGGTGCTTGTCCATAGATCTTGGATATCTCTAGCTCATGTTCGACACTGATGGTACCATCTGCAATTGTTTTCATGTGGTCTCTATATGTACATTTGCTTTCGGTGAAACTGCTCATGTCTGAGGAGTCCTTCATTGTGCTGGTCTGAAAATCAATTTTGGAGAGTTTTCTGGTCAACCAGACAGGTGGTGCACCTGCCTTACCGTTTTCATAGTGTAAATTATTCCCCTTTTCTCAACAGTGATTCACCATAATGGCCCCCATATTTGTTGAAAAATATTGTTTCTCAAGTTGATAGATGGAAGAAACCAAGTGTCAGTATATGCTGCTAAAGATGGGGGGGGATTACTATGTCTGGGGATATTATGGCACCTTTTTTCCAATATTTCATTTGAACTGCTTTAGCTGTTAAGTTATTCTGTTTCATTGTGAGCACATGAATGGCTTGATAATTTGTTTCCATCACCAACATGTTCCAAAGGTGCCTATCCCAATACAAAGCAAAATACTCAATTTGATTTGCTTTTAGTCCACTCTGAAGAGGAGGCAAGAGTTTTATTTACATTTCCTCCTCCATGACTTCGAGCTTTACCACACCCATCAGTTTGACTTTGACCCCTTGTCCTACCTAAATCACGCTGCACATGAACGTTCACATTTTCAGCACTGTCATTGTCACTTTCTGTCCCAAAATCCTCAGTCTGCTGATAATCAGAGTGATCCATGCTCTGCTGATAATCAGAGTGATCCTCGCTCTGCTGATAATCAGAGTGATCCTCGCTCTGCTGATAATCAGAGTGATCCTCGCTCTGCTGATAATCAGAGTGATCCTCGCTCTGCTGATAATCAGAGTGATCCTCGCTCTGCTGATAATCAGAGTGATCCTCGCTCTGCTGATAATCAGAGTGATCCTCGCTCTGCTGATAATCAGAGTGATCCTCGCTCTGCTGATAATCAGAGTGATCCTCGCTCTGCTGATAATCAGAGTGATCCTCGCTCTGCTGATAATCAGAGTGATCCTCGCTCTGCTGATAATCAGAGTGATCCTCGCTCTGCTGATAATCAGAGTGATCCTCGCTCTGCTGATAATCAGAGTGATCCTCGCTCTGCTGATAATCAGAGTGATCCTCGCTCTGCTGATAATCAGAGTGATCCTCGCTCTGCTGATAATCAGAGTGATCCTCACTCTGCTGGTAATCAGAGTGATCCTTGCTCCGCTGAAAATCAGAGTGATCCATGCTCTGCTGATAATCAGAGTGATCCTCAGCTCCTCCTCTTCAGAGAGTTAATAACTGACTTAAACAATTCTGGAAGTTGAAATTAGTGGAACTCCCTTCCTCAAAATATAAAAGAGATTTTTAATTCACTTAGAGACACTTGAACACATTGTGCTCTTTCAGGGTTTGCATTAGTGCTCAGTATTTATGAATGGTTGAATGTGTTGGCCTGAAATTTCAATCTTTATAGAACTTAAATAGTTTTATCTGATACACAAGACTAGTGGTGTCACTTATAATTGTCTAATTTTTTTCAGTTTTGCATATCTCATTTGTGGTTGGATGCATGGCCTGAATTTTTTTTTCATAGATCTTGGATAACTTTTTCTCATACAAAAGACTATTGTCAGTGGATAGGGTTCACAAGCCAATGCTTATTTATAAGGTGGTATGGCCAAGTCTGGGACTGTTTTAGCATTGGATTCACAAGCCAAGGCCTGTTTATAAGAAGGTATGGCCAAATGTTGGACTGTTTCAGCATTGGCTTTTCAAATCAAGGCCTATTTAAAATTTGGTATCGCCAAGTGTGAACTGTTTAAGCATCTGGTTCACTAGCTGAGGCCTATGTATAAGTTGGTTATGACCAGGTCTGGGACTGTTACAACACCAGGATCACAAGCCAGGGCATATTTATAAGTTGGTATGGCCAATTGTGGGACTTTTTCAGCATGATGTTCACAAGCCAAGGCCTATTTATAAGTTGGTATGGCCAAGTCTGGAACTGTTTCAGCACTGGGTTCACAAGCCAAGGCCTATTTAAAAGGTGGTATAGCCAAGCCTTGGACTGTTTCAGCACTGGGTTCACAAGCCAAGGCCTATTTAAAAGGTGGTATGACCAACTCTTGGACTGTTTCAGCACTGGGTTCATGAGCCAAGGCCTATTTAAAAGGTTGTATTGACCAAGTCTGGGACTGTTTCAGCACTGGGTTCACAAGCCAAGACCTATATAAAAGGTGGTGTGACTAAGTCTGGGACTGTCTCAGCACTGGGTTCACAAGCCAAGGCCTATTTAAAAGGTTGTATCGACCAAGTCTGGGACTGTTTCAGCACTGGTTTCACAAGCCAAGGCCTATTTTAAAGGTTGCATTGACCAAGTCTGGGACTGTCTCAGCACTGGGTTCACGAGCCAAGGCCTATTTAAAAGGTGGTATGACCAAGTCTGTGACTGTTTCAGCACTGGGTTCTCAAGCCAAGACCTATATAAAAGGTGGTATGACCAACTCTTGGACTGTTTCAGCACTGGGTTCACGAGCCAAGGCCTATTTAAAAGGTGGTATGACCAAGTCTTGGACTGTTTCAGCACTGGGTTCTCAAGCCAAGACCTATATAAAAGGTGGTATGACCAAGCCTCGGACTGTTTCAGCTCTGGGTTCACAAGCCAAGGCCTATTTAAAAAGTGGTATGACCAAGTCTGGGACTGTTTCAGCACTGGGTTCTCATGCCAAGACCTATATAAAAGGTGGTATGACCAAGCCTCGGACAGTTTCAGCACTGGGTTCACAAGCCAAGGCCTATTTAAAATTGGTATGACCAAGTCTGGGACTGTTTCAGCACTGGGTTCACAAGCCAAGACCTATATAAAAGGTGGTATGACCAAGTCTGAGACTGTTTCAGCACTGGGTTCACAAGCCTAGGCCTATTTAAAAGGTTGTATTGACCAAGTCTGGGACTGTTTCAGCACTGGGTTCACAAGCCAAGACCTATATAAAAGGTGGTATGACCAAGCCTCGGACTGTTTCAGCACTGGGTTCACAAGCCAAGACCTATATAAAAGGTGGTATGACCAAGCCTTGGACTGTTTCAGCACTGGGTTCACAAGCCAAGACCTATATAAAAGGTGGTATGACCAAGCCTCGGACTGTTTCAGCACTGGGTTCACAAGCCAAGGCCTATTTAAAAGGTGGTATGACCAAGTCTGGGACTGTTTCAGCACTGGGTTCACAAGCCAAGGCCTATTTAAAAGGTTGTATTGACCAAGTCTGGGACTGTTTCAGCTCTGGGTTCACAAGCCTAGGCCTATTTAAAAGGGGGTATGACCAAGTCTGGGACTGTTTCAGCACTGGGTTCTCAAGCCAAGGCCTATTTAAAAGGTTGTATTGACCAAGTCTGGGACTGTTTCAGTACTGGGTTCACAATCCAAGGCCTATTTAAAAGGTGGTATGACCAAGTCTGGGACTGTTTCAGCACTGGGTTCACAAGCCAAGGCCTATTGAAAAGGTGGTATTACCAAGTCTTGGACTGTTTCAGCACTGGGTTCACAAGCCAAGGCATATTTATATGGTGGTATGGCCAAGATTTGGACTGTTTTAACCTCAGGTTCAAAAACTAAGGCCTATTTATTAGGTGATATGGCCAAGTTTTGGACTGTTTAAGCATTCGAAACCTTGATTTTGATTGTATCCTGTCAAGAGAAATTCTGTGCCTAACTTGGTCCAAGCCTCAGTGATTTGTTGGATAATCATTGGTCCCTTTTTACAGTCTGGGTGTATTAACAAATCACATATTGTCTGTAATGGTATATTAATAATATCACATATTGTGAGTATAGGTATCTTAACATTATCACATGTTGTCACTATGGGTATCTTAACAATATCACCTAAAAGTTTTGAGACACTCTGGTCAGCTGAGAACTGAGAGAAAGGAAACAATTAAATATGTTGTATGGAATATCCTTGTTCTATTTTAGGAAACAATTTCCCTAATAGACCACTCTAACTGAACATAGTGACCCATCAGACCCATATCAAGTAATGAGATGATTAATGTGTGTATATTTTGGTCTTTTGACAGATGTGCTGCTGGGTATGCTGGCAATCCCAGGGTTCCAGGAGGGAAGTGTATATTGATAAGTGGTAAGTCTGTTGGTATGATTTTATTGGTTTCATGGGCTGTCATGGACTGTCTCAGTCTATTGAGGGGTGTCTCTGCAGTGGTTGAGGGAAATACTTGTGAAATTTGTAGCTTGATAATTTTATTGATTTGAGAAACAGGATAGAATTCCTGAGTGTTCAGTCAAAGTAACAGCCTCACTAATTAATAAAAAAACTGTTTTGATAATAAGCAAGCTATACCAGGTCTCTTCTGGTTGGGTATACAAGGTCTGCTCTGGCTGTATACAAGGTCTGCTCTGGCTGTATGCAAGGTCTGCTCTGGCTGGTATGCAAGGTCTGCTCTGACTGTATACATGGTCTGCTCTGGTTGGGTATACAAGGTCTGCTCTAGCTGTATACAAAGTCTGCTCTGGCTGGGTACACAAGAACTGCTCTAGCTGTATACAAGGTCTGATCTGGCTAGGTATACAAGGTCTGATCTGGCTGGGTATACAAGGTCTGTTCTGGCTGGGTATAAACGGTCTGCTCTGACTGGGTATACAAGGTCTGCTCTGGCTGTATACATGGTCTGCTCTGGTTGGGTATACAAGGTCTGCTCTAGCTGTATGCAAAGTCTGCTCTGGCTGGGTACACAAGAACTGCTCTAGCTGTATACAAGGTCTGATCTGGCTAGGTATACAAGGTCTGATCTGGCTGGGTATACAAGGTCTGATCTGCCTGGGTATACAAGGTCTGCTCTGGCTGGGTATAAACGGTCTGCTCTGACTGGGTATACAAGGTCTGCTCTGGCTGTATACAAGGTCTATTCTGGCTGGTATGCAAGGTCTGCTCTGACTGTATACATGGTCTGCTCTGGTTGGGTATACAAGGTCTGCTCTGGTTGGGTATACAAGGTCTGCTCTGGCTGGGTACACAAGAACTGCTCTAGCTGGGTATACAAGGTCTGATCTGGCTAGGTATACAAGGTCTGATCTGGCTGGGTATACAAGGTCTGATCTGACTGGGTATACAAGGTCTGCTCTGGCTGGGTATAAACGGTCTGCTCTGACTGGGTATACAAGGTCTGCTCTGGCTGTATACAAGGTCTATTCTGGCTGGTATGCAAGGTCTGCTCTGACTGTATACATGGTCTGCTCTGGTTGGGTATACAAGGTCTGCTCTTGCTGTATACAAAGTCTGCTCTGGCTGGGTACACAAGAACTGCTCTAGCTGTATACAAGGTCTGATCTGGCTAGGTATACAAGGTCTGATCTGGCTAGGTATACAAGGTCTGATCTGACTGGGTATACAAGGTCTGCTCTGGCTGGGTATACAAGGTCTGATCTGGCTAGGTATACAAGGTCTGATCTGACTGGGTATACAAGGTCTGCTCTGGCTGGGTATACAAGGTCTGATCTGGCTGGGTATACAAGGTCTGATCTGGCTAGGTATACAAGGTCTGATCTGACTGGGTATACAAGGTCTGATCTGACTGGGTATACAAGGTCTGATCTGGCTAGGTATACAAGGTCTGATCTGACTGGGTATACAAGGTCTGCTCTGGCTGTATACAAGGTCTGCTCTGGCTGTATACAAGGTCTGCTCTGACGGGTATACAAGATCTGCTCTGACTGGGTATACAAGGTCTTCTCTGACTGGGTATACAAGGTCTGCTCTGACTGGGTTGAAAGGTCTGCTCGGGCTGTATACAAGGTCTGCTCTGGCTGGTATACAAGATCTGCTCTGACTGGGTATACAAGGTCTTCTCTGACTGGGTATACAAGGTCTGCTCTGACTGGGTTGAAAGGTCTGCTCTGGCTGTATACAAGGTCTGCTCTGGCTGGTATACAAGGTCTGCTCTGACTGGGTATAAACGGTCTGCTCTGACTGGGTATACAAGGTCTGCTCTGGCTGTATACAAGGTCTGCTCTGGCTGTATACAAGGTCTGCTCTGACTGGTATACAAGATCTGCTCTGACTGGGTATACAAGGTCTTCTCTGACTGGGTATACAAGGTCTGCTCTGACTGGGTTGAAAGGTCTGCTCGGGCTGTATACAAGGTCTGCTCTGGCTGGTATACAAGATCTGCTCTGACTGGGTATACAAGGTCTTCTCTGACTGGGTATACAAGGTCTGCTCTGACTGGGTTGAAAGGTCTGCTCTGGCTGTATACAAGGTCTGCTCTGGCTGGTATACAAGGTCTGCTCTGACTGGGTATAAACGGTCTGCTCTGACTGGGTATACAAGGTCTGCTTGGGCTGTATACAAGGTCTGCTCTGGCTGGTATACAAGATCTGCTCTGACTGGGTATACAAGGTCTTCTCTGACTGGGTATACAAGGTCTGCTCTGACTGGGTTGCAAGGTCTGCTCGGGCTGTATACAAGGTCTGCTCTGGCTGGTATACAAGATCTGCTCTGACTGGGTATACAAGGTCTTCTCTGACTGGGTATACAAGGTCTGCTCTGACTGGGTTGAAAGGTCTGCTCTGGCTGTATACAAGGTCTGCTCTGGCTGGTATACAAGGTCTGCTCTGACTGGGTATACAAGGTCTTCTCTGACTGGGTATACAAGGTCTGCTCTGACTGGGTTGAAAGGTCAGCTCTGGCTGTATACAAGGTCTGCTCTGGCTGGTATACAAGATCTGCTCTGATTGGGTATACAAGGTCTGTTCTGACTGGGTATGATATAGAGGAGGGGTCGGGGATTTCCCCACCTGTATCACAAACAGTGCTGATGCGCGTGGCAGACAATGTTCCAAGACCAGTTTGATGATAGAAGTCTTTATTCAATAGCAAGCAGTCTGGGACAGTCTCTCTCTCTGAGAGAGCCGCCCAGCCTCCCTGACTCCTCTCTCTCAGCGCGCACTACAGATAGTTTTGTTACCGAGCTTTCACGTGACATATGAGACATTCATATCGATATTTCTGCATTTCGTCATAAAAGCTAAACCTTATTGGATGACTCAAAGTAGGTCACAATTACATCAGAGTTATAAGTGTTCTTCCTCACTTTCGTGAGATCTGATTCGACAAAAGTGCTACGGAAAATCCCAAGTCTGACCTGACATACATCCAGTTATAGACTGACCTACAAGTCCTATTTACAGACTCATATAAACATAATCTGCCTGCCTCATCATAGAAACCAATTTAGAGCTAATTTGGGAGAGAACATTTAGGCTCTACAAACATACTGAATTGCCATTAGATACTTGGTCATCTGATGAACATTAATTTCCTTTGGCTCTGTCTGAATATCAGAACAGACTGAAACCAAGATTGATTTTCATTTGCCTCTAAAGTAAATTTTAGATGAAATATTGAAATATTCCTTTAAATATATGTCAAGTCACAAATATGCACTTTCCTACTCCATAACATATCCCTCTGGTATTCAGAATGAGGCTCCGGCCTCATCGGCTAAGTCAGAGAAAAATGAGTTATTTCAAGAAGGATAACTGGAATGTAGATGACAGAAATACATAATGTGTAAAGATCAAGATATACTGCATAAGTCTGAATTAACTGTGAGAACAGTAGCCAGAATGTGAATGAACTTGCTGGCACTAGTGACAGTGTGTTGGACATATGTCTGTAGAGAGTAAAGTATTACATCACTGAGGTGTAATAGATTGCACATATCAATATAGATGTGAAGTACATGAACATATGTCACAGTTCCAGATGTAACAATGTAAGGAATAAAGTAGTGCATGTTTTAAATTGATATGAGTACAACAACAATGCTTAAGCTGTCCTAAATAAGCTGAGAACAACATATATAATTCTATAGCTATACCTATATGTTCTAAAGACAATTTTTTTTGTGAATTGACAATCCTAAACATTATCTAGAAGATAAAATGCTGATTTGTAATAAAATCATGAACAACATCGCAACTATGATGACATTATTTGACATCCTAATATAAGCAGTACAGCAGCAGATTATATATGTATGACAGCATCTAAGTAGAATCAATAAATAAACATCTTAATAGATATGATTATAGCATCATACACAGATTATACAAGTACTGTGCATACTGAATAAGCAATGGAATAAGTCAAAGTATGTGAACCATTTGAACATACAGTAAGTGATGTTACATAAAGATATGCTGTTGAACAGCAATTCGCATTTCGAAATATGACAAGTGAATTAGCAATGCCTGTAGCTAAACATACAATTCCAATTGGAAAGGTGATTATGAATTCCTAATCTGACAAAGTTTATATACTCTTGAGCCTAAGAGTTTAACATATACACATGTACATGACTATCTGCTCTGTGTGTTGATCAGTACCAATGATTCAAAATACATCTTGGCCTTCATACTTACCATTGGGACAAGTTGACTTGTGAATAATGGAAGGTTGATTTGCTACTCCTTTAGCATAACACAACTGATGTACCTTACCAGCGGATAAGTACATGACAGAATGATGTCATTCCTAACGACAGAGGAATGTTGTACATATATTCCCATTGATTACCAATTTTTGTGCATGAACAAGGCGAAAGTTGTGTGAAAATGTTATGATAATGAAAATAAATCTCTGACAGGTGCATGTATCGATCAAACCATATATATGGATTTTGATGGTAATTTTATTGCTAGCTATTTATGTGTAAGATCAAACATACATCTGCAGAATGATGAATTAAATTATGAGTAATGGTAATGATTGAAATCCTTGTCATTCCACATATTGGTTTATGGGTTATCAGTATCATGAATGCATGACCAGAATGCATTTGCTCATGAACATGTCTGTCATAGTACGCGTGAATATGAAATTCCTATGAGAAGAATTCCTGGGCTAACCTTCATATCTTGCCTGGCATTTCCAGCTATTAATGAGGTTAACCATATCAAACCCTTGTTTTAGGCAATAATGTGACCACAGGTCAGTGCATTATTGATTTTTGGAGTCATCACACTCCCCAGTTTGTCCAATTCCCTATATATCGGAGGGCTTCCCATGAACCCGTGTTTTAGGACCAAACAGTGACAATTGAAAATAAGCATCGCATTGTGCCTTGGTTACACAATGTGCTACCATTCCATTAAATTTAGCCAGGAGAGCATCATGATACCTGATGATTTGGTATGGAACAACACATGAGAAAATCTCAATATAAATGAATGCTATCATGCGGTTGATGTTTCATTTTGCTCTAGTACTCTAGCAATTATTGTATTTAAATCAATACAGTCATTTGTGACATTTCATATTAACGTCTGAGATAGACATTACTGTATCAAATCTAACATTGACAGTTCTACACCTTTTGCTGTGGTCTTGTAAACTTATTCCTAACCATATCAATTAGATAGAGACATTAAATTATATCATATTACAACTATGACACAGCAATAAGAGAAAGTTATAGTTTACTACATACATTTTTTTTTTGTTTACAACATATACATGCAAAATATTCTGAAATGCCCCAAATTTTGCATTGGGTATGTAAAGTTCAGAGTCTCTGGTTTATGTTTCATTACCTCAGGAAATCTGTCTTCTTTGGATCTTCTGTTGTCTTCTCTGCTGACTTGGCTTCTTTTCTTCCTGGAGTCATGGTATGGAAGGTGATTCAAAGATAGCAATAGAACTGTGAGTCTGCTTCCAGTAGTTGCAGGAACATAGCAAGGAACTTGTTGTGAGATAACACACAGTGCACGTGGTATGGCCAGTAGTATTGTTGACATAGGCCCGAAGCTGGCTTGTCCCGATATTGATTATTTTTTATGTGGCTGGTCAGGAACAATGATGATCTCAGGTTGAGATATCACAGCACTGTCTTTTTAGTGAAAACAGTCATTTTTGCAACTTGAAGTCACGGTTAAAGCAATATGCTGATTTACAGTGTCCTTTTGGTTAAAGATACAGGGAGAGTCTTTGATCTTCTCAAGCAGAGCACTGAGAAACTGCAGCCAAGTTAAAGTTTGAAGCGAGAGTTCATAGCAAGTTTGATACCTTCAGCAGCAGAGATGACATTCTTGATGTTAGGCTGTGATCCGGTACCTGGGTTGAAGTTCCAATGCATGGGTTGGTAGACAAGTCAATGGCACCTGTGGTTGCGAGAGGGGATCTTCATTCTTCACTCCAGCTGGAAGCATTGTCAGTTTTTCTGGCGCTGATGTGCTTGAAGTGAATCCCGGTTCATCCACCATAATGATACGGGATCCGGTCTCCACCATAATGATACAAATGGGGTTGGGGGATGTCCCCACCTGTATCACATACGGTTGCTGATGCGCGTGGCTGACAATGTTCCAAGACCAATTTGATGATAGAAGCCTTTATTCACAGGACAGAGTCTGGGCCAGTCTTTGCTGAGGCCCTGCAGTGCCCAGCTAGACATGGTCCCTCTCTCTCTCTGACTCTCTGTGCGCACAACAGATAGTTTTGTTACACAGCTTTCACGTGACACATGAGATGTACATATCCATATTTCTGCATTTCGTCATAAAAGCTAAACCTTATTGGATGACTCAAAGTAGGTCACAATTACATCAGAGTTATAAGTGTTCTTCCTCACTTTCGTGAGATCTGATTCGACAAAAGTGCTACGGAAAATCCCAAGTCTGACCTGACATACATCCAGTTATAGACTGACCTACAAGTCCTATTTACAGACTCATATAAACATAATCTGCCTGCCTCATCATAGAAACCAATTTAGAGCTAATTTGGGAGAGAACATTTAGGCTCTACAAACATACTGAATTGCCATTAGATACTTGGTCATCTGATGAACATTAATTTCCTTTGGCTCTGTCTGAATATCAGAACAGACTGAAACCAAGATTGATTTTCATTTGCCTCTAAAGTAAATTTTAGATGAAATATTGAAATATTCCTTTAAATATATGTCAAGTCACAAATATGCACTTTCCTACTCCATAACAGGTATACAAGGTCTGCTCTGACTATGTAAACAAAGGCTGCTCTGGGTTATTGAATGAGATATTATTGAATTATGATAATATTTGTATCTGGAGAAGATATAGAAAAAACCTCATAATGAGATCAAGAAATAAATATCCAAAATAAGAAAGGGGCCTGGACAGTCGAGGGGTAACGAACCCAAGTCGCCCATGCAGCTTTCTGTGCTGGTGACCTGGGGTTAAATTCCTAGTGTGGCTATGAGAGTGTTTTGTAGTTGGCTGTCCTAGGTATGTGATTTTCTCTGGGTGTCCTGGTTTTCATCCACCCATGCAGACTGTCAAACAGCACCATTCCAGCCAAGGAGATTCCCTAGCAATAGTTATCTAAACCATTTGTACAATCCATGTAAAAATTTGAAAATTAAAAGTTTTTTAGCTCAGCTGACTATAAGTCATCTGAGCTATAGTCGTGGTCCATTGTCCGTCGTCAGTCCGTCTGTCCGTCCGTCTGTCCGTCCATAGATGTGGCACGTTTTGAAACAGTAAGACCTAGGGATCCAAAATTCAGCATAATGTTAGATGTCCCCAAGATCTCCTACCAAGCCGAAAACTGGGTCTTAGCGACTTCATTCCTTTGAGAAATTAAGGAAAAACCTCAATATTTTTTAAAAACCTATTTTCACACTTTAGGACTGCCTAATATCAAAACCACTCATCTGTTTTTCCTCATATTTCCTATAAATAATCCTCTATATAATTCCTATGTACATGCCAGAAATTAGGTCTGTATTATTTAATTTAAAAAAGTTATGGGCCCAAACATAATGCATTTTGTAAATAATCAGGAAAGAAATTTTATCACTTAACACAAAACTTGTTAAAGCTAAGCACTTTTTTTCCAGTAATATTACTTTTATTAATCAAAATTAAATTGTATACCCAAAATTAGAACAAAATCTTTTAAATTTTTAAAAATCTTAGCAAAAATAAAAAATTGGTACCTTAAATTTTGCCCAACTTTGACCATGGCACGTTTTTTTGCTGTAACTGCTGTGGATTTAATTTTCACAGCATGTTTTTGTTAGCATTTCAACTGTTAACACCAAAAATTTGAAACCAGTTGATCAAAAACTGTAGATTTTATTCAAGTTTTCAAGCACCATGTCACATATTGCTAGTGTTATGCAGTTTGCTAGAGCTCAGCTCCCGAGCTTCAGCTCTAAGTTCCTTAAATTTGGCATACAGTTAGATTTCTCCAAAATCCCCTACCATGCCAAGAATTTGGTCACTAGGACTTAATTCCTTCGAGATATCAATGAAAAACTTCATTTTTCCATTAAAAACCCAATGTTACACTTTAAGACTGCCTAATATCAAAACCACTGGTCTGACTTTGATCATATATAATATACATATTTTTCTACACATTCACTATGCACATGCCAGAAATGATGTCAGTATTGTGTATTTTTTTTAAGTTATGGGCCCAAACATAATGCACTTTGTAAAAAATCAAGAAATATATTTACTCCCTTAACAAGGGCATTGCTGAAGCTAGAGATCTTTTTTGTCAGGGATGTAACATTATTTAATCAAGATTCAATTGAATACCCAAAATTAGTTCTGAATTTTTCAAATTTTATAAGTTATTAGTATAAATATAAAATTAGTACCTTAAATTTTGCCCAACTGTGACCATGGCACGTTTGTTTCCCGTGAGCACTGTTGATATAATTTTTATATCATGCACACATAAGGATTTCAGCTTTTTAGTTTAGAAAGCTGAAAGAAATTTGCCAAATATTGTAGCTTTTATTAATGTTTTTTATGAGACCCTGTCAGACTTTGGCTCTCTCCAGCCCCTCTTGAGTCACCTGTATGTTGACCTTGTTGACCTTTCATCAAATTATGCACGCTTGAGGGGAGAATCCAGGCAGCTTATGGCCAGCCACAGTTGATCCAGGTGTTCAACCCAACTCATCTAGTAGTTTTAACCAACAACATAACAATAAACAATAAATTAATAAATTTTTATTGGTTTTTAATAACAAATTAAAGAAAAATAGAAAAGGAATTTGTTAGTTTATAATAACAGGAAATTAACTTGCAGTTACTGATGATATAAGAATCTTGTATCGATGGGTAGAATGTCACATATTCCAGATAACACCATGCAGTCACCTATGGCATTTTTCAGTTCATTTTTAATGATAAAGAAGTAAATCATTTTATTCATTACTAATCATTAAGGATTATATGAAGGAAATTAATGATAGACAAAGATGCAGTTGATAATATTAATCTAGATTCCTACTGTGTCTAGTGTGTACATTGATGTGAAATTAGTCCAAAATGAATTTTTTACAGTTATTGTAATGTAGCCCCAGACAAAGTCGGGGGATACTATGTTTTCATACCGGTCCCGCCGCCACCGCCGCCGCCACCGCCGCCGCATATAAATCTTGTTGGCACGTTAACCCCAAAAATATTTCACGGAACTTTACCAAACTTGGTATATGTATAGATATGGGTAAGAGGACGACGCCTATTTAAAATGAGGTCATGACCTTTACTAGGAGAGTGTCCTTGACCTTGAATAGGTCCAATTTTGGGGAAAATCCCACAAATTCTTTAATATCTCAAGAAATCTTGCATGGATTTATCCCAAAATCAAGTTGATGGAAGATCATGGATAGGGTTTGTCATATTCCAGAAACTGGTGGCGCCACCTATTATTCTTTACTTGTTTTCATGCCGTTTAATACCCCCAAAATTGCCACCTTACAGTACTGTGAGCATTATAAGTCAAAAACTAATGGACAGATTTCTTTAATATTATGCATATACATAGGTATGGGTTATGGGATGATGTTTATTTAAATTGGGGTCATGACCTTTCCTGTGATAGTGGCCTTGACCTTGAATATTGCCATATATGGTGAAAATCACACACCTCTTATGATATCTCCAGTGTTGATAGCCATATGGATTTCAAACATGACTTATGTATGGCCCACCACTAAAGTAAGAACTCTATAGGTTCTAGGGTGATGAGGTCAAAGGTCAAGGTCAATGGACTGGCATTTTAAAAGATACTGTGGATGCATTTTAAGCCAAACTTTCATCCTAGGTCTTCCATCTTGAATATATAGCTCACTTGCCAATAGTGGATGATCCATATAAATTTTGGGGTCACAAGGTCAAAGGTCAAGGCCACAGGAGCTATCTGTCCAAAAATTAGTTTCTGGATGATAATTCCTGTTTTTATTGATGTATTGATTTCAAACTTGACTTATATATGTCCCATTGAAAAAGCAAGACTCCAATTTATTTTAGGGGTCATGAGGTCAAAGGTCAAGGTCACAGGACACATCTTTAAAAAGATTGTGGATGCATTTTCAGCCAAACATTTCATCTCAGACCTTTCATCTTGCACATGTAAGTCATCTGCCAATAAAGGAAGACCCCTATCAGTTTTGAGGTCACAAGGTCAAAGGTGAAGGCCACAGGAACCATCTGTCCAAAAATTAGTTTCTGGATGATAAATCCTGCTTTTATTGATGTATGGATTTCAAACTTGACTTGTATATGTCCCATTGGAAAAGCAAGACCCAAATTGATTTTGGGGTCATGAGGTCAAAAGTCAAGGTCACAGGATATCTTTAAAAAGATTGTGGATGCATTTTCAGCCAAACATTTCATCTCAGATCTTTCATCTTGCACATATAGTTCACCTGCCAAGAGAGGAAGAACCCTATCAATTTTGAGGTCACAAGGTCAAAGGTGAAGGTCACAGGAGCCATCTGTCCAAAAATTAGTTTCTTGATGATAATTCCTTCTTTTATTGATGTATGGATTTCAAACTTGACTTGTATTTGACCCATTGGAAAAGCAAGACCAAAATTGATTTTTGGGTCATGAGGTCAAAAGTCAAGGTCACAGGAAACCTCTTTAAAAAGATTGTGGATGCATTTTCAGCCAAACAATTCATCTCAGGTCTTTCATCTTGCACATATAGTTCACCTGCCAAGAGTGGAAGACCCCTATAAATTTTGAGGTCACAAGGTCAAAGGTGAAGGTCACAGGAACCATCTGTCCAAAAATTAGTTTCTGGATGATAATTTCTGCTTTTATTGATGTATGGATTTTAAACTTGACTTATATATGTCCCGTTGGAAAAGCAAGACCCAAATTGATTTTGAGGTTATGAGGTCAAAGGTCAAGGTCACAGGACACATCTTAAAAAAGATGTGGATGCATTTTCAGCCAAACATTTCATCTCAGATCTTTCATCTTGCACATATAGTTCACCTGCCAAGAGAGGAAGAACCCTATCAATTTTGAGGTCACAAGGTCAAAGGTGAAGGTCACAGGAGCCATCTGTCCAAAAATTAGTTTCTTGATGATAATTCCTTCTTTTATTGATGTATTTATTTCAAACTTGACTTGTATTTGACCCATTGGAAAAGCAAGACCTGAATTCATTTTGGGGTCATGAGGTCAAAGGTCAAGGTCACAGGAAACCTCTTTAAAAAGATTGTGGATGCATTTTCAGCCAAACAATTCATCTCAGATCTTTATTCTTGCACATATAGTTCACCTGCCAAGAGTGGAAGAACCCTATCAATGTTGAGGTCACAAGGTCAAAAGTGAAGGTCACAGGAGCCATCTGTCCAAAAATTAGTTTCTGGATGATAATTCCTTCTTTTACTGATGTATGGATTTCAAACTTTACTTTCATATGTCCCATTGGAAAAGCAAGACCAGAATTGATTTTGGGGTCATGAGGTCAAAGGTCAAGGTCACAGGACACATCTTTAAAAAAGATCAAGGTCACAGGAGCAGCATCTTCAACAAGCTTGTGGATTCTAAGATGGAAGAAACAATAAATATGTCAAGTGTCAGTATATGCTGCTAAAAATGGGTTTCTATTTATAAAGAGGGGGGGGCCTACTATGTCTGGGGATACTCTGGCACCTGCGGTGCCAAGAAATCTCTAGTTTTTACTATAAATAAAAGCCATAAAACCAGGTACTTATGATCATTATTTAAATGTGTGAATTTTGTATATTCTGGATTCTCAACATCATTGTTTGGTGAAAACTGAATAAATACCAGACATGGTGCGAATACTGTGTAATTGTATTTAAATACGAATATGATTATGTACTCCATTATAAAATTTCTTGCATAAAGAATGGGAATTCAGGTAAAAATGAAAGTATATGAATACTCGTGCAAATACTTTCAAAATGTATTCATGAATGCATTAATGAATATATTCTTTAATATTATTTTAATAATCATATCAGTTATATTTCATTTTAAAAAATCATATGATTCTCTTATTATTTTTAATAAAAATTATATTTGGGACAATATTTGTAATTTTTTAATAGATAGTTAAACTCTTATATTATATGTTCTGCTTATAAGTTATATGGCCAAGTCAAAATCTGTGTGACAGTAGTACTCCATTTGTTAATAAAATAAATGAAATCAATCCTCTTCCCTGTCTCCAAAGGTACTTTCAAAATCATACATAAGCTAAACAACAACAACTCATAATACAGCTTATATTTATTACCACACAAAACCAGCATGTGCCTCATTTCTAAATAATATTTTTTTATCATATATAACAGCTGAGCGTCGTGACCCATAGGTCTCTTGTTTTAATACAAAATTAAAAGATTTTAAACTTGAACTCAGAGGCAATGTTATATTCTAATGTTAGGAGTAAAGAGGTTGTCATATGGAATATGTTAGCAGCTGGTTTTATCATTTCAGAACTGAGGCCGTACGTAGTGGTGTCCCCAGACAGCAGGGAGGATGCTGAAGGAGCAACAGCCAGCTTTGCCTGTCGCGTGACTGGTGCAGAACCACTCAGGAAGGGCTGGGCTATGGTAGAGGAGGGCACCGGCAGGAGAGTGGCACTGCCTCCGTCAGCTCGAGTCACCGACGACAATCAGCTCTTGTTTGACAGTGTCGCACAACAAGATGCTGGCAAATATGTTTGTTATGGAAACAACCAGTATGGTGAAGGAAGTGCAGAGGTGGAGCTGTCCGTGCACAGTAAGATGTCATTCATTGTCCTGTCATCAACTGTTTTTATTGAAATTGCTTTGGGAAGGTATTTCACAAATGTTATTGTGATATGATATGAGTTTATTTATCAAAGTGTCAGGTACAATAATAATATTATGGTGATATGCTTGCAAGAGTGTATTTTGAATAGAACATGAGCGGATTAAGTGTACCAGATACTTGAGCATCCACACAACAAACTGGTACAAAGTGTACCAGGATCTGAGCGTCCACACAACAGACTGGTACAAAGTGAACCAGGCTCTGAGCATCCCCACAACAAACTCTTACAAAGTGTACCAGGCTCTGAGCATCCACACAACAAACTGTTACAAAGTGTACCGGGCTCTGAGCATTCACACAACAGGCTGGTACAAAGTGTACCAGGCTCTGAGCATCCACACATCAAACTGGTATAAAGTGTACCAGGATCTGAGCATCCACACAACAGACTGGAACAAAGTGAACCAGGCTCTGAGCATCCCCACAACAAACTCTTACAAAGTGTACCAGGCTCTGAGCATCCACACAACAGGCTGGTACAAAGTGTACCAGGATCTGAGTGTCCACACAACAGACTGGAACAAAGTGTACCAGGCTCTGAGCATCCCCACAACAAACTGTTACAAAGTGTACCGGGCTCTGAGCATCCACACAACAGGCTGGTACAAAGTGTACCAGGCTCTGAGCATTCACACAACAGGCTGGTACAAAGTGTACCGGGCTCTGAGCATTCACACAACAAACTGGTACAAAGTGTACCGGGCTCTGAGCATCCACACAACAAACTGTTACAAAGTGTACCGGGCTCTGAGCATTCACACAACAGACTGGTACAAAGTGAACCAGGCTCTGAGCATCCCTACAACAAACTGTTACAAAGTGTACCGGGCTCTGAGCATTCACACAACAAACTGGTACAAAGTGTACCAGGCTCTGAGCATCCCCACAACAAACTGGTACAAAGTGAACCAGGCTCTGAGCATCCCCACAACAAACTGGTACAAAGTGTACCGGGCTCTGAGCATCCACACAACAGGCTGGCACAAAGTGTACCAGGCTCTGAGCATCCACACAACAAACTGTTACAAAGTGTACCGGGCTCTGAGCATTCACACAACAAACTGGTACAAAGTGTACCGGGCTCTGAGCATTCACACAACAAACTGGTACAAAGTGTACCAGGCTCTGAGCATTCACACAACAGGCTGGCACAAAGTGTACCAGGATCTGAGTGTCCACACAACAGACTGGAACAAAGTGTACCAGGCTCTGAGCATCCACACAACAAACTGTTACAAAGTGTACCGGGCTCTGAGCATTCACACAAAAAACTGGTACAAAGTGTACCGGGCTCTGAGCATTCACACAACATGCTGGCACAAAGTTTACCAGGATCTGAGTGTCCACACAACAGACTGGAACAAAGTGTACCAGGCTCTGAGCATCCGCACAACAAACTGTTACAAAGTGTACCGGGCTCTGAGCATTCACACAACAAACTGGTACAAAGTGTACCGGGCTCTGAGCATTCACACAACAGGCTGGCACAAAGTGTACCAGGATCTGAGTGTCCACACAACAGACTGGAACAAAGTGTACTAGGCTCTGAGCATTCACACAACAAACTGTTACAAAGTGTACCAGGCTCTGAGCATCCCCACAACAAACTGGTACAAAGTGAACCAGGCTCTGAGCATCCCCACAACAAACTGGTACAAAGTGTACCGGGCTCTGAGCATCCACACAACAGGCTGGCACAAAGTGTACCAGGATCTGAGTGTCCACACAACAGACTGGAACAAAGTGTACCAGGCTCTGAGCATCCACACAACAAACTGTTACAAAGTGTACCAGGCTCTGAGCATCCCCACAACAAACTGGTACAAAGTGAACCAGGCTCTGAGCATCCCCACAACAAACTGGTACAAAGTGTACCGGGCTCTGAGCATCCACACAACAGGCTGGCACAAAGTGTACCAGGATCTGAGTGTCCACACAACAGACTGGAACAAAGTGTACCAGGCTCTGAGCATCCGCACAACAAACTGTTACAAAGTGTACCGGGCTCTGAGCATTCACACAACAAACTGGAACAAAGTGTACCGGGCTCTGAGCATCCACACAACAAACTGTTAAAAAGTGTACCGGGCTCTGAGCATCCCCACAACAAACTGGTACAAAGTGTACCAGGCTCTGAGCATCCACACAACAGGCTGGCACAAAGTGTACCAGGATCTGAGTGTCCACACAACAGACTGGAACAAAGTGTACCAGGCTCTGAGTGTCCACACAACAGACTGGAACAAAGTGTACTAGGCTCGGAGCATTCACACAACAAACTGTTACAAAGTGTACCAGGCTCTGAGCATCCCCACAACAAACTGGTACAAAGTGAACCAGGCTCTGAGCATCCCCACAACAAACTGGTACAAAGTGTACCGGGCTCTGAGCATCCACACAACAGGCTGGCACAAAGTGTACCAGGATCTGAGTGTCCACACAACAGACTGGAACAAAGTGTACCAGGCTCTGAGCATCCACACAACAAACTGTTACAAAGTGTACCAGGCTCTGAGCATCCCCACAACAAACTGGTACAAAGTGAACCAGGCTCTGAGCATCCCGACAACAAACTGGTACAAAGTGTACCGGGCTCTGAGCATCCACACAACAGGCTGGCACAAAGTGTACCAGGATCTGAGTGTCCACACAACAAACTGGAACAAAGTGTACCGGGCTCTGAGCATCCACACAACAAACTGTTAAAAAGTGTACCAGGCTCTGAGCATCCCCACAACAAACTGTTACAGAGTGTACCAGGCTCTGAGCATCCACACAACAGACTGGTACAAACTGTACCAGGCTCTGAGCATTCACACACCAGGCTGGTACAAAGTGTACCAGGCTCTGAGCATTCACACAACAAACTGGTACAAAGTGTACCGGGCTCTGAGCATTCACACAACAAACTGGTACAAAGTGTACCGGGCTCTGAGCATCCACACAACAGACTGGTACAAAGTGAACCAGGCTCTGAGCATCCCTACAACAAACTGTTACAAAGTGTACCGGGCTCTGAGCATTCACACAACAAACTGGTACAAAGTGTACCAGGATCTGAGTGTCCACACAACAGACTGGAACAAAGTGTACCAGGCTCTGAGCATCCACACAACAAACTGTTACAAAGTGTACCGGGCTCTGAGCATTCACACAACAAACTGGTACAAAGTGTACCGGGCTCTGAGCATTCACACAACAAACTGGTACAAAGTGTACCAGGCTCTGAGCATTCACACAACAGGCTGGCACAAAGTGTACCAGGATCTGAGTGTCCACACAACAGACTGGAACAAAGTGTACCAGGCTCTGAGCATCCACACAACAAACTGTTACAAAGTGTACCGGGCTCTGAGCATTCACACAACAAACTGGTACAAAGTGTACCGGGCTCTGAGCATTCACACAACAGGCTGGCACAAAGTGTACCAGGATCTGAGTGTCCACACAACAGACTGGAACAAAGTGTACCAGGCTCTGAGCATCCACACAACAAACTGTTACAAAGTGTACCGGGCTCTGAGCATTCACACAACAAACTGGTACAAAGTGTACCGGGCTCTGAGCATTCACACAACAGGCTAGCACAAAGTGTACCAGGATCTGAGTGTCCACACAACAGACTGGAACAAAGTGTACTAGGCTCTGAGCATTCACACAACAAACTGGTACAAAGTGTACCAGGCTCTGAGCATTCACACAACAGGCTGGCACAAAGTGTACCAGGATCTGAGTGTCCACACAACAGACTGGAACAAAGTGTACCAGGCTCTGAGCATCCACACAACAAACTGTTACAAAGTGTACCGGGCTCTGAGCATTCACACAACAAACTGGTACAAAGTGTACCGGGCTCTGAGCATTCACACAACAGGCTGGCACAAAGTGTACCAGGATCTGAGTGTCCACACAACAGACTGGAACAAAGTGTTCCAGGCTCTGAGCATCCACACAACAAACTGTTACAAAGTGTACCGGGCTCTGAGCATTCACACAACAAACTGGTACAAAGTGTACCGGGCTCTGAGCATTCACACAACAGGCTGGCACAAAGTGTACCAGGATCTGAGTGTCCACACAACAGACTGGAACAAAGTGTACTAGGCTCTGAGCATTCACACAACAAACTGTTACAAAGTGTACCAGGCTCTGAGCATCCCCACAACAAACTGGTACAAAGTGTACCGGGCTCTGAGCATCCACACAACAGGCTGGCACAAAGTGTACCAGGATCTGAGTGTCCACACAACACACTGGAACAAAGTGTACCAGGCTCTGAGCATCCACACAACAAACTGTTACAAAGTGTACCAGGCTCTGAGCATCCCCACAACAAACTGGTACAAAGTGAACCAGGCTCTGAGCATCCCCACAACAAACTGGTACAAAGTGTACCGGGCTCTGAGCATCCACACAACAGGCTGGCACAAAGTGTACCAGGATCTGAGTGTCCACACAACAGACTGGAACAAAGTGAACCAGGCTCTGACCATCCACACAACAAACTGTTACAAAGTGTACCGGGCTCTGAGCATTCACACAACAAACTGGAACAAAGTGTACCAGGCTCTGAGCATCCACACAACAAACTGTTAAAAAGTGTACCGGGCTCTTAGCATCCACACAACAAACTGTTAAAAAGTGTACCGGGCTCTGAGCATCCCCACAACAAACTGGTACAAAGTGTACCGAGCTCTGAGCATCCACACAACAGGCTGGCACAAAGTGTACCAGGATCTGAGTGTCCACACAACAGACTGGAACAAAGTGTACCAGGCTCTGAGCATCCACACAACAAACTGGTACAAAGTGAACCAGGCTCTGAGCATCCACACAACAGACTGGAACAAAGTGAACCAGGCTCTGAGCATCCCCACAACAAACTCTTACAAAGTGTACCAGGCTCTGAGCATCCACACAACAGGCTGGCACAAAGTGTACCAGGATCTGAGTGTCCACACAACAGACTGGAACAAAGTGTACCAGGCTCTGAGCATCCACACAACAAACTGTTACAAAGTGTACCGGGCTCTGAGCATTCACACAGCAAACTGGAACAAAGTGTACCGGGCTCTGAGCATCCACACAACAAACTGTTAAAAAGTGTACAAGGCTCTGAGCATTCACACAACAGACTAGTACAAAGTGAACCAGGCTCTGAGCATCCACACAACAAACTGTTACAAAGTGTACCGGGCTCTGAACATCCACACATCAAACTGGTACAAAGTGTACCAGGATCTGAGTGTCCACACAACAGACTGGAACAAAGTGTACCAGGCTCTGAGCATTCACACAACAGACTGGAACAAAGTGTACCAGGCTCTGAGCATCCCCACAACAAACTGGTACAAAGTGTACCAGGCTCTGAGCATCCTCACAACAGGCTGGTACAAAGTGTACCAGGATCTGAGCATACACACAACAGGCTGTTACAAAGTGTACCAGGATCTGAGCATTCACACAACAGGCTGGTACAAAGTGTACCAGGATCTGAGTGTCCACACAACAGACTGGAACAAAGTGTACCAGGCTCTGAGCATTCACACAACAGACTGGAACAAAGTGTACCAGGCTCTGAGCATCCCCACAACAAACTGGTACAAAGTGTACCAGGCTCTGAGCATCCACACAACAGGCTGGTACAAAGTGTACCAGGATCTGAGCATTCACACAACAGGCTGGTACAAAGTGTACCAGGATCTGAGCATTCACACAACAGGCTGGTACAAAGTGTACCAGGATCTGAGTGTCCACACAACAGACTGGAACAAAGTGTACCAGGCTCTGAGCATCCCCACAACAAACTGTTACAAAGTGTACCGGGCTCTGAGCATTCACACAACAGACTGGTACAAAGTGAACCAGGCTCTGAGCATCCCCACAACAAACTGGTACAAAGTGTACCAGGCTCTGAGCATCCCCACAACAAACTGGTACAAAGTGTACCAGGCTCTGAGCATTCACACAACAGGCTGGTACAAAGTGTGGTACAAAGTGTACCAGGCCCTGAGCATCCACACAAAAATCTGTTACTAAGTGTACCAGGCTCTGAGCATCCCCACAACAAACTGTTACAAAGTGTACCGGGCTCTGAGCATCCACACATCAAACTGGTACAAAGTGTACCAGGCTCTGAGCATCCCCACAACAGGCTGGCACAAAGTGTACTAGGCTCTGAGCATCCACTCAACAGGCTGGCACAAAGTGTACCAGTCTCTGACCATCCACACAACAAACAGGTACAAAGTGTACCAGGCTCTGAGCATCCACACAACAAGCTGGTACAAAGTGTATCAGGATCTGAGTGTCCACACAACAGACTGGAACAAAGTGTACCAGGCTCTGAGCATCCCCACAACAAACTGTTACAAAGTGTACCAGGCTAAGAGTATCCACACAACAGGCTGGTACAAAGTGTGGTACAAAGTGTACCAGGCTCTGAGCATCCACACAACAGGCTGGTACAAAGTGTACCAGGATCTGAGTGTCCACACAACAGACTGGAACAAAGTGTACCAGGATCTGAGTGTCCACACAACAGGCTGGTACAAAGTGTACCAGGATCTGAGTGTCCACACAACAAACTGTTACAAAGTGTACCAGGCTCTGAGCATCCACACAACAAACTGTTACAAAGTTTACTAGACTCTGAGCATCCCCACAACAGGCTGGCACAAAGTGTACCAGGCTCTGAGCATCCACACATCAAACTGGCACAAAGTGTACCAGGCTCTGAGCATCCACACACCAGACTGGTACAAAGTGTACCAGGTTTTGAGCATCCACACAAAAAACTGGTACAAAGTGTACCAGTCTCTGACCGTCCACACAACAAACAGGTACAAAGTGTACCAGGCTCTGAGCATCCCCACAACAGGCTGGCACAAAGTGTACTAGGCTCTGAGCATCCACTCAACAGGCTGGCACAAAGTGTACCAGGCCCTGAGCATCCACACAACGAACTGTTACAAAGTGTACCAGGCTCTGAGCATCCACACAACAGACTGGTACAAAGTGTACTAGGCTCTGAGCATCCACACAACAAACTGTTACAAAGTGTACCAGGCTCTGAGCATCCCCACAACAAACTGGTACAAAGTGTACCAGGCTAAGAGTATCCACACAACAGGCTGGTACAAAGTGTACCAGGCTCTGAGCATCCACACAACAAACTGGTACAAAGTGTACCAGGCTCTGAGCATCCACACAACAAACTGGTACAAAGTGTACCAGGCTCTGAGCATCCACACAACAAACTGTTACAAAGTGTACCAGGCTCTGAGCATCCACACAACAAACTGGTACAAAGTGTACCAGGCTCTGAGCATCCACACAACAAACTGGTACAAAGTGTACCAGGCTCTGAGCATCCACACAACAAACTGTTACAAAGTGTACCAGGCTCTGAGCATCCACACAACAAACTGGTACAAAGTTTACTAGGCTCTGAGCATCCACACAACAAACTGTTACAAAGTGTACCAGGCTCTGAGCATCCACACAACAAACTGTTACAAAGTTTACTAGACTCTGAGCATCCCCACAACAGGCTGGCACAAAGTGTACCAGGCTCTGAGCATCCACACAACAGACTGGCACAAAGTGTACCAGGCTCTGAACATCCACACAACAGACTGGTACAAAGTGTACCAGGCTCTGAGCATCCACACATCAAACTGGTACAAAGTGTACCAGGCTCTGAGCATCCACACAACAGGCTGGCACAAAGTGTACCAGGCTCTGAGCAAACACACAACAGGCTGGCACAAAGTGTACCAGGCTCTGAGCATCCATACATCAAACTGGTACAAAGTGTACCAGGCTATGAGCATCAATGCAACAAACTGGTACAAAGTGTACCAGGCTATGTGTATCAACACAACAGACTGGTACAAAGTGTACCAGGCTATGAGTATCCACACAACAGACTGGTACAAAGTGTACCAGGCTATGAGCATCCACACAACAAACTGGCAGGCTCTGAGCATCCACACAACAGGCTGGCACAAATTGTACCAGGCTCGAGCATCCATACAACAAACTGGCACAAAGTGTACAAGGCTCTTAGCATCCACACAAGAGGCTGGTACAAGGTGTACCAGGCTATCAGCATCCCCACAACAAACTGTTACAAAGTGTACCAGGCTCTGAGCATCCCCACAACAAGCTGGTACAAAGTGTACCAGGCTCTGGGCATCCACAAAACAGGCTGGCACAAAGTGTACCAGGCTCTGAGCATCCACACATCAAACTGGTACAAAGTGTACCAGGCTCTGAGCATCCACACATCAAACTGGTACAAAGTGTACCAGGCTATGAGCATCCACACAACAGACTGGCACAAAGTGTACCAGGCTCTGAGCATCCACACAACAGGCTGGTACAAAGTGTACCAGGCTATGAGCATCCCCGTAACAAACTGTTACAAAGTGTACCAGGCTCTGAGCATCCCCACAACAGGCTGGTACAAAGTGTACCAGGCTCTGAGCATCCACACATCAAACTGGTACAAAGTGTACCAGGCTATGAGCATCCATGCAACAAACTGGTACAAAGTGTACCAGGCTCTGAACATCCACACAACAGACTGGTACAAAGTGTACCAGGCTCTGAGCATCCACACATCAAACTGGTACAAAGTGTACCAGGCTCTGAGCATCCACACAACAGGCTGGCACAAAGTGTACCAGGCTCTGAGCAAACACACAACAGGCTGGCACAAAGTGTACCAGGCTCTGAGCATCCATACATCAAACTGGTACAAAGTGTACCAGGCTATGAGCATCAATGCAACAAACTGGTACAAAGTGTACCAGGCTATGTGTATCAACACAACAGACTGGTACAAAGTGTACCAGGCTATGAGTATCCACACAACAGACTGGTACAAAGTGTACCAGGCTATGAGCATCCACACAACAAACTGGCAGGCTCTGAGCATCCACACAACAGGCTGGCACAAATTGTACCAGGCTCGAGCATCCATACAACAAACTGGCACAAAGTGTACAAGGCTCTTAGCATCCACACAAGAGGCTGGTACAAGGTGTACCAGGCTATGAGCATCCCCACAACAAACTGTTACAAAGTGTACCAGGCTCTGAGCATCCCCACAACAAGCTGGTACAAAGTGTACCAGGCTCTGGGCATCCACAAAACAGGCTGGCACAAAGTGTACCAGGCTCTGAGCATCCACACATCAAACTGGTACAAAGTGTACCAGGCTCTGAGCATCCACACATCAAACTGGTACAAAGTGTACCAGGCTATGAGCATCCACACAACAGACTGGCACAAAGTGTACCAGGCTCTGAGCATCCACACAACAGGCTGGTACAAAGTGTACCAGGCTATGAGCATCCCCGTAACAAACTGTTACAAAGTGTACCAGGCTCTGAGCATCCCCACAACAGGCTGGTACAAAGTGTACCAGGCTCTGAGCATCCACACATCAAACTGGTACAAAGTGTACCAGGCTATGAGCATCCATGCAACAAACTGGTACAAAGTGTACCAGGCTATGAGCATCCCCGTAACAAACTGTTACAAAGTGTACCAGGCTCTGAGCATCCCCACAACAGGCTGGTACAAAGTGTACCAGGCTCTGAGCATCCATACATCAAACTGGTACAAAGTGTACCAGGCTATGAGCATCCATGCAACAAACTGGTACAAAGTGTACCAGGCTATGAGTATCAACACAACAGACTGGTACAAATTGTACCAGGCTATGTGTATCAACACAACAGACTGGTACAAGGTGTATCAGGCTATGAGTATCCACACAACAGGCTGGTACAAAGTGTACCAGGCTCTGAGCATCCACACAACAGGCTGGCACAAAGTGTACCAGGCTCTGAGCATCCACACATCAAACTGGTACAAAGTGTACCAGGCTCTGAGCATCCACACATCAAACTGGTACAAAGTGTACCAGGCTATGATCATCCATGCAACAAATTGGTACAAAGTGTACCAGGCTATGAGTATCAACACAACAGACTGGTACAAAGTGTACCAGGCTATGAGCATCCCCACAACAAACTGTTACAAAGTGTACCAGGCTCTGAGCATCCCCACAACAGGCTTGTACAAAGTGTACCAGGCTCTGAGCATCCAGACAACAGGCTGGCACAAAGTGTACCAGGCTCTGAGCATCCACACATCAAACTGGTACAAAGTGTACCAGGCTATGAGCATCCATGCAACAAACTGGTACAAAGTGTACCAGGCTATGAGCATCCCCGTAACAAACTGTTACAAAGTGTACCAGGCTCTGAGCATCCCCACAACAGGCTGGTACAAAGTGTACCAGGCTCTGAGCATCCATACATCAAACTGGTACAAAGTGTACCAGGCTATGAGCATCCATGCAACAAACTGGTACAAAGTGTACCAGGCTATGAGTATCAACACAACAGACTGGTACAAATTGTACCAGACTATGTGTATCAACACAACAGACTTGTACAAGGTGTATCAGGCTATGAGTATCCACACAACAGGCTGGTACAAAGTGTACCAGGCTCTGAGCATCCACACAACAGGCTGGCACAAAGTGTACCAGGCTCTGAGCATCCACACATCAAACTGGTACAAAGTGTACCAGGCTCTGAGCATCCACACATCAAACTGGTACAAAGTGTACCAGGCTATGAGCATCCATGCAACAAATTGGTACAAAGTGTACCAGGCTATGAGTATCAACACAACAGACTGGTACAAAGTGTACCAGGCTATGAGCATCCCCACAACAAACTGTTACAAAGTGTACCAGGCTCTGAGCATCCCCACAACAGGCTTGTACAAAGTGTACCAGGCTCTGAGCATCCACACAACAGGCTGGCACAAAGTGTACCAGGCTCTGAGCATCCACACATCAAACTGGTACAAAGTGTACCAGGCTCTGAGCATCCACACATCAAACTGGTACAAAGTGTACCAGGCTATGAGCATCCATGCAACAAACTGTTACAAAGTGTACCAGGCTATGAGTATCAACACAACAGACTGGTACAAAGTGTACCAGGCTATGAGCATCCACACAACAAACTGGTTCAAAGTGTACCAGGCTATGAGCATCCACACAAATAAATTGGTACAAAACTATGATAAAATATTTGATGAAAGGTATTGTTGTAGAATGTTGATGTGCAGATTGCTCAGCTTGCTCCGAGTCACATGAGCCAGAGAGTTGGGGTTTGTCAGCCTTTGTGGTTGTGCATTAACAGGACAAATTGTAACTGTTAGATCAAGAATCTTCAATCTGGAGAGTTTTCTTGTAGACCAGACAGGTGGTGCCACCTACCTTCCTGTCTTTGTATAATACATTGAATCCCTTTTCTCAAGAGTGTTAATTTGCCATAATGGGCTGAAATTATGCATGTCCATAGTTCTTGGATACCTCTCATCTTGTACTCAAGACTGGAGATGCCACCTACAATCATTAGCTCAGCTGACTATAAGTCATCTGAGCTATAGTCGTGGTCCATTGTCCGTCGTCCGTCCGTCTGTCTGTCCTTCTCTCCGTCCGGATGTCCGTCTGTAAGACTGGTACGTTTTGACACCATTGGACCTACGAATCTGAAATTCGGCATACAGTTAGATGTCCCCAAAATCTCCTACCATGCCAAAAATTTGGTCAATATGACTTCGTTCCTTTGAGATATTAAGGAAAAACCTCAATCTTTTATTAGAAATCTATTTTCACACTTCAGGACTGCCTAATATCAAAACCACTCATCTGGTTTTCTTCATTTTTACCTTAAATATTCCTCTATATGGTTCCTATGTACATGCCAGAAATTAAGTCAGTATTATTTAATTTAAAAAAGTTATGGGCCCAAACATAATGGACTTTGTTAAAAAATGAGGAAAGATATTTGGTCACTTAAGACCAAAAGTGTTAAAGGTAGGAACTTTTTTTCAGTAATACTACTTTAAATAATCAAAATTTAATTGTATACCAAAAATTAGATCAAAATCTGTTAAATTTTTTTAAATATTGGCAAAAATATAAAATTGGTACCTTAAATTTTGCCCAAGTTTGACCATGGCACGTTTTTTTCCTGTAACTGCTGTGTATATAATTATCAAAGCATGTTTTTGTTACCATTTCAACTGTTAAAACAAAAAATTTCAAACCAGTTGATCAAAAACTGTAGATTTTATTCAAGTTTTCAAGCACCATGTCACATATTGTTTACATCAAGCTAGTGTTATGCAGTTTACTAGATCTCAGCTCCCTTGCTTCAGCTCTAAGTTCCTTAAATTTTGCATACAGTTAGATGTCCCCCAAATCCTCTACCATACTAAAAGTTTGGTCACTCGGACTGCATTCCTTCGAGATATTAAGAAAAAACTTCATTTTTCCATTAAAAACCCATTGTTACACTTTAAGATTGCCTAATATCAAAACCACTGATCTGACTTTGATCATATATAATATACATATTTTTCTATATATTCGCTATGCATATGCCAGAAATTATGTCAGTATTGTGTAATTGTTTTAAGTTCTAGGCCCAAACATAATGCACTTTGTAAAAAATCAAGAAATATATTTACTCTCTTAACATGAAAATTGCTGAAGGTAGAGATTTTTTGCCAGGGATATAACATTATTTAATCAAGATTCAATTGTATTACCAAAATTAGTTCTGAATTTTTCAAATTTTATAAGTTATTAGCATAAATATAAAATCAGTACCTTAAATTTTGGCTAACTTTGACCATGGCATGTTTTTTCCCTGTAAGCATTGTTGATTTAATTTTCATATCTTGCACATGTAAGGATTTTAGCTTCTAAATTCTGAAGTTATAAAAGGAATTGGTCAAAAACTAGCTTTTATGAAAGTTTTTATGAGACCATATCACACCTTGGCTGTACTGAAGCCCCTCTTTTATGTCCCCACATTGACCTTTCAGGCCAATTATGCATGCTTGAGGCGAGGCACTCTGCAGCCAGCCAGCTCTTGGGTGGCTTCAACTGGATCTAACTGTCCAACCCCCTCCACTAGTATTTGTTTAGGCCATAAACATAACAATAAACTTTTTTTTTAATTCTTGGTTTATGATAAGAACTTAAAAAAAATAAATGGAAAAGGAATTTATAGTTAATGAGTTACAGGGGATTACCTTGCAATTACTGATCATTTATGGATCTTCCATGGATGGCCAAAATTGTATTTCAAATGATACCATGCAGTCACCATTGGGTATTTTTCATTTCAACCATAAAAATGAAAAATAAATAATTAAAATAAATTGTTGTTTACTATTAGGGATTATATGAAGCAAGATAATGATAGACAAGGATGCAGTAGATTATATTAAATCTAAATTTCCAGGTCTTTTCCAGGTGTTTAACTTGTTGGTTTATATTTATTACAAAATTAAAATAATAAATGCAGTGTACTGGGCAGTTACATAACACCTTCAGGTCTGACCTACTGCCACTGAAAGTGTCTGGGTCAGGCTGGGTCAGGCAGTAATTACCTGAGAGCCTCTCTTTCTCTCTTTCTCTCTCTCACCTCTGCTTTTTCTCTTTCTTTCTCCATCTTTTTTTTCTCTCTCTCTCTCTCTCTCTCTCTCTCTCTCCCTAATTGCCTCCCTTCCTCCCTCCATCCCATTCTGTTGACAGGTACTATAAACTAGATACATTAGCTATAAATGTTGATGCAATTTAGAAATGTGAATTAACTGAAATATTCACAATCACATGTATGTTATACTGTAAATTTATAGTAACATTTGGAAACTTGGATTAAAATTATGTAATGAAAAAAAGGAATAAATGCAAATATTGTTAATTTTTTCTTGGCTCAGAATGGGGAAAAAATTATTTGCTTTGTTTCTCCATCTTTGTCTGTTTTAAATATTTAATGTTCATGAATAAAATTTTTTTTTTATAAGCACTGTTGAATTAAATTTTATATCCTGTTTGTATATGCAAGGGTGTTGTAACTCTCACCATCCCCTTCTTCATCCCACTGAGGCTTTGCTCCTTGGCACTGTGAACAATAGTTCTATGGCTATAGCATAAAATTTAATAATTAAAGAAAATATCTACAGAGAGACAGAGGCGTTATAACTCTGATCATAACACAAACCCCCCCCCCCCCTTCAAGTCATTGCACCTGTGGAATGGGGACGTTATGGCAACTGTATACATATCATAAAATTGATAAAAAAGGTTTACCAAATAAATTGGATCTCATCAGACAAATGTGTAAACTGTTGAACTGTCACCAGCTTATCAAAAAGGTAACCAATGGAAAGGCATGGTCAGGTCTCAAATATTATTTGCAACATTTTCTTCAATCATATAAACCAACCATGGCCCAGATTACCTCTTCCTCTCAAACATTATCTACATTTCATCATATTTTTAAGATTTTAACCTTCCAGGTGGTTCAGTACTGTTGACCATTTTTCCATAGGTATCTATGTACATGCCAGAAATTATGTCAATATTGTGTAATATGTAGACGTGAGGGGCATCAAAATAATGCACCTTGTCAAGACCAATCTTGTCAAGATATCATGTCATACAGTCACAAATTCATAAATCCTCACATCAGCATAGTTAATCATAACCTTGTATCTGTCAAATTGAACTCTTGCAGTTTTCCGTACACTATAGATCCTTCAACAAATAGCCTTATCATCATTATACCACTGCTTAGCATATTGTCATTGCATTCATATTTGCTCAAATAAATTGCTTTTTTCGACCCCTCCCAAATAAATAAAAAATAAACCACTATATGTTACTCCATATTAATCCATCAGTCAGGTTATTTCATATATCATTTACTCACATATTACATGACCATGATATTCTAAGCTTTATCTACTCAGTATAGTATCACAATGGTGATACATTTATAGTCCAATCATGATCAGCTGAGCGCCGTGACCCATGGGTCCCTTGTTTTTGCATGGTATCCATCCATGTGTTTGTCATATGTTTTTCTTTGTGATTGGTTCAATGTTTTGAGCTGAAATTGTGCATGTCTTTTGATCTTGAATCTCAAGGCTTGTGGCGCTATCTGTAATCATATTTGCATGGCATCCATCTGTGTGTTTGCTTTGGGTTAAATTGCTCATTTCTCAGGAATGATTCAATAAATTGGTCCCAAATTTAGCATGTCCATCCCTCTTGGAGTGTTTTTAGCAAACCTGGGAGCTTATGTGATGGTGCGTCATCGTCCGTCATGCGTCATCCATTGTCTGTAAGTTAACCCATAATTTCTCAAAAATGGCAGGAGCTAGCATCACCAAACTTTATGCAAATAATCAGTCATCTAAAAAACTCTATCAGATTTGGCCCTTTTTTTATGCCCCGGCCACAAAGTGGCAGGGGCATATAGTTTTACCCATACCCGTCATTCCGTCATTCCGAAATCAAACAGTTGTACGGACTTTTTTTCGCAATGCCTGCAGATATTGGCCTGATTTTTGGTGTGTGGGCAGATAATGACCAGTTACAGATCGAGTTCCCATTTCGTCTCGGTTGACCTTTTTTTGACTGTTTTACAGCTCCTAAACTTAGAAAATTTCATGAAAAATAGCAATTTTCATGACAAATACACATGTACGGACTTTTTTTTGCAGTGCCTGCAGATATTGGCCTGATTTTTGGTGTGTTGGCAGATAATAACCAGTTACAGATCGAGTTCCCGTTTCGTCCTGGTTGACCTACTTTTGACCGTTTTACAGCTCCTAAACTTAGAAAATTTCATGAAAAATAGAAATTTTCATGACAAATACACATGTACGGACTTTATTTCGCAATGCCTGCAGATATTGGCCTGATTTTTGGTGTGTGGGCAGATAATGACCAGGTACAGATCGAGTTCGCGTTTCGTCCCGGTTGACCTACTTTTGACCGTTTTACGGCTCCTAAACTTAGAAAATTTCATGAAAAATAGCAATTTGCATGACAAATACACATGTACGGACTTTTTTTCGCAGTGCCTGCAGATATTGGCCTCATTTTTGGTGTGTGGGCAGATAATAACCAGTTACAGATCGAGTTCCCGTTTCGTCCCGGTTGACCTACTTTTGACCGTTTTACGGCTCCTAAACTTAGAAAATTTCATGAAAAATAGAAATTTTCATGACAAATACACATGTACGGACTTTATTTCGCAATGCCTGCAGATATTGGCCTGATTTTTGGTGTGTGGGCAGAGAATGACCAGTTACAGATCGAGTTCGTGTTTTGTCCCTGTTGACCTACTTTTGACCGTTTTACGGCTCCTAAATTTAGAAAATTTCATGAAAAATAGCAATTTTCATGACAAATACACATGTACGGACTTTTTTTTGCAGTGCCTGCAGATATTGGCCTGATTTTTGGTGTGTTGGCAGATAATAACCAGTTACAGATCGAGTTCCCGTTTCGTCCTGGTTGACCTACTTTTGACCGTTTTACAGCTCCTAAACTTAGAAAATTTCATGAAAAATAGAAATTTTCATGACAAATACACATGTACGGACTTTATTTCGCAATGCCTGCAGATATTGGCCTGATTTTTGGTGTGTGGGCAGATAATGACCAGGTACAGATCGAGTTCGCGTTTCGTCCCGGTTGACCTACTTTTGACCGTTTTACGGCTCCTAAACTTAGAAAATTTCATGAAAAATAGAAATTTTCATGACAAATACACATGTACAGACTTTTTTTCGCAATGCCTGCAGATATTGGCCTGATTTTTGGTGTGTGGGCAGATAATGACCAGTTCCAGATCGAGTTCCCATTTCGTCTCGGTTGACCTTTTTTTGACTGTTTTACAGCTCCTAAACTTAGAAAATTTCATGAAAAATAGCAATTTGCATGACAAATACACATGTACGGACTTTTTTTCGCAGTGCCTGCAGATATTGGCCTCATTTTTGGTGTGTGGGCAGATAATAACCAGTTACAGATCGAGTTCCCGTTTCGTCCCGGTTGACCTACTTTTGACCGTTTTACGGCTCCTAAACTTAGAAAATTTCATGAAAAATAGAAATTTTCATGACAAATACACATGTACGGACTTTATTTCGCAATGCCTGCAGATATTGGCCTGATTTTTGGTGTGTGGGCAGATAATTACCAGGTACAGATCGAGTTTGCGTTTCGTCCCGGTTGACCTACTTTTGACCGTTTTACGGCTCCTAAACTTAGAAAATTTCATGAAAAATAGAAATTTTCATGACAAATACACATGTACGGACTTTTTTTCGCAATGCCTGCAGATATTGGCCTGATTTTTGGTTTGTGGGCAGAGAATGACCAGTTACAGATCGAGTTCGTGTTTTGTCCCTGTTGACCTACTTTTGACCGTTTTACGGCTCCTAAATTTAGAAAATTTCATGAAAAATAGAAATTTTCATGACAAATACACATGTACAGACTTTTTTTCGCAATGCCTGCAGATATTGGCCTGATTTTTGGTATGTGGGCAGATAATGACCAGTTACAGATCGAGTTTGTGTTTCGTCCCGGTTGACCTACTTTTGACCGTTTTACGGCTCCTAAACTTAGAAAAATTCTTGAAAAATAGAAATTTTCATGACAAATACACATGTACAGCCGTTTTTAGCCCTCAGCTCATAGGCTGATGGGCTATTGTCGTCACCCAAGCTGTCCGTCTGTCCATCTGTCTGTCCGGTGTCTGTCCGTCCGTCCGTTCCGCGTCTGTTAACTTTTACCTTGTGAGCAGGATATCTCTAAAAGGATTCACCGTTGGAATTTTATTTCATAAGTGAAGATGTATATCGATAAAATCTCAGTCATGTTCGAAGATGGGTGACCTTGACCCATTTTTCTACATTTTAGAGCTGATTATAGAAAAACACTCAGAAGTTTATATCTCAGGAGCCATTGTGTGGATTTTCACAAAACTTACTATGATCATTGGGACTGATGGTCTGTATGTGCTGCACAATTTTGGTGGCGCCACCTGCAATTTCTGATTTTTTAATGAAATTTTATCGGATTTTTTCAATTTTGGCCTTTAATGCAGGATATCTCCAAAGGTATTCAACACAGGAACTTCATTTCTTCAGTGCTATTGCATTATATTTACAAAATCTTGGTCAAGTTCAAAGCTGGGTGATCTTGACCTACTTATCAAGGTCACAGAGTTTAGTATAGAAAAAAACTTAGGAGCTTATTTCTCAGGAAGCATTTGGTGGATTGTTATGAAACATGGTATATACCTCTCCAATTTAAATTTATAAATGATTATCAACTTCTGCTAATATTCTAGTTACGCAATACAATGCTTACAGATACTGGCCTAATGTTTGGTCTGTGGGCGCATAATGACCACTTACAGATCGAGTTCGCGTTTCGTCCCAGTTAACCTATTTTTCACCATATGACAGATCCTGAACATAGAAAATTTCATGAAAGACAGAAATTTTCATGAAAAATGCACATATATGGACTTTTTTCACAATGCCTGCAGACACCGGCCGGATTTTTGGTGTGTTGCTTGATAATGACCCTTTACAGATCGAGTTTGCATTTTGCCCTTGTTGACCTACTTTTGACCATACAACACTTCCTGAACTTAAAAAATTTTACAAAATTTAACAAATGTTTCTAATTTGCCCCAGGCGGGGGCATTCGTGTCATTCCGACACATCTAGTTTTCAAATGGTTTTGGTTTGATAAATTTTGGCTAAGTTACATTTGAAATTAGCCATTTGGCAAGTAAGCATACTAACATAACAATCTCAGAAACAATAGGAGCTAGGATCACTAAATTTTGTGCAAATGTTGGTCTCATGACTCATATTTGAAATAGCAGTTTTTGTGGCACCACCTACATCAACCTGGTTTTTTTTTTACGTTCAGAAAGCTTGTACTTTTAGCCTTTTCAACTTAAAAATGTTTTATGATGAAACTGTCAAGCTGAATGGTTTAAGTTTTCACAAAAATATTCTAGGATAGAGTTCTTTTTAATTATGTAAGAATAGGTTGGGTTCGAGTCATAGAAAGCTTAATTTGGTCTTGTAGCCATTAGTAAGCCTATTTCATAATTAGGGCTGCAATAGTCTCCTTCTGCAAAACTGTTGTTTCAATTTATGTTACATTGCACAAAAATGATTCATAGGTGGCCTTTGTTAAAGTTTACTTTTTTGTTACTTTTTTGGAAAAAATATTAGACCTTTAAAAATAAAAGGACTTCATCTTTTATTATTCTAAACATTTTTTTATTAAAATCTTTTGAATACATGAGCTTGAAAAAAACATTTTAGCCAAAGTCTCTCAGTATGTATAAACAGATTTACCAACAAGCCAAGATTGTGTTGGTATCTATAAATAGCATGGCAGACTGCCAACTATTTCAGATTTGGCAACAGGCCAAAGGTCAGCCTCAATCTATTTATAGCTTTGGCAGACTGCCAACTATATCAAATTATGCAACAGGTTGAGAGTTCAGTCAGTGCAGCCAGGTATAGGTCAAGAGTTCACTCAGTGCAGTAGCTGCATTGTATTTATAGCTTTTGCAGATGGCCCACTGCATCAGATTTGGCACCAAAGATCATTCTGGATCTATTTATATTTTTGGCAAAGTGAGACTGCCAACTGTGTCAGATTATGCAACAGGTCATGAGTTCACTCAGTGCAGTGAGGTACAGGTCAAAAGTTTAATCAGTCTAGCAAGGTGCAGGTCAAAAGTTCACTCAAGTGCAGTAGCTGGAGTCAGCAATTTGTCAAATTTCATGCACTTGGGGCAATTGCCTTTCTCACCTAAGCCTTATCAGCCCAGTGTTTCAAACACAAGAGAAGAGAAGTTTGATGTATTGGCCTGATATTTTCACCTGTCTGTGTGTCATTAATGGCTTTCCCATTCACAAGACAGGTGTCAACACCTACAATGACTTTTGCATGGTGTATGTGCCTGCTTATTTCTTGGGAGGAATTTTATATATCAGCCTGAAATTGGGCAAATTTATACATATCAGATAGCTTTGTCGTATACAAGACTGGTGGCTTGACCAGCAATAATTTTTGCACAGTGTATGTCCCTGCTTACTTCTCAGGAGGGGTTCGATATATGAGCCCTAAAATTTGGCATATGTATACATGTCTGATAGCTTCATTGTATACAAGACTTGTGGTGCCAGCTACAATCAGTTTTGTGTTGTGTGCACCCATGCCAGAATTTCAGCAGTGATGTTTGTGTTATTGGTTCTAAATGTATAGTACTTGCATTGTTCATGTACATGTTACACATGTGCTTGAAAAGTAAAGGTCCAGGCATTGAAGCAACATACCTGGTGTCTATCCCATTGCAAAGGTTCCAATTAGGCCTGTAGGCCTTGTTTCATAGACCAGATTGGTGGTGCCACCTACCTTCCTGTTTTCGTAGAATACACTGATGCTCTTTCATGAGTGGTTATTGTGCAATTCCATAGATCTTTGATAAACCCATTTCAACTAGTAGCGCCATCTGCAATTGTTTTTGCATGGCTTCCATCTGTCCATTTGCTTTGGGTAAAAATTGCTTGTATATCAGGAGTGGATGGATGTATTCGCCTGAAATTTGCATATCCAAAGATCTTGGAATGGTTTATCAAATAGAAAACTGCTTGAGCCATGGCCCTACAATCAATTTCTTTTCATGTCAGTCTGTAGAAATTTATCCATCTTGGTTGACTTTTTATAGACAACAATTTTTTTTAAAGTTATGACGAACTGTCTCAGGATACTTTTGCATCTCCAATGCAACAAATTTGGAGTCATGTTAGGAACATTCAGTGCTTTACTTTACCCATACTTGTGTGATTTGGCGAAAAACCTGTAGTTGCTTGTTCACTGCCCATTTTCTAGTTCATGATTAGTGTTGGTTTTTGTCATGGAACATACAAGACCATATAAACACTCCATGCTTTTGTTATCTTCAGCAGCTGGCAGGATAATTTTCAATATTATTTGTTATCTCCATTTGGTGACAGGATATTATTTGATATTCTCTGTTATCTTTAGCAGGTGACTGGATAATATTTTATATTCTTTGATATCTTCAGTGGGAGATGGAAAATATTTAATATTCTTTAATATCTTTATTTGGTGACTGGATAATATTTGATATTCTTTAATATAATTATTTGGTGACTGGATAATATTTAATATTCTTTGATATCTTTAGTGGGTGATGGGATAATATTTGGTATTCTTTATCTTCAGTGGGTGACGGGATAATATTTAATATTCTTTAATATCTTTATTTTGTGACTGGAAAATATTTGATATTCTTTGTTATCTTCAGTGGCTGATGATATAATATTTGTTGTTCTTTGTTATCTTCAGCGGGTGACGGGATCAGTGTAAGGATTGAGCAGGCCAGACAGACAGTAGAGGTTGGAGACACTGTCACATTCCGCTGTTATGGTAACAGCCAGGTCAGCGACGATGTATGTGCGGTTTGTCTTTCTTTGTACTCTCTGCCTGCTGAATGTGGATGACCATGGCGTGCAGCAACAGTTGAGGGGCAGCAGGCTTGTGTCAGCATGAAGCAGTAGTGCTATATACAAGAAAAATATTATACAGCATTCTGTAATTCCTGACGAATATTCTTGAGCCCTTCAGGCAGCCTTCAGGTTGCTGATTATGTATTTCTAGACCATTTATTAAAAAAACTTAAGATGCAGGAAAAATCTATAATTTGATATATTTCATTTAAAATTCTGATATTTTTCTTTCTCATAAATTTTCTCTTATGTTTCTTTCTCAGTAAAATAAGAGAACTACATCATTTTACATTAGATTTTATTTTATTATTTTTCATTGGGTTTTATTCTATTATTTTTTATTTGGTTTTATTCAGATAGTTTTGATATGATGAGAGGAAAATTTCATTTCCAGTCTAGATTATTAAAAGCCTCATTAGGCACGAGACATGTTACATAATGTATTCATAAATAGTTTCTTACATGAGCTGAGGAATACAGAGGTCTGCTGCCCTCCATCTGTTATAACTCTGGCCAAACAAGGCATGTTTAAACAGACTACCATAGCTAGCCATTAGTCTATAAAGCATGTCAAACAAACATATATTATCAGTATAACAGTAACATTTTTGTTTTCCTCATTACTGATAACATTGTCAAAATTCCTTCTTCTAGATTAAGTTCACTTGAGCTCCACACTGTGCTTAAACTTAAACAGAAGTGCTGTTATTATATGAATTATTAATAAAGAAACTATATTTAAGTCAAGAGCACCCTGTCAGATCCTTAGATTCTGAAAGATATATTTAAGATATGGACCTGAGAAAATGGCACAGTTAAAATAAGTGGGTATTAGTGGGTCGCTAAATATATCTTTATTATTGTATCCCCAGACAAAGTCAGGGGGTATTATGGTTTCATGACAGTTATGACGATGCAAATAAATCTTGTCTGCAGTCAGCACCATTACTCAAAAAATATTTCACGGATCTTTACCAAACGTAAAATGTGCATAAATATAGATGAGAGGAAGAGGTCTATTTAAAATAGGGTTATGATCTTATCTAGGAGAGTAACCTTTACCTTGATTGGGTCCATTTTTAGGGAAAATCACCCAGATTCTTAAATATCTCGAGAAATCTTGCATGGATTGATCCGAAAATTGAGTTGACAGAAGATCCAGGATAGCATGTAACTGAAACTTGTTGTGCCACCTATTATCCTTTTCTTGTTTTTGTGCTTTAAATATCCTGATCATTGCCACTTGACAGTACTCCGAGCATTATAAGTCTAAAACTAATAAACAGATTTCTTTCATATTTTTGCATATACATAGATATAGGTTACAGGGTGAGGTATATTTTTATTTGGGTCATGACCTTTCCTATGTGAGTGACCTTGACCTTGAATATTCCCATATTTGGTGAAAAATATTGTTTGTCAAGTTGATGTAGCTATTTGATAATCTAAATGAAAAATGTCAGATGATAAGTTGTTGAAAGAGACAAGTGACCTTGACCTTGGTTTTAAAGGTCACACCTCAAGAAACCCTGGTATGCTTCTGAAGATCAGGGCCTATCTTTGAAGGGGGGGGGGGGGTTTAATTTTCTGGGGATACTATGGCATCTGCAATTTCAAGAAATGTCTTGTATATTATTACATCTCAGGTAAATTTTAGTCTGGTTATATTCATTTATTTCCTTAGATTTATACAAGAAACCAAACAAATGAAGAGGTGAGTACAGTTGTAGCAGTTGTTGGCTACTACCTACAAGGGTTTAGAAACATAGGTCAGGGTGGTGGTGGATACAACAGTCCAGGGTTCACACCCTCAGGTCAGGGTGGTGGTGGCTACAACATTCCACGGTTCACACCCTAAGGTCAGGGTGGTGGTGGATACAACAGTCCAGGGTTCAAACCCTTAGGTCAGGGTGGTGGTGGATACAACAGTCCAGGGTTCAAACCCTTAGGTCAGGGAGGTGGTGGATACAACAGTCCAGGGTTCACACCCTTAGGTCAGGGTGGTGGTGGATACAACAGTCCAGGGTTCAAACCCTCAGGTCAGGGAGGTGGTGGATATAACAGTCCAGGGTTCACACCCTTAGGTCAGGGTGGTGGTGGATATAACAGTCCAGGGTTCACACCCTTAGGTCAGGGTGGTGGATATAACAGTCCAGGGTTCACACCCTTAGGTCAGGGTGGTGGTGGATATAACAGTCCAGGGTTCACACCCTTAGGTCAGGGAGGTGGTGGATATAATAGTCCAGGGTTCACACCCTCGGGGCAGGGTGGTGGTTATAACAGTCCAGGGTTCACACCCTCAGGTCAGGGAGGTGGTGGATATAACACTCCAGGGTTCACACCCTTAGGTCAGGGTGGTGGTGGATAGAACAGTGCAGGGTTCAAACCCTCAGGTCAGGGAGGTGGTGGATATAACACTCCAGGGTTCACACCCTCAGGTCAGGGTGGTGGTGGCTACAACATTCCAAGGTTCACACCCTCAGGTCAGGGTGGTGGATATAACAGTCCAGGGTTCACACCCCAAAGTCAGGGTGGTGGATATAACATTCCAGGGTTCACACCCTGGGGTCAGGGAGGAGTTGGATATAACAGTCCATGGTTCACACCCTCAGGTCAGGGTGGTGATGGCTACAACATTCCACGGTTCACACCCTCAGGTCACGGAGGAGTTGGATATAGCAGTCCAGGGTTCACACCCTCAGATAATGGAGCCGGTGGATACAACAGTCCAGGGTTCAAATACTGAGGTCAGGGAGGTGGTTGATATAACAGTCAAGGGTTCAAACCCTCAGGTCAGGGTGGTTGTGGATACAACAATCCAGGGTTCAATTACTGAGGTCAGGGAGGTGGTTGATATAACAGTCAAGGGTTCAAACCCTCAGGTCAGGGAGGTTGGTGGATACAACAGTTCAGTGTTCAAACACTAAGGTCAGGGAGGTGGTGGATATAACAGGCCAGGCTTAAAAAAACATATGTCAGGGAGGTGTTGGAAACAAAATTGAAGGAAATAAACACTCAGGTCAGGGAGGTGGTTGATACAAGTATTGTTTCAACTTCAAAAACACACTTTCTTGTTGTCCATTTAATGTTGTACCATAGCATGGTTGATCCCAGCAAGATACACAAAACTTTGTTCATTTTAATGTACATCAATAAAGATATGTGTATTTATGTGACGTGTGTTTGTTACACATATGATAAGATCAGCATCCACTTTGTTCAATCAACACCGGTTACAAATTTAATCATTAATCTGCATGAATGGCATTTGAAATAGGCTGAGCATAAAAAGATACAGATGTCATTTCATTAAAAGTGTGTCATGTTTTAAAGATCTCTTTATTTAGCATTAATGTGACTTGGCATGCTAGTTTTTTCACCTCAGTGATTTTCTGTCATTTGAGTTTTAACTTTTTGAAACTTTAACAAGACTAAAGTCTGCAGACCTTTTCCACAAAGAATGTGTCCAGAGTGATGATTTCATAAACAAATACTGACTCAGTCAGCTTTATATAAATTGTAAGAAATGTATATTTTTGTTAAATATATGTGTAATTTATATGAATTTTCTAGATTTATCAACTGTACACAATTGAAAATCCATGACCCTTTATTTTAGAAATTATTACATTAAATGAAGGTGTGCACTTTGAGGTAAAAATTATGAAAATAAGACTAAGATGAAATTGTTAAGTTATAATAAAACTCAATTAAAATACAATTCACTATTTTTATAGCTGTGACACTAACAGATATTTACCACTAACACTTAGTTGTTATTAACTGCTCATTTGTATTAGAGTGCTAACTCACTGTGGCTGTGGGTTGTATTAGAGTGCTAACTCACCTTGGGTGTGGGTTGCATTAGAGTGCTAACTCACCGTGGGTGTGGGTTGTATTGGAGTGCTAACTCACCGTGGGTGTGGGTTGTATTAGAGTGCTAACTCACCTTGGGTGTGGGTTGTATAAGAGTGCTAACTTACTGTGGGTGTTAGTTGTATTAGAGTGCTAACTCACCGTGGGTGTGGGTTGTATTAGAGTACTAACTCACCGTGGGTGTGGGTTGTATTAGAGTGCTAACTCACCGTGGGTGTGGGTTGAGATTTCCTGTAGAAGATCATAAATTAAAGGTGTCAGAATAATACAGACAGCATGCTTATAACTATACAGCTATTCATACTGAACCAGTGACACTGGCTTTGTCATTAATATTAGTGAATTATCATTAATGTTTATCAATTAAATATCATAATAATATCAGTGTTATACTTATATATGCTATATAATTATTATATTGTAAATACTAAGAAATGTGTGTGACTCATTTTCTTTTCTCATTTGACCTTAAAATCTGTATATCTAAATCATTTGTACAAGCAGAAATAAGTTAATAATGCTGCATAGAAATGCCTTGCTTGGCCCAATGTGTAATGTTGCACTTTCCACATGCAGGCGGCGCCATGGGAGGTAAATACTTGGTACTTCTGTGTGTTGTCAACTAATCTGTCTTATTGCCCTGTCTCTTGTTACTGTTTGTAACTGGCTCTGTAAGGGAAACATGGTTGAGATAATAGTCCAGCCAGCTCTGCAGTATAAGAAAACCTTTGGATTTAGACAATTTTGTGGGATTAAAATGTTATGGTTATCATCAAATGTAATTCAAGGGTTATTTATTAGTTTTGTGCTATAATTGCAGAAGTTCAAGAAATAGTCCAGAATATTTCCATAAATATGAAAAGTGCGTGTCTTTAATAAATCTAGTGTTCCATTTTTAATATGCAAGGCAGATTAACATGCCAGCCAACAGGAGAAGCTCAAGAAGGAAAAATATTAAGTATTAAATTATACCACTGTAATATTATATCTGTTGAAATTACAGTTAAATATTATGAATAAAACATGATATAAAACATGACGTGTCCTGTCTGTGATACAGTCATGTTACAAATTTGGGGAGTTACAATATTTAGTGACAATGATAAAATTGCTTTCTTGTATATAACAGATATATATATATAATCCTTATTTGAACAGGATGCTCCCCCTTAAACCCTTACAGTTATTGACTGTTCAGTGATGTTAATGAAAATATCTACTGGTAAATAAATATTTTATTTAATTAAAACATCCTTAAACAAGGTAACATTTTACTCATTTTTATTGGTTTAAAAAATTATTTGAGAGATAAATTGAACTGATGGCCATTTTAGGGATCCTATAAAGTAAGATACTTGTACAGTGAACAATGTCTCAAATATTCTGGTTTTTAAATTAAGCAATGTCAGGTTGGTATTTAAGAGGTTACTCAAATGATTAATGGAGCTTCATTAAATCAACGGCAATGTGTGATGCTGTTAGATATCTCTGTTCTATAAAGTTTATTTGTGTGTCTTTTGAGGTGTGTATATGTATGGGTTTATCAGAGCTGGTCGTCTCCGTCCTCACAGAGCCTTATTAACTCCTGTTGTTACCTGTGTCTGTCATATCAGGTGTCATCACATTGAGGATCTGACATCACTTGCCCTCTGTGGTGCACTGGAGTTTGTTATCATTTAACATGAAAGTTACTTGATTTTTTCCTACCTTTGTATTAATTATTTGTAGTATCCATTGCATGTATTAAAACAGTATGACAGGTTTTATTTACATGAACCAATAAAATTAATTTCATTACATAATTTTAATATTCAATCCTATAGTAAAATGATCCTGCTCTGCTTGGTCTTGATTCACGCTTTCTCAGGAAATGAATGTCCATGGTCTGCAGAACAGAAAATCACATTTAAATCAATTTCCTCACAGGGACTCTGCCAGATAGTATAAAATAGTAAAGATAGCCAGATGGTATAAAGTCAGTTACACAATCAGTCAGTATACCGTAGTCCTTGCTTTATGCTCTCTCACTCTATGAACCTAGTAGTAAAAGTATTATTGAACTTCCTAGATTACCCATTGTGATATTATTGTAATCAGTATGGTGCACAAATAACAACCTAGGAATCATGTATATATATTGACAGTCCTAGGGAGTATGTATATACACTGACAGTATTAAATACCAGATATGGACTTTGATTTCCTGAGGGAGTTTTCTGTCTGATTTGTCAACACCAATGACAGGCCTTGCTGCTTAGTCCCTGCTGATACCAGCAGTTGCTGAGTAAAACCACACAGTCTGAACAGCACCCACAGATTTCTGCTGACTGGCTGTACAGAGGTTAGCTTTATACTTCAGGTAGTTTCAGAACTGTGATATTTGCAATTTAACTAAAACCACAATATGGCACCTTTAGAAAAATTGAACTTACCCTAAAAAAATTTGCTTTCATATTATATGGTAGCTGCATTGGCATTGAAGAAGCAGATTCCCTATAGTAATAACCCTTTCCATCTGTCTTTCCATCCACAAAATAGTTTATAGATGATAACTCAAATTTGGTTTCATTTTTGGCTTCAAAGTTGAATTATGTATGACCCACCAAAAATGAAGAACCCTGTACATTTTTTTATCACAACATCAAATTGAAGGTCACATGACCCACTTCTTTAAAAAGATAATGGATGATCACAAGACACACAGCTTAAAAAAAAGATAGTGGATGCATTTTAAGCCAGACTTTTCATCCCAAACCCTCCATCTTTCATATTAAGGGAAAGAACTCTGTGGATATTGATATTATCAGGTCAAAAGTCAATGTCACAAGACCCACTTTTTCAAAAAGTTTGTGGACTAAACATAACAAGCTAAACTCTTTGACCAAAACCTTCCATCATGCATTTTTAAACAAAGTTTTCATCCCAAACTTTCCATCTTCACTCATGGTTCACATATCCATAGGGAAAGAACCCTGTCGATTTTGACATCACAATGTCCAAGGTCAAAGTTACTGGACCGTCCTATTGATTTACAGTCTGACAAGGCTTGCAGTTTATTACATCCAATGTAATTATGCCTTTGTTGCTAGGGATGCTCCCCTTTTTAGTGCCTATGTCTTCATTACATGACAATTTCATGATGCAGTTGTTAAAATCTTTGTTGTGTGATTTAGATAATGTTTGAAAACATTTCCTTCTGTCTCCTCATGCAGTCAGGTCCTTTATTATAGTTTTTTCAAGCATCTTTCAGCCCTTGCTGGAAGGCAATGATTCTTTTGCAGGGCCCTTCCTGACCTGACAGCTTCTAGTTAACCTTGATACGGTGAACATGAACCTCATGACATGACTGAAAAATATCACAACAATTCAAATATAAAGCTAACCACAGTTGTCAGCATCTCTGTTTGTGATGTAATAAAACAAAGCATAGGCTTGGAGGATCAGTCTGTGGGATAATAATGGAGGGACAGCATCTCTGAGGGATAATGGAGGGTCAGTCTCTGTGGGATAAAAATGGAGGGTCAGTCTCTGAAGGATAAAAATGGAGGGTCAGTCTCTGTGGGATAATGATAAGGGTCAGTCTCTGAGAAATAATGATGAGGGTCAGTCTCTGTGGGATAAAGATGAAGGGTCAGTCTCTATGGAATAATGATAGAGGGTCAGTCCTTGTGGGATAATGATAGAGCATCAGCATCTCGGTGTGATAATGATGGAGGGTTAGTCTCTGTGGGATTATGATGAGGGTCAGTCTCTGTGGGATAACGATGAGGGTCAATCTCTGTGGGATAACAATAGAGCATCAGCATCTCTTTGGGATAAAGACGAAGGGTCAGTCTCTGTGGGATAATGATGGAGGGTTAGTCTCTTTGGGATAATGATGAGGGTCAGTCTCTGTGGGATAATGATAGAGCATCAGCATCTCTGTGGGTTAATGATAGAGTACAGCATCTCTGTGGGATAAAGATGAAGGGTCAGTCCCTGTTTGATAATAATGGAGGGTCAGTTTCTGTGGGATAATGATGAGGGTTGTCGGCGTCTCTGTTTGTGATGTAATAAAACAAAGCATAGGCTTGGAGGATCAGTCCGTGGGATAATAATGGAGGGACAGCATCTCTGAGGGATAATGGAGGGTCAGTCTCTGTGGGATAAAAATGGAGGGTCAGTCTCTGAAGGATAAAAATGTAGGGTCAGTCTCTGTGAGATAATGATAAGGGTCAGTCTCTGAGAAATAATGATGAGGGTCAGTCTCTGTGGGATAAAGATGAAGGGTCAGTCTCTATGGAATAATGATAGAGGGTCAGTCCTTGTGGGATAATGATAGAGCATCAGCATCTCGGTGTGATAATGATGGAGGGTTAGTCTCTGTGGGATTATGATGAGGGTCAGTGTCTGTGGAATAATGATGAGGGTCAGTCTCTGTGGGATAATGATAGAGCATCAGCATCTCTGTGGGATAAAGATGAAGGGTCAGTCTCTGTGTGATAATGATGGAGGGTCAGTCTCTGTGGGATAATGATGAGGGTCAATCTCTGTGGGATAACGATAGAGCATCAGTATCTCTGTGGGATAAAGATGAAGGGTCAGTCTCTGTGTGGTAATGATAGAGGGTCAGTCTCTGAGGGATAATAATGAGGGTCAATCTCTGTTGGATAACAATAGAGCATCAGCATCTCTGTGGGATAAAGATGAAGGGTCAGTCTCTATGGGATTTTGATAGAGGGTCAGTCTTTGTGGGATAACGATAGAGCATCAGTATCTCTGTGTGATAATGATGGAGGGTTAGTCTCTGTGGGATAATGATGAGGGTCAGTGTCTGTGGAATAATGATGAGGGTCAGTCTCTGTGGGATAATGATAGAGCATCAGCATATCTGTGGGATAATGGAGAGTCAGTCTCTGTGTGATAATGATGGAGGGTTAGTCTCTGTGGGATAATGATGAGGGTCAGTCTGTGTGGGATAACGATAGGGCATCAGCATCTCTGTGGGATAAAGATGAAGGGTCAGTCTCTATGGGATACTGATAGAGGGTCAGTCTTTGTGAGATAACGATAGAGCATCAGCATCTTTGTGTGATAATGATGGAGGGTTAGTCTCTGTGGGATAATGATGAGGGTCAGTCTCTGTGGGATAATGATGGAGGGTCAGTCTCTTGGGGATAATGATAAGGGTCAATCTCTGTGGGATAATGATAGAGCATCAGCATCTCTGTGGGATAATGATGGAGGGTTAGTCTCTGTGGGATAATGATGGAGGGTCAGTCTCTGTGGGATAATGATGGAGGGTCAGTCTCTTTGGGATAATGATGGAGGGTCAGTCTCAGTAGGATAATGATTTATTGATGGGTTGACCTAAACGCTTTCAGGTTCAGGACAAGCAGGTTAGATCTGATTAAAGTTAAGATTGAACATTTCAGTTTGGTAAGACTTACAAGGATAAGCTTTGAGCCTTGTCACACACCTGCACCTAGCTTGACTTGCTTTGCATAATCAGATGAAAACCAAGAGCAGCTTAACCTCATTGAATGCACAATAATTTGACATACCTACATATACCTGTATAACAGGAGAACATCTACTAATTCATTGAGAGACCATGTGCAATAATCCATTCTGAAAAAAACAGTACTAATACTGATAGGTGATGGTTCCAGCTGTTGTTTTCAGTAACATTTAAAATTGACCAATATGGTCTTATTATTTAGTTAGTTTTCTTTCCTACAAAGCTTCAGCATACTTAGGGAATTAGGCTGACATCATTTTGATCTTCATGGTCACATGAGCTGTATCGATCTTATTTGTTCCTCAAACCTGGCCAAATTATTATCAATACATTTTCTATTTTACATGTATATATTTATTTTTTCTTAAATGGGTCAGGAGTGAAATATTAGTTTCATGATGACTTGTTATTGCTAAAATCTGGTTTCTGACCTATAGTGTGCTGGGGCACCTAGGTTTGATGGTTCAGTATAGATGATCATTTACCTGTATGATAAACAGTCATCCAAATATACTGGTAGTTTCTTTATTTCTCAGAATTTCACTTTTTTCCCTCAATTTATTTTGTATGACCACTCTATATGCACATTTAACTAATGTTTAATTTTTTTCATAATTTCAGTTTCTTAATGTAATTATTTGTTTACTAAGTATTTATCCATCAGGGTAGCACAGGACATCATCCATGGTGGAGAGCTTGTAGGCTGAAGGTTCTGAACAGTAATGTATTGCATTAAAACTAGGGAGAGCACATTCATCTGATTCTGCTACACTTAATATTTACCTAGTTATGTTTGATTCCATTCTTTATTTTCAGACAAAGGTCATTCCAGAGTTGGTAACCAGTTAAAATAAGTGCTGTGGTATTTCTGTATCAGTTTGTATATGTTAGTTTTCATTGATGAATGAATGTAAAGGAGAACCTTTGAGTACATTAACTGTGTCTGCTCCAGGCAACTTACACCCTGATCTGGGATAAGAAGGCTGGATTTCTGTCAGACCGCGCTACTGATGATGGTGAAGGCACACTCACCATTACTAACGTCCAGCCCGATGACTCCGGCACCTACACCTGCACAGGATCTAACTTCATCAGCTTTGACAGCAAGGAGGCCTACCTTGTCGTAAGAAGTAAGTCATTAAAGTCTCACGATGTTTCACCAGTGTTATAAAATGTTGTTTTTTTCATTAATATTACATAAACTGTTACAAAGGGACCACTAGACATGTACATATATTCTTGAAGCTTGTTCTCTATAATTATTGTGGTGTATTAAAACTTTATGATTTCCCAAAACTTTTAAAAGACCTAAATTATAATTGCATTATATATTTCAAATTTAATTTTATTTTTTTCCCAGCCATAAATGGTTCAAAACAGTTCATTTTCAACCTACAGATTTGTGAACAGATGTTCACAATGGATAGCCTTTTATCAGTGAAAATATAGAAAAATCGTTCATCCGACTGTTCATTTCAAAATTGAATACACCTATAAATTCATAACTTTGAAAATAAACTCCCCAAATAAAAAACAAACATTTCTGGGAGAAATGGGGGGGGGGGGTTACCTGTTTTTAGCTCAGCTGACTGAAAGTCATCTGAGTTACAGTGATCACTCTTTGTCTGTCGTCCATCTGTCGGTCTGTCTAGCTGTCTGTCCGTCTGTCCGTTAACCAGGTACAAATCCCAATCACTGGGCCAGGAATCTTGACATCCAGGGAGGTCCATGAAAAGTCTACTTGGAAACCTGAAATTAGATCTCTGTTACCCATATTCTTCGAGCTATGAGACTCCAAGGTACCCCCCCCCCACCCAGAATAATGGAAAATTTGATACAAAACCTCCAGTATCTGAACAACTAATGCATTGATCCTCATGATTCTTTGCATGGATATTGATCATGCAGTGTTTCATCAGTTTCTGCAGACTGGTGGCGCCACCTGTATTTTTTTATTTTTTTTACGATTTTTTTTCTGTTTTTGAGACCTTAAAAGATGTGGTTGTCTGTTAACAGGGCACAAATCGTTACCATTAGACCTGGAATCTTCTAACTTGATATCCCAGGGGGTCCATAAAATATCTCTGTTGTATCTTAAAAAAGGTCTCTGTTACCCATTTCCTCTGAGCTATAGGGCTCAAAAGAACCCCCAGAATAACTTAAAATCCACCTCCAGTATCTGAACAACTAATGCATTGATCACCATGATTTTTTGCATATATATTGGTCATGGAATGTTTTATCAGTTTCTGCAGAATGGTGGCACCACCTGCATTTTTATTTTCAAATTTTACATATATTTACTCAATTTTTAGCTTAGCTGATTATAAGTCATCTGAGCTATAGTTGTGGTCCATTGTCCGTCGTCTGTCCTTCCGTCGTGCCGTCCGGATGTCCGTAAGACTGGCACATTTCGACACCAATGGACCTACGAATCTGAAATTTGGCATACAGTTAGATGTCCCCAAAATCTCCTACCATGCCGAAAATTGGGTCAATAGGACTTCGTTCCTTCGAGATATTAAGGAAAAACCTCAATTTTTTATGAGAAATCTATTTTCACACTTCAGGAATGCCTAATATCAAAACCACTCATCTAGTTTTCTTCATATTTACCATAAATATTCCTCTATATAGTTCCTATGTACATGCCAGAAATTAAGCCAGTATTATTTAATTTAAAAAAGTTATGGGCCCAAACATAATGGACTTTGTAAAAAAATCAGGAAAGATATTTGGTCACTTAAGACCAAAAGTGTTAAAGGTAGGGACTTTTTTTCAGTAATACAACTTAAATTAATCAAAATTTAATTGTATACCAAAAATCAGATCAAAATCTGTTAAATTTTTTTAAATATTGGTAAAAATATAAAATTGGTACCTTAAATTTTGCCCAACTTTGGCCACGGCACGTTTTTTTCCTGTAAGTACTGTGGATTTAATTTTCACAGCATGTGCACATAAGGATTTAACTGTTAAAATTGTATTCCCTTACATTGTCAAGCAGTCCACTTGTAGGTCATTCAGTGCAGCTCTCTCCACTGAGTTGAGCCTGATCAGGCTGTCTGCAGTTACCGTAAAAGTCGTTGCAGAAGTCGCATCCTTATTACAAGTCGCACCCTGACTTTTAGGATCCCCCTGGGGAATAGCCGTTCAAGTTTAGTTTCAGGAAAAGTCCATAATATAGGTCGCACCCAGACTTCGGAGGCATCCCAACCACCTGATACTTTTGGAATTTGAGTATCATTCCTTGCGATGCTAGACTACAACCAACGTCCCTGTAGTACTTTTGTGGTTTATAAACTAGATAAACCATTCAAACGTAAAAATAATTGGACAGCTTTAATACAATGCTTATATTTAAGGAATAACAACAGAATCTTAACATATAAAGTCGGGGTTCAATTGTCAGGTAAGATTTGTACAGTGCCAAAGTCAGCTGCGTCGGATAACATTTTGTGCTGTGAAACGATGTCATTGTTGCCGTTTCTTACTAGGTTAAGTAACATTAGAATGCAAATATCAAGTTAAATGACTGTATTAATAAACTAAAAGAGTCTGAGGCAAATTACTATCACAATCGAGCAACTCTTTAAATTGTTAAAGATCGTCAAACGTAGGGTAGATTCATTAGACTATGATTAGTTTGCGTACGCGTGACGAGTCCCAATCCGTCGCATTGGGCATGATTTGAACTGACTTAAGACAACTGAAAGATGGAAAGAATAATTGAGTTTGAATTTATTCACCTAATTTCTTAAATAGGCTCTAAGACTGAATTTAGTAACCCTTCAATTAAGTGTTACAACTTACCATCTAGGCGCGGCACATGCACGGTATTACTGAAATCACTGAAATATATGTCAGTCAACAGGGGGATAATGAACGCTTTATCGACCGGTCAGTTAACGTAAAATAAACATAATTGAATTTACAGATATTATATTTACTGGGACTAATGATTTATTTTTCTTTGATAATATCTGGAAAACCCAATTTCCATCGTTATCAGTAATTATATTCAAGTGGCTTGGATGTATGGCAAACTCAGCCGTGTTGAACCAGATCCGTCATGACACCAAACGGTGCCGGTTCCCATGGAATTTAGGTGCGTATGTGGCATTTTAAGTAAATAAAATATATACCTATATGGTGTTTGTTATTTCATTGTATTGACTAATGTGTCTTCATTAAAAAAATCACGAATACGTCAACGCACGATTGACCGTAATGCATGCGTGCCGCCATATTGTTGGGCATACGATCGTCCTGAAAGAGACACGGGTAACACTCGGAGCAAATCGTATATTTGTAGCTCACGTGAAACGTTATAACATTGTTATCCAAACCGCTTGAAAACCACGAGATGGTGACAGTGACCTAATGGTTCTTAATATGAGAGTTTATAATTGTGGATATCAGTCACGGAAGGCTTAGTTGACATGGGGATGTAAAGGTCATTGCACGGGTGACCCGGGGCTTGAACTTCCGCTACACGGCTTCAAAGGTCAGCTGGTATTCAGCGATCAACCGGGCAGGCAAAAGAATTCACGACTTATGTGTAGTGGATCAAGCTTGAATGTGACGCAACTTTACATGCATAAACGGATATGGAACCGCGAGTTTTTCATTATGGAAAGCATACCCATATAGTTAAACGGAAAGAAAATGTACATCAAAGAGCGGCAGACTGGCATATGCGTCAAATTGATTCATGATATAATAGTAACGCAGATTAGGAAGTGTCACTTGAATGGCGACTTGTCAGAACGGGTAGGTCTTGAACTGGGCAAATTTAAAATTTGCATTTAATGTTAATAAAATGAAAATTTCGTCAGTTCACAAAATATAAAGCATAAGAGATGGTTAAAAGTGTAAATTATTGGGGAAAGACGTTTCACAAAGCACTGGTTAAAGGTATTGCCGATTATCGCTCAACTGACGTCATTCCATGTACCGGGAAAGCTGACAGAAACGGGATAAGTACGTATTATAAGTCGCACCCCGACTTTGCTAGAAAATTCTAGTTTTTAGAATTCGATTTCCTAGTACAAGTCGCGACTTCTGCAACGACTTTTACGGTAATACCATACCACAGGGAGCCTTTTTCTCTGGCAACCCCCGCTAACCCTCCCCCCCCCCCACCCCACCCCCATTCTGTTGACAGACCTGTACTATGAACTAGATGAATCTTAAAATAAACATTTTTTTTCAGCAACGAGCAGTAACAACGGAGACCCCTCCCCCCACCCACCCCTTCAATACACAGGACTAATAAACAAGATGAATCTTATAATTTTAATGTTAAATAAATTCTTTTGATGAGACTTGGACAATTTTGATTGTTTTAAAGAAAAAATATTCAGGAATTTAATCCTAATATTCAAATGTGACAAAATGTTAGGATCTAATGTAAGTGCTAACTGACAAGATTTAAGAAGATATAAATACTTTGTAGCATTTCATTTATATCTCTTAAAGTTGGCAGGGCCTAGGTGTGAATAACACTGTTAACTTAGTATTAAAATTAGGAATATTGGTCAAACTTTGTTGGATTAATTTTTAACTAATATGGCCATATATTTATCTTTTGAAAACTTAATTACCTTCACACATTATTTGTATATGAAATGTTACTTTTATATAACACTTACCGTAGGCCTATTTGTTCCCTTGGTGCATCATTAAATGTTTTAGCTCATGTCCATTATTCTATAATTTACATTCTCTCATAGCTTTTCTAATGATAATATACATGTAAAACCAAAAGAAATAAAAATATTTTGCAGTTACTAATATTTTCAAAAATTCAGCTGAGCAATGTGACCCATGGGTCCTTTGTTTCATACCTTCAATGATGTGGTTGTCTGTTAAATCATAACCATTGGACCTAGAATCTTGACATCCATGGAGGTCCATGAAAAATCTCCTTGGAATCCTGAAATTAGGTCTCTGTTACCCATATCCTCCGAGCTAAGCTTCATTTGATTGGGGATACCACCTACAAAATTTGGCATCAGATGATAAAATTTCCTTTTGTGAATGTCTTCTTAGTCAGCTGAGCATCCTGACCTATGGGTCACTTGTTCAGCATGGTGTCCAGTATTCTGTATGGTGAAATAAATTGACTTTTAGTCAAATTCATTTAAATGGTTTAAACCCTATATAAAATCAAGAAGTATTTGGTGTCTGTGTTTCAGCTGATACAGACAGCAAGATACTTATGTTGACCTGAGTGACCTGTGTGTGTCTTGTTTCAGCTGATACAGACAGTAGGATACTGGTGTTGACCTGAGTGTCCTGTGTGTCTTGTTTCAGCTGATACAGACAGTAGGATACTGGTGTTGACCTGAGTGACCTGTGTGTGTCTTGTATCAGCTGATACAGACAGTAAGATATTGGTGCTGACCTGATTGACCTGTGTGTGTCTTGTTTCAGCTGATACAGACAGTAAGATACTGGTGCTGACCTGAGTGACCTGTGTGTGTCTTGTATCAGCTGATACAGACAGTAAGATATTGGTGCTGACCTGATTGACCTGTGTGTGTCTTGTTTCAGCTGATACAGACAGTAAGATACTGGTGTTGACCTGAGTGACCTGTGTGTGTCTTGTATCAGCTGATACAGACAGTAAGATACTGGTGATGACCTGAGTGACCTGTGTGTGTCTTGTTTCAGCTGATACAGACAGTAAGATACTGGTGCAGACCTGATTGACCTGTGTATGTCTTGTTTCAGCTGACACAGAGAGACCTACAGCAAGGATTACCCCAGCCTTCCTGGATCTGAATGTTGGACAAGCTTTGGAGTTTACCTGTGTTGCAACAGGAGTTCCAGCTCCAACTGTTGAGTGGAGACGTGACAGTGGTGTTGCTATGAATCCACAGGCAACAATAGAGAATGGTGTCCTAAGAATCCCGTCAGTGACCAAGGCTGACCAGGGCAGTTACTACTGCAGAGCCAGAAACTCTGTGGGTATGGTGGAAGAGAGAACAAGAGTAGCAGTGAGAGGAGGTAGGAGAATCACACAGACTGTACAAAGCTGTTACAGACATTATAAAGTGAATGTGAGAAACCTGTAATTCCTGTAACTTGCAAATAAGGATTTTTAGCTCAGCTGACAGAGAGTCATCTGAGCTTTAGCCATTACTCTTTGTCCGTCTGTCCAGCCGTCTGACCGTTAACCAGGCACAAATTGTAACCATTGAACCTAGAAGCTTCCTACTTGATATCCAGGGAGGTTCATGAAAAATCTCCATGGAGACCTGAAAATCTCTGTTACCTATATTCACTGAGCTATGGGGCTCAGAAATACTCCGCAGAATTATTTAAATTTGAACAACTAATACATTGATCACCATGATTCTTTGCATGAATTTTCATCATGGAGTGTTTCATCAGTTCCTGCAGACTGGTGGCACAGACCTTACAGGACTATCAGACAGTGTATCAACAGACCTTACAGGACTATCAGACAGTGTTTCAATCGACCTTACAGGACTATCAGACTGTGTATTAACAGAGCCTACTGGACTATCAGACAGTGTATCAACAGACCTTACAGGACTATCAGACAGTGTATCAACAGACCTTAGTGGGGGTATCAGACAGTGTATCAACAGACCTTACAGGACTATCAGACTGTGTATCAACAGACCTTACTTGAATATCAGACAGTGTTTCAACGGACCTTACAGGACTATAAGACAGTGGATCAACAGACCTTACAGGACTATAAGACAGGGTATCAACAGACCTTACTGGAATTTCAGACTGTGTATCAACAGACCCTACTGGACTATCAGACAGTGCTTCAACAGACCCTACTGGAATATCAGACAGTGTATCAACAGACATTACAGGACTATCAGACAGTGTATCAACAGACCTTACAAGACTATCAGACTGTGTATCAACAGACGTTACTGGAATATCAGACACTGTATTAACAGACCTTACTGGACTATCACATAGTCTTTAAACAGACCTTACTGGACTATCAGACAGTGTATCAACAGACCTTACTGGAATATCAGACAGTGAATCAACAGACCTTACTGGAATATCAGACAGTGTATCAACAGACCTTGCAGGACTATCAGACAGTAGATCAACAGACCTTACAGGACTATCAGACTGTGTATCAACAGACCTTACTGGACTATCAGACAATGTATCAACAGACCTAAGAGGACTATCAGACTGTGTATCAACAGACCTTACTGGAATATCAGACAGTGTATCAACAGACCTTTCTAGACTATCAGACAGTGTATCAACAGACCCTACTGGACTATCAGACAATGTTGTTATGTTCCTTTGGCATCCATGGAAACGGACAGTGTATCAACAGACCTTACAGGACTATCAGACAGTGTATCAACAGACCTTACAGGACTATCAGACTGTGTATCAACAGACCTTACTTGAATATCAGACAGTGTATCAACAGACCTTGCAGGACTATCAGACAGTAGATCAACAGATCTTACAGGACTATAAGACAGATGTATCAACAGACCTTACTGGATGATCAGACTATGTATCAACAGACCTTACTGGAATATCAGACAGTGTATCAACAGACCTTGCAGGACTATCAGACAGTAGATCAACAGACCTTACTGGACTATCAGACAATGTATCAACAGACTTAAGAGGACTATCAGACTGTGTATCAACAGACCTTACTGGAATATCAGACTGTATCAGGGGACTTTACAGGACTATCAGACAGTGGATAAACAGACCTTACAGGACTATAAGACAGGGTATCAACAGACCTTACTGGATGATCAGACTGTGTATCAACAGACCTTACTGGAATATCAGACTGTGTATTAACAGACCTTACTGGAATATCAGACCGTGTATCAACAGACCTTTCTAGACTATCAGACAGTGTATCAACAGACCCTACTGGACTATCAGACAATGTTGTTATGTTCCTTTGGCATCCATGGAAACGGGCGAATTAGCTCCACGTAGAATTTATATACCGTAGATCCGCGTTTTGCCGCCGCACGTCGTCTAATGGCCGCACCCCATGTTCGTAAAATATCTGGAAGGCTCCTTCACTGGAGTAAAAAATTCCCAAAACCTTACTTAATGGCCGCACCACATTCTCATCACGTTCCATTGCCGGGTGAGGTATTGGAACACAACGAAAAAAGGTTCTTTCTTAAACGCTAGGCTGCAGCTAGGTACGCAGCGGTATGCTGATATGCGGTCAGGCATTACAATTTTGGGAAACAGTTGCAACTGTGTATGTTGCTTGGCTAATTAATTAATTTAATTAATTGGTTAAACCGCCTGATCTATCCGATTAGAATAGATGACAATTTGTTCGGTTTATAACGACTCATCCAAGACGAATTCTAGTAGGGCTACGAAATTAATTTGACACATCACTGAATGCCGGAGAATCTTGCGCCTTTAACTTGGCTAATTAAAGTTCAATGAGGCATCAAAGCATTGTATGGGACGACTGTAGTTTAAATATTATTTAGACATTATACATCGTCGGTCATTTAACAACAAAACATTTAAATAAACGACACATTCGTCGGTGATCATATTTCCAGAACACCGCGGGTTGTGCTGATCATAATATATGCAAAATGGTGTCCGAACCGTCAACCGGCAAAAGATGCCACATAAAATGATTACGGAACTGGCGGGCCTTGGTGTACCTTGCGCCTTTACCCTGGCTAATTAAACTTCAATGGGATATCATAGCCAACGGGACTCTTTGTGATGGCTTTTATTTACACTCTATACAACGTCGGTCAATTAACAACCTTGACAAAACCTTTGAATAAGCGAATCCCGCGTCGAGCCTTTACGCGTACTCCCAGGGTCCTGCTGATCATAATATATACACACTGGTGCCCGAACCGTCTGCTAACAAAGTGTGCCATATTTAAAGATTACGGAACTAGCTGGTGAGGTTATGACCTTTGAGCGCCATCTATTGACAATGTGATCAACGAAGAAGTATCTGAACGTGAACGCAGGTTTAATTGCCGAAGAACGTATGGTCTTTGGTTATCTTTTGTTTTACAGTTTATTTGAAAAGAAATGATATGTTCAAGAAATATCTTAAAATAATGTTTTACCGATATTGCAGCCATACTCAAATATAGGTATAACCGTTAGTCTTGATAGAATGCATAATTTGTCGAGTGAATATCGATCTTTTATCAATCATTGCGTGACAATTGCCGTGGTTTATGACTGACTCAGAAAATTTTTATAATACATATAAGCCTGTTTAAAATATCAATTTTACATTTTATAAAATTAATAATGAATAAAATTAATATATAAATATGCAGTATCATTACCTATACGTTCTCAGTATTCACTTCTTCCTCAGCCTATTATCGCCCATTGCGCCTCGGCGGGCCGTCGAGTCACTTGTACATGTTTGAATTTAGCCTAACCTGCGTTTTATAGCCGCATCCCTTGTCGAGAAATATTAGTCAGGATTTTTGGCTGGAAGTCTTTATTTTATGGCCGCGGCGGCAAAACGCGGATCTACGGTATATATATCCATGTGCTCTGCTCTCTTTTCCTCACCAATCATGATAAATCATGATAAAGTCCATCCTTATGGTAATAATGTAGTCTATTTTCTTCAAAGTTCACAAAAAATATATAAAAAATATGTATTGATGGTTGACATTTCTAACTACAAAAATGATCATAAAATCTTCCTTTAAAAAATTTCTAATCTTATAAAATGAAGCTTTTATGAATTTTAGTTAAAACAACAGAGTTCACTGATGCCTAAAGTGCCTCCCCTCCTTTGTCGGGGACTTGTAAAGCCCTTAAGTATATGTCCCTAAACCTGACTCACCAACCAGGTACTTGGATTAAAGCTACTGAATATTATAATTTTGACCTAAACCCAGCATTAAAAATACTGTCCATTTAGAACCAAGAAAAGCCCTGACCATTCATATCATCTAAATATATTAACATAATGAACTTAATGAACTTAAAAACCACAAACCCAATTGTCATACAGTTTGTTGAATGATTTGTCAATTTCTGTTCCAGAACCTCCAAAGTTCCCCATACAAGTTGGGCCCCCAAGTCGGACAGTTGAGGTTGGTCAGACAATACGTCTTGTCTGTCAGGTGAGGGAGACTCCAGACCTCCGGGTGAAGAGCATCAAGTGGTCCAGGGTTGACGGAGACTTACCTGAAGGTATGTTCAGCATTTGTAGAGCAGAATGTAAATGTAGAGAGTAACGGTTTCAGATATTGTTACGTGGTGACATAAACTGTCTCGCTAGAGAAGCTTGCTTCGCTAGCGAAGCGGTAGGAACGCTGGTCCTGTGCGCCACCATTATGGGTTCGAATCCCAGATCGACCCAATGTTTTCCCATGAGCTTTGTCTTCATAACAAAATGGGGGCTCTTCCAATGTGACGGTAAACTTTGTGGCCCAGGGGAGAGCTCACCAAAGTGTGACTCCTGGGATAATTAGTCTTGTTCTGATGGCAGAACGCTTTTAAGAGGGTGTGTGTACGGGGTGACATAAAAGCGGACCGAACTGTCTCACCAGAGAAGCTTGCTTTTCTAGTGAAGCGGTTGGTATGCTGGACTTGTTCTCCACCATTATGAGTTTGAATCCTGGATCAGCCCAGAATTTTCCCCTGTATTATTTGTCTTCGTAACAATATGTATATTCACTCTAAACGGTAAATAACTGTAAATCTAAGATTATTTTCATGGATTAAAACCAGATAAATGTGTTAGAAGAAAATTGTTGTTAAGGGCTGAAACTTGATAAAATGTTGATATGGTAATGTTGTTTATTTTAGGCCTGAAAACATGTCAGTGTGTTGATATGAAAGAGATGTTTATTTAAGGACTGACATCTGATAAATGTGTTGATGTGAAATTGATGTTTATTTGAGATGTGTTGATATGATATTGATGTTTATTTGAGATGTGTTGATATGAAATTGATGTTTATTTGGGATGTGTTGATATGAAATTGATGTTTATTTGAGATGTGTTGATATGATATTGAAGTTTATATGAGATGTGTTGATATGATATTGATGTTTATTTTAGATGTGTTGATATGATATTGATATTTATTTGAGATGTGTTGATATGATATTGATGTTTATTGTATCCCCAGACAAAGTCGGGGGATACTATGTTTTCATACCGGTCCCGCCGCCGCCGCCGCCGCCGCCGCATATAAATCTTGTTGGCGCAATAACCCAAAAAATATTTCACGGAACTTTACCAAACTTGGTATATGTATAGATATGGGTGAGAGGACGACGCCCATTTAAAATGAGGTCATGACCTTTACTAGGAGAGGGTCCTTGACCTTGAATAGGTCCAATTTTTGGGAAAATCACACAAATTCTTTAATATCTCAAGAAATCTTGCATAGGTTTATCCTAAAATCAAGTTGATGGAAGATCATGGATAGGGTTGTCATGTTCCAGAAACTGGTGGCGCCACCTATTATTCTTTACTTGTTTTCATGCCGTTTAATACTCCCAAAATTGCTACCTTACAGTACTGTGAGCATTATAAGTCAAAAACTAATGGACAGATTTCTTTTATATTATGCATATACATAGGTATGGGTTATGGGATGATGGTTATTTAAATTGGGGTCATGACCTTTCCTATGTTAGTGGCCTTGACCTTGAATATTGCCATATATGGTGAAAATCACACTCCTCTTATGATATCTCCAGTGTTGATAGCCATATAGATTTCAAACATGACTTATGTATGGCCCACCACTAAAGTAAGAACCCTATAGGTTCGAGGGTCATGAGGTCAAAGGTCAAGGTCACCGGACTGGCATTTTAAAATATACTGTGGATGCATTTTAAGCCAAACTTTCATCCCAGGTCTTCCATCTTGAATATATAGCTCACTTGCCAATATTGGATGATCCATAGAAATTTTGGGGTCACAGTGTCAAAGGTCAAGGCCACAGGAGCTATCTGTCCAAAAATTAGTTTCTGGATGATAATTCCTTCTTTTATTGATGTATGGATTTCAAACTTGACTTGTATTTGACCCATTGGAAAAGCAAGACCTGAATTGATTTTGGGGTCATGAGGTCAAAGGTCAAGGTCACAGGAAACCTCTTTAAAAAGGTTGTGGATGCAATTTCAGCCAAAAAATTCATCCGAGATCTTTCATCTTGCACATATAGTTCACCTGCCAAGAGTGGAAGACCCCTATCAATTGTGAGGTCACAAGGTCAAAGGTGAAGGTCACAGGAGCCATCTGTCCAAAAATTAGTTTCTGGATGATAATTCTGCTTTTATTGATGTATGGATTTCAAACTTGACTTGTATTTGACCCATTGGAAAAGCAAGACCTGAATTGATTTTGGGGTCATGAGGTCAAAGGTCAAGGTCACAGGACACATCTTTAAAAAGGTTGTGGATGCAATTTCAGCCAAAAAAATCATCTGAGATCTTTCATCTTGCACATACCATTCACCTGCCAAGAGTGGAAGACCCCTATCAATTTTGAGGTCACAAGGTCAAAGGTGAAGGTCACAGGAGCCATCTGTCCAAAAATTAGTTTCTGGATGATAATTCCTGCTTTTATTGATGTATGGATTTCAAACTTGACTTGTATATGTCCCATTGGAAAAGCAAGACCAAAATTGATTTTGGGGGCATGAGGTCAAAGGTCAAGGTCACAGGACACATCTTTAAAAAGATGTGGATGCATTTTCAGCCAAACATTTCATCTCAGATCTTTCATCTTGCACATATAGTTCACCTGCCAAGAGAGGAAGAACCCTATCAATTTTGAGGTCACAAGGTCAAAGGTGAAGGTCACAGGAGCCATCTGTCCAAAAATTAGTTTCTGGATGATAATTCCTGCTTTTATTGATGTGTGGTTTTCAAACTTGACTTGTATATGTCCCATTGGAAAAGCAAGACCATAATTGATTTTGGGGTCATGAGGTCAAAGGTCAAGGTCACAGGATACATCTTTAGAAAGGTTGTTGATGCAATTTCAGCCAAAAAATTCATCTGAGATCTTTCATTTTGCACATATAGTTCACCTGCCAAGAGTGGAAGACCCCTATCAATTTTGAGGTCACAAGGTCAAAGGTGAAGGTCACAGGAGCCATCTGTCCAAAAATTAGTTTCTGGATGATAATTCCTGCTTTTATTGATGTATGGATTTCAAACTTGACTTGTATATGTCCCATTGGAAAAGCAAGACCCAAATTGATTTTGGGGTCATGAGGTCAAAGGTCAAGGTCACAGGACACATCTTTAAAAAGATGTGGATGCATTTTCAGCCAAACATTCATCTCAGATCTTTCATCTTGCACATATAGTTCTCCTGCCAAGAGAGGAAGAATGCTATCAATTGTGAGGTCACAAGGTCAAAGGTGAAGGTCACAGGAGCCACCTGTAAAAAAATTAGTTTCTGGATGATAATTCCTGCTTTTATTGATGTATAGATTTCAAACTTGACTTGCATATGTCCCATTGGAAAAGCAAGACCCAAATTGATTTTGGGGTCATGAGGTCAAAGGTCAAGGTCACAGGACACATCTTTAAAACAATCAAGGTCACAGGACCAACATCTTCAACAAGATTGTGGATTGTTAGATGGAAGAAACAATAAATATGCCAAGTGTCAGTATATGCTGCCAAAATTGGGGGTCTGTTCTTAAAGGAGGGGGGCCTACTATGTCTGGGGATACTCTGGCACCTGCGGTGCCAAGAAATGTCTAGTTTGAGATGTGTTGATATGATATTAATGTTTTTTAAGGATCAAGGCAAGCTAATGGTATCTTGGACATCCGTAACATACAGACACAGGATACGGGCCGCTACCAGTGTACTGTAGAGCTGGACTCTGGCTTCTCTAGATACACATATGTAGTTGTGTCTGTCAAATCGGGAACAGGTAAGTAATGTTTCTAGATCTGATGGATATGGGAGGTGTGTTATAACAATGTGTAAAAGGTTACCACATTATATAGATGTAAAACCATATGACATTATACCATTTGCCAGAGGGTACTGCTGTACTGTATTTTGTATTTGATTTATGTTAATATATATATATATATATATATATGTATGTGTGTGTGTATATGTGTATAGATAATTGGTGTTAATATTATTAGGGCCCCACTTGAAAACACAGGTACCCCATAGTAATCATCCTGTCTGACCATCTAGCTGTCCACAAATTCATTCTTTATGATAATCAGTTTTTATTAAATGATATGTTTAAAATGTTACATATCTATGCCCCCACTACTAAGGTAAGAACCCTGGGGTAGCTGTTTTCAATTTTACAAGCCCACCAGGCCTGTAAATAGGGAATTTCACAGGCCAGCAAGGCTATTTACAGGCCTGCATCATTCCCTTGGCCTTACTTTAACTATCTAATAATCTGAATTGACAAACATCTTAAACAAAATTTCTTTGAATCGTGACATTAAGATAGCAAAAATTTTGTTCTTGTACATATGTTACACCTTGGGTTAGGTTTGTTGATATATGCCTTCCCTATGTTCTTTTGTGTGTAGGGAGGGGAGGAGGTTCATAATGAGAGATAATAAGATAGATAACCCTTTCAATTATAGAAATTACCAATTATAATTTAGCAGATGAAGGTATAGTATCATATAGGTTTCTTGCGGTTTAATTTTGGGTTTGAATGGCAGACAGGGACAAACTGTGTGAACGGATCATTTCTTTCATGAATGTTGTGGTTATATATTAAGGCTTAACGCTGCTTGTACAAATGATTAATTCAGTGACCAAAAACATGACATTTCTCGTGGTATAAAGTATTCAGAATACCAATGACCACCTTCTTTTAGTCACTACTTTAATGTAAAAGACAAAGTCCATGCCAACAGTTGGTGTGAAGTCAGTCAAATTTGATACTTCCCGGTAAAATTTAAAGGGTTGGTGACGTGGTCCATTCTGCAGGATAAAGATCCCTATGACAGCTAGTCTCATAATAAATAGTGATTCAGATATACCTGATGACATTGACCCTATAAATGTCAATATATGATTATGAAAAAACGGAGCCTATTTTAAAGGGGGGGGGGGGGGGTATGCCCTGATGCCATAACTTCCAGTGGATTATATAAACCGAAATTAAGAAAGCAAGGTATTAAAATAAAAAGATAAATGTACTTTCAGAATGTCATTTTTAATTGCAAGTATTAAGTTTACAGTTTACAGTTTACAGTTTACATACATTTATAACAATTTTCTAGTTTCACCTCCGACTGCACAGCTCGACCTACAGCGCCGTGTGATTGCTCAAGGATCAAGCGCCACCCTCCGCTGTATTGTGACAGGCCAACCCCCACCAACAGTCACATGGTCCCGTGTCAGTGGAGAACTCACCGCCAACCATCAGGTGTCATGGCATAACACTACACCAGCTTGCAACACAAAGCAAACAAACATAGGGTACAACCATAGGTCGAGCCCTCAAGTTGAAATAACACAGACAGAGAGACAGACAGAACATATTGTCTGTTTTCTGTCAGTTGTATAACTTTCAGAGCAGTTGCTTAGAAACTGTGGCCTGTAGAATGACAAAAAAACAGGCAAGAAGATAAAGCTGACAACAACATGAACAGACAGACATTCTGACTGACTAACACAACCTGGATGACATTTAACTAGGAAAAGTTCTGGGGAATTCATAGAGGAACAAAATGAGCTATAGTTTGTGTAGATAGAACAATTTTTTTTACAAAGTTATGAGAAAAAAAAATTTTGATTTTATTTAATGTCCTTGACCCTTCATTTTTTTCAACCATAAACAACAGACTTATTGGAGTTCTCTTTCTATCAACTGTATAACTTTTAAAGCAATCGCTCAAGAATTGTGGCCTGTAGAGTGAGAGCAGTAAAATCTCACAAAATCTCATTTTACGTAAAACAGTACTAGATCAAATTGGTATAAATTTGAGTCAAACTAATCAACGGCAGCCTGAAGCAAAAAAACTAGATATATCTGGTTTGTAATTTGAAAAAGTTGTAAAAAAATAAGACCAAGTATTTTCTAATATCATGAATTTCCCCTCAAAATGTGTAACCATGGTACCGCAGATTTTAGGCAGCATAGAAAAATGGCCATGAAATGAAGAATAGAATGAACTACAGTTTGACCTTAAACCAATTCGCATTAAAAGACAATAGGGTTCTAGAAATATATAGTTATTCTATCAACTGTATATCATTCAGAGCAATTGCTCAAAAATTGTGGCCTGAAGAATGCCATATGTCAGACAAAATTCAAGCAGGGAAAGCTACTTTGACAACAACTGCGAACAGACGGACATACTAACAGACTGACACATCTTGGATGAAAGTTAACTTGACCATGCATGTTATTGGGAATGCATAGAGGAACAAAATGAGCTACAGTTTGTGCAGATAGACTTGTGCAAAATTTAACGAAGTTATGATGAAAATAAAGATTTTGAAGTTTATCAATGACCTTGACCGTCAACCAATATTAACCAGAACAGAAGGTGTCTGGGACTTTTGATTGTCAATCAACTGTGTGAGTTTTAAAGCAATTGCTGCAAAATTGTGTCCTGTAGAGAGGAGACAGACAAAACAAGAACAGACAAACAGACATATGCAACTGACCAAGATTTCTAGCAAGCAACAATCAACACAAGTCATATAATCAGCCCATATGACTACGCCAGATCCAGTATGTCTACCGAGATGTATTTGTAATTGTACCTCCATCTTGATGTTCTGGTTTGTCTATCCCAGTGTCTGTTCTATGTAAAAGCAAGTCTTGCAACTTTCAGATTAACAGAATATTCCCAGTATTGCCATTTCCTGTAATTTTTTTGTTTTCTATACATCTCTTGTGGCTGGAACAGTGACCAATGTAAGTAATATCTCGTTTTTAATATCTCATTGATAATGCTTACTTGTTGGGAGATTTCTCTGGGTTATCCCTCTTGGTTGGAGCAGTTTCTGTCAAAAGTAGTATTTAATGTAATGTTTGTTTGTAGATCTCTAACAATATTCTGAGGATCTTGAGGGCAGACACAGCAGATAGAGGTGTGTATGTGTGCCTCGCCAGAAACCGTGTCGGCCAAGCCCAGGCTGCTGGATATGTGGAAATCGAGCGTAAGTCACACACACTCGTACAATCTGAAATTCAATAATCAGTCTGCTTCAAATTTCATAATCACAAAGATATAAAGGAGAATCTAATCACTTGTCATTCACATAGTCAGTATCTATATGGTGTTTGTTGTAGAATGATTTGAACTAGTGGTAACTATTTGCAGGTCGCAGTGTGCCCGAGATCCAGATTTATCCAAACATCTCACAAACCATCCCACTTGGAGGAAGTGCTTTGTTCCAGTGTCGTATAATCGGCGGAGAACCAAGACCAGCTGTAGAGTGGAAGAGGTCTGACTCATCTTTCAAACCTTTCACCTTTTTAATCATGATGTTACAAGCTTAATGCTTATTATTAAGACATTTCATATGCAGCCAGTTATCTTTTGATCATTTGTACATATTATGCATTCATGCCATCTGAAACTTAAAGGGACATAATCTGAGCAATATTATGCCTTTTCTGTTCATACTATCAGTTAAGTTTTGCTTTATACAAAAGCCTCCCAGCAAAACCGTCCCAGCACACAGCCTCAGTACTTCCTATACAGCTGTGTAACACCTTGTTATGGTTCTGCGTGTGAGTAAACACAGTCCATGTGTGTCTGTTTACCATAACAAGGTCATGTGACTCGAGGTCTGATTTTGTGCATGCACAACAGATCCCAAACAAGGACTAGTCCAAACTAGTCAATACATGGACCTTCGCGCCATTTGATATATCCCCGCTTGTTGGACATTATGGTCCATGGACCGAATGTATAGTCATTGTAGAACCTGTCGCAACAGGACTGTACAAAAGGTCCAGGGACCTCAGCTGAAATTGCATGTTTAACATGTGTTGTATCAGCCACTGGGAACATGTGTTACATTTTTTTGGGCCAACTCCTGATTGACAGGCGTCGTTGCCCAGGCAATGCATGAGCTGTGTTTATGTTGATGCCTTTGATTGCACAGTCCACTTTTTTTTACACTCATCCAAATGAGAAAGCCAACTGTTCCAGAGCAGTATTTTGGCAGGTACAAATTTATTTCAAAGAGAAGATGCTATTTTTAGCTCAGCTAACTGTAAGTCAACTGAGCTATTGGGATTGGTCAGCGTCCATCCGTCTGCCTGTCTAGCTATCCATCTGTCCGTCCGTACATTAGAATGGCATGTTTTGACACTGTTGAACCTAGAAACCTGTAACTGAATATCCAGGGAGGTCTATTAAAAAATCTTTTTGGAAACTTAAAATTAGGTCACTGTGACCTATATCCTCTGAGCTATGGGGCTTGTAAATACCACCCCCCTCAGAATAATTAAAAATTTGATACAAAACCTCCAGTATCTTGATAATTGTATCCCCAGACAAAGTCGGGATACTATGGTTTAAGCATGGTCAGGCCTCCCCTCCGCTGCCGCAGAGATTTCATTTGGACGCGATAACTCGATAAATATTTAATGGATCATTACCAAACTTGACATGTGCATAGATAAGGGTGAGAAGATGAAGCCTATTTAGAATCAGGTCATGACCTTTACTAGGAGAGTGACCTTGACCTTGAATATTTCAATTTTTGAGGAAAATCACACAAATTCTTAAATATCTTGAGAAATCTTGCATGGATTGATCCAAAAATCAACTTTACTGAAGATCTTGGATAGTGATGTCATGTACCGGAAACTGGTGGCACCACCTGTTATTCTTTTCTTGTTTTTTAGCTCAGCTGACTATAAGTGACTGGTCCATTGTCCGTCGTCCGTCCGTCTGTCTGTCCGTCCGTCCGTCCGTCCGTCTGTCCGTCTGGATGTCCGTCCGTAAGACTGGCACGTTTCGACACCGTTGGACCTACGAATCTGAATTTCGGCATACAGTTAGATGTCCCCATAATCTCCTACCATGCCAAAAACTGGGTCAATAGGACTTCGTTCCTTTGAGATATTAAGGAAAAACCTCAATTTTTTATTAGAAATCTATTTTCACACTTCAGGACTGCCTAATATCAAAACCACCCATCTGGTTTTCTTCATACTTACCATAAATATTCCTCTATATAGTTCCTATGTACATGCCAGATATTAAGTCAGTATTATATAATTTAAAAAAGTTATGGGCCCAAACATAATGGACTTTGTAAAAAAATCAGGAAGATATTTGGTCACTTAAGACCAAAAGTGTTAAAGGTAGGGACTTTTTTCCAGTAATACAACTTTAATTAATCAAAATTTAAATGCATACCAAAAATTAGATAAAAATTTGTTAAATTTTTTTAAATATTGGCAAAAATATAAAATTGGTACCTTAAATTTTGCCCAACTTTGGCCATGGCACGTTTTTTTCCTGTAAGTACTGTGGATTTAATTTTCACACCATGTATACATAAGGATTTCATCTGTTAAAATCTGAAATTTGAAAATAAAAGCTGCAAAATTAGGCTAGTTATTTAATTTTTTTTGGAGGCTCTTGTTGTATTCCCTTACATTGTCAAGAAGTCCAATTTGATGACTGTAGGTCATTCAGTGCACATCTCTATGCTCCCCAGGCTGTTGACATTATTTTAGATGTCCCCAAAATCTCCTACCATACCGAAAATTTGGTCATTAGGACTTTGTTCCTTCGAGATATTAAGGAAAAAAAACTCCGTTTTCCATAAAAAAAAGCCATTGTTACACTTCAAGGCTGCCTAATATCAAAACCACTGATCTGTTTTTGATCGTATTTAGTATTCACATTTTTTTATACATTTTCTATTAACATACCAAAAATTAGGTCAGTATTGGGTATTATTTTGAAGTTATGGGCCAAAACATAATTCAATTTTTTAAAAAATCAGGAAATATATTTACTCACCTAACATGAGAATTGCTGAACCTAGAGACTTTTTTTCAGGAATATAACTTTATTTAATCAAGATTCAATTGTTTACCCAAAATTAGATCTGAATTTTGCAAATTTTTCAAGTTATTAGCATAAATAAAAAATCAATACCTTAAATTTTGTCCAACTTTGGCACTGTTGATTTAATTTTCCCAGCATATATGCATAAGGATTTAATCTTTTAAAGTCTGAACTTTCCAAAGAAATTGATAGGATTGAATAGCTTTTATTCATGTTTTCATACACCATGTCAAGTGTTGTTTACATCTAGCCCACCTAGTAGTACAGCCTTCACTTGCATTATGTAACCCACCCCAGGCAGCTTACCTTGGCCCAGCTTGGCCACTACTAGCAGGCTTCCCCTCTGCCCTGCACTCATCCCCCTTCCAGCTGGTGCATAAACTAGATGAATGTTATTATTGTATCCGCCAAAACAGAGTTTTGCGGATACTATGTTTTCAGCTGGCCGCCGCCGCCGCGTAGGTGTCCGGAGAACTCCTCTGTAACCGCTGGGCGGAATTTTCCAAAACCCGGGATTATGTTCGGGTCACATGTGAACTGCTGCGCTCCGATTTTGTTTTGACCTCTGACCTTTCCTCTGCGCTCTGCATCCGTTTGTGCGTCTGTTTCCACACATAAACCCACATATCTCGGGAACCGTTAGACCGATCAGGAAAATTTTTTTGCACAAATGTAGCCCTCTGAGAGCTTTATAACATACACCAAAAATGGTGGCGCCACCTGCAACCATGTTTGCACAGTGTCCATCTGTTCGTCTGCCTTGGGTTAAAATCACTCATATCTCTGCAGTGACTTGACTAATTCACCTGAAATTCGGCATGCGTAAATATCCTGGATAGCTTTTCTGATTTTATGACAGGTGGCGCCACCTACATTCACGTTTACGCTGCAGACATCCAAGCTCATATCTCGGGAACCGTTTGACCGATCAGGAAAATTCTTTTGCACAAATGTAGCCCTTGGAGAGCTTTATAACATACACCAAAAATGGTGGCGCCACCTGCAACCATGTTTGCACAGTGTCCATCTGTTTGTCTGCCTTGGGTTAAAATCACTCATATCTCTGCAGTGACTTGACTAATTCACCTGAAATTTGGCATGCGTATACATCCTGGATAGCTTTTCTGAATTTATGACAGGTGGCGCCACCTTCATTCACGTTTACGCTGCAGACATCCAAGCTCATATCTCGGGAACCATTTGACCGATCAGGAAAATTCTTTTGCACAAATGTAGCCCTTGGAGAGCTTTATAACATACACCAAAAATGGTGGCGCTACCTGCAACCATGTTTGCACAGTGTCCATCTGTTTGTCTGCCTTGGGTTAAAATCACTCATATCTCTGCAGTGACTTGACTAATTCAACTGAAATTTGGCATGCGTATACATCCTGGATAGCTTTTCTGATTTTATGACAGGTGGCGCCACCTACATTCACGTTTACGCTGCAGACATCCAAGCTCATATCTCAGGAACCGTTTGACCGATCAGGAAAATTTTTTTGCACAAATGTAGCCCTTGGAGAGCTTTATAACATACACAAAAAATGGTGGCGCCACCTGCAACCATGTTTGCACAGTGTTCATCTCCTGTCTGCCTTGGGTTAAAATCACTCATATCTCTGCAGTGGTTTGACTAATTCACCTGAAATTTGGCATGCTTATACATCCTGGATAGCTTTTCTGATTTTATGACAGGTGGCGCCACCTACAATCAAGTTTACGCTGCAGACATCCAAGCTCATATCTAGGTAACCGTTTGACCGATTGGGCCAAAATTTTGCATGTGTATAAATCTCATATAGCTCTTTATCATAAGCAAAACTGGGGGCGCCACCTGCAGCCATGTTTGCACAGCTCCCGTCTGTTTGTCTGCCATGGGATAAAATCACTCATATCTCGGCAGTGGTTTGACATATCTGCCTAAAATTTTGCAAGTTTATACATCCCCGACAGCTCTCTTGATTTTATGACAGGTGGCGCCACCTGCATTCTAGTTTATGCAGCAGATATCCAAGCTCATATCTTGGGAACCGTTTGACCGATTGGGCCAAAGTTTTGCATGTGTATAGTTCTCACAAAGCTCTTTATCATACGCTAGCTGGTGGCGCCACCTGCAACCCTTTTTTGCACAGTGTCCATCTGTTTGTCTGCCAAGGGCAAAAATCACTCATATACAATATAGTGGTTTGACTTATCTGCCTTTAAATTTTGCATATGTATACAACTTGGACGGCTTTCTGGATTTTTTGGTAGGTAGCGCAACCTACATACACAATTTGGCTGCAGACATCCATGCTAATATGCAACACTTCACCCGTTCCACTCTGATTTAGGCGGATACAAGTAGTCGCTTGTCGACTACCCGTATTCTAGTTTTATTTTATTCTTGGACATGCTACATTTTAGATTTTGTATTGAACCACCAGGGTTACAATGATTAAAGTGTACATTTAATTGTGTCCACAAAGTGGTGTATTGCTGTGAAAGTGTGGATGTTCATGAGATAAGTAATTCCTTACTTCAGAAGAGTAAAAACTTCACCAGGTGTGAAATTGACTATTAATTCCAGTAATTAATTAAAACTGGGATAGTAATTAGCACAGTGATATTGTTTGTCCCTCATTCAACCAACAGTGTGTATACTTTATTTGAAAAGATGTTTTATTTTATCAAATTTACTTTTATTTTATTTTGGTGAATAAAATTAAGCATGTCCTGAAAACTCCAATGTGGAGAATATTCTTGTAGATGCCATGTTGTGGCATTATTTTCTTTTAAAATTAGTTTAAACATTTATGATTTAAAAATAATAAAATATATGTGTATGCATAATATGACCCAATGTTTTTTACTCTGTATATATAATGATTGCAACTTTTGCAACAATTCTAATATTTTAACTTATATTTTCAGGTTTTTTAATTAAAAATTTATAAACCTGTAAATAAAAAAATGATTCAGATAAAAACTTCTAAATGGAAAAAGTGGATCTGCTTAAAAAAATAGGATTATATATAAACTTAAATGCATTATTCTCTTGAAAGTGAAATAAAGGTATTAGTCCATTCTGTCCACTTGCCTGTCCATCTGTAAATTTTCGTATGCAACACAGTATCTCAAAACTTTTACTGTTTTTCTTCATGACAGTCTTGTCAGAGTATTAGTTTGCAATCATATATTTAGAACTTTACTATAACCAAGTAGGAGGGCCCCTTTCCTCTTAGCTTTTCATATTCTTATATAAATGAAAAACATTACAATAGAATATTTCTACATCCACCTTCGTGCTGCCCTCACTTTTCCCTTCTCCGAACCCCATCCCAAAGTCAGCCTCAGTAAGCAACAACAAGACGAATCAGATATATTCATACTTTAATATTTTGTATAACTATTCGTCCATAGGTACCTATGTACATGCCAGAAATTATGTCAATATTGTGTAATATGTAGACATAGTGGGCATCACAATAATGTACCTTGTCAAGACTAAAGAGATATTGTGTCATACAGTCACATATTCATAAATCACTTCATCAGCATAGTTAATCATAACATCATATCTGTCAAATTGAATGCTTGCAGACTACCATACACTTTAGATCCTTCAACAAATAACCTTATCATCATTCTACTACTGCTTATTACTGCTGTCATTGCATTCATATTTGCTCAAATATATCACAATTTTCAACCCCTCCTAAATAAATAAAAAATAAACCACTTTATTTGACTCTATTAATCCATCAGTCAGGTAATTTCATTTATCATTTACTCACATATTACATAACATTCCTTTATAATAGCCCAACATGTATATGATATTCATAAGCTTTATCGACTCAATATAGTATCACAGTGGAGAAACATTTATAGTCCAATCACGATCAGCTGAGCGCCGTGACCCATGGGTCCCTTGTTTGCCATTAATACCCCCATCATTGCCACTTAACAGTACTGTTAGCATTATAAGTCAAAAACCAATGGACAGATTTCTTTCATATTATGCATATACATTGGTTATGGGATGATGTATATTTAAATTGAGGTCATGACCTTTCTTATGAGAGTGGCCTTGACTCTGAATATTGCCATATATGGTGAAAATCACACAAAATCATAAATAACTCAATAAAGGATGCATGGATTGGTCCAAAAATCAAATTTACCAAAGATCTTGGATAGCTTTGTCTTCTGTGGAAGACAGGTTGCGTGACCTTCTGTCCTTTTCTTGTGTTCGCGCCTTTTAATGCCCCATCATTGCCACTTGACAGAATAAATTAATGCCCTTTTCTGTGGAGTGATTTGCCCTATTGGCCTGAAAATGTGCAAGTCCATAAATCTTGGCCTACTCCATCTTTTTCTCAAGACTGGTGGTGCCATCTGCAATCGTTTGGGTGTGGCATCCATCTGTACATATGCTTTGGGTGAAAATTGCTCATATCTTTGGAGTGGTTCAAGTTATTGGGTCTTAAATTTGGCATGTCCATCCATCTTGGAAAGTTTTCTTATAAATCAGACAGGTAATGTCACCTACCTTTCCCGTTTTTGTAGAATAAATTAATGCCCTTTTCTGATGAGTGATTTTCCTTATTGGCCTGAAATTGTGAATATCCATAGATCTTGGACTTCTCCATCTTGTACTCAAGACTGGTGGTGCCATCTGCAATTGTTTTGCCGTAGTGTCCATCTCTAATGTGCTTTTGGTGAAAAGTGCTCATATCTCTGTAGTGGTTCAAGGTATTGGTCTTAAATTTGGCATGTCTATCCATCTTTGAAAATTTTCTTGTAAACCAGACAGTTGGCACCACCTACCTTCCTGTTTCAATAAAATAAATTAATGCTCTTTTCTCAAGAGAGATTCAACAAATTTGGCACACCTGTACTTTTAGCGAACTTGTGAGCTTATGGGATGGTGCGGCGTCGTCCGTTGTGCGTCGTCTGTCGTGCGTCGTCCATAGCAATCTCAAAAACGGCAGGAACTACCATCACCAAATTTTTTGCAAATAATCGGTCATCCAAAAAACTATATCGGATTTTGTTTATTTTTTTTCTAACTGCATTTTCTTAGATTTTATAGGGAAAAAGCTAAAAATGCTTTAAAAATCTTCTCCGAAACTGTCCAGCCAAATTGTTCAATATTTCACAGAAATGATCCCTGGCACAATCTTTCTCAAGTTTGTTCGAATGGTTCCAGTTCAGAGATTTTGGCCAAGATACAGGAGGTTGAACTTTGTTAATTGTGCAAAAAAGCATATTAAAATTTAAATCTCAGAAATGGCTGTAGCTATCATCACCAAATTTTATGCCAATGTTGTTCACATAGGTCATATCTGAAATTGAGGTATTGGTGGCGCCACCTGCATCGGCCTTTTTTGTACGAGGTCGTCAGTGCCTGTATCACACTGAGGGCTACAAAAAACTTCTTCTCTGAAACCATATGGCCAAAATGTTTAATATGGCACAGAAATGATCCTAGGGTAGTGCTTTCTGAAGTTTGTTCAAATGATCTCTTTTCAATGACTTTTGGCTAAGTTATGGGAAGCTGAATTTAGTGATATGCCATAACAGCCCATTTTAGCTCAGTGGCTACAAAGATCTTCTTCTCAAAAACCACTTGGCCAAATTCTTAAATCTTGCACATTAATTATCCTCAGATGTTGATAATTCAAGTTTGTTCAAATGGTTTTGGTTCAGTGCTTTTTGGCTGAGTTACGGGAAGCTGAACTAAGCCAGTTTGCTGTATCGTCCTACATGAGTTATAACCTGCCAAACGTTTTTAGACTGATGCCACTGAAGCAAGTTTGTTAAATATTTTTTACAAGAAAAATTCCTACAATAATTCTTATAATTATTGTCATAAATGGTTCCACATGAATGATTTTTGGCTGAATTATGGAGATTGAATTGAGTCATTTTACCATATATGTTAGCTGTGTGATGCTGTTACATCTAGCCTGGCACCAGTTTATCAGCATCTATTACATCATGCCACCAGACATTTAGATTTCAGGATATCTTTGGTTAATATTGACAAGAAAGTTTTTTTAAAAGCTTTTAAACTATTTTAGATTTATGATTAAAGTTATTCATCATACCAGGCAATATTACAATCATAGATATTCAGCTCTCTGTGGCTATATAAAGACAACAGTACGCGGATTATAAATTATTGGTATCCCCACTCAACTTAATTCAAGAATTTGCCATCAATGAGATATATCTGTATTTTAATTTTGCATTCAGTATGCATCCGTAATAATTTTACATATATTCCTGATTTTTTTTTTATAAAAAGTCAGCTGAAAAGCATTTTGTATTGGGAAAATAAATTTCAAAGTTATTTCAAGTAGGGACCACTTTTGTGTTCAGATGGCAGCACTTGGTTTACCATTGGCAGATCGCCAGTGCCTTGATGTTTGCCATTAGCCAAAATGATGTCAGCTCTATAAATAGTTTTGGCACAGTGCCAGGATTGGAAGAAGTGCAGCCAGGTATAGGTCAAGAGTTCACTCTGTGCAGTAGCTGCATTCTATTTATAGCTTTGGCAGACTGCTCACTACATCATATTTGGCACCAAAGTGCAGCCTGAATCTATTTATAGCTTTGGCAGACTGCCAACTGTGTCAGATTATGCAACAGGTCAACAGTTCACTCAGTGCAGCCAGGTACAGGTCAAAAGTTCACTCAGTCTAGCCAGGTGCAGGTCAAGAGTTAACTCAGTGCAGTAGCTTCAGGCAGCAATTTTTCACAGGTCAGTCGGGGGCAACTGCCTTACTCACCTATGCCTTGTCAGCCCAGTGCATCAAACTCTGGGGAAGTTTGATGTATTGGACTGATATTTTGACCTGTCTATGCGTCTTTGATGGTATTCTCATTTACAAGACAGGTGGTGCCACGTACATTGACTTTTGCAAAGTGTATGTGCCTGCTTATTTCTACAGAGGAATTTGATGTATCAGCCTGAAATTTGGCATTTTTATACATATCAAATAGCTTTGTCCTATACAAGACTGGTGATGCCACCAACAATAATTTTTGCACAGTGTGTCCCTGCTTATTTCTCAGGAGGGGTTTGATATATCAGTCTGAAAATTGGCATATGTGTATATCTCTGATAGCTTTGAAGTATACAAGACTGGTGGTACCAGCTACAATCGTTTTTGTGTTGTGTGCACCCATGCCAGAATTTCAGCAGTGATGTTTGTGTAATTGTTTCTTATTCAAAATGTTTAGTACTTGCATTTTTCATATACATGAAAAGTAATGGTCCAGCATTGAAGCATTATACCTGGTGTATTTCCCAATGCACAGGTTTGCATTAGGCCTGTAGGCCTTGTTTTCTTATTTTCACAATTTATTCTGTTTTTGGGACTGTCATATGACAGTAATTATGTCATTTTTAGCTCAGCTGACTATAAGTCATCTGAGCTATAGTCGTGGTCCATTGTCCGTCGTCCGTCCGTCTGTCCGTCCGTCCGTCCGTCCGTCCGTCCGTCCGTAGATGTGGCACGTTTTGACACCGTAAGACCTAGGAATCCAAAATTCAGCATAATGTTCGATGTCCCCAAGATCTCCTACCAAGCCGAAAACTGGGTCTTTGCGACTTCATTCCTTTGAGAAATTAAGGAAAAACCTCAATTTTTTATTAAAAACCTATTTTCACACTTCAGGACTGCCTAATATAAAAACCACTCATCTGTTTTTCCTCATATTTCCTATAAATAATCCTCTATATAATTCCTATGTACATGCCAGAAATTAGGTCTGTATTATATAATTTAAAAAAGTTATGGGCCCAAACATAATGCATTTTGTAAATAATCAGGAAAGAAATTTTATCACTTAACACAAAACTTGTTAAAGCTAAGCACTTTTTTTCCAGTAATATTACTTTTATTAATCAAAATTAAATTGTATACCCAAAATTAGATCAAAATCTTTTAAATTTTTTAAAATATTAGCAAAAATAAAAAATTGGTACCTTAAATTTTGCCCAACTTTGACCATGGCACGTTTTTTTGCTGTAACTGCTGTGGATTTAATTTTCACAGCATGTTTTTGTTAGCATTGAAACTATTAACACCAAAAATTTGAAACCAGTTGATCAAAAACTGTAGATTTTATTCAAGTTTTCAAGCACCATGTCACATATTGCTAGTGTTATGCAGTTTGCTAGAGCTCAGCTCCCGAGCTTCAGCTCTAAGTTCCTTAAATTTGGCATACAGTTAGATTTCTCCAAAATCCCCTACCATGCATAGAATTTGGTCACTAGGACTTAATTCCTTCGGGATATCAATGAAAAACTTCATTTTTTCATTAAAAACCCATTGTTACACTTTAAGACTGCCTAATATCAAAACCACTGATCTGACTTTGATCATATATAATATACATATTTTTCTATACATTCGCTATGCACATGCCAGAAAAGATGTCAGTATTGTGTATTTTTTTTAAGTTATGGGCCCAAACATAATGCACTTTATAAAAAATCAAGAAATATATTTACTCCCTTAACAAGGGCATTGCTGAAGCTAGAGATTTTATTGTCAGGGATGTAACATTATTTAATCAAGATTCAATTGAATACCCAAAATTAGATCTGAATTTTATAAATTTTATAAGTTATTAGTATAAATATAAAATTAGTACCTTAAATTTTGCCCAACTGTGACCATGGCACGTTTTTTTCCTGAGAGCACTGTTGATATAATTTTCATATCATGCACACATAAGGATTTCAGCTTTTTAGTTTAGAAAGCTGAAAGAAATTGGCCAAATATTGTAGCTTTTATTAATGTTTTTTATGAGACCCTGTCAGACTTTGGCTCTCTCCAGCTCCTCTTGAGTCACCTGTATGTTGACCTTGTTGACCTTTCATCAAATTATGCACGCTTGAGGCGAGAATCCAGGCAGCTTATGGCCAGCCACAGTTGATCCAGGTGTCCAACCCAACTCATCTAGTAGTTTTAACCAACAACATAACAATAAACAATAAATTAATAAATTTTTATTGGTTTTTAATAACAAATTAAAGAAAAATAGAAAAGGAATTTGTTAGTTTATAATAACAGGAAATTAACTTGCAGTTACTGATGATATAAGAATCTTGTATCGATGGGTAGAATGTCACATATTCCAAATAACACCATGCAGTCACCTATGGCATTTTTCAGTTCATTTTTAATGATAAAGAAGTAAATCATATTATTCATTACTAATCATTAGGGATTATATGAAGGAAATTAATGATAGACAAAGATGCAGTTGATAATATTAATCTAGATTCCTACTGTGTCTAGTGTGTACATTGATGTGAAATTAGTCCAAAATGAATTTTTTACAGTTATTTTTTAATATAAATATAAGCCATAAAACCAGGTACTTATGATCATTATTTAAATGTGTGAATTTTGTATATTCTGGATTCTCAAAATCATTGTTTGGTGAAAACTGAATAAATACCAAACATGGTGCAAATACTTTGTAATTGTATTTAAATACGAATATGATTATGTACTCCATTATAAAATTTCTTGCATAAAGAATGGGAATTCAGGTAAAAATGAAAGTATATGAATACTCGTGCAAATACTTTCAAAATGTATTCATGAATGCATTCATGAATATATTCTTTAATATTATTTTAATAATCATATCAGTTATATTTCATTTTAAAAAATCATATGATTCTCTTATTATTTTTAATAAAAATTATATTTGGGACAATATTTGTAATTTTTTTAATAAATAGTTAAACTCCTATATTATATGTCCTGCTTATAAGTTATATGGCCAAGTCAAAATCTGTGTGACAATAGCACTCCATTTGTTAATAAAATAAATGAAATCAATCCTCTTCCCTGTCTCCAAAGATACTATCAAAATCATACATAAGCTAAACACCCACAACTCATAATACAGCTTATATTTATTACCACACAAAACCAGCATGTGCCTCATTTCTAAAAAATATTTTTTTATCACATATAACAGCTGAGCGTCGTGACCCATAGGTCCCTTGTTTCAAACGTGGTTTCATGTAGTTTCCTGATACCTTGTGTATTTATGGATAATGATTGGTTCCTTCAGTTACTGAAGACTGGGAGTGCTACCTGTATTTTTTCCTTTATTTTGAGTCTTCAGAATGATATAGATAATATCAGATTTGCAACTTTGGTTTCACCTAGTGTCCTGAAGCCTTGTGTGTTATTTAGACCCCACTTGAGCACGCAGATGCCCTATAGTAATCACCCTGTCTGTCCGTCTGTCCATCAGTTCGTCTTTCAGTATGTCTGTCAATTTGTTTCCTTATGATAACTCAAAAGTGCCATCTATCCACATATTAGTTTCCAGAGGATGACACCAGTTTAGATTGAAATATTGGTTTCAAACCTGACTTATATATTGCCCACCACTAAAGTAAGAACTCTGTTGATTCCCGGGTCATGAGATCAAAGGACAAGGTCACAGGACCCACTACTTAAGAAAGATTGTGGATGTATTTTAAGCCAAACTTTTTATTGCAACCCATCTGTATTCCACATGTGGTGTACATGCCAATAGTGGTAGTTTCCTTTCGATTTTGGGGTCACTTGGTCAAAGATCAAGGTCACAGGGCCCATCCATTCACAAATTAGTTGGTGAATGAACTCCAGTTTGGGTAGACAGGATGGCTTCAAACTGTTCAGAAGACCAATATTTGAAAAACCTCATGAACATATCTTTATAGACAAATGCAGCTGAGCATCGAGACCCATGGGTCACTAGTTCCATTTTTGAGACCATTAAATGACAGCTGTCATTTCAGTTTCTGAGCTGTGGTTTCATCTAAAATCCTGAAACCTTGTTTTTTTAATAATCATGAATACTAATAGTTTTATCAGTTGCTGAAAACTGGCGGCTCCACCTGGATTTTTTCCCAACATTTTTCCTCAGTATTTGAGACTGTCAAAATACTTGAGCAGTGATATCAGTTTCTCAGATGTAGTTTCATCTAGTGTCTGGAAATCTGGTGTGTTTATTGATCATAAATTCTCTATTTTTGTTGCCATCTATTGTCAGCAGTCATATCAGTTTCTCAACTGAGACTTCATCTGGTGTCCTGAAACTTCACATATCCATTAATCATGACTAGTTCTATTAGTTCCTGAAGACCTGGTGGTGCTGCTTGAATTACAGATTACAGTGATGGTGCCATTTTCTCAGCTTCTAAAACCTGGATGTATTACAGGGCACAAATTTTAAACAATGCAACTCTACATTGATGAATAGGTCACCATGACCTCATTAGCGTACAGTGTCCTCTGGACATTCATGCCACACACATTAATGCCTCTGATGTCATAGCCATAACCAACATGTCAGTCAGCTGAGCATCATGACCCATGGGTCACTTGTTGGTAATGAGATCCACTGTCCAAGGGAAAACATTTCACTGTCCTAGGGCAAACAGTGTAGCTTTTTCCTCTAACTAAAACAAACTTTTTTGCAATGTGATGTACTTTCCTAGGGCAAAAACTGTAGCCTTAACCTCTATCCTAAACATAATTTTGTTGTAATGTGATCTACTTTCCCAGGGCTGACAATGAAGCCTTTACTTCTAACACGGAGGTGATTTCTGGTAACGTCATCCGGTTCTTGCGAGTCACTGGAGATGAACAAGGTACCTACATCTGTACAGCGACCAACAAAGCTGGCTCGGTCAGTTCCAGCGCCACTCTAAGGATTGTGGGTAAGTGGCCTGACAAAGTGAAAACTAGTTTCATGAAAAAAAATGTTGTCGAGACATTTAGCTGTAACTGTCAGTTTACTATGTCCATTGTCTGGGCCAGTCATGTAGTCCAGTCTGCACTATCCAAGTCTGCCTTAATGTCCAAGTCTCACTTGGATATTTTCTCACTGAACATGGTAACTGTTGAAGCTTGTGACCTTTTTTTCAAGGGTATAACTTTATTTAATCAAGATTTAACTGTATATTTGAAATTAGGTCAGAATTTTGTAAGTGTTACAGCTGAAATGTTAAATCAGTTTTGCCCAACTTTTACCATGGCACATTTTTTTCCCTTATCATTCCTTGACTAATCATGTTTTTTTTTAATCATTTCAAACCTCTAGAATGGGAGATTTTGTAAGCTCAGCTGACTATAAGTCATCTGAACTATAGTCGTGGTCCATTGTCAGTTGTCCGTCCAGAGATTGGCATGTTTTGAAACCATAAGACCAAGGAATCCAAAATTCGGCATAATGTTAGATGTCCCCAAGATCTCCTACCAATCCGAAAACTGGGTCTTTGCAACTTCGTTCCTTTGAGAAATTAAGGAAAAACCTCAGTTTTTTATTAAAAACCTATTTTAACACTTCAGGACTGCCTAATATCAAAAACACTCATCTGTTTTTCCTCATATTTACCTTAAATATTCCTCAATATAGTTCCTATATACATGCCAGAAATTAGGTCAGTATTATATAATTTAAAAAAGTTATGGGCCCAAACATATTGCACTTTCTAAAAAATCAGGAAAAGTATTTGGTCACTTAACACAAAAAAATGTTAAAGCTAGGGACTTTTTTCAGTAATATAACTTTAATTAATCAAAATTTAATTGTATACCCAAAATAAATTCAAAATCTTTAAACTTTTTAAAATATAAACAAAAATATAAAATTGGTACCTTAAATTTTGCCCAACTTTGACCATGGCACATTTTTTCTCGTAAGTATATTTAATTTATTTTTCACAGCCAGGATACATGTGGATTTAATCTTTTGAATTCTGAAATTTGAAAGTAAAAGCTTAAAAAATTTTCTAATTATTGAAGTTTTTCAGATGCTCTAATGTATTTGCATTTTGTATATCAAAGACCCCACTCTTGCTCACTCCAACCTTGCCTAGGTAACCTTATTAGTGATGCAGCACTGGCAGAACACCCCTGCTGTAATAAATATACATTTATTCTCTTGGGCCCTACCCTAACACCCCCCCCCCCCCACCACCATCACCAATTATATTGCAATACATGGTTTGTTATTGTCAACTGTATTTCTTTAAATGTAAAGCTGTTTTTGATCAAATGTGCACAACTTTTCTTGAAATATTAATTCAAGAAGTAATCCAAGAGATGCCATGTTGTTCTGTTGTAGCGTTATTAAGAAATTATTTCCTTTTAAATAATTAAACAAAATATAATTTAACCCATCAGTAGGCATAATTTGATAATATTTGAAACAAACCATGGATAAATAAAGGTGCAATTTAAAATTGTGAATTCTGGAGTGTTATTTTCATATATTTATTGCTTTGCAAATTAAAAAAAATTTATTTTATAAAAAAAAAAGAAATATATCTGTTTGCATAATGTGATGTTACCTGACTAAATTAAGTATAAATGTTGATGCAATTTCGATTTGTGAATCAAATAAAATATTCAGGTATATATGATATACTGTAAATATTTAGTAAAATTTATAAACTTAAAAATGGACAGATTATCATGGAAAACTGACGTTGACAGCTGGCACAGCTGCCATAAAAAGCACAAAATGTGTGTTTTTTTTTAAAACATTGTCAAATCTTTTCATTTGATCAGTTTTTCTGCCAATGGTAACGCGCAGATGTGCTGTGTTTGCAGTTCTCTTCCATAGACCTTTCTCTGAGATCATGACTGGCAACATGCCAGACGGTTTGTCACAGAAAGGCTGTTTACACTGACCATGTAAATTAGCAAACTAAACAATAAATACCAACACTCTAGATGAACTGTTGACATGATGTGTGTATTTTCCCAGTACATATTCAGTCATATCTTTATTTCTGAAATATATTGAAGACCAGATTTACGCTTACTGTGTAATTGTATCCCCAGACAAAGTGGGAATACTATGGTTTAAGCACGGTTGCCATGCAGAGATTTTGTTTGGATGCAATAACTAAAAAAATATTTTACGGATCTTTACCAAACATGACATGTGCATAAATATGGGTGAGAGGATGAATACATCCATGATGTATTCAAGACTGGTGGCACTATCTGCAATCGTTATTGTGTGGCATCCATCAGTACGTTTGCTTTCAGTGAAAATTGCTCATATCTCTGGAGTGGTTCAAGGTATTGGTCTGAAATTTGGCATGTCCATCCATCTCAGAAAGTTTTCTTTTAAACCAGACAAGTGGCACCACCTACCTTCCCATGTTTGTAGAATGAATAAATGCCCTTTTCTGGGGAGTGAAATTGTGCATATCCATAGATCTTGGACTCCATCATCTTGTATTCAAAACAAGTGGCGCCATCTGCAATCTTTTTGCTGTGGTGTCCATCTATACATGTGCTTTGGGTGAAAATTGCTTGTATCTCTGGAGTGGTTCAAGGTATTGGTCTGAAATTTGGCATGTCCATTCATCTAGATAAATTTTCTCGTAAACAAGACAGGTGGCCCACATACCTTCCCCTTTCTGTAGAATAAATTAATGCTCTTTTCTGAAAAAAGGTGTGCTGAATTGGTCTAAATCTGTATATGTCCATAGATCTTGGTCTCCATCTTGTACTTAAGACTGGTGGCGCCAGTCACTTCATGTATTACAGAAAATATTAAAATATCTTTGTTTTTACTCAAGCAAAAGCTACACATGATAAATAAACAGTCCGACTGTGATATAAACTTGTGAACAGGTCATGACATCGCTCCTGACTGTCAAAACTTGACCTAATTGCGGGGTCAGGCCAATCACGTGTGTCATGCCTGAACATTTCAGGGCGGCTGAGGCTGGTCATTGGTGCTGTTGTAGCTGTGTTAAACCAATAAAAATGACCTAGTATTTAATTTTGGCTGTATTTAACAGAAGTTATAAACAAAAACAAATCATAAACTTTAATTTGTCACATGTCTGTCAGGATTGCCAAAAATTATTGATTCCTGAGGAATTTTTGGCAAGTGTCCGATATTTGCCAGGTTTACTCTACATTTGATTTAATATTCTCAGCATGAAAACATAAGGATATTGTTGGTTTAGACATAATGATGAGAGTAGTGGGGTACTCCAGGCTTTATTCACCATGATATTAGTTGTACAACAGCTGGCCTTACAGAAAGCTGGAGGATTTCCACCTGACCATGAGGGGTTCTGTATTACAAAAAGCAGGTGGAAAATGTCTACCTGACCATGACTGGTTCTGTATAACAAAAAGTAGATGAAACATGTCTACCTGACTGTGACTGGTTCTGTATAACAGAAAGCAAATGGAACATGCCTACCTGACTGTCACTGGTTCTGTGTAACAGACAGTAGATGGAACGTGTCTACCGACCATGACAGGTTCTGTATAACAGAAAGCATATGGAACATGTCCACCTGACTGTGACTGGTTCTGTATAACAGAAAGCAGATGGAAAATGTCTACCTGACTGTGACTGGTTCTGTATTACAGAAAGCAGATTGAACATGACTACCTGACCATGACTGGTTCTGTATAACAGAAAGCATATGGAACATGTCTACCTGACTGTGACTGGTTCTGTATAACAGAAAGCAGATGGAACATGTCTACCTGACTGTGACTGGTTCTGTATAACAGAAAGCAGATGGAACATGTCTACTTGACTGTGACTGGTTCTGTATAACAGAAAGCATATGGAACATGTCTACCTTACTGTGACTGGTTCTGTATAACAGAAAGCATATGGAACATGTCTACCTGACTGTGACTGGTTCTGTATAACAGAAAGCAGATGGAACATGTCTACCTGACTGTGACTGGTTCTGTATAACAGAAAGCATATGGAACATGTCTACCTGACTGTGACTGGTTCCATGGTCTTCTTCACACTGTTGCTGTTATCGTTTACAGGACGGCCCCGGGTTACAATTTCTCCATCACCGAGGCTCCAGGTGGCCATTGGACAGAGAGTTTCATTTGAATGTACAGCAGATGGAGTCCCAACACCAAGTGTGTACTGGGTTAGTCCACGACAGCCTACTGGAGTGTAAGAGTAATGTTATATACTACTTTATAATGTATCAAAATGCATATACACAAAAAAGCAGTCAACTTGCATTAACTTATTTTACTTCTTAATTGCTGTTTTATAAAAAAAAATTAAGGTTTAAAAGATTAATTACTGATTCTTTGTATGCTCGAGGCATCTTCTGCATTATGGCATGGTCCAGGCCTGTCAGCCACTGTAACTTTTCTCTCATATGTTTAAAACCTTAGATGTTTCATCAGTTAGTATGGTGAAGGGATATGTTATCATTGGGGATAAGCATCACTTTTATCCAGTAATTTGGTCTACCCCTGAACACTTAAACAGTTAATGGATGTGAAGTAGTGTAGTTTTGTGATAAAAATTTGTTTCTATCCCTGCTTTTCACTTTTACACATGTGTACAGCATGCTTTAATACCATACACATCTTTGGTATGTGTCTGATGTAGCCGAGGACGAGGCACTCTAGGATCAGCGGTCTACAACATTGACTCGGTACAGGAGCAAGACGCGGGGGTTTACCTGTGTATCGCAGACAATGGCATTGAGACAGTGGAAAAGAGAATGCAGCTCATAGGTGAGTGGACTCTCACGTTTGTTAACTTAATCAAGGAGAATCAGTGGTAATGCTGCACAGCTTGTCTTAGTGAGTGGACTCTCACGTTTGTTAACTTAATCAAGGAGAACCAGTGGTAATGCTGCACGGCTTGTCTAGGTGAGTGGACTCTCACGTTTGTTAACTTAATCAAGGAGAATCAGTGGTAATGCAGCACGGCTTGTCTAGGTGAGTGGACTCTCACATTTGTTAACTTAATCAAGGAGAACCAGTGGTAATGCTGCACGACTTGTCTTAATTTATATATTTCTATCCTTCAATCAAATTATTAACATAAATTCTGTATAAAGGTCTCTGATTAAATTTTAAAATAATCAGAATCAAATTTTTGTGCATATTTAAAGTTTGTTAGAAGCTTATTTGGCAAAAATAACTGTAACTAGATAACTGATCAGCAGGACAATACTGTGGTGAAGTTGTTGATCTTATTTAGTGAATGTCTGTTTACATGCTTTATCTTGTGTGATAAATGTCTGTTTCAGTGCTTGATCCTATGTGGTGAATGTCTGTTTCAGTGCTTGATCCTATGTCGTGAATGTCTTGTTTCAGTGCTTGATCTTGCATAGTGAATGTTTGTTTCAGTGCTTGATCTTGCATAGTGAATGTCTCTTTCAGTGCCAGATCTTGCATAGTGAATGTCTGTTTCAGTGCCAGATCTTGCATAGTGAATGTCTGTTTCAGTGCTTGATCTTATGTAATGAATGTCTGTTTCAGTGCAGCGCCGTGTGGTGACTCCTCCAGTCACTCAGCAAAAGATCCCGGCTGTGGCAGGACAGATGGTAGAACTGCGTTGTCAGGCGTCAGGTCAGGATATTGTGTCTTAACATTAAACAGACCAGTATTCATCTTTTTCTTGCTTACATATTCAGGATATATATCAATTATTGGTTGTGCTGTTGTTCATTATGTTCTTTCTCTTTGTTGTGTTTCAAACCATCTTTTCATTTGTTAATTTACAAGTAACTATATGTCTGATATCATAATGACTGATACTAAATCCTTCAAATTTTGCTTAGACACATCTCTGTGTAAACAGATCTGTATCTACTTTGATATTTTCTGTGAATATCAAAATGAAAGCAATTTAATGCATATTCCAGATCATTAGATCTAAGTTTTTAAAATAAGTTGCAGATTATAAATTTTGCATAGGTGGTGTACGTGTGGAGTGGACCAGAAAAGATGGCCGTCCCCTTCCAGCCAATCACCAAACCAGTGGGGGAATATTAAGAATCAATGACATTCAGCCAGACGATGCTGGCGAGTACATCTGTACAGTTAGCAGTCAGGGTGTCAGTCAGTCCGTCAGTGTGCTTGTGACTGTCAAGGGTAAGTAAACCACATCATCTAAGCTAGTCATGTACGTGAGAATCTGCCTCGTAGCTTCAAGTGTGAGCAGGAATAAGAAGACTGGTGTGAAATTTAAAATAAATTTAAATTATTTAAGATTGACTAATGTTAAAATCACTGAGTTATACAACATTTAGTCCTGATTGACCATGCAGTGTTTCACCTGAGCATTGTTACCTCAGGTCATTTCATTACCATGAGATTTTATTTATTATTTTGTTTTTTGCAGTCCCACCCAGCATCAGCATCTCGCCCACAAGTCTGAGTGCGCGTGTGGGTGAGCGAGTCCAGCTGAGCTGCCGCGTTTCAGGCACAGAGCCGGTCAACAGAGAATGGACCAAAGTGGGCGGGGCACTACCTCCTGGTGCCAAGGAATATAATGGTGTCTTAACATTTGAAAGAGTTTCAGCCGCAGACTCCGGACGTTATCGATGTATTGCTATGAACGAGGCTGGCAGAGCTGAAGGTTACGCTGATCTTATTGTCAGATGTAAGTGTCATTTTATATTTGCTGTCATGTCTTTTATTCTCTTTTGTGTAGTGCCCCTCAAGCCATGACTCATTCCTAATTTTGTATATAACCAAATGAGTTTTTGGTTTCATTTAATTTTAAACAAAATTTTCATGGAATTACAGATTAAGCTCTTTGGTTGAAGGTCTCTTTTTAGCTCAGCTGACTAAGAGTCATCTGAGCTATCATCCGTCTGTCTAGCTGTCTATCTGTCTGTCCATTAATAACTAGAATCTTCTAACTTGAATCCTGGGAGGTTCATAAAAATCTCCTTGAAAACCTGAAATTACGTCTCTGTAACCCATATTCTCTGACCTTATATGCTTTGACTGAAATTGGATACCACCTACAAACTTTGGCATTCAGATGATAAAATTTCTTTTGTAAATGTCTTCCTAGTCAGCTGAGCATCATGACCCTTGGTTACTTGTTAAACCCACATATGTGTTTATACTAAAAGGTCTCTTTTTTTATACCCACATATCTGTTTTTATACCCACGGGACTGTGTAAATACTACAAGGTCTCTTTTATACCCATATGTCTGTGTTATCACCCACAGGTCTGTGTTTATACTAGGTCTGTATTATTAAGTTGAAAATCTGTCCGTCCGTCAGGTTTAAGTTTCCGAGTGATAACTTTCCTGAATATTATCTGATTTCATTTTAATTTGGGTAAATGATTGCTCTCATGCATACCTTGGTTTGGATTTGTTTTGGAGTGTCTGTCTGAAAATTTAATATCACCAGCTCCAAAAAAAAACAAAAATTTCCCTTTGGTTTCCAATTCACAACAAATATGACAAGTGGAGACATCTTCAGAAGGCAATGAAAACTAAATCACAAGCACTTTGACATGTGGAGACATCTTCAGGGGAAAATTTAAACAAAAACATATTGAGAAGGAAGCTGAAATAACAATTCCGAGACTGTTTGTTACCCACAGGTCTATGTTTATACTAGATCTATTTTATACCCATATGTCTGGGTTATTATCCACAGGTCTATGTTTATACTAGATCTATTTTATACCCATATGTCTGGGTTATTATCCACAGGTCTGTGTTTATACTAGATCTATTTTATACCCATATGTCTGGGTTATTATCCACAGGTCTATGTTTATACTAGATCTATTTTATACCCATATGTCTGGGTTATTATCCACAGGTCTGTGTTTATACTAGATCTATTTTATACCCATATGTCTGGGTTATTATCCACAGGTCTATGTTTATACTAGATCTATTTTATACCCATATGTCTGGGTTATTATCCACAGGTCTATGTTTATACTAGATCTATTTTATACCCATATGTCTGGGTTATTATCCACAGGTCTGTGTTTATACTAGATCTATTTTATACCCATATGTCTGGGTTATTATCCACTGGTCTGTGTTTATACTAGATCTATTTTATACCCATATGTCTGGGTTATTATCCACAGGTCTGTGTTTATACTAGATCTATTTTATACCCATATGTCTGGGTTATTATCCACAGGTCTGTGTTTATACTAGATCTATTTTATACCCATATGTCTGGGATATTATCCACAGGTCTGTGTTTATACTAGATCTCTTTTATACCCATATGTCTGGGTTATTATCCACAGGTCTGTGTTTATGCCTGGATGATTGTTCTGGACGAGTCTCATGACTCATGAGCCATTTTCTGTTCCTGATGAACTGTGTGTTTTCTTCCTTTTTAGCCCTCAGCCCCAAGGCTGATGGGCTATTGTCGTCACCCAAGCTGTCCGTCCGTCCGTCCGGCGTCCGTTAACTTTTATCTTGTGAGCGGGATATCTTGAAAAGGATTCACCGTTAGAATTTTATTTCCTCGGTAAAGATGTATATCGACAAAATCTCGGTCAAGTTCGAAGATGGGTGACCTTGACCTATTTTTCTACATTTTAGAGCTGATTATAGAAAAACACTTAGATGCTTATAACTCAGGAACCATTTGGTGGATTTTCACAAAACTTACTATGATTATTAGGACTGATGGTCTGTACCCGCTTCACAAGTTTGGTGGCGCCACCTACAATTTCTGATTTTTAATGAATTTTTATCGGATTTTTCAACTTTGGGCTTGTGAGCGGGATATCTCTAAAAGGATTCACCATAGGAATTTTATTTTTTCTGTAAAGATGTATATTGACAAAATCTCGGTCAAGTTTGAAGATGGGTGACCTTGACCTATTTTTCTACGTTTTAGAGCTGATTATAGAAAAAACATTTAGAAGCTTATTTCTCAGGAACCATTGGGTGGATTTTCACAATTTTTACTATGATCATAGGGACGGATGGTCTGTAACTGCTGCACAAGTTTGGGGCGCCACCTTCAATTTCTGATTTTTAATGAATTTTTCTTTGATTTTTCAACTTTTGCCTTGTGAGCGGGATATCTCTAAAAGGATTTACAAGAGGAATTTTATTTCTTTGGTGAAGACGTATATCTACAAAATCTCAGTCAAGTTCGAAGATGGGTGACCTTGACCTACTTTTCAAGGTCACAGAGCTTATCATAGAATAAAACTTAGAAGCTTATTTTTCAGGAAGCATTTGGTGGATTGTTATGAATCATGGTACATACCTCTGCATTTTAAATTTATAACTGAGACATGTACAGATATACATCCATGTGAGAACAGATATTTAGTACTTGTTACTGTTACCACCTCTAAACACTGTTGTTTTGGCTGAGGGCTTTTGTCAGCTTCTGCTGATATTCTAGTTGTTTGAAGGATTGTTTAGTTGAAATCATTCTGAAAGTTTATCTTGAATCAAGAGCTGATATAAGTCTGTATGATATCAGCATTGCAGCATAACTGATAATGTACAGGTAATCTCCATAATAATCCAGGCCATCATCTGACATCCCAGTGAATTAACATCCTGTTATATATTGTATTCTCAGAAACTATATTGCTATATCTGAGATGGTTGTTTTGTTTGTTGCCAACCTTGCTAAATTTAAGACAGCCCTAATACAAGAACACCATATATAAAAAAAGAAGTAAATAATAGATTAATACTGCATTTGTACAGCATATATGCTAAATTATTGACAACTGGAGACATTTGTGGTGTTGTCTTATTTGACATACAGTGTGTCATGGCTGATTTGTTGACAGCACCACCAACAGCGTCAATTGACAGGAGGGACGTGGTGCAGACAGAGGGCTCAACAGTTCAGTTTGTGTGTCGTGTGACTGGTTCTCAGCCGGTCAGTGTCAAGTGGAGCAAACAAGGAGGAGACCTGCCTGATCAGCATCGTGTTCAAAATGGAGTCCTCACGTATGTTATGTTTATTGTTGCCTCTGTATTTCTCATTCAGCTCACCTGAATTCAAGTTATATGAGTTACAGAAATCAGTCTACCACATATCCCTTTTTTATGGCTGCACATCTCACCCTGAGTTTGCCATTTCCCTTTAAGCAGCTCCCACTATAAGGTCCAAATTCTCATATAACCTCTTTTTAAAATCGCAAAGCTAGGACTCTGTCTCTGGTCTTGGTCAAGCGAAAGTCAGCTGCAATGAGCACAGCCAGCAGCTTGTGTAAACCAAAAATTCACCACATATCTGCTTCAATAAGGAATAAATAAAAAGTGATGATTATATAGGTTGAAAATGTTAACAGGTGATTTATATTCAACATTTAACACCCGAGACAGTGACAAAATATCTGTTTGTATAAAAAGAATTGTTTTGCCCAAGGGACCTTTCTTGGACACACTGGCATTTTTCAGGTATGGAAAAAATTGCCCGATGATTGTTTCATTTGTGTAGTAGTTAGGCTTAAAGCTTCTTGTATACTTCAAAACAGAACACGTCTTTGCATGTATGCACAAATTCAGGGCCAAAAGTATTAACTTTGAATTGAGATTCATATGTACATTCATTGAAACAAGAGAGCCTTATCCATCCACCAATCTCATCCATTTTAATCTAGTAATGAGTGCTGTTTGTGTTCACTTTTAAAATGTTAAAGTAACAGCTTGTATATATAAGTATTAAAATTTCATATTTCGAGTATTTAGACTATAAATTTTCATATTTAGAGTATTTAGACTATAAATTTACAATTATTTACAGATTCTGTGGCTACAAAGACTATTCTCTCTATGGTATGCTTAATCTCCTGTTATCGGTCATGGGCTTGTCCCGGTATAAGTCTTCTTTTCAAAGTTCATTTCAGATACTCATTTCTGCCACTGTTTAAGGCCACATGTCCAGATTTTCATATTTAACTTTATTTTATAGCTGCATGGCAGGGATCTACAGTGCTCTCTCTCCCTAGTTTGGATGTTTTTCAGAGCATAATTTGTAATTTTACTAACAAAATTGTCTAATTTGATATTCAGACAGATATTGAAGGAATCTATGTTATCAGAAACTTGACATCTTTTTTTTTCAAATATTGGGCCAAAAAATCATTTGTGATTAAAACTGGTTATAACTATTCAGATTAAACATATTTGTAATGCCTTATTACAATGATCATGAAACAATATAGATCAAAGATCAGTGTAAAAGACAATACTCTGTTTGTAATAACGATGATGATAGACTTCTTGTCAGACCATGAGTTTACTGTATTTGCTGTGTATATTTTTAGGATATACAACGTGGCCCCGGAGGATGAAGGGCGGTACATCTGCACAGTAACCAATACTGCCGGGGGATCCCGGGACTATGCCTTCCTCAGAGTACAGCGTACGTATTCAAGTTTACTTTTCTCAGTTATCCTGTGTGGTCTCCATGTAAAGTAATAGTACAGGGTACGTATTCAAGTTTACTTTTCTCAATTATCCTGTGTGGTCTCCATGTAAAGTATTGGTACAGCGTACGTATTCAAGTTTACTTTTCTCAATTATCCTGTGTAGTCTCCATGTAAAGTAATAGTACAGCGTTTGTATTCAAGTTTACTTTTCTCAATTATCCTGTGTAGTCTCCATGTAAAGTAATAGTACAGCGTTCGTATTCAAGTTTACTTTTCTCAGTTATTTTGTGTGGTCTCCATGTAAAGTAATAGTACAGGGTACGTATTCAAGTTTACTTTTCTCAATTATCCTGTGTGGTCTCCATGTAAAGTATTGGTACAGCGTACGTATTCAAGTTTACTTTTCTCAATTATCCTGTGTAGTCTCCATGTAAAGTAATAGTACAGCGTTCGTATACAAGTTTACTTTTCTCAATTATCCTGTGTGGTCTCCATGTAAAGTAATAGTACAGCGTACGTATTCAAGTTTACTTTTCTCAATTATCCTGTGTAGTCTCCATGAAAAGTAATAGTACAGGGTACGTATTCAAGTTTACTTTTCTGGATTATCCTGTGTGGTCTCCATGTAAAGTATTGGTACAGCGTACGTATTCAAGTTTACTTTTCTCAATTATCCTGTGTAGTCTCCATGTAAAGTAATAGTACAGCGTTCGTATTCAAGTTTACTTTTCTCAATTATCCTGTGTGGTCTCCATGTAAAGTAATAGTACAGCGTACGTATTCAAGTTTACTTTTCTCAATTATCCTGTGTAGTCTCCATGTAAAGTAATAGTACAGCGTACATATTCAAGTTTACTTTTCTCAATTATCCTGTGTGGTCTCCATGTAAAGTAATAGTACAGCGTACGTATTCAAGTTTACTTTTCTCAATTATCCTGTGTAGTCTCCATGAAAAGTAATAGTACAGGGTACGTATTCAAGTTTACTTTTCTGGATTATCCTGTGTGGTCTCCATGTAAAGTATTGGTACAGCGTACGTATTCAAGTTTACTTTTCTCAATTATCCTGTGTAGTCTCCATGTAAAGTAATAGTACAGCGTTCGTATTCAAGTTTACTTTTCTCAATTATCCTGTGTGGTCTCCATGTAAAGTAATAGTACAGCGTACGTATTCAAGTTTACTTTTCTCAATTATCCTGTGTAGTCTCCATGTAAAGTAATAGTACAGCGTACATATTCAAGTTTACTTTTCTCAATTATCCTGTGTAGTCTCCATGTAAAGTAATAGTACAGCGTACATATTCAAGTTTACTCTTTTCCATTTACCTGTACTGTCCAGGGTTGGGGCAATAACATGGTAATTGTGATTAATTACATTTACAATTAAATCAAAATTGTATGATAACAGCTACAATTGTGATTACATGAAATATCAGTATAATTGACCACAATTATGATTAATTTGACATGTAATCATGATTAAGTTTTTATAATTAAAAAATAACACAAAAAGTATTATATTCTTTATTTATATGTCAATTAAAGGGATATGTAGTTAAAGTAAATATCACCTGTGAGTTTATGAGAAGCAGCACCTGTGTGGAAGAAAGATTTTTCCTGCAACAATTACTGGTGCTGATACTCTTTATTAATATGTTACTTCAAAGGTAGGTTTATGAATGTATGCTAAAGTCAGTGAAATGTCTCATGTAAATGCTTACTTGATATGCTAGATACTTTTGATAAACATTGGTTTTTGAAACTGACATACATACATTCTCTGCATCTGAAATATGAAACTATGTTAGCAACTTAAAGAATCTTACAGAAAGAAGTCAATAGTTTTATTTATGACACTAAGATTTATTACCAGATTTTATGTATATCCTTAAATCAATATACCTTTTTTCAGTTAAATAGTACAGAGATACACTATTGCTGTCCTGCTGTAACAGTCCAGTAAAAACAAGGATGGGACACTTTCCTATTCTGTGGGTGTCCATGTCATGATACCCATTGTTCAAGGTTCCTTTAATTCAGCTGAGCATCATGGGCCATGGGCCACTTGTTGTCTCCCCCCCCCTCCCCCCACCCCCCTTCAGGGGAGACGTTGTTTTCAGTGCCATCATTTGTCATCATCAGTAGGATATCTTGTGAAGGCAATAACTTTTGAAGGGCTGCATATTTTCCTTCAAAAGTTTAAACACTCATTGTTCATCAAAAAATTGTGGAATTCGAAACTGGGTGACCTTGACCATCATCTTCAAGGTCAAATTTGCCGAAATGTGAAATTTTTGTGAACCTCATAACTTTTGAAGTATTTATCATTTTGTCCTAATTTGGTACACCAATTGTTCCTTCCAAGGTCTAGGGAGGAGTTCAAAACCTTGTGACCTTGACCAGGATCTTTAAGGTCAAATTGGCCCAATTATAGTTATTGTCTTGTGAACGGACTAACTTATGAAGGGCTGCATATTTTCCTCCAAAATTTTAACACTCATTGATTCTACCAAAATCTCAGAGGAGTTTGACACCGGGTGACCTTGACCATCATCTTCAAGGTCAAATCTGCCAAAATGTCATTACTTTTGAATTATTTAACATTTTGTCCTCAAATTTGACACACCAGTTCTTTCTGCCAAATCTCATGGGAGTTTGAAAAGTGGTGACCTTTCAGGTCAAATCTGCTGAAATCTAGAATCATTGTTTTGAGATAAAACTAATGTTTGTGGATAGTCCATAAGGGGGACATTTATATCTTTTTGCACTGAAATAGAAAGCTATTCTAGTTGACATATTATTTGTTTTCATACCCATCATCTGTTGTTGCCATTGTTGACAGTCTTTGTCAAACTGCAAAATTTTAGGATTATTATACGCTTCATCAGCAGCAGTTACACTATGCTCATGTATTCACTCCGCAGTAACTCCTGCACATAACAGCGGTTATCTGTATGATTTAGCTACCAGGCGGTGCTGTCTCTGTGGAATTCCTTACTGTTTAATATTAAATCAATCAGTTGCAGGTATCTAAAATCAAATGTTCTTGGAGGTGCTGGTTAATTTCTACTGTGGTTGAAAGTGCTTGTTGGCACAGACTTTAACCACCCCAATTGGAATACGCATGATGCAATAGTTACCTTTCATGACAGTCTCTGTACTAACTTGCTGGTGTGGCCTGAGTTCAGTTATCCCCCAGTGTTTGCAAATTTCCTCTTTAGCAGTGCCACACAATGAGCTCCACATGGGCGCAGCCATCTTTGTTTACAAGCTGAGCCAAACAGATTTTGTTTACAGAGCATTCGGTTCGCTGGGTGTTTACCAATAATCCCCTGGTGGCAAAACCTGTAGAATCCTTCCATTTCTCACAGTGTGTGACTGGAAGGTCCCGGGAGGTCACACGCTGTGTTCAGAGCGTAGGATTATTATTACCTCTATAACCTCTGAAGTTGCTTTTGCCGTATATTTACAGAAGAGTTTGAAAAACTGGTGACCTACAAGGCCAAATCAGCCGAATCATAGTTCATCATCTTTAGGGTTCTTGTGAACATGATAACTTCTATTTTGTCCCAAATTTGATTGACCAAATGTTTCAATCAAGTTCTCAGTGTATTGCAAAACTGATGATCTTGACACTGCCTGCACATGTGTGACCCATGACTGACAAGGAACCCTGTTGACTGTGGTGTCAGAAGGTGAAGATTACATCTTAAATTTATCTCAGTATGGCTTTCAGATTATAACAGTCCGGTTGTGAATGTTAGGCTAAAATAGCCTGCAGGTCATTTGAGCATCATGATCCATGGGTAATAATTTTTAATCTGAGACTCTCTAAGCAGTGAGAATCTATGAGTAATGAGAAACTCTAAGGAGTGAAAGAATATCTAAGCAGTGAGAATCTATGCAGTGAGAATCTCTGAGCAGTGAGTAACTCTTAGCAGTGAGAATCTCTGAGCAGTGAGAATCTATACAGTGAGAATCTCTGAGCAGTGAGAATCTATACAGTGAGAATCTCTGAGCAGTGAGCTACTGACCTGTTTGCATCCAGGTGGGAAATGAGTAAGTAGGAGAATGTTCCTAAGTAACCTTGCCATTTATTTTCGTGTTAAATCTGATTCAGTAAGCAGTCAGTACAAAAGCATAGGTGTACTGTACTCACTTTCAGTTTGTTATCTTGTTTTGATTTAAGGGCGATCACGGCCGCCTACAGATGGGGGAGGAGTCAGAGAACAAGTCAAAGTTGTGAATGTTGGGGACCGTGTAGAAATGAGCTGTCAGGTGAAGGGTGAGCCATTACAGTATGAGATAATTTATGTAGATTTAAGCTATCAGTGAAATATGTAGATTTAAGCTGTTACTGAGATATGTAGATTTATACTGTCAGTGAGATATGTAGATTTAAACTGTGAGTGAGATATGTAGATTTAAAATGTTAGTGAGATATGAAGCTTTAAGCTGTTAATGACTTGCCATTTGATTAGATCTAGCTTACATGTTTGGGGCATAATAATACATTCTTCAGCAAGGGAAAAGTTTAAGTGTAGATGTGTAGACTTATTAAAAAGTAATCACAGAAAGCAGGGGGACATTTGTGTTGGAGTGGGACTACAGCTATGCCCTGGACTCTGTTGAGACTGATTTTAGATGTTGTCTTTACAGGGACTCCCAAGCCTGTTTTAACATGGCAGAAACGTGATGGTGAGCTGCCAGCTGGCTCAGAATTATCAGGAAATACACTTATCATTCCTAAAGTCCAGACAGGCGATGCTGGCACATACATCTGTGTGGCTACCAATATCATCGGATCTGTATTTGCTCAAATTTCATTGATTGTTGAAGGTAAATTTACATGTTACATGTTGCTCAAATTTCATTGATTGTTGAAGGTAAATTTACATGTTATATTATCTTTTAAACTTTCTCAGTTTACAGTTTCACCTAGATGTCATTTTTCAACCCCTGTGCAATCACAGTGGGTTTTCCTATATTGTAATATTTTATCTAAAATTGTTGTCTTGTATTATGTCAGAAAATTTATGCGGAAATACATTTTTCATGCCAATGCCATAAACATATATATATAAACACAATGTTTCTATAAGAAGGATATATTAATGCATGCCAAGGTCATAAAACATCATTCCCACAATATGTTTGTAAAAGGGCAGTGTTGAAGTCAGGTCACGACCCTTCAAGGCCGAGGCGGAGTCTTTGCCTTCCTAGGTAAGCCTCGAGGTCAAAACCAGTCTCAAGATGGACCTCCAACACTGGTAAAAGGAACATTAAATGTATGCCAGGGACATGAAATATATCACATGAAACATGATATGTCTGTAAGAAGAACATTTCTGTGCATATCAGGGGCATGAACTATCTCACAATTCATACAGTTTGTTTGTTATATTAACACTGCAGAGCATGTCAAGTCCATCAGTATTTCTAAGTTCACACAAACTTTTTATAACAGGAACTTTGCATGCATGCCTATTAAGGCAATGTGCTGAAAAATATGCCTGAAAAAAAAAATATATATGTATATGTTTTTAACATGGCCATTACAATAAATGTTTCATTGTACAGGGAGGCCCTATATCCCCGTCAAGAAACAAGAACGTTTAGCTTCCATTGGTAGTCAGGTGACCCTGGAATGTCAGGCGTATGGAAACCCTCTACCAAGGGTTCGATGGAGTAAGCGTGGGGGACCTCTTCCAAGGTAATATTTTTTAGACTGATAAATTACATTAGTTATTTCAGCATCGGAGGAGGGCTTTGTTTTTCATGTCTCCAGCTTGTATTCTAATCATGAATACTTTTTGTGTTGATTTGCTCCGATCAATTTGTTAATATCTTCCATATTTAGCTCACCTGACTATTAGTCATCTGAGCTTTAGTAATGGTCCATTGTCCATCGTGCTGTCCGACTGTCTAATCATCTGTCTGTCCGTCTGTCTGTCCTTCCGTTCACGCAAATCATAACCACTGAATCTAGAATCTTCTAACTTGACACCCTAAGAGATCCGTGTAAAATCTCCTTGGACACCTGAAATAAGGTCTCTGTTACCCATATCTTCTGAGCTATGGGGCTCAGAATTACCCCCAGAATAATTAAAAATTTGATACAAAAGCTTCACTATCTGAACAACTAATGTATTGATCACCCTGATTCTATGCATGCATATTGATCATTGTGTGTTCCATCAGTTCCTGCAAACTGGTTGCACCATCTATATTTTTTCTTATTTTTACTCATTTTGATCTCTATTTTTGAGACCTTCAAAGATGTGGTTGTGTGTTAACAGGGCACAATTGTAACCATTGGACCCTAGAATCCTTTAACTTGACGTCCAAGGCGGCCCCTGAAAAATCTCATAGGAAACCTGAAATTAAGTCTCTGTTACCCATATCCTCTGAGCTCTGAACCCCCCCGAGTAATTAAATATTTGATACAAAAGCCTCACTATCAGAACAAATAATGCATTGATCACCATGACTCTTTGGATGCATATTGATCATGGAGTTTTCATGTTTTCATGTGCCACCTGGATTTTTTCTAATTTTTACTCATTTTGTTCTCTATTTTTTTGAGACCTTCAAAGATGTGGTCTCTGTTAACAGAGCACAAATCATAACCAGTAGACCTAGAATCTTCTAACATGGCATCCTCAGAGATCCGTGAAAAATCTCCATGGAAACTTGGTGTTAAGTCTGTTACCCATATCCTCCGCGCATTGGGGCTCAGAAGAGCCCCGCCAGAATAATTTAAAATTTGATACATAAGCTTCACTATCTGAACAACTGATGCATTGATCACCATGAATCTTAAATGCATCCATTAGATCATGTAGTGTTTCATCAGTTGCTGCAGACTGGTGGCACAATCTGTATTTTTTTTCAGATTTTACACTTTTTTTCTTTATTTTGAAGACTTTCAAAGAAGCAGTTGTCAGTTAACAGGGCACAAATCGTAACCATTAGTCCTGGAATCTTCTGACTTGACATCCAGAGAGGTCCATTAAAAATCTCCTTGGAAACCTGAAATTAGGTCTCTGTTATCCATATCCTCTGAGCTATGCTTCAGTTGAATTGGGATACCACTTACAAAATTCATCATTCAGATGATAAAATTCCTTTTGTAAATGTCTTTCTACTCAGCTGAGTGTCATGACCCCTGGGTCACTTGTTCAGAAACGTTAACCCTTTATCAGGTCAGAGGATGAAGCCTGTTTAAAGGGGATAGGTCTTGCACAGATCTTGGGACACTACAGCATCCCAGAACTGTCTTGCATGGCATTTTTTATGAAACACAGGAACGTCAGAGACATAGCTTTAGGTTGAGTTAAGTGGTTAGAGTCTTATATACTAAACATTCACTACCGGCAATGATGTTGTTAACATGAACACTGTATAACATCAGTATTTATACAAGGAGGAACTGGTTTTGTTTCAGTGAACATACCGTCCGCAATGGTATACTTGTCATTCCGTCCATGAAGGCTGAGGATGTTGGTGAATATGTTTGTACAGCAGAGAATCAAATTGGCACAACAGAGGCAGTCATTGTGCTTAAAACTGGAGGTAATATATAAATTGTTGAGCAGATTGACTGAGTCAACCACAGTGATGCAATACGGCTGAATGAGGCACAGTTGTCTCTGTCCTTTTTCTTCTTTGATGAATTCTTTGGTACATCTCTTTCTTTAAACTTACCTTTCAGACTTTATTTTTGGAAGATAATAAATTCTCCAAAACTAAGGAACACACAAATGTTTCCATTATAGACTCATTGTTCCTAAACTGTAAAAAAATTACAGATGGTGTCAGAATATTGTGAGTCGTGTTTGAAATATCTTGAATGTTTTTCACTTAACAAAACAAGAGGCATCATCAGCATTCCTCACACTCTTATTTATATTTACACCCTCAGCAGGTATTGCTGTATTATATAATAAGTCATCAATACTGTGCAAGATTATAGCTGCTAGATAATCAAAGTTAAATGGCAGGACAATTATGTATATCATTTTCATCAGAAAGTAATGAATGTTTTGTATGTAAGTTATCTCCTTATGGGCTCACCTGACTAATGGCTGTTTTCTGTTTCAGTCCTTGTGCCGTACTTTCAGCAGGATCCCAACTCCTATATGAACTATCAAACACTTCATGATGCATATCTGGATTTTGACATTGAGATGTCCTTCAACCCACAGGTTACAGATGGTAAGGCCCTTGCCATAATGTGTTATCTCTAATGACTCTCCGCTGAACACTTTTTGTGGTGACTTTTCAACTCTAATGACTGGGAAGATTGATGTAAGAACCAGTAACAAATCCCTGTATTTAGATCCTAGAGTATGTTACAGTCTCAATCATGTTTGCTCTGACTACAGCAGAATGAGGAGTGTCAATATCTCCATTATCCTTTACTCCTTCTGATTATTTATTTTTGATAGATTTACACTGGTGTTCTCCCCGGGAAATTTGTTTGGTAATCATTAAATTAATTTTAAATGACAGTAAATACAGCTGGAAATATGTAGGGATAATCATATGAAATGTGTCCTGTTAATTTCAAATGATATGTCATGTTGAATTTTGTTCTTCCCTACAGGCCTGATGCTGTATAACGGTCGTGTGAATCAGGACACAGGAGATTTTGTGTCGTTTGGCATGAGAAACAGCTGTGCTGAGTTCCGTTTTGACATGGGCTCAGGTCCAGCTATCATTCAGAGTGAACCAATCAACCTGCAGGAGTGGCACAATGTCCGGCTCCGCAGAGACCGACAGAAAGGTGAGCAGGAATAACAATTAACACCACGTCACCTGTAGCTGTCATTTGATAAACAGCAGGAATAACATTAAACACCACGTCACCTGTAGCAGACCTGCCAACTAGTCCAATTTAATCGTACTTAGTCCGATTTTTAAGATTTTTGGCAGGAGAAAATTGTATTTGTACGATTTTTTAATATTCTGGGAAAAGAAATTCATTCTGCTAATCAAAAGATTTCCTGTCAGTATATTCTGATCGAACTTCATGTGTTCAAATTGTCAATCATTAATTCCATAACCTCATTAATCCTGAGCGGTTAAAACTCGATCTATTGTAGCTTTTACTCATCTGTGGCGCTCGCATTGAGTAAGATTTCCAACTTTCAAATGTTGGCAGGTCTGCTGTAGCTGCAATTTGATAAACAGCACGAACAGCAATAAACAACACATCACCTGTAGCTGCCATTTGATAAACAACAGGAATAACAATAATTACCACGTCAGATATCAAAATTGTGAAAAAAGAGTAATAAAGAAATAGGTACCTAATAACCCAAGTACCTTGACCACACTGCTGTGTAACGCAGGTTGTGTCTGGCTGAGGATCATGATTAATGTTACTTATCATATATATCAATTTAATCTTGCAGGTTTTATGTATGTCAGGTTATGTCTGGCTGAGGATCATGATTAACATTAATAATCATATATATCAATTTAAACTTGTAGGTTTTATGTACATCGATGGCAAACAGTATGAAGGAAAATCACAAGGGGAGTTTGCTGGACTGGACCTTGATGGTGACCTCTACCTTGGAGGGTATCCTGATTACGAAGCACTTCCTAAAACCACATCATTCTCAGAAGGATACTCAGGTAAAAAACACACAGCCAGAAATGCTCATTTGCTTAACACATTTATTGCTGAGCCAAATATTCCCCCAGTTCCAGGGCCTGCAACAGTCTCAGGGAAAATCAGGGAGAGTCACTTCTAGGTGTGGATTTGCTGATAATGAGGGTGTGAAGTCCACCTGGTCCAAGGGCCATAAAACCAGGGGGAGGTGTTATGCATGGAAGGAAGACATGACCCAGTAAATTAGCTAATTGTATCCCCAGACAAAGTCGGGGGATACTATGTTTTCATACCGGTCCCGCCGCCGCCGCCACCGCCGCATATAAATCTTGTTGGCGCGATAACCCAAAAAATATTTCACGGAACTTTACCAAACTTGGTATATGTATAGATATGGGTAAGAGGACGATGCCTATTTAAAGTGAGGTCATGACCTTTACTAGGAGAGTGTCCTTGACCTTGAATAGGTCCAATTTGGGGGAAAATCACACAAATTCTTTAATATCTCAAGAAATCTTGCATGGATTTATCCCAAAATCAAGTTGATGGAAGATCATGGATAGGGTTGTCATGTTCCAGAAACTGGTGGCGCCACCTATTATTCTTTACTTGTTTTCATGCCGTTTAATACCCCCAAAATTGCCACCTTACAGTACTGTGAGCATTATAAGTCAAAAACTAATGGACAGATTTCTTTTATATTATGCATATACATAGGTATGGGCTATGGGATGATGTTTATTTAAATTGGGGTCATGACCTTTCCTATGATAGTGGCCTTGACCTTGAATATTGCCATATATGGTGAAAATCTTACACCTTTTATGATATCTCCAGTGTTGATAGCCATATGGATTTCAAACATGACTTATGTATGGCCCACCACCAAAGTAAGAACCCTTTAGGTTCTAGGGTCATGAGGTCAAAGGTCAAGGTCACTGGACTGGCATTTTAAAAGATACTGTGGATGCATTTCAAGCCAAACTTTCATCCCAGGTCTTCCATCTTGAATATTTAGCTCACTTGCCAATAGTGGATGATCCATATAAATTTTGGGGTCACAAGGTCAAAGGTCAAGGTCACAGGAGCCATCTGTCCAAAAATTAGTTTCTGGATGATAATTCCTACTTTTATTGATGTATGGATTTCAAACTTGACTTGTATATGTCCCATTGGAAAAGCAAGACTCAAATTGATTTTGGGGTCATAAGGTCAAAGGTCAAGGTCACAGGACACATCTTTAAAAAGATGTGGATGCATTTTAAGCCAAACTTTCTTCCCAGGTCTTCCATCTTGAATATATAGCTCACTTGCCAATAGTGGATAATCCATATAAATTTTGGGGTCACAAGGTCAAAGGTCAAGGCCACAGGAGCTATCTGTCCAAAAATTAGTTTCTGGATGATAATTCCTTCTTTTATTGATGTATGGATTTCAAACTTGACTTGTATTTGACCCAATTGAAAAGCAAGACCCGAATTGATTTTTGGGTCATGAGGTCAAAGGTCAAGGTCACAGGAAACCTCATTAAAAAGGTTGTGGATGCAATTTCAGCCAAATAAATCATCTCAGATCTTTCATCTTGCACATATAGTTCACCTGCTAAGAGTGGAAGACCGCTATCAATTTTGAGGTCACAAGGTCAAAGGTGAAGGTCACAGGAGCCATCTGTCCAAAAATTAGTTTCTTGATGATAATTCCTGCTTTTATTGATGTATGGATTTCAAACTTGACTTGTATATGCCCCATTGGAAAAGCAAGACCTGAATTGATTTTGGGGTCATGAGGTCAAAGGTCAAGGTCACAGGACACACCTTTAAAAAGATTGTGGATGCATTTTCAGCCGAACATTTTATCTCAGTTCTTTCATCTTGCACATATAGTTCACCTGCCAAGAGAGGAAGAACCCTATCAATTTTGAGGTCACAAGGTCAAAGGTGAAGGTCACAGGAGCCATCTGTCCAAAAATTAGTTTCTGTATGATAATTCCTTCTTTTATTGATGTATGGATTTCAAACTTGACTTGTATTTGACCCATTGGAAAAGCAAGACCCGAATTGATTTTGGGGTCATGAGGTCAAAGGTCAAGGTCACAGGACACTTTTATAAAGATTGTGGATGCATTTTCAGCCAAACAATTCATCTCAGATCTTTCATCTTGCACATATAGTTCACCTGCCAAGAGTGAAAACACCAATCAATTTTGAGGTCACAAGGTCAAAGGTGAAGGTCACAGGAGCCATCTGTCCAAAAATTAGTTTCTGGATGATAATTCCTGCTTTTATTGATGTATGGTTTTCAAACTTGACTTGTATATGTCCCATTGGAAAAGCAAGACCAAAATTGATTTTGGGGTCATGAGGTCAAAGGTCAAGATCACAGGACACATCTTTAAAAAGATGTGGATGCATTTTCAGCCAAACATTTCATCTCAGATCTTCCATCTTGCACATATAGTTCTCCTGCCAAGAGAGGAAGAAAACTATCAATTTAAGGTCACAAGGTCAAAGTTGAAGGTCACAGGAGCCACCTGTAAAAAAAATAAGTTTTCTGGATGATCATTCCTGCTTTATTGATGTATAGATTTCAAACTTGACTTGCATATGTCCCATTGGAAAAGCAAGACCCAAATTGATTTTGGGGTCATGAGGTCAAAGGTCAAGGTCACAGGACACATCTTTAAAAAGATCAAGGTCACAGGACCAACATCTTCAACAAGATTGTGGATTGTTAGATGGAAGAAACAATAAATATGCCAAGTGTCAGTATATGCTGCTAAAAATGGGGGTCTGTTCTTAAAGGGGGGGGGGGGGGCCTACAATGTCTGGGGATACTCTGGCTCCTGCGGTGCCAAGAAATGTCTAGTTATAGCTGGTACTGCCTTCAAAGTAAACATGCACACACACAAATATATATACAAATATATAGAAAGAGAGCTAGAATCTGTATCTGGAGAGTCCAGACGATCCCGATCAACAGCGGCTCCTGCAGACACTAGGATCAAGATGTCAATCTATTATATTACTGTTGATATTTCAGTGGAACAACATGTGAGTCTGTCCCATTGATATATCAGTGGAAATAAGTAGAGATTTATCAAATGTCACAGTTATAATTATGTTTGATCAAATTTCTGATGTCAGTGATGACACTTTCTCTTCAGATCCACTTCGGACTCACAAGGTTTGTATCTCATATTGATGTATGATTACTATAAAGAACCTAGAAAAACGAGAAGCAAAATGGCACAGTGGGTTGAATAGTTAGATCATGCCTGCAATGACAGGCTGCCAGAGTGCCAACCTGCGGTCAACTCTTTTTCATTTATTTTCTACAAACTTCTACTTTTAGTGCACCAAAATACATTTTTTACCTTTCAATCTGATTCTGTCAATCAGTATAATTGTATCCGCCAAAACAGAGTTTTGTGGATACTATGTTTTCAGCTGCACGCCGCCGCCGCCGCGTAGGTGTCCGGAGAACTCCTCCGTAACCGCTGGGCGGAATTTTATGAAACCCGGGATTATGTTCGGGTCACATGTGAACTGCTGCGCCCCGATTTTGTTTTGACCTCTGACCTTTCCTCTGCGCTCTGCGTCCGTTTGTGCGTCTGTTTCCACACATAAACCCACATATCTCGGGAACCGTTTGACCGATCAGGAAAATTTTTTTGCACAAATGTAGCCCTTGGAGAGCTTTATAACATACACAAACAATGGTGGCACCACCTGAAACCATGTTTGCACAGTGTCCATCTGTTCGTCTGCCTTGGGTTAAAATCACTCATATCTCTGCAGTGACTTGACTAATTCACCTGAAATTCGGCAAGCATACACATCCTGGATAGCTTTTCTGATTTTATGACAGGTGGCGCCACCTACATTCACGTTTATGCTGCAGACATCCAAGCTCATATCTCGGGAACCGTTTGACCGATCAGGAAAATTTTTATGCACAAATGTAGCCCTTGGAGAGCTCTATAACATACACAAAAAATGGTGGCACCACCTGCAACCATGTTTGCACAGTGTCCATCTGTTCGTCTGCCTTGGGTTAAAATCACTCATATCTCTGCAGTGACTTGACTAATTCACCTGAAATTCGGCATGCGTACACATCCTGGATAGCTTTTCTGATTTTATGACAGTTGGCGCCACCTACATTCACGTTTACGCTGCAGACATCCAAGCTCATATCTCGGGAAACGTTTGACCGATCAGGAAAATTTTTATGCACAAATGTAGCCCTTGGAGAGCTTTATAACATACACAAAAAATGGTGGCACCACCTGCAACCATGTTTGCACAGTGTCCATCTGTTCGTCTGCCTTGGGTTAAAATCACTCATATCTCTGCAGTGACTAGACTAATTCACCTGAAATTCGGCATGCCTAAACATCCTGGATAGCTTTTCTGATTTTATGACAGGTGGCGCCACCTACATTCACGTTTACACTGCAGACATCCAAGCTCATATCTCGGGAACCGTTTGACCGATTGGGCCAAAATTTTGCATGTGTATAGATTTCACATAGCTCTTCATCATATGCAAAACTGGTGGCGCCACCTGCAGCCATTTTTGCACAGCTCCTGTCTGTTTGTCTGCCATAGGATAAAATCACTCATATCTCGGCAGTGGTTTGACATATCTGCCTAAAATTTTGCAGGTTTATACATCCCCGACAGCTGTCTTGATTTTATGACAGGTGGCGCCACCTGCATTCTAGTTTATGCAGCAGACATCCAAGCTCATATCTCGGGAACTGTTTGACCGATTGGGCCAAAGTTTTGCATGTGTATAGTTCTCACATAGCTCTTTATCATACGCAAAACTGGTGGCGTCACCTGCAACCATTTTTGCTCAGCGTCCATCTGTTTGTCTGCCACGGGCTAAAATCACTCATATACATGTAGTGGTTTGACTTATCTGCCTTAAATTTTTCATATGTATACAACTTGGACGGCTTTCTGGATTTTGTGGTATGGGCGGACACCTACATACACAATTTGGCTGCAGACATCTAGGGTAATATGCAACACTCAATTTTCCCTTGCTACTCAATCCATGCCTCACTTCACCCGTTCCACTCTGATTTAGGCGGATACACGTAGTCGCTTGTCGACTACCCGTATTCTAGTTCTAAAATTGTGTTATTATTTTATATTACCCATAAGTAATTTTCATACATAGTCACAGACTGTTTATACCAATATGAATGATGCAATTGACCCCATTATTGTCCCCGTCAAACAAAGCATGGAATTATGTGAAAATTGTGAGTGAGAATAATGCAACCTAATATGATCATTCTTTTGTTTAGGATAAAATCTAATAGGAATTGTCGAAAAATCATTAGTTGGGTCTGCCTGTGGGATTGTGCCGGGCGATCATATGTTAAATATTCCTGCAACAGAATGTCCCAGTTTGCTACAGAATTTTTACAATTTACATGCACTTGTTGGCAAAGGTACTAACATATATATTTCTGTATATATAAATATCTAAGAAATGTGAAATTACTCCAAATAAGCCAAATAAATCACTTTTTGCCGCATTTTGATTACCCTGTCGATCTGTGTCTAGCTTGTGGCCATGTGCCTTTGTTGTTGGCTGCGCAGTAGGCTGTCCTTGCAGGACAATTAACCTGAACGAACTCACGCCTTGCTATCTCTAGCTCACACCTAAAGTGAGGTCTGTCACACTTTCATTGCATCACCTGGATTTCCATAAGTAATTGACCAAAATACGCCCTTATATAAAACTAGATATGTTATTTTAAAGTCCCCGCTTTCATTTGATTCTAAGTAATGTTCCTACACAGAAACAGCTTCACACTAAAACGGGTCGTGAACTTATTTCTTGGCAAAGGACAAGAGCCGTGGACATTTTTACCCTGAGGCTACACACCTTTCCTGTTTTAAATAATCCAGCTCACTGATGAATTTCAAATAACCCCATTTCATGCCACGAGACCAATTTGCAAATGAACTTCTACCCATCTGTGAAGAGTTCATTAGTAAATTTAAGAGGTTTCTAACTGAAAATTGCTGATAAATTTATGGTGTGTATATCCATCCTTGCAACTTGGGGAATCATAATAAATTATGTGTATACATGTCATTGGCACTGAATGTGTTAATCTACAATCTAAATACATGTGAACATAGGTCAGATATATTGGCATAGACACATGGGCTTTGGAGCTTATGGCCTTTTTCTATATGGTTTATAATACAGCTTACACCATATTGAGCTAGCATATCCCAGCTTTGTGTATGTTAGGTGGAAATGCATTTTCTGTCCCAGATATGTTACAGAATGTGGAACAAGTATGTCTATCTATGTCTATAATTACAGCTTTATCTGCCTGAATGAGATCTAATTCAAATGAGGAAGTAGGTCACTGTGACCTTATATTTCAGAGACTGATTTACCTGGTATCAGGTTGACTAATGTTATGACCCATGGGGCTACAAGGTTCTGTTTCAGCTTTCATCTGTTGTTAAAGTTTGTTACTAAACCAGACAGCCAAATTATTTCCACACATTGGGGCTCAGACTTTACTTTTGCCATTAAAAGTATGGATTAAGTAATGACAAAAGCAATTACATGATATGCAGCTGTTTGAAACTTTTTGCCAATTCTTCTACAGAGTGTTAGGTCAGTATATGGACATTTCTGAAAGAAATAGGGACCATAACTAGCAACTACCATTAAATTCTTGTGATTAAAATTTTTGCTTTAGAGCTTTTTACTTAAATTTCCATTGAACTTGAAAGTTTTTGTATTGGTTAAACAAACATCCTCACTGCTTATAGGATGTATCAGTCAGTTGAAGATAGATGGCGTTCAGGTGGACCTTGGAAAAGAAGCCCGCAGCACAACTGGCATCCGTGACTGTCCAGTGTGCAAGGACCGGCCGTGTATGAATGGAGGCAGATGCTACGCTGCTCATGTGTTCCTGGGATACAGGTGTCTGTGTCCTACTGGCTTCTCAGGACCAAGGTGTGAACAGGTCGGAGAACGCTGCTACCCAGGTCAGAAAATATGTCTTCAGTTATCCCACCTCAGAACAACAGATGTTTAAGATCATAGTACTAAAACACTAAAGAAACTGATCTGTAAAGTAACCAAGCTATGAACCCATGTTGTAACTGTCCATAACCTCAACTATGACCCCATGTTATAACTGTCTACAGCCTCAAGTATGAACCAATGTTATAACTTTCTATAGCCTCAACTGTGAACCCATGTTATAACTGTCTACAGCCTCAAGTATGAACCAATGTTATAACTTTCTATAGCCTCAACTGTAAACCCATGTTATAACTGTCTACAGCCTCTCTGACTTGTTCAGGTGAGTTTGCTGAAGTTCTCTAAAAGACATGTCTGTGTCAGTTGCTCCTGACAAAATAGAGCTCTGTGAGTAAACGCTTTGTTTTTGGAATATAGCTTCACAGTTGAATTATTACATGCCTTGTATATAATTATATAATACAAGTAATTCTGTCAGTATATACAATACTCTACCTTTACTTAACAGTCAGCTGTCACAACTTACTATCCAGGTCTGTAACTGAACTTGTTAACACTTACTATCCAGGTCTGTAACTGAACTTGTTAACACTTACTATCCAGGTCTGTAACTGGACTTGTTAACAGTTACTATCCAGGTCTGTAACTGAACTTGTTAAAACTAACTATCGAGGTCTGTAACTGAACTTGTTAACACTTACTATCCAGGTCTGTAACTGAAAATGTAAACACTTACTATCCAGGTCTGTAACTGAACTTGTTAACACTTACTATCCAGGTCTGTAACTGGACTTGTTAACACTTACTATCCAGGTCTGTAACTGAACATGTTAACAGTTACTATCCAGGTCTGTAACTGAACATGTTAACAGTTACTACCCAGGTCTGTAACTGGACCTGTTAACAGTTACTATCCAGGTCTGTAACTGGACTTGTTAACACTTACTATCCAGGTCTGTAACTGAACATGTTAACACTTACTATCCAGGTCAGTAACTGAACATGTTAACACTTACTATCCAGGTCTGTAACTGTAAATGTTAACACTTACTATCCAGGTCTGTAACTGAACTTGTTAACACTTACTATCCAGGTCTGTAACTCAATTTGTTAACACTTACTATACAGGTGGGTAGCTGAACTTTTTAACAGTCACTTTCCAGGTCTGTAACTGTAAATGTTAACACTTACTATACAGGTCTGTAACTGAACTTGTTAACACTTACTATCCAGGTCTGTAACTAAACATGTTAAGACTAATGTAGACCTGTAAATTACAGGTGCATGTGGACTTGGTGGACGGTGTGTGAACAGACCATCTGGAGCTGGTTACCAGTGTACATGTCCTGTTGGTAGATCAGGAAACATGTGCCAGTCAGGTGAGGCAGCTTGGGATATCTGATCATACAGTCTGACTAGAATATATGTTATTGCCTTATAAGTAGTAATAAAAAGTTCTGTGATTTTGAATAAATAACGTGTTTTGACAGTGGTGCAGATGAAATGTTTCACTGAAAAGTTGCCTTGACAACCTGGGTTTGTTTGAATAGAGATTATATCATTTATTGGTTTACACTTTGTTACAGGAGTGACAATAGAGATTCCATCATTTAGCAGCAACTCATACATTGCCTACCCAACCCTTAAAGATGCACAGGACAGAATAGAGCTGTCCATGATGTTTAAGCCTCGCAGCCTGGAGGATGGCATTCTGATGTACAATGGACAGCAGCGTGACGGATACGGAGACTACATCGCTCTGGTCATAAAAAATGGAACTGTGGAGTTTCACTTTGACAGCGGATCAGGTGACCTTCAAACTTACAGCAACAGATAACTTAGGGTTGAAGTGGTAACAATAAATATAGAAGCAGAGTTGTATGTCTGATTTACCAGCCATTATTTGTAGACATTTTTCCTTGGTAGATAATCATGTAACTATCTGTACAAAGAGAAATAGACAAACACACTGCAGGATGTCTGTTGATATCCCTGGATAAGTAAGGTGCAGCATTCAGAGAGATTGTTGAGTGTCTGTACGTATGTTAAGTATGCATTCTTGCTTCACTCTTGACTGTTTATATTTATTTTTGTTTTTGCTTTTGCTGTACCTCCACCAAATTTTCCTAATTTTCCACAGAGAGGAATTGCTTTAGAGTTAATGGGAATCTTTAGAAGATAAAAATAAGCAAAGTGTTTGACCTCAGAAAATCTAGCCTTATGAAGGAGTTGTAGGTGCCAGTATTGATTGTGCTTCAGTGATTGGTAAAGCAGTAAACATTGCCAGGAAACCAGATGTTTAAGTGCTCTGACAAAGTGTTCTAACCAACTGAAATAGTATGACCTAAAGTATGTAGTCTGATGGCTGATTAAAACCAGTATCTCTCTATATACATTTACCATTACCACCCCACTTTCATCCTAAGTTTCCACATGAAAACATGTTTCCAAGCTAAACACAAGATCATTGTTATTATTCAGACATGATGACACAACATGAACAGTGCAGACAATCAAGTATTTCATTTGTGAAAGTTACCAAAATTCATTTTTATTTTAAAAATGTATTCATATTGAATTTCTTATAAATGGCATCACTACATTTTATTGCATCATGGTTTGCAGTATGATGTGAGTGTATATACATGATTCATTCAGGTAAAATTTAACCATCTTAAGTATCACTAGTCGTACACTTGCAGCAGCAAACATTTTCTGTTTATACAACTGTAGGTCCAGCAGTGATCAGAGGAAATGCAATGCTACGTGCGCATCAGTGGACCACAATCAGTGCTGAAAGAGAGGGTCAGCACGGCTCCCTCATTATCAATAACGGACAGGCTGTCAAAGGTCAGTAAACATACATGTACAGCTCAGCAATCTGGCTAACTCATATAATTGTTTTTAATAACTCCCAGAAACTGCTATATTCAGTCATAGAAGAATAAAATGATTTGAAGATTGAATAATCTAGGTCTGTTCAATATTCACAAAGAAAAAGTACCGTATTTATTCCAGTTTAGCTATCCCTCTTATTTCTCGACCGCAAAAAATATTTTGAAAGCATAATTTCTAAAATGACTCTTAATTTCTCGACTGCCGACGATGTTTTCTGTCGACGATGTAAAGGTGAAATGCCTCCGTCTCTCACGGGCACTGCAGTTTGTATCTGACTAGATTCTTATAACACTGGGCATCCACATCAAACTTGCTTCCAATAAAATTTATGAAGATACAAAGATGCGTTTTTCATAATATATAAACATGATAAAGCGTTCAAGAACCAAATGGGTGTCAGTGACGAAGTAAACTCATGTACTATTCCTGGTACGCACGTGCCTCGTGTGCAATTCACGTGGGATCTTCAGCAATAATATTTACAAAATACTACAAAGCACGCGTGGTGGAACAACTGTGATACAGGTGGAACTGTCATCTTAGTTAAGTTTAAATGACCCCGGTTAGTTTTTAGCTCAGCTGACTGAAAGTCATCTGAGCTATAGCGATCACTCTTTGTCCGTCGTCCGTCTGTCCGTCTGTCCGTCCGTTAACCAGGCACAAATCGTAACCGCTGGACCTAGAACCTTGTAACTTGGGATTCTGAGAGGTCCATAAAAAATCTCCTTGGAAACCAGAAATTAGGTCTCTGTTACCCATATCCTTCGAGCTATGAGGCCCCAAAGTACCCCCCAGAAAAGTCAAAAATTTCATACAAAAACTTCAATATCTCATTAACTACTTGACTGATGGTCATGATTTTTGGCATACATATTGATCATGAGATGTTACATCACTTCTTGCAGACTGGTGGCGCCACCTGTATTTTTCGATTTTTTACGAATTTTTTTCTCTATTTTTGAGACCTTTAAAAATGTGAACATCTGTTAACAAGGCACAAATCATAAAGACTGGACTTAGAATCTTAATTCTTGACACACTGAGAGGTCCATGAAAAATCTCCTTGGAAACCAGAAATTAGGTCTCTGTTACCCATATCCTTTGAGCTATGGGGCCCCAAAGTACCCCCCAGAATAGTAAAAAATTTCATACAAAAACTTCAATATCTCAATAACTACATCACTGATGGTCTTCATTTTTGGCATACATATTGATCATGAGATGTTCAATCAGTTCCTGCAGACTGGTGGTGCCACCTGTACTGTTTGATTTTTTACAATTTTTTCCTCTATTTTTGAGACCTTTGAGGATGCTGTCATCTGTTAGCGTGGCACAAATCGTAACGACTGGACCTAGAATCTTCATTTTCGACACACTGAGAGACCTATGAAAAGTCTCCATGGAAACCAGAAATTAGGTCTCTGTTACCCATATCCTTCGAGCTATGGGGCCCAAAATTACCCCCCAGAATAGTCAAAAATTTCATACAAAAACTTCAATATCTCATTAACTACATCACTGATGGTCATGATTTTCGACATACATATTGATGATGAGATGTTTCATCAGTTTGTGCAGACTGGTGGTGCCACCTGTATTTTTCAATGTTCACGAATTGTTTTCTCCATTTTTGAGACCTTTAAGGATGAAGTTATCTGTCAACAGGGTACAAATCGTAACAACTGGACCTAGAATCTTCGTTCTTGACACACAGGGAGACCCATGATAAGTCTCCATGGAAACCTGAAATTTGGTCTCTGTTACCCATATCCTTCGAGCTATAGGGCCCCAAAGTACCCCCCAGAAAAGTAAAAAATTTCATACAAAAACTTCAATATCTCATTAACTACTCGACTGATGGTCATGATTTTTGACATACATATTGATCATGAGATGTTACATCACTTCCTGCAGACTGGTGGCGCCACCTGTATTTTTCGATTTTTTACTAATTTTTTTCTCTATTTTTGAGACCTTTAAATATGTGAACATCTGTTAACAAGGCACAAATCATAAAGACTGAACTTAGAATCTTAATTCTTGACACACTGAGAGGTCCATGAAAAATCTCCTTGGAAACCAGAAATTAGGTCTCTGTTACCCATATCCTTTGAGCTATGGGGCCCCAAAGTACCCCCCAGAATAGTAAAAAATTTAATACAAAAACTTCAATATCTCAATAACTACATCACTGATGGTCTTCATTTTTGGCATACATATTGATCATGAGATGTTCGATCAGTTCCTGCAGACTGGTGGCGCCACCTGTACTGTTTGATTTTTTAAAGATTTTTTCCTCTATTTTTGAGACCTTTGAGGATGCTGTCATCTGTTAGCGTGGCACAAATCGTAACGACTGGACCTAGAATCTTCATTTTCGACACACTGAGAGACCTATGAAAAGTCTCCATGGAAACCAGAAATTAGGTCTCTGTTACCCATATCCTTCGAGCTATGGGGCCCAAAATTACCCCCCAGAATAGTCAAAAATTTCATACAAAAACTTCAATATCTCATTAACTACATCACTGATGGTCATGATTTTCGACATACATATTGATGATGAGATGTTTCATCAGTTTGTGCAGACTGGTGGCGCCACCTGTATTTTTCATTGTTCACGAATTGTTTTCTCCATTTTTGAGACCTTTAAGGATGTAGTTATCTGTCAACAGGGTACAAATCGTAACAACTGGACCTAGAATCTTCGTTCTTGACACACAGGGAGACCCATGATAAGTCTCCATGGAAACCTGAAATTTGGTCTCTGTTTCCCATATCCTTTGAGCTATGGCACTCCAAAGTACAGCTCAGAATAATGGAAAATTTGATACAAAAGCTAAAGTATCTGAACAACTAATGCAGAGATAACCATAATTGTTTGCATGGATATTGATCATGGAGTGTTTCATAAGTTTCTGCAGACTGGTGGCACCACCTGTATTTGTTCGTTTTTTTTTACGAAATTTTTCTGTATTTTTGAGACCTTTAAAGATATGAACATCTGTTAACAGGGCATAAATCATAAAAACTGGACCAAGAATCTTCATTCTTGACACACAGGGAGACCCATGAAAAGTCTCCATGGAAACTTGAAATTAGGTCTCTGTTACCCATATTCTTTAAGCTGTATGGGTCCAAAATACCCCCCCCCCCCAGAATAATGGAAAATTTGATACAAAAACTGCAGTATTTCAATAACTACAACACTGATGGTCATGATTTTTGGCATACATATTGATCATGAGCTGTTCCATCAGTTTCTGCAGACTGGGTGTGCCACCTCTATTTTTTTTTTCAAATTTTTACAAATTTTTTTCTTTTTTTTGAGACCTTTAAAGATGTGGTTATCTGTCAACAGGGTACAAATCGCAACAACTGGACCTAGAATCTTCATTCTTGTCATGCAAGGAGGCCCATGAAAGGTGCCTGTGGAAACTTGAAATTAGGTCTCTGTTACCCATATCCTTCAAGCTATAGGACTCTGAAGTATCCCTCAGAATAATGGACAATTTGATACAAAAACTGAAGTATCTGAACAACTAATGCAGAGATCACCATGATTTTTTGCATGGATATTGACCATTAAGTGTTTTTATTAGTTTCTGCAGACTGATGGAGCCACCTGTATTTTTGTATCCGCCAAAACGAAGTTTTGCGGATACTATGTTTTTGACCGAGTTCCTCCGCCGCGGCGGCGTTCGTTTCCAGAGAGCTCCTCGGAGACTAATGGACCGATTTTTCCCAAACTTACACCTATTATCGGGTCACATGTGAACTGGTGCCTAACCAATTTGCATTGACCTCTGACCTTTCCTCTCTATCCAGTGTCCATTTGTGGGTCTGTTACCACTCATAAACCCTCATATCTCGGGAACCGTTTGACTGATCAGGAAATAAAATTGATACAAATGTAGCCCTTGGATTGCTTTATAACATACACAAAAAATGGTGGCGCCACCTGTAACCAAGTTTGCACAGTGTCCATCTGTTCATCTGCCTTTGGTTAAAATCACTCATATCTCTGCAGTGAATTGACTAATTCACCTGAAATTCGTCATGTGTATACATCCAGGATAGCTTTCTTGATTTTATGAAGGTGGCGCCACCTACGTTCACTTTCACGCTGATGACATCCAAGCTTATATCTCGGGAACCGTTTGACCGATCAGGAAATAAAATTTATGCAAATGTAACCCTTTGATAGCTCTGTAACATACACAAAAAATGGTGGCGCCACCTGTAACAATGTTTGCACAGCGTCTGTCTGTTAGTCTGCCGTGGCCTAAAATTACTCATTTCTCTGTAGTGGTTCAACATAACTGCCTAAAATTTTGCAGGTTTATACATCGTGGACAGCTTTCTTGATTTATGACAGGTGGCGCCACCTACATTCAAGTTAACGCTGGACACATCCAAGCTCATATCTCAGGAACCATTTGACCGATTGGGCCAAAATTGTGCATGTGTTTAGATCTCACATAGGTCTTTATCATACACAAAACTGGAGGGGTTACCTGCAAAGATTTTTGCACAGTGTTTGTCTGCCATGGGCAAAAATCGCTCATATACATGTAGTGGTTTGACTTTTCTGCCTAAAATTTTGCATGTGTATACAACTTGGACAGCTTTCTGGATTTGTGGTAGGTGGCACAACCTACATAAACATTTAGGCTGCAGACATCCATGCTAATATGCAACATACCTCACTCTATTTCCCCTTGCCACTCAATCCATGCCTCACTATCCAATTTTGGCAGATACATGTAGTCACTTGTCGGTTACCCGTATTCTAGTTTTAAAAGTTTACACATTTTTCTCTATTTTTGAGATATATAAATACAGACTAAATCTTGGCCTGTTGGTTAATCTGTTTGATGCTTCAGTTGAATGGGTATATACTACCATTCTGATGATAAAATTTCCTTTTGCAAATCTCTTCCCAGTCAGCTGAGCGTCATGACCCATGGGTCACTTGTTTGATGGGTGACCGCGCTTACTAAACTCGCCCCGATCGAGGGCAAGCGAGCTAGGACCATTTCTGGTCGTATATATTTTAACGCGCCTTTTCTTTCCTATATTTATTACATATTATGCAAATAAAAGTAATCTGATAATAGGCAGTTATTTTTTATAAAGTCTTCTTCCAACTTGATGCAGCTGCTTGTCCCTTTTCGGCCCGCCGATATCGCCGCCTGGCGGGTTAACTTGAAACAACTGGTGGTTACATGAGTTGCCGTCTATGTCAAGTGATCGTACCTATACGCGAAGTAGTGATCATTTTGTAAAGTGATTGAGCTCAGTTTGATTAATCATTTGCGGACTGCGTATAATTCATGTGACGGTTGGAAGCCCGATTGTAGAAAATACTGTTAAGCTAACAAAACAAACTTATATACAACCAAATTATCACTCAATTTATATGACCGCTCGAGTGTCAGAGCAGCTCTGCGTCTCTACGGAAGGTTATCAAACCTTATGCCTTTAATATCTGGACCACCGCAAATTCTGCATGAAGATAATTTTCAAATATCCTCCATTATCTCGACCTCTGAGAAAATTAATTATTTTTAAGTGGTCGCCAAATTAGAATAAATACAGTATTTCATGAACAAGCAGGTGTTGTTTAATGTTAAAGATATGTCTGAATGGTAAGGAATTGCTGAACAGGTTTGCTTAAAATTCTGACTGGTCATTTTTACCACTTTGACAACTTTTGACATTAATTACACTTAATTTGACCAGAGATTGACATTAATAGTAAAATGCCTCATGTATTGAATCTTCATGATGTTTTCATGTAAAACATTTAATTTTATAATATGTTTTTGATAACTTTTGATCTTGGTAAACATGACCTTAGTTGATTGTGATTAATAAGTCAGAATGATGTTGGAGAAGATGTTAAAGAACACGTGCATGTTTATTCTTACCCTCACATAACACCTGTTTATATATGTTTGTTGTAACAAGTATATTTGTTTTGTCACTCTTGTTTCAAGCATATATATATATATATACAGTCAAGCCCACTTAGTATCACATTGGTTAAAAAGGAAATCCTCTTTATTTTCACAAAAATCTTCAGTCATTTAAATAACCAGATTTATTCTAACAGTCAGAAAGATGAAAGAATTATCTAGTAAAAATGTCTCTGTGACTGACACTCTACATCAATTGCTGTTGGCAAGTCTTCTTTTGGTCAGTTATTGTATTGTGACCTCATGAAGCTTGCACAGCTTTTATCTGACACAAAAACTGCAGGAAATAAATTGTTAGGTGTGCATCAATTTAATTTGATATGCTGTTTTGCTGTATAGATATACATAAACATTCCTGCTTCCTCTGTATTTTTCATTTATTTAATATCATACACATAACCTTCTTCTGTGACTCAAAAGGACCTTGATGTTGAAGCCCTCATAATATCACATCCCTGTTAGTGTCATGAATTAAGCCTGCCCAGGTGACATGCAAATAGGGCGGCTTGACTGTATATATAAGGTTTGCAGTGTATACTTTATCTGTTTGCTAGCATTTGTTATTCTATGTTAAATGTTTGTTGTGTAAATGTTTTGTCATTTCTTGTACAGTATTCTTAAATCAACTATGCTGCTTCCATCTAGATGAACGCTATCTATTCATTTATATAATATATTTTTAATTATTAGTTTTGGCCTTCTTTGGATCATTTCATCCACTATAAAGAATGATAAATAATCAGTATATAAATATGTTGCATAAACATGATGTTAGTGTTATTGTAATGACTATGTATGTAAGTTTCACACAATGCATGTTGTTGTTTGTGAAACATTTAGATTCTCACATACTTTCGTTTCCTCTTGCACACTATATACAGGAGAATCAGGTATTTTGTTGGTCTTACCTGTCTGCTGGCTTGCTTTATATCACATACACTGTATATACTGTCACTGGCTGCACCAGCCACTGCTTTAAGTAATGCTTACTAACCCTCTGTACTCACTCTTCTGTTCGGTAAACACAGAAGTCTGTTACATTTCAACAACCTGATCCCAGGTCACCCACAGTATAAAGCCACCTGCTAATACCAATCAATCCTGGTATATTGAAATAGCATAATAATGGGATAAAATCCTGTGGATTAAGATTTTCTTTGCTGATCCAGATAACCTCCAAAATTTAATGAATTGTTCCTAAATTTGGTGTTTCCTAACCTTCCACTAAAGCTCAACAAGATCTGCTCAGAACTTTTTGTGTAAATTTTCCTGGCAGGCAAATCAAGGGTAAAGTATGATACCTCTGGCCACCTGGCAGAGATATAAAAAGGATTGCAGCTGAGATTCTTCTTGTATAAACAGGTATTTTATGTAAAATATACCATCAGTATTAAGGCTAGGTTAAATTCCAGACAGAAGAATTATAGAACAATGTTACAGGAGTGTGGAACTTGAATCATTAAATTACAGTAGCTCCTGGATGGTCACACAGTCCGGGGACGGGGAGGTCACATGCTGAGTACCTGTACTTCTAAAGCCAGCAGAGGAAAATTTGTCCTCGTAAATCGACACTCGTAGTGGATAAGAGTTTGTCATGTGACACAATCATAGAATTCGCAGTGAATCATGTAATTAAAATAATGTGCTTCAGTCAGACATATTCCTGTTATCCTGCAAAGTTTAAACAAAAATGGTTCCCTTATAAATGTCACTAACAGTTGCACTATTATCTGTCTATGTTCGGTGAAAATTTATTTAAAAGACACAATTTTCCAGACAAGTAACATATATTGGCTTGAAATTATATATTTGTATTTATCTTTGATAAATTTATTCTTTGCCTAAGACAAGTTTTGAAATCTGTAATGCCTTGGATTATACAGTGTTAAATGGGGATATTAAGACATAAGCATTGTAAAATTTATTTTACCTTTGGCCAGAAAATGAAATAATTAAATTTAATCAGTCCTTAAATATTCTCTCTTATAATTGCTTAATTACATCATTATATATTAGTATCAGTATATAAAATTCTGAGTTGATGTTAGGCCACAGTTTAACAGATCATGCTCTTGAGATGAACATAATGACCAATAGGTCTTTGTTGTCCACTGTTTAAATGAAGAACATACAGAGAAAGTTGCAGAGCATCCTACTTGCTCTGAGTGTAGTGTGAGTTTTTGTGGTAACGTTTATGTATATTCTGCATGTTCACCTGGTCAGCAACATCTCCATACAAAACTGTGTGAAACAGACAAGCAACACAGTACTAATCCTGCATGTCAGCCTGCCTGATGCTTCATCATATTATGTATTAGTGGCCAAGTCAGATACATGTATTAGTGGCCCAGTCAGATACATGTATTAGTGGCCAAGTCAGAAACATGTATTAGTGGCCAAGTCAGATACATGTATTAGTGGCCAAGTCAGAAACATGTATTAGTGGCCCAGTCAGATACATGTATTAGTGGCCCAGTCAGATACAATGTCAATTTAAAAAAAAACTCAAGACAATGGAGCATCTGTAATAGTTTCCAGAAACATCAGAGCTAATAGGTGTAGAATGTGCTATATTTGATTTTATTCTTTTTTGTTCTACTGAAGTCATTAGCTTCATATGTTTTAAAAAGTCTATGTATTAGGTAAGGTTGTTCTATAACTATCTTTTATTGTCTGTCAATGCTTTCACCACTCAGTGATATTAGATAGTTTTGCTAGTGATATATTTTTCATGTAATCAGAGTCATAAATAAACTCTCTTGTTGGTGTTGGCATTCTGGTGTCTATTTAAGACCTGTGCATCTATCAGTGGTCTGTTATACTGCCGTCTACTTAACCCATGTGTCTGTCAGTGCTCTGTCATACTGCTGTCTACTTATCCTGTGTTTTTCTGTCAGTGCTCTGTCATACTGCCATCTACTTATCCTGTGTCTGTCAGTGCTCTGTTATACTGCTGTCAACTTATCCTGTGTGTCAGTGCTCTTTCATACTGCCATCTACATATCCTGTGTCTGTCAGTGCTCTGTTATACTGCAGTCTACTTATCCTGTGTCTGTCAGTGCTCTGTCATACTGCCATCTACTTATCCTGTGTCTGTCAGTGCTCTGTCATACTGCCATCTACTTATCCTGTGTCTGTCAGTGCTCTGTCATACTGCCATCTACTTATCCTGTGTCTGCCAATGCTCTGTCATACTGCTGTCTACATATCCTGTGTCTGTCAGTGCTCTGTTATACTGCATCTACACATCCTGTGTTTTTCAGTGCTCTGTTATACTGCCGTCTACTTATCCTGTGTCTGTCAGTGCTCTGTCATACTGCCGTCTACTTATCCTGTGTCTGTCAGTGCTCTGTTATACTGCCGTCTACTTATCCTGTGTCTGTCAGTGGTCTGTTATACTGCCGTCTACATAGCCTGTGTCTGTCAGTGCTCTGTTATACTTCTGTCTACTTATCCTGTGTCTGTAAGTGCTCTGTCATACTGCCATCTACTTATCCTGTGTCTGTCAGTGCTCTGTCATACTGCCATCTACTTATCCTGTGTCTGCCAATGCTCTGTCATACTGCTGTCTACATATCCTGTGTCTGTCAGTGCTCTGTTTTACTGCATCTACATATCCTGTGTCTGTCAGTGCTCTGTTATACTGCCGTCTACTTATCCTGTGTCTGTCAGTGCTCTGTCATGCTGCCATCTGCATGTCCTGTGTCTGTCAGTGCTCTGTTATACTGCCGTCTACTTATCCTGTGTCTGTCAGTGCTCTGTCATGCTGCCATCTGCATGTCCTGTGTCTGTCAGTGCTCTGTTATACTGCCGTCTACTTATCCTGTGTCTGTCAGTGCTCTGTCATGCTGCCATCTGCATGTCCTGTGTCTGTCAGTGCTCTTTTATACTGCCATCTACTTATCCCATGTGTTTGTCAGTGCTCTTATACTGCTGTCTCCTTATCCTGTTTTTCTGTAAATGCTCTGCCATACTGCTGTCTACTTATCCTGTGTGTCTGTCAGCACTCTGTTTTAATGCTGTGTCCTTATCCCTTTTGCTAACAGAAAACAGTATATTTCTCACCAGTACACCAACAACAAGTTGTAAAATGTAACAATTCTAAATTTATAGTTGTGAATGCTGTCACTTGCCAAATGCAAAGGTCAAAGTCCACAACAGTTCAGAAAAAGCCAGTTAACATTCAGCTACTAGTCTGTTAGTTCAGTGGCCTGAATTTTGTCATGGTAAATGTGACTTGTTGTGAACTTGTGTTAACAGATTCGTCAGCTGAGCTTTAGGGATGAACCTGTCATGGTATGTTATCTGATGGGTAGGTGTTCTTGAAAGATGAGAGTGTCATGGTATGTTGTCTGCTTTAATGATGACAGTGTCAAGGTATGTTGTCTGATGTGTGGTTGTGCTTTAAGGAAGACAGTGTCATGGCATGTTGTCTGATGGGTAGGTGTGCTTTAAGGATGACAGTGATTTGGTATGTTGTCTGATGGGTAGGTGTGCTTTCAGGATGACAGTGATTTGGTATGTTGTCTGATGGGTAGGTGTGCTTTCAGGATGACAGTGATTTGGTATGTTGTCTGATGGGTAGGTGTGCTTTCAGGATGACAGTGATTTGGTATGTTGTCTGATGGGTAGGTGTGCTTTCAGGATGACAGTGATTTGGTATGTTGTCTGATGGGTAGGTGTGCTTTCAGGATGACAGTGATTTGGTATGTTGTCTGATGGGTAGGTGTGCTTTCAGGATGACAGTGATTTGGTATGTTGTCTGATGGGTAGGTGTGCTTTCAGGATGACAGTGATTTGGTATGTTGTCTGATGGGTAGGTGTGCTTTCAGGATGACAGTGATTTGGTATGTTGTCTGATGGGTAGGTGTGCTTCCAGGATGACAGTGATTTGGTATGTTGTCTGATGGGTAGGTGTGCTTTCAGGATGACAGTGATTTGGTATGTTGTCTGATTGGTAGGTGTGCTTTCAGGATGACAGTGATTTGGTATGTTGTCTGATGGGTAGGTGTGCATTTGCACTTAGTTTGACCAGGTGGGAGCAGGTAGATGGACATAAGCTCTTGGCCAGATCACCTGCTATTTGTACACTTATTGCTATACCAAGGATTATGAAGTGTATTGATGGACCTGATAGATAAAGGCCCTTCTAATGAGTTCTGTGACCTCCATTACAACAGAATATCATTTTTCTTGTTTGATATTTATTAACAATAAAATTGCAGCTAACTCCTTGCGTATGTAGATACCTGTGGGTTCTTGCATTAAGAAGTCCAGTAAACTAATGCTGTTACTGTAATCAAATGATCTGTAGGCTAGCATTCTGCCTACCTCATTAATTAATAAATGACAGCTTATTAATGATTAACGGTAGCTTAGATTGGGCCTGAGCATGTTCACCATAAAAATGGGATATTTTCAGCGGCTTACAGGTGGTGGTTTAGGCCTAATCGCTGTTTGTTACTTTAACTCATGTAGTATAGAAATGTTATCACCCAGTGCTTAAGAGATTAAGAAGGCAGCTTCTGAAGAAGGCAACAGCTGTTATAAAACTTATTGATAACAGACAGAATTAGACATTCCATACAAGATAAACAGTTGTTTCAATCCTTAATTCATAGTCCTTCTGTGAGAAATATAAGTAATACTTTGTATGTGTACATTGAAATTAAGTAGAATATAGAAAGCAAACTAAGTAGAAACAGCCTTTTTATTAATTCAAAATCAGGATTATTTTCACTTTTCTAAAAATGTTGGTATGTTGGACCAAATTTGAAGTAATATTTATTTATAGAATAACACCAATTCTAGATTCCGTTGTTCTGCTCATTGTAATAATATGTCTTATGTCCTAGCTCACAACTTGCATGAATTGTAAATTGTTCACAAAATTTTGCATTTTCTTAAATTGTTGTAGTTTCATGCTCACACATTCACTGAACCTAATTTTTTGCTGTGCCACATTTTTGTTGGATTAATACTTGTCTAAATGTCACCTGATCACTGTGCACTAATCTAGAAGACTAGCAGCCATGTAACAGATGTCAGTTTGTGTTAATGTGCACTGTATATATTGTATAATTTAACAGGAAAGTCAACGGGTGGAACTGTTGGCCTCAACTTAAGGGAGCCACTGTACTTGGGTGGCGTGGCAGGAAATGTGATGGTTTCAAACTCTATCGGAGTGACTTCCAGCTTTGACGGATGTATCAGTGGTGTGAGTAATGACCGTGCTGTAATCCAGACAAGTATTTTAAATATCAGCCAAGTCTGCATAGATACAATGAAAACATTCACTGTAGTTCAAAATGGGTTTATGCCAGATTTGTCTTTTAATTTTTTGTATAGCTTAAAATACTGTAATGTGAGGAAATATGGTTTGTAATGGTTTGTTCAGTCTCCTTTGTTTAACTTAATCTCAGACACTTGATCTTCTCTGTATGTTTTTTAGCTCAGCTGACTGTAAGTCATCTGAGCTAAAGCGATCACTCTTTGTCCGTCGTCCATCTGTCCAACCGTCCGTCTGTCTGTCCGTTAACCTGGCACAAATCGTAACCGCTGGACCTAGAATCTTGTAACTTTACATTCTGAGAGGTCCATGAAAAATCTCCTTGGAAACCAGAAATTAGGTCTCTGTTACCCATATCCTTCGAGCTATGGGGCCTCAAAGTACCCCCCAGAATATTCAAAAATTTCATACAAAAACTTCAATATCTCATTAACTACATCACTGATGGTCATGATTTTTTGCAAACATATTGGTCATGAGAAGTTTCATCACTTCCTGCAGACTGGTGGCGCCACCTGTATTTTTCGATTTTTGACGATTTTTTTTCTCTATTTTTGAGACCTTTGAAAATGTGAACATCTGTTAACAGGGCACAAATCGAAACCGCTGGACCTAGAATCTTAATTTTTGACACACTGAGAGACCTATGAAAAGTTTCCATGAAAACCAGAAATTAAGTCTCTGTTACTCATATCTTTCAAGCTATGGGGCCCCAAATTACCCAAATGGTCATGATTTTTTGCAAACATATTGGTCATGAGAAGTTTCATCACTTCCTGCAGACTGGTGGCGCCACCTGTATTTTTCGATTTTTGACGATTTTTTTTCTCTATTTTTGAGACCTTTGAAAATGTGAACATCTGTTAACAGGGCACAAATCGAAACCGCTGGACCTAGAATCTTAATTTTTGACACACTGAGAGACCTATGAAAAGTTTCCATGAAAACCAGAAATTAAGTCTCTGTTACTCATATCTTTCAAGCTATGGGGCCCCAAATTACCCCCCCAGAATAGTCAAAAATTTCATACAAAAACTTCAATATCTCATTAACTACATCACTGATTTTCATTATTTTTTGCATACATATTGATCATGAGAAGTTTCATCACTTCCTCGGACTGGTGGCGCCACCTGTATTTTTCGATTTTTTACGAATTGTTTTCGCTATTTTTAAGACCTTTAAAAATGTGAACATCTGTCAACAGGGCACAAATTGTAAAGACTGGACCTAGAATCTTCATTCCTGACACAGTGAGAGACCTATGAAAAGTCTCCATGGAAACCTGAAATAAGGTCTCTGTTACCCATATCCTTTGAGCTATGGGGCTCCCAATTATCCCCCAGAATAATGGAAAATTTGATAAAAACAAACTGCAACATCTCAATAACTACAACACTGATGGTCATGATTTTTGGCATACATATTATTCAAGAGATGTTCCATCAGTTCCTGTAGACTGGTGATGCCACCTGTATTTTTTCAAATTTTTACAATTTTTTTTCTCTATTTTTGAGACCTTTAAGGATGTAGTTATCTGTCAACAGGGTACAAATCGTAAAGACTGGACCTAGAATCTTCATTCTTGATACACAGGGAGACCCATGAAAAGTCTACATGGAAACCTGAAATTAGGTCTCTGTTACCCAAATCCTTTTAGCTATGGCACTTCAAAGTACAGCTCAGAATAATGGAAAAATTGATACAAAAGCTGAAGTATCTGAACAACTAATGCAGCAATCACCATAATTGTTTGTATCAATATTGATCATGGAGTGTTTCATCAGTTTCTGCAGACTGGTGGCACCATCTGTATTTGTTCGGTTTTTCTTTTACAAATTTTTTTCTCTATTTTTGAGACCTATAAAGATATGAACACTTGTTAACAGGGCACAAATCATAACAACTGGACCTAGAATCTTCATTCTTTACACACTGGGAGACCCATGAAAAGTCATCATGGAAACTTGAAATTAGGTCTCTGTTACCCATATCCTTCAAGCTATAGGACTCCGAAGTATCCCTCAGAATAATGGACAATTTGATACAAAAGCTGAAGTTTCTGAACAACTAATGCAGAGATCACCATGATTCTTTGCATGGATATTGATTATTGAGTGTTTCATCAGTTTCTGCAGACTGGTGGCACCACCTGTATTTGCTCAGGTTTTTTTATGAATTTTTTTCTTTATTTTTGAGACCTTTAAGAATGCTGTCATCTGTTAATGTGGCACAAATTGTAACAACAGGACTTATAATCTTCATTCTTGTCATGCAAGGAGGCCCATGAAAAGTGTCTGTGGAAACCTGAAAATAGGTCTCTGTTACCCATATCCTTCAAGCTATAGGACTCCGAAGTATCCCTCAGAATAATGGAAAATTTGATACAAAAGCTGAAGTATCTGAACAACTAATGCAGAGTTCACCATGATTCTTTTTGAGTGTTTTTATTAGTTTCTGCAGACTGATGGAACCACCTGTATTTTTTTTTAAAGTTTATGCATTTTTTCTCTATTTTTGAGATATATAAATACAGTCACAATCTTGGCCTGTTGGTTAATCTGTTTGATGCTTCAGTTGAATTGGCATATACTACCATTCAGATGATAAAATTTCCTCTGGCAAATCTCTTCCCAGTCAGCTGAGCGTCATGACCCATGGGTCACTTGTTTTTTGAGACATGGGGAGAGGTTGGTGGATGAATTATTATCAATTAACATTAAAAGTGAACACTAATCAGCTGATTGCCTTCTAATGTTTAACATTAATTGATTAACAGTAAATGAATATAAGACTTTAACAGCTTATAGAATGCTTAATTGTGTAAGGTCATCACATTTGTTTGTCCATATGTTAGCTGTAATGAGCCCACATGGGGGAGACATCTGTTTTTAAACTGTGAAACCAAAGCCATTCTGTTTAGTTTTTGTGGTTTGGATTCTGCTGTAAACATATACTTAATATAAATATTCTAGGGAATATCAGGTGTGTGAAACACTTCTTGTCATGTCACAGGATTTCAGTGGAAATTTAATTGAATGCATTCAGCGAACATGACCCTTGAATTTTACAGTAACTACACTTTAACCCTGGCCTTGCTTTTAACTTGTACAGTTAAGTGTCAATAACAAGGAGATGGACCTGATCAATGCTGCGGTGTCAAGTGGAGTACTCCAGAACTGTCGCAGTGTCTCTCCATGTGCCAGGAGTCCGTGTGAACAAGGGGGTACCTGTGTAGAAATAAGTGACAGTGAATACACGTGTAAATGTCCAACTGGTTACACTGGTATGTGGTCATAAATGTATGCAACATTATGTAATGTACTTGGTAATAAATTGCTTTTATAAAAATTGTGATGGAAGGGAGTCATCTCATACTGCTAAAAATTGAAAGAAAATCATAAGGTTAATTATAAATATATAACTGCTGCTTTGTTGTTTACCTGCAGCCTCCTGCATCTCTTTAAGAGCAAGCATTATGTCTGTTAGGTATGATTTTGGTGCATTAATCAAACAAGACTGTAAGGATTACTTTTTAATTAGATTTTAGCTTAGCTGACTATATAACTTACATGATTTGAGAAATATTAATTAATGTTACAAATATTTTTTATTAAATAAAATCAAATTTAATATAACTCATCTCTAATTTGTCCTTGTTGCATGTGCAAATGGGTGTTATATTCATAAGGATCTTTAATACTTCTTATGTATGTTTCAGGAATGTAGTTGATGTCACTGTTTTCATCTTTAGTGAGTGTAGATCACTTTAATGTTAAGGTACACAACTATTTATACATCTCACTTAGATTCTGGCATCAGTGTCTGTAAATATATGTATTTCATATATGGTGCTGTGTGTTTTCAGGAAAGTCTTGCCAAACAAGGGTGACAGCTTGTATGGAAAGGAATCCCTGCAGAAACGGGGGTCGCTGTGTGCCGATCAGTGGCAGCTTCTACCGCTGTGACTGTGCCCTTGGTTTTGCTGGAAGATACTGTCAGCAGAGTAAGTGCTGTTTATGACTGTTATAGGTGATGACTGTCCTGTTTTTGACTGTTATAGATGAAGATTGTCCTGTTTATGACTGTTATGGGTGATGAATGTCCTGTTTGTGACTGTTATAGATGATGAATGTCCTGTTTGTGACTGTTATAGATGATGACTGTCCTGTTAATGACTGTTATAGGTGATGACTGTCCTGTTTTTGACTGTTATAGATGAAGATTGTCCTGTTTATGACTGTTATGGGTGATGAATGTCCTGTTTGTGACTGTTATAGTTGATGAATGTCCTGGTTGTGACTGTTATAGATGATGACTGTCCTGTTAATGACTGTTATAGGTGATGACTGTCCTGTTTTTGACTGTTATAGATGAAGACTGTCCTGTTTTTGACTGTTATGAGTGATAAATGTCCTGTTTGTGACTGTTATAGATGATGAATGTCCTGTTTGTGACTGTTATAGATGATGACTGTCCTGTTAATGACTGTTATAGGTGATGACTGTCCTGTTTATGACTGTTATAGGTGATGACTGTCCTGTTTTTGACTGTTATAGATGAAGATTGTCCTGTTTATGACTGTTATGGGTGATGAATGTCCTGTTTTTGACTGTTATAGATGATGAATGTCCTGTTTGTGACTGTTATAGATGATGACTGTCCTGTTAATGACTGTTATAGGTGATGACTGTCCTGTTTTTGACTGTTATAGATGAAGACTGTCCTGTTTATGACTGTTATAGATGATGATTTTCCTGTTTGTGACTGTTATAGGTGATGACTGTCCTGTTTATGTCTGTTATAGGTGATGACTGTCCTGTTTATGACTGTAATAGATGATGACTGTCCTGTTTGTGACTGTTATATGTGATGACTGTACTGTTAATGACTGTTATAGGTGATGACTGTCCTGTTAATGACTGTTATAGGTGATGACTGTCCTGTTTATGACTGTTATAGATGATGACTGTCCTGTTTATGACTGTTATAGATGATGACGGTCCTGTTTATGACTGTTATAGATGATGAATGTCCTGTTTGTGACTGTTATAGATGATGAATGTCCTGTTTATGACTGTTATAGATGATGAATGTCCTGCTAATGACTGTTATAGATGATGACTGCCCTGTTAATGACTGTTATAGATGATGACTGTCCTGTTTATGACTGTTATAGGTGATGAATTGCCAACATTTAACAGATTCATAAATTTGAAACAATTAAATCTAAAGGAAAAAACATCTGATTTTATCTTAAATACTCATATTTGATATTATAAAGGAATAATTGGTATACATATACAATTTGATAAATTATTAAATTTGGTGATTCCTTTTAGGGATAAGTATCAAAGAAACAGCCTCCTTTGAAAGGTTTGGCTACATAGAGCTGAGCAGTGACTACTTCCCACGGGCTTCTCCGTTTAGTGGTGAGCGGATCAGCTTCATGGTACAAACCACTCAGGAGGAGGGTCTAATGTTCTGGTACGGTCAGGAGGCCATGACACCGGGAAAAGGAGAGGATTACCTGGCCATAGGTATACAAAACAGACAGCCAGTGCTCAGGTGAGTTCATAAAAATTACTTGTCTAGGTATACAAAACAGACAGACAGTGCTCAGGTGAGTTCATAAAATACCTGTGTAGGTATACAAAACAGACAGCCAGTGTTTAGGTGAGTTCATAAATATACCTGTCTAGGTCTACAAAACAGACAGCCAGTGCTCAGGTGAGTTCATAAAAATACCTGTCTAATTGAATGCATTCAGCGAACATGAACCTTGAATTTTACAGTAACTACACTTAAACTCTGGCCTTGCTTTTAACTTGTACAGTTAAGTGTCAATAACAAGGAGATGGACCTGATCAGTGCTGCGGTGTAAAGTGCTCAGGTGAGTTCATAGAAATACCTGTCTAGGTATACAAAACAGACAGCTAGTGCTCAGGTGAGTTCATAAAAATACCTGTTTAGCTATTCAAAATAGACAGCCAGTGCTCATACGAGTTCATAGAAATACCTGTCTAGGTATACAAAACAGACAGCTAGTGCTCAGGAGAGTTCATTGAAATACCTGTCTAGGTATACAAAACAGACAGCTAGTGCTCAGGTGAGTTCAGAGAAATACCTGTCTAGGTATACAAAACAGACATCTAGTGCTCAGGTGAGTTCATAAAAATACTTGTTTAGCTATACAAAACAGACAGCCAGTGCTCATATGAGTTCATAGAAATACCTGTCTAGCTATACAAAACAGACAGCCAGTGCTCAGATGAGTTTATAGAAATACCTGTCTAGGTATACAATACAGACAGCTAGTGCTCAGGAGAGTTCATTGAAATACCTGTCTAGGTATAAAAAACAGACAGCTTGTGCTCAGGAGAGTTCATTGAAATACCTGTCTAGGTATACAAAACAATAAGCCAGTGCCCAGGTGAGTTCATAACAACACCTGTCTAGATATACAAAATAGACAGACATGAATAACAGGGTAAGTATCTTTGACATTTAACAGTTTTAGAACTCCCAGTATCTATCATAGCAACTTTGCTTTTATTCTTGGAAAGTCTCTGTTTGCTTATTTGAAGAAATAAATATCAGTACTGGTTAATGCTTATGAACTTGTATACAGGGTTGTCACCATGAAAAAAAAAATATTTCCTTAAATCTTAACTTCTTGACTGGTATACTTGGTTTTAACAACAAATAAACATATTTATTTTGAGCTGAAACTGAAACTAAGTTTTAAAGTCCATACTTCATTATTTGCTTTATTCGTTACTGTTGGAAGGACTGTTGGTGTGTATATTCTTAACCTATATTAAACTTGTTCTCATCATTGTGTAATGTTTTTCTGTCACTACAGTTACCAGCTGGGCAGTGGTCCATCAAACATTACATCACCAATTATCATATCTGATGGTAAACCACATAGAATTGATGTCCAGAGGATTGGTCGTTCAGGAGAGCTTAAAGTGGATGGGCAAACAATAGTAGCAGGTGTATCTGCCGGGAGTAGTCAAATGCTGAATGCTGAGGGAAATATTTATATAGGTCAGTACTGTCGAAGCATGCTCAACAATAGAAACAATAAGATATGCATTTGTATAAGAATTGTCTAATTTGTTAATTGTGCCACTGTATCAGCTTATAGAGGGTCATCCCAACTCCAGGGCTTGCCACTGTATCAGCTTATAGAGGGTCATCCCACCTCCTGGGCTATCCACTGTATCAGTTTAGGGGGGGGGGTCATCCCAAATCCTGGGCTAGCCACTGTATCAGCTGATAGAGGGTCATCACAACTTAGGTACTGTCCACTGTATCAGCTGATAGAGGGTTATTCCAACTCCAGGGCTATCCACTGTATCAGCTGATAGAGGGTCATCCCAACTCAGGAGCTATCCACTGTATTAACTGATAGAGGGTCATCCCAACTCAATTACTGTCCACTCTATTAGCTGATAGAGGGTCATCCCAAATCCAGGGCTGTCCACTGGTATCAACTGATAGAGGGTCATCCCAACTCAGGTACTGTCCACTGTATCAGCTTATAGAGGGTCATCCCAGCTCCAGGGCTATCCACTTTATCAGCTTATAGAGGTTCATCCTAACCCTGTGGCTATCTACTGTATCAGCTGATAGAGGGTCATCCATAATCCAGGGCAATCCACTGTATCAACTTATAGAGGTTCATCCCAACTCAGGGACTGTCCACTGTATCAGCTCACAGAGGGTCATCCCAACTCAATGTCTAGCCACTGTATCAGCTGATAGAGGGTCATCCAAACTCCAGGGCAAGCCACTGTATCAGCTGATAGAGGTTCATCCCAGCTCCGGGGCTATCCACTGTATCAGCTGATAGAGGGTCATCCCAACTCGGGGGTTATCCACTATATCAGCTGATAGAGGGTCATCCCAACTCAGGGACTGTCCACTGTATCAACTTATAGAGGGTCATCCCAACTCCAGGACTAGCCACTTTATCAGCTAATAGAGGGTCATCCAAACTCCAGGGCTAGCCACTGTATCAGCTGATAGAGGGTTATCCAAACTCCAGGGCTATCCACTTTATCAGCTGGTGGGCATATGGTTGGCAAGTCATAAGCAGGACATAAATCAGTACCCTCAGACCCTCAGGTTATAGCAGGACATCACAAATATACTGAAGTCTTGATAGGCCGGCCTCAGAGACTAGCTACAGTGTCAACAGGACAGGTCATGACTTCAGAGTTAATGCTTTATCATTCTTATCATATAATTATCTTTATCCTTATTCAATAGAGATTGTCACAAGCACGAAATGGACCTATAAGGTTCATCATTTTCAGCTCAGCTAACTGAAAGTCAACTGAGGTATAAGAATGGCACTTTGTCTGTTGTCATTCTGGCCATCTGTCAGTCCGTTAGCAAGGAACAAATCATAACTGCTGGCCCTAAAAACTTGTAAGTGAACATGCAGGGAGGTATGTAAAAAAATTCCTTGGAAACTTGGTCTCCAGAGCTAGTTAGGTTTTGGTCAGACTTAAATGATTTTTTTTTATTGTATCCCCAGACAAAGTCGGGATACTATGGTTTCACGACGGTCCCGCCGCCGCCGCAGAAAAACCTTGTGAGCAGGATAAATCAAAAAATATTTCACTGATCTTTTTCAAACTTTACATTTGTATAGATATAGGTAAGGGGACGAAGCCTATTTAAAATGGGGTCATGACCTATGCTAGGAGAGTAACCTTGACCTTGAATAGGTCCATTTTTGCTGAAAATAACACAAATTCTTGAATATCTCAAGTAAGCTTGCATGGACTGGTCCAAAAATCAAGGTGACCAAAGATCTTGGATAGCCTTGTGATATACCAGAACCTGGTGGCACCACCTATTATCCTTTTAAGCCCTCAGCCCTTAGGCTGATGGGCTATTGTCGTCACCTAAGCTGTCCGTCCGTCCGTCCGGCGTCTGTTAACTTTTACCTTGTGAGCGGGATATCTTGAAAAGGATTCACTGTCAGAATTTTATTTCCTCTGTAAAGATGTATATAGACAAAATCTCGGTCAAGTTCGAAGATGGGTGACCTTGACCTATTTTTCTACATTTTAGAGCTGATTATAGAAAAACACTTAGATGCTTATTACTCAGGAACCATTTGGTGGATTTTCACAAAACTTACTATGGTTATTGGGATTGATAGTCTGTACCTACTTCACAAGTTTGGTCGCACCACCTACAATTTCTGATTTTTAATGAATTTTCTCGGATTTTTCAACTTTGGGCTTGTGAGCGGGATATCTCCAAAAGGATTCACCGTAGGAATTTTATTTTTTCGGTGAAGATGTATATTGAAAAAATCTCGGTCAAGTTCGAAGATGGGTGACCTTGACCTATTTTTCTACATTTTAGAGCTGATTATAGAAAAAACATTTAGAAGCTTATTTCTCAGAAATCATTGGGTGGATTTTCACAATTCTTACTATGATCATAGGGACTGATGGTCTGTAACTGCTGCACAAGTTTGGGGGCACCACCTGCAATTTCTGTTTTTTTATGAATTTTTCTTGGATTTTTCAACTTTGGCTTTGTGAGCGGGATATCTCTAAAAGGATTCACAAGAGGAATTTTATTTCTTTGGTGAAGACGTATATCTACAAAATCTCGGTCAAGTTCAAAGATGGGTGACCTTGACCTATTTTTCAAGGTCACAGAGCCTATAATAGAATAAAACTTAGAAGCTTATTTTTCAAGAAGCATTTGGTGGATTGTTATGAATCATGATACATACCTCTCCATTTTAAATTTATAACTGAGACATGTACAGATATACATCCATGTGAGAACAGATATTTAGTACTTGTTACTGTTACCACCTCTAAACACTGCATGTTGTTTTGGCTGAGGGCTTTTGTCAGCTTCTGCTGATATTCTAGTCTTGTTTTTACGCCTTTTGATGTCCCCATAATTGCCACTTGACAGTAGTGTAAGCATTATAAGTCAAAAACTAATGGACAGATTTATTTCATATTATGCACATGTAGAGAGATGGGTTATGGGATGAGGTCTATTCACATTTGGGTCATGACCTTTACCATGAGAGTGGCCTTGACCTTTAATGTGTCCATATTTGGTGAAAATCACACACCTCTTATGATATCTCCAGTGTTGATAGCCATATGGATTTCAAACGTGACTTATGTATGGCCCACAACTAAAGTAAGAACCCTATAGGTTCTAGGGTCATGAGGTCAAGTTCACTGGACTCGCATCTTGAAAGATACTGTGGATGCATTTTAAGCCAAACTTTCATCCCAGGTCTTCCATCTTGAATATATAGCTCACTTGCCAATAGTGGATGATCCATATCAATTTTGGGGTCACAAGGTCAAAGGTCATGGCCACAGGAGCTATCTGTCAAAAAATTAGTTTCTGGATTATAATTCCTGCTTTTATTGATGTATGGATTTCAAACTTGACTTGTATATGACCCATTGGAAAAGCAAGACCCTAATTGATTTTGGGGTCATGAGGTCAAAAGTCAAGGTCACAGGACCCATCTTTAAAAAGATTGTGGATGCATTTTCAGTCAAACAATTCATCTCAGATCTTTCATCTTGCACATATAGTTCACCTGCCAAGAGTGGAAGACCCCTATGAATATTGAGGTCACAAGGTCAAAGGTGAAGGTCACAGGAGCCATCTGTCCAAAATTAGTTTCTGGATGATAATTCCTGATTTTATTGATGTATGGATTTCAAACTTGACTTGTATATGACCCATTGGAAAAGCAAGACCCTAATTGATTTTGGGGTCATGAGGTCAAAGGTCAAGGTCACAGGACACATCTTTAAAAAGTTTGTGGATGCATTTTCAGTCAAACAATTCATCTCAGATCTTTCATCTTGCACATATAGTTCACCTGCCAAGAGTGGAAGACCCCTATGAATTTTGAAGTCATAAGGTCAAAGGTGAAGGTCACAGGAGCCATCTGTCCAAAAATTAGTTTCTGGATGATAATTCCTGCTTTTATTGATGTATGGATTTCAAACTTGACTTGTATATGTCCCATTGAAAAAGCAAGACCCTAATTGATTTTGGGGTCATGAGGTCAAAGGTCAAGGTCACAGGACACATCTTTAAAAAGATGTGGATGCATTTTCAGCCAAACATTTCATCTCAGATTTTTCATCTTTCACATATAGTTCACCTGCAAAGAGATTAAGAACCCTATCAATTTTGAGGTCACAAGGTCAAAGGTGAAGGTCACAGGAGCCATCTGTCCAAAAATTAGTTTCTGGGTGATAATTCCTGCTTTTATTGATGTATAGATTTCAAACTTGACTTGTATATGTCCCATTAGAAAAGCTAGACCCGACTTGATGTTGGGGTCATGAGGTCAAAGGTCAAGGTCACAGGACACATCTTTAAAAAGATTGTGTATGCACGGGATACTATGGTTTCATGACGGTCCTGCCACAGAAAAATATTGTGAGCAATAAAATTTCATGAATCTTTATCAAACATATGTATAGATAAAGGTAAGAGGACGAAGCCTATTTATAATGGGGTCATGACTTTTGCTAAGAGAGTGACCTTGACCTTGAATACGTCCCTTTCTGCTGAAAATTACACAAACTCTTAAATATCTCAAGATCGTTTGCATGGATTGGTCCCAAAATCAAGGTGACAGAAGATCTTGGATAGCCTTGTGATGTGCCAAAAGGTCAAGGTCACAGGACCAACATCTTCAAAACGATTGTGGATAGATAGATTGAAGAAACAATAATTGCTTGCCAAGTGTCAGTATATGCTGCTAAAAATAGGGGCGTATTCTTAAAGGGGGGGGGGCGTACTATGTCTGGGGATACTCTGGCACCTGCGATGCCAAGAAATGTCTAGTTTTTTATGAATTTTTTTATACAAAATTTTTACATATCATAAGTGACACCGTTTCTCAAAAAGTTACACATTGTACAAAGAGGTATATGTTCAAATTATTATATAAATAGAAACTTTATTTATAATAAATGGACAACAAGTTGTATTAACTAATAAAAGGCACTCTACAGTAGTCTATAGGGGTAGAGGAAACCAGGGGACCTGGAGAAAAAACACCAACCTTGGACGGGTCACTTTAAATATAATGTACCTATAATTGACATGAGTTAATGTTTTTTTTTTTTTGTTTCAGGTGGTGTGCCAGATATTCTCATCATGACCAACGGACTGTTTAAGAATAATTTTGAGGGTTGTATCTGGGATGTAAAATTAGGTCAGAGCCAAACAATTGAGTTTGGTAGCAAGGCCCTTGGGGGTTACGGTGTTACATCTGTGTGTAGACTGTCACGTGGTCCTCAGCCCACACCTGCCAAGTGATAAGTTAAATAAGTATATGTACTCATCATGATCCTGTTTTGTACTTTTGATATGATAACCTTATGTTTATTATCCAGTACGGTCCATGCAGTCTTATAGTCATTGGCTTTGCTTAACTTATGGAATGGTTGAACTGTAATAGAAGATGCTTAACAAAGAAAGTGTTTGATGATTATATGGAGGAGAACTGACTTAGTTTTCATTGGCTTTGTCCATACTACTTAAATCCCAGGAATTATGACATTTATTTAGGAGAATGATAATGCTTGCCTATAGAATGCCAGTAAAATGGTAAAACTTGCCCTAAGTTGAAAGCATTTAAGGTCGGAGTGCTGTAAAATGATATGATATATGTGAATAAAAAACTGACTGTTAACCTGATAGTCTGTCATTGAGGTTGTCTACTTTTAATGGCCAAGGTTAATGCAGGATTATTATATGTAATTATATGTCTTATACTGCCAATAGGAGACAAGTGATTAGTTGATAGCATAGACGGAACAAATATAATGGTTTTAGACAGGATTGCGGGGAGGAGTTGTGATGATAGCGTTTAGAAGCAGATCAGGTGATGCCAAACAGGATGATGAAGAAAAATCTCAACAATTCTTACATAATTCAAAGTTTATATATTGACATATTGTATATTATTATTTACTAATATGGTGCTGTGCAGGATGCTGTTTTAAATCATGCAGAATAAATGGTACTTAAATATACATCAGTACTCTATATAAGTACCTGTAACATGTTAAATATTATTTAAATGTAATCATGTTGCAAAATTTTATGAGGCTCTAGTATATATTTCAGTGTATTTAAAGAGAGTGATATTGGCAAGCAAACATTTTTATCAATTTCACAATTATTTAGGTACAATTTATTTAATGTGCAAACACCTCAGACTGGTATTTAAGTTATGTTTACCTAAATGAAGTGCGGTGACAGATTTGGTGGAAGGAATGTCAGCTTCCTGTGCTAGTACAGAAGAGTCATATAATGTGCCATTTGTAACTTAACAAGTTGAAATGTAAGTACCTACTGTGCAATGTGAATGCTTTTGAAGTATTTTCAATAAATCAGTTTCTTGTTCAGGGGTAAGTGTTTATATTTCTTGCATGATCCCATGCAGTATATTAGGAAGTATTACAAAATTTCCCTAAACTTATCAAGAATTTAATTCCCTCTTTCCCATATTTTCTTAATTAAATAATGTCAGAAGTTGTGGACAGAGCATCCAATTCTTGGGGGGGGGGGAGTGTTACTCTGAAAGGATGTTTATCAGCCAAAGAGGGGCTTAGGGGGGAAGGTGTCCCTTCCTACAATTTTCATTCTAATTTAAAGTAATCCAGAAACAATTTGTGCTTAAATAACAGAACATTCACACTTCAGAAACCAACAATTGAGAATCTTTGCCTGAAAATTTTAGGGGGTGATCACACCCTGCATGTGCTTCAGTTTGATCAGTCCATTATTAATTGTATCCACCAAAACAAAGTTTTGTGGATACTATGTTTTTGACCGCGTTCGTTTCCGGAGAACTCCTCTGAGACTACTGGACGGATTTTTCCGAAACTTACACAAATTATCGGTTCACATGTGAACTGGTGCCTAACCAAGTGGCCTTGACCTCTGACCTTTCCTCTCTCTGCCCAGCGTCCGTTTGTGCGCCTGTTTCCACACATAAACCCACATATCTCGGGAACCTTTGGACCGATCAGGAAAATTTTTTACACAAATGCAGCCCTTGGATAGCTTTATAACATACACAAAAAAAGGTGGCGCCACCTGCAACCATGTTTGCACAGTGTCCATCTGTTCATCTGCTTTGGGTTAAAATCACTCGTATCTCTGCAGTGGTTTGACTAATTCACCTAAAATTATGCATGCGTATACATCCTAGATAGCTTTCTTGATTTTATGACAGGTGGTGCCACCTACAATCACGTTAACACTGCAGACATCCAAGCTCATATCTCAGGAACCGTTTGACATTTCAGGAAAAAGTTTTTACACAAATGTAGCCCTTGGATAGCTGTATAACATATACAAAAATGGTGGCACCACCTGCAGCCATTTCTGCACAGCGTCCATCTGTTTGTCTGCCTTCGGTTAAAATCACTCGTATCTCTGCAATGGTTTGACCAAATTACCTGAAATTCGGCATGTGTATACATCCCGCATAGCTTTCTTGATTTTATGACAGGTGGCGCCATCTACATTCACGTTCACGCTGCAGACATCCATGCTTATATCTCAGGACTCGATTGACCAATCAGGAAAAAAAATTTACACAAATGTAGCCCTTGGATAGCTTTATAACATACACAAAAATGGTGGCGCCACCTGCAGCCATTTTTGCACAGCGTCCATCTGTTTGTCTGCCTTGGGTTAAAATTACATATCTCTGCAGTGGTTTGACCAAATTACCTGTAATTCGGCATGCGTATACATCCTGGATAGCTTTCTTGATTTTATGACAGGTGGCGCCAGCTTCATTCACATTCATGTGCAGACATTAATGCTTATATCTCTGGACTCGTTTGACCAATCAGGAAAAAAAAAATTTACACAAATGTAGCCCTTGGATAGCTTTATAACATACACAAAAATGGTGGCGCCACCTGCAGCAATTTTTGCACAGTGTCCATCTGTTTGTCTGCTGTGGGATAAAATCACTCATATCTCTGCAGTGGTTTGACTTTTCCACCTGAAATTTTGCATGTGTATACATCTTGGATAGTTTCTCGTTCAAATAACAGGTGGTGCCACCTACAATCATGTTTATGTGGCAGAGATCCATTGTAATATGTAACACATGTAACTCTATTTCCCCTTGCCACTCAATCCATGCCTCACTTCACCCGTCCTACTCTGATTTTGGCGGATACACGTAGTCGCTTGTCGACTACCCGTATTCTAGTTCACAATGAACTTAAGTTCTGGTTTTAATCAATAAAACCTGCATAAATTGTTTTTATTAGCTCAGCTGACTGAAAATCAACTGAGCGATAGGTATGGGCTTTGTCTGTTGTCCATTTCTGAGGAGTGATTTGCCCTATTGGCCTGAAAATGTGCATATCCATAGATCTTAGACTCCAACTTGTGCTCAAGACTGGTGGCACCATCTGCAATTGTTTTGGCTTAGCGTCCATCTGTACATATGCATAGGGTGAAAAGTGCTCATATCTCCGGAGTGGTACAAGGTATTGGTCTTAAATTTGGCATGTCTATCCATCTTGGAAAATTTTCTATTAACCCTGACTGGTGGCGCTACCTACTTTCCCGTTTCCGTAAAATAAATTAATGCTCTTTTCTCAAGAGTGATTCACTGCATATTTTGGCCCCCATATTTGGTGAAAAATATTGTTTCCCCAAGTCGATACATGGAAGAAACCATAGTAGCTTGCCAAATGTCAGTATATGCTGTTGAAGATGGGGGCCTATTCTAAAAGGGGAGGGGGGGGGGGGGGATTAATTGTCTGGGGATACTATGGCACAGGTGGCAAGAAATGTCTAGTTATAAAATTATTTTTATTTGGGTCATGATATTTCTTTGGCATAGCCTTTTTCCTAAGATTTGTGTTCAAAAGGCACTCCATCATAAAATGAGGTTTATCTCGGAAAATATTATAACCATTTCGTAAACAAAATAAACGTGTTCTTTCTTTTCGTTTGATATTTGTGTCGACATTTTTCTATTGTGATTTACACATCTTAATTTTAACAAGGCATCCGTATTTGTGACACACACGAGATATTTCTTTTTTTTTTTACAGCATATACTTTTATAGCCCATAAAAACAATTTACTACAATAACTTATATCACTATCACTTCTGTGCCATAAATATTTAATATTATATATGTAGATATATAGATTACCAAGACTTTGTGCCACCCATATACATCCAAAACCAGCTTGGAATCACAAAGACATTACATGTGTAACCAAGTTTGTTTTCCGCCTAGTATGTGATTCACATAGGGTACCTTTCATCATTCATATTTAAATTTAACCAAATATTTTTAAACACTATCGCATATTTTATGAATAATGTGGGCAACCATGATTTGCTACTGGACGGATTTTTCCGGAACTTACACAAATTATCGGTTCACATGTGAACTGGTGCCTAACCAAGTTGCCTTGACCTCTGACCTTTCCTCTCTGCCCAGCGTCCGTTTGTGCGTCTGTTTCCACACATAAACCCACATATCTCGGGAACCTTTGGACCGATCAGGAAAATTTTTTACACAAATGTAGCCCTTGGATAGCTTTATAACATACACAAAAAAGGTGGCGCCACCTGCAACCATGTTTGCACAGTGTCCATCTGTTCATCTGCTTTGGGTTAAAATCACTCATATCTCTGCAGTGGTTTGACTAATTCACCTAAAATTTGGCATGCGTATACATCCTAGATAGCTTTCTTGATTTTATGACAGGTGGCGCAACCTACATTCACATTTACGCTGCAGACATCCATGCTTATATCTCCCGACTGGTTCGACGTATCTTCCTGAAGTTTTGCATGTGTATGAATCTCACATAGTTCTCTATCATACCCAAAACTTGTGGCGCCACCTGCAACCATCTCTTTATTATTTTATTTATTTATTTATTTATTTTTTTTTTTGGTCTTTACATATGGCATGGTATGGCATCGTCCGAGGTCTGTACGGGTCCGAGGTCTGAACGTTAACCCGTAATATCTTAAAAACGACAAGAATTAGCATCACGAAATTTTATGCAAAAAATTAGTCATCTAAAAATCTCTATCGGATTTTGTTTATTTTTTTGGCAAACTGCATTTTCTTAGATTTTATAGGGAAAAAGCTAAAAAAAGCTTTAAAAATCTTCTCCTAAAATATTCAGCCAAATTGTATAATATTTCATAAGAATGATTCCTTTAACAATCTCTTATAAGTTTGTTCGAATGTTTTAAGTTCGGTGATTTTTGGCCGAGTTATAGGTGGTTGAATTTAATCATCTGTCCAAAAAAGCATACTAAATTTACAATCTCGGAAACGGCTGGAGCTATCATCACCAAATTTTATGCCAATGTTGGTCACAAAAGTCATATCTGAAATTGAGGTATTGGTGGTGCCACCTGCATCGGCCTTTTATGTACGGGGGTCATCAGTGCCGATATCATACTGAGGGCTACAAAGAACTTCTTCTCTGGAACCATATGGCCAAATAGTTTAATATGGCACAGAAATGATCCTAGGGTAGTGCTTTCTGAAGTTTTTTCAAATGGTCTCGGTTCGATGACTTATGGCTGAGTTATGGGAAGCTCATTTAGTCATATGCCATAACATCCCATTTTAGCTAAGTGGCTACAAAGATCTGAAAAACCACTGGGCCAAATTCTTAAATCTTACACATTAATTATCCTTAGATGTTGATAATTTCAAGTTTGTTCAAATGGTTTTGGTTTAGTGGTTTTTGGCTGAGTTATGGGAAGCTGAACATAGCCATTTTACTGTAGTTTCCTATATGAGATATAAACCTGCAAAACGTTTTTCGACTGACGCCACTGATGCCAATTTGTTTAATATTTTACAAGGATAATCCCCTGAATAATTCTTATAATAATTGTCTTTTATGGTTCCAAAGAGTGAATTTTGGCTGAATTATAAAGATTGAGTCATTTTACCATATATGTTTGCTGTGTGAAGCAGATACATCTAGCCTGGCACCAGTTTATCAGCATCCATTACATCATGCCTCTAGACATTTAGATTTCAGTTTATCTGTGGTAAATATTGACAAGAATGTTTTTTAGCTCAGCTGACTTTCAGTCATGCTGGGCTATAGCGATGGGTCTTTGTCCGGCGTCCTTCCGTCTGTCCGTCCGGCCGGCCGGCCGTCCGTCCGTTAGCAGGGCACAAATCGTAACCATAGGGGCTAGGGCCATGAACCCTATGCAGTCTTAGGGGTTCTAAAAAGATCTCCTTGCAAACCTGAAATTAGGTCACTGCGACCTATATTCACGAAGTTATGGGGTGTGTTTGCACCCCCCAGAAATAATTCTTTTAGCCAAAATTTTCATCCCAAACTTTCCATCTTTTACATACAGCTCACCTACCAACAGGGGAAGAACCATAATTATTTTGAGGTCACAAGGTCAAGGTCACAGAACCAACTTCTTTGAAAAGCCTCAGGATGCATTTTAAGCCAAACCTTTCACCCAAATTCTTTGATCTTTCACATATAGCTCACCTACTAAGTGGGAGAAGATTCCTATAGATGTTGAGGTCACAAGGTCAAAGGTCAGGGTCACAGGATCCACTTCTTTGAAAAGGTTGTGGACACATTTCAAGCTAGACCTTTCATTCCAAACCTTTCAGCACTGATATCGCTTCTCTGCTAACAGGGAAAAAGACCTGTTGATTTTGAGGTCAAAGGTCAAGTTCACAGCACCCTCTTCTTGCGTGGAGTCATTTTCAGCAAACTTTTCAATCTATACTTTCCATCTGTCATATATGGCTTACCTACCAATAGGAGAAGAAGCCTATTGATGTTGAGTTCAAAAGGTCAAAGGTCAAGGTCACAATATTGTTCTAAATGCTTGTGAACATATTTCAAGTGAAACTGTTCAACCCAAACCTTCAGTCTTTCACATATGCCACATCTATGCATCACTGAATTTGATTCAAACTTCATATTTATGGGTCTTTTTGCATGAAGAAATAACTAATTGATTTTGAGGTCAGCTGGTCAGGAGGTTAAAGGTTGCAGGTCTAAGTTATTCACTCATTGGTTGCTAAGTAATTACACCCGGCCAGATGTAAGTGGTTAGTAGTTACCCATCATTTAGAAAGAATCCAGTTGATATGTGGGCAAAAGGCCAAGGTCATAGGTCAGGGATGTTCACAATAACTTCACAATTTTGTAGACCATCTCTATTTTTCTTGTTTTCTTGTATATATAACCATATGGCACTCACAACTGGTACATCTCACTATGTGCCCATAATTGTAAGTGACACTTGTGATATATGACTCCCTTTTGTATCAGCTCGTGGAGTGATAAGGATATATCATTAGTGCATAACAAAAACACTGTTGCCTGGATTGCTTTAGCCAGGCATTAAGACTATGAGAGTTAAGTGTTAAGTTTAGCTACTGATTTATAAAATGATGGGAACATTTTGCAGTTTATATCATGGAATCATAGCAATAAACTTAGTTTTCTAGATATCTGAATATTATTATACAAATCATCAGATATACCAGCAAGTGTTTGTTCTGATAATATGTGGGTATGTACCTGGATTTAGGATGGCTTTATTTGATTACAAGACTCTTAGTGATGCTTTCTGCATTTCTTTTCTTTTAGGTTTTGCAGTTTACCTACCCTGCTGACCCCATTGAATAGCAAGCTGATAATTAAAACAAATTGGACTTGCACTTTTTACATTTGCATGTTCATAAATCTGATATGAGAGCTCTCCAACCTGATCATGCCTTTTGAATTGTTTTGGACATTCATAACTGTTACATTCTTTGAAGCAATTGCTACAAGTTTAGTGTCTTATTGGAGGATGTGTGACTTGTCAGAAAACCATTATGTCTGCCAGGTAGCCATTTTAGAAATCCTTTTGCCAGGACAGTTTCTGTGATTTTTTATGATGTTTGGTCCCTTTTAGAGGATGTTTGTTGTTCAATTTCCGACCTGTCAGAAATCCAATATGGCCACCAGGACGCCATCTTTAAATTCCTTTAGAACATATTATCTCAAGAACTATTAAAGTGAATGCAGTGGGATGTATATTAATGTAATCTTGCATTGGGTCAAAGATTTCTTAATAAATATGACCATCATTTATGAAAGCTCAGTACAGTTGGCTTGTATTGAATAAAAAATAATATGGAAGCAGCCGTTTCACAATAATTCTTGCATGGATTTCCTTGATCTTTTGCTATATTTTGATCTTATATGTGGCCTGTGTGGTATTCCTTTTGAGACTGACAGGTATCGAGCAAGCTGTGGGATTAGTTCCTGATAGCTCAACAACCATACATTTTGCCTCAGACCAGCATTCACTATGTTTTAACCAGACATATATGATAAGAATTTATGGCAATGTAGAAAGTTTAAACAAAATTGGCATATAGGTTCTGCAACAATTTTACTAGCAGTTGTGAATTGCAGCCCATGATGTCGCAGGTCATGCTTGGCAGCTGAGCGTCATGACCCATGGGTCACTTGTTACAAGTTTTTAAAAATGTAGATTTATGATTTAGATATCATCTGAACATTAACTCTTAATTTCTCGGTAACAGCAGGAGCTTCCATCCCCAGATTTTATGCAATTATCTGTCACGTTACAAATGTTATGGGATTCAGCTAAGCTATAGGGATCACTCGAATTAGGGCGATTTCTGCCGCCGTCGATATCGGCCGCATGCCTCATATCGGCCGCCAGCGCCCAGCGGGCAACCATTTCGACCGCAACCCCGACGGAGCCACTGCTGGGCCCTGACTCTGGCCAGTCAACCATATCGGCCGCGGCTTTGGCGGCGGGGCACTAATTCGGGCGCCAGCCTACCTCATTCCTACCGAAAGTTCTTCTTGGCTACCTAATTACAACATACACGGCTACATATTAAGTCCTAGGTTATTAAACCTTAAATGTGAATTTAATCATTGGAAGAGCTCAAGTGCACACATACCATTACACTCATATACACAAACACCTTCAAACTAAAATGTCTACACAAGCAACCTCAAACAGAAATGAATAAACAAATAACACTATAAACATTTTTTATACACATTTAATTACATATATGATAATTAAAGAAATAACATATGTTATGTTTTCATTTAATTCAAACGAAAACTAAATATACTGCAAGAAATCTAACTATAAATCGTAATAATATATACAGAGTTATTATTATCTGTATTATATATACAGAGACATATTATAAAAAAAATATAAAATCTATAAACATCTTGCTAACAAATAAAAAAAACTCTAAAAAAAAACAGGGCCACTCCTTGAAAATCCAAAACGTATCTACAGAAAAATATTGATAAAAAAATTATTGTAAAACATTTATTATTAAAGAAAGAGTATATACATAAAAACTAATAATAAAAAAGGAAGCCCCTAAGGAAAAATCACAGAAAAACGATTTATATATATAGAGAGAGAAAGAGAGATAATTTTTTGTCGTGTCTGTTAATAAATCTAAAGACTATTTCCTTAAAATACATCACAACAATTGAGGCCTGGTTTTTCATCCTTTCATGTACCTTTGTTAACGAAGCCGCGGCCGATATGGTTGACTGGACAGAGTCGGGGCCCAGCAGTGGCTCCGTCGGGGTTGCGGCCGAAATGGTTGCCCACTGGGCGCTGGCGGCCGATATTGACGGGGGCCGAAATCGCCCTATACTCTTTGTCCGGCGTCCGTCCGTCTGTCTGGCTGTTCGTTAACCAGGCACAAATCGTAACCGATGGTTCTGGGATCTTCTTACTTCGTAATTAGGGAGGTCCCTGAAAAATCTCCATGGGAACCTGATATTAGGTCTCTGTTACCCATAACCTCTTAGCTATAGGGCTCCAAAGTATCCCCCCCCCCCCAAAAAAAAAAATATTGGTAAATTTGATACAAAAGCTCAAGTATCTGAGCAACTTTTGCATTGATCAACATAATTTTTTGCATGGATATTGATCATGGAATGTTTCATCAGTTTCTGCAGACTGGTGGCGCCACCTGTATATTTAGGTTTTTACGAATTTTTTCCCCTCTGTTTTTGAGACCGCTTAAGATGCAGTCATCTGTTAACAGGGCACAAATCGTAACAGCTGGACCTAGAATCTTGTCTCTTGACATGCAGGGAGGCCCATGAAAATCCTCTTGAAAATTTGAAAATAGGTCTCTGTTACCCATAACCTCTGAGCTTTGGGGCTCTGAAATAGCCCCCGGAATAATGGAAAATTTGATACAAAAGTATCTGAACAACTTTTGCATTGATCACCATGATTCATCAGTTTCTGCAGCTTGGTGGCGCCACCTTTTTATCGGTTTTTACAATTTTTTCTCTATATTTTTTAGACCTCTTAAAATGGAGTCATCTGTTAACAGGGCACAAATCGTAATTACTGGACCTTGAATCTTCTCCCTTGACATGCAAGGAGGCCCATGAAAAGTCTTCTTAAAACTTAAAATTAGGTCTCTATTACCCAAATCCTTGATTCTATGGGGCTCGGAAGTATGCCCCAGATTAATGGAAAATTTGGTATAAAAGTATCTGAACAACTTTTGCATTGATCACCATGATTCATTGCATTGATATTGATCTTTGAATGTTTCCTTAGTTTCTGCAGTCTGGTGGGGCCACCCGTATTTTTTTCAAATATTACAAATATTTTCCCTATTTTTGAGACCTCTTAAGATGCCGTCATCTGTTAACAAGGCACAAATCGTAACAGCTGGGCCTAGAATCTTGTCTCTTGACATGCAGGGAGGCCCATGAAAAGTCTTCTTGAAAATTTGAAAATAGGTCTCTGTTACCCATAACCTCTGAGCTTTGGGGCTCTTAAATAGCCCCCGGAATAATGGAAAATTTGATACAAAAGCTCAAGTATCTGAACATCTATTGCATTGATCACCATAATTTTTTGCATGGATATGGATCATGGAATATTTCATCAGTTTCTGCAGCTTGTTGGCGCCACCTTTTTCCGGTTTTTACCATTTTTTTTCTATATTTTTAGACCCCTTAAAATGGAGCCATCTGTTAACAGGGCACAAATCATAATTACTGGACCTTGAATCTTCTCTCTTGACATGCAGGGCGGCCCATGAAAAGTCTTCTTAAAACTTAAAATTAGGTCTCTGTTACCCATATCCTTGATTCTATGGGGCTCGGAAGTATGCCCCAGATTAATGAAAAATTTAGTATAAAAGTATCTGAACAACTTTTGCATTAATCACCATGATTCATTGCATTGATATTGATCTTTGAATGCTTCATCAGTTTCTGGAGTCTGGTGGGGCCACCTGTATTTTTTCAAATATTTCAAATATTTTTCTCTATTTTTGAGACCTCTTAAGATGCAGTCATATGTTAACAGGGCACAAATCGTATCTACGGGGCCTAGAATCTTGTCTCTTGACATCCAGGGAGATCTATGAAAAGTCTCTTCGGCAACTTGCAATTAGGTCTCTGTTAACCATATCCTTCAAGCTATGGGGCTCCGAAGTACCCCTCAGAATAATGGAAAATTTGATACAAAAGCTCAATTATTTGAACAACTATTGCATTGAGCACAATGATTCTTCGCATTGGTATTGATCATGGAATGTTTCATCAGTTTCTACAGCCTGGTGGTGCCACCTGTATTTTTTCTATTATTACGAAGTTTTTTCTTTTTTTGAGACGTCTTAAGATGTGGTTACAGGGCAGAAATCGTAAATACTTGACCTAGAATCTTGTCTCTGGATATGCAGAGAGGCCCATGAAAAGTCTCCTTGAAAACATGTCTCCGTTACCAATATCCTTGAAGTAATGGCTCAGAAGTATGCTCCAGATTAATGGAAAATTTGGTATAAAAGCTCAAGTATCTGAACGACTTTTGCACTGATCACCATGCATGATTCTTTGCATGGATATTGATCATGGAATGATTCATCAGTTTCTGCAGCCTGGTGGCTCTACCTGTATTTTTTTCGGTTTTTACGAATTTTTTCTCTATTCTTGAGACCCTTAAAGATGCGATTGTCTGTTAACAGGACAATAATTGTAACCTTTGGTCCAAGAATCTCCTTACTAGACATCCAGAGAGGTCCATGAAAAATTAGGTCTTTGTTACCCAAGTTCTCTGAGCTATTGGGCTTATTTATAAGCACCCTTCAGCATAATTGAAAAATTGATACCAAAGCAGGCCAAAAATCATAACCATTGGACCTAGATTCTTCTAACTTGAATCCAGGGAGGTCCATGAAAAGTCTCCTTGTAAACTTGAAATAAGAACTCTGTACCCATATTTTCTGAGCTATGGGGCTTACAAGCACCCTTGGGAATAACTGAAAATTTTATACAAAAGTAGAGCACAAATCATAACCATTGGACCCAGAATCTTCTGACATCCTGGGAGTTTCTTAAAAGTTCTCCCCAGAAACCTGAAATTAGGTCACTGTGACCTATATTCTTAGAGTTTTGGGGTATGTTTGAGCACCCGAGAAATAGTGCAAAGTATTCACAAATTGCCATATTTCTCAGGAAAGGCTGGTTGGATTGTCATCAGATTTGTGGTGCTCATGGATCTTGATGGACTTTAGCTAATATGCATGAATGATGATTCCACTAGACTGGCCCAGTCAATGAAATGCCTCTGACAGAGATATCAAACGGCTCTCACTGTGTCGCACTAAGTGTCGGTACTGCTACCAAGCGGCAACTTACATAACTACTTACCATTCTCTGGTCCTCTTATTTCATCGATTGGTAAACTTGGGCCGTACCGGACAGTCAGCGCCACACAGCACCGCCTCGCTGAACTAAGGTCTTTCCCAGGGACGTAAGGAGTAATTATAGTGGTCTTTCCCAGAATCTTTTTTTTTCAAAACCAACATGGTAACTTCAGTAACAGTGGGCTTCCAGCTTGCTATATATTTATTCCCATTTTATCAGTCTTAATATGTTTAGGTCCTCGGCTATTTGAGTAAGGCAAGATTTTTAACACTATATAAAACCCTCAGCCTCAGTGAGTCAGTGTGTCACCGTTTATCAGACCATTGCTTAACGCAGCAGGCCGATTCAAAATGTGTCTCCAGCTCAGCCAATCAGCGTGAGATATTCAGGTCCAACTGCAGTCAAACTGTTGTTCATGTACCGGCTGACTGAAACGATCACGACGTACAGCGTGTTGGCATCAGTGGCAAAACTTTCATGTGTAACTTGAACACTAACAAATACACAGTACAAAATCGATGCGACATTGTCTACAGTACACTTAAATTTGCCCATGGACCGTATGTTCGAACAGCAGAGATAGATCATAGGACACGAAGGTCCATGTATGGACTTTCTAAAAACATGCATGATTTCAGTGCGAATGTTACCGAGCGGGTTGAGCTGTCTATGCCTATGGGATGCTGTTAGCCTCCTCATAGCAACGATGCCATTCACAGGAGGCCAAGCGGCCTGATATGCAAATGCGAGGGAATCGTCAGGAGCCTTGTGACGCCCTAATTTGAAAATTTCAGGGATTCGCCATACGGACTTTACAGGGCTTTTGTGATAAGAGCTAGAACTGGGTTACGTCGCGTCTATCGGTACATGGAATCACGTTTCATTTGAAGCATTTAAGCAGTTAACATCAATACACTAAAGCTCAGGCAGGGCTATGATTCCACCTGCATTATCTTAATTAGTTGCCTGTGCAAGGACATATTATCAACATGCCAGTCGGCTGAGCGTCATGGCCCATGGGTCACTTGTTGCTATCTGCATTTACTTAGATTTTATCGAGAAAAAGCTGAAAACCTTTGAAAATCTTCTCCTTGTAAACGGTCCCGCTAAATTGTTCAATATTTTACAGAAATGATCCCAGAGGCGGGTCCTCTAGTTTGTTCCAATGTTTTGTGTTTGATAAATTTTAGCAGAGTTACACAAATTTGAACTTAGTCATTTGGCCAAGTAAGCATACTAGTTGACATAGTAATCTCAGAAATGAAAGAAGCTAGCATTACCAAGTATTGTGCAAATGTTGGTCACATGACTCATATTTGAAATTGTAGATTTCGTGGTGCCAACTACATTGACCTGTTTTTTTTATGGGCAAAAACCTTATAATTTTAGCATTTTTCAGCTTAAAAATGTTTATGATGAAACTGTCAAGTTGAATGGTCAATTTTTCAAAAGAATTATCCTAGGACATGGTTTTTTCAATCATATAAGAATAGACTGAGTTTGATGATTTTTGGTTGAGTCGTGAAAAGCTTAAGTTGGTCTTATGGCCAATATTATGTCTATTTCAAACTGAGGACTGCAATAGTGTTCTTCTACAAAATTGTTGTTTCAATTATAACTTCTGTAACATTGCACAAAAATTATTCTTTGGTGGCCTTTGTTCAAATTTACTTGAATGATTTTTGGCAGAATTATTGGACCTTTAACAATGAAAGGACTGCATCTCTTATTATTCTGGATATTTTGATAAAATGTTTATGAATATGTCAGCATGAAAAAAAAGCAACGACTTTTGCACAGTGTATGTGCCTGCTTATTTCTCCAGAGGAATTTGATACATCAGCCTGAAATTGGGCTAATTAATACGTATTGTAAAGCTTTGTCGTAAACAAGACTGGTGGCACCATCTACATTAATTTTTGCACAGTGCATGTCCCTGCTCATTTCTCAGGAGGGGATATCAGCCTGAAATTGGGCATTTGTATACATCTCTGATACATTCGTCGTATACAAGACATGTAGGCCTACTTGAAAAGTATTGGCCCAGCATTGAAGCAGTATACCTGGTATATAAACCATTGCACAGGTTCGCATTAGGCCTGTAGGCCTTGTTGTGAAAATCCAAACGTATTAATTTTCATGTATCTGGTGTCCCTGTATACCTTAAAATCATCTATAGAATAAACATCATTTATAATATGATCAACTTTATAATTTTCAACAAAATCTTGCATATTACCAAATATATTATCCTGGTGTAAAGGGGGGGGGGGGGCTGGGGAGTCACAACACAACCTCCATACTGCATGATGACTGTTTTATTAAAACGCATCTTAGTTAAGGCGGACGAACCCAGGTGCAACACCATAAATACAGTTGAAACAAAAAGGTGGTTGGCACCTGTATAAGACAAAATACAATGAACAGTATTAGTCAAAGATTCAGCTCCATGAAATTAAGTACATAACATGAACTGTTAATTAAACTGGTAGATATGACACAATAAAGACAATGGTTACAATTAGTTACAGATAAAGCTCTATAGGTAAACACCATACAATGTTGATTAAGCCATCCTGTATTTCCTGAAGTGATAATAACCATACAACCTTACACAGCTACTAAATTAAATGTATATACTCATATGAAAATTATAAAGGGTAAACATACATCAAAACACAGTTCAGTTCTTAATATTATGTTAAGTGCAATGTTCAGTTCAAATACACATAGGTTCATTACAACAAGTATGTCAGCAACACCATTAACACACCATGTCTACAATAATCATGGTTTATTAAATATGAGCGTAATGCATACCATCCCTCCATGGGAACCTCATAGGACATAACTGCCTGGCAACTGTATGCTGCAGACTGACCAGACACCTTCAACCGTAACCCCATATACATGTGTGAATGTTAGTGAAACATGTAGCTATTATATCAGAGACATATTAAAATAAAGTGGGATCAGCACTTCTGTCTCCTGATAACAACATCATATAACATGTACATACATCAGTTGTAGTTAACACACTAGAATATTCCTATATGTCCATACAATCAATAGAAAGTTTCAACTGGTGTTTATGCCTCCAAACTATTATTTATTAATAAAGGATATGAAATGTCACCAAAGACTCTTACTATTTAAATACAGATATCCACAAAACTAGCTGGCAAAACAAGCATTTACATGTATATGACATAACTGCTCTCCACGTCATAGACTAAGGTGTATCATTCAAAACTCACACTAGTGTCGGCCTACTGGATCTGTAGGCCAACCTCAGATCAGTCAAGGTAACGGCCGTACTCTACAACTTGATACACTACAAACCAACAGAGTCGCAAAATCCTAATAAACTGACAAATTTACATCGACAAATAAAAGCAGCATGAAATAACCTTTGCAGAACTCTTTAACTGCGTTCATGAGTACTTTCGCGAGCAGTTTACGTATAACAGACAAAGAGTACTGTATAATTAAAAGTCTGAGATGAAATTACTCTTATTTACTCTCATCTGCCCTCAACAACTTAAATAATGTCATGAAAACCGCCATTAACAGGTTAAATATGGGCCTATCTTTGTGAGATTTAGCGACGCTAGCTTTACCTTCAAAATACGGACAAAACATTACATGACAACAAACTAGACCCTTATCAAACGTTTACGACACAAGTCGGTCTTCGTTTAGCATAGTTGACATGCAGTTACAATTCTTAGTAACTCACCAATTTCAGAAATAATCACTCGGGCAAAGAAACTGCGCACCAAAATCATGGAGAAACGTTTCCGGAAAAGCACCAAATGCGCATGCGCAAACTCTAAAGTTTAACTTCAGCTGGCTGCGGCTCTCGGCAAACCCCGCCCGAAGGCGACATCTGCTGACAAGACTATTAACTATACTGACTATATAAGAAAGTTAATATCTTGGTCACATTCACCCCTCCTTTTTTGAACATAACACTTTCACCTCTATAAACAAGAAAACTAAATTCTAGATCCTAGCTAGCTAGACCAACATCAGATGTGACATGTGAAATATGCAACCAGGTGTATGTGATACAACGAACAAAAGTGTTGAGGTACTGAAAATTCGGTAGGTTCAATCGACCCTGGTAATCTAACATAAATAACAGAGCTTAATAACCCTATGCTACTTCCACCACTAACATAGTAACAACTGTCACGGATTCTTAAAAACTATCAAAAGTTAAACGTAGTAGCATCTACCAGGCAAGAAAGATTATTCTCGCTACAAAACATCATTTGATCCTGGTCTCGAACAGCCGATCTTGGCAGGTGATAGCTGTTACGATGCTTCCCTGTCGTACATCTATCTGTCCTCCGTATAGGTTGTTCTTGAACTTCTAGCCCATCAGGAAGTTCATCTACTTGCCGCTCTGGTTGCATGTCTTGCTGAGGAGGGACCTGGACCCAGTGACGTGGTTCCTCGGCAACCAAAAATTCTGGGAACTCATCTCCGGATCCAGCCGTTTCATCGCCGTGTACCTCTGCTGGTTTCTCTTGCCAGTCAGGTAGTTGGGCAGGTTCAGCCTCCCTGGGCACTGGACAGTTTGTCAGTTGTCGGCGATTCACCCACTTCTGAGCGCCAAATCCATGGCTCAATCAAATATATATCATCCCTTCTTTGGATTATCTTGTAGACTTTGGGTCCAAACGCGTCCTGTATTTTGGAACGCCCTTCGTGATACTGTCTCAAGTACACTCTTGATCCTACTATCAGAGGAGCTTCAGCAGCTTTCTTATCATATACCCGCTTCCTCTGAGTAGCTGCATGTTTGAGTCTTTCTTGTACCAGGTCGTATGCCTTTTGCAATCTTTGTTGGTGAAGTTCCACCCAATTGGCAGGCCTCATCTCTTTGTCTTCATCCTCCTGATGCAACGTGATTCCAAGGCACAGGTCGGTCGGAAGTCTGGGGTCACGACCATATAATATGTAAAAAGGTGAGTATCCGGTTGAACTGTGGGGTGTCACATTATATGTGAAAACGAGTTCTCCAAGGTACATTGGCCACTTGGTCTTTTGCTCGGGTGGCAATGACCTCAACAAATCATGCATTGTCCTATTGAATCTCTCCGTCTGACCGTTGCCCATCAGGTGATATCGTGTGGTGTGTGATCTATGGACTCTGTACCATTAGCACAACTCTTGAACTATCTGAGCTTCAAATGAGCGTCCTTGGTCAGCATGTATACGACAAGGAGGTCCAAAACGATGAAACCACTCCCTGACCAACACTTTTACGACAGTAGCTGCCTTTTGGTCTTTTGTTGGCACCGCTATCACCCACTTGGTGAACACATCTGTTAGCACCAATACATTTTCATGTCCGTCTTTTGCCTTCTCGAGAACAGTAAAATCTATGCAGACAACTTCAAGCGGTCTATTGGCAAGGATGGACCCAAGAGGTGGTCTGACCTTCTGCAACCTGGCCAATTTACATCGCTCACATTCGTCGATCCATTTTCGTACTTCTGAAGACATCTTTGGCCAGTAATATTTTGACCTCAGCATCAGCTCTGTACGTTCGGCCTCTTGATGGCCCTGGCGATCATGTAAACTCCTCAAAGCTTCTGAACGAAGTGACTTGGGTAAAACAATCTGCTTTAGCTCTCCAAGTAATGGATCACGAACTCGTTTGTAGAGCACTCCTTCTTTGATACCCATGCGGTTCCACTGACGAAACATAAGCTGTAGTGGTACAGACTGGTCTCTTCTCACTCTTAAAGTAGGCTTTTCTTTCTTTGTCCAGTAGCGTATAAACTCACTTATTTAAGGGTCTTCTACCTGTAACTTTGCTACCGCATCTAAAGCTAAAGTTGAAAGTTTGGTTGCCCCTTCCCCACTGCACACTTGCTCATTGCATTCTGGGATATATCCTTGTTCCTTCTGCGCTGCATGTACCTCAAGCGGTATCTCAGTAGAGTCTGATGCTTGACAAAGTGCCTTGTGGACTTCCTCAGAGTTCATCGGTCTACATTCCTGTCTAGAAAGCGCGTCTGCATTAGAATTAGCTCTACCAGACCGGTACTAAATCTCAAAATTGAAGCTTGCAAGTGCGGATGCCTACCGTTGTTCCGCAGCTGTCAACTTTGCTTGACTCATTACGTACGTCAGGGGATTGTTGTCTGTCAACACGATAAAGTTCCCATACATGAGATAATCCCTGAACTGGTCACAAATCGCCCACTTAAGCGCAATGAATTCTAAGCGCTCCGAACTGTATTGGTCTGGGTTTTTCTCTGTGCCTCGCAGACTTCTGCTCGCATAAGCAATGACTTTCTGGATCCGTCTTGGTCCTGGCTCAGGACTGCACCAAGTCCTTCCATTGACGCGTCGGTCTCCAAAATGAAAGGTAACTGGAAATCAGGATAACCTAACACGCTAGAACTGGTTAAAGCCTGTTTGAGCTGGTTAAACGCCTGTTGGTGGACTGGCCCCCACAATCCAGTGAGACTGATCTTCTTAGACCTTCGGGACTTACCTGTCTGCACTGCAACACTGGTGAGTTTGTGCAAAGGGGCAGTGATTCTCGCAAAATGCGGTACATGCCGTCTGTAGTACGATGCAAATCCGAGGAATTGCCTTAGTTCTCTCAAATTTCTTGGTTCAGGCCACTCTGCCACAGCACAAATTTTATCAGGGTCGGTAGAGATTCCTGCTTCTGAAATTTCATGTCCAAGAAATTTTACGTTTGAGACCATGTGTCCTCAACCTTTGTAGCACAATCTTGAGGCGACAGTCTTTGAATAGATGATAACATCATCTAGATAAACCAACAATATGACAAAAATGTAATCCCTGAATACACGAGACATCAATCTCTGCCATGTGGCAGGACTGTTGGCCAACCCAAACGGCATGCGACAGTATTCGTCAAGCCCAAATGGCGTTGTAAAAGCTGTCTTCTGGCGATCGGCAGGCTCAACCTCCACCTGATGGTATGCCGATGCCAAGTCGAGGGTCGAAAAGTATTTGGAACCTTGGAGAACCTCTAACGATTCCTGTATTCGGGGCAGGGGAAAAAATCTCTCCGTACCTTCTTATTGAGTTTCCGGAAGTCCACGCAAAGCCCAATCTCTCCAGACTTCTTTTCCACTATGACCACTGGCAATGCGTAATCTGAAGAACTCTCCCTTATCACACCCTTCCTCAATAAATCTTTCAAATGTTCCCTAACCCTGTCAACTAGTTTAGGGTGGATACGCCGGTTAGGCTGTTGAACTAGCACAGAATCATCTGTCCTTATGGGATGCTGTATACTAGTGGTTACTGGTATCGGCCCATCCTTGTCCAGGAAAACATCATTGTATGTCCGCAGGAGCTCTACCAGCTGTTGTCTCTCCTCTGCCGTCCCCTCGAAACTGGACAGATTGACAGGAGGCAAGTCTGCCATGTCATTACTAGCATTACTGTGACGCACAAGCAAACCGCTTTCATCCTATTTAACAGTAAGGATCTCTGGTTCTCTCTCGACAGGCCTGACTGCTGAAACGACTCCAACCCTAGTGTTGGGCCCCAAAAACATATCAACGTCACTGGAGTTGATCACTGGAACAAGCACTGGACTAGACGAGGGATCCACAAAGATGGGAGTAAGTGTTACACGTCCCTTCACTGGCCTAGTGAATGGCTCCACTAACAAAGGTGTTTTACTCCTAGGCACATTCACTCTGATAGAACAGACACTATTCGCGGGTACCCAGACCTCCCTAGCTTCAGCTACTCTCGCAAAACGTCCTGACAGGTAGCTCGTCTGCTCTGATTGATTGGGTGCCTGTCCCTGTAGAACAATATTCTTGTATCTCGGTATATAGGCCAAAACATTAGTCCCTAACAAACCTGGCACGATTATCTTTTCATCCTGTACCTCCGGTGTATCTTTGGCCACAAGTACTCCAACATCCTCAACTGTGGTACCATCAACCTGTACATTCATAATTAAAACGCCTAAATAAGGAATGTCCAAACCATTTGCTGCACGAAGTGTCAGCCATTCATGCGTTTCATGTAATTCTTCCTCACTAAAGTTCTCTCTAAAAAATGCTTCGGAGACAGTTGAGACCTGTGAACCGGTGTCCACCAAACACTTGGCAGTATGGCCTCCAAACACAGCTGAAACAACGGGTCTCCCTCCAACAGTCTTGGAAAGAAGCTTTTCCTCTGACTGACCTGTCATCATGGTGTCAGTCTCCTCTGTACTGGCCCCAGTATTTGCGGTACCTTGGTATCAGATCTGCTTTACGTTTGTAGCAGTATCTCCGAATATGGCCCAGTTCATTGCAGTAATAACAAATCACCCGTTTCTGTCTCTGTATCCGGGGTACTTCCTATGCGCTTTATTAACTCTTTATTCTCCCGAACTAGGTCAGCTTGACACCGTCGGCTCTCTGCCAGCTCTACCTTGAGCCTTGCAAGGTCCTTTCTCAGTTCCTGTACTTCCTGTACAAGTGATCGCTCAGCGCTACTTTCCTCAGTCTTAACCATTGTTTGATGGGAGGTTAACTTCCCCTCTGGACGAGCATCGTCTTCTTCAGCTATCTCAAAGGCTTCTGTCCTTAGCTCCTTGAAGGTCATTTCTTTATTAAGACGAACCAATTTCTCGAGCTCACGCCGCAGTTGTGCATCACGAACATTTTCAGCAAAGCGCGTTTTCAATATTTCGTCTTTGTTGGGTATACGGTCACCATCTTTGCTAATCACACGCTCTATAAGCGTCATCAAGGCTAGCGAGAACTCGCGCAAGGTCTCCTTGCTGTCTTGCTTTCGGTGGTAAAAAATGTTAAGGAGTTGCTCTGCAGTACGTTTTTCGCCAAATATAGACTCTAGCAGCACGAAAAGCTGTTCTGGTTCCGTAACAGCCTCACAACGAACTTCAGCCTTTGCTGGGCCCTCTAGATGGGAGATAAGAAGATCCACAGCTTCCTGGCCTTCTAATCCCTGGCTACGAACGGCTCCTTTCGCCTCCAGTACCCATTCCGCCAACTTGAGTGGATCACCTCCATAACAGGACAGTTTCCTCTGCGTGTATATCACTCTAACAGGTGCCTGCGGCTGAGGTGGTGGCACTACTGGCTCTGCTGCCGCCCCCTCAACTGCATCTAGTCTCATTTGTAATCGACTAACTAGGTTACGAAGCTGAGTAATTTCCTCTGACATCTTGTTTTAGTTACCGCAGGATCAACACAAGGGAACTTGAACAAACAGCAAAACTCGTTCACTGTATGGATCCAGGAAAAGACAGGAGCTATCAACGATAGACTGCGATACTACAATACACATAAACTGTGTACCAGCCTAACACCTTTATACCAGCTCACCTGCCTACATGAACCACATAAACCTTGAGCAGTCAACCAAAGCACTGTAAATGATAAACAACGAAATGCAAAACAACTATATCACATAGTAGAAAAGCAGTTGCTGCTCAAAATCCTCTGTCAGACACTTGAAAGTGTAACTTTACATGCAAAACTTTTAAAACAAACAATGATAAATAGTCTGGCTAAACAATATACATCAGCTGCTTCTTTACACTCAGGTTATGTGCCAACATGATATGCCATATCATTACTACCTGCCCAGCAACAACACCTTGGCCTTGCACAATATTCAGTTACACAAAATTCTGACCCTTATAGCCTATATATTGCATAATCAATAAATGCTTCTACCACTCTTGGTATACAACACATAATGTAGCACATAAGACCTTTCACCATCCAAGTAATGTGATTTAGCTTTTAAGAATGTTTTCACTGGTACTCAAACCATACAATATATCATAATAATGTATAAATCCAATGATTACCTCAATCACGAACACTTACTAATGTCATCAGGTCATCATATATATTAAAGCACCCTTATGTGGTAACAAACAGCATATACATAATGATCATCACTGAGAACCGCGGGCTCAGTCCAACAGGAAAACAAACAGTATATGCATAATGATAATCACTGTGGGCCATGGGCCTCGGTCCAACAGGAAGCAAACAGTTTATACATCATGATAGTTACTGAGAGCCATAGGCTCATTCAAACAGGAAGCAAACAGTTTATGCATCATAATCACTGAGGGCAATGGGCTCAGTCCAAAAGTAAGCAAACAGTGACATCACTCCATATGGTAGCATGACGAAGATCCATCCACAACATCTGTCCACTCCGTCTGCCAACCACCTTCGTTGCTGCCGCTGCAGTATCCCACCGCTGCCACCATTGATTTAAGGTGGGGGGGGGGGGCGCTGGGGAGTCACAACACAACCTCCATACTGCATGATGACTGTTTTATTAAAACGCATCTTAGTTAGGGCGGACGAACCCAGGTGCAACACCATAAATACAGGTGAAACAAAAAGGTGGTTGGCACCTGTATAAGACAAAATACAATGAACAGTATTAGTCACAGATTCAGCTCCATGAAATTAAGTACATAACATGAACTGTTAATTAAACTGGTAGATATGACACAATAAAGACAATGGTTACAATTAGTTACAGATAAAGCTCTATAGGTAAATACCATACAATGTTGATTAAGCCATCCTGTATTTGCTTAAGTGAAGTGATAATAACCATACAACCTTATACAGCTACTAAATTAAATGTATATACTCATATGAAAATTATAAAGGATAAACATATGTCAAAACACAGTTCAGTTCTCAATATTATGTTAAGTGCAATGTTCAGTTCAAATACACATAGGTTCATTACACCTAGTATGTCAGCAACACCATTAACACACCATGTCTACAATAATCACGGTTTAATAAATAGGAGCGTAATGCATACCATCCCTCCATTGGAACATCATAGGACATAACTGCCTGGCAACTGTATGCTGCAGACTGACCAGATACCTACAACCGTAACCCCATATACATGTGTGAATGTTAGTGAAACATGTAGCTATTATATCAGAGACATATTAAAATAAAGTGGGATCAGCACGTCTGTCTCCTGATAACAACATCATATAACATGTACATACATCAGTTGTAGTTAACACACTAGAATATTCCTATATGTCCATACAATCAATAGAAAGTTTCAACTGGTGTTTATGCCTCCAAACTATTATTTATTAATAAAGGATATGAAATGTCACCAAAGACTCTTACTATTTAAATACATATATCCACAAAACTAACTGGTAAAACATGGATTTACATATATATAACATAACTGCTCTCCACGTCATAGACTAAGGTGTATCATTCAAAACTCACACTAGTGTCGGCCTACTGGATCTGTAGGCCAACCTCAGATCAGTCAAGGTAACGGCCGTACTCTACAGCGTGATACATTACAAACCAACAGAGTCGCAAAATCCTGATAAACTGACAAATTTACATCAACAAATAAAAGCAGCATGAAATAACCTTTGCAGAACTATTTAACTACGTTCATGAGTACTTTCACGAGCAGTTTACGTATAACAGACATAAAGAGTACTGTATAATAAAAGTCTGAGATAAAATTACTCTTATTTACTCTCATCTGCCCTAACAACTGAAATAATGTCATGAAAACCGCCATTAACAGGTTAAATATGGGCCTTTCTTTGTGAGATTGGGCGACGCTAGCTTTACCTTCAAAATACGGACTAAACATTACATGACAACAAACTAGACCCTTATCAAACGTTTACGACACAAGTCGGTCTTCGTTTAGCATAGTTGACATGCAGTTACAAATCTTAGTAACTCACCAATTTCAGAAATAATCACTCGGGCAAAAACTGCGCACCAAAATCATGGAGAAACGTTTCCGGAAAAGCACCAAATGCGCATGCGCAAACTCTTAAGTTTAACTTCAGTTGGCTGAGGCTCTCGGCAAACCCCGGCGAAGGCGAAACCTGCTGACAAGACTATTAACTATACTGACTATATAAGAAAGTTAATATCTTGGTCACACTGGCACTAAGGTAAGTCATTATAACAATGTGCAAGTCTCCATGCTCCGATAGGATGCAAACCAATATGTGTAATATTCTTATTATACCACCAAACTCGAGAACATACACATAAGCTGGTGACCCTTCTTGAGCAATGTTTTCACACAAAAGTAAAACATCTCTTGAATTAACAGCAGTACCATCAGAAATGAATGCAGTGATATCAATACAGAAATGTAAGATTATGAAATAACCTACTTTTCTAAAACAAACTTGTACCCCACCCATGGATAATCGAGTTCTAATATACCCAAAACAAATAAAATCCGCAAAGTATTCATCAAATTCCACTGAGGTGGTACTCCAAGTTTCTACAATACAAAGAATACCTGCTGTTTCCACCAACTTGACCGAATCTGATTAACATAACTTTGACTTTATCGCCCCGTATTCATGATACTGATTAATTCCAGTGCATGTGTTATTTGATAGTAAATCTGTGTCTGGATCATCATCATCATCATCATCATCTTCCTGGTTAGTGGGGTACGGGCGGGTTCGGGTGCTGCGCTGCTGTGTACCTAAGTCGTCAAGTTTAGGACCTGTATGAAAAAGAAATATTAAGGAACCTATTAGTTTAATTTTGAAACATTATAAACACAAATGTTAATTACTAAGACATCAAATCATTGCTTGGAATGACATATATTAATACCTGAAATATAAAAAAAACTGCTCGGCATGATCATTTCGTGTCTAAAAATTCTCGGCAATAGAGAAACACTTGGATAAATGAATAATACATATTGTGTTCACATCCCCCGGCCTAATCCTTATTCAGGTTCGGTATTTTAGTATTGTTTCTTCTTCAACTGCCTGCGAGCCTGGTTGGATTTTCCAAACTTGACAATCACTGGTCTTTGTTTGTCTAGAATCATCCAGGGTGATCTGTGTGCCTTCTCATTCTAAATTTCTTTTTCTCCAAGTTTCATTTCCTGCTTTACAAGTGTTTAATCTTTTTTTTCGCAATCAGTCCAATACTCAGTGCCACGGTTTCCCTCTATACCTATTCCCTCTACTCTATGTAGTAATTTACTGCTTTCTGACTGCTCTTCCATTTTTTTCCACCTTAGCCCTTAATCTATCATTTTCCTGTTTCACTTGCTTCATTTTGTCCTTTAATCCATTAAACTGTACTTTCTTTCAGGTCCATGACCATATGCGCAAGTCAGGTTTTATAAGAGGGAATTTTTACCGGTCGTCTACTATCTTTAGCCTCATGTTGCTTAGCGCTGGGGGATTAGCTTCGACGCCATTCCTCTGTTATCGCTCACCTTGATACAATCCTGTCCGGTGACCTTTACTGTGTTGTCACCTTTGTCCTCCCGGTCCTGACTGTGGCTCCTGAGAATCTTGTATCGTCCCAAGACGCTTTATTCTGATTCGCTTTGTTGCTCTGCATCAGAGCTGTGGTTACCTCAACAAGCTTTACCAATCTCCACCCCTCACGTGATCCACCTATGATATATGATATATAATGTACTTCCTCTCCCACAGGGACAGTCGTCTCCACCCTAACAATCAAGGGACCGTGTCCTCTTCACTCTTACAAACAGCGTTCATGTCTACCTGAACCTTCACAATTAGCTGTCATGTCCACCTCCTTCCTCATAAACATATGCCAGATCCACTTCCACCCTCACAAACAGATGCCAGGTCCACTTCCACTCTCACAAACAGATGCCAGGTCCACTTCCACCCTCAGTAACAGCGGTCATATCCACCACCACCCTCAGAAACTGGCGGTTATATCCACTACCACCCTCACAAACAATTGGAACATGTCCTTCCAACCCTCACGAACAATTATCGGTCATGTCTACCGCCACCCTCACAATCGGAGGTCATGTCCACCTCCATCCACAAAAACAGCTGTTATGTCTGCCTCCACCCTCACAAATAACTGTCATGTCCACCTCACGCAAACAAGGGGTCATATCAACTTCCAGCCTCACAAGTAGATCTCATGTCTATCTCCAACCTCACGCTGTCAGGTCCTCTTCCGCACTCGCACACAGTGGTTATAACCACCAACACTATCACAAAGAATTGGATTATATCTACCTCCACTCTCACAAACAAATGTTTACAAACACCCTACCAAACTATGGTATCATGTCCAACACCACCCTTACAAAGAGCTCGTCATGTCCTCCTCCTTCCTGACACATGGCGGTCATTTGCACTTCAACCCTCACAAACAATGAGTACACGTCTACCTCCGCTCTCACAGACTGCAGTCATGTCCACTTCCACCCTCACACACAACTGTCATGTTCAATCCACCCTAATAAACAATTGTCATTTCCGTCTCCAACTCACAAACAGGGTTCATATGTATCTTCATCCTCATACTCAGTGAGTCATGTATATCCCCACCCTCAAACGAGGGGGGGGGGGGGGGGGCGTCTCGTGAGATATGCCCCTAAAGTCATATGTGTTCATTGGTTCAACCAGAAAACGAAGACGCACTATCTTGTGCACCCTCAAAGCAAGCCAAAACTGGAAGACTTGATCATGGTAGAGAAGACTAGACAATTCAAGATGTATCAAGTACCTTCCAACAAAAGACAAACGACTTATAGAGATCATAGAAGCTTATAAGGCAGATGTCATTTTCGCACAATCAGGACATGTAGAGGAAGGTGGGCCGCCCATTTATCTACGTTTACCTCTACTTATCTATAGAGATAACGGGCAACACCTCACAGTCAATGATGACATGCTTATGTTCACCGATCGCATAATGATACTGCAAGCCCTGAAGCTGAAGACCCAGGAAAAAATCCAAACGGGTCACTTTGGAAAACAAAATGCAAGGGAAGAGCGCACAACCGTTTCCATAACATCGCAAGTTGAATCTAGGTGCAACAAATGTGAAACACACCACATCGTCCTGAGAGGAAACGCCCATTATCTGTTCCATGGGGATAATGGGACCGGATAGGCACAGACTTGTTAGAATTGATCACAAAGGATATAGTTTAGTCGACTATGGTCCAAGATGGCTTGTTTTCTAGGTATTGTCTTCAACAACTACACAAACAGCCATTAAAGCTCTAAGCGACACTTTCGCCACACACACAGGACGCCCATTGTGGTAGTTTTTTTTTAATATGGACCACAGTTCTCGTCGAAAGAGTTCCAAAGCTTCGCGGAGGACTTGAATACCATCCGATATCTCTGTATGTAGCGGGCAGTAAAGGGAGTTTTGTAGTTAACACGATTTCAGAGGTGGGATTCAAACCCACGCCGCCGGGGTTCGGGGTTTACATGGTGTCAGCGACGAAAAAAATTACTAAAATGGCCGTAAATTGATTGATACCTATGGAAAATGGTATACTTTCTTTCCGAGGACCCCAGGACTGTGAATGACTGAACCCACAAGTTAAAAATTATAAAAGAGAGTTATGTAGTTTATGGAGGAGTCCTGTACTGTATGATCCACACTCCTGCCAATCTACCGACCACTCTCACAGACAACGGTCACAGTGTCACGAGTTTAATTAGTCTTGCGCATGGCTTAATTTAAGATTCCATTATTTAGAAAGCAGGGGAAATGTTAATGTATATGCCTGGATTTAGTTAGAAAAGTTATTTAGGGGGACCTGTTTAATGTATATATGTTTAATGTGTTTGTTGCTTGCCGGAAATCTTCGATTTTGGCAAGCATATTGCTCAGTTGCGTATGTCTGTTTGTCTGTTTGTTGCTTGCCGGAAATCTTCGATTTCGGCAAGTTGGTTGGTCAGTTGCGTATGTCCATTTGTCTGTTTGTTTTTTTGTTTTTTTGTTTTTTTGTTTTTTTGTGTGTTTGTCTGCGCTCTCCTGGCCACAATTTTGCAGCAATTGACATGACCCTTACAGGGTTGATTGACAACCAAACACCCTGGAACCCTATTGTTTTTGGTCAACATTGCTCCAAGGTCAAGGGTCAAGGTCACGACAGGTGTGGTTAACGGTTTTTGCACTATAACTTCGCCATAAATAGGCTTATCCATTTCGGCAATAGCTCATTTTTTTCGTCATCACCTGGCCTTTCTTTTGATATGTAGCTTACTTAAATTTGCCGTTACCATGGTTACATTTTTTGGGCAAAAATCATGGAAATTGGAAATAACACGACCATTTTTTTTGTAACTTTGTCAGTTTTTAAGCTAGGCAGATCTAGTTTTCGGCATTTTGTTCCACATGACCAGCTTGACACGACAGAACTGAAAGTCACGCCAAATCTCGCGCCATATCTCGTCAAACGAGAAAAAACGAGACTTCGCGGAAATGCTTATAACTCGGCGACTTTTACAGCTAGACAGGTCTGGTTTTCGGCATTTCGTTCCACCAAACAAGCTTGACACGACAGAGCTGCAAGACAGGCCAAATCTCGCACCGTATCTCGTCAAACGAGAAAACACGGGATTTCACGGAAATGCTTATAACTAGGCCAGTTTTACAGCTAGACACGTCTGGTTTTCGGCATTTAGTTCCACTAGACCAGCTTGACACGACAGATATGCAAGTGCCGTTACCACTGTTACATTTTTTGGGCAAAAATCATGGAAATTGGAAAAAACACGACCATTTTTTGTAACTTTGTCAGTTTTTAAGCTAGGCAGATCTAGTTTTCGGCATTTTGTTCCACATGACCAGCTTGACACGACAGAACTGAAAGTCACGCCAAATCTCGCGCCATATCTCGTCAAACGAGAAAAAACGAGACTTCACGGAAATGCTTATTACTCGGCGACTTTTACAGCTAGACAGGTCTGGTTTTCGGCATTTCGTTCCACCAAACAAGCTGGACACGACAGAGCTGGAAGACAGGCCAAATCTCGCACCGTATCTCGTCAAACGAGAAAACACGGGATTTCACGGAAATGCTTATAACTGGGCTAGTTTTACAGCTAGACACGTCTGGTTTTCGGCATTTAGTTCCACTAGACCAGCTTGACACGACAGATATGCAAGTCTGGCAAAATCTCGCACCGTATCTCATCAAACGAGAAAACACGAGAGTACACGGAAATGCTTATAACTCGGCGACTTTTACAGCTAGACGGATCTAGTTTTCGCCATTGCGTAACGTTTGGCCGTCTTGACATAATAAAATTACTCGTCCTGCCAAATCTCGTACTATATCTCGTCAAGCGAGAAAAAAACATGATTTCACGTAAATGCTGATAACACGGCGACTTTTGCAGCTAGACAGGTCTAGTTTTCGGCGTTTTGTAATATTTGACAAACCTGACATGACAAAACTGGAAATCTCGCCAAAGCTCGCACCATTTCCCGTCAAACGAGAAAACACGAGATTTCATGCAAATGCTTATAACTCAGCGGCTTTTATAGCTAGACAGGTCTAGTTTTCGGCATTTCATATCATTTGGCCAGCTTGACATGACAAACCTGAAAACGTCTCACTGCTTCTTGTCAGACGAGATTAACGGGATTTCATGAAAAAATTTTGAACTTGGTCCCTTTTACACTAGAAAGATATGCAGCTTTTAAAGGTCAGCATGCATAAATAAACATATTATCCGTTTCTGCTGCCCCCACAATGTTGCTCATTCATATGACTGTTTCTACATGCACTCTCTGTCTATCTGTCTCTATCATTTCCATTTCCGGCAAGCGCGTGACCTCTGGTCATCTTGTTTGTTTGTTTGTCTGCACTCCCCTGGCCACAATTTTGCCACAATCACCTTGAAACTTACAGGGATGATTAAAAACATAATTTCTAGGTGCCCTATTGTTTTTGGTTAAAATAGGTCAAAGGTCAAAGGTCAAGGTCACGACAGGAATGGTTAACGGTTTTTTACTATAACTTCGCCATAAATAGGCTTATCCACTTCTGCAATAGCTCATTTTTTTCGTCATCACCTGGCCTTTCTTTTGACATGTAGCTTACTTAAATTTGCTGTTACCATGGTTACGCAATTTTGGGGAGAAATCATGGAATTTCGTGATATTTTTCAAATTTGCAGCAATCGTACTGATTCCGAGATATTTTATGTAACACAAGAATATCTCGAAATTGTTTTTTCAGATTTTGGAAATGGCCGCCAGGGGGCGTTGCAGATGAAAAAACATGAACATTTGTTTTGGTGCTATACCTCCAGAACTATTAAACATTGAGCCATTTCCATCACAGCACCTTCAACTGGGGTCCATGGGCTTATTTTTGCGCATAGGTGCCAAAGTGCGCTATTGCCAGATTTCTCTACTTTTGGGGTAAAACTTTTGAATTTTGAAAATATGCAGTTTTCAGCTTCTAACTCTGTCAGTTTTTATGCTGGAGAGGTCAATTTTTTTGCATCTTGTAGCCCTTGGTGAGTTCTCGGTGATCCAATCAAAAATCTTGCAAAATCTCGCACCGTTTCTCGTCAAACGAGAGTCTTCGAGATTTCATTAAATATGACCTACAGGTTGCATTTTTTTAACAATGGCTTAGAAATTGATATATTTTGTGTTATTTTATAAATATCTCGAAATCAGTTTTTCATTTTATGGAAATAGCCACCAGGGGGCGTGGTACCTGAAACACTGTAACATATCATTTTTCTGCAATATCTCAAAAAATATTAAACGTGACACCATTTTTTTTGGTGGTATCTGAAACTTGGAACATTGGCTTATTCCTCCGCACATGTAGCTGTGTACTGCCGTTACCATGGTTACCAAATTTTGGGGTAAAACGTGACAACTTGAAAATACGAAGTTTACCTGCTTCTATCTCTGTTGATATTTGCCATAGAAAGGTCTGGTTTTCGGCGTTAGACAGCATCCGTATAGTTCTTAGTCATTCAATCGCAAGTCTCGTCATATCTCGCACCGTTTCTCGTGAAACGAGAACACGTGACCATTCAAAGAAATGCCTATAATTCTGTCATTTTTACGCCACAGACACATGGTCTGCAGCGCCGGATAGCGTCGGACACTCGCAGTCACATTCAGGGGTCGCATTGTAAGTCTCGTCAAATCTCGCGCCGTGTTTCACCAAACCACGAAGTCACGTGCCGTCGCCGCAAGTGCCGGCAGGGTCCCTACGGTGGGCGGCCGGCGTGTGCAGCGGTGCGTGACGGCCTTTCCGGGCCCTGTCTATTATCATACATGTTGGAGGCACAGTCACAACTTTATTGCTTGCCGGAAATCTTCGATTTTGGCAAGCATATTGCTCAGTTGCGTATGTCTGTTTGTCTGTTTGTTGCTTGCCGGAATCAAAGATTTCGGCAAGCATATTGCTCAGTTGCGTATGTCTGTTTGTCTGTTTGTCTGTTTGTTTGTCTGCACTCTCCTGGCCACAATTTTGCCACAATCACCTTGAAACTTACAGGGATGATAAAAAACATAATTTCTAGGTGCCCTATTGTTTTTGGTTAAAATAGGTCAAAGGTCAAGGTCAAGGTCACGACAGGTATGGTTAACGGTTTTTGCACTATAACTTCGCAATAAATAGGCTTATCCACTTCTGCAATAGCTCATTTTTTTCGTCATCACCTGGCCTTTCTTTTGACATGTAGCTTACTTAAATTTGCTGTTACCATGGTTACGCAATTTTGGGGAGAAATCATGGAATTTCCTGATATTTTTCAAATTTGCAGCAATCGTACTGATTCTGAGATATTTTATGTAACCCAAGAATATCTCGAAATTGTTCTTTCAGATTTTGGAAATGGCCGCCAGGGGGTGTTGCAGATGAAAAAACATGAAAATTTGTTTTGGTGCTATACCTCCAGAACTATTAAACATTGGGCAATTTCCATCACAGCACCTTCAACTGGGGTCCATGGGCTTATTTTTGCGCATAGGTGCCAAAGTGCGCTATTGCCAGATTTCTCTATTTTTGGGGTAAAACTTTTGAATTTTGAAAATATGCAGTTTTCAGCTTCTAACTCTGTCAGTTTTTATGCTGGAGAGGTCAATTTTTTGCATCTTGTGGCCCTTGGTGAGCTCTCGGTGGTCCAATCAAAAATCTTGCAAAATCTCGCACCGTTTCTCGTCAAACGAGATTCTTCGAGATTTGATTAAATATGACCTACAGGTTGCATTTTTTTAACAATGGCTTTGAAATTGATATATTTTGTGTTATTTATAAATATCTCGAAATCAGTTTTTCATTTTTTGGAAATAGCCAACAGGGGGCGTGGTACCTGAAACACTGTAACATATCATTTTTCTGCAATATCTAAAATAATTTTAAACATGGCACAATTTTTATCGTTGTATCTTAAACTAGGAACATTGGCTTATTCCTCCGCACATGTAGCTTTGTGCTGCCGTTACCATGGTTACCAAATTTGTGGGTTAAACTTGACGATCTGAAAATATGCAGTTTTTGGCTTCTATCTCGGTTAATATTTATGTTTCAAGGGTCTAGTTTTTTGCATAAGGCTGCTTCCCCTTGGTTCTAAGTCATTCAATTGCAAGTCTCGTCAAATTTCGCTCGGTTTATCGTCAAACGAGAAAAAACGAGATTTCACGGAAATGCTTATAACTCGGCGACTTTTACAGCTACACAGGTCTAGTTTTCGGCATTTTATAAAATATGACCAGCTTGACACGCCAGAAAAGAAATCAGGCCAAATCTCGCACCATATCTCGTCAAGCGAGAAAAAAACGAGATATCATGGAAATGCTTATAACTAGGCGACTTTTACAGCTACTCAGGTCTAGTTTTTGGCATTTGGTAACATTTGGCCAACTTGACATAGTAAAACTGCGATACTTGGCGAAATCTCGCACTACATCTGGTCAAATGTGGAAAAACGAGATTTCACAGAAATGCATATAAGTCAGCGACTTTCACAGCTAGACAGGTCTAGTTTTTGGCATTCATTAACATTTGGACGGCTTGACATGACAAACCTGCAAGACTGGCCAAATCTCGCACCATATCTCGTCAAACGATAAAAAAGGAGATTTCACAGAAATGCTAATAACTCGGCAACTTTTACAGCTAGACAGATGTAGTTTTCGCCATTTCATAACATTTAGAGAGTTTGATATGACAAATCTACAAGACTGGCCAAATCCTGCACCATATCTCGTCAAACGAGAAATCACGAGAGTACACGAAAATGCTTATAACTCGGCGACTTTTACAGCTAGACGGATCCAGTTTTCGCCATTTCGTAACGTTTGGCCGTCTTGACATAATAAAACTGCTCGTCTTGCCAAATCTCGTTCTATATCTCGTCAAGCGAGAAAAAAACATGATTTCGCGTAAATGCTGATAACACGGCGACTTTTGCAGCTAGTTTGTTTTTTGGATAGGGCCACTAGGGGGCGCTGGATGCGAACCTCCCCAATATATCATATTTTGGCCATATCTCCAAAATTATAAGCCTCAATTACATAAACTATAGCTTATTTTCTTCCTCTGAGTCTCCTCCATAACCTGGTGTAGTCATCTGGTCACAATTTTGTGTCACCTTGTCAGTGTGTCTGTCTGTTTGTCAATTGTCCTCAAATTCGCCTGCTTGCTCTTGCGTCTCACATATAGCATTCTACAGCCCCCAGTTTTGAAAGAATCTTTTTGAAACTATTACATCTTAAGTCTTACACTAATATCTCGAAACCAACTTTTCATTTTCCGGATATGGCCGCTAGGGGGCGCTGAACTCGAACCTCTCCCAACATATCATGCTTTGGTAATATGTCCAAAACTATAAACCTCAGTTACATAAACTGTAGCTTTTTTCTTCCTTTGAGTCTTCTCCATAACCTGGAGTAGTCATCTGGACTCAATCTTGAGTTACTTTGTCAGTGTGTCTGTCTGTTTGTCAGTTGTCCTCAAATTCGCCTGCTTAATTGCTGGTTCTTGCGTCTCACATATAGCATTCTATAGGCCACAGTTTTGAGGGAATCCTTTTGAAACTATTACACCTTATGTCTTACACTAATATCTCGAAATAAATTTTTCATTTTCCGGATATTGCCACTAGTGCGCGCTGCACACGACCCTTACACACATACCATTGTATTGGCCATATCTCTACACCCAAAGCCTCAGTTACATAAACTTTGGCTTATTTTATTCCTTTTAGTCTTCTCCATAACCTGATTAAGGCATCTGGTTTCAATCTTCTGTCACTTTGTCAGTGTCCATCTGTTTGTCCGTTATCCTCAAAGTCGCCTGCTTGCTGGTTCTTACGCCTTACATATAGCATTCTACAGGCCACAGCTTTGACGGAATCCTTTTGAAACTGGGACATCTCATGTCATACGCTAATAATACAAACCGCGTTTGTCGTTTTTGGAATATGTCCGCTAGAGGGCGCTACAGTCGAACCTCCCAAGTATATCATTAATTCGCCATACCTCCAAAACTATTAATCTAAATTACATTAATTATAACTCATTTTCTTCCTTTGAATCTTCTCCATAACCAGGTTAAGTCATCTGGTGTCAATCTTGTCTCACAAAGTCAGTATGTCTGTCTGTTTGTCTTTTGTTGTCGGCTTTGTCTGCTAGCCTGTTCTTTTGTCTCATATGTCATTCTACGGGCCACATATTCTCAGCAATGTCCTTGAGAGTCATTCCATTGATAGAAAACCGACAAAATTTTCTGTCTGTCCATCTGTGTTTCACTTCCGATTTCCGGCAAGCGTTCGACCTATGGTCGTCTAGTTTTATTATTACTGAGAGAGAGAGAGAGAGAGAGCGCAACTTTAAACGTGCGCTTCACTCGACTGTAGGAAACGACTGCTTTGCAAGTCTTTTTTTATTTATTAATTAACCGCTGTGATTAGACAGATACCAACTTTTATACAGCGAACTTTAAAACATCTTGTCACCTATAACGCTCACGTGATATAAGTAACGTGTTTCACTTACCTCCGGTTGCAAGCGAAGCTAAAAGTGATTGTGAAAATCAAGCTTCAAGCCACCGAGTGAACAAGAGAATGGTCTCTCAACGGAACGCGTTAGTATATCATGCTAGATTAATCCCTCCTTTACGAAAACACTAGGGTGTGTTTTATATACCCCAATTCCACTTATATCAAGGTGTTTATACAACTTTAATTTGTTTGTGACTAAGGTTCTTATTTTGTATTTAGCTTATTATAAATATTTACGCTGAACACTTCCTGATAAATTTTAAAGCCATTTTGGACCTAGATTTAACGGGGTATACAGAACATGTAAAACACCATGCATATGTCTCCAGGGAATCATTACAAAAGAGTCATCCACATCACTGCAGTGTTTAGCTGTTCTGACAATGACGCTAATTCTATGTTAGCAGTTGATATGTATTGAGCAATATAATATTCAATATTATATATATATATATATATATATATATATATATTACTAAATACTTAATATATTACAAGCCTAGGAAAAATATATTTTTTTATTTCATCTATTCGAATAAAATCTAAAGCCATGTTCATTTGGAAAGTTAAGTATACAGGTACACGGGAGTGGGTATCCCTCCAATATTGAGAAAACGTTTAAATATGCATTGTAAAGTGGACATTTTGAGGCACCTTAAAAATATGAGGATATTCTGTTCCTCAACTACTGTTCTCTTATATTTCTTTGCATGACGTAGTCAAACTTTCAGATGGTGGGGGTTCAGGTGTGGCCGGCTATGTTTATATTTCTTCAAATTTGGATATTAACTAGAAAGTCAAAACATTTATTCGTTTGTTACATATTGATATCTATAGATATCTATATGGTGAAAATGCGTATCTACGTTCATAACTTGCAAAATTGCATCGTTAAACTGTAATCCTTGTAGTAATATAATTGATATGTTCAAGTTGCATGTTAAACTTTGCATTCTACCCGTTTCTCTGGTCCAGGCAGAACACAGAACTCAACAGGGCACAGGTCGTGAGTTCGAGTATTAGCCGAGGAGCCGTGTATAGAAACATTTGGATGCTATCTTAATCACAGAGCTGTTCATTAATATCCTAAACTTATGAGTGAGTAGGTAATTTTCTAAACTGTGGATAATTAATAATTTAATTACAAGGGGAAAAGATAAATAAAAATGAAAATTAATTACGATAATCTTGGAAAAGAAAGTCACTGCTCAAGGGGGGGGGGGGGGGATGGATCCGTGTGTGATAGCATATGTAGGCAACATGATGCTATTTTCAAACTGAGATATATATATACAATCAGACTGACAGTAAATATGTTATTTTATTTTTTAACTGCACATACATGTAGGATTTCCACAAGGAGATGGGATTTTATCAAATATTAACTGTTGTTATGTATCCTTAATACATATAGCCGCTAGGAAGGTATTGTGTTTTCCCTTCGTTGCTTTGTTTGATTTGTCAGTCTGCAACTTACCACAAAAAGTTTTGGACGGTTTTCGATTAAATTTTGCAGAGGGCTATACCATAATATTTTACATAGTATTTCCATCTGCGCGTACTCTTATGTATTGCTTCTGCATCCACATGAATGTTGAATGGAGCTCCACCTCCACGTAATGTATGAATGTAGCTCCACCTCCACATGATGTAGCTCCACCTCCACGTAATATATTAATGTAGCTCCATCTCCACGTGATTTATGAATGAAGCTCCACCTCAACGTGATGTAGCACTACCTCCACGTAATGTAGCTCCACCTCCACGTAATGTATGTATCTCCTACTGCAAGGAATATTGGTACGTGTTTCCATCTGAAGGTAGTTTATATGTAGTTCAACTATATGCAAGGCATGGACTTCCACCTGCACGTAATGTATTTTCAAGTGCATATAATATATGAATGCATTTCTGCCTGCAAGTTATACATGAACACATTCCACCCTCAGGCAATGTTTATATGTATGTGTTTTCAAATGCACGTTATGTATTTATATCCATCAGCATTTATTCACGGTACGCATTTTCAGATTAGAAAAAAATGTAAAGACCAAAAATATTCTTAACACTATGTACAAGAATTTAGCCGTTAATAATTTTCTTGTAGATCATTTAGTTTTTCAGGGTTTTTGATTAAGAAGCAGTAGAGATTCGACAAATGTTTCCTGAATGTGTGTCTCAAACATTGAAAGAACGATTCTTTACTCTTTCAGAGCTGACATTAGGTCTGTGTGTAACTTGTTCGTGCGGACTCGCATACGATCAAAATCAACAAAGGTTGATTCTTTTGCAGCGTTCTTGTGTAAAAGCTCTTCCCCAAATCTGAGTTTTTGCTTGGTAAACAAATCATTTGTTGGGGTATGCGGCCTAGCGATAGGACCCCCACTTCTTTTTACGTACATCTGTAACGTATTTTTGGGATCGTACATATACCGGGAGAATCTGTTGTCCAGGGGCGAATGCTGGCTGCCGTTTGTAATATTTCTGGAGTCCCGCAGCCATTTCTCTATACGGTTATTACGGTGGTCGTGTTGATCACACACCCTGACACCGGGCCTGTCCGTTCTGTTTCCTGGAGTGACGCCGGTCACTTTTCTCTCAACAAGCAGATGGTTCTCAGGGTCGGCCAGCTTTTGACACCTTTTCAGCCAGTCCAGCACGAGCTCTGATCGGTCGTGTTCGCCCACCGATCGGCTGTTTTCTTTAAACCTGCGCGCTGGGTCTACACTTGGGAGGTTGGCCAGCTCAGCCAAGGTTCGACTGCGGTAGAACCATCCGGGTGCTTTACGACTCGGTGGCGCCTTTAAGCCGGGGGCCCCACAGCGTGAACAACCCCTCAAAGGCTTGAAGTGATGGGAACCGGACGCCATGCTCAAAACATTCTCCAGCCTCTGACAAAGACACAAGCATAAATATTTTGATTTACAATTAATCTTTCCAGATCGTATGTTTTTACATGCACCAGCATCACATGTAATCATTAAATGGTTAAACTCGCTCTAAAGGTAAGACACAGAAGCTTCTGTTATAAACATCTATCATATAAAAGACGCCTTGGCTTAAAAGAAAAAAGCAGACAGCCGCAGAAGAATTCATTGAAAAAAGGGTAAATGAATGAAGAAGACCACACGTCTTCTGCGAGAATATTCCTGTTTAAGTCACGGGAACAGGGTGCAGGCAGTATTAGTCAGAAGAGGACGTTCGTTATTATCATGAAGTGGTCTACAGATGACTTTCAATCTGACGTAAGGTCGGCAAGAAAAGATATCTAAATACCGTCAATTCCATAAATACTCAATTACAGCTTTGCAATGGCTCTGTTATGTCGGCATCTATATCAGAGGGGGTACATTTAACAGATCTGAATTATTAGGTATGCAGTGCATGGGCTGAACTGTGAGAACCTCTTTACACATAATAAGAAAACTTATAAACATACAACGCACTTGTAATAAACGAACCCAGCACTCGCCAGGATACCGTGAACAAACTGTCATAGAAGAGTCTCAACATTTTTACGAATTAAGATCGGTCACAAACCCGGTACTCGCAAGATGATGCCGGTCAATATCAGAGTATGGAGGGATGATTAAACTTCTGTGTTAAAGGAGAGATAAGTACTGTGATATGTCTAGACCAGCGCATGGAAGACTGGGAACACTGCACTACAGCAGTGTAAGAGAAGGTATGCTTGGGAACACTGCTCTTTTCTGACATCTCGGGGTGAACTTTTGCATGTTTATTCTCAATTAGTATCAGCTTTTGTTTGCACAAATCTTGTGTTGTTGGGAAACCCTCAGCACCACTGTTGGTGAACAGTGAGAGTGTTTACCCAGCACTCCCTGCGCCGCGTTATCAGCACGACTAATCCACTATTCTACTCACAGCTACTATTTTCACTCTTCATCCTTGGCAAAGCCGGGATTACCTCGAATGAACATGCACGTACGAACAAAGGCAACCGCTGTTTAGGATTATACAGCAATGAGTTTGGTTAATGACTTAATTAACTGCGGTACAGTTTAGGTCGTGATTGACCGTATTGCCGAGTCCACATATCTCGGCAAACCTAGCGAGATCAGTTTAGACTCCCAGTACCAGGATGGTAAATAAAAGCAAATAAAAGTTTTTCCTGGTAGAAAATGGGCCTGGCTTTATGTATTAATTTTAATATTCCACTGCATCCTGACTATGTGATGCCCCTGTCTGCAAGGTGTCTTTATTTATTAAAAACATATTATTAATTAATATTTGATATTTAAAGTGTCAAAGAAACTTCAATAAAAAGCTAAGAGCGGACTTATTACAGTACCAGCTTTACTGATCGGTATGTACCAAGCTGAATAGACCTAGTATGTCTAATTACAGTGCCAGGTTTACAGATCGTGTGTACCAAGCTGATCAGACCTAGTATGTCTAATTACAGTGCCAGGTTTACAGATCGTGTGTACCAAGCTAATCAGACCTAGTATGTCTAATTACAGTGCCAGGTTTACAGATCGGTGTGAACCAAGCTTATCAGACCTAGTATGTCTGATTACAGTGCCAGATTTACAGGTCGTGTGTACCAAGCTGATCAGACCTAGTATGTCAAATTACAGTGCCAGATTTACAGGTCGTGTGTACCAAGCTGATCAGACCTGGTATGTCCAATTACAGTGCCAGGTTTAAAGGTCGTGCGGACTAAGCTGATCAGACCTATTATGTCTAATTACAGTGCCAGATTTACAGGTCGTGTGTACCAAGCTGATCAGACCTAGTATGTCTGATTACAGTGCTAGATGTACAGGTCGTGAGTGCCAAGCTGATCAGACCTAGTATGTCTAATTACAGTGCCAGATTTACAGGTCGTGTGTGCCAGGCTGATAAGACCTAGTATGTCTAATTACAGTGCCAGATTTACAGGTCGTGTGTGCCAGGCTGATCAGACTTAGTATGTCTGATTACAGTGCCAGTTTTACAGGTCGTGTGTGCCAAGCTGATCAGACCTAGTATGTCTTATTACATCGCAAGGTTTATATGTCGTGTGTACCAAGGTGATCAGACCTAGTATGTCTAATTACAGTGCTAGATTTACAGGTCGTGAGTACCAAGCTGATCAGACCTAGTATGTCTAATTACAGTGCCAGATTTATAGGTCGTGTGTGCCAGGCTGATCAGACCTAGTATGTCTTATTACAGTGCCAGATTTACAGGTCGTGTGTACTAAGCTGATCAGACCTAGTATGTCTAATTACAGTGCCAGATTTACAGATCGTGTGTACCAAGCTTATCAGACCTAGTATGTCTAATTACAGTGCCAGGTTTATGGGTCGTGTGTGCCAAGCTGATCAGACCTAGTATGTCTAATTACAGTGCCAGATTTACAGGTCGTGTGTGCCAGGCTGATCAGACTTAGTATGTCTGATTACAGTGCCAGATGTACAGGTCGTGTGTACCAAGCTGATCAGACCTAGTTTGTCTAATTACAGTGCCAGGTTTACAGGTCGTGTGTGCCAGGCTGATCAGACCTAGTATGTCTAATTACAGTGCCAGATTTACAGGTCGTGTGTACCAAGCTGATCAGACCTAGTATGTCTTATTACAGTGCCAGATTTACATGTCGTGTGTACTAAGCTTATCAGACCTAGTATGTCTAATCAAAGTGCCAGATGTACAGGTCGTGTGTACCAAGCTGATGAGACATGTATGTCTAATTACAGTGCCAGATTTACAGGTCGTGTGTACCAAAATGATTGTGGTTTGTTCTTCAAACTGAAGGCTTCTTTTTAAATCAGGCTATTTTTTATCTATATGTTATCTATAAGTCATCTGAGCTATAGTTGTGGTCCACTGTCCGTCGTCCGTGCGTCTGTCCGTCCGTAAATAGTAATCCAAAATTCGGAAAAATGTTAGATGTCCCCAAGATCTCCTACCAAGCCAAAAACTTGGTCTTTGCGACTTCGATCCTTTGAGAAATTAAGGAAAAACCTCAATTTTTAATTAAATACCTATTTTCACACTCCAGAACTGCCTAATATCAAAACCACTCATCTATTTTTCCTCATATTTACCATAAATATTCCCCTCTATAGTTCCTATAAACATTCCAGAAATTTGGTTTGTATTATATAATTTAAAAAAGTTATGGGCCCAAAATATTGCACTTTATAAAAATATCAGGAAAAAAATATTTAGTTACTTAACACAAAAAATGTTAAAGCTAAGGACTTTTTTCAGTAATATAACTTTAATTAATCAAAATTTAATTGTATACCCAAAATTAGATCAAAATCTTTTAAAGTTTTAAAAATATTTACAAAAATATAAAATTGGTACCTTAAATTTTGCCCAAATTTGACCATGGCACGTTTTTGCTCGTAAGTATATTTAATTTATTTTTCACAGCCGATATACATGTGGATTTTATCTGTTGAATTCTGAAATTTGAAAGTAAAAGCTTAAAAATTATTCTAATTATTGAAGTTTTTCAGATGCTCTAATGTATTTGCATTTTGTATATCCAAGACCCCACTCTTGCTCACTCCAACCTTGCCTAGGTAACCTTATTAGTGATGCAGCACTGGCAGAACACACCTGCTGTAATAAACATACACTTATTCTCATGGGCCCTACCCTAACACCCCCCCCCCCCCCCCCACCACCACCACCACCATCACCAATTATATTGCAATACATGGTTTGTTATTGTCAACTGTATTTCTTTAAATGTAAAGTTGTTTTTGATCCAATGTGCACAACTTTTCTTGAAATATTAAATCAAGAAGTAATCCAAGAGATGCCACGTTGTTCTGATGTAGCATTTTTAAGAAATCATTTCCTTTCAAATAATTAAACAAAATATAATTTAACACATCAGTAGCCATAATTTGAAAATATATGAAACAAATCATGGATAAATAAAGGTGCAATTTAAAATTGTGAATTCTGGAGTGTTATTTTCATATATTATTGCTTTGCAAATTGAAAAAATATATTTTGTAAAAAAAAAAGAAATATATCTGTGTGCATAATGTGCTGTTACCTGACTAAATTAAGTATAAATATTGATGCAATTAAGATTTGTGAATCAATTTAAATATTTAGATATATATTATATACTGTAAATATAGTAAAAATAGTAAAATTTATAAACTTTAAAAAATGACTTAACAAAGAAAAAATAGGATCAATATAATATTTGTTAAGTATTTTCCTGTCTCAGTAGAATGGAAATTAAAGTTATCTGCTTTGTTTTCCATCTCTCTGCCTGTTTTTTAAATATTTAAAAATAATTTCATTTAAATTAATTCTTATCCTTAACATATAGGCAGAGGTGCTGTAACTCCCACCAGTCCCTGTAAGCACCATTGAATTTCATTCCGTATTCTTTATTAATATCTAAAGGTTTTGTAACTCTCCCCCCCCCCCCCCACCAGTCATTGAGCCCTAGCTCCCGAGCACTGAGGATAGTATTTTTTACTGCAATTTAAAAAAATCTATGATGATGCAGTTATAACTGTTACAATCAGCTGAGCGCCGTGACCCATGGGTCCCTTGTTGCATATTTGTAATTACACCTAACTTGTAATAAGGTTCTATGACAAAATTCATATTACTAGACCCGGCTCACTACTTAAGTCATTTTACTCATAATCCCTCTCATTTACGCAAAAATGAAAAAAAAAAAACACACGAAGATGATATGCCTTACACTTCCGACTTAACTCAGAAGCCACACATTTGACGAGCATGTTGTTTGAGGGTGACGTCATATCTCGGAAGCCAGACACCTGGCGGGCATTTTGTTTGACTGTGACGTCATAGATCGGAAGTCACACACCTGACGGGCATGTTGTTTGAGGGTGACGTCATGTCTCGGAAGCCACACAGCTGACGGGCATGTTGTTTGAGGGATACGTCATATCTCGGAAGCCAGACACCTGGCGGGCATTTTGTTTGACTGTGACGTCATAGATCGGAAGTCACACACCTGACGGGCATGTTGTTTGAGGGTGACGTCATGTCTCGGAAGCCACGCAGCTGACGGACATGTTGTTTAAGGGATACGTCATATCCCGGAAGCCACACACCTGGCGGGTATTTTTGTTTGACGGTGACGTCATAGCTCGAAAGCCACATACCTGACGGGCATGTTGTTTGAGGATGACGTCATATCTCGGAAGTCACAAGCCTGACGGGCATGTTGTTTGATGTCGACCTCGTAGCCCGGAAGCCACACACCTGACGGGCATGTTGTTTGACGGTGACGTCATATCAGCAGCTTCAGGAGAATGTCAGGCTCTATGTTAAAAGACTGCACCTCTCTGTAGACATGTTTCTTTTACTAAAACCTGATTTTTCTCCAGTCTTACATGTGTCAAGCTAAGGCCCAGTGAGTGTTAATGCTGATTCTGATAACAAAAACCTACGAAACGATTGTCGTATAGATTTTAAGTGAGGAAATTGGAGCCTGGCACGTGCTTTGATTAAATATTTATAAAAAAAAATATCGAGCCAACCTGAAAGCCGCGTTCACAAGTATCGCGTAACAACATAAACCTAGCAACACTTAACGCTCAATACAGCATGTCTTGTAAACGGAGATCTACCACGCCCAGTCGCCTCTCTATACAAGATAGGCCTATCTCATACAGCTATCCCTGATTGTCATTAAATGGTAGCAAGCTTAATAGGTATAACTTATTAGATGCAATCAGCTAGTGCCCTTTATTTATAGGTACACACACCAAGTCACACTGGGAATTTTAAAAGGAGTATAAATCTGTTATACTCTAGCAGTGTATGGATCTGTCAATCCATCCTGAATCAGTATAAACTGGATCTTACTGTACAGTATAATGGTGCTAAATGAATCTGATTACTAAGGGAACCAGGACATATACATTATAAGATGGAAAAACAATTATGTCTCAGCGGTGAACGACAACACAAGGAGTTGCCGTCTCGATTAGCAAAGGCAAAAGCTTACTGATTTTCCTGCGTAAATATCCGCCAGTGCCACTTTTCCCAAGTCTTTTTTCTTCATTACAGACATCAGTTTCTACTGATATATTACAGATAACCCGGTGCTAGCCACATCTGAAGTCGATACGTCGGAACCAGGAGCGAAATCACTTCTTGAAAACCATGGACCCCTTTTTTGGCGACTGGCTTGAAGTAGGAGAGTAGCAATTATGCTGAAATGATTGGCTTAGCGCTAGCCTCGTGGCCATAGCAGATTTCAATCCCAGTCTATTATAATATATAGAAAATAACAGGTCGGGGTCCTTAGAAACTTACTGGGTTATATCACAATTTTGTATGCTTTCCATTCGTGGCCAGTCCCATAAATTATAATAAATACGGTAAGATCGGATAAATGGGGATTCAACCATTTGTGGTTTCAGGTATACAACGAGGCCTTTCCAATCATCCGTTGTCCTTTTGTAACTGTCAATAACAAAACAATGGTACATTTTCACTTACCATACGATAAACTACCCACTGGTTTTGATTGTATAACGACATGTGTTGACTATTTTTACAGGACTGCAGGAAGGATTGGACCTTTCATTTACAGCTGTCAATTCATGTACAAACAGTTTAACACCGGTCAGTAATACCGGTCAGCAAGTTGGTTCCATTGTAATAATTTGCTCTCAGTGCACGTTTGGTCAATGTCGCTCCCAATTAACCAAAGCCTTGTAGACTCCGGGTTTTTATTTTCGCTCGATTTAACATGACAGTCAACATGTGGAGTATGTTGGACATCATGTAGAAGGTGTGTTACTCTTTCCCAGCATCAAAGATCACAAACCACTCACTGTGAATGTTCATTACCACCGCCAGGTCTTGCGGCGTGGGTTATGTTTTCGGCAGCGGCTGTTTGTCTGTTAGCACGATTAGCTCGGCAATAATACAAGAACAAGTGATTAAATTTAAAGTGTTTTATCGGTAGTCTATTGCAAATTTGTGTACACAGGGACGTAGCATGTGACGTTATAGAGGACAATGACGTCACTCCAGGTCTACGTGCCGTTTCCCTGAAAGATTTAAGTGAATCAACGTACAGCATGGGGGCCACGATTGTTGTTCGTTGTTTATATAGTCCTGGGCCCTGTTGTTATAAGAAAGTAAATGTATTACGCTCCCCCAAACCTCCCACACCCACAGGAGATGGGCCCAAAAACCCAACTTTGGCAAGCCCGAGATATGTCTGTTGGAGTACGCTGTTTTACTGTAGACCTTGAAATCCTCCTTTTCAACAACGTCAGACACCTTTCTGGCGCACGTAGCAATAAAATCTTATTATTAACTTGCTGAGTGTTTACAGTTTTTATCATAATCATAATCAATAAATGTGGTTACATCTTGTCTTGTAATGAGACAGAAATATACAAAAACGCAGCTTATGACTATGTATGTGACATTTGATACAGCCAGGCATAAAATATACTATTTAGCCGATACATAAAAATATGTGAACGGATAATTCATAATTTTAGTAAAACTACATAAATTTTAACATGACGTGGTCACATTGTTTTTTTTTTATGTCCTGATAACTGGTGGTAGTGGGTATCAAGTTCTGCCTTTAACATTTTAAGGATTTGTTGTGCATGGTAATATTGATATACAAGAACCATTAAAATAATTGAGGCTGCAAGATGGCGCAGGACTAGTGACTCAGGGTGGGAGCTGCCACAACTAATTTAAATTATTCGGAGGCTTTTGGCATATTTCAACAAAACAGTTGTATATCTAAGGTAGGATATTGCCAAATAATGTATATACTTGAAAGAAAAATCATGAGGACGGCAAGCGTCAATAAATAGGAAATTGTTAGGAAAAATACTGTAGTATTGGCTGATTAAGAATCCACAGCAGGTCAGGTGTCACGCTTGATGGCTGTGGTTTGGTGACGGGTTTTGTGTACGGGTACTCATTGAACCTGGTCTTTGAATACAACATATGAGAGCTCTCATAATCTGGCTTTTGTTTGTAAGGAACTTTTTAACACTGTTACTGTTAGGGGACCTGTAAAAAAGGAGAAATATGAGTGCAGTAGAAAATTCAGAAAGCTTGCCCGAAGGAATAAGTGAAAAGAGAATTCTTGAAATGATATGGAAGCAAGTGACAACTTTGTTACGGAACCTAATATACACAGATCACGTATACGTGATGAACACAAATTTTGTAATGGAGATAAAAACAAATCAGATTCTATAACACTAGGGACCGTGAAATGTCCAGGGGAATGAATAAAGAAGTCAGTGGTTTTTTGTTAACAAATAACTATAATTTATTCCTACAACAACCCTAACAATACAATACACTCGGGAAATGAAGAGAATGGAGGTGGAGGCCGAGCAAGGAAAGCATGGCCTATACATGCGAGGCTACTGTGACGAAACGATGTGACCGTAGTTTGGAGGACGCCCCCAAGAAGTTATCCGGGGTGGGTGGGGGTGGGGGGGGGGGGGGGGCGGCGGGGGGGGGGGGAGTATCTATGTCCCTGACGATATTCATCCATACACAAGGAGTGTGCACGAGCTACTCGTGGGGAACATGTAGGACATGAAGAAAAAATGATTTGAATGATTTTATTCCAATGACGATGGTCCCGCGCGTCATCAAGTACAAAAAGGGCCCAAAAGGTACGAAAAATCCACTGCAAACATTCAGACTATGCTTCTCTCATGGTAGACCAGGCAGTTATGGAGATATTACTCTAGTTATCCCAATGCTGGACTTAAAACTAAAAAAACAGTGATTTAAAAGTAAGGTTTATTATTATAGAATTTAGTTTACAAGGCCATTTATTCACAGTATTATATACTTACGCAACTTATACTGAACAGATAGAATATTATGGTACACTTTATAGGGAAATCCAGAAGACTGATACGTATGGCAAATCTCAGTATATATGGGCAGGGGATTTCAGTTGTCCATTAAGTGAGCTTGACGTAGATAGAGGTAATTATATACCAAAAATAAAATCTATTACAACAATGAAAAATGTTCAAAAAGAAATGAATTTATGCGTTATTTTCAGAGTAAGGTATCAATTGATAAAAGCTTTCACTTGGAGAACAAAACACCCCTAAGTTCAAAGAAGACTAGATATTTTCTTTATATCAAATACTATACAACCATTTACATCTAAGTGTACCATTATTTAAGGTGCAGGCTCTGACCACTCGGCAGAATTATTACATTGTTACGGAACCTAATATCAACAGATCACGTATGCGTGTCGAACATAAATTTTGTAATGGAGAAAAAAATTCTCTAGTGGATGAATGAAGAAGTCAGTGTTTTTTGTTAACAAATGATTATAATTTATTCTTAAAACAACCCTAACATTACAATACACTAATACAATTTCACAGTATAACAACAGTAAAACAGCAAATCAATACAATTTCACAGTATAATAAATGAAGTGTACAGTACCTGGATACCACCACTGTCACAGCGACAAAAAGTCCTTTAAAGCATATATAATCCAGATGAACAGTTCACATAAATCCACTCAGAGAATAACAGTCCAGTTCAATCACAAAATCAATCTGTTGCAATCCAGCAATCAAGGACACAGAAAATAAGACAAAAAAAGTCACACTTCTCCAGGTTCAGAAGGCTATTAATTAAATGGGAAACAGAAAATCACCCGGCAGTAATGGACTGCCTAAAGAATTTTATGCAGAATTCTTTCATATAGTACAGGAAGATCTAATAAATTCATACAATTACAACTATAAATGGGTTATTGTCAGAGGTAGTCAATGATCACACTTATACCAAAACAAGGGAAAGATATGTGTCACTTGAAAAAGTGGCGACCAATTTGTCTTTTGAATGTCGACACAAAAATACAAACAAAATCTAAGCAGACAGAATAAAGCCTCATCTAAAAAATATAATACATCCTGAACAGTCACCTTTTATCAGCGGAATAAACATAAACGAGAATGTGAGATTAGTTTCAGACATTTTAGAATACACTCCAACTGAAATTTTACCAGGTTTATAATTTGCAGCAGATTTTCAGGCAGCATTCGACTCTGTCGATCACATATTCATAGAAACTGTCATGACGAAATTCAGAATTCCTGAGACATACATAAAATGGGTGAAACTTTTAAACACAACTCAATATTTTAAATTAAACAGGGGATTCCGACAAGGTGATCCATAGAGGACCTGGACAGCTGAGTGGTAAAACGCTCAGCTCTCTCCGCTGGTGACCCGGGTTCGATTCCCGGCGTGGCTATGAGAGTGGGTTGTAGTTTCTCGTCCAAGGTCGATGGTTTTCTCCGTGTCCTCCGGTTTCCTCAAACCTTACCGTCTACCGAGCGCCAGCATTCGAGCCATGGAGGGTGTTTTGTAATAGTTATTATAACTAGATGTACAATCAATGTAAAATAAATAGTTTATATTATAGATCAGTTACATGTTTATTCTTATTATTTAAATTTTAGCCTGCTTGGTTAGAAAAAATAATAATATGAACGGAAATACAGAAAAAACAGAGCATTTTGGGGGATGATAATACATTCTTCCTAAAAGTGTAAGATCTTTACAAGAATTGATAAGAGTGATATCTGAATTTTCTAAATATGCTACACTAAATGAGTCGAAGTCAGAGATTGCATTCATTGGTTCAGCGAGAAATAAAACTCAGAAATGGGGCAACTTTAAATAGGTAAACTTAGAAGAAACGACAATTAACATACCAGGCATGTATTTTCATACAACATGAATTTACAAAGACATATTAATTTTTACAAAAAATGTTCAGTGGCCACAGTATTAAACACATTGAGACAGCGAACTTTAACTGTCTATGGAAGATGTCAGGTTATTCAAACACTGGCAGTTCCTTAAATATTGTATGTTACAGACCTAATGCAAAGACACTTTGTTCTTTGATGGAACTATTGTCAATTAATTTATTCTTATTTAAATGATAGATAAAAAAATACCCATGTAATCATTTTCTTTATATGTCGCAGATTCATTTAATATTTAATATTTACCCGTAAATCTGCAATCACTTCATGGAAAAAGTTTAACTTTTTGTTTTGTTCTTATATAAAAGAAAATGGACTGTTATGATCATAATGTGTCAAAATCCTTCTCTACAATAATATATAGTATTTCTTATTTCATACGTCACAAATGGACTTCAGACCGATTTGTTTATTAAAGCTAAGTCTACAGACTCCATGAATCACTCTCAGAGTGACCACCGTAAGAACTTTTTGTAAACCACACGCTTTTCCAAGGTCAATTAAGATATGTCTTCTCACGGATTTTCCCTCAGCTCCTCGGTAAAGAATATTTCTACGTCATTGATATACACAGTGTCTTCTTTTCACGGAGTCTCGTAAATAATTCTATTCCCTTCACGGCCACATCCAGAGATTAATACAAGCAGAGAACCAAACATACTTTTCTCTTGATCCTCTGTCTTGCAGGTACATGAACCTTGTCCTAGACACATCAATGCGGGCCTGACAGCACGCCACCATCTTGAAGAAACAGGACAACAGGTGCTCCATTATAGGACAAAACAGTCTCTTGCCAGTTACCATGGTCACAGCGATAATGGGTGTGCCTGGTTTAAAGAAGTTTTGTGTAGGAAAAACTACGCCCTGAGGCTTATAAAGAAGTATAGACGGGAACTCTATACCACTCTCACAAAATCATTGCTAAAAAACATTTTCTCAAACATGGCCAATTAATAATTGAAACGAACCAGATAATCAACAACTCTTTGTATACTGGTTATACTTTCTCTTGCAAATGGTGCGGTGCGGCGATCTAGGGTTTTATTTTTATCCAGGTTTGATTCTTCTCCGGATCAGACCTTATAGGCCAATGACATAACCACGTGTGTGGATATTTACCAGGACTTTTTATGTACTGGTCCCAAGCCGCGGGAAATTGTATAATAAAAAATCTCCCAACACATATATCTATATGTCTGCCCAGCAAGCCGATTAAAAGCTACAAGAAATAAAGGCCTCTAAGACAAGGAAGACAATTCACCAACATCGTCAGTGATAAACGATTATAAACTCATCCTTTGTCGTTCTGGCTTTCAAGTGCAAAAATATATAATACACCATTGGTACAACACATTGTTACCATATGGCACAACTTTAAATTTCCGTCGTAATGCCCCTAGCTTTATAAAACTAAACAATTCGGATAGTTGCCGAAGTATCCGAAGATCTTGTATATATATGCCCTCACATGTAGCTCCTTTCTCTGTAGGCGCGGATCCAGGATTATTTTGCAGGGAGGGGCCAACGGGTGTCATGCATAAAAATTGTCTTATAAAAGGTCGTTGGTTTAGAGCGGGGTGGGGGGGGGGGGGCTCTACCCTCAAAACCCCTCGTCATGCATAAGATTTGTCTAAAAAAAAGGTCGGTGGTTGAGAGAAGGGGGAGGGGGTTCCTAATAAATCTAAATATACTGCATCCTCTATATCCAACTATATCTATGCATGATTCATCAATCGACCCAACATTATTCATCAGATTAAATATCAGGCCTCTCCAATAGAAAAAGGTGTGACTAAAAGTAAAAGGTATGACCAAAAGTTATTATCTAACCGGTATTTCTGCATATACAGCATCCGACAGGAATCTGTTCATTTGTCTTTTGTGTTGTAATAATGACTCGTTGTTTTAGGTGGCAGTGAGTTGAAATAAACCGAGCAAAACAGGCAAAAAGCGTGCATATATATATATATATATATATATATATATATATATATATATATATATATATATATATATATATATATATATTACGTATGAACCAGTCAAATAATGATGGACATGAATTGTCTGTGACAGCGGCGCAACCGCGCTGAGCTCATATCTCCACACAAAGTAATCAACATTACCACGCCTCAAGATCCGTAAAATATAAAACTCATTGATATTTATTATTTACTTTTGAGATATCTTGCACACAAAACAAAAGTTATCAAAGGCTTACTTGGAAAAAGACGTAGACAATTGAAGTAACAACCCTTTCTTGATTCAAGCCAGAGTTCTCAATATGCGGGGAGTATATCCACTTTTTGGCAGGGGGGAAGGTCATAATCATCCCTCTCCTAATCAGAGAATAATATTTATATAGTGGAAATGAAATATATTTATAAAAAAATTTGAATTATAGACTTTGGTTGTAGTTATGAGTCTACTATGAAATATTATATATCTAAACTTAGTTGAAAATGAACCTATATACTGCATACATATTATCTTATTTTCTAAAACCTTATACTAAATTGTAATGTATTTGAAAAGTACCATGCATATATATATATATATATATATATATATATATATGTGTGTGTGTGTGTTAATAAAAAAATGATAATATCCTACGTACGTCTGGGAGTCGTCCCCACCCTTGAAGATAAATTGACGCCACTAATTCAAGCCATACCATTCTAAAATTCCATGTGCATCACATATCATCTGCAAAATGAACTTTACTCGCAGACAAGACAACGTTTGATGAGCGATACCTGGGAAAAGGGGAGACGCGGAAGATCTGTTCATCAAATAAACAGTTAATCTTATGCTTGGAACTTCAATACAATTCCAATTCGTCCTTTTTTATTAAAAAATAAAATCAATTCAAATAACTTCCAATCTTTGCAATTTTCTCTTCAATTCCACCTTAGTTTAGAATTCACATGGTGTGACTTGAAAGTTGTGACTGTCACTAGTGTCACTAGTCACTGTTATTACTGGAATAGGACATCCCAGTCGCCACATTTTTTTGTGCTACAGAGAAATTAACAGATTTATATGACGTGTTGATCAATCTAAAACAAATGGAAATAATTTAAAGATTGCGACAAAGGTTTTTACGGTGTGAGAGAGCACCGCTTTATCTGATCCACTTTCCGATGCACATTGGGTAAATTTATTGTGAAGAGCATGTCACCTCGCAAGTTGTATCCCGTGTTGCCCAAGTCAGTCAGAATAAAATGAAAGTGGCTGTCCCCCAAGGAAATCATACATTCTTGTATGGAAGCAAAACGTTATAACAGGACGGTCATCACTGTTAATTTCTAACGATATAATTACTATCTACCTTGCATATATATGTATTATCCACCAAAAGCGTAAGCCCTTCCGTCAGGCCTCGATGTAACATGAAATACTGCCGAGGTGGATGATTATATAAGGTGGTGACACCTTTAAGTCAGGAGTGAAGATACTCGCCCATTGGTGACGTCATATTGGGGGTGACTCGGTAATTTGTTGGGAAAAGCTTAAGCCACAAACATTATAGTTGATTGATTTCATGTATCGACCGATCCGACAAACAATTTTAAACGAATGGGGTCGCACGAGGAATAACGCAGAATTGTATACGTCACACAGGGGTTTCCCAAGGATTAACGTATTTATCAGAATATGCCACGAGAAGAAAACGTGCTCCGCCTGAAAATATCGATTTAAATCATTGTGAATATGGGAAACATATGCCTGACCTTCATTTGTGAGGGATCCGCCCAGTACCTGTATCTGTTTCGATTCAAGCAGCTGGTTTCTTAATCATTCACTGGCACTTTCCACAATGCAGGGATACATACATTTATAATATATATCAAACATGAATAATTTATAGCTTTAATTCAGCAGTTGTTGCAAATTAAACAAATAATATATCACTGATCACGTTAATACCTATACACAAACACATCACATGAGACGTTTTAATGTTATGACCTAAAGTCAAACAGGTCTATCTGGTATTTATTCATGTGTGCAGGCTTCGGGGCATTAACCCATAGGCCCTCCTTCAGCGGCAATAATCTCATTACACACTTTTACATTATATTTGTTGGAGATGATTGAGGGAATGAGGAACATGAGGTTTTAACGAATGTAGAATTTGATAAAATACTAATATACTAATAACTCATTCCCATAATTTTTATCCAGGGATGATCAGTCTTGTCTGGTATAGCATGATGTCTGTGTATTTACTATAAATGAAGAGAATGTGCACGCAGTAATTGTCCAGTTAGGTTTATCTGCACATAAAACAGACTAAGTCTTATGGAATAAGACCGAATAGACATATTATTAGGAAACCTGGACAAAACCTTTCAGTTGTACGTAACAGTCAAATGTACCGGTCTAATGTTTGTTTAAAAAAATCTAAACTAGCCTATGTAAAACCTGGGGTACATTGTAGGATGAAAACGCGAAGGGTTTTATCACCAGTTATATATTGAATAAAAGAACACCGAAGATTGAACAGTAATATCGTGATATATAACAAATATATATATATATATACAAATAGTTATTAAAAAGGACCACACCGAAAGTTCAAAAGTATCAGCATGAGTAAAAACAAACAGGTAAACTTATAAATATCTAAACTATGACATAAATGTAATACTGACCGTAATGAGTGACTGTCGTTGGTCGGGTGTCGGCGTGCTGGGTCGTCGTGGTCTGGAGGTATTTAATCAAGTCGCAGCATTGCCTAGCAAGCACACATAAACAAAGAGCCCCGCCAGGTAGTAATGAGGACCAGCTGGGCTGATCGTGGTAGGGATTTACCGCCAGATCGATGCCATCAAGTGAAGCCGGGCTATTTTAGCAAGTAATCTCTCGGAAATGGACTAATCAACCAACGGCAAGGATCAATTGCCCGATTATACCTGGGACCAGAAATCTCGGCGGTGCTGGCATTATTTTTTCATATTTATGTTATTGACCGCTGACTGGGAGTTCGCACGTGTTCCTTGACTAACAGAGGCGTATTGATTCAGACACTGTTGTGTTTATTTCTTCATTGCTATCATATTTGCGAAAGTAAACAGACTCAAAACCAAAAACTAAAACAATAAATTTCGTCTGTGGAGCAGTCTATATTTTAATATTTCTTTCTTTCACTATTTGTTTAAGATAATTCTTGTGACATTAGGTTAATGTTAATGACTAGCAATATCATTTCATCATAATGCCATAAAAATATCATAAAATCATGTTCCAGGATTTCCTTTACCTGTTTACAAGAAAACCTAGATTCTAAGACAAACGAGATTGCCAACTGAGAGCGGCTGAAACCAGGTCCGATGTTATACTCTGCTGTTGTTGTGATCAGTTCAGATTCTCTTGTCTTAACAGGAAGCTGTGATTTGATGAAACGTAATTTTTTTAGATGATGTGATCTGTTGAGATCTGTCGAGATGTTGTGATCTGTTGATTTGTTGTAATCTGTTGAGGTGTTGAGATCTGTCGAAATGTTGTGATCTGTTGTGATCTGTTGTTGTGTTGTGATCTGTTTAGGTGTTGTGATTTGATCAGATTTTGTGACCTGTAATTTTCTGTCGAGATGTTGCGATGATTTTGACTTTACTGCACTCAGGCCAAAATTATGAAAATGAGATACAATGCAAGTGCAAGTTTAAAATTTTAAGGAAAATAACATATCAGAATTTCGATATTAAGCCATAAATATTTCAAAATCTCAAGCTTTTGGTAGGTGTTGTAAAGGCCCATTTTAATAATGTCCTGTTTCCAGCAGTACCATGGGAGCTTAGCATCGATCACAGGCGCTTGAATCCCTAAACATGATAATTCTGGTTTAGCTGGGTATACATTAAGAGAATAAGTTAGACCTTCGGGCATGAATACACCCCCTTATATAAAAAAATTAGACGGCGTATTCAAAACATGTTACAACCAATTCCTACCACAACCTGGTTAGCGCATTTCGGCCTCTGACAAAAGAGTTTTATACCAGCGTCAATGTGACTTTACATGTGGTATAGAGGGCGCAGTATACGGCTCCGTGATGATGTAGATACTTTCTTGTATAGAAGGCGCAGTATACGGCTCCATGAGGATGTAGATACTTTCTTGTATAGAGGGCGCAGTATACGGTTCCATGAGGATGTAGATAATTTCTTGTATAGAGGGCGTAGTATACGGCTCCATGAGGATGAAGATAATTTCTTGTATAGAGGGCGCAGTATATAGCTCCATGAGGATGTAGATACTTTCTTGTATAGAGGGCGCAGTATACGGCTCCATGAGGATGTAGATACTTTCTTGTATAGAGGGCGCAGTATACGGCTCCATGAGGATGTAGATACTTTCTTGTATAGAAGGCGCAGTATACGGCTCCATGAGGATGTAGATACTTTCTTGTATAGAGGGCGCAGTATACGGCTCCATGAGGATGTAGATAATTTCTTGTATAGAGGGCGCAGTATACGGTTCCATGAGGATGTATATAATTTCTTGTATAGAGGGCGCAGTATACGGATCCATGAAGATGTAGATAATTTCTTGTAGAGAGGGCGCAGTATACGGCTCCGTGAAGATGTAGATAAATCTTGTATGGAAGGCGCAGTATATAGCTCCATGAGGATGTAGATAATGTCTTGTATAGAAGGCGCAGTATATAGTCCGATGAGGATGTAGATAATTTCTTGTATAGAGGACGCAGTATATAGCTTCATGGAGATGTAGATAATTTCTTGTATAGAGGGCGCAGTATTAGCACCATGAGGATGTAGATAATGTCTTTTATAGAAGGCGTAGTATACAGCTCCATGGAGATGTAGATAATTTCTTGTATAGAGGGCGCAGTATACGGCTCCATGAAGATGTAGATAATTTCTTGTATGGAAGGCGCTGTATATAGCTCCATGAGGATGTAGATAATTTCTTGTATGGAAGGCGCAGTATATAGCTCCATGAGGATGTAGATAATGTCTTATATAGAAGGCGCAGTATACGGCTCCATGAAGATGTAGATAATTTCTTGTATAGAGGGCGCAGTATTAGCACCATGAGGATGTAGATAATTTCTTTTATAGAAGGCGTAGTATACAGCTCAATGGAGATGTAGATAATTTCTTGTATAGAGGGCGCAGTATCAGCTCCATGAGGATGTAGATAATGTCTTTTATAGAAGGCGTAGTATACAGCTCCATGGAGATGTAGATAATTTCTTGTATAGAGGACGCAGTATACGGCTCCATGAAGATGTAGATAATTTCTTGTATAGAAGGCGCTGTATATAGCTCCATGGGGATGTAGATAATTTCTTGTATGGAAGGCGCAGTATATAGCTCCATGAGGATGTAGATAATGTCTTGTATAGAAGGCGCAGTATACGGCTCCATGAAGATGTAGATAATTTCTTGTATGGAAGGCGCAGTATATAGCTCCATGAGGATGTAGATAATGTCGTGTATAGAGGGCGCAATATACGACTCCATGAAGGTGTAGATAATTTCTTGTATATAGAGGGCGCAGTATACGGCTCAATGAGGATGTAGAAAATTTCTTGAATAGAGGGCGTAGTATATAGCTCCATGAGGATGTAGATAATTTCTTGTATGGAAGGCGCAGTATATAGCTCCATGATGATGTAGATAATGTCTTGTATAGAAGGCGCAGTATACGGCTCCATGAGGATGTAGATAATGTCTTGTATAGAAGGCGCAGTATACGGCTCCATGAAGATGTAGATAATTTCTTGTATGGAAGGCGCTGTATATAGCTCCATGAGGATGTAGATAATTTCTTGTATGGAAGGCGCAGTATATAGCTCCATGAGGATGTAGATAATGTCGTGTATAGAGGGCGCAATATACGACTCCACGAAGATGTAGATAATTTCTTGTATATAGAGGGCGCAGTATACGGCTCAATGAGGATGTAGATACTTTCTTGAATAGAGGGCGTAGTATATAGCTCCATGAGGATGTAGATAATTTCTTGTATGGAAGGCGTAGTATACAGCCCCATAAAGATGTAGATAATTTCTTGTATAGAGGGCGCAATATACGGCTCCATGAGGATGTAGATATTTTCGTCATTTTTGACAACGCCTGATAGCCTACTGAAACGCTGCCATATAAAATAAACCATTTCAAGCATTAAAGATATTCTGTTCTGTTCTTACGTATGCAAGAGCTTCTCCTAAGCGAACATATGTTAATGTAACATTTTACCCAGATTCTTAGTTTTTTTAAGTGAAATGCTCTTTAACAGATGAATAAGCACAGTGAGGGACCTAGAGGGGGTGCTCGCGGCGCCGTCGAGCTATGAAATATCTCGTTTGATGTATTTCATTTTCTATGGATTCTCGATTAGTTTTAATTTTTCATATTTCTTTTTATTTATTAGCAAATAGATTATTAAGCTACCCAAAGTTTATTTCTTTCTTATTCATTAGTTGAGGATATTTATGAACAGCAGTGTGATTTGCTCCATTTAGATCAATGTTTCTACAGGGAGAGAGGGAGTCTTTTCGTTATTACACTGCTGGGTCATAACACTGAGGAGCGAGGCACGGCCCGGGTTGGGGTCGACCGTGAAAAAAATCCCATGCCTCCTCTACTGATACCGGTACTCGAACTCACGGTCTGTGTTCTGTTGTCCGAGTCCTGTGCGCTGCCTATAAACCACAGAAGCCGATAAAATGCAACGTTTAATTTTAGGCTTCAATATCAATTAATTTACCCCGAGCAATTCATTTGAAAGGTGATATTTTGCAAGTTATAAACGTGGAATGGCATTTCAACGTTAACCATGAACATGCTGCAAACATTTGAAAGTTTTTATCCTAAATTAGGAGAAATGTAAACATTAAATATTGAACCCCTCTAAATTGTGACTACGTTATAGTAAAGGCATTTAAGAGAACAGTACTTAAGGAACAGAAAATCCTCATACTTTTTTTTTAAAAGTGCCTCATAATGTTCAGTTTACTTTACACATTTAAAAATATGTATAATATATATTAATATATATATATTAATTAAATTTACAAAACAATTTAAATGCATAATTTAAGAACTTAGTTTACATAATACCCATCAACCTGGATCCGCCACTGAAGTAGATAGTTAATTAGTCAATTTCAATTTGAATACTAAAATAACATCTTGTCTCCATCGACCATCATTTCCCACAAATAAATTTGTGAATTATGTAAAAAAACCTCTTTTTTTATGGTTTCTGTACTCATACACTAATATTTCAAAACATTTTGATTGTTTGTCTAACATATCCGAGTCTTGGGTCCTTGCGAAACTTCTATATATTCTATATATATATATATATATATATATATATATATATATATACCATCACATTCAGATGTCAGGCCCGTGTGATGTTAACACATTCCATTTGTGTGTGTGTATCGGTGGGGGGGACTTCAACCCTCAAATCCCACCCGCACCACCCCTCACTTAGGGTGCAAATTCATTTTGCAAGGTTATGGTTGTGGGGAGGGGGATATGAATGATTTTATCTGAGGTGAATTTACAATTGTCATTGAGAATTAAAGCCATATTGAAGCAATTTGATATCATATTACATGGAATTTAATATATATATATATATATATATATATATATATATATATATATATATATATATATATATCGCAATATTACGTTAGTAATAATGTAAACCTTAAAATCTACAGGAATGATTAATTTGTCTGTTTATTTGTAGAAAAAATGTCGCACAAGAACACGCGAATCATATCATATTACTATTTTAGTCCTTTCTGAAAACCGTTTAATTAATATTTAAGGAGCTGTGACACATAATTGTTAATAACTCATATCATTACAAAATATATTGGAGCCTATTTCTATGACAATTAGACTTTCAATTAAATGGCAAAATGTGGGGATACAAATCGCATGCCCCCCCCCCCCCCCCGTTCGCAAAAGTGTGGTGTTTGGCTTGTTCCCCAAACCCGAGCAAGCTAGACCTATGACAAGACATATCACTTCCTATAGGGGCCAGGTGTGTAAGCAAATATATACAAAATGACATATAAAATGAATACATGTATATGCACGTTCAAAGACCATTGCAAGACCATTGGAATATGCTATACAGTCTCACCCAGATCTCCTTTTAAAGGGAATAAAGCAAATTTTGATTTAAAAATCATGGTTGTTCAACAAAGAATGTTGGGTGAGGATAATAATATGCCTTGCTTGACCACACCGTCAGCTTGCCTACACCGTCAGCTTGACCTCACCGTCAGCTTGACCTCACCGTCAGCTTTACCACTCCATCAGCTGGATCTCACCGTCAGCATGACCACACCGTCAGTTTGTCCACACCGTCAGCTTGACCACACCGTCGGCTGGACCACACCGTCAGCTGGACCACACCGTCAGCTTGACTTCACCGTCAGCTTGACCTCACCGTCAGCTTGATCATACCGTCAGTTTGTCCACACCGTCAACTTGACCACCAGGGCAGCTTGTCCACACTGTCAGCTTGATCATACCGTCAGCTTTACCACACCGTCAGCTGGACCACACCGTCAGCTGGACCACACCGTCAGCTTGACTTCACCGTCAGTTTGTCCACACCGTCAACTTGACCACACCGTCATCTTGACCACACCGTCAACTTGACCACACCGTCAGCTTGACCTCACCGTCAACTTGACCTCACCGTCAGCAGGAGAACCTTGTCACTTCTAGCCATGTATATATCAAGTACAAAGGTGACAGGGTTCAAATGTGTGCATATACATTGTAATTTTGTATAAATTCATTTTTGTATAACTAGAGATTCTGAAATGTTGGACTGAATTAAGCACATGCATTATGTAATTTGTCATATACATGTGTGATATACATGTACAGATATATCTGGGCCATTATCGGGTCACAGCGTTGCATCTGTATCTATGTATCTACGTGTATATAGTGTTAATGATATTTCTGTACAGCCACATTAGGTTTTGTCAGGTTGTCTGATCACCTTAGTTGACCATACTCTGCTATGTCCCATTCAGTTTCAGGTGTTATTATATCTTGATGGATAGCGTTTGTCAGTCCGTGCAGGTGACGTTGATGCACTCTGCACTTAATAATCAACATTAATAGGTCAATAGTTTTCAATTTTAAATCCGGAGAATTGTATGAAACTTCAATTTTTATGCAATTAAGTGTGTTAGGGGCAAAATACTGATACCAATTCATTTCAGATCACTTTAAACATTAAACTCAAATTCAGTTCACGGTTTAAAGGAAATAGGAAATATTTTGCTTACATAACACTTCAGTGGCATTAGTGCTGGTACACAAATTAAGGGGTATATTACTCGAATATATACCTAACCTTAGTGAACAAATTATTTAAACTGACTAGACTACAATTAACTGACATTTTCACTAGGATTCGGTATTTTTAGAGATATAATACATGAGTAAGGAGGAAGCTACAGCTGTTTATGTAGGCCTAACATGTGGGCGTTTTAAAAGCATGCATGCAGTGTTTTAGAATCGACGCGTTTGAGTCATTTTAATCATATGTATTAGACTTTTTATGAGTTGTCTTTCAGATAAAACCACCAACTTAACTTTGTCTTATTCAGCAATGTAAAAAGAGTAAAATGGTACTTATTCTTATCCTAGGACTTGTATTATGGAAGTAGTTGATTTTAGTGACTATACCCCGTTTCCGCCTCCCTTGCGCCACGGAATTCGCACTTTGACGCGGTTAGATAAAAAAGCCATTTCTCCAAAAATGTGAATTGTTTTAACCACCAACATTATTTTTGTATAATCAAGGAACCAAGGGAAGCAACATAAAATCAGATTAACAAGATAATCCACACAACGTATTGTGTCTAAACATTTGGTTAAAAATGTGCACACATAGAAAAAAGATTCACAAATATTTTGTGAATTTGACATAACTGTACTTCATAAGCATGTAACTCATCCAAATACAAAAACATTTATATCTACATATTTAGCAAATAAAGTGGCGTAACTGGTGTTTGTTATGGTGGTGACCATAAGATCAGTTTAAGGAAACTCGGTTTAGTGACCATATACCCCCCATATCAAATTTTTCTCAGCCGCAACTTGGTACTTTGATTTGTTCTGTTAAAAAGGGCCATTTCTCGAAAGGTCAGCTTTATTTCAAGCGACGACATTCATTTTCACAGACTAGAGACCTCTAGGTACAAGAAAATTAGTTGCAGTTCAAGTGGCTACGTTTGTGATGTAATGATAACCCAGACCACACTGTAAGTATGCATAGAGGAATCGACACGAGCTCCCACAGCTATACTCGGCTCGCAGCCACATTGTTAATCAATTTTAAGTAGAATAAAATCAAGGGTATGTTATATGCATGGTCATGTTTAGTGGCTGAGTGACCGGTATCAACCAGGTGGATAAAGCAACAGATAATTTGGTTTGCAATAGAATATGTCAATATTCCTGGTAACACATGGTGCGTGAACCTGAATGGTTATGGTCGTTCCGCTTGACGCACCACTGGAGATGGTCACGGCACGTCAGAGTTATCAGAGCTGAACGACAACACCCGCTTCTTCAATTATGTCAGGACAGACTTGGGGCCCTAAACATGACAGCATGAAGCTGGTACGGCGAGGCTGTTTCACTAAAACCATATTGGTTATTGTCGGCTTGGTGGTGCTGGTCATGTACCTGGTGCAACGTGAAGGTAATCATCACTTCATTATTAATATCCTAAAACCCACAGCTATCATTTAGTATTACAGTCAGCAGGGCACACCACTCCCCAAATCACCCGACCCGACACCTAGGATATTATTTAGGAATGTATCCAGGCGAATGCAAAAGAATATACTTGAAAATCGTTCCCATTCTGAACTTATTATATGCATTGAACCGAACATTGGTTACTTAGTGAATCTGAGCGGAGATGCGGAGATATAAGGAAAACAACGAGACTACGGCATGCAGCCTGCCTGTGGACATGCAGCCTGCCTGTTTGCTTGCCCCCCCCCCCCCCTCTCTCTCTCAAAACACACACACATTCACATTACTTCTTTTGACATACACATTCCGTTGGTCATATAGGATTCAGAAGTAAAGTTCGCCTGACTGCACGACATCAATATAAACATTGATTCCTCATAGGACGTGTGGTCTGGTTCCCCACTCATAATATTATGATTCATACCAACACCACCATTATAGATATGAATTATTGAGCTATGGTCAGCCGCTTTACTGAGTGACAATTTATTTCCGGGAAAGAGATTGGCGTATATCGGTACACACAGAGATACATCACACGTTGGAGAATATATAAGCCCTGTATGACTGTATTAGAAAAAAGTGTATTCATCCTAATGGAAACTAAACCTGACAGATGAAAATATAAATGCCCCTTAAAGGTGCCAAATCACCTACTTTTTTTTTTTTTTTAAATGTACATGTGTGTGATTTCTGAAATCCTCTGTGTATATATTAATGATCTAAGGGTAATTTCGGTTGTGAAAAGTTCTTATAACGCCTTCGAAAAGGATGTATGAATTTGTTTATCAACAAGATGTTTGTAAACACAGCAATGTTAACAACGGGAGAAGCATGTAACCTAAGGTGGTGGGTTGCATATATGCGAAGGTAAAAAAGGTCACTTATTTCAAAACGCCTTGAATTTGTTTTTTTTTTTATTTTGGCGGGCTCTCACATATTATAAACAAGTTGATATAAACAAAACAAGCAGCCTGTGTGCGGTGATATTCACGTTTTCTGGTCTATTTATATAAAAGATCCAAGGGATTACCATTAGTTTATAAAGGTCAGATAGGTTATTGGGCCCCTTTAAATCAGCAGCCAGCTATCTGTTACTCATGGGTCGCTTATGGTAATGAGAATTTATTTCTTTTCATATTCCATTTCAGTTGTAACAGGAGTCATTTTATTAAAAACAAACGGAATCCCAGTGCCCGAGGATGGAGTGCTTCAACAACGATTACGGACGCCAGGTAACCTGAGCTCCGACAGGGGGCAGGTAAGGGATGATTTATAATGACAGAAGTGGTTCAAGACATTGACAGTTTTATTTGACTCAAAATATAAGATATTGACAGTTACATATGACTCCAAGTATAAGATATGGACAATTATATGTGACTCCAAGTATGAGATAATGGTAGTTATAAATGATTCCAAGATTAAGACATTGACGGTTATATGTGACTCCAAGTAGAATACATCATCAGTTATGTATGACTCCAAGTATTGGATATCGACAGTTATATATACTCCAAGTATCAGATATTGTCAGTTTTATATGACTCCAAGTATAAGATATTGACAGTCATATATATCTCCAAGGAAAAGATTTCGACAGTTATGTTTACTAGTGTTTTCACACTCATTTTCAAAATAATGACCATTTAGGGTAGCGTCATGATGAGGTACATCGAGAGAGGAACACCTCTACCTCACATACATTATAGAAAGGGTCCTATTAAACAAAATTAACATATTATCATTCATTGATGTGTATATGGTCAAATATTCATATTTTAATATATAAAATGTTTTCCGGATTGACAAGAATCAATGAATTAATAAATGAACTTAAGAAATGTCAACATCAACAACGAAAAGTTTGAAGAAATTCCATGAAATTCAACAATTCTTCAGGATGTTTTATTATAATCATAATTAATTTCTTTATCAACATAAACATATGATACATTTATGTGATTATTTCTATCAGTGACATTTTGCAAATACAATACAGTGAAGTGAATATGTCAAATATTAAGCAAGTAATAAACATTTACATACCCCTACACCCTTATCAAGGCAACCTATCCGCAGGTGCCATGTGTAATTGACGCGGTTGTCTCTAAGTGGCATAAAATTGTAGTTTATCCCAGAAATAATCATTGTTAACATCTTAATTCATTAACTGGACATACTTTTGGATCAAAAATACCTATGTAATAAAATTCCACAGCGGGTGCACGGTGACCCTTCCAATCCCATGGCATATGTATGATTATTTTTGTTTAAATACTATATGTTAAAAAAAAATGGCTAAAGGGTGGGCTTTCTTAATTTTAAATGCCAATAAACACCTTCAGGTGAATAACTTTTCATCATATTCGGAAAGGATCACAGTGAAAATCAAATGCATCTGGAGAGGAACATGGGACACCACATTCATCTTATATACAAAGGGTACCATAAAACAGAATTAACAGTGGGTCATTTATTTCATGTGTATATGGTCAAATTTTCAAAATTTCATCAAAAGGATCTTTAAGAGTTTCAGGAACTAATGTAGTGATGCACTAGAGCTTCAGATATATCAACATCATCTCGAAAAAATACTGTTGGAAATATTTTTATTAGAATAGTAATTAATTGCTTAATCAACAAAATCATATAATAATTTGTTATGATTATTTTTATCAGTAACTTTTACATATACATACAGTTTACTTGAAGTGAATATGTCCAATATTAAAGGAGCTATAAGCATTTATATACCCCAACCCCCCTATCAAGGCTGCCTGTCCGCGGGTGCCGTGCGTAATGATGCGGTTGTTTTAAAATGGCTTAAAATGGTAGTGTATTTCAAATAATCAATGTTAACATCTTAATTCATTAACTTGACATACTTCGGGATCTAAAAATACCTGTGTCATAAAATCCCAGAGGGGTCGCACTTTGAACCTTGTTACAGGTGTCTCTTTTATTGTGGTACATGTGTCTGTAGGCATTCAGTTTCGTGTCAAGCGCAAAGCCTGCACTTGCTGAACTCTCGCGGAGTGTAGAAACACAGCGCTCATACTAATCTGTAACTTTCTGGGCTGGACGCGCTCTATGAGCATGTGTCTTGTAATGTTCTTTGGGCGTTTGTATTATGTATTGTTGGGTTCTTTGGGATTGTTCGTGAAATAGAAGTTTCTAGAATTTTTGGATGAAAAGTTATAAATAGGGGCTGTGTTTTTAGAGCCAAGGGGAGGAGAGAGAGAAATATTCCAGCGGACACGGAAGAGTGTGAGACAGTTTTGGACCTATCCGATAATTGCAGTAGAGTCAGGGATTCTACGAACCCTATGCAGATTTAGTGCGGCCTGTCTCCAGTTTGCTTTCAAGATTATTACAAGAACTTCACTTTTGGATTACAACATATTTATTTTGTAAAGTGCACATTTCATGCTGCCTTGTGTTATAGAATCTGATTTTTATTTATTTCCGTAAGAAAATTTATGCTCTAATCGACTAAGTTATCTGTTATTAGGTTCCGTAACAACCTTCCTTGCCCAAGGGGTTAATACTGCACAGCATCAAAAATGCGCCTTTCATGTTTCAGCTCCTTGTTTTGTAGGTGTTGCGCATGCGCAAGAAACAGACACACACACACAGACTGACTTGACGCACACACACACATATTAACGTTTCAACAGGTGAACTGGAGATTTAACAACTGCATGAGGTGGAAAAAAAATGTTTTCAGCCAATGTTTATGACCACTGGCCCATGTCACGCAGCTTGTGGTCTACAGAAATATAGGGCATTGGTTAATGTGTTTTTAATTGAGAACAATCCCGCCTATAATGATATCCCGCACAAACGTAGCATGAAAACTTTCTTGTTTTTTTTTTTTTGCATCCCAGCTGACTAAGTCCACTATTTCCAAATGAAAACTTTAGTTTGGATTGACAAATTGATCTCACACTTGACTTATACATGGCCCGCCACGTAAGAACCGTTTTGATTTTGGGGTCATGAAGTCAAAGGTCAGGGTCACAGAACCCACTCTTTAAAAAGATTGTGGATGCATTTTAAGAAAAAAATTGTCATCCCCAAACTTCAATCTTCCATATGTGGTCCACTTGAATAGGGGAAGATTCTGTTTGATTTATATATATATATATATATATATATATATATATATATATATATAACAGAAATAAGTATTTTTTTGCATTTGATCACATTTTCAAAAATTCAGCTGAACGACGTGACCCATGGTTTCCTTGTTTTTTTTACTGAGAAATTAAATTTTTTGAGGTTCAAACGTCTTTTGATGCTTGAATTGTAGAACAATTTTTAAAGTCTTTCTAATGCCTCTGTGAATGAATTCTGGTTTTGTTGGCAGTGAAATTGTGCTAAAATTGCTTTTTTTTACCAGGACATCGAAGGGTAAAACTTATAAGTTGATACTGTTCTGAAATATAATTTATTTGTTTATTCTGAGTATTTGAAAACTATGTCTCTTTCAATGTAATGAAAAGGACAATCGAGTGGTAAAACACTTGGCTCTCTCCACTGGCGACCCAGGTTCTATTCTGGGTGTTACTATGAAAGTCATTTGAAATGGCACGTCCCAGGTCGGTGGTTTTCTCCGGTCCTCTGATTCCATCCTACCCTACCGAACGCCGCTATCCGAGCCACGGAGAGTGCATTTTATTAGGTATTATATGAATTTTATTTGTTTATAATTTTTATTTCAGACTGAATACGTTTACGACAGGATAAACACGTGTTGACGCTCACATCTATCAGGTGTATAGACCTTTGCCTTGTGGAGATAGGGCAGCTTTCAGACACTTTGCTTACATTAAGACAGAATAAGTATATATTTAGAGGATCACAACATTATGCTACGCAACCGTTCCTTTTAAAGGATTATTGTAGGCCTGTTGGTATCATTTCTCATTGAATGAGAACGATGAAGACGGTATGTTATTAGAAAGAGTCGTAACTTGTCATCAAGCAATTAGGGCCAATCTCCTCGTTTTTGGCGAGATTTCACTATTCTGCCACTGTGACAACTCAAACCCGGATGTACCTCGCTAACCACTAGGCTACGTCCTACCCCTGTATATGCTACCTTTATACTGTGGTGATGGTGCATGACCGAATCATCACACTTGTAAATACTGGTGCAGTTTGCAGCTTGTTGTAGATACTGTTTGAAGTTTCATGCTACTTTGATAATAGGGTTGAGGATCCTTACCAATAAGCTGTAATTGACCTTACATTTCCTGTCTTAAAATTCTCGGTTTACTTACATAAAAAGAACGCTTTTTTTATAAATGTAGTACTTACAAGTATTATAAGAAAAAGGAATATTTACTACATTTATTTGAAATGATTTATCACCTTGTGTATACGATGAAAAATTGTAGATCGCTCTTAGCCTTGCACGTAAGATAAAAAGTTTTACCCAGGGGCGTCAATAAAGGGGGGAATGGGCGGTATATACCCCCCACACTTTTTGGCAAGGGGGGGGGGGGGTAGTTCAATGTAATAATCCCCCACTTTTCAGAGAATTATATTTACATATTGCGAGTTAAATATAAATTATAGACTTTGGTTCCATTTATGAGTTAACCATAAAATATTATATCTCAGCCTGGTTTAGAATTAATTTTTACTGGAAACAATAATTTATTTTCTAAAAAAAATATACTTAATTGTAATATGTGAGAAATTTGATTAAGTACTTATATTTAAAATGTATAATAAAGACGCAATATATATATATATATATATATATATATATATATATATATATATATATATATATATATAAACACAATGTATATAAATGATATAGTGTGTTTGTTCGTGACCCTGTCATCCCCCTCCCCCACGCTGGAAGATAAATTGACGCCACTGGTTTACCAGATAGTTTAACCAGAATAAAAACGTTCTTGTATTACCAAATCTATAAGAAAATATTCAGGAATAGGTTATAAAAAAGTTGCCGACAATATAACAAAATTTGATGTAACAAACTTTTCTATTCAGTAATAATAATATTCAGTAGTAATATTAAGATATAATCTGTTCAGATTAATGTATGTTCACTTGATGAAGGGAGTTTTCCAAAGCATTCTGCATGGGGCATAAAGCTGAAATAAAGAGAAAACTGTACAAAGAATTGCCACAACAGAGAAGCTGAAAGCACAGAAACGTTACAATCATCAATCAAAGAAAGGAAAACTCGAACAAAACTTTGTACTGAATTTTGATGTAATAAAGATAATGAAGATAGAATGCATGTCTGGAACCTGAGGGTTCATTATATTTTTCAACCTTGTGGTGTGAATTCGACCTTCTATCTTGCCCCTTGCTCTTCCATTCTCTTAGCATACATCCAAGAAAGATCAGTTAGCTGGCAGCACCGACTCCTGAAGTTTGATACATGCATGTGGCAAATATTATAATATTTAAGTAATATAATTTAATTTAATAATAAAGTAATAGTACATGCATGTACTACATGCATGTGCATAACGTAAGCTAATGAAAGTCAGTATTTGTTGACACCAATACATCACCCAAGTGAATGCCAACTCACATTATAACTAAACATCAGGAATTCCTGTATCACAAAAAAGCTTCATCACGAAATGTGACATCACAACAAAACTATTTCGTACTAGCATACAGTCGGAAGTTTGCATGCCTCATCGCCACATAACAAAATTCATAAACTCAAACAGGTATATCTATATGTGTGTTATTTCATACATTCATCACCATAGTACAAAGATAACATACAGTAATATGTTGTGCGCTTCTATAAATGTGTATATTGATTCCGTCTTCATGCCAGCATACAGTTTGAAAGCTGCGCCATGAGAAGTTTGAATCTATACAGCAAACAGGTGTGAGCTTCTACATATTTGCGTATCCTGTCATGCATGCATAGAGTCTAAATAATTATGAATAAAAGTCTTTCCCATGAAACACACATGGTGTTCAAATACATGTAACTAGTACATGTATATTAAATTTCAGCCTAACTATTTGATATTTCCCAATCGCACAAATAAAGGTTCACTTGAATGTAGAGTTTATCGTAAAATTTTATATAATATTTGTAGATTTTAAACATTTCTAACTTATTATTCTTCATGGATATATCAAGCTCCTAATATAATACCAGAAAGGATAGCTAAATTTCTTTCATCCATCACCTCTACAAAGCAATTAATACATTCGTTAGCATGCAAATAATTGGAAATCAAAAGGAAGAAATTTGAAATATTAATATAATAAAACTTAGCCTAGCAAATGACACTTTCATTTGAAAGTGCAGTTTTCAGGAATGTTTTACCGTTGGCTTATGAAAAAGGCCCTTGTATCACAATACGAATACAGAAGGCATAGGGTCTTTACAGCTGACAGGTAACCTTTTGACATCTGTTTTACATATAATGCATTCAATCTGATATAAACATTGTAAGAAAGATAAACTTTATTTTATAAGGATTGTCTAATTTTTTTTATTATTTTATGTTTTATATGGGTTGTACAATTAGAAAAAATTCTATTACAAACCACTCTTCATGGCTCAGATGATGGCGTCCGGTAGTATAGGGGTGGAGGAAATCGGAGGACACGGAGAAAACTACAAGCCTTGGACGGGCCACTACAACCCATTCTAATAGGCACGATGATGATCAAACCTAGGACGCCCGTGGAGATAGCCGAACGTTTTTCCACTCGTCTGTCCATTTCATTACATTGAAACAGACATAATGCTCTAATACTATAAAAATAACATGTACATTAAATTTCAGCAAAGTTGGATATTTGCATTTGATATTTCCCAGAGTCTGGATATTTAGTATTCCAAGTTTCATGCTCCTTTCTTGTTTTTCACAATTCTTGTCTTTACAGCTGGACTACAAACTGCTTCACATTTAACACGTTCAATCCAATCTATGATTCCACACGCATATCAAAAACCAAGATTTAACCATAATGTAAACTTTACTGACCTATCGTCGTGTACTGACGCTACCACTGTGCGTCTCACCAGGTGATGCTGCCATCGGCCTCACACCAAACACGAAGCTATATAATGGTTTATAATACAACCATGTAACCCTGATTCACGCAGCATCTATCACAGCCACCGACCTTGCACAAAAATAAACTGTAAACTAGTTTCAAAAACCTAACGTGTGACTGTAAACCACAGTTTTCCAGCTTACAATGTACAATGAAAAGGCATATTCCCTTACAGAATATCGCCACACCGCCACATAACGAAGGAATGTCCTACCTGTTCTGTTTCTACTTGAAATCTAACATAGATGCAGGCGACCTAGACAGAATGTCCCCAGAATCTCGGTTTCGGGTCAGTGGACCCTTCCTTTAAGCTTCTGACTGGCACTGGTAAAAAAAGACACCAAAGCTCATTTGTTAAGAAACTGTACTCAGCCAATGCATTGAAAAAGTAATAGTAACGTAATACACTTTTTTTCAAATTATTAATAATAATAATAATAATAATAATAATAATAATAAAATTTAATTTTTAAAGCGTAAAATCCACAGTGTTGTGCTCTGCAACGCTATTACAAGCAAGCATTTGCATAATAATGACTATGAGAAAAAAAAATATTCATTAAATAAAAATTAAGACAAACATTTAGATATTACTTAGGCTATATAAAACATGCACATAATCCATTAATATACATTAACTATGATACTAAACCAATAACAAAAATTAAACCTATAAAAGTGTAGTTAAAATTACGGTATGGAATTGAAAATCTGCACATATGCAAAATCACAGCTAATCGAAATATTGCACAAATAGGTATGTCTTAAGCTTTTTTTAAAAAGCGGTTAGGAAATGAATTCCACAAAGTGGGACCTGCCACAAAAAATGCTCTTTGAACAACCATGGAGGACTTTGTATGTGGAACAAAAAATATGTTATGATCGGCCGATCTGAGGCATCTACCTGGTGTGTAAGAATGAATTATATCCTGTAGGTAGACCGGGGCCATGCGATGTTTGGTCTTGAAAAGCAGTATGGCCACCTTAAATTTAATACGCTGACTTACAGGGAGCCAGTGCAGCTCCCGCAATACAGGTTAATATGATAATACTTGTCACATCTACCTAGTATACGGGCTGCGCTGTTCTGAACTCGCTGAAGCCTCTGAATCAATGAAGACGGAATCCCAAGAAGTAAAGGTTTCCATAATCTAACTTGGTAGTGACTAAAGCATGGATTAGGCGTTCAAGACAGCGTTGATCCAAATACGCTTTTATTTTATAGATGTTGTGGAAATGCATGTAGGCCACACGGCATTTGGTGTTCACATGCTGCTCCATGGTGTAAACAGGATCAAAATAAACACCAAGGCCTCGAATCCACTGAGATCGTGGAACTTTATGTTCGCCAATGAGAAGATTTGGACATTTCATCTTTGTCGCCAAGTGTTTCGGTGTAATCAGTATCACATCTGTTTTATCATCATTGAAATACATCAGAATATTAATTTCTTCATTTAAATGACACAAAGTAAAATTATATGAATCAAAACAGCTCGGCAGGACCTCCAGAAATTGTCACAGGGAAATGGGTAAACAACACACTGGATAACACATATGTAAATTAAGTGACAAATATATATTCAAACATATATTCATGTTGTTTTACTCTGTAGGAAAGTTAAAACCCTGCCAGTTCTACGTGTCAATGGCCGCCTACAATGTTTTCCTGTTGTTTCGTCTGCAGGACAGTTATAACCTTGCCGGTACTACATGTCAATGACCCCCATAATGTTTTCCTGTTGTTTTGTCTGTAGGACAGTTATAACACTTATAATCCTCAATTACTTTTACATTGCTTATATGTTTACCTTTAGGAGAATGTTAAAGTCCTGCTGGTGACGTACATGCGCGGCGGCTCGTCGTTTCTGGGGGAGCTGATAAACAGGAACCCGTCAGCGTGTTACTGGTATGAACCGATGGAGGCCATGTATCACTCCATGTACGGGGTGGTCAACGTTCTCCTACCACTAGACATAATATATAACATCAATGGTTCCAAGAGGTACGTATTCTATTTAGTAACAGTAATTTTTTTAATAATATTAGCTCATTTTGTCTTAGCCCTATACTAGAACACGGAAGGCAAGTGGTCAGTCAAAACGTGCGTCTTCCTCAGTGATAATCCACGAATACAGTGTTGAAAGATGGAAGTACATTTGATGTACCTATTAGACTAAGGTATTTGGTAGATTGAGAGGCAATGACGAATCATTTGGTTTGCTTGCCACTGTTACGTTAGAGATGCGTCTATTTATACTAATCTAATATATATATATATATATATATATATATATATATATATATATATATATACATCATACTATGGAATTAACTTGTTTTATTTGTTCTTCATTCTCATATATACATACTCAGACTCAGCGGAGCAGAGCCGAGTCTACATTAGTAGCAGGACTGTACAGAAATAGTAAACTTTATTTTGTTTCTTTCAGGGTTTATTCGGCGTATGAGAAAGCCAATCTTGTTGAATACACACACAATATACTCTCCAAAAGTTTTGAACGTTTACCACTTCCTATGTTTTACAACCGACTTATAATCGACAGCAAGTCTAGGTGGACACAAGGCTACAGGAAATGTCTCATACGGCGCTATCCCGGAAAGGTTAATTGGATGGTCAAATGGAGGAGGAGGAAATGTAGAGAATGTCGGATAACCCCGACTCTTGATGAACTGAACGGATGCTACAGATATACTGAGAAAGCAAATGGCACAGTCCAGATAATGACACCCAAACATCAAATATATCCCAAGTGCCCAGAGGCTAATCAGGTTTTATGCTTAAGAAACTGCATGGCTTCTATGTTCAGACGAATGAAAACCTGTGAGGCCGTCGTGTCTAAAGCCAAGTCACAGTGCGTCAGTAAGCAAATTATTGGAATGAAAGCAATAAGAATGCCAATGGACCTTGTGGGTGATCTGTTGAAAGTTGATCCTTCTATAAAAGTGATACATTATGTCCGTGACCCACGCGGAATCACCGCTTCTAGGAAACGTTCTGCATGGCTCCGCGCTAAACTGTCTGGCACGTCCTGGCTCAAAGAAATCACCTTTCTATGTAAGCGTATCATGGATGATGTTACAACCAGGAAGGAATTAGAAAAACGTTTCCCAGGTCAATTTTTAACATTACGTTACGAAGATTTTGCGACCGATCCACAGGCGCGAGGAAAAGAAGTATACGATTTCATAAACACTTTATTTCCAGTCGATGTTCAAAAGTGGTTGTACAGTAGTACACATAACAGTAAAGGATCTAAAAGATTCGGAACTGTCCGTAAAAACAGTACAAAAACAGCTTATTCTTGGAGAACTAAGGTCCCTACTAAAACCATAGGACAATGGACGGAGCCTTGTTTGCAAGTTTTGAAAGAATTAAACTATGAAATATGATGAATATTATGCATCTCTCTCCTACAGCCACAGTCTTCTCAACCCTACTAAACAGCTGTCATGTCAAACTTCACCCAAAAAGAAAACTGTCGTATTCATCTCCACCCTCCTGAAAAACAGTAATTTTCATCTCCACCTTCTCAAACATTAGTCAAATTCATCTCAACTTTGAGAAACAGCAGTTAAAGTCATCTCCGAATCTCAAACAGCGGTTATATCGAGCTTCACAATCATAAACAGAGATCATGTCATGTTTAACTTCACAAACAGCAGTCACATTCATCTCAACCATCAAAAACAACAGTTATATTACTATCCACCCTCTCAGAGATGGTAAAGTCCAGCATCACGATCACAAACAGCAGTCATATTCATATCACCCTTAAATACAGCAGTCACATTCATCTCCACCCTTAAAAACAACAGTCACATTCATCTCCATCCTTAAAAAGAGCAGTCACATTCATCCCTGCCCTTAAAAACAGCAGTCACTTTCATCCCCGCCCTTACAAACAGCAGTCACATTCATCCCCGCCCTTACAAACAGCAGTCACATTCATCCCAACCCGTACAAACAGCGGTCACATTCATCCCTACCCTTACAAACAGCAGTCACATTCATCCCAACCCGTACAAACAGCGGTCACATTCATCCCTACCCTTACAAACAGCGGTCACATTCATCCCTACCCTTACAAACAGCAGTCACATTCATCCCCACCCTTACAAACAGCGGTCACATTCATCCAAACCCTTACAAACAGCGGTCACATTCATCCCTACCCTTACAAACAGCAGTCACATTCATCCCCACCCTTACAAACAGCGGTCAGATTCATCCCCACCCTTACAAACAGCAGTCACATTCATCCCAACCCGTACAAACAGCGGTCACATTCATCCCTACCCTTACAAACAGCAGTCACATTCATCCCAACCCGTACAAACAGCGGTCACATTCATCCCAACCCTTACAAACAGCGGTCACATTCATCCCAACCCTTACAAACAGCGGTCACATTCATCCCCACCCTCACAAACAGTGGTCATATCCATACCACCCTCTCAGAGATGATAATGTCCTGTCCACTTCCAATCATTACAATTTTCCTTCCTGGTATTATTAGGGCGTGCTCCAAGCTTTCTGTTAGCTTTGTCACATAAAGACCAGCATATATATATACTTATAAGGCAGTATGAAATCACAATCAAGTGCATCAACAAACATTAAACATGAAAATACAAAGACATGAACATACCAGCTAACTTACCAGCTAGTTTTAGATGCTACATTACCACAACATGGCACCTGCTGGATTACTCCTTGAATTGCTGTTTCAAGAAAAGTGTTGTATATTGGAGTGGAAACAGCATCACAATTAAAGAAATGCAGTTCAAACAATAACAATAACTGCTAAACACTTGATGGGTGGGGGGGGGGGGGGGGTGTAGGTGGTGACATAAGATTAACTGTACACCTGTGACAGCAGAAGTGCTAGACCATAACTGCATCACTAATAAGGTTACCCAGGCAGGGCTGTAGTGACCAGAAGTGGGCGGTCTGGGGCTTGGCAATGCAAATGAATACAATAGTCTTCCAAAAAATTCAATAACAGCCTTATTTTTAGCTTTTATTTTCAAATTTAAGAATTTAACAGATTAAATCTTTTTGTGTAACTGCAGTAAAAATTCAGTCATATGTACTTACAAGAAAAATGTGGCATGATCAAAGTTGGGCAAAATTTAAGGTACTGATTTTATATTAATGTCAATAACTTAAAAATCAACAGTTTGAACTAATTTGGGTATTTTATTGATATATTTTACAAAGTGCATTATGTTTGCACGGTGGCTGATTTAGGACACAGAAAAAAAATTTATTTTGACATCTCGATATGTTATCTCGGGATCTCGACATAGAATTTCGCAAAAAAAAAAGAATTTAAGGAAGCAACCAAAAAAAAAAAAAATTAGGAAGCAAAAAAAATTAGGAAGCAAACAATTTTTTTTTGATGCAAACAAAAAAATTTAGGAAGCAAAAAAAATTAGGAAGCAAAAAAAAAAAATTAAGGTAGCCCTGGCTGGGAATGGGTCTTATAACGTCACTTCGACATATAAACATTTTATCTACAGGCTACTTGTACACAAGGTACTTGTGCAAGTGTTAACATACAGATAAAAACATGTAACCGAGTTATTGAAAGATCCCTGGTTGATGTTCGTTAGAGCATGTGAAGCAAAGCAGTATTTGTCATTTACAGAACTCTGTACTCTCTGAATTAAAGCCAGATGTTTTTGCCGGACGTCTTTCTTTTTCGATCGGTGGCGATTTTTGCACCCCCCCCCCCCCCCCCCGGACCCATGTTAAAATCATGTGGATATAGACAAAGACACCGCCTTTACCCATGGGATTGGCTCATTTTTATGAAAGGTTCAATAGATTATGTTTACCTATAGATTATGTTTATGATTACCTTCTTTTCTTTAATATGTATATGCAGAGTTAGCCGGTATTACAAAGATTATATAAATAAGGCAGGTAAAAAGCGATTTATTTATAAATATTAAATATTTAAGAAGATAGGTTGACTAAAAGTAATCTGAGCTATAGTTATAGCTATAGAGGGTCAAGACTTGGGCTTTAGGGGCTCAAGCACCCCCAGCGTACCTACCCAAAAACACAGTAATCATTTTTAGCATATTTACATTTATGACGGTCTAATATATGTTCCATAAAACAACACACCATTTCAATAAAAACAAAAGCTGAAAGAAATTGTACAAAAAGCGTGTTTCTAATAAGGTACCAAAAATGCATGCATGCAGACCTAAACATTTCTATTTGAGTGATTTAACAGCCATGGCTCCGACTCCGCCGTTCAGGTAGAATGTTTCAGTTTCTTTAGGCTTTGACATCTTCCTTACGGATATGAATAATTAAATATTGAATTTATATTGAACTTCTCTTCAACTCGCCTTATCTTAGGGGATATAATAACTTGATTGATTTTAAATTAATTATATCGTATTACCGTTCAGTTAAACATAGTATAAAGTTATCCTGCGGTCCCCAAAACCGTACGGTACTCTACGGTTGCGGTTGTGACCGAGGCTATACATGGTCTTTGTTTTATAATTGCAATAGCCAGCACTCTTAACGTATACTGTCCCTTTAACGTTGCTTTGCTTTATGTCAATTCAGCTTCGTATGGTTCGTACAAGTGTGAAATTTTATCTGGATATCTCGAGATATATATATTTTTTTGCTTCCTATAATTTTTTTTGCGAGATATATATATTTTTTTGCTTCCTTAATTTTATTTTATGCTTCCTAAACTTTTTTTGCTTCCTAATTTTTTTTGCTTCAAAAACATTTTTTTTGCTTCCTAAATTTTTTTTTTGCTTCCTAATTTTTTTTTTTTTTGCTTCCTAAAATTTTTTTTGCGAAATTCTATGTCGAGATCTCGAGATAATATTTAGCACTTCATAAGTGTGAGAATAGGTTTATAATGGAATATAAAGGTTTTATCTAAATTTCTCGTAGGAACGAAGTCAAAGAGACCAAGTTTTCGGTTTGGTAGGAGATCTTGAGGACATCTAACAATATGCCGAACTTTGGATTCGTAAGTCTAATGGTTACAGAACGTGCCAGTCTAACGGACAATGGCTATAGCTCAGACGACTTATAGTCAGCTGAGCTAAAAACCAAATAAATTCATACCTTCTAAAACAATACAAATATCTGTTTAATGATATATCATGTGTCTTACAAAACGTTAACAATCCTAAACCTTTTGCCTGGGAAAAATCGAGTCAACATAACAGGAAAAGAAACTCATTACCATTGATTATTACTAAATAAACATTCACCGAGGCCAGCTAGATCTGATACTCCAACCTCTCAATAACAGTTAGAGATAAGGCATCGCATTGGCGTTGAAGCTTAATATTCATTAGGGGGGGGGGAGCATAGTAGACATACATAAATATATATATACATATAAAATATATAAATATGCCTATATATATATGCCTATATATATATATAGGCATATGCATGTATGTCTACTATAGGCCCCCAAATATATATATATATATATATATATATATATATATATATATATACGCACTTATTGGTTTGATATGGGGAGAGTCTAGTTAATTAAAGTCTTGTACATAAGAATATTCTAATTTAGTTGTTCCGATCAGGGAACCTAGTAAATGTTACCTTCGCTAGATGGCTCCAGATTAAACCCATTTGACTATAACAGGTCCAGAAAAGCCAATCGGTCACTTGGGTACCTCCGTTACACAGCGTGTGCAATCCAGTGGTCATTTGACCGGCTACAACGCGCTGCACGCACACGCCCTTTTAATTGCTCTCCCTCCTATCCCATCATGGTAATATTATAATTTTTGCTTTGCACTACTTGTGTAAATATAATTTGGTAACACATGATTCTTTTATACTCAAATATATGTGCTTCCACTTTATGAGGCCGTTGTTCATTGTACATGTATTTACCTGAATAGATTCGTTTATGAGCTCTGAAATCGGAATCAATACAGCACAGAGACTCGTCTACTGCGGCCACATGAACACCAGCAGCACCAAGAACAAGCGGGCATGATGTGCGTACAGAAACAGCTGATTTGACATATCTGTGAAAGAAAGCCAAACTTTGCTTCGGTGTTCCAATGACACACAAGCATTTTGTAACAACCGAGGAAAGCATGAGTTTTTGACACACCATCGCCGATTATCATGGTGGAGAAAAGACATCATGTGAAGATGGTCGGACATTCATGTCATATGGGGGGGGGGGGGAATATATAGTATGTACATACCAACTTAGGTCAGTATTGTGAAAATTCTTAAAGTTGGGGCCCGAACATAATCAATTAAAAAAAAACAGGAAAGATATTTGCCCACTTAACATGAGAATTGTTGTAGCTAGAACCGTTCTTTTTTTTCACAAATATAACTTTATCTAATCAAGATTCAACTGTATACCCAAAATTAGATTTGAATTTTGCCATTTGTTTAAGTTATTACGTTATTGACATGAATATAAAATTAGTACCTTATACACATAAGGACATATTTTGTTATAATCTCAAATTTGAAAATAAAAGCTCCAAAATTAGGCTAGTTATTGAATTTTTTTGAGGTTCTTATTGTATTCACTTGCATGGTGAAACTCAAGCCAGCCCACTTCTGGTCACTGGAAGTCAGCTGTGCAAGGGTACGTCATTTGCCATGGGTCACTGGGGAGATCCCCTGTTGTGGCAGGTGTACAGTTATTCTCATACCACCATCACACCCACTCACCAAGTGTTAAGTAATATTTTGTTATTGTTTAAACTGTATTCCCTTAATTGTTATGCTGTTTCCACTCCAATATACAACACTTTTCTTGAAATAGCAATTCAAGGAGAAATCTAGAAGATGCTATCCTTTGGTAATGTAGCATCTAAAAAAATTAATTTTCTTTCTTTTAATTAATATTAGGATATTAAAATAAATTAAACCCATTAGTATGTATAAACTGATAATATATGAGCCAAATAATGGATTTATAGTGGTGCAATTTAGAATTGTGAATTTTGAATCAAATGTTATTTTCATATATTTATTGTTTTGCAAATTTATAATTTTTTGTGGTAAAAAATAAATACATCTGTGTGCATAATGTGATTTTATTTGACCAAATTATTCATAAATGTTGATGCAGTTTGGAATTGTGAATTAATTTATATATTCAGTTAAATATGTTATATTGCAAATGTATAAAATTTATAAATTTGACAAACAATGTGATCGTATGCAAACATATTGTTAATTATTTTCCTGCCTCAGCATAATAAAGTGATTGGATTTCCATGTCCATCTCGCCGTCTTTTCTAAATTAAATATTTAATTATAATGAAATTCTTTTTTCTCCTATAAGCATTGTTGAATTAAATTTCATATTGTATATATATATATATATATATATATATATATATATATATATAAATGTAACTCTCACCATTACCCCCTTCCCCCTTCCCCTTGGCACTGAGCCCTTGCACCTGTTGATTGGGTAATTAGGTTTATTGCAGCTGTTTTTTATCAGCATATAAATCTGAAGGCGGTTTCACACCGAATGCGTACGAACGAATTTTACGTCCGAACGAAAATTTGGTGTACGAACGAAAAAATAAAACACTTTATTTTATGTTGGTGCATACACACCTAATCCGAACGATGCTATCCGAACGAAAAAAATAGAACATGTTCTATTTTTTTGTCGTTCGCATCGGACAAGAATGGCTTCTTTTCACCTTCAACACAAAAGAGCTGGAATATTTATAACCAGACTGGTTCATTTGTACGTTATATACTGTACAACATAGAAGTGTTGTTTCCTTGTCCACTATTTCAAAATTATGTGATAAAAATATAAAAACAGGGATTATTTTTTTTTCAATCAAATTAATTTGATTTAAACAGATATTTATTTACAGATATTGTTTTAGCTCCAATGATTTTTCCATTTAAATCAGACTTTTTTTTATATAATATGTAAATTTCCTGGGGGATTATATTTTTATCAAAAGGGATTTTAATCGCCGCTTGGCCACTTATTTTAATTAAGAATCCGGGACAAAACAGACTTTTAAACCAGGTTTAGATGTAATTTTTCAGGATAAATTCTAATTCTTAATATATCTTATTTGCAATATATTAAATTTATTCTCCGAAAGGGGGAGGGTTGATTACATTGATCATCCATCCTAGCCTCCCCCAATCCCCCTATATTTACGCCCCTGAATATAAGTCAGATGTGTAAGTGATATGAACCCAAATTAGTGACATTATCCATGCAGGACTTGCTGTTCATTACACATAAAATAATCCGCGGTAAATATAGAAAAAAAATCACGGAACAATAACTTTTTTCATTTGTAATTTGTATTATTATAATAGTAATAATTATAATAGTATTATTTTTAGTTCAACGTTTTGCATTTAAACAGAAGTTTCATAGCTGTGCGCAGACTGTTCAAAATCATATTGGCAGATTTGAAAATGAAATATAAATCAAACTTAACTAGTGATTCAAACTTTAGACACATTTTAAGGTTTAATGGTGGCATTAAGACGCTTATTATCATAACAATCAAAGTATGAGAATCTGGTGAACATAAGGTCCAGAATGTGCAGGGTGATTCGCTAAATCAATATGAAGTATGAGAATCTGGTGAACAAAATGTCAAGAATGTGCAGGTAGATACGCTAAATCAAGATGAAGTGTGTGAATCTGGTGAACAAAAGGTCCAGAATGTGCAGGTAGATTCGCTAAATCAAGATGAAGTGTGTGAATCTGGTGAACAAAAGGTCCAGAATGTGCAGGTAGATACGCTAAATCAAGATGAAGTGTGTGAATCTGGTGAACAAAAGGTCCAGAATGTGCAGGTAGATACGCTAAATCAAGATGAAGTGTGTGAATCTGGTGAACAAAAGGTCCTGAATGTGCAGGTAGATACGCTAAATCAAGATGAAGTGTGTGAATCTGGTGAACAAAAGGTCCTGAATGTGCAGGTAGATACGCTAAATCAAGATGAAGTGTGTGAATCTGGTGAACATAAGGTCCAGAATGTGCAGGTAGATACGCTAAATCAAGATGAAGTGTGTGAATCTGGTGAACATAAGGTCCAGAATGTGCAGGTAGATACGCTAAATCAAGATGAAGTGTGTGAATCTGGTGAACAAAAGGTCCAGAATGTGCTGGTAGATACGCTAAATCAAGATGAAGTGTGTGAATCTGGTGAACAAAAGGTCCAGAATGTGCAGGTAGATACGCTAAATCAAGATGAAGTGTGTGAATCTGGTGAACATAAGGTCCAGAATGTGCAGGTAGATACACTAAATCAAGATGAAGTGTGTGAATCTGGTGAACAAAAGGTCCAGAATGTGCAGGTAGATACGCTAAATCAAGATGAAGTGTGTGAATCTGGTGAACATAAGGTCCAGAATGTGCAGGTAGATACGCTAAATCAAGATGAAGTGTGTGAATCTTGTGAACATAAGGTCCAGAATGTGCAGGTAGATACGCTAAATCAAGATGAAGTGTGTGAATCTGGTGAACAAAAGGTCCAGAATGTGCAGGTAGATACGCTAAATCAAGATGAAGTGTGTGAATCTGGTGAACAAAAGGTCCAGAATGTGCAGGTAGATACGCTAAATCAAGATGAAGTGTGTGAATCTGGTGAACAAAAGGTCCAGAATGTGCAGGTAGATACGCTAAATCAAGATGAAGTGTGTGAATCTGGTGAACATAAGGTCCAGAATGTGCAGGTAGATACGTTTAATCAAGATGAAGTGTGTGAATCTGGTGAACATAAGGTCCAGAATGTGCAGGTAGATACGGTAAATCAAGATGAAGTGTGTGAATCTGGTGAACATAAGGTCCAGAATGTGCAGGTAGATACGCTAAATCAAGATGAAGTGTGTGAATCTGGTGGACAAAAGGTCCAGAATGTGCAGGTAGATACGCTAAATCAAGATGAAGTGTGTGAATCTGGTGAACATAAGGTCCAGAATGTGCAGGTAGATACGCTAAATCAAGATGAAGTGTGTGAATCTTGTGAACATAAGGTCCAGAATGTGCAGGTAGATACGCTAAATCAAGATGAAGTGTGTGAATCTGGTGAACAAAAGGTCCAGAATGTGCAGGTAGATACGCTAAATCAAGATGAAGTGTGTGAATCTGGTGAACAAAAGGTCCAGAATGTGCAGGTAGATACGCTAAATCAAGATGAAGTGTGTGAATCTGGTGAACAAAAGGTCCAGAATGTGCAGGTAGATACGCTAAATCAAGATGAAGTGTGTGAATCTGGTGAACATAAGGTCCAGAATGTGCAGGTAGATACGTTTAATCAAGATGAAGTGTGTGAATCTGGTGAACATAAGGTCCAGAATGTGCAGGTAGATACGGTAAATCAAGATGAAGTGTGTGAATCTGGTGAACATAAGGTCCAGAATGTGCAGGTAGATACGCTAAATCAAGATGAAGTGTGTGAATCTGGTGAACAAAAGGTCCAGAATGTGCAGGTAGATACGCTAAATCAAGATGAAGTGTGTGAATCTGGTGAACATAAGGTCCAGAATGTGCAGGTAGATACGCTAAATCAAGATTAAGTTTGTGAAGCTAGTGAACAAAAGGTGCAGGTAGTTACGCTAAATCAAGATTATATATGTGAATCTAATAAGAAAAAAAAGCTTTCCTGGATAATCCGTTGCTATATCTGTCATCCGTGAACATCTCAATTGTCACCCATATACTGTACATGAGCCGGAGTTCAAATGAAAGGTGTTATGAGGGTAAAAGTTGTTATCCTGCAGTATACACACACCTCGGTTTAATCCAGGAAAATATGGCGGGTGGGCTAACATTTGATACGGCAAGTGGCTTTGCACAAAGCAGGTCACGTGATATCCAACAACTCGAGAAGATACTCCGGCCCGCTCTAATTGTTTCACGTATTTAATGAACACGACAAATACCGGACGGTGTCCTAGTTTTATCCACTTTGCGCCTAATAAACGCTGCATCCCGGCTCAATGTTATAGCCACTCCCGGTAACGCAGGTAAGTGTTCACACTTTTCACTAATTGTATTAAACCACAAGACCATGTTTCACTGACAGTTATCATTATTAACAACATTGGTGAGATTTGTAAATTTGATTTGTAAGCAATGAAGTGGACGAGTGGATAATTCTGCTGACCAGGACATCACTATTCAGTGATGTAGGATACAGAAACAGGAATAATTAGCATTGTATATACTAATGACTAGACTAAACAGATCAGATCCAGCTCAGTGTCGCCCAATGCAGATTCATTGTTCCTTTATCTATAATGCCGCTTGCCCCTAAGCTGATACAAAGCTATAAAAGTTGTCCTCGCATTGTTGGCAAAGTATTAAATGTTTAATACTTAAATCCAAGTTTTTAATGTCCTTAGGTATTGTGTTTAAATTTATATATATGTTTTATCAATAAGCACGATATTCATGTTTATGCCGATTTGCAAGATATCTTGAGATGTACAATGATTTATCAATAATAAACCAGATTTATCAATGTTATTTGTATTTTTTCATTATAACAACCTAATATATGTTTGTTTGCATGAGAACACTTAGTCCTGTGTAAACACAGATAAAACACAGCTGACGGTGACATTCCCACAGTCTCATCTGCTCATCTCCACCTTATTTGTTAAATCCTGCTCTTATTATTGCTGAAATTTGCTTAGGAAGAAAAAAATATCTTGTATAATTCACAAATTAGCCTGAACAGCAAACATTCATATTATGGTACACATGACTGGGACGAACTGTGTGTGTTACTGTGTGTTTTAATCCAGTCTTCATACTGGGTGTGCAGTGACCCGCGGAAACAGCCAGCGCCGACCATGACAGACGTTTGTATTCGTCAGAGCCGAGCTGATATTTAAGGAGAGAGGACCACGGTTGAGTGAGACCGTCAACGGGTCATACTGTGTCTTGGTGTATGCGGTTCATGTGATTTAAGGCGGATCCACGGCTGTTCCTTGGAAGCAAAAACACACATATATATATGGAGTATTTTGTTCAGACAATCCCATCAAAATGCTTAACATTATATGAAGCATAAAGGAATCATATAAACACTTTTCGTACATATACACACGTTTCTCAAACATCAATTTTCCCTGCTACTTTTCTGTTGTTTTGCAGGCTCATCGGTCCATGTTCTCTTATCTCTTCTCATGCTTTTCTTGGCCTTTTCATTTTTCATTTTTATTGAGGACCTAATTTTTATTTGATTCTTTCAGATTTTAACTGTTCTACATTTGACTTAGGTCTCATACCGTCATACTTCTCCGTTTCTGTCCTCTCTTTTCGATTCCGTACTTCTTCTGCGGGTTCATTGTAAGATATTTCATAATCATGCCACTCTTTTCCAATATTTCTTTCATATCCTCATATCTTTTCCGCAGTTTCAATGAGAAATAATTGTGCAAAATGTGAATTGTGCATTTATGGTAGATTGTTGTATTTTGGAGAAATCGTACTTTTTTATATCCTTGTTAGTTTGTTTTCTCTTCTACGTTAATTTGAACATTGTGCGGACAAGCTGGTGTCAACTAAATATATCTCCCAAATCAATAATCGCGTGTCCAATAACTGAAACTATGTGTTAACTGTTACCATAAAAAAATCAATCTGTTATTTATTGCTTGGCCTCCACATGAGTTCCATGGACTTTTATAGATCTTCCTATGTGCGTAAATAGTTCAATTACAACAACCATTCCTGTCCCCAACTCCATGTCGTCCAGTTACATGTCAAAACCTGTATTATTCCCACCTACTTTCCGTTTAGGTTTCCATTACTATCAACATGTCATGGCTGCATGTGACCTGTACCCATCCCTGACTGGGGCTGGCCCTCTTCTGTAGCTTCATGAGCTGGTGAATATTCTTGGATTACTGTGAGAATTACGAGGTTTTCACTCTATCAATGCATTTTCAGCATTCTTTGATATTATGCTCCAGTGCTACACCACGTTGATGGAGATTACCTCATAGATTATTTGCCAGTACATATTATGCTTTTACCTGAATTTAGTTTGACATTTCAAAACCCTATCCATCTACATTCACTAATTCCAAAGATGTCTGAAGTTTGATACCTCAAAGGTCCTTGCAAGTTGACCAGATATCCCACTTGTGTAGTGTCCTGACATTCCGGCAGCCTATGTTAATTGCTTGGGCTTGGTTATGGACGTTTTCGGCCCCTGAACGTCCTAATGCAACAAGTTGTTGGACCATGTTGGGTTGTAGGTTTTCCTCCCATTAGTTACCCTAACACCGCATATATGTTAAAATAAAAAAAAAATAACAATACATACTTTCTCATCTCTCAATAAAATCAATTAATATTAACTAATGTATCAATGTGCCATAAGTGTTCCTATAAATATAAAATAACATCTTCTGAATAAGTCATAATAAGCAAATGCTGCTAATTTCGAAATTACTAATGGATTTTCCAAATTTAATAATTATGTTTGAAATTATATTCATAGGGTTATTACAAATCTCTTCTTAAAATGTCACACGTGAATCAATTTCAAAGAAAATGAATCTCGTCTTCTAAAATAATGTAAGCAAGGTGATAACAGTATATACAGATTGTTTCTTCCTGTCAATTGATTTATGCCTATTTGATTCTATAACTAGTTTGTGGTCGCAGCATCTCCATTAAGCAAGAGCCTTTTTGTATATTATACATAATAGATATGTTTCTACTTTCTACTGTTAACAACAATAAAGAATCAAAGGTTCCAATGAAATATAAAATATTACAGGAGTGAAATTTTGCCATTTTTGATTGCCATGACTTTTATCCTTTGTTTCAACTGGTAAATAAAAAAAATGTTCATGTCACCTATGGATTGTACCAGCCACACATGTCCTAATCCCGCTTGAAAAATAAAGTCCTAATGTAAGTGAATCAGTTAATGTTTCCATTATTATCTAACTTCATTAAAAACTGGTATAAGTGTTTTGATCTATATTCCTCCATATGAACAACTGTTAACCAGTATTTTATGCAACATACTCAGTGGCGGATCCGTGGGGGGGGGGGGGGGGGGGCGAATCAACCTTTTAATAGGGTTTCAAACTAAATTTTGCGACCCTGACCCCTCCTTCCGGATCAGAGAGGATTCCTTCAGAAGGAGGACCTTCCTTTAGGTTTTCTTTCAGTCTTCCTGGGCTTGACCCTTCCGTTTCCAAAACCCTGGATCCGCCCCGATACTGTGACAAAAAGTCTTCTACAATCACCATAAACTGCTGGGTTCGGAGTGTTATCACCTAGAAATAAAACACACAAAATTAATGGTGAACTTTTTCTAATGAATCAGTTTTAGAATGGCCCCAATCGTACAACATATATATATATTAAGATTGCAGCAACCATACTCTCAAATAATTTAAAATTTAACGGTTGAATTCCCAATACTTTTCAACATTTATGATTGCTTTATTAAGATTTATGCCAGGAATGTTTGTAAACTGTTGAAACAGAATGACACATTCAATTTGTTCAAATTTGGTTTATGACAATTAAGCCTTTTGATATTTGTTTAGACTTGATCCAAGTTTCAGTGATATGACTATTGACTAACGCTAGGTTCGTCCCTGGGCTTGGCTCCTGTCTGACTGTGCTGCCTTCGGGTCTTGGCTTGTCCCGGCCAAATGATCAAATCCTTTCTCATCAACGTTGAGGTTTCCATCAAAATTATGAAATGTAACCGGCTTTACCTTTCTGACAGCGATATCATGCTTGTCCATCGAAAAAGAACTAATAATTACTCAAAATTGTCCACGAAAGCGATGCTTATATCGGCGCGCATCATTTCAATATACGGGTACACCGTTCATGTGCAATTCACAAGGGCCAGGTAGTCGCAAAATGGGGATTTTTTCAGAGATTCTTATCAAGTGGTGGCCATTTGAGACATATATACTCAGAGAATAAACGCAATTATTATAAATCCTTAATATACCGCAGTATTTACCAGTATCGGTAATGTCATTTAATTTTCCTGCATGAATTGACTTGTTTAGTTCTGGCTTTGATTACAGGCGTGGACCATGGAGTCTGCAACACTTCCGGCTCACTTAGACAGCAAGTCGCCGACCCCCCTCCGGCCGTCCTACTCGGACACTGAACTTGAGCGTCGAGTGTCACATGATCCCGGGGCACCAAGATTTGTCCGCCGGGTCAGCTTCATTGACGACAACGACACAGTCGTGGACAACCAGGGCGCCGTGCTCCGGGCAGGGTCTGACACCAACGGTTCGACGGGAGACGAGAGAGAACAAGTACATAAAAACGGAAAGTATAAAAAACACAAAACTAGACACGATCCCGGTAACAAAAGTCACCAGAAGAGGAAAGAGCAGTCCTCGAGGAACAATGACAGGGTCAAGCACCACAAAGCAAGGGCTCCCCCGGTACCTGTACAGGTCAGTCCAGGGGTGACCATCAGTGGTCCGTACGTGTCTACGTCACAGCCCCAGCCAGCTACACAGCCAGATGACGTCAACAGTGATGAACAGCCCTTCACGGTAAATATTGTCATACCATCTGAAGAAAAAAATGATCCACCGCCATTGGGAAGACACTATGTCCCTGAAAGTCACACAAACGGACCTGCCGGGGTCGATGTGGGCAGCGAAGCAGGTCCTGTTAAAGATGTCCCCGTCAACCCCGTCACGACGTCCAGCTCCTCATCATCATCCACGGCATCTCCTGCAGATACACCTGAAGGGTCGCCCATAAACACCACCAGGGGCGCCACTGTCATCCGCATCAGCACGCCCGAGAGCAGTCCAGACCCGTCTGTCGGAAAGAGAAGCCCCATCCTTGCAAAAAGTAAGAAACACCGTTTCACCGACAGTTTATTTGGTGATCCCCCTTTGACAACTACAGTACAAGTATTTCCGAACATTCACGAGAAAAATTGTTGAGGTGGACCGGTGTTGTGTAAATTCATTTAAAGCTTTACTCGTTTATATATATCAAAATGTAAGATTATAGCTTTAATAGTAGAGTTTTCCCAGTTTTGTTAATGACCCTGACTGTTGCTTCCTTTTACCTTCAGGCAACATTGTGTCCGTTGATATAAATCCAGAAGATGAGGATGACGTCAAGCCTCTCCAGGTTCAGGTTCATTCTGATTCTGAGGACAGTGTGCGACCTTACGTGGCGGTCGTCAGTCTACCTCCGCTGGAAACAGATGTCGCTCCACAAGTGGAACCTCCACATACAGAGGAACAGGTTGCTCTAGAATCTCCTAAGACGGTCATAAGTGAACCGACAGAGACGCCTTGTGGCCTATCCGTCCCAGTTGAAGGTGTTACATTGTTATCATCAGAGACTGATATTCCCGAGGCCATCAGACCGGAACCAGTAAGAACTGTCGACATCACAGTACCTGTCACTGGAGTCACTACGGAAGCATCCGATAGTGACGTGATTTATGCAAATGAGCCGAAGTCTATTCGGCACTCACGTGAGGACTCGGTTGATGTTGACCCTCCTACATACTCTAACCTGCCAGGTGACCTGGTGAACACGGAAGATGAAGGTAACATTACGTACGCCAACTTACCAGTGACATCATCCCCTAAACCCGACGATCAGCCAGTGTATACAAATATACCTACACCGGTGGTGCCATCTCGTGATACGAAACCGAGACACAGCGCTGCCTCCTCAATGTCCGACTCACAGTCCACGCTCACCAGGCACCCGCCCACCCTGGTGGTCGAGTCCACACCTGGGCCGTCTACGTCAAAGGAAGATCCCGCGGTGTCAAGCGTAGACTCGCGCCCTTCCTCAGACACCATGTCGGCCACATTACCCATCCGACAACCGAATAATGGCACGAGGAAGGCCATTCCTGTATCAAGCGCTCCAGTTGAGATTGAATGCGAAATAGAGTGAGTATAACTATATTTAGATCATTATTTCCTTGATTACCCGTTAAAACGTTTATTAATAAATATTCGAAAAGGAAAACTGAATACTTGATCGTTAAACTTATGTCATCAATTGGTTGAAAATTACAGAAAGCTGATTTATGATATTAAGTAGTCGGTCACTGCCCCTTGATTTTCTGATCCATCAAAGCCATCAGATGCGAGTGTTTGTGTACAAGGCATTATGGCGGAGACTGAGTTTGGTTTGTCTGCGGTGAGTCACACACCTCGTCAGTGATTACCTTCGTGGTCTAACCATCACGCTCTAAGTTTATAATGTACGGCATGCTCCGTGTACGGCATGCTCCGTGTACGGCATGCTCCGTGTACGGCATGCTCCGTGTACGGCATGCTCCGTGTAGAGTTTATAATGTACGGCATGCTCCGTGTACGGCATGCTCCGTGTAGAGTTTATAATGTACGGCATGCTCCGTGTAGAGTTTATAATGTACGGCATGCTCCGTGTACGGCATGCTCCGTGTAGAGTTTATAATGTACGGCATGCTCCGTGTAGAGTTTATAATGTACGGCATGCTCCGTGTACGGCATGCTCCGTGTAGAGTTTATAATGTACGGCATGCTCCGTGTAGAGTTTATAATGTACGGCATGCTCCGTGTACGGCATGCTCCGTGTAGAGTTTATAATGTACGGCATGCTCCGTGTAGAGTTTATAATGTACGGCATGCTCCGTGTAGAGTTTATAATGTACGGCATGCTCCGTGTAGAGTTTATAATGTACGGCATGCTCCGTGTACGGCATGCTCCGTGTAGAGTTTATAATGTACGGCATGCTCCGTGTAGAGTTTATAATGTACGGCATGCTCCGTGTACGGCATGCTCCGTGTAGAGTTTATAATGTACGGCATGCTCCGTGTAGAGTTTATAATGTACGGCATGCTCCGTGTAGAGTTTATAATGTACGGCATGCTCCGTGTAGAGTTTATAATGTACGGCATGCTCCGTGTAGAGTTTATAATGTACGGCATGCTCCGTGTAGAGTTTATAATGTACGGCATGCTCCGTGTACGGCATGCTCCGTGTAGAGTTTATAATGTACGGCATGCTCCGTGTAGAGTTTATAATGTACGGCATGCTCCGTGTAGAGTTTATAATGTACGGCATGCTCCGTGTAGAGTTTATAATGTACGGCATGCTCCGTGTAGAGTTTATAATGTACGGCATGCTCCGTGTAGAGTTTATAATGTACGGCATGCTCCGTGTAGAGTTTATAATGTACGGCATGCTCCGTGTAGAGTTTATAATGTACGGCATGCTCCGTGTAGAGTTTATAATGTACGGCATGCTCCGTGTAGAGTTTATAATGTACGGCATGCTCCGTGTAGAGTTTATAATGTACGGCATGCTCCGTGTAGAGTTTATAATGTACGGCATGCTCCGTGTAGAGTTTATAATGTACGGCATGCTCCGTGTAGAGTTTATAATGTACGGCATGCTCCGTGTAGAGTTTATAATGTACGGCATGCTCCGTGTAGAGTTTATAATGTACGGCATGCTCCGTGTAGAGTTTATAATGTACGGCATGCTCCGTGTAGAGTTTATAATGTACGGCATGCTCCGTGTAGAGTTTATAATGTACGGCATGCTCCGTGTAGAGTTTATAATGTACGGCATGCTCCGTGTAGAGTTTATAATGTACGGCATGCTCCGTGTAGAGTTTATAATGTACGGCATGCTCCGTGTAGAGTTTATAATGTACGGCATGCTCCGTGTAGAGTTTATAATGTACGGCATGCTCCGTGTAGAGTTTATAATGTACGGCATGCTCCGTGTAGAGTTTATAATGTACGGCATGCTCCGTGTAGAGTTTATAATGTACGGCATGCTCCGTGTAGAGTTTATAATGTACGGCATGCTCCGTGTAGAGTTTATAATGTACGGCATGCTCCGTGTAGAGTTTATAATGTACGGCATGCTCCGTGTAGAGTTTATAATGTACGGCATGCTCCGTGTAGAGTTTATAATGTACGGCATGCTCCGTGTAGAGTTTATAATGTACGGCATGCTCCGTGTAGAGTTTATAATGTACGGCATGCTCCGTGTAGAGTTTATAATGTACGGCATGCTCCGTGTAGAGTTTATAATGTACGGCATGCTCCGTGTAGAGTTTATAATGTACGGCATGCTCCGTGTAGAGTTTATAATGTACGGCATGCTCCGTGTAGAGTTTATAATGTACGGCATGCTCCGTGTAGAGTTTATAATGTACGGCATGCTCCGTGTAGAGGACAGGAACAATACCTTCACTAATGTTGATTCAATTGTGCACCAGAAAACCGGTCTTTACAAACAATCCAGCAAACAACTGCAATGGACTCATAAATTTCGGCCTACATGCTTTGAAACTTTTAAGTGTGTAGCACGTAAATGTGTATCATGCATGACCAAGCAAGGGGAATTAGAAATCCTATAGGGCTATAAATGCTTTGACAATGAGTTATATCATATTTGCCATAAGCGGTCTGTACTGCTGTGGGTAATGTTGGGGCGGTAGGTTAGTGTGTAGGAATGAACGCTTGAGCTGGTCTTGATGCACACATGCGCCATCATCCGTAAAACTACTTACGGTATCATGAAGAGATGCACGACCGGCTAGTTATATACGAGAGTAAGGTGTCAGGAACATTTCGTTAGCATGTATAAGCATCGTTTCAGTTTCATTAATGTTCCTACAGACGCCTTAGTTTGCACATATTGTGAAAGCTGAGAATCTGTTCTACATTTTTTATCTGGGAACGCTCCGTTTTCAAAAACTTCTTGATTTGACCTTGAATTTAAGTTTTTTTTATGGCTTTCGTATATTTGATTATAAAGTCAGTTATTCAGCATGCCTGTATAAGATCAAGTAAACCTCTGGGCGTATTGTGTAAATAAGGATTTTTTTATTGTGTGTAAACTTTCAAAATTATAATTTTCCGGGGTTTTTACTTTTCAAATATAAATATATACCTATCAAAGGCTTCCCGAAAATAAAAGTAGGCTCTTGAGAGTATATGGTAACAACTTCATATTGTGCCAATTGAATTTTTCAACCATAAGTGCCTGATTAAGAGTGATTAAAAATTTTAATATATATACACCAATCAAATTGTTTTCAAGTCTCTAAACTTGTTTTAAAGTCTTTATGTAGTTTTTGAAATCTCAAAATTTACATATGCTACATTATAGAGAACATTTATTATCTATCAGAATATAAATGTATGTCAAGTGGTACAAATGCAACAGTTTAGATGTTAAGAAGAAATTAAAACAGTGTTTCCTGAGACTCAAGACAGTAAAACCAATCTTTACACAATTAGTTTCAAATTTCAAGAGACACACATTGAAAAAAAAGATGTCTCAATACCATTCCCATAAACATGGAGGGACATTAGGCCTACACAATATCCATTCACACGTGACCTGTGGGATGTAACTCACGACGCTCCACAGCTAACCTCCTTTGCGTTACAAAAAAGTTGTAATATTCTAAAACATCGATAAAAGACCTATATTGGTTGTATATCGTTGGACTTCATGCTGTTGGACTTTATTTAACATATATATGAAACCACCTAAGTCTTACTTCACTCCTTGCGCAAACGTATATTTACAATTTATCCTCTACATGTAAAGTCTCCCACCTAGACTGATAGAAGATTCCCTGCCGCTCGTTAATTTAGATTTATTTTTAAGGGAACGCCTTTTTTTAATACTTTTGAAAAACTCAGATATTGGTTCCACAATTATTTTTAGCAAGACTGGAACACGTACAAAGATATTTAAAATTACTCTTAAAATCATGCAATTATACTGCTGTCTTTTATCTACACGAACGATCTTTGTTCATATATATATATATATATATATATATATATATATATATATATATATATATATATATATATATCTTATATACATGAATCATGGTTATAGAATGAATTCCGACGCGCCCCCTGTCGCAAAGAAGAAGAAAGAAGGGTAGGTGAATCCTACGGAATGTTTCTGGTATGACTCCTGTGTGTGAAAGCCGCATGTTTACACGTGTGTACAGAGCGAGTGTAACAAAGGCAGCCTGTTTACACGTGTATGTACAGAGCGGTTGTAGGCTAACAAAGGCCGGCTGTTTACATGTATGTGTACAGGGTGGGTGTAACAAAGGCCGACTATTTTTCATGTGTGTACAGAGCGGGTGTAACTAAGGCCGCCTGTATTTGGTGTGTGTAAAGGACGAGTGTAACAAAGGGCCGCCTGTTTTATACGTGTGTGTACAGAGCGGGTGTAACAAAGGCCGCCTGTTTATACGCGTGTGTACAGAGCGGATGAAACAAAGGCCGCCTGTTTATACGCGTGTGTCCAGAGCTGGTGTACCAAAGGCCGCCTGTTTATACGTGTGTGTACAGAGCGGGTGTAACAAAGGCTGCCTGTTTATACCTGTGTACATAGCGGGTGTAACAAAGGCCGCCTGTTTATACGTGTGTGTACAGAGCGGGTGTAACAAAGGCCGCCTGTTTATACGCGTGTGTACAGAGCGGGTGTAACAAAGGCCGCCTGTTTATACGTGTGTGTAAAGAACGGGTGTAACAAAGGCCGCCTGTTTATACGCGTGTGTACAGAGCGGGTGTAACAAAGGCCGCCTGTTTATACGTGTGTGTACAGAGCGGGTGTACCAAAGGCCGCCTGTTTATACGTATGTGTACAGAGCGGATGAAACAAAGACCGCCTGTTTATACGTGTGTGTACAGAGCAGGTGTAACAAAGGCCGCCTGTTTATACGTATGTGTACAGAGCGGATGAATCAAAGACCGCCTGTTTATACGTATGTGTACAGAGCGGATGAAACAAAGGCCGCCTGTTTATACGTGTGTGTACAGAGCGGGTGTATCAAAGACCGCCTGTTTATACGTGTGAGTACAGAGCGAGTGTATCAAAGGCCGCCTGTTTATACGCGTGTGTACTGAGCGGGTGTACCAAAGGCCGCCTGTTTATACGCGTGTGTACAGAGCGGGTGTACCAAAGACCGCTTGTATTTGGTGTGTGTAAAGGACGAGTGTAAAAAAGGTCCGCATTTATATATATATGTTAGAAAGCAAGAAGTGATAAGAAATCCTAGCTTGTCGCAAAGTTATCTTACGATACGAAAAATTCTACAATTTTCTTCTCATGGGGTCGCAATTCCACCGGCATATTACAAAATTTTTATCCGATGAATTTTGCATTTTTTTAAATAACATTCGTATGATGTACAGAAAATTAATGCGAATCATATTTGATATGCGCCGTTACGATAGGAAATTAAAAAGTCGTATCGTTTTGAATCTTACCTTTAATTCATGAGAAATATATGTACTTGTACCTTTAGACTTTACCGTATAACAGCGAATGAGGGTACATTTGTAAACATATATACTGAGTACAGACGAGTTACAACATGGACTTGTTATTGTGATTCCAGGGGATGTTCGAGCAGACGGTCTCTCTGTGAGCTCTGCCTGATGTACCTGGTGGCGGCCATCTTGCTTGTCATCATTACCTGTGCTATTATATTGGGGTTTAAACTTAGTCATCGTCACTCACCGGCAGCCGTTAACTATTGTAAGTCACGTTTCCTAATATCGTCAAAACATCTGATAATTTGTTTTCTACTCGGAATTTTTTATTGCCACCTTGTCAAAAATATGTAACTGACAATTTAGTTCATTATTCAGAAAAAAATAACAGGGGATAAACAGAATCACGTGTATACCCTGAGAACCAACACATTTCTTCAGTCGCTGATTGACTGGCAAATGGAGCCATGGCTTGACTGATACTTTGATTATGATCTGCAGTAATAGTATTTTGAGCTCGAGCAAGTCTTATCTAGATAAGCTTGACCCTGTTTATTGACCATTAATTCGTGCAAGTCAGAGTGGTCAGGTGATCTGATTAGTGGCTGGAACCATAAGCTGTGACTCCGAGTTTGATACTTACAGACTTCACATTCACATCAGAATCACCTTTTATACATGAAAATGGTTATAAGACCAATAGAAGAGGAAGGGAACAAAAATATGCTATATCATGCTATATAGAACTGGCAAATGCTTTTACATTTCAGTTGGCCAACTGGGACAAAATAATTCTTCCCAAACAATTGATTTCGCCATCTCCAGAGCGATATTCCTCACAAATTATCAGGCATAAAGCTATCAATTTTTTACACAATAGTTTTAAATTTATGTAGAAGAAAAGATGGTAGATATGCAATAAAAATGCTTAGAGACATTTGTGTATATTTAAAGATGATGTCCTTGTTAAATACACATTTACTTCCACATTTAATTTAATTTTTTAAATCTTCTGACCAACAACAAACTATATTTTTATATATAATATCTATAAGGGATATTCTGAGGTTAATATGTATGTACAGGGCAATTGGACATTCAATATATATATATATATAAAAGATGTATTGAACCAAGGTACTTTGACGATATTAAGCCCTAAATGCTTCGTGTGCAGGTAAATAGACCTTCAGTATATAGTGCTTATTACAGAATGGTTACAAACACATTAGCATTGATCAGTGCAGAATTTAAAGAAAAAAATATTTATTGGTGGAGTTGACTGCCTCCGTTTTTAATGCTAACGTAACTAAGTATATGTACATCTGCAGAATTTGTACCATATAGTTAGAAGACGATAAGGAACAATAATTTAATCTCAGCTTCATCAGAATTTTTTTCCATGGCATAATACAATGACATCATCTACGTACATTACAATACCATCAGTATTTAGCTCAACAGGAAGATCATTTACGTATAATAAAAACAGAATAGGTCCAAACATGGTACCCTAAGGGACACGTACACTCACAACAGCAGGGCTAGAAAGGTTGTTATTGTATTTTACTATTTGTAACCAGTTATGAAGATATGATTGAAATAGGCCACTGTGTTACTAGCTTAACCAAATGTATGCATTTTTCTAGTAATCTTTCATGATTTATAGGATCAAATTCTTTGGTTTGGTAGAAAAAAACCGGCCATAACTTTCCCCATATCTATATTTTTATATATATCATTTAAAAATTTACCAATAGCAGTTACTTTTGATCCTCCCGGCACGTAAACAAAATATAGCGTTTTACGTATATAAATATATACATGCCCTTCTATGGCCTTGGTAATGTTATTCCCCTGGTAAAATGCAACGGTCAGTTGTATTCGGATAACCGAATTCAGGAAATCAATTATACATTAAAATGTCTGCATTGGTACTATTTCTGGTAATTTCAAATCAATCCTCAAATCATATTTTAATTTGGAGTTCTAAAATCAGGAATAATCATTTTGCGAGAATCTCACGAGACTATCTAAGTCTAATTGAGATAAACTTTTACCAGGACATGGTGCCTTTTTTCTGAAATGTACAGCGGAAAAGTAAGTGATATACATTGTGTGTGGGTGTGTGTGTATATATACATGTATATACACAATATATATCATTTACTAGCAGAAAAGAGCTTAATGCCCTCGACCCCGAATTTGATGTTGCGCCCCCTCTATCTTCAAATCTTGTTTACGCGACTGCTTTTTATTGAGCTCAAATTTGTGGTAAAAAAAGATCTTTGATGTCAATTTTCTGGGCATGAAAATATGTAAGATTTGCTTGAGATGTGAAAGTGATCTGATCTATAGCGAACACTCTTTGTCCGTTGTCCGTCCATCTGGCCGTCCGTTAACAGTGCACAAATCCTGACTGCTAGACCTAGAAACTTCCAACTGAAATTAAATGGAAATTCATAAAAAACCTCTGTTATTGCACCCGAGAATAATTATAATTTTGAAACAAAAGCTCCTGTATTCGAATAACTAATGCTTTGATTGGCATGAATCTTTTTATGCATATTCATTATGGAGTGGTTCGTCAGTTCCTGAAGACTGGTGGCGCAACCTGTATTTTCTCCAATTTTACGCATTATATTCTATATATTGTGAGACCTTCAAATCAAGCCATCCGGCCTTTAACAAGGCAGTTGAAATAAGGTCACTGTTTGCTATATTCTGAAAGATATATGAATGAACATTATTTGAGCACCCTATAAGACAGCTGTTAGACAGCTGGGCTCAAAACTTCTTATTTGATAAAGATCCAGGGAGGTTCCTGTAAAAAATACAGGGAGGTTCCTGTAAAAAATACAGGGAGGTTCCTGTAAAAACCAGAAATAATGTTAATGTCACTGTCTGCGAACTGTATGAAAGAATACGATTTTAACAATCTATTAGTCGGACGGGCACAGGTTGTAGCAGTTGGACGTAGAAACATCTAACTTAGCATCTATGGAGTTCTTGTTAAAACTCCTTAGAAATCATTCTACCCATTGTTCAAGGTTCCTTATCAAACATTTTCCATCAGATCATAACATGCAATAGTAAATGCATACGTCCCTGGTAATGCAAATTCAGCTGAGCGTCATTGCCCAAGGGCAACTTGTAAGTTCTAAATGCGAGATGTTGTAACCTTTTTTTTCAAAATTTTGGAGATAACAATTTGACAGACTGGAAAACATGACGGACTACGGTCAGAGAAGGCTAGTACTTGATCCGAACCCTATTTGTACTGCCACCCTAACGTCTCAAGAATTTAATATCGACTTTCGGGTGACAGGATGTCGCTAGTTCATGACAAACTCTGGAATGTTAATTTATGTTGCTGTTTCAGACTATTCTTACAATACAACTAAGGAAGAAGGCTCAGGAAGCGGGCAGACCTCACGGCAGTGGCTAAATATGGGTAAATGACGCAAAGTCTTTATTTTAAAGGCACATGGGTGGTCATTAAAAGTGGAGGACAAGATCACATGAAACTGACAGAGTATAATACCTAATGTTAATATGGAGTACTATATAGCGATACAAAAAGGAATACGTCTGCTAAATACAACTTGGGAATATTGCATATAACTATTGCATTGTTGGTTTGTTATATTTTTCTATATTCTATATTTTTGTGTTTATTTATATATATACTTTTAATTAAAACGTATAGGAGCATAACCTGTAGTTGGTTTTATATTTGTAATGACAACTACAGGCGCTTCGTAAATGATGTATTCATTTTTTAAAAATCTTTACCACATTCTGCCAGTCTTCTGTGAGGATCTCACAAGGTGTCCCGTCTGACTATCCACAGTGAAGCTGAGGGGAGCACAGGACCTGTCCGTGGCCCCTTGTTCGGACTTTTACGGATATACGTGTGGAAACTGGATGTTGGAGCACAGGGATTACAGGAGGTACGGACGGTGGTCAGTCCGGGACGAGATAATGCAGCAGAATGCTCAGATACTCAGAGGTAGGTCAAAAATAATGCAGCAGAATGCTCAGATACTCAGAGGTAGGTCAAAAATAATGCAGCAGAATGCTCAGATACTCAGAGGTAGGTCAAAAATAATGCAGCAGAATGCTCAGATACTCAGAGGTAGGTCAAAAATAATGCAGCAGAATGCTCAGATACTCAGAGGTAGGTCAAAAATAATGCAGCAGAATGCTCAGATACTCAGAGGTTGACCAGAGATAATGTAGCAGAATGCTCAGATACTTAGAGGTAGGCCAGTGATAATCATAGACGAAGCTGTCGTCATACACCCAGCCGCTCACTTGTTCCTGGACTTTTCTTTGTTAATGCGATGTCTCGATGTGTTTTACAGAGTCATTAGAAGCAGAACCTACGTCAGATCCGGTACATTCAAATTTGCTCGAGTACTACAAGTCCTGCCAGAATGCAGGTAAGCTATATTCGACTAAAATATTATTAACTGAAACACTAAACAAACTATAGACTAAAAAGAATAATTTGTTATCACTATCACTTTTGACACAAATGCCATATGATTCAGGATAAGTTAGTAGTTCTTTCAAAACATTGTAAACATTACTATTTTGGCTTTGAAAATCTATCGATTGTACGTTACTAATGTGAGTTTTGTGGTTTATTGGACGGAAGGGATAGCAATATTCGACAACATTAATGATTTAGGTTTGTTCAGTCTCACTGTAGATATTATTTTTATTTTGAACAATCTCTTTAAGTTGTCACTAGAGCTAGATGTTTCTATAAAGACTACATGTTATTTTTAATTACAATTAGACTTGAGTATCTTTGTGCACTGTACATGAAGATATAAGTCGAAAAGGAATTAAATTTACAGAACTATTGTCTAGAGACACAATAATATAATCTAAATCAATCTCAATTTTCCTTGGGTAATGAAATAAATTCCGAAAATGTTCCGTTCTATCTTCATCTTTTACAAAAATAAGATGGTATATATATCCCGGTACATATCCCTTTTCTTCCTCATCTTGTCAGCACGGTAATTTGTTGTCGTTTCCGTTGTCGTTGAAAGATAAACGGATTTACGTGTACATAGCTTAATTTATTTGAATAAAATCTCGTAGAAACTAACGTTACACCTAATGTCGCCTCTAACGTGGAGAACCAGATTTGTCTTTGTCTCCTCACAAGACAGTATTTTTCCACTCTGATTCTTGTGTATTTGTACTGATGTGATGACTGCGTCTGTCAGATCAGGACGGGATCGCGCCACTGAGGAACTTCCTGAGCAGTATCGGAGAATGGCCGTTACTGTCGCCTCCTAGGAACATCCGGGGCTGGACCAAGCTAACACAGAATCACGGAGCATTCAAAGCCAACCTGAGCACATCACTGGCTGCAGCCTCTGTCTACAGTCACGGGGTGGTCACGGACGTCCTGATGCAGGTCATCAAAAATGGCAGTCTCACAATAAAGGTAGGCCTCACGTTACTGTAAGTCTCAGTCTCTGTTTGAACGTGTCTTTTAAGAAGGCCGCCTAGGTTGGGCAGGACGGACTGGACTGAGAAGTGAGAATCCTGTAGTGTCCACGACAATTTATTCGGTCCAGTCCTATAGAGAGGTCGCACACAGAGCGGATCGGACCGAAACCGACTCGCTTTCCCTAGTACTCCCACATGCTTTCCGCCAACAGTTTAAAAAATAGAGTGATTTGAATAAGAATCGAAATAGAGAGAAAGATATTATAAATATTTATTTGCCATGAATACCATAGAGACCAGGGAAACATTTATAATCACTGAAACAGCAACCTGTGACATAATGAAGTGGCTGAGAAAATAATCCGGTGGCTTTTGAATACATTTGTAAAGAAGATGTTATATGCTATCATTGAAACAAAACGGACAATTCGACAAAACCCTTTCCCTATTGTTTCGATCTCCATACAAGTCTTATTTTCCACAGAAAAAAAAATTCCCTTAATCAGCCCTACAAATATGTACTAATAGTCTAATACATGTATTCAGGAATTATTCCCTAGTCTGAAAAGCTCACTATACAGTCTGCACACGTCATCCTAAGTAAAGGTTCTGTACATGTAATAATTCACAGATAAGTTAAAATACGATACATTTCGATACATAACTATCGAATGATGCTCTACGTAATTATATGTTATTGTCATGTTGCAATAACACTAGTATCCTTTATACTGTATTTAAATTGAAGATCAGATGAGCAACACCCAACTTTAGCAAGTATATATATATATATATATATATATATATATATATATATATATATATATATAAAGAAGGCATCAATTTCCATGTGTCTCCCACGTAATTTCTTTCCCTGAAATCACAATCCTCGAATTTGTACGCCTGTCATGGAGAGCTGCTTTCATTGGTCACTGATAAACTTCCGATCCTGACTTGTCCTAAGACTACCGAAAACAGAACTGATTGCTGTAACAACTAATGGTTGCTCAGCTAAACTTGACTTAAGCTCGTAAAGACACAACACAAGGCATGCCCCGAAATCAACTGTATTGCATGAATACCATAAAGACATTATACAAATATTTGTGTGTTTATTGGCCGTTAGCAGGCGCACCCATCAGCCTATATCTGTCACAATTGTAACGGACCGGACCAGTCCCGATATACCATGTTTGGCTTCAAATTCGCGAGTTTAACATTTCGCAATTTTCACTTTTTATTGTTTTGCCCAGGTTCGAACCTTTAATGAATTAATTATACAAAGTAATATGTGCGCAAAATCGTAAAATTTTGTAAAAATGGAACGAAAACAAATCATTGTGAATTGTTGGCAGATAATTTGAATGATCTAATTTCTTGTGATACTGACACAAATGTGTAAACCAGGTCAGGTTATGTTAAATGAGAGCCTCATAGGATAATAAGATGTAGTCAGGGAAACATTGTTAATAATATTGATAAAGTTGTGTTTATTGTTATTAGGAGTTGTGTAGATCTGTAGATCCGTTTGTTTACGTATCAAACGATGGAGTTAAATGCGATGGCTGACTAAACATTCTGGAGGTTTAGAAGCATCTGGGAGGCTTAGCTAGTAATTTTCATGTAGATAGTTCCGTAACATTCTTTGATAAAAAAATTCCCGAAGTTTCTTTGTGAGAGGTGCATATAAAGGCCGGTTCCAAGTCGGAGGTTATTCAGAGTAGGGTTTGTCTGCGGACGTGTCGTGAGTTATAGATTGGCACCAAGCGGTTATTGGGCCTGGAGTTTATTTTTTAACCAAGCAGGGCGTAGGAATACTAAGTGTGTTAAAGAATTGTATTTGGAGCCAGTGAACGGCGGGCGAAAGCCAGAGAACTGTGTTTTCTAGAAGTACTGTTTGTAAGACAGGAACTATGCAGTAAACGATGGGCGAAAACCATTTGTGACGTTTTGAAATAAACTCCTTTTGTTGCAGTCCCTAGACTCGAAATTTCTTGACTTTTGCGTGAAAGTTCCCGGGAATTATATGTCCGCTGCGTGTGTGGTGTGACAAATACAAATCTAACAGTAAAGGTAACATACAAGATCAGTTTTTATTTATAAAATCAATCTTTTTGGATACGTCTTGCTTTTGACGATGAGGCCCCTCATGCCACTAATTTCTAGCTCTCGTAATTTTCTCTATTTGATTTATTTAGATATTGAATACAAATAATATTTCATAATTCTTATAAACTTTCTATGTATGTAAACAGGTAAGACCTGCTTTGCGATTTTTGGCAAGTGATGTATTTGTTCCGGAGCAAGGTGTGGAAACCCAGAGAGAAAGTTACAAAACCCTGATCCGTGACACGGCCCGGGTTCTGGGAGCTACACTTGACATCGAGCAGGAAATAGAAGAAATCGTCGATGTAGACATACAACTTGCCAAAGTAATAACCTTATAATATGGTCTGGAATTTCAGTTTATACTTATCAGGTCTCTAAGTTTGTTCGGATTGTTTGAAACACACGTAAAGTAGGTCAGAGTAGATCAGGGTTTGTAGACATAGTTACCATCAACAGCAGATTGTTCCCCTTTTTTCTTGTTCGCATCCGAATTAATACACGTTTATAAGTGGGCACAGCTGTGAACAATCTGTCATATCTGCTAGCAAAAGCACGTTCAATATTCTCACGAAGTCATTTTCGCGTTTCTCATTAAATTGTTAACTAGATAAAGAAAGTTTTCAGAAAATTATTTTAATCATTAGTTTTTGTGTTTTGTTTTAGTAATAAAATATTTACACTGCACTTGATACACTGGGTCATTTTCGCTACGGTTACAGAAGGAGACATGCTTCTAAAACTACAAATTATTTGACACTAGTTTCCACTCTCCGCTTGTGAAATATCGTTCTTTCAGATAATATGATTATATTAAAGCCGAGGATTCCTGTCGCTCGGAGTTGGAAAATGATCCGCAGAACCCTTGATTATAAACGTAAACACGTATATATTATCAATAAGATTGCTGTTTGTGTATGATGAAACAAAGCGCCATTTATCTATGTGTCCAACAAAACAAACATTCATTAAACGTTTCGGTGTTTACTGTAGACACTTAAAGCGAAAACAGTCTTATTTGTAACCCAAGAGTTAGTGGCATACTGTTATGAAAAGACCCAGACTGATTATCAGTATACTAAAAAAGAGTGTGAAATAAGTACTGTATATGGACGGTAAATCAATTAATAATGACTTTTGTTTTTTTTTATTCTTAGACAATCTTATACATGCATCTATCAATATTAAGACCTATAAAGCATGGGCAAATCATCTGTAATATATGCTACCGTTGTCACAGGTCTTATATATATTTGTAACATTTTCTGACCTTTGTAGGTGTCACACGCACAAGAAAGTACAGAAGAGAAAATGACCGTCAAAGAACTGTTCAGGGACTACCCGCTCGAAAACTCACGATCAGAGGTAATTAACGTAGCTGTAATTTCTGTAATTATAAGAAATGCGTCGTCACTCATTGTGTTTAAAAGAAAACTGATGTTTTTTCTTCACTAATTCGGGTCGTTGAACAGCCCATTTTTCGTTATACCTTGAGAACTGGTATGATTTAACCCTTTGCCTAGTATGTATCTAATCCGTGTTTGTTCCCTCAGGGCCATGACTGGCTCCAGATCATCAGGAGGGTTGCTGAGCTCCATGACATACCAGACTCTATAGAGAACGATACTCTTGTCACGATCGTCGATTCTCACATCATCAAGCGTTACCTCCAGGTGTTTTCGTCGCGAGAGGACAGGTACGTATGTGTATTTAACATATATGTCTGTCAATCTTTCACATCAGTCACTTTTAACCATATTTTGCCTACCACCCCTCCCCATACTATCTCATTCGTACGACATGTGGGTTGAATCTTCCTGTAATATGTCAATGAGACTGACATAAAAATGCTTCTTGTGCATTTTAAAATGCGGAAATAATATATTTTATTGCAGATTCCTGTGTAACTACGCCGTGTGGGCCACCATCCGCGGCATGTTTGATGTACTAGGTGGACAGATACGGCAGGTCTATCGGAAGTACGAACAGGTAGGCCCTCCATACACCGACCACCCATTCTAAAGTCCCCCTTCTTATTCCGATCACCCAGTCTGAGTTCTCCGTCCATATATACCAGTCTAAATAATTCCACTGTCAACATATTACTGTACACGGAAGCGTAGACTTATTTATATTTATATATATCTGTTTATTTAAATTCGTATGTTTACAGGTGTCGTTGGGAGTGACCTCTGACCTGCCGGCGTGGTACAGATGTGTGGTACATGTGGCTGACAGATTCCCGGCGAGCACGTCTAATCTGTACTGGAAACACAAAGCGGTACAGAACTTGAAACAGCAAGTATGTAAACATCTATTTCTCATTATGTTAAATATATGATCGGAAAAACATCACACACATTCATACATGTACACTAATTGTTTCCTGCCCATGGCGAGAGCATTGTATGTTTATAACGTGGACATACGTCTAAAATACATTTTATATGCTGTTGCTGCATTCCTACCTTTGATCCTTGAACATAGAGGACGGCAAAACGCAGACCATATATATATATATATATATATATATATATATATATATATATATATATATATATTTGTCCATAAGAGTGAAACTGTTGTCACAATAGGATATAAATAATAATCCCTAAATGAATGCTAGTGATGTCCTGGCAGTCAGAAATATCACGTGCTTTGTCTCGTGGTAATCATATAAAACTCACCACCCTTGGTCAATATGATGCGTTTCTTTTAATTTAAACTTTCTCTCTTAGGTTTATACCCCGTCTGTAGTTGCAGCTTTGACGGACTTTGTACTTCATACATTGTTGTATGAAGTATGTTCTTTCTGTTCGTGATACTGAACTCCGTATATACTTTATTTCTAGACAGACAGCCTTATACCTTACCTGGCAGCCGGAATTGCAAATACCAAAGGCTCCATTAACATAGACAACATCAACAAGGTAATTTATAATCTTGTAATGTTTTCGTTACTTATTTTTTCTCTCTTTGGTGTACCTAATTTTCCTTTACTGTTCATGTATTTGCTATGTTTTAGGTATTTTCATGAAGATGTATTATTTTTGTTTCATTACGTACCAGGAAACATTCAGTAGCAGGAAACACGTATCATTCCTATAAATACATATTTGCTTTTTGCTGTTTATAAATAATAATTGCATTTGCTTTGAATTATTATCCGCTTAATTTACATTTAGTTAATATTAGCCATAGTGATATGTTATATAGGTTTACGTTACTTTTACACTTTTATCAACACTGATATACAAGAGTCAATGTTACCGTGCTCCAGGAGTTCCTGTCCAGCCTGATGCGGTCCGTCCTGGAAGAGATGCCGGAGGAACAAGTATTAAACACGGTGAGAACACGATCACGAAGAAATCATGATGACAACGGCCAAACTCCATTAATCCTTTGATTTTATGTTTTTTTAATCGGAATAGGATGAAAACGTGACATTTTCTTATATACTTATTTCTACGAGGATTTCGACAAGGGGACACCGAAGGTTAAAATCTCGTTTCTTCTCGTTTGACTGCAGATGTCGCGAGATATGGCGAGACTTGTTGTCTGGTCACTTTAAAGCATAACATTATTGAAATGGTTGATTTAATTATGTATGAAAAATCAACGTTTTATACAAAAGACAAACACAAGTATATAAGTTCATATGGTAGTTAATACATGTATTCTGAATATGTTTTCGATCTGACCTAGTATACCAGTGTAATACGCAAAGAGAATAACATTAAAAGCAAATCCTCATTTAAAGATGTAGCATTGGCCCTGCGTAAACAGATAAGTATTATAAACCGGTTATATTAAAGTGGCCGTATTGTTTTTGTATAAACAAAACAGTATTACAAACCGGATATATAAACGTGATGGCCCTGGTTAAGTGTGATAACGTTATACATTGTATTATGTCATTATTTTCCAGGCAATGTTCAGCAGTTCGAGGTCTTTTGTCTTTAACTTCCGGTCGTACAAACAGGCGATGTGGTGGCCGAAAAACACGAACGCATTGACATTCATGTTTTCTGTGCACGATTCAAGTTACATGTGAGTTCTTGTATTTGCTCTGTTCAAATCATGGTATTTGTTAATGTACCGGTAACATGTAAAACCCAAAGCACACACAGATATCACTGTGACTTTCGCACATATCCAAATTACCTGTAAGTAATAGAAAACAAATACCTTTTTCGGGGTCTATTGGGTCTATTTTATTTACTGTTACAGTACACGGAAGCCGTTCAGTGGGACATTAAGCGAAGCATCTGTCATGCGTGAATGTTGGCTTGTAGATTAGTTATTGTATCATGTATATCATGCAACTCTCATGGTGAATTGCATTTTAAATTCATCGGGTCTTTTTATTTGATATATAATTTAGCGGTATAAACCGGCGGTGTGTTTCAGGTGGCATTCGTTCGGCACCACGGGTACGATGTTTGCTAGGCTAGCAATCAGCGGGTTGTCAAGTGTTCACCAAGACGTCAGAGCCGCTCTCCTTAATAAAAACTCTCTTCAACAGTATTCGCAAAGATTTGACAGATATATCATAAGCAATTTTGGGGCAAATGCTACGGTAAGTTGTTCTTTCGTCATCTTCTATATCCTTTCTTTAAGACATGAAGGGTCACTGCTGGAGCGGAAAGAGTGTCAAGAGTGTCAAAGAAAGAGTTAACTTTTCACATGGTTAACTTCGGAGGACGGTGTATTTTGGCCAGCATACAATATGTTTAATCGTAGAAAAAAATTCGTACTCTTCCTTATGTATTTTTTTAATTGTCCATTTCTGTATGTATACATTTTAGTTCTAAAGATCATATTTCAAAACATTACCCATCTTGAAAAGTGTCCAAAAGGCCCGATATGGGCATTTTTAAAACTAACCTCGGTACAGATTTATCCAGACAACAATCTCACAGGTGTCGGTAATGGAGAACTTTACTGTCTTAAAAGTTCACAATGTAAAATGCGCGTCGTCACAGTAAGCTAGTACACAAGTATACAGATAATAATAAAACAGTGCAGTGCAATTAAAATATATAGCGCTTCAAACTACTAAAATGTGACACAAACGTTACATTTTTCGGTCATGTTGTTATGCGAGTTTAGCGAGTGCCGATGAAAGCAATGCTCCTTTGCCCATCTAACTGAAGGGCAGCGACAAGTCCTTTAAAATGTATAAACCGGATGAACAGTTCACACAAATCTTCTCAGTCCAATCACAAAATCAATCTACTGTAATCCAAAGTGAAATCCAGGCAGTGATCCGAAAGGTAAACTGAAGACTATATAAAATTCGTTACAAATTTAGAAGAAAAGCTATAACTGCCGCAATTATAGGGAAAATCCACTCTTCTGTGTCCGCTGGAATATTCTCTCCTCTCTCCTAGCTCTAAAACACAGCCCCCTATTTAAAACTTCTCACCCCTAGCCGAGAACTTTCCCTTTCTCGAACAATCTAAAGAACCCAATACTTCACACGTTACAGGAAACATCTAGAACAACGAACACATTGTCTCTACACATCAGGGTTCACAAGTGAGCCGGCCCGGCTCAGCCAGGCGAGAAAGCCCCAGACTAGCATGACCGCTGTTTACACTTGGGCCGCACCAGGCCAGCTAGAACAAGAACGCTGTAGCATAGCAACGCCAGGGCTTGAGCCAAACACGAAACAGAATGTCAACAGCGCACAATAAAAGAGACATGTCAACGGCTCACAATAAAAGAGACATATGTCACAATAGTTAGTGGGACATAATGCTCCACATAGATCACATAGCATCAATACGAATATAGTATCAGACTCGTATAGTGCATGTGAACATTTAAGGGATCCGAGTTAGAAAAATGAAATGGGAAAAACAAACGAATTACCGTAGTGCTTATGTTTACGGGCAATTTTACAATATTCTCCGATCCTTAAAAGATTTTTGACAGAATCTTCAAAGTAATTTGAACTATCCATCAATTCTGTATTTTGTATTTCTGTTCTTTCTCTCTCTCTTATTCTCTCTCTCTCTCCATATATATATATATATATATATATATATATATATATATATATATATATATATATTTATTTTAGGACTTTAACACACTTACTTGTGTTCGACAGTTCTGTTTCGTAACATATATATATATATATATATATATAAATATATATATATATATATATATCATTGCAGATACATTTTTCCTATATTTTTACTTGACTCACTTGACAAGTGTTCGTCTAATTACAGTTAAACAAAGTGGTTGGTCCGCAAGGAGACATATACATGTCGTGGGCATTACGAGCGGCAGCCGAGGTGAGTTGTATGTGTTAAGTTGTAAGCATGACAAAACGAAGATATTATATAATGGGTCATACCTTTAAACAAAAATAACGTAAATATTTCAATAGTAATTTCATTTGCTAAAGAATGAGATAAAACAAAAAATACAGATGGAAAAATATTTTCTGAAGGTACCACTTTCATATATTAAATTATATAATGAAAAATTAAAGGTTAAAATCAGTTGACATGATTGACACCCAAAATTCTTGCATGGGCCGACATCCCCTATAACTTACCAATAATAACCATTTTTTGTAATGTATTCTATTTATCGTATTTCCATAAACACACGGACAGCATTGAATCTTAATATTAATGACAACCATTAACTTAAAAGCACGGTTAAAAAAAGGATGTGTGTTTAAACGTTTGTATCCAGTGAATACTTTTGATTTGCAGGGATATAGACTGTGGACGAATGCTCATGGTGAAGATCCTAGGATAAGTGCCCTGTACACAAACCCTCAGCTGTATTATATTGCTTACAGTCAGGTCAGTACCCTTCAAACCCTGAGCTGTATTAACTTGCTTACAGTCACATTTGGGGGCCGATCTCAATGTGCATCATGTATAGTAAAGGGGGAGGTATGGGCTCTGCAAGTGCTTTCTAGTTGTATTGAGATTTATTATGATACTGGTTATATATTTCAACTTCAGTACTTTTGTCACTCTCAGTCATAATTCCGTAAAAACTAAACAGAAATATAAAAGCACAGTGACCTTGAAAAAATTAACAAAACATGTCAATAATGGCACAACTGTTCATACATTCTAGAATCTGTGTGGGGTCTACGCGACTCGAATGCTTATACACACCGTCTACGCCCAGAGTCATTACCCGCTGGACTACACGTGAGTTGTATATAGTACCTATTATGTACCTATGTATCAACTATAGACCTTGATAACCTGAGCAATAATAAGGCATCTCAGGCATTAAAATCGAGGATACAAGTCTTTGTGAACGGGTTACCCTACGCACCCACAACATCCCCTAATGAAGTGAGCTTTTCCTTGTGCCCAGAAACATGGTGCAAACGTCAGATGTTTACAGTAAAGTGCGGCAAGGTCTGTTGGAGCACGTGTTAGTCAGATGTGTACCCGTCAATTGTTTACACATTATATATGGTATAGTATTGAGGGAAACTGTTATTTTTTTTAATATGTTACATTATTCATACCCCTTTGACACTGTTGTTTGACCGCAGGGTGAATGGCGCTATGTCCGCGGACCAAGCCTTCAGGAACGTGTTCAGCTGCCAGCCGGATGATGCGATGTCCACCATGTTTACCGGCGTCAGCTAAATGTGTTCACCGTCACCAGGACATCATCGGTACAACGGCCGTAACCTGTTTCCTGGATGTAAACTGCTGCCGCACAATGTAAATTGTTTATAATTTGCTTTGATGAGAAGATTGGAGGATGAAGTGACCGGCAAATATTTGGCATCTATAGGTCTAAGTCAGATTCGTGAGACATTTAGACATGTACCGGGTTACAAACACGGAGTATACAAACACCCGCACGGATAGATAAACAACCCAGCGAGAACAGCGATATCAAAGGCTAGCTCCGTGTTTACTGTTACATCACAAAACTCTCTAATATCCGAGAAATGATGAATTTCAGAGGAAACATACCAGAAGTGATATCTTGTAAAGTATTTAACATTTATTGATGGCTGGTTCTCTGCTGGGTACATTGAATACACCAAGCTGTAACGTGTGTCTGTGTGTTCGTGGATGTTATATAATATTTGTAAAGACATCAGCTCAGTATCTTATATCAAAGACATGTACGTATACATTGTGAAAATAATTCCATTAGACTAAGAGTAACAGTAACCCTGTCACTCAGAGTAACAGTAACCATCATACTCAGAGTAACAGTAACCCTGATACTCGTCATGTGATATCTCATCATCACTTTAAGATAATTTAAAGCATAATTTCAGTATTAGGTATTTGTCAATCTAGACATGTAGTTTGACAAACGTCAGGGGACCAAGAATGCAATTTATCACATGATCCCGAATGTTTCCTTTAAATTTTAGCAGCGCTTGAATCCCTGTTGGTACAAATATTGTTTAAACCGTTTTTAATCAGCTATATAAACAATTCCCTACTCCTTTTAAGTGCTAAACCAGTGAATAATGCTTGTAGGTGACTTGTTTATATAAAATTTCAAGGCCGGCATCTTCAGTTGCATCCCTTAATTGGTGGATCAGCACAGAATTCCTTGTCATCTTGTGATTGACTGTGTTACCAACAGAAATACAAGCGCCTGTGGTGAATTATGCAACTGCAAGTCCAGTATTGTGTAGAGCGAGGCTATTTAGTAGGTATGGTGGTTTATGGAAACACCAGAAAAAATGACCCATTTAATTTCCCCTTCCTCTTATTAATTGTTTGCTATGATATAAAAGCTATGTTCATTTTGGCTTACAGAAAGTCAAATGTAGGTAGCACCACCTGAGGCATAAAATCATATTACAGTCACGCTGTCGACTCCGTTTATATTCTTTTCATTTTGTTCCAATTCCTTGAAGGATTGTAATGAATGATGACTTGTTAACCGTAAGGTGCTGCCCCCTCTACGAAGAGATGTATACTAAGAAATAAAGGTTTTCCCAGAATGCACTTGGGACAGCACATTGCTGCGTCACGACTTGTTCATTACATGGTGTCAGAAGTGGGTGAATTGGTGAAAGCCAAAATATTGATATTTTGGATTGAAAAGGAAATGACCATTTCAGTTTGAATAAAGTGGGTCAACATTGGCGGTGCCACCAAAATCTGCACATATATCACATGAACAACAGGTCTACTAAATATTCATATTGATCACTGCAGCGATGGTTGAGATATTTAGTAACTGGCGGCGGATGCTGCACGTCGCATCGGTTCACAAAATCACTACAAATAGTCCAGCGCCATCTGTCTAACTAGGAAAGTGTCACATCAGTGATACCCAAATTTGTCCAAACTTTGGCAAGGACCCTTTTTTCACCTCACAATGAGTACGCTACCACAGGTAGTGCCATCTGGAGGCAAAACCACACAGCAATGAAATGATTAAACATGTTTGAAACTTTGTAAAGACTGGACATCTGTTTATGAAATAAAAGGTAAAAGATTTGGCACCATATATGCAAACATGTGAAATCAGAAAATTTCGTGATCAGCAAAATTCTAAGTCCTGTGGAAACATCAGTCTGGAAAAAAATTGTACCCAATAAACTATTCACTAAATTCCCTTGTTCCAAGTAATCCTGGCTTATGATTCGAAAGAAAGTGAAAAACGCCATTTTAATCGCAGAAAATCGCTAAACAGAGGTGGCGCCATGTGGAGGTTATAATATATGTCAGTCATGTGCCGAGAAGTCTATAATTTTTGGTTGGTTGGTGTGCAGTGGACCTGGGAGGACACCCAGAAGAAGCTCCCTCAGATTAAAAAAGACAGATACTGTAATATTTCAAACTGAAGGAAATATAAAGTTATCATAGTCGCATTGGGAATGTATTTTGGCAAATTCTACATAATTATTTAAATATTTGGCAAATTGTAAAATTCAAAGAAATGAATAGATCAATAGCCTGGATGAATAGGTTCCATTTGGTGAGTATCTGAACACACCTCTGACCCCAGCACATGAGCACCTAATGAATAGTGCTCACACACGTGTCTGTACGGGTGTAATTTGAGCACTGGCCAAATTGCAAACAAAAACACCGGCCAACTATTTAGCACAGGGTATATTATTGGGACAGCAAAGTCTTAGATATTAATGTTTTAAACATTTTTTTCTTTAGCCTTCATCTTGCTTGTGTTGATAAAATCATGATATTTTGGGAAATAAGACTCATGTGTCAGAGGAAGAAGATTAAGGTCAGAGCTGTCAAGCACATCATCAGTCTTTAGATACTTCTTTTAAGACAAAGTGTTCTTTATCATAATCCTTTTACAGAAATGAACAAAATGTCTGAAACCCCCATTAGTGAAAAGGGGTTAAAGGACATGTTTGAAGTCCTAAAACTTGAACTGACAAGTGAATTCAAAACTCAGCTAAATTTCTATATGGACAAAATGAAAGCTGGAGTTTTTGAATTGGAGAGTAGACATGAAGCATTAGAGGAAAAGGTATGCCTGCTGGAACAGGAAAATGCTTATTTGGAAAAAGATTGGGAGCAAATAAAATGTGAAGCCCAGCAAGCACTTAAAAGGGCAATCAATAATGAAAAATATTGTTGTGGTTGTTGAGCTTTATTTCCGCGAAAATGACGATTACACCAGACAATATACATGCATGCATTGGTTTAAGTTTAATGATGATATATAGAGTGAACAAATCGATAACACCAGCGCCACCTCAGAATGCAGGTTGTGTTAGCTGCTTGAGCATATCAATGACAGGAGAACATGAATATATAAATAAACAAACACTAGATTCATATCTGAAGCCAATCCGCCTACTCTGGTACAGTTTTGCCAAAGAAATATGGAAGTAAATCCTGATCAGATAAGTTATTCAAAAATATAGGCTGGATTATTAAACTCGGCTAATTTTTTTTTCAGACCTTCACATGAAGCATTGGTCTGTTAACAGGGCACAAATCGTAACTGTTGGACCTAGAGTCTTCTAATTTGACATTCAGGGAGGTCCATGAATAGTCTCTTTGGAATACTGACCTATATGACCTATATTTGACCTATATTCTCCAAGTTCCGGGGTGTTTGAGCACCACAGAAATAATGTAAAATACATAAAAATCCCTCAGGAACAGAAAAATGAAATTAGGTCACTGTAACCTATATTCTCCAAATTACAGTGCCTATTCAAGTACCCCAGAAATAGTACAAAATACACACAAATTACCAGATTCCTCAGGAACGGCTGGATGGCTTATTATTATATTTGGTTCGCATATGGTTCTTGATGAACTTAAAGCTAATATGCATGAAGGATGATACCACCTAAATTAACTTAACTAGACATTTCTTGGCACCGCTGGTGCCATAGTATCGCCAGACAAATGAGGTTTTGTGGTATTTTGTTGATATAATGTGATGTATTTGTATTTTAGCAATGAATGTGAGAAACATTTGTACAAAATATAGGAATATTTAAAGTGAAGGCAATTGTTATGTAAAAGGTTATGTATAAATAGAAGTATATATTTAATGATGTATTGAGTTGTATATGTTTGTTTGGAGTAACTTGTTTGAGAATAATATAGAGTAAAGCAGAAAGAAAGAGAAAGAGATGGATAGACAGGATTTCAGAGAGATGGAGAGATATGATAATGGTTAGTGTAAGTGTGTAACAGATGGTGATTTTTACCATATATGGCAATATTTAAAGTCAAGTCCACTCTCATATGCAAGGTCAGGACCCAAATTTAAATATATCTCATCCCATAATCCAAATCTATGTATATGCATAATATAAAAGAAATCTGTCCATTAGTTTTTTACTTATAATGCTCACAGTGCTGTCAAGTGGCCCTTTTTAAGATATTCATGATTTTATGTTTTTCACCAAATATGGGAATATTCAAGGTCAAGGTCACTCTCATAGTCACCGTCATGACCCCAAATCAATAAACTGCATTCCAAAATATCCAACATTTGAAAAAAAAATTAAATTTAAAAAAAAATAATTTAAATTAAATTAAATTTTAAAATTAAATTTAAAATTAAATATACCTCATTCCATAAACCATATCTATATACATGCATAACATGAAAGAAATCTGTCCATTACTGTTTGACTTATATGCTCACAGTATATACTGTCAAGTGGCAATGATGGGGTATTCAAAGGCGCAAAAAAATAAGAAAAGGACAACAGGTGGCGCCACCTATCTTCTGCAAAAGACAAAACTATCCAAGATCTTCCGTCAACTTGATTTTTGGACCAATCCATGCATCCCTTTTTAAGATATTCATGATTTTATGTGATTTTCACCATATATGGTAATATTCAAGGTCAAAGCCTCTCTCAAAGGAAAGGTCATGACCCCAATTTTAATATACATCATCCAATAACCCATACCTATGTACATGCATAATATTAAAGAAATCTGTCAAACAGTTTTTGACTTGTGATGCTAAAAGTACTGTCAAGTGGCAACGATGGGGGTATTAAACGGCACAAAAACAAGAAAAGGATACTAGGTGGCACCACCAGTTTCCGGTACATGACATCACTATCCAAGATCTTAGTCCAACTTGATTTTTGGATAAATCCATGAAAGATTTCTTGAGATATTTAAGAATTCGTGTGATTTTCCCCAAAAATGGATTTATTCAAGGTCAAGGTCACTCTCCTAGTTGAGGTCATGACCCCATTTTAAATAGGCTTCGTCCTCTCACCTATATCTATAAATGTGTCAAGTTTGAAAAAGATCCTTGAAATATTTTTTTAGTTATTGTGTCCAAAAGAAATCTCTGCGGCGGCGGCGGCGGCGGCGGCGGCGGCGGCGCAACCGTGCCTAAACCATAGTATCTCCAGACTATGTCTGGCGATACAATTAGTTGCTTGTACAAGGACATATTATCATGATGTCAGTCGGATGAACGTCATGACCCATGGGTCATTTGTTTTTTAGTTTCTAACGATATACATGCATATTTTCAATCTGCTGATACATCTGTTCTGTGGACACAGATCATTCAGCCATAACAAGGCAAAATAGTAGTCACACAAGAAAGTTAATATGGATCAAGTCTATGGAAATTTAATAATTCTTTATTAAAATATGGAAAGCTGGATTATCAAATATAGACCGAGTTACTTGTTGGGAGTATATAAATTATAAGGTAAGGAAACAGCTTTTAATTTTTTAAATGATCAAAACACGGAAGAGAAAGTATAATAGACAGATAAAAAAAACTTGCTCAACTGGCTAATACGGTCTAAATGGCCGAAACTGCAAGTATAAAAGGGCGATCCGTCTCGAAACACTGTTGTTCACAAGAACGGGTTCGGCTCTCGAATGATATGGCTGGGTCTCCGCTGCTGGGATCGGTAGAGGGAATGTGGGTTGCTTCTGCCTTTGCGGATGTGGATGCTGTAGCTTTCCTACAAGATCACTGGTCCGGGATGAACGGTGGCGGTCTCTCGCGGCTCTCTGCTTGGCTTGGTGTGGCATCGCGTCTGTTGGCTCTGAGAACATGCTCAGGGAGCGCGCAGGGCTGAGGTCTTGACCACAACCACCTGTAGCTGCTCGATGAGCGAAAACGTCCTCAGTCAGTCAGATTCTTGAGAAAAACTTAATGAGCTCGAAAGTAAATTATCTAAAAAGGAAAGGAAGAAAGAATTTTGAAAGAATATCAAGAAACTAAAGAAAAATTAAAAAAAAAACTACTTTAACCTTGTAACAGAATAGTTAATTATCAGGTCACAAGCTCAGTGGACAGAATATGGGGAAAGAAACTCTTCTTATTTCTTGAGATTTGAGAAAAAAGGTTACTTATTGGGACAAAGAAGAAGTGTCTCCAGATAAAATTCTCACCCAATAAAGAGCATTTTATAAAAAAAATTCACCAGATCAATAATAGCTCAAATGATGAATGTGAAAATTTTTTACATAATATAGATGTTCCGAAATTATCAGAGGAACATATTTTATTTTGTGAAGGTCTGATATCATTCAATGAAGCATTCCATGAGCTGAAAACAATCTCTAGGGAATGATAAATTGGGTAAAGAATTCTATGAATATTTCTTTCCTGATCTAGGTAAGGATTTAGTAGAATGTTTGAAATATAATTATTATATATTACAACAAACCCCGAATAAAAACAACGTTAATTGAGAAACCTGGGAAAGACGATTTTTTGTTCAGCTGACTGAAAGTCATCTGAGAATTAGCGATCACTCTTCGTCCGTCGTCTGTTCTTCCGTCGTAACGTCCGGTCGTCCGTTAACAAGGCACAAATTGTAACCGCTGGGCCTAGGAGCTTTTGACTGAACACTCATATACTTCCATGAAAGATCTCTTTTGAAACCTGGAATTAGGTCACTGTGACCCTTATTCTTCGAGCTATTGGGCTAGAAAATACCACCCCCTCCCCCCACCCCCAGGAATAATTAAGAATTTGATACAAAAACTCCAGTATCTGAATAACTAATGATTTATTGCCATGATTCTTTGCATGCTCTTTGATCCTGGGCGTGTTTCAACAGCTTAAGACTTGTGGCGCCACTGTATTTCTCGAATTTTCCGTCTTCTTTCTCTCTATTTTTGAGACCTTCACATGAAGTGGTCGTCCGTTTACAAGACACATATCTTAACCGTTGGACATAGAATCTTCTTTGTTGTCATCCAGGGAGGTCCATTAAGAATCTCCTTGGAAACCTGAAATTAGGGCTCTGTTACCCAACCTCTGAGCTATGAGGCTCGTAAGTAGCCCCCAGAATAATTAAAAATTTGATACAAAAGCTCCAGTATCTTTATTACTAATCCATTGGTCGCACTGATTTTTTCAATGCTTATTGATCATGGAGTGTTTTATCAGCCACTATTTTTTCACATTTTTACGAATTTATTTTTCTCCTCTATTTTTAAGACCTTCAAATGATGCAATCGTCCGTCAACAGGGCACAAATTTGCATTTTGAATACTTGTTAGCTAGCCGCCGACGGCGACGCATCAGGTTTCAGGTTTCTATAGCGTCGCCGGCCCACCACAGGGTATTATAGTATTACATTATAGCATGGTGTTATAGCACGATACGAATTGTTACTCTTAGAATAGGTATTGTAAATATGAAAATAATTCTTATGGTTGTAACATATCAATGTTCATATTATGTTGTATGCTGAAAGACCTGTACTAAAAATAACCATTCTGGAAAGCATGAAGTACCTGTAACATCAACAACTAATTTATTTGTCCTGAGTGAACTGGAGCATTAACAGCTCGGCAGAAATCTTGGATTCGGCGGCAGTCCTGTATAATGCTTTAGGCCTGCTCGTGTACTATTATGTTCACGTTTTCATTTCCTTGGCGCGAAATAGTGCTGAGAATGGAACATACAAATAGACGTAGGCCTACTGAATTTATCAATGGATATTTCATAAATCTCACACTTGTGTATGGAGTGTAATAATCACAGTTTACTGCAGAGGAAGTCTATTGACTCAACATTGTGCCAGTCACTAAAACAAGGGAACCATGGGTCTCTGTGCTCAGCTGAACTTGAACTTGAAGGTAAAAATCTAAAATAATATCAAGGTAATATAGGCCATGGCTGGTTGACATGATTGTTTAGTATTGATGAGTAAGAAATTGTTGCAAATAATATTTATGACCGAACCATGCATTTCCTAATGTTAAAATTGAAGCATTGTGAACATAAGATGTATATTATTAACATGAGCATTGGTTGGCTTTTTGATAAACTGTTGACAGTTCAGTAGTTTACACATTTGTCCAGTTTGATCATTTTTTATAATATATATAATATTAAATCTATGTTTTTTTTTATTTTATAAAATGTATACAGTTGAAATATAACTTATGTCCCCAGACCGCAGATGCAAGGACTTGGTGGTGGTGGTGGTATGTATGTGTGTGTGTGGGGGGGGGGGGGGGTGGAGGAGGGTGATGGTGGAATGATTGGAGTTACATGGATGGTGGGATTAACTACACTACTGCATATACATACAGGGCAAACAGAGCCTGATCTCCAGTTCTGCTGACACAGGATAATAATGAACAAATGTTTGTATCAGATCTTCATTTTTTATCCCATCATTTTTTTAAATTTTAAGTATTTATTTCTATACATTTCCAATATAACATATTTATCTGAATATCAAAGTTGATTCATAATTCTAAATTGCATCTTCATAAATCTCAATCTTGTCAGATATATACCACATCATACATACAAATGTACATCTATTTTTACCACAGAAATATTTCTTTTAAATTTGTAATACAATAAATATCTAAAAAAATATTTGATTAAGATTTCACAATTGTGCCTTTATTCATTCATTATTTGCTTCATATTTAATAAATTTATGCATACTGATGGGTTTAATTATACTTTAATTTGTTAAAATCATTTAAAATAAAATTGATACCTTAAAAATACTACATTAACACAAAGTGGAATCTCCTGGATTACTCCTTGAAATACCTTTTCAAAGAAATTTTTGTATAATGGAGTGGAAACAGCATTACAAGGAATTACAGTGCAAACGGTAACAATTACTGCATCACACTTGGTGGGTTGGGCTGGTTTGGGGGGGGGGGGGGGGGGGGGAGGGGGGGGGGGGGTGGTGAGGGGGGGGGGGGGGGTGGAGTTGATATGAGAATAACTGTACACCTGTCACAGCAGGGTATCTCCCCAAGTGACTGTAACAAATTAGGAACCCTAGCATAGCTGACTTCCAGTGACCAGGAGTAGGCTGCCTGCATTTGGACAAAGTATAGTGACTACATTAGAGCCTAAAGACTTGTATTAATAACTAGCCTTATGTCCAAGCTTTTATTCTCAAATTGCAGATTGAAACAAATTAAATATTTACGTTTACATGCTGTGAAAATTTAATCAACAGTACTCATAGGACAAATACGTGCCATGTATAAAGTTGGGCAAAATTTAAGGTACTGATATATTAATGCTAATAAATTATAAAAATTAAAATTCAGATCTAATTTTGGGTATACAATTGAATCTTAATTAAAAAAAAGGTTATATACTTGAGAATAAAAGTCTCTAGTTTCAAAATTTTTCATTTTAAGTGAGTAAATATTTTTCCTGATTTTTTACAAAGTCCATTATATTCGGGCCCGTAACTTAATAACACTTAACAGACTTAATTTCTGGCATGTACATATGGAAATATATAGGAGAATACTTCTGGTAAATATTAAGGAAAACAAGTAGTTTTGATATTATGCAGTCCTGTAGTATGATGATAGGTTTTTAATGGAAATTGAATATCTCTAAGGAACGAGTGATATTGATCATATTTTCGGTTTGGTAGGAGATTTTGCGGACATCTAACTGTACACCGAATTTTAAAGCAATAACTTTGTGTCTTTTCAGTTTCAAGGTTTGGGTGGTCAAGGTAACAGTTAACCCTAGATCAAAGACGTTTATATGGAAAAAGTTATAGTGGCTTACAAGGCTACTCTCTCAAGAATATAGAGTGGAACCACTGTTAAAGGGTTTTAAGATGTTTGTGGATATAAAGACCATTTTTAACTTATAGGGAACTCTTAAGATATTTTGTGGATAGTTGCAGGAGCTATAGTGAAAATGGATACCTATTCAAGTGACAGTAAACCTTGTCTCCTGTTTCATGGTACAGTGAATTCTGTCCCCTTATCTGGCAAGAGTCAAACTCATGTCATGTTAGCATTAAACAAACTTTAATCTGCGAGCAAACAAAATCTTTGATATTCAAGACCCGTGATGACATATTATTATGAACACTTGATTGTCAACACACATCAGTCAAATTATGAATAATGTTTGTTCATCTAACAAAATATTTGCCAGATGACTGATATCCTTCGGCAAGCTGTCTTATGTGTTGGACTGTGCTGTCATGTTACCATGTATATCTGTTTTCATGACACACCAGCATCTCATATGATTTAAGCTATCATTCGCTTTTTGAATTCTGCCTGTGATAACAGCTGAGCAAAGACATTTCCTGCATCAACTGCTGACATCAGATACCTGTATTAATAGTGAATTTCAGCACCATTGTACCAGTTTCTTTTTTCTTGGAACTTTTATATCTGAACTTACCTGCTACAGAATCGGACTTGGAAACGAGTCTGCTGATTATATCATTGTAATAACTATGCATGTGCTAATGTCAACAGATGGTATTTTCCATACTATTATTTATTAAATAATGTATTCAATTCATAGTGACCTCTGATAGCTTAATAGCTTAATAATTTTTCTTTTCAAGAATTATACTGTACCAGTAAAAGGAAAGGACTGCATTATACTTTGACTGCATCACGTAGACTTCTATATTTATATCACAGTGGTTAAAGTAAAGACACTTAATATACAGTACTCGTAGGTACACATTCCCCTTAGGTTCACATACTGTACATAGAATTATCTGATTTTGTGTTTGTGAAAAAAGTTTAGTTAATGCTGTCAAATGATCACTGTGAAGAACATATTGGTTATAAATAGGTAACTGCAATATATCATGTGCTTACCATAACAGGTAATCAGTATCTTCTTTTATCAGCAAGTTAAATATTGTAAAGGTAAAGCAGTATGACTACAGTTAGAATTATTGTCTGTGTAGGTATATAGACATCAGCGCATTGGATCCTATGGTATTTTGAATAACACTGCAACTTGTTAATTTGACCTAATCTTTCAAATACAACAATAGGTGGCACTAGTGGTATTAAGCATTTTATAATTCCTACGTTAGGTATATAGGTGTATTGCTAGTATCTTAGTAGATTACATTTCCTAATGTATTAATTTGATAACGATAGGTTAACATTTTCAGCACTTTAGTCTTGGCTACCCTGAGTTGATAATGCCTATCGAGCCGTAATTAGCCAGGAGCAGATTATTCCTAAATTGGTTTCTGCTCATCGATAATCTTGCTCTCGTGTGCTTCACGTTGGGGATCTATCTTGTTACAGATCTTAACTGTCTCTTTATCCAGAATACTTTCATTTGTGTAGTTTGCATAGACGTAGAGTTTGGCCGTTTCGGGTCAATCCCAGGTTCTTATAACATTGCTTTTTTAATATGAGCACCACTAGGAAAACTGATCAGAAGGAAAGTAGAGACATACCTGACGCTGAAGGTAAGTCAATGAAAGAGCTAAGACGGAATAACAGGAAAACGAAACCATCTGAGCAGTTAAGAGAAGGTTAGTTACAAGAACTACAGAGCCAGTTTGAAATTGCCTATGACAAACTAATTGAGATCATATGTAGAAGACAAACCGCGGAGCCGCTTAGAGACATTTTGGAAAATCTCATAGATAAACCTTACGAGCTGATAGAACACTATGAGAGTATTAGGGACCCTTCAAATGATGAGCCTTCAAAGGCCATTGATCGTGTCTGTTCATTAATTGACCAAAACGCCAAACAGATCGCACGACATCTCCGCAAGAAAGGGATCATATCTAACTCGAGCCTAAAAGTTGTCAAGACACAAAATGTTCATCGACACTGTCAAGAAGACAAGAAGCTGTTCTCAAGGCAGCAGCACTTGAGGGCGAAAAAGCTGGAACTCGAAAAGGAGATGAACCGGAGACAGCGTTGAAGCAGCTTGAAATTGAAAAGGGCAGCAGGCGTGATTAAGCTTAGGTCAGAATTAGACAGGAAGAAGAGAGAAGGCGAATTAGAGAAAATAGAAGGCGAACTAAAGAAAAAGAAGATGAGAGATAGCTAAGGCCTGAATTCATAGGAAGAAGAAGAAGCTTAGGCAAGAATTCGTCAACGCCGTCGAAATCTTGAAAGAACAAACATTGAGCAGCGACTTCGAATAGAGAAAGCCAAGCTGGAGGCACTGGTGATCAATACTACATCATCACGGTCTGTGTGTTCAAGACTTCAGAAGCCTTTCACCACTGTTGAGCAAGAGTTGATACATTTGCCTATCAGATCTTGGTGTGAACCAACCGCTGTTGAAAACTCCACAGCTCGACCTCGTTTACCTTCAAGTGGCTTACACCATTATACACAAAATCCACAAGCTCATTCATCTTCCTCATTGAGCTCACAACTCACAACGGAAGTGCAGAACCGTCTGCTGCATATTTTATGTCGCGCGAAGTGTTCCACAGAAGTCCAAGCACAATGTAGTGTCAACTCTCCGGTTCAGCAACCAACTCAGATGCAAGACATCCGAGGACCCTTGTCTCGTGCATATTTGGCTGGAAACTGGACTTCAAAAGAGAAGCCTGCTGCAGAGGAAAGGCCCCTAGGCTCCAAACTCCGTTCCAGTGCCGCACCTATTTCCCTTCCTCTCCTGGTAACGACGACTTCAGGCAATTATTGCACGCACTTAAAGCTTCTGTAGCACTCAACAGACTTCCTGTGGTATAGCCTTCCATCTTCACATGAGATCCAATGGAATATCCAGAAAATATCATTAACTACACTTGTGGAATCGCATGTTCACATGCAACCTCAAGAAAGGATTTATTACTTAAAGAGACACCTTTGAGGACAGGCCAAGAAAGCTGTCAGTGGGTATTTCCTTCTGAGAACTGAGACTTTCTGAGCTTACCAGAAGGCAATTAAGATTCTTGAGGAGCGTTGTGGAAATCCCTTTACAATATCTCAACATTTCAGAAAAAAATAAGCCAACTGGCCAAAGGTCGAGGATTTTCTCACGCAGTGCAAGGAAGCCAAGCAACGAAATTCAGGAACTATCTTAAATGACCCACAAGAAACCACGAAGATATTGCAACATCTTCAAGAATAAAATTATTAAAGCTTGGAAACGCAAGTTTGCTCATCACAAGATAAAAAAGGCTAGCTATCCTGGTTTTTTAGCATTCAGTGGTTTTATCAACGAAAAAGCTATAATTACGTGTGATCCTTTAACCTCCATAAGTCCCAAAGGAGTGAACGAAACGCAAAAACAATGAGGATCTGGTGCCAACATATTTGTCGCGGAAACTCAACATGAGCAAGTTTGAAGATTATTTTTGTAGCCTCTGCAAGAAGTCTTATCCCTCAGTATTTTATCTAGATCATTCGCGGTCAAGACAGGTGAAGAGAAAAGAGGTTTCATTAGAAAGCACAATCAGTGTTTTGATTGTTTATCTTCAGGACACATTTCTAAGACTGTCAAAATAGAATAACATGTAAAAGCTACAACGCAGACACCTCATGTGTAGGCCTATGCACGAAGATGGAACGAAGGAGAATTACAGTGCTGGAAGGGAAAGCAAGTCAGAACGCAAAGGAAGTGTTGTAAGGATTCTCAAACTGATGTCTTCTCAGGCTAAACCAAGAAATGGCATCTGAAACGCAGGGTCAAGCAAGGAGCCGATTTCCTCCATGGTCTTTCCCGTTTGGATCTCCACGCGAAATAAATCTGATTCAGAACAGTTGTTGTATGCTCTTTTAGATACACAAGCATTTACCGCGCTTTTGTCCTGAGCCAAGCAGCAGACAGGCTGTGGAGTGAAAAACAAGCAACCACTCGGCTCACGACACTGACGTCTATGGATAATACCATCAGCTGTCAGAAATACAAGGACCTGGTAGCACGAAGATGTAATTCGGATATTCGGATTTCTTTGGTAACAACCTATTCAAGAGATCAAATTTCATCGGAAGAAAGCCAAATCCCGACACCGGACGTTGCAGAAAGGTGGCCCAAACTAAGAGATATTGCTTCAAATATACAGCCTTAGATGAATTGTGAGATCGGACTACTTACTGGATACAAGCATTTGCACCAATGAGCAGTTTGCTGTGTGCACAGATCATGAAGGGAATGTCGTTAGTCGAACCCCGGAGATGCAATCGGGCTAACAAATCTCACTGTCAGGCAAACGGTTCAGGATAATCTTTTGTCCGGAAATAAATGCAACTAAGTCAAGATTGTTTTCAAAGCACCGGTCAAGGAGGACCCTCCATTCGGGACAATGGTGTTCATCGTCAAGATCCTCGAATCTGATTTTTCTGAACGTCAGTCAGATGAAAAGTTTACTTCTCAGGAAGATATGAAGTTCATGAAGGTCAAGCAGGAAGATGCAACATATCTTGAAAAGAGGAGATGCAGAAATTGTTCCCAAAGTCGAAGATCAACCTGACGCTGCCTGGAATATTCCCCACCATGGTTTGTACCACCCAAAGAAGGACAAAGACCGTGTTTTCTACGACTGTAGTGCCCAGGGAACTTGTCTAAACGATTAGGACCACATATGATCAATCCCTTGATTGGTATATTGTATAGGTTCCGCCAAGAACCAGTCGCTATTATGTGCGATGTGGAGAAAATTTTCAATCAATTCCATGTAGATAAAGCCGATAGAGACTATTTATGCTTGAAGGATGGACACCTGAAGGACCCTGACGGTGATGATTATCGAATGAAGGTCCACGTGTTTGGAGCGGTATCCTCATACGCCTGTGCAAATTTTAGTTTGAAGGAAATTGCACAAAGATATGGCCACATCAACCAAGATACTGCGAGATATATTGCAAGAGCTTTCTATGTGAACGACGGTCTAAAGAGCACCCTTACATCCGAAGAAGATATGCAATTAGGATCTGTGCTAGGGGCAATCTATGGCTCCACAAGATTGTCTCAATCTCTGAAAAAAACTGAGCGAGCAAATACATTGCAAGTTCTCAGTTAATCGTTCCAGGATGCTACACCAGAAAGAGCCCTTGTACTTCAGTGGTGTATGTTGCGTTGTTACGCCATATAGCCGTGTATGCCGGATATCCCGGGGAACTTTTTCAGTAATAATATAATACGTGACACCGGATGGGGGCCACTCAGATCAGTCAAAATCATGTTGCATTATGTTGTAAAGTGTTGCGAATAAAAGTTGTTATTCGCTAAATGCGTTGTTCCTCAAGTGATTAACGACAGAACAGTGTATATGATCCCATTACGTTTCTTGCAACTTTTGTCTTTTGTGGAAAACTGATTCTTCAGCAGATTTGCAAGGGAGGGTCAAACTGGGATGATATAGTTACTGATGAAAAGGCAGGGACAAGAGCTGCTTGCCCTGAAGAATGTACGAATACAGCATTGTTTCATACCAGCAGACTCTGGAGAATCATCGGTGGTTGAATGAAGCTGAAGATGTATGCTGTTGCTTTGTAATTGGAAAGGCCAGGATCACGCCTCGCAATCCAATGACCATTCTAAGACATAAACTACAAGCAGCAATAATAACAGTAAGGACCACTTACCTCCTGAACACAAGATTTGGATTATGCAACCATTGACAACTATTTCTGGTCTGACTCTAAAATTGTCCTGGGTTATATACAACGACGCCAAGCACTTTCATACTTACGTGGCCAATCGAGTTCAAAGGATCAGAGTCTCCTCAGGATTAGATCGAGGTACGTGTCCACAAAGAAGAATCCAGCGGACCATGCATACCGCGGTTTCAAGTGGATGAATTAGTTACCTCAAGTTGGTTTACCAGTTGGGACCAGCTTTTCTCTGGGCAAAGGTCCTCAAACTCGAAACTATAGAACACAACGCCCTTGTGGATGATCCACAGGTGAAAAGAACAACATTGGCTTCATCGACATTTTCAGCATCCGGACCTGAAGATAGACCGATTTTCAGACTGATCTAAAGCAGTGAAAGCCCTATTCCTCTGTGATTGCTTGCCAAGAAAAATGTCTGGCATCACTAGTGGGCTACTCACAGAAGAAAGACCGTCTACTGAGCTGAAAATAATCAAATGGGTTCAACAGTCTGCTTCAGAAGAAATTGAAGGTCTGAAACAGGAAAGTTCCCAAGGAACAGCAGACTAAGAAATCTGGACCTAATATTGGATGGTGGTATCTTGGTTGTTATTGGCCGTCTGTGCCACTCCTCTCTATTGTATGGTGAACACACCCAATCATTCTACCACGAAAGGGTCATGTCACATCATTCATCAACCAACCATCATCATCTTCCACACGGAAATAGCCCATTACGGAAGAGGGATCGCAATGAACCACATTCATTCTGCGGATACTGGATTTTGAGTTGCAGCTCTGCTGTAGCTTCAGTGATTCACAGGTGCTTCACTTGTAGATAGAAAAGTGGATCTATGTTGCAGCAGAAAATGGCTGACCTGCCCAAAGAGCAGGTAGAACCTTCTCTATCATTCACAATGAGTGGAATGGATTGCTTCGGACCATTCATGGTCAAAGATGGACGTAGCGGACTAAAGAGGTATGGTGTCATCTTTACCTGCCTAGCACTTAGAGCAGTGCATATTGAAGTGACGATCGACGCTTTGATCAACGGTCAGCGTTGTCTTTTTTTTCAATACGAGGAATGGAACGACCTATATGCTGTGATCAGGGGGCTGGCTTAGTCGTAGCCGGGAAAGTGCTCAAGCAAGCGCTCTATAAAGTCAACGATGACAAGATAATCAACTGCTTTCTAGAACGTCAGTGTGAATTCGGACAATCTTAGATGGTCTGTTGGAGGATGCAGGTGCACGCCTAGACACCTCTTCACTTCGAATGATGAAGTACGAGGCTATGGCTATGGTCAATGGAAGACCTTGACAGTAGATTCCATCAGTGCCCCGACGGCACCAACTTCTCTAACATCGAAACACCTTCTAACCATGAAGTCCTCGGTTGTCCCTCCTCTGCCAGGTAATTTTGTAAAGATGTTTATGCATGCAAGAGATGGCAAAACGTTAAATTTCTCGCAAACGAATTTTGGCAGAGGTGGAGAGGAACCTCCAGGGAGGTGGCATTGTAATTCTCAGAGAAGAGAATCTAGTTCGAGGACATAGGAACATTGGCCCGAGTCATTGACGTTTACCAAGTAAGGATGGAATGGTACGAAAGGCTAAATTGCTCATTGCAACATCTTACCTCAGCAAAGATAGTAAAAGACTTGCCAAACCTACTGACTTGCAAAGGCCTATCCATTAATTCTCTTCTCGTTGGGAGTGACCTTCCTCAACTGTAGGTAGGCTTAAATTGAGCCGGGTTGCCCGAGATAATGGACATTGCGTCAGTGCACGTTTCATATAGTTTAATACGTTAAGTTTTTTAGTTTATGTTCTTTTATGTTGACAGAAATCAGAGATGATTTCAGAGGGGAGTGTGGCTGCCGCAGTAGCTCTGAGACGGTTTATTGTTAACGCTCAGACCACCAGTTTGCCATTTTTATCCCGGCAGTCAGCATGGGGCTGCCAGGATCTGGTCTTTATAGAAGTTCATACCTCCCGTAAGAAACATCCCTGGTAATGAACGAGGTAAATGTGTGTTCTTGCCTCTTGGTATCTATGAGATAGGTTATAATTGTAAACTGTTGCAGTCTTCAGCTATGTTTTTACTGTACAGTTTAAAACAATGACTTTGTGTCTTTTTAGTTTCACGGTTTCGTGGTCACAAACTCAAGGTTACAGTTAACCAAGATTAAAGACGTTTATACGGAACATAGAATATAGTGGTAAACAAGGTTTCCGTCTCAAGAGTATATAAAGTGGATCCACTATAAAAAGGGTTTTAAGATGTTTGTGGAAATAAAGACCGTATATGAGCTCCTATTTTTGTGGATGTTTGCGGTAATATAATATTCATATCAAGCATTTCCATAAACATCCTCTCTGTGAGGGCACATTTTTTTTTTAAGATCTAGTACAGATTATCAAGGATGTCTTTAACTCGGTCACCTTGGAAGGACAAATAATGTTCATGCTCACCCAAGCGTTCCTTATGGCTATCAACGACTATTTTCATGATACTGGTAAAATCCGACACCTTTTGTTCTAACGTTTCAAGTCGTTGAGTAATTTCATCACGTATAGCATCTTTTACTGCCTGGTGGACGGCAGGCACTAACTGCTCGAGAACACTCATAACTTCACCCGGTATTTGGACAAAGTTTTGATATGCCAGCACGTCAACACGGACGTGTTACCCCTCAGCTACCTTGATTTTGTTGTAATTTTTGTTCCAAGTTGTAATTATGCCTAATTTTGCTTACGCAAATAAGTGGTAAAATGTTTTAGCATTATGGTCATTATATCAAATGACCCTGATACGTTAAACCAGTATATAGGTACATTAAAATGATTTTTCAACAACTGCTACCAATTATATTGTCATGCCTACATTTCTGGCACTGCTCATTTGCATAATGAAGCGTATAAGTAAATCTTGGGACCACTTTATATACCTATATTTCTATCGTTAAACTTATTTTGGTATAAAATTAATTGTTACTGACGGCCTTCAATGTACATTATTACGAAGATTTTATTATATAAAATTTGCGCCACACAAATATCTCACCTGTAATACTGTGATTGAATTCAGTCCTTGCTGGGTTACCTGCAGAGCAAGTCAATCGGTTTCAGATGATTCAGATTAATTCTGTGCACCTCATTCTTAAGAAGGGAAAGATACCGCCATCAAATGCATAATCTAGAACAAAATTTCACCGCAATTTCGATTGATTTCTTTCATCATATTTGTCTGAAAAAAAATCCTATCTGCCATTGCGTACTCTGCGTTCGGCTGGAGGAAATCTTCTTTCAGGACCACAGTGTCATTTGAACGTCTGTGATGTTCTTTCAGTTTCATAGCCCCGGAGGTCTGGAATTCACTTTCTGTTACATTTAGAAAACCTCCGACTCTTGCATCATTTCAAACCCATCTTAAAACCTTTTGTTAGTGAATTACAATGGATAAATACGCGGAAAGAGTTAGGAAGAAAATGGGCTTCGGGAGGAGTACAGGGAGTAGGTTTACGAGAAATTGTCTCTTCTCAGTGAATTGCTCGGTGAGTCCAACTTTCCGAGAACTGGCACTATATAAACACGATTTATGATTGTTTTTATTATTTGTTTGGTACTTGCACATTGTACACAGAACAGACATATTCCCGGGATCACCTGGGACCCCGTACACTCATCAATTGCTGTATCCAGTGGCGCCAATTTATCTTCCAGGGTCGGAGGATGACTCGCAGACACACACACACAAATATGTTATATATACATATATATATAACATATATATATACTTTTATTAAGTAAAAGGTTTTAGAAAATAAGATATAATGTTTCCAGTACAAGATAATTCTAAACCAGGTATAGATATGGTATTTCATAGTTACTCCATAAATGGAACCAAAGTCTATAGTTCTATTTATTTATAAATTTTAATTTGAAATATATAAATATTATTCTCTGAATAGTGGGGGGGGGGGGGGGGGTGATTAAATTAACCATTTCCCCCACCCTTGCCAAAAAGGGGGTATAATTACCCCAATCCTCCCTACATTGATGCCCCTATAGTTGTATCAAGGAGTTTACAGGGATGGAGTAACAACTGTCAGAAGCCCTGCCAGGTCGCGAGTGTCAGTCGCGCGCGAATTGCAATTAAGACATGATAAGCCCATTAACTCTATTGTGCCGCGGTGTCAAGACAACTCTGTGAACATGCAGCATAATAAACTGCACGTGACGAGTGTTAAAAGATTATTCATTATCAGATATAAATTAGCTATAAACCAATGAAATCGGTTCATTATTAATGTGTGGACTCACTGGATATATTAATGTCTCATTTGAATAAATTATTGTACCTGATTGCACAGTCATGTCCTTGGAATATATATTAGTACATACAAGTTATTTATTATATTCTTTGTAATGTGCTTAGACATACATGTATGTATGCATGAGTTTACCATCTCATTGTCTCTCAGAACAAGAATGTAACACAGGATAATAAAAATTTATGATACAGAAATCACTCTAACGCAAGTTACACAAGATTATTCAGATATAAAAATGTGACCAACATATAAAATATTATGCATACAATTGTGTCACAGGTAAAAATAGAAATATAAAATCTTCAGAGATGATAAAATCATTAAAATGCATATGAAAGTCATTTGCATATATGGAAAAAGATAGAACTGTTGTAATCTATACCCAAATCAATATAACCCTTGGATTTCGAACTTTACAGCAGTAAAACAGTTGTATGAGCATTAAGTTTGTGAATTTCTACACTCCTGTGGCATGAAGTCCTCACAAACCGTTCTTTTTAGTCAGCCTGGTTACAGCATGGATAACTAGAATATCAGCAAAAGCTGACAAAAGCCCTCAGCCAAAAGAACAGTGTTTAGAGGTGGTAACAGTAACAAGTACTAAATATCTGTTCTCACATGGATGTATATCTGTACATGTCTCAGTTATAAATTTAAAATGGAGAGGTATGTACCATGATTCATAACAATCCACCAAATGCTTCCTGAAAAATAAGCTTCTAAGTTTTATTCTATTATAAGCTCTGTGACCTTGAAAAGTAGGTCAAGGTCACCCATCTTCGAACATGAACGAGATTTTTGTCGATATACATCTTCATCAAAGAAATAAAATTCCTATTGTGAATCCTTTTAGAGATATCCCGCTCACAAGGCCAAAGTTGAAAAATCCAAGAAAAATTCAATAAAAAATCAGAAATTGCAGGTGGCGCCCCGAAACTTGTGCAGCAGTTACAGACCATCAGTCCCTATGATCATAGTAAGTATTGTGAAAATCCATCCAATGGTTCCTGAAAAATAAGCTTCTAAATGTTTTTCCTATAATCAGCTCTAAAACGTAGAAAAATAGGTCAAGGTCAACCATCTTCGAACTTGACCGAGATTTTGTCAATATACATCTTTACCGAAAAAATAAAATTCTTACGTTGAACCCTTTTCGTGATATCTCGCTCACAAGCCCAAAGTTGAAAAATCCGATAAAAATTCATTAAAAATCAGAAATTGTCGGTGGCGCCACCAAACTTGTATAGCAGGTACAGATTTTCAGTCCCAATAATCATAGTAAGTTTTGTGAAAATCCACCAAATGGTTCCTGAGTAATAAGCATCTAAGTGTTTTTCAATAATCAGCTCTAAAATGTAGAAAAATAGGTCAAGGTCACCCATCTTCGAACTTGACCGAGATTTTGTTGATATACATCTTTACCGAGGAAATAAAATTCTGACAGTGAATCCTTTTCAAGATATCCCGCCCACAAGGTAAAAGTTAACGGACGCCGGACGGACCGCTTGGGTGACGACAATAGCCCATCAGCCTAAGGGCTGAGGGCTAAAAAACAGAAGAAATCAACTAGATCATTCATAGGTCGTCTCAGCCAGGTCTGTCAACTGGCTGGACAGCTCAAAATGAATAAATTAAAAAAAGAGAGTATTTTTTTGGAGTGTAACATTAATTAAAGTGACTCTCTCTTGAAAGGTCATTTGTGCTATAAAGTAAACATGTATGTGTTACAATGACTAGATTTTTAATATAAGTAGATGGTATTTGTTTATATTTATGAGATTGTGTGATATGATATACCATGCCCTGACCACTAACAAAGGCAATCCTTAGGTTTCTAAATATGTATTGGCATTATATACAAATAACAGAGACAGCTATCTAGCATTTGGTAATGGTGTGGAGAATGCATATGACGGAACAATCCACCTGGCCATCACTCTCCTTTGCTGGCTTTCTCTTTTTTGAATCCTGTCATGGCTTGATCAACCCTGAATACATCTCTCACGTACACCATACACTTCAATGGAAGTACACTGAAATATATAAATGCACAGCCCCACATCTGTATTACTAAATAATTACATCTGCCCATACATAATATACAGTATATATGAATACGTTGATAAAAGAGTCCATAAATGACACAATAATAGGATTTCTGTCATTTCATTTTAAACAAGGGACCCATGGGTCACTGTGCTCAGCTGAAGTTTGAAAGGGGGGGGGGGGGATGATGGGAGTTACAACGTCTCTGCATATGTATGCAGGATATGAAACTTAATTCAACAGTGCTTACAGGAAGAACAGTTCATTCACAATTACTGTATATTAACAAGAGCACAGCAAGCATGCATAATATGTCTGGTGTGTATCTGGTGGCCTCTAACCTCATTAAATATGCCTGAATTTTGATGAGAATATAATTCAGGTGAGAAACTTTATTGGTAAATATGTATTATAAGTTTCATGTAAATCCATTGAATTCATGGTAAGTCACCAAGGTGCCACCAAAGTGTGGTGACCTCTGACTTGATTAAATATGCATGGATATTGCTGGAAATTGAACTTAGGCGAGATAGTTTATTTATTAACATTTCTGATGAGTTTTATCAAATTCCTTCATATTCTTCAAAAGTTATCATGGCCATACCACAAAGCAGCCTAGTGACCCACGACCTTATTAAATATGTGTGGATATGCCAATAATTGAACCTAGGGGAGATAATCTAGTAGTTATGGTGAGTTATGTGAAAATCCATCAAAGACCCAGTAAGTTATCCCAGCAACACTATAAGTTAATGAACAGATGGTGAGTACCATAATACTCCCATCATATGACGGGCGTATTAAAATGTAGAGACAGACTGGTAGAAAAGAAAGCTAATCTCTTTATCTCCCATTCTGTTTTGGCAGGAAAATAATATATATGATGTTTCAATTAGATCTTAACTTTTTTATGATACTAATTTTCTATATTAAATAAATAAAGAAAATTTGCATAATAATTTATAATAATTTACAGTTGCAATATATAACAAGTGACCCATGGGTCATGACGCTCAGTCAACAAGTTGACAACATGTCCATGCACAGGCACCTAATTAGGATAATGTAGGTAGCATAATTGTTCATGCATCTTAGCTTAAATTCATCAAGACCCATAAGCACAACAAATCTGATGACAATCCTACCAGCCTTTCCTGAGGAGTCTGGCAATTTGTGTGTATTTTGCATTATTTCTGGGATGCTAAAACATACCCCAAAACTTTAAGAATATAGGTCACAGTGACCAAAATCCAGGTTTCTCGGGAGAACTTTGAGGAACTCTCAGAATGTCAAGTTAGAAGTTTCTGGGCCAAATGGTTATGATTTGTGCCCTACTTTGGTATCAAATTTTTAATTATGCTGGGGGTGTTTATAAGCCCCATAGCTCAGAGAATATGGGTAACAGAGAACTAATTTCAAGTTTCCAATGATATTTTTCACAGACCTACTGGGACGAAAAGTAAGAAGATTCTAGGACCGATGGTTACAGTTGTGCCCTGTTAATGGACGACTGCATCTTTGAAGGTCTCAAAAATAGAGAAAAAAAAAATTTGTTAAAATTTTTAAAAGTCCAGGTGGCACTACCAGTCTGCAGGAACTAAGGAAACACTCCATGATGCACATGCATGCAAAGAATCATGCAGATCAATGCACTAGTTGTTCAGATACTTGGGTTTCTGTATCAAATTTTTCATTATTCTGAGGGGTACTTCGGAGCCCCATAGCTTGAAGAATATGTGTAACAGAGACCTAATTCCAGGTTTCCAAGGAGACTTTTCATGGACCTCTCTGGATGTAAAGTAAGAAGATTATGTGTCTAGCGGTTACAATTTGTGCCCTGTTAACAGATGAACGCATCTTTTAAGGTCTTGAAAATAGAGAAAAAAATCGTGACTTACAGTCAGCTGAGCTAATAATATCCCCAGTGCACAGGTGCATGGACTCAATGGTAGAGGGGGTTATATGGTGGGACTTACAACACCTCTGCATATACATAAAGGATATGAAATTTAAATCAACAGTGCTTACAGGGAGAACTTTTTTTATTCATAATTATAAATACAAATAGGCAGTGTAATGGAAAAACAACGCCAATCTCTTTATATCCCATTCTATTGAGGCAGGAAAATAATGTACAAATGTTTGCATAAGATCCTCATTTTTTATTACATCAATTTTTTTTAAAGTTTATAAATGTTAAACATTTGCAGTAAAACATATATATTTGAGAACATAAGTTGATTCACAATTCTAAATTCCATCTACATTTATCCCTAATTTGGTCAGATATCTCACATTATGCACACACATGTATCTATTTTTTTATCACAAAATATATTTATTTTATAAATTTGCAAAACAATTCATATCTGAAAACAACACTTGATTAAGAATTCACAATTCTAAATTGATCTCTATTTATCCATAATTTGCTTCATAAATTATCAAATTATGCATACTGAATGGCTTTATTATATTTTAATTCCCTTAAATTATTTAAAATTATTAATATTTTTTTAAAAATGCCACATCACCACAGCATGGTATCTTCTGGGTTACTCCTTGAATTACTATTTCAAGAAAAGTTTTGTACATTTGGGTGGAAACAGCATGATAATTTAGGAAATATAGTGCAAACAATATCAATTACTGCATAGCACTTGATGGGTAGGGTTGGTGGTGGTGTGTGTGTGGGGGGGGGGAGGGGGTGAGAATAACAGTACACCTGTCAAAGCAGGGGATCTCTCCCAGTGACTTTAATAAATCAGAAACTCCAGTGGACAGGAGTGAGCTGCCTGCATCTGGACAAAGCAAGTGACTACAACAGAGCCTCAAGAAAAAATTCAATAGCTAGCGTAATTGCCAAGTTTTTATTTTCAAATTTCATTTTTAAACAAATAAATACTTATGTTAACATGCTGTGAAAATTAAATCAACACTACTGGCAGAAAAAAATGGTCATGGTCAAAGTTGGGCAAAATTTAATGTACTGATTTTATGCTAATAACTTAAAAAAATTTATGAAATTCAGATCTTATTTTGGGTATTGAATTGAATCTTAATTAAACAAAGTTATATACTTGGAAATAAAGTCTCTAGCTTAAAAAAATTTCATGTCAACTGAGTTACTCAAAGGGGCCCATCACCTATAAAGCAGGTTGAGTTAACGTGAAAAATAACTTATTCCCTTTAAAATAAATCTGTACCTGCCAAAATATTGCCCTGAAACCATTTGCTTTCTCCTGTAAACAAATGTGAAAAACAGTGGACTGGGCGCAATGACAGATGTCAACATTAATACAGCCCATGGGGCAGTGTGCACTGCTGTGCTAAAACACGTGTCAATCAGGAGATGCCCAGTCTGACTTGGCCCAAAAAATGAAATACATGTTTCTGCTGGTTGAAACACAGCATGTTGCACCTCTTAATCAGACTTCAGGTCAAGCAGCCTTGATATGGTAATTAAACTGTGTTTACCAACACACAGAGCAATATAATGGTGTTAAACAGCTGTATGTGAGGAAATGAGACCATGTGCTGAGATGGTTTTACAGGGAAACATTTGTATATAACAAAACTGAACTGATAGTGTAAAAGGAATAGGCATACCAGTAATTTCGCTCCTGATCATGTCCCTTTAAAAAAATTACTCTTAACAGACTTTATTTCTAGCATGTAAATAGGAAATATATAGGATATTACTTCTGGTAAATATTAAGAAAAACAGATCAGTGGTTTTGATATTAGGCAGTCCTGAAGTGTGAATACAGGATTTTTATGGAAATTTGAGGTTTTTCCTTTATGTGTGGAAGGAACCAAGTTGCAGTGACCCAGTTTTCGGTTTGGGTTGGAGATCTTGGGGAAATCCAACAGTATGTAGGTCTGAAGGTTTCAAAACGTGCCAGTCTAAGGAATGGATGGAGAGATGGACAATGGACCATGACTATAGCTTAGATGACTTCAATCAGCTGAGCTAAAAATGACAAAGTTCAATCACACAACATTTGACATGTGACTGATTTTTGCATCCAATTTGGTGTTTCTTATTCCTGCTGTTGCTGAGATATTATGGGTTAATGTACTGATAACTGATAACTCTGGAACAAAAAAAAGATAGATGCAATTGGCATCACCAATACCTCAATTTTAAATGTGACTCATGTAACCACCATTTGTATAAAATTTGGTGATTCTAGCTCCTGCCATTTCTGAGATTTTAAATTAAGTATGCTTAAATGAACAATTGACCTAAGTTCAGCTCCCTGTAATACGGCAAAAATCACCTCACTTGAACTTTTCGAACAAACTTGAGAGATTATTTCTGGGATTATTTCTGGGAAATTTTGATTATATAGCTGGACAGTTTGCTAGGAGAAGATTTTTAAAGGTTTTTCAAAAGCTTTTTCCCTGTAAAATCTAAGTTAATGCAGATAAACAAAAAATAAGCTCAATCTGACAAAATCAGTCATTTAAAAAACTCTGCCAGATTGAGCTTATTTTTTGGCTAGCTCCTGCTTTTTTTGAGATAGTATGGGTTAATGTGCAGAGGACGGACAACATCACACCATCTCATAAGCTCACAGGTTCGCTAAAAAGGGATTTAAAGACAAAAACTAAACTTAAAATTAAAGCAATTTTAATTTCTAGATCTCCAAAGCCTACAATACAGAGACCATTCCATTCCTGCAGAATGGAATATTCTTTAATTACAGTGAGCAGCACATTTTCCTGTGAAGACACAATAGCATTACTTTTAATGGTCCCCTCAAATGAGTGTTTAACATCTGAACTATTTATGTACTTAATTAAAAGTTCACCAGACAAAATAAAAAAACATGCTGTTGATGTTTTCTTTAGTACTGACCTTTGGACCCAGTTCAAGCAATACATGATGCGTGGCATGAGAATACAAGGGCTGTTGGTGAGCATGGCAGCGACGGTCTTCCTTGCCACATAGTCAGGGTCCAACGGAGGAAACAGCCAGGGAAATCTAACACAAAATGTTCAAAGATCATTCATTTACTGAATTGGAATATTCTCAAACATATAATATTTTTAAACAACAGATGAGGGACCAAAAGCTTACCTTTGAACATCTTGAACATGATAATACTATTAAGTAATATTTTTTTCTATTCATCAGGACACTTCTCAATTATATAGGGACCTAAACATGTACAAAGCATTCAAAGTTCAATGTACATGGAAATCACATGTTCCCTTTTCAAATAAAATAGTTCCTGCCAAAATAGTGCCCTGAAATCGTTAGCTTACTCCTGTACACAGGATGTTAAAAGAGTGGACGGGGCATGATCACTGGTGCAAACAAACACAGCATTAACACCACCTGCATTGCCCATTTTCTTTTCAGGCTTACAACCCTGTTCATTAATGTTAGGGCAACAATACAAGATCCCATGACTGAATTTGCCTTCAAAAGATGTAATACATGTTCCTCTGGCTGAAACATTGAGTGTTGAAGGGACTCTGATACCTGATACACTGGGCCACACTGTGCTGTGTTTCATTTCAGCTGAGGCCCCTGAACCTATCACACAAATCTGTTGTATTAGGTCTACAAAGAATTTTCACTTGGCCCATGGACTGTAACAGCAGAGATATATCAGAGGACATGAAGGTCAATGTATGAACTACTGTTGAGTACGACTTGTCAGGGATTTGTTGCACATGCACAAAATTGGACCTCTGGTAACATGCCTTGTTATGGTACACAGACACACATGGACTTTATTCACATGCAGACCCAAAACAAGCAGCAGGGGAAGTACTGCTTTGCTGGAAAACTTTTGTATAAAGCAAAACTGAACTGATGATATCGCTCCTGATTGTGTCCCTTTAATAATTCATTCTAGCTGCAATACCTGTAGAGAATTCTTTTTGTATATAGAAAATTTCAGGATAATTTTGATAAAACTTCAAAAACCTTGACATCAGGCATCAATCTCCTGTGGTTCTGAACAGTAAACAAGTTGCTGAGGCTGATATCAGGCATCAATCTCAGGACTGTGATTCTGAACAGTAAACAATTTGCTGAGGCTGATATCAGGCATCAATCCCAGGACTGTGATTCTGAACAGTAAACAATTTGCTGAGGCTGATATCAGGCATCAATTTTAGGACTGTGATTCTGAACAGTAAACAATTTGCTGAGGCTGATATAAGGCATCAATCCCATGACTGTGATTCTGAATAGTAAACAATTTGCTGAGGCTGATATCAGGCATAAATTTTAGGACTGTGATTCTGAACAGTAAACAATTTGCTGAGGCTGACATCAGACATCAATCTCAGAACTGTGATTCTGAACAGTACATATTTGCTGGGGCTGATATCAGGCATCAATCTCAGGACTGTGACTCCGAACAGTATACAATTAGCCAAGACTGATATCAGGCATCAGTCTCCTGTGATTCTGAATAGTATACAATTTGCTAAGGCTGATATCAGGCATCAATCTCAGAACTGTGATTCTGAACAGTAAACAATTTGCTGAGGCTGATATCAGGCCTCATTCTCAGGACTATGATTCTGAACAGTGAACAATTTGCTGAGGCTGATATAAGGCATCTATCTTAGGACTGTGTTTCTGAAAAGTAAACAATTTGCTTAGGCTGATATCAGGCATCAATTTTAGGACTGTGATTCTGAACAGTATACAAATTGCTGAGGCTGACATCAGACATCAATCTCAGAACTGTGATTCTGAACAGTACATATTTGCTGGGGCTGATATCAGGCATCAATCTCAGGACTGTGACTTCGAACAGTATACAATTAGCCAAGGCTGATATCAGGCATCAGTCTCCTGTGATTCTGAACAGTATACAATTTGATGAGGTTGATATCAGGCATCAATCTCCTGTGATTCTGAACAGTATACAATTTGCTGAGGCTGATATCAGGACTTTGATTCTGAATAGCATACAATTTGCTGAGGCTGATATCATATATCAATCTCAGGACTGTGATTCTGAACAGTATACAATTTGCTGAGGCTGATATCAGGCATCAATCTCCTGTGACTCTGAACAGTATACAATTTGCTGAGGCTGATATCAGGCATCAATCTCAGGACTGTGATTCTGAACAGTATACAATTTGCTGAGGCTGATATTAGGCATCATTCTCAGGACTGTGATTCTGAACAACATACAATTTGCTGAGGCTGATATCAGGCATCAATCTCAGGACTGTGATCCTGAACAGTAAACAATTTTCTGAGGCTGATATCAGGCATCAACCTCAGGACTGTGATTCTGAACAGGATACAATTTGCTGAGGTTGATATCAGGCATCAATCTCAGGACTGTGATTCTGAACAGCATACAATTTGCTGAGGCTGATATCAGACATCTATCTCAGGACTGTGATTCTGAACAGTAAACAATTTTCTGAGGCTGATATCAGGCATCAATCTCCTGTGACTCTGAAAAGTATACAATTTGCTGAGGCTGATATCAGGCATCAATCTCAGGACTGTGATTCTGAACAGTGTACAATTTGCTGAGGCTAATATCAGGCATCAATCTCAGGACTGTGATTCTGAACAGTATACAATTGGCTGAGGCTGATATCAGGCAGCAATCTGCTGTGATTCTGAACAGTGTACAATTTGTTGAGGCTGATATCAGGCAGCAATCTCAGGACTGTGATTCTGAACAGTATACAATTTGCTGAGGCTGATAACAGGCAGCAACCTCAAGTGACTCTGAACAGTGTACAATTTGCTGAGGCTGATATCAGGCATCAATCTCAGGACTGTGATTCTGAACAGTAAACAATTTGCTGAGGCTGATATCAGACATCAATCTGGGGACTGTGATTCTGAATAGTATACAATTTGCTGAGGCTGATATCAGGCATCAATCTAAGGACTGTGATTCTGAACAGCATACAATTTGCTGAGGCTGATATCAGGCATCAATCTCAGGAATGTGATTCTGAACAGCAGACGACTTGCTGGGACTGATATGAGGCATCAATCCCAGGACTGGGATTCTGAACAGTATAAAATTTGCTGAGGTTGATATCAGGCATCAATCTCCTGTGATTCTAAAAAGTATACAATTTGCTGAGGCTGATATCAGGCATCAATCTCAGGACTGTGAATCTGAACAGTATACAATTTGCTGAGGCTGATGTCAGGCATCAATCTCCTGTGACTCTGAACAGTAAACAATTTGTGCAGGCTGATATCAGGCATCAACCTCAGGACTGTGATTCTGAACAGGATACAATTTGCTGAGGCTGATATCAGACATCAATCTCAGGACTGTGATTCTGAACAGTATACAATTTGCTGAGGCTGATGTCAGGCATCAATCTCCTGTGACTCTGAACAGTATACAATTTGCGCAGGCTGATATCAGGCATCAACCTCAGGACTGTGATTCTGAACAGTATACAATTTGCTGAGGCTGATATCAGGCATCAATCTCAGGACTGTGATTCTGAACAGTATACAATTTGCTGAGGCCGATATCAGGCATCAATCTTCTGTGATTCTGAACAGTGTACAATTTGCTGAAGCTAATATCAGGCATCAATCTCCTGTGATTCTGAACAGTGTACAATTTGCTGAGGCTGATATCAGACATCTATCTCAGGACTGTGATTCTGAACAGTAAACAATTTTCTGAGGCTGATATCAGGCATCAATCCCAGGACTGTGATTCTGAAAAGTATCAATTTGCTGAGGCTGACATCAGGCATCAATCTCAGGACTGTGATTCTGAACAGTGTACAGTTTGCTGAGGCTAATATCAGGCATCAATCTCAGGACTGTGATTCTGAACAGTATACAATTGGCTGAGGCTGATATCAGGCATCAATCTCAGGAATGTGATTCTGAACAGTTAACAATTTGCTGAGGCTGATATCAGGCAGCAATCTCAGGACTGTGATTCTGAACAGTATACAATTTGCTGAGGCTGATATTAGGCATCAATCCCAGGACTGTGATTCTGAACAGTTAACAATTTGCTGAGGCATGTGAGATGATTAAGATCACAGACAGATTTATATTCCTACAGGTGAGACAGACACAGTAATATCCCTACAAGTCATATGTAAGGAGATAAGAGGGGGATATCCCTGCAGCTCAGATGACTTTTAATCAGTACAGATAATGTGTTAATGTGAACAGATGAAGAACATACATAAAAACACCCACCTGGTTTTAAATCCTGGAAACATGTCTGTATTAACCATGTATGGGTGTATGTTTGTGATGTGTATGCCGTCTATTCCCTGACTGTGAAGCTCTAAGGCCAGCGAGTCAGCGAATCCTCTGGCTGCATGCTTAGATCCACAATAATCTGCTGCTCCTGACAGTCCCATAAAGCCAAGCATGGAGTTTATGTTTACGATGTGACCTCTGTTTTCCTCTATCATTGCAGGAACAAATGCTTTTGCTGCCTGTTAAAAGACAAACACATTTGATGAGGACTAACAATAAGCCCCAAAGATCCAAATTTTCATCTGTCAACATATTTCATGTGAAAACTTGAAAAGCAGGAATTATTCCACTTTATTTAGGCTAATCCATATAATTATATATTTTTGTGTGTGTATATATATATATATATATATATATATATATATATATATATATATATATATATATATATATAACTCTGAAGAAAAACTACACTGTTAATTCACAACAGTCTGTTTCACGGGATGCGACCCGATCATCAGGTGAATGTGGTTAAATTCTAAGGCTGATATGTCAAAACACTCCTGAAGAATAAGCAGGAGCATACACTGAAAAAATTATTGTAGGTGGCACCACGTGTCTTGCATACATCAAAGCTATCTGAGATGTATACACTGTGCCCATTTCAGGCTGATATATCAAATCCCCCCTGAAAAGTAAGCAGGGACATACACTGTGCAAAATTTATTGTAGGTGGCACCACCAGTCTTGTATACAATAAGCTATCCGATATGTAAAATATGCACAATTTCAGGCTGATATTTCAAATTCCTCATGAGAAATAAACAGGTACATACACTGTGCAAAAGTCATTGAAGGTGGCGACAGCAGTCTTGTGTACCAGAAAGCCATCAAAGACGCAGAGACAAGTCAAAATATCAGGCCAATACGGCAAACTTGCCTTGAGTCAGGCGCACTGGGCTGGCCAGGCTTAGGTGAGAAAGGCATTTGCCTGAGTGGACCAGAAAAATTGCTAGCTGCAGCTACTGCACTGAGTGAACTCTTGACGTGCACCTGACTGCACTGAGTAAACTTTTGACCTGTACCTGGCTGAACTACAGAGTGAACTATTGACCTGTTGCCAAGTCTTAAATAATTGGCAGTCTGCCAAGCTATTTATAGATACAGACAAAATGTTGCTAATCTATTTTTATACAATGGAAAGAATACTACCCTATGATAATTTTTGTAAAAAATTAAACCATTCAGCCTGACAGTTTCATAATAAAAATTTTTAAACTGAAAGAGGCTAAAATTACTATGTTTTTGTCCGTGAAAAAAAGTCAGTGTAGGTGGCACCACAAAAACCTTTATTTCAAATATGAGTCATGTGACCAAAATTGGCACAAAATGTGGTGATACTAGCTCCTGTCATTTCTGAGATTTTTATGTTAGTATGCTTACTTGACCAAATGACTAAATTCAAATTTCTATTACTCAGCCAAAATTCATAAACCCAAACCATTTTAACCAATTTGGTAGAGCTCAACTCTGTGATCATTTCTATAAAATTTTGAACAATTTGGTTGAATGATTTTGGAGAAGAAGAATTTCAAAGTTTTTTTTAGCTTTTTCCATGTAAAATATAAGTTAATGCAGGTGGCACTACAAAAATCTAAATCTGACAACATTTGATAAGTAACATATTTTTTCATAAAATCTGGAGATGCTAGCTCCCACTATTCCTGAGAAATTACTGATAACCCCATAAAAAAAGGTTGATGCAGGTGGCACCACCAATACCTCATTTTCAAATATGAGTTACGTGACTAACATCTGCATAAAATTTGGTAATGAAAGCTCCAGCAGTTTCTTGTATTGTAATTTAAGTAATCTTTTTGGCCAAATGACTAAGTTTTAACAGACTGAATCCTTATTTGTATATGCTGTGATAATTAAATCAAAAGTACTTACTTATAGTCAGCTAAGCTAAAATGCTTAAAAATGAGGGGAAAAAAACAGTGCCACCAGTTTGCAGGAACTGAAGGAACATTCCATGATCAATATTAATGCAAAGAATTACTGCAGCTTTTGTATCAAATATTTAATTTTTCTGAGGGGTACTTATGAGCCCCTTAGCTAGGAGAACATGGATAACAGAGACCTAATTTCAGGTTTCCAAGGAGATTTTTTATTGACCTCTCTTGATGTTGGGTTAGAAGTTTCTGGGTCCAGTTGTTACTGTTTGTCCGGAAGGAAGGACAACAGACAAAGACCCATCGTAATAGCTCAGATGACTTTCAGTCAGCTGAGCTAAAATTGTATGGATGTATTCTACAGACATGTAATTGTAAGTTGTGTCACCAGATTTGTATACATGAATGCTATCCAAAATCTAGACATGAAAATATAGAAACTGATACGAAAAACCACTCCTTAGATAAATGGAAGAATGTATTCCATGATTATATGATTGTAGGTGGTGCCACCTGTCTTGTTTACAAGCTATTAAAGATTGATGGTCACCCAAACAGACACACAGATAGACTCCACATGAAAACGACTGAAGGTGACATTACCAGTCTTAAATACAAGATAAAGGTATACAAGACATGTGGACATGCAACATTTCAGGAGAATACATCAAATTGCTGATGATGTATATGGTATTTTCATCCAAAACAGATCATAGATCCACGCCAATTAAATACCAGGTGGACTGTAGGTGGTGCCACCAATTCTTGTTAGGCTGCAGTTTACATATGACCCAGTAAGAATGCCTGGTTTTAGAAAAATCTGTCCATGGGTTTCAGAGAAGTTGAATCCTAAATTTTGTTTCTCACTGTTTCAATCTTTTTATCAGAAACACTTCACAGGGCCAACCACTGATTAATATTAGAGTGCAGTATATATAGTAACAGAAATAAGTGTCAACAATTCTGAGTGCCATCCCCACATCTGCAAGGGTTGTGTCTATGTTAAATTGTTGTTTCATTTGATCACATTTTATAACAAGCAAACTTACCCAGACATGTGAGAGTACATTGACTTTGTAGGTGTTCATGGTTTTGCTATCTTCTGACTCCATCACCATATCTCCATGCACAACCCCTGCATTATTTACAAGGATGCTGACGTGTCCGTGAGTTTTCTTTACTTCTTCTGCCTGTTACAAATTAGTTACTAAGAGTAACAAGAATGTTACTGTCTGTAACGAGTATGTTACTATCTGTAACAAGTAAGGAACTATATGTATCAAGTAAGTAACTATCTGTAACAAGTAAGGTACTATATGTAAAAAGTAAGTACTACCTGAAGCAAGTATGCACCAACCTGTAACAAGTAAGTCACTACCTGTAACAAGTGGTTACTTCCTGTTACAAGTAAACTACTACCTGTAATAAGTAAGTAACTATTTGTAACAAGTAAGCTTCTACCAGTTATTAGTAAGTAATTATCTGTAACAAGCAATGTACTATTTGTAACAAGTCAGTTACTTCCTATAACATGTATGCTATAACCTGTAACAAGTAAGTTACAATTTGTAACAACTGAGTTATTATCAGTAACAAGTATGTTAATACCTGTAACAAGTAAGGTACTACCTGAAACAAGTTACTACATTGAACAAGTTACTACCAATAACAAGTAAGTTACTATATGTAACAAGTAAGCTGCTACCTGTCACAAGTTAGTTACTTCCTGAAACAAGTAAGGTAATATCTGTTACAAGTTACTTCTAGAAACAAGTAAGTTACTGTATGTTATAAGTAAGTAAGTATTTCTAACACCGCAAGGGACTATCTGTAACAAGTAAGTTACTTCCTATAACAAGTATGCTACAACCTTTAACAATTAAGTCACTACCTGTAACAAGTAGTTAATTCCTGTAACAAGTAAGGTACTATCTGTAACAGGTAAGCTACTACCTGTAATGAGTAAATAATTATCTGTAACAAGCTGGGTACTGGTTGTAACTAGTATGTTACTGTCTGTAACAAGAAAGTTACTATCTGTAACAAGTAAGTTACTAACTGTGACAAGTATGTCACAACCTGTAACAAGTATGAAAATATATGTAACAAGTAAGTTACTATCTGTAACAAGTATGCCACAACCTGTAACAAGTATGTTAATATCTGTAATACGTAAGTTACTATCTATAATAAGTATGCCACAACATGTAACAAGCTTTCCACAGCCTTAAAAAGAGTAAGTTACTATTTGTAACTAAATTGCTACATCATGTAACATGTAAGTCATATAACTGTAATAATATATTATATAGCCACCTGTAACAAGTAAGGAACTAGCTGTTACAAGTAAGTTACAACCTGTAACAAGTTAGTTACCATCTGTAACATGTAGGCTACTGCCTGTAACCATTAAGCTGTTGCCATAACCAATATTCTGACAATTTATCAATTCAAATCAGTTCACACAGTCCTGATGCCTGGAGTTTCTAAGTTATAATGGCTTCCTCCAATTCACTTATTTTCTTAGATGGACCATCCTGATCATGAATCTTGATAATATTCTGTATAATTGAGAAAATGTTGACTGATTAGCAGGTTTCTCATTAACTTTTTCAATAACAAGCAGATCTAACCTGTCAATGATATAAAACAGTGACATGACTGGCTGGAGTCAGACTTGACAAGTTAGGCATGGTTTCAGTGCCACTCTTCTCAATTAGATTTGATTTATATATTTCTTGGAAATTAAAAAAAAAAATGAAAAATGAATGACAATGTGTAAAATTATGAATAACTGTAATATGTTATTCAGTGATTCTCTGTTGTCAATGTTTAATTGCTCAAAAGATGGTGAAAAATGTCAAAAGTTTCTTCACTAACTTTCCTTTCTTTCCAGAAACTTCCCAAACCTAAAAAATTTCCCTTACTTTCCCTGGAAGGGAAGAAATACCTATCTTCCAACACGAATGTCAACCATGTCACAGTGTGTTATATCAGCTTAAAATATAACTGGTCCTTTTTAGCATTGCCTACATCACAGTGTTATCTCATCTTTTCAGATAACTAGTCCTTGTTACTATTTGCTACATCACAGTGTTATCTCACCTTTTCAGGTCCTTGTTACTATTACCTACATCACAGTGTTATCTCATCTTTTCAGATAACTGGGCCTTGTTACTATTGTTATGTGGTAAGAATTGTTTATATCTATTATAAATAATTACTGATTTTAACGCAGTATTTTGGTACACATAAGATCAGTTACCAGGTCAGCAGATGGAAAGACAGATAGAGCGACAGGGAGAAATGATAATAGCCTAAATTGGTGTACCAACGCATTGTCTACCATTGTAAGACAGGTGTTTGGATTCCGATCTCCATATGTCAGTTAGCATATTGGTTTAGAAAAGAAGCTGATAAATGAGTATTTTAATGGACATAAATTCTGAATGCAGACAACCAGTGATTACTATAGACTGGTATAATTGTTATAGCCATGTGAACGTAAACTTAATCAAGTAAGTCAAAATAGATTCTGTTATTATAGGCATCAGCAGAAGCCAGGTTTAGATCTGGATGACAGTGTAAAATGATATAAAAGTCAAAGGTACGGTGAATACCGGCCTACGCATAAGGCAGTAATTTAGGACAGGAAAACAGTACCAAAAGTGAGTCAGTAAGTAGCTGGGTCACACAGAATCGATTAGGAAACAAATAGGTACCCTGAATTTATCAGTGACAGGAATATAATGATATTACATGAGTTTTAGGTAAAACAAGGAAAAAGTTTGTGCGTAGGCGGAAACCGAAGCCATATATGGTTATCTAAACATTCAGGTATGTCATAATGACACATATCCAATATCCAATAGAAAAAGTGTAAGATGATGTAAAGGGTTGTGACGTAGTAATACTGATACAAAAACCTGTGTTGGGCTGGGAACTGGCAGACTGACCCATGCCATCATCAACATGTAAACCAAGACAACTGGAAATAAAACAGCACAATATCCAACTTGGACTGTCTCAGATATTCACCTGACGCGCCGTGTGACTGTGTTATGGCCAGGGAAGAACTCCCCTAATTCCCCGTTGTAACACTATTACCTACATCACAGTGTTATCTCATCTTTTCAGATAACTGGTCCTTGTTACTTTTACCTACATCACAGTGTTATCTCATCTTTTCAGATAACTGGTCCTTGTTACTATTACCTACATCACAGTGTTATCTCATCTTTTCAGATAACTGGTCCTTGTTACTATTACCTACATCACAGTGTTATCTCATCTTTTCAGATAACTGGTCTTGTTACTATTACCTACATCACAGTGTTATCTCATCTTTTCAGATAACTGGTCCTTGTTACTATTACCTAAATCACAGTGTTATCTCATCTTTTCAGATAACTGGTCCTTGTTACTATTACCTACATCACAGTATTATCTCATCTTTTCAGATAACTGGGCCTTGTTACTATTACCTACATCACAGGGTTATCTCATCTTTTCAGATAACTGGTCCTTGTTACTATTACCTACATCACAGTGTTATCTCATCTTTTCAGATAACTGGTCCTTGTTACTATTACCTACATCACAGTGTTATCTCATCTTTTCAGATAACTGGTCCTTGTTACTATTTCCTACATCACAGTGTTATCTCATCTTTTCAGATAACTGATCCTTGTTACTATTTCCTACATCACAGTGTTATCTCATCTTTTAAGATAACTGGGCCTTGTTACTATTACCTACATCACAGTGTTATCTCATCTTTTCAGATAACTGGTCCTTGTTACTATTTCCTACATCACAGTGTTATCTCATCTTTTCAGATAACTGGTCCTTGTTACTATTACCTACATCACAGTGTTATCTCATCTTTTCAGATAACTGGTCCTTGTTACTATTACCTACATCACAGTGTTATCTCATCTTTTCAGATAACTGGTCCTTGTTACTATTACCTACATCACAGTGTTATCTCATCTTTTCAGATAACTGGTCATTGTAACACTATTACCTACATCACAGTGTTATCTCATCTTTTCAGATAACTGGTCCTTGTTACTATTACCTACATCACAGAGTTATCTCACCTTTTCAGATAACTGGTACTTGTACTGTTACCTACATGACCCGACAGTGTGTTATCTTACTTTTTCATACAACTGGCCCTTGTTACTGGTACCTACATGACAGTGTGTTATCCCATATTTTCATATAACTGGTCCTTGTTACTGTTACCTTCATGACAGTGCGTCATCATACCTTATCAAAAGTCATATGAAAAGGAAAAATAACACATCATGATGTAGGTAATAGTAACAAGGACCAGAAATATGAAAAGATAACACACCATGATGTGTGTTATCTCATCTTTCCATATAACTGTTACCCACATCACAGTGTTACCTCATCTTGTCATATAATTGGTCCTTGTCACTATTACCTACATCATGATGTGTTATCTTACCTTTTCATATAAGTGGTCCTTGTCACTGTTACCTACATCACAGTTTGATCTCATCTGTTCACATAATTGATCCTTGTTACTGTTACCTAAATCACACAGTATTAACTCATCTTTTCTTAAAAAGGTCCTTGTTACTGTTACCTACAAAACAGTGTTATCTCATCTTTTCAGATAACTGGTCCTTGTTACTATTTCCTACATCACAGTGTTATCTCATCTTTTCAGATAACTGGTCCTTGTTACTATTACCTACATCACAGTGTTATCTCATCTTTTCAGATAACTGGTCCTTGTTACTATTACCTACATCACAGTGTTATCTCATCTTTTCAGATAACTGGTCCTTGTTACTATTACCTACATCACAGTGTTATCTCATCTTTTCAGATAACTGGTCCTTGTTACTATTACCTACATCACAGTGTTATCTCATCTTTTCAGATAACTGGTCCTTGTTACTATTACCTACATCACAGTGTTATCTCATCTTTTCAGATAACTGGTCCTTGTTACTATTTCCTACATCACAGTGTTATCTCATCTTTTCAGATAACTGGTCCTTGTTACTATTACCTACATCACAGTGTTATCTCATCTTTTCAGACAACTGGTCCTTGTTACTATTACCTACATCACAGTGTTATCTCATCTTTTCAGATAACTGGTCCTTGTTACTATTACCTACATTACAGTGTTATCTCATCTTTTCAGATAACTGGTCCTTGTTACTATTACCTACATTACAGTGTGATCTCATCTTTTTAGACAACTGGTCCTTGTTACTATTACCTACATCACAGTGTTATCTCATCTTTTCAGATAACTGGTCCTTGTTACTATTACCTAAATCACAGTGTTATCTCATCTTTTCAGATAACTGGTCCTTGTTACTATTACCTACATCACAGTGTTATCTCATCTTTTCAGATAACTGGTCGTTGTAACACTATTTCCTACATCACAGTGTTATCTCATCTTTTCAGATAACTGGTCCTTGTTACTATTACCTACATCACAGAGTTATCTCACCTTTTCAGATAACTGGTACTTGTACTGTTACCTACATGACCCGACAGTGTGTTATCTTACTTTTTCATACAACTGGCCCTTGTTACTGGTACCTACATGACAGTGTGTTATCCCATATTTTCATATAACTGGTCCTTGTTACTGTTACCTTCATGACAGTGCGTCATCATACCTTATCAAAAGTCATATGAAAAGGAAAAATAACACATCATGATGTAGGTAATAATAACAAGGACCAGAAATATGAAAAGATAACACACCATGATGTTTGTTATCTCATCTTTCCATATAACTGTTACCCACATCACAGTGTTATCTCATCTTGTCATATAATTGGTCCTTGTCACTATTACCTACATCACGATGTGTTATCTTACCTTTTCATATAAGTGGTCCTTGTCACTGTTACCTACATCACAGTTTGATCTCATCTGTTCACATAATTGATCCTTGTTACTGTTACCTAAATCACAAAGTATTAACTCATCTTTTCTTAAAAAGGTCCTTGTTACTGTTACCTACAAAACAGTGTGTTTTTCACAATTTCTAAAACTGGCCCTAATTACCTTAAATAACAGTTTTTTTCTCACCTTTTCATAAAACTGGTCTCTGTTACCAACATCACAACACATGTAGACACAGCGTACATTCAGCAGCCGGATGGCCTGACATGTAGCTGACAGGTGATCGGCATTCCTCCCCCACAATATTATCTGCAGAGTCAAATTATATCAGTATATAAATTCATACACTGGTATAAAACCTGTCACAATCTCATGATCATGTGTGTGCATTAATAAAAGAACAAACTGTTAATTACCAGTGGTAAATACCTACAGGTGTATGTCAGCATGACACACACCAAAAGAGGCAAGGGGTACCAAACATTCTTTTACATTTTTATAAAGAACTAGACATTTCTTGGCATCACAGGTGCCAGAGTATCCCCAGACATAGTAGCCCCCCCCCCCCCTCCCCCTTTAAGAATAGACCCCCATTTTTAGCAGCATATACTGACACTTGGCATATTTATTGTTTCTTCCATCTAAAAATCCACAATCTTGTTGAAGATTTTGGTCCTATGACCTTGATCTTTGTAAAGATGTGTCCTATGACCTTGACCTTTGACCTCATGATCCCAAAATCAATTCGGGTCTTGCTTTTCCAATGGGACATATGCAAGTCAAGTTTGAAACCTATACATCAATAAAGCAGGAATTACCATTCAGAAACTAATTTTTGGACAGATGGCTCCTGTGACCTTCACCTTTGACCTTGTGACCTCAAAACTGTTAGTGTTCTTCCTCCCTTGGCAGGAGAACTATATGTGCAAGATGAAAGATCTGAGATGAAATGTTTGGCTGAAAATGCATCTACATCTTTTTAAAGATGTGTCCTGTGACCTTGACCTTTGACCTCATGACCCCAAAATCAATTCCTGTCTTGCTTTTCCAATGGGTCAAATACAAGTCAAGTTTGAAATCCATACCTCAATAAAAGAAGGAATGATCATCCAGAAACTATTTTTTGGACAGATGGCTCCAGTGACCTTCACCTTTGACCTTGTGACCTCAAAACTGATAGGGGTCTATCTCTATTGGCAGATGACTTATATGTGCAAGATGAAAGGTCTGAGATGAAATGTTTGGCTGAAAATGCATCCACAATCTTTTTAAAGATGTGTCCTGTGACCTTGACCTTTGACCTCATGATCCCAAAATCAATTGGAGTCTTGCTTTTTCAATGGGACATATATAAGTCAAGTTTGAAATCAATACATCAATAAAAGCAGGAATTATCATCCAGAAACTAATTTTTGGACAGATAGCTCCTGTGGCCTTGACCTTTGACCTTGTGACCCAAAAAATTTTTATGGATCATCCACTATTGGCAAGTGAGCTATATATTTAAGATGGAAGACCTGGGATGAAAGTTTGGCTTAAAATGCATCCACAGTATCTTTTAAAATGCCAGTCCAGTGACCTTGACCTTTGAACCTATAGGGTTCTTACTTTAGTGGTGGGCCATACATAAGTCATGTTTGAAATCCACATGTCTATCAACACTGGAGATATCATAAGAGGTGTGTGATTTTCACCATATATGGCAATATTCAAGGTCAAGGCCACTATCATAGGAAAGGTCATGACCCCAATTTAAATAAACATCATCCCATAACCCATACCTATGTATATACATAATATAAAAGAAATCTGTCCATTAGTTTTTGACTTAAAATGCTCACAGTACTGTAAGATGGCAATTTTGGGGGTATTAAACGGCACAAAAACAAGTAAAGAATAATGGGTGGCGCCACCAGTTTCTGGAACATGACAACCCTATCCATGATCTTCCATCAACTTGATTTTGGGATAAATCCATGCAAGATTTCTTGAGATATTAAAGAATTTGTGTGATTTTCCCCAAAATTGGACCTATTCAAGGTCAAGGACACTCTCTTAGTAAAGGTCATGACCTCATTTTAAATAGGCGTCGTCCTCTTTCCCATAACTATACATATACCAAGTTTGGTAAAGTTCCGTGAAATATTTCTTGGGTTATCGCGGCAACAAGATTTATAGGCGGCGGCGGGACCGGTATGAAAACATAGTATCCCCCGACTTTGTCTGGGGATACAATTAAATAATTACTATCTCTTTATTTTGTATTAAAACAATAAAAAATAGCTTTTTGTTGATGCTTGGACCATCGATCTACCAGATTTGTTAGAGAGCAATAATATTAGAAGTTAAGAAAATCTACCTTGTTTTGCATCATTTCCATCTGCTTTGTCATGTATTTGTGAATACCATTTCTGTGGACCTTTGTATACTGTTAGTACTACAGTAGAGTCCCGTATTTCCGAATGCCGAATTTCTGAAAATTTGCTTTTCCGAAATTTAAAATGGGGAACCGATAATTTATTTGTATTTCCGAATTATATTTCAAGTATGTAAAAACGTAAAATGAGTATTGTAATTACGAGTCACAAGGCCTGCAGTCATGTGTTAAGCCAAGTGGTGACCCTAATTAATTAGTTATGGGCCGAGGTTGTCGCCGGGGCAAAGGTGTGAAAACTACCGCCAGACCCCAACGCTCGGCCCCCTGTACGCCTAGCAAGCGACTGAGCATCTTCTCCAAGAGCACTTGTGTGTTATCAACCACGGCTCGTTTGTACTCAAGCAAACATAGTTCGTCTGTTTGGGACAGGATGTCATGCCAAATAACTGAGCAGTTTACTCGCATCAGCATTGGTGAGGTATAATTCATTAAACCCTTGTGCTCGAGCAGCTTTTAAATGTCCTGGTCTTCAATAACTTAGATCAATAAGAAACACCGTGTTTCTTGGCGATGTCATTTGACCTTTCCCTCCAATGAATTTGATGAAAAAAAGAGCCCTCACGTATCCTTTAAGCAGGTTGGACTGATCTTTGCCAATTATGCTCAGCAATTATCCAATATTTTTTATACGTCCAGGTCATCAATTACGAATTTCGAAGAAAAGCATCGTGTTCCACGGGTAAAATGGCATTAAGTTAATCATTAACCGTCATACTACCTTGCCTCAAGACCCTTGTCCACTTTTCCGAATGTTCGTAGCTTGTCCCTCGGCTCTCGGAAAAACGGCGCTCTACTGTACTTAAATTATAAAATAAAAGTGGAACTTGGTTCATGCATTCCACTATTAGTAGACAATTTTACCCTGTAAATATGGCACATCAATCTGATTTAATATTCATAGAAGGCGCTACTAGTTGATATTTAGTGTGCTTCCCAGCCTGCATTGCGCGACCTCTATTCAGCATCAACAGTTAGCCTTCCCAATCACTATGATAGTGTACAATTGCACAGCAGGATCAATATGGCATGTTGTGAAAAAATCATTCTGATTTTATTGTTTATTTTCCACACCACAGGTTGTATTTAGCGTAGTGTCTGTTTACCTTGATATTCAAGGCATGTGGTCAGCACTATATTTTTTCTTGGCAGAACGCGGCTCAGCTAGAGATCTGCCCTCAGAAAATATTGCTAAAACATTTAAGCAGTCCCAAAGGAGTCCCTGCACGTAAGGGTGACCAATACCCCTGCTGGTACCCTGCACTATTATGGCCCACTGCTCTCTCCCAGTGATGATAAGCGCAAATTAAGAATCTTAAGTTTTTTACCATTTAGTGCACTCCAAGGCAGTATGATGACTTCCAGCGAATTGGTAATTTGACAGCTTGTGAAAACCATACATTTTCATCCAGCTATTGAAATTTTGTGGTTTCGAATTAATTAAAGAAAAGTAATTATTTATTTAAGAAAATACAGTTTCCAAATTAATTCAGTTTCTGAATTGATTTAGAATGTATGGTAGTATTTGGTAGAATATATGTAAGAAAATAATGTAAGTAAAGAACAAATAAAATACAAGGCCTACTGGCCTTATGCAAACCTGTGCAATGGGATATACATCAGGTATTATGCTTGATTACTTTTCAATTACAGGTTTTACACATACAAAGCAAGTATAAAACAATTTGAAACACAGTACAAGCACTAGTTACACAAACGTCACTGCTGAAAAATATAGATATAGACAACACAAAAATGTTTGTAGTGGCACCATCAATTTTTTAAGAAAGCCATCAAAGATGTATGGACATTTAAAATTTCAGGCATATACTTCAAACCACTCTTGACTCTTGAGCTTTGTGCACCGATGTATTAGACAAGTCTTGTATATGACAAAGCTATCTGAGATGTATAGACAAGCACAATTTCAGGCTGATATATCAAATCCACTGTTGGAAATAAGCAGGAACATACACTTTGCAAAAATAATTTTTACTAGCAAAATCAGTCTTGTGTAGGAGAAAGCCATCAAAGATGCATTTATATGCCAAAATATCAGCTCCATACATCAAACCTCTTTTGAGCTAGGTCCATTCAGCTGTCAGAGCTCAGCTGAGGAAGCAGTTGGCTCTAAGCTAATGGTGGCTACAAGCCAGGTGTAGCTACTGCACTGACTGAACTCTTTACCTGATGTCTAATCTGATACAGTTAGCAGTCTACAAAGCTATGTATAGTCTATAAAGTATATTAGTCTATTAGAGTTTATATACCACAGTCCATTAAAGTCTATTTATAATATACAGATACAGATATAGTCTATAAAGTATATTAGTCTATTAGAGTTTATATATCACAGTCCATTAAAGTCTATTTATAATATATAGATACAGATAAAATCTTGGCATGTTGCCAAATCTGTTTACACATACTAAAAGACTTTGGCTACAATGCTTTTTTTCATACTGATATATTCATAGGATTTTTAATAAAAAATGTTAAGAATAAGAACAGATGCCTGTTGAAAGCAAAATCAGATATATTTAATTCACATATCTAACACATAGTTTGGATATGAACACCAATTATTTATGTTGCCTGTATAGCTCTGCTTTAAACCCACACAGCTCAGTTGGTTATTATAATAAATCTTCTAGCTTTGTTTACCAAAGTATCTCAGTCTTTTCTTTGTTAGGGTACAACAATTCGGCCAAAAATCATTCAAGTAAACTTAAAGGCCACCTATGAATCATTTTTGTGCAATGTTATAGAATTTGAAACAACATTTTTGCAGAAGAAGAAACTTACCCTACCATTATTCTTGTGAAAAACTAAACCATCTGGCTAAGCAGTTTCATCATAAAACATTTTTAATGTTGAAGCTGAAAGAGGCAAAAATTATGAGTTTTTTGTCTTTAAAAACAGGTTGATGTGCATGGGTTGCACCACGAAGGCTTCAATTTAAACAAGTGACCCATGGGTCATGACGCTCATCTGAATGGGAAGAGATTCGCAAAAAGGAAATTTTATCATCTGAATGGTAGTATATACCCATTCAACTGAAGCATCAAACAGATTAACCAACAGGCTGAGATTGTGTCTGTATTAATATATCTAAAAAATTGAGGAAAAAAAAAAAAAAAATACAGGTGGCTCCACCAGTCTGCAGAAACTAATAAAAACACTTAATGGTCAATATCCATAATCTCTGGATTAGTTGTTCAGATACTTCAGCATTTGTATCAAATTGTCCATTATTCTGAGGGATACTTATAGCTTGAGTCCTATAGCTTGAAGGATATGGGAAACAGAGACCTAATTTCAGGTTTCCACAGAAACTTTTCATGGGCCTCCTTGCATGACAAGAATGAAGATTCTAGGTCCAGTTGTTACGATTTGTACCCTGTTGACAGATAACCTATTCTTTAAAGGTCTCAAAAATAGAGAAAAAAATTCGTAAAAATTTGAAAAAAAATAGAGGTGGCTCACCCAGTCTGCAGAAACTGATGGAACACCAAAAATCATGACCATCAGTGTTGTAGTTATTGAGATACTGCAGTTTTTGTATCAAATTTTTCATTATAATGGGGGGTATTTTGAAGCCATACAGCTTAAAGGATATGGGTAACAGAGACCTAATTTCAGGTTTTCATGGAGGCTTTTCATGGATCTCCCTGTTTGTCAAGAATGAAGATTCTAGGTCAAGTTGTTATGATTTGGGCCCTGTTTACAGATGTTCATATCTTTAAAGGACTCAAAAATAGAGAAAAAAAATTCATAAAAAAGCTGAACAAATACAGGTGGTGCCACCAGTCTGCAGAAACTGATGAAACACTCCATGATCAATATCCATGCATACAATTATGGTGATCTCTGCATTAGTTGTTCAGATACTTGTTTTGTATCAAATTTTCCATTATTCTAAAGCTTTACTTTGGAGTGCCATAGCTCAAAGGATATGGGTAACAGAGACCTAATTTCAGGTTTCCATGGAGACTTTTCATGGGTTTCCGTGTGTGTCAAGAATGGAGATTCTAGGTCCAGTCATTACGATTTGTACCATTTTGACAGATAACTACATCCTTAAAGGTCTCCAAAATAGAGAAAAAAAAATTGTAAAAATTTGAAAAAATACAGGTGGTGCCACCAGTCTGCAGGAACTGATGGAACACCTCTTGATCAATATGTATGTACAAAATCATGACCATCAGTGTTGTAGTTAATGAGATACTGAAGTTTTTGTATGAAAATTTCCTTTATTCGGGGGGGGGGGGGGGGGGTAATAAGGAGCCCCACAGCTCAAAGGATATGGGAAACAGAGACCTTATTTCAGGTTTCCATGGACACTTATAATAGGTCTCTCAATGTGTCAAGAATGAAGATTCTAGGTCCAGTCTTAACGATTTGTGCCCTGTTAACATATGTTCACATTTTTAAAGGTCTTAAAAATAGAGAAAACAATTCGTAAAAAATTGAAAAATACAGGTGGCGCCATCAGTCTGCAGAAACTGATGAAACATCTCAGAATGAATATGTATGCCAAAAATCATGACCATCAGTGATGTAGTTAATGAGATATTTAAGTTTTAGTATGAAATTTTTATGCTATTCTAGGGGGTACTTTGGGGCCCCATAGCTCATAGGATATGGGTAACAGAGACCTAATTTCAGGTTTCCATGGAGACTTTTCATAGGTCTCCCTGTGTGTCAAGAATGAAGATTCTAGGTCCAGTCGTTACGATTTGTGCCCTGTTAACAGATGTTCACATTTTTTAAGGTCTCAAAAATAGAGAAAACTATTCATAAAAAATCGAAAAATACAGGTGGCGCTACCAGTCTGCAGGAACTGATGAAACATCTCATGATCAATATGTATGCCAAAAATCATGACCATCAGTGATGTAGTTAATGAGATATTGAAGTTTTTGTATGAAATTTTTCACTATTCTGGGGGATACTTTGGGGCCCCATAGCTCGAAGGATATGGGTAACAGAGACCTAATTTCTGGTTTCCAAGGAGATTTTTTATCGACCTCTCAGAATGTCAAGTAACAAGATTCTAGGTCCAGCGGTTACGATTTGTGCCTAGTTAACGGACAGACGGACGACGGACAAAGAGTGATCGCTATAGCTCAGCATGACTGAAAGTAAGCTGAGCTAAAAACTGATGAAAACCTCAATGATCAATATCCATGCAAACAATTATGGTGATCTCTGCATTAGTTGTTCAGATACTTCAGCTTTTGTATCAAATGTTCCATTATTCCGAGCTGTACTTTAGAGTGCCATAGCTCAAATGATATGGGTAACAGAGACCTAATTTCAGGTGTCCATGGAGACTTTTCATGGGTCTCCCTGTGTGTCAAGAATAAAGATTCTAGGTCAAGTCATTACAATTTGTACCCTGTTGATAGATAACTACATCCTTTAACTTCTCATAAATAGGGAAAAAAAATTGTAAAAATTTGAAAAAATACAGGTGGCACCACCAGTCTGCAGGAAATGATGGAACACCTCTTGATCAATATGTATGCCAAAAATCATGACCATATGTAGTGTAGTTGAGATGTTGCATTTTTTTTTTAATCAAATTTTCCATTATTCTGGGGGGTAATTGGGAGCCCCACAGCTCAAATGATATGGGTAACAGAGACCTTATTTCAGGTTTCCATGGAGACTTTTCATAGGTCTCTCACTGTGTCAAGAATGAAGATTCTAGGTCCAGTCTTAACGATTTGTGCCCTGTTAACAGATGTCAACATTTTTAAAGACCTTAAAAAACAGAGAAAACAATTTGTAAAGAATCGAAAAATACAGGTGGCGCCACCAGTCTGCAGAAACTGATGAAACATCCCATGATCAATATGTATGCCAAAAATCATGACCATCAGTGATGTAGTTAATGAGATATTGAAGTTTTTGTATGAAATTTTTCACTATTCTGGGGGGTACTTTGGGGCCCCATAGCTCAAAGGATTTGGGTAACAGAGACCTAATTTCAGGTTTCCATGGAGACTTTTTATAGGTCACTCACTGTGTCAAGAATGAAGATTCTAGGTCCAGTCTTCACGATTTGTGCCGTGTTAACAGTTGTTCACATTTTTAAAGGTCTCAAAAATAGAGAAAAAAATTCGTAAAAAATCTAAAAATACAGGTGGCGCCACCAGTCTGCAGGAACTGATGGAACATCTCATGATAAATATGTATGCCAAAAATCATAACCATCAGTGATGTAGGTAATGAGATATTAAAGTTTTTGTATGAAATTTTTTACTATTCTGGGGGGTACTTTGGGGCCAAATAGCTCGAAGGATATGGGTAACAGAGACCTAATTTCTCGTTTCCAAGGAGATTTTTCATTGACCTCTCAGAATGTAAAGTTACAAGATTCTAAGTCCAGCGGTTACGATTTGTGCCAGGTTAACAGACAGACGGACGGACTACGGACAAAGAGTGATCGCTATAGCTCAGCATGACTGAAAGTCAGCTGAGCTAAAAAAGGACATGTCATGTGAGCAACATTTGCACAAAACTTGGTAATGCTAGCTTCTTTCGTTTCTGAGAATGTTATGTTAGTATGCTTACTTGGCCAAATGACTAATTCAAATTACTTTCACTAAGCCAAAGCCATCAAGCACAAATCCTTTGAAAGAAAAACTTGAAAGAGCTCATCTCTGGGTTAATTTCTGTGAAATATTGAACAATTTGGCTAAATGATTTTGGAGAAGATTTTCAAAGGTTTTCTAGCTTTTACCCCATAAAATGCAAGTCTATGCAGGTTGTGCCACAAAAAGCTCAATTTTACACCATTTGACATGTGATTGATTTTTGTATAAAATTTGGGGATGCTACCTCCTGCTGTTCCTGAGAAATTATGGGTTAATGTACTGATGACCAATGACCCCCATACAAAAGAAAGGTTGATGCAACCATTACCACAAATTTAAATATGACTCATATGACAACATTTGTATAAAAACTTTGTGATGATATATAGCTAAAGCCTTTTTTGAGATTGTAATATTAGTCTGCCTATTTAATGGAAAGACTAAGTTCAGCTTCCTGTAATTCAGCCATAACTCACTGAACTGGAACAATTGGGACAAACTTGAGAGAATCTGAAGCAGGGATTATTTCTTTGAATGCTGAAAATTCTGGATGGTCAGTTTCGGAAAAGATGATTTTAACATTTTCTAAGCTTTTCCCCTATAAAGTCTATAAAGTCAATGCAGATAGCCAGAAAATAAACCCCATCCTGTACAGTTTGACATGTGACAGATTCTTCCAAAAAATTTGGTGCTCCAACAGTTTTTGAGATAGCACAGCTTTACATATAGATGGAGGCAGACGGTGGATGGACAAAGCTGCACCATCACATTAGCTCAATGACCGATTGACAGAGGACAGATTTATTTTAAAAACAAGATGTCTCAATTGTTCAGTGAGACAAAATTCATCCTAATATAAATAAAACTAGAATATGGGTAGTCGACAAGCGATTATGTGTATCCGCCAAAATCAGAGTGGGACAGGTGAAGCATTGTTTTGAAAAGTCTGAGAAATTCAATTCTACTCACGTACCAGCAGCTTCTGTTAGTTCATAACTTCTTACCTAGTAGCAGCGTCAGTCCAATGTCGTCCAGGTCGTCCGTCAACTTTTGCTACGTCTTCCCACCTCGGGACGCCATATGCTTCTGTGTCCCGTCCCTTCTCTCCTCCCTTCATGAAAGCTACTTCCGTTTGTTTTTCCTTTCACCGCTAGTTGGCTATTTTACTTTATAAAGATTTCCGACAGTTGTCAAATTCCTCTTCTTAAAACAATTCAAAATATTTTTTTATATACATCAACAAATACAGCAGAACTCAAATAACATATTAACAGTCCCATCACCAATTGTCAATCCTTATATATATATACACAAAAAAAAAATATTGTGCATTAGTCTGGAAGCATGCCCTGCTCAAAAGTTTAACTTTTTCAAACATTAACTTTCTACAAGATGCTCCTCGTTTTGTCAAACAGTCAGCCAACTGATCTTCTGATTTTATCCATTCTATCCTCTCAATTTGTCCCTCTGCTATTTGTTCTTTAATTCCACTCAATTCCAATCTCAATCCCTTCTCTGTTACATCTTTTGTAGATTTCAGTGCATCATACAAAGACTTACAGTCTACCTTACAAATTACAGGCAAGTGCTGAGGATCAGCTCCCCTACCTGTCAATTCAGAAAACAGACTAGCCAAAAACACACAGGTATCAACTCCATCTGCCAAGGCAAGTGTTTCCCCTGCAAGGGTACTCCTGACAACCCTTCCAATCTTCTTAGAATTCCAACAAAGAGGTGAAATTCTTCTGCCTTCTCCCATCAAACAAATAAATTGTCCTCCTTGTGTTCCACCGGTAGGTAGATTGCCAAGTGAGGCATCACTATAAATCACTAGAGATGGTTTTCCTCTTAAAGGTTGAAACTTAAGGGTGACTTTTTCTGTTTGTATTTTCCTAATTACCTTATTAACATACAGCAGTTCCCCCACAGGGGCACTTTTGATACAAGAAGCTAAACAAGACGCATCAAAAATGATATCAGGCCTTGTTTGTCAAGCAATCCACAGAATCTGTCCCACAATAGATCGCAAATCTTTCTTTTCTCCTGAAGTTACAGCTTCGTCCTTACACAAAGCCCTGGACTTGTCAACTACAACTGCATTTAGAGCTGCTGCATATTTGTTCTGATTTACCAGTATCTCATTTTTATCTGCAGCTATCTCAATACCAATATATTTGAAAGTCCCACTTTCTTCTCTACCTATCACAAATTCAGACCTAATTTTATCAATGACATCCATCTCAAACTGTGCAGTGCCACCCCAAAGAAAATCATCCACATAGCAGGCCAGAACTCCTTTAAGTTCAGCATCTTTGTTATACCACAGGAACACTGCTCGATCTACTTTAGATACTTCAGCACCCACTGTTGTCATAACTCTTTTACTGGTTGCAAAGCAGTTTCCCAACTACAGTTCCTGTCTAATTTTACTTTCTTCATTGTTTCACTGAGAGTAAGATTATGCCTTTCACATGTGCCATTGCTCCATGGACTGTATGCTGCTGTACTCAAAATTTCTATGCCAAAGCTCTCTCCCATCCTTTTTACCTCTTCATTCTCAAATTCTCCCCCATTGTCACCGAGGAAATTCTTTGGTGAACTAAAAATACTAATCCAGTGCTTTATAAACTTCTCAACAAACTCTGATCCCATTTCAGATTTCATAATTGCACCAGCACTGTATCTTGTAAATTGATCAATCATGTGTAAAAGCCATACCGAGTCACCTAACTGATGCAAATCCACAGAAAGTTTCATTAAACTCTGAAGCTAAAGGAAAACCAACAGCTGGTTTTGGTGGTGTTTTCTTGAATTTCATACATATTTCACATTGTTCCACAATTTTCTAAAGATCACTGAACATGCCTTTACTTCTTATTCCAGCATCAACTAATAATTTCTTTAATTTCTCTGCTGAAGCATGTCCAAACTGTTTATGTAACTTTACCATTACCTTTTTCTGTTGTAATTCACAACCAGCATCATCAGTCATCAGCAACTCCTCTTCAGGAAGTGAATCTCCAAAATTCTGCTGACACAAGTCAATACAATAATGTCCTGATGATGTAAACTGTAGCTGAGCTGGTTTTTCAAACATGACTGCCTCATCTTTGCCTAGATTCAACACAGCTCCAGCACGTTTTAATGATTGTTTACTGAGCAATAATGGTATATCTACATCAACTACCTCTGAACTTATATTACATTTTGTGTCTCCAATCACAGCTGGAATGGTTACATTTTTACTTGAGATTACCTGAGCTCCATCACCAAACTTGAAAGTTCTTTGGCTGGGTTTTTCTACAATCACTGCTCTTTTTGAAGTTTCTAAAGAGTCAATGTAATGGTCCAACCATTTCTGGCCACAGACAGTTCGTGTACATGCTGTATCTATCACTGCAGAACCATAACACTCAGTCACAAAAACAAAATTAGGATCCAAGTTTTCCTTTGTAAACAATGTCAAATTACATTCTTCAACCGTACCTTTACGCTGTTGGTCATTTTCCCTAACAACATTAACTGATTCCTGGTTTTGCAGTTTTATGTTCACAGTCTTTCTCCCAGTGAAAAACTGAACCATAAACTGCACACCGAGACCTTCTACCATATTTATCTAAAGGATTTGTTCCTTTTTGTGGACGGCCTTTATTTTGCACATATGACCTACGTCTGTTCTGAAAATAAAAGGCAGATTGAGGTTTGACAGAAAAACCTGATTCACTTTCTGTAATACCTCCCTTGTTCTCCCCAAATATTCTTTTCAAAGCTGACTTCATAGACAAAAATGTCACATCTGATGCTGCTGTCAAGGCCAGTTGTTTTTCCTTCTGCATCAAACCAGCACTATCTAACAATTTAGCTAGAACTGCTTCTGGTAGTTTCATGGAATGTTTCTTACACAAATTGTACCGTCTCTCATACTCAATAATAAAATCAGCCATATTTTCCTCCTGTCTATGATATCCATCAAAGTCCAAATACGCACTGTAAGCAATATCAACAACGTCTTTCTTGAACACGGAATCCAAGTGACTCATGAGTACTGACAGTCCAGAATCTGTGCCAAGTTCTTCCACTTTTAACTCCAAGGCCTTAGTGCTCGCCTGTTCTTTTAAACAAAGTGTCACTGCTAGCACTTGTTTTTTCTTTTCTAAATCTGTCATTAATTTCCATATCTCAATTTCACTTTTCCACATTTCATAATCTCCGTTTGCTTCCAACACAGGCGGGTTTTTGTACCCAGACGCCGCCATTTTGAAATTTTTAAACTTCCCGCAGTTGTAACTTAAACACGCTCTGCTACCATGAAAAGTCTGAGAAATTCAATTCTACTCACGTACCAGCGGCTTCTGTTAGTTCATAACTTCTTACCTAGTAGTGGCCTCAGTCCAATGTCGTCCAGATCGTCCTCCGTCAACTTTTGCTACGTCTTCCCACCTCGGGACGCTTTATGCTTCTGTGTCCCGTCCCTTCTCCCCTTTACTTAACGAGAGCTACTTCCGTTTGTTTTTCCTTTCCCCGCTAGATGGCTATTTTACTTTATAAAGAGTTCCGACAGTTACCAGTTTGAGTGGCAAGGGGAAATAGAGTGAGGTGTGTTGCATATTAGCATGGATGTCTGCAGCTAAATGTGTATGTAGGTAGCACCACCATCTACAAAATCCAGAACATTATCCATGTTGTATACATATGCAAAATTTTAGGTAGATAAGTCAAACCACTGCTGAGATGCGAGTGATTTTATCCCACGGAAGACAAACAGATGGACGCTGTGCAAAACTGGTTGCAGTCGGAGCCACCATTTTTTGTTTATGTTATAAAGCTAGCCAAGGGCTACATTTGTGGAAAATTTTTAGCCTGATTGGTCAAACGAGTCTGAAGATATGTGGGTTGTGTCAAAACAGACACACAGATGGACGCACTGGAGAGAGGAAAGGTCAGAGGTCAACACAAAATATTTTGACGCCAGTTCATATGTGACCCAATAAAAAACACTGTATCCGCAAAACTTGGTTTTAGCTGATACAATTATATCATTAAAACAAAGATTTAGGCACATACTTAATACTTTCAAAATAATTTTGTGTGAACAAATTGACCTTAAGAAGGAACTAGAACACGAGTGACATAACTTAGTAATCCATAGTTCATTGCACTTAGCTGATAAGCACTAACTACCATGAGGATAAGATTTGAGAGGACAGAAATGATCACAGAAAATGGCGCCTAGCATGACATTATGGCCAAGCATTCAGAAATGTTCAACGCATTTTTAAAAGGGCCTATTTTTTTATAATTCTCGACTATGGAATACATTGTTCCCTGGATTTTCTATAAAAATTAACCAGATAGTGCAAATCTCTGGGGATGTTGCACAGGCTGTTCATTTTGTTTTATATAAATATCTACTTATTTATATCATGTGGGGAGAGGCCCTGACAGTTCATATATACAAGCAAAATATTTCCCACAAGGACAGCTGGGAACAAAGCAGACCAACCAGAGTATTACAAATTACCACAGATCCTTTATGTATTATCAGCACAAAGAACAAGTGACCTTTCATTATACACATGCACGTCCTGTTACAGTTAGATGGGTTCCTTTTATGATACAGGCTCACCAACAGCCATGGACTGCCACAGGGGTGTTATTAAGTATCTATCTTTGCAATTGCAGGAATTAAAGAAAAAATCATCAATGTGCAAGGTAAGCCAGTAATTAAATTCTACAAATAGGAGAGGTGATTAAAGTTTGCTTTAAAAACTTAAAAAGGCATTAAGCCTATTTAGTTTTGCAGAAAATGAATATATTTGTCTGTTTAAAGCACATTACTTGATAATACAGAACAAAATATGAGGCTTCTGATATCAAACACTGATATACCTGATATCTGTCAAACTCAGATAGCAATTAAATTTAATGTTATGCTAACATCAATGATCAGGATCTGCCACTCCACAACAGTCATCTTAGCGCCAGGCAGGTCGTGTCTGCAATTGGTAAGCGAGTGACCTCTGGTGGAGAGACCGTACACCTTACCAAACGTGGGCGATATTTGGCGAACTCCACCGCTATTCGTCTTCCAATTCCTCTTCCGCCTCCCGTGATCAGGACGATGTCATTTGTTATATCTTTGTAGGAGCTAGGGAGGAAACAATAGGCAGTGCGCTTCAATAGATGCAATATTAACTTTGTACAAGCAACTAAAAGTTCTAACAGAAATTTAGCAGCGACCTCCAGCCAACGAGCCATTTTATCTTCCCGTGTTGTGGTTCTTTAGTTTCTATAAAACACACCAGGTGCCGCTACCGTGGTAAAGCAAACTTGTGGTGAGCCAGTCCGAAAAGCCTTTCTCGATCAATATGATAAAAATAAAATAAAATAAATAAATAAATAAGATAAGGTTATGTTCTCAGGCACTTTTTTCAGAAAAAAATGCGGGCGGGCGTTTTTATTTTTATTTTTTAATTTATTTTGTATGTTTCGATAAAAATGTCAAATGATAAGGAAAAGCATGATACTAACAGATTTATTTTGCCAAACAAGTAAAAGCACTTGATAACAAAGGAAATTTTATCAAAATTGTATGATTTTATCTTCTTGAAAGAAATGTCCGAGTGACTGTAGCTCAAAATTTGTAAGTTTCTATTGAAAATCAAATAAAAATTTTGATGTGGAGGTTTAAAATTGACGCGGACGGTGCCTGAGTACTTTACCTTTTTTTTATTTTTCTTGCCTATAGTACCTCTTTTTTATCACAGTTATCGCCCACACACACAAAAAAAAAAAATACTAAAACAAGGGCTTATTTGCAAATGGGAGGGGGGTGGGGGCATATGTATGGTATAATAAGGGCACTTTGTAACTACAATATTTTTTTCTAACTCCTAAGTCGCATTTGTGGCAAATTTAAGGTACTGCATGGTTACGGTACTGTTATAAATTGTTCGTTGGTAACGGAGTTTGATGAAATTTTAGGATAACTCGGCAATGATACAAGGAACAATTGATCAAATTTTGGGTCGATCCATGAGTAAACAAGGGACCCATGGGTCACGGCGCTCAGCTGAAGTTTGAAATTTTTGCAAATGCAAAATATGCAAAAGATTCTATTGTAATGTTTTTCATTTATACAAGCATATGAGAAGCTAAGAGGAAAGGGGCCCTCCTACTTGGTTATAGCAAAGTTTTCAATATATGATTACAAACCCAATACTCTGACAAGACTGTCATGAAGAAAAACAGTAAACGTTTTGAGATACTGTGATGCATATGAAAAATTTACAGATCGACAGGCAATTAGACAGAATGGACTAATACCTTTATTTCACTTTCAATGGAATAATGCATTTAAGTTTATATTTAAGCCTATTTTTTAGCATATCCACTTTTTCAATTAACAGTTTTTATCCGATTCATTTTTGTTTATTCACAATTTTTATAAATTTGTAATAAAAAATCTGAAAATATAAGTTAAAATATCAGAAATCTAAGTTGCAATCATTATTGATTTTTCCAGAGTGTAGCTCATATCGGGTCATATTATGTATACATATATTTTATTATTTTAAATCACAAATGTTTAAAGTGAATTTAAAAGAAAATAATGCCACAACATGGCATCTTCAAGATTATTCCTTGAATCACTATTGAAAAGTTTTGTACATTGGAGCTTTCAGTACATGCTTAATTTTATTCACTGGAATAAAAGATTCAGTAAATCTGATAAAATAAAACCATCTTTTCAAATAAAGTATACACTCTGTTAGTTGAACAAGAGACAAACATCATCATTGTGCTAATTACTATCTCAGCTATAATTTTTTACTGGAATTAATAGTCAATTTCACACCTGATGAAGTTTTTAATTATCTGGTGTAAAGAATTACTTATCTGATGAACATCCACACTTTCATATAGCAATACACCACTTTGTGGACACAATTAAATGTGCACTTTAATCATTGTAACCTTGGTGGTACTATCCAAAATCTAAAATGTAGCATAGGGGGGGGGGGGGGGAGTGCAGAGCAGAGGGGAAGCCTGCTAGTAGTGGCCAAGCTGAACCAAGGCAAGCTGCATGGAGAGGGTTACATAATACTGTAGGCTGTACTGCTAGGTGGGCCTGATGTAAACAACACTTGACATGGTGTATGGAAACTTGAATAAAAGCTTCTCTTTTCAATCAATTCCTTTAAAATTTCAGATTTTAAAAGATTAAATCCTTATGTATATATGTTGTGAAAATTAAATCAACAGTGCTTACAGGGGAAAACGTGCCATAGCCAAAGTTGGTCAAAATTTAAGGTAATGATTTTTTTATTTATGCTTATAGCTTAAAACATTTGCAAAAGCAGATCTAAATTTGGGTTAACAATTGAATCTTGATTTAATATAGTTATATCCCTGAAAAAAAGTCTCCAGCTTTAGCAATTCTCATGTTAAGTGAGTAAATATATTTCCTGATACTAAACAAATTGCATTATATTTGGATCTATAGCTTCAAAACAATATTCAATACTGACCTAATTTTTGGTATGTTCATAGAAAATGCATGGAAGAATATGAATACTAAATATGATCAAAAACAGATCAGTGGTTTTGATATTAGGCAGCCTTAAAGCGTAACACTGTTTTTTTTAATGAAAAATGGAGGTTTTTTCCTTAATATTTCGAAGGAATGAAGTCCTAGTGACCTAATTTTCGGTATGGTAGGAGATTTTGGGGATATCTAACCGTATGTTTAATTTTGGATTCATAGGTCCAACGGTTTCAAAACGTGCCCTGTTAACGGACGGACGGCCGGACGACGGACAAAGGACCACGACTATATCTCAGATGACTTACAATCAGCTGAGCTAAAAAGCCTGGAATGAGTTTTGGTGTTTTTTGGGGGTCCACGGTTGTTGTCGTTGTACATGTATTTATAGTCCTGGGCCCTGTTCTAATAAGAAAGTAAATGACTTAAGCTCCCCCAAACCCCTATACCCACGGGAGATTCGGCCACAACCCCGACTTTGGCAAGTTTCGAGGGCTAGTTTCTTCAGTAGTAGCGTGTAAGATTCCTTTTCCACGGAAAATGGAATGTGTGTTGAGAGGTTTCATATGAACCTGCGCACGGCGGCATCCATTTTTCATTCGGTGTTGCCCCTTGATAATATCCGGAAACTTAAAAAAATCGCTACATATAGCGATCATTTTTGCCAGATATATAAGCATTCCGCATTCCGATCCGCGCATGAGGAATCTAACCTTCTTTATTTCTCAATACATGTCTGATTTTATACGCTTTCCGCATCCTGCATTTCGTACATATAAGAAATCTTAGCTTTAGTCTGCAATTATATTCGACTTTACCTGTTTATTACATTCACTTAGCGGCAGGGGTTCTGTTTTTGCGGGTGTTCGTTTGTTTGTTTGTCTGTTAGCAATATTAGTCAAAAAATTATTGACGGATTTTGATGAAATCTTTAGGACAGCTCGGCAATGATCAAAGGAAAAATTGATAAAATTTTGATACTGAAACATTCTTGTTCCAGGAATATTTTAGGAAAATGCTGTTTTTCTGACATGTCCATATGAGGCTTATGAACTGATTTGGCGGAGATCTACGCTCTCTGAGTGCTTTTCTAGTTTGATATAAATTGTTAAAGTGGCTGTGAATCACATATGGCTCCGCTGTCCTGAGATGTTATCACAAATGAATGTAAACATCACAAACTTGTTAGTTCCCTCTGTCTTACCCTTCTTTCCTGGGATGCTATTACAAATGGATGTAAACATCACAGACAGTGTTGAACATTTGCAACTGTTTGGTGACACTGCCAGATTCTTATAGGTATAATTTGCCTTGGTCGTAACAGGGGCGGATCCAGGACTTTGGAAAGTGGAGGGTCACGCCAAGGAAGACCGAAAGAAACCCAATAAAAAGATCCTCGATCTGGTCCGGGAAGGAGGGGGTCAGAGTTGCAACTAAAAAAAGGTTGTTTTGCTCCAAAAGGTATGGGGGGGGGGGGGGCCCCTTGACCCCCCCCCCCCCCACCTCTGTTCCGCAACCTCGTAATTACGCCTTTCCGAGTGTCTCAGAGAAACGCATGCACGGAAAGGCATTTTTCTTTTTGTGCCAATCCGTTGGAATGGTATAAACCTAGATGTTTCCAATTTAGTATTGCTGATAAGTATATTAACAAACATGACACAAAACAGATTCATTGCATATACATATAGGATATGAAATTTAATACAACAGTGGTTACAGGAAAAAAAGTTGAATTCGAAATATATAACAAGGGACCCATGGGTCAAGTCGCTCAGCTGATTTTTTTTTAAATTTTAGCAAATGCAAAATATTCTTATTTCTTTTGTTTTTTAGCTCAGCTGAATGAAAGTCATCTGAGCTATAGTAATCACTCCTTTTCTGTCCGTCCGCCTGTCTGTCCTTCCGTTAACAGGGCACAAATCGTAACCGCTGGACCTAGAAAGTTCTAACTGATAGCCGAATCTCCTTGGAAACCTGAAATTTGGTCACTGTGACCTTGAGCGATAGGGCTCGAAAGTACCCCCCCCCCCCCCACCACCAGAATTATTAACAATTTTACAGACCAGTATCTGAATAACTAATGCATTGATTGCCATGATTCTTTCCATGCATATTGATCATGGAGCGTTTCATCATTTCCTGAAGACTGGTGGCTCCACCTGTTTTTCTAATTTTCGGATGAAAAAGTCCTTCCGTTAACAGGGCACAAATTGTAACCATTAGACCTAGAAACTTACAAATGTACATCTGGGGAGGACCTGGGCAAATCTCCAAGGAAACCTGAAATTGTGTCATAGTGACCTATATTTTGTGAACCACAGGCCGAAAACATGATTTTGAGTACTCAGTCAGTCAGACGGGGCTCAAATTGTATCTGCCAGCCCTAGAATCTTTTGACCGAACACCCATATAGGACGATAAAATATCTCCTTTGAAACGTAAATTTAGGTCACTGTGACTTATGTCCTAAGACATTTTTTTTCAAATAATTACATATTTTTTCTATTTCTGAGATCTTCAAATGAAGCAGTCCGGCCGTTAACCGGGAACAAACGGTGACAGGTAGACCGTAAACCTTTTACTGTACATCCAGGGAGGTCATGAGTAAATCTCCGTGGAAATCTGAAATTAGGTAATTGTGACCTATATTTTATGAACTATGGGCCAAAAACATGAGTTTGAGCACCCAGAGTCAGACGGGGCACAAATTGTATCCATTTGCCTTAGAATTTTCTGACATGACAGTTCGGTAGGTCTCTGGTTAACCTGCATGGAAACTTAAAATTAGGTCATGGTGACCTAAATTCTGTGAACGTAGGACCAAAAAACATGATTTTTAGCACCCTGATAATCAGACGGGCACAAATCGTATCTGCCAGCCCAAAATGTTCCTATTTAATATACAGGAAAGTCTTGGGAAGTCTCCATAGACACCTGAAATTAGGTCATGGTAACCTATATTACTGGCTAAGCACCAAGACAGTAAGACAGGGTACAAAACCTTTTTGTTGGACGTAGAATCTTGTCTTGACATCCAGCGATGTCCTTAAAAATGTGCATGGTCTTTTTATAGTCAGCTGACTGCATGGAAAAAGGCTAGATTTCATGGGAAAGGCTGGACATGTTATCATTAAATATGTTCTTCTTGTCAATTTTGAACAACTTCAATCGCTACAGTTGAATGGGGATACCAGCTACAAAATTGTTCATTCAGATGATAAAATTCATTTTGTGAATCTTTTCCTACTCAGCTGAGCGTCATGACCCATGGGTCACGTCTTATCAGCATTTGAAAAGCTAAAAGGAATGGCCCTACTGGTGACAAACATTTAATATGTTGCTGAATTTTTACTGTGCACTTTTATGGTCTATATTAAACATGCAGGAGCCTCTCATGATCAACTAGAATACATATGCAAAAATTTAGGCAGAAAAGTCAAACCACTACATGTATATGAGTGATTTCATCCCAAAGCAAACAAACAGAAGGACTTGTGCAAAAATGGTTGCAGGTGGCCCCTCCAGTTTTGTGTATGATAAAGAGCTATGTTAGATCTATCACATGCAGAATTTTGGTCCAATCGGTCAAACGGTTCCCGAGATATGAGCTTGGATGTCTACAGCGTAAACTAGAATGTAGGTAGCGCCACCTGTCATGAAACCAAGAAAGCTGTCCAGGATGTGTAAACCTGCAAAATTTTAGGCAGATAAGTCAAACCTCTACAGAGATATGAGTGATTTTAGCCCACGGCAGACAAACAGACAGACCCTGTGCAAAAGTGGTTGCAGGTGGCCCCTCCAGTTTTGCGTATGATAAAGAGCTATAAGAGATCTGTACACATGCAAAATTTTGGCCCATTCGGTTCCCGAGATATGAGCTTGGATGTCTGCAGCGTGAATGTGAATGTAGGTAGCGCCACCTGTCATAAAATCAAGAAAGCTATCTAGGATGCATGCCAAATTTTAGGTAAATTAGTCAAACCACTGCAGAGATATGAGTGATTTTAACCCAAGGCAGATGAACAGATGGACACTGTGCAAACTTGGTTGCAGGTGGCGCCACCATTTTTTGTGTATGTTATAAAGCTATCCAAGGGCTACATTTGTACAAAAAAATTTTCCTGATCGGTCAAATGGTTCCCGAGATATGTGGGTTTATGTGTGGAAACACACGCACAAATGGACGCTGGGCAGAGAGGAAAGGTCATAGGTCAAGGCCAATTGGTTAGGCACCAGTTCACATGTGACCCGATAATTGGTGTAAGTTTCGGAAAAATCCGTCTAGTAGTCTCAGAGGAGTTCTCCGGAAACGAACGCGGCGGCGGCGGATCCCGGTCAAAAACATAGTATCCGCAAAACTTCATTTTGGCGGATACAATTATTTCTAGAAGTATCATTATTTCAGCCACCATCATGTGACAGTAATATGTGCATAAAGAAAAACCAATGTATGTATGAATACCTGTTAATTATAGAATAAGGAAGAAAGTGGAAATTAGCAAAAGTATTATAATATATATTTAATTTATTAACTGAAATAAAATGCTACCAAAAAATTCTATTTTCAAACGAGCATAAACTAAATCTGATAAGTATATATATTACTGTGTGATACATGAGAATTATGGCCCGAAGCAATATAATTAAGAAATAAAGGAAAAAAACATTAAGTGCCTAAAAGTTATATTAATGAATACATTAGACCAACAAAAATGTGTTAATGTTAGTTTTTTATAATTCTGAAAACAGGTTAAAAATTTCCATATGCATCAAAACAATTTTATCACGGCTGAAAGTACCTCCTTTCATTGCATTGATACATTATTTATAAGACTGAACATATAACATTAACAGCTATATACTTTACATATAGATCGCAGAACACTTGCATTAATTCTACACAGTAAAAACAAAGGATTGTTCAGGACTTAAAGTGTCTTAATGCAATTATTAAACCTTAAAATGTATCAATAAAATAAAAAATATAAAATTTTTCAACAGGACAAAAAATAAATATGAAATTACAAAATTCTTCGTTTTGGCGGATACGATTAGGGGACATACGATTGCACATAGGACCCCCTCAGCCCCAGGACTAACGGGGGAGTCCAAGATCTATGGGTATGCACAATTTCAGGCCAATACTGCAAATCACTCATGAGAATAGGGCATTAATTTTTTTCTACAAAAATGGAAAGGTAAGTGGCGCCACCTGTCTGCTTTAAGAGAAAACTTTCCAAATAGATGAACATGCCGAATTTCAGACCAATACCTTGACCCACTCCTGAGATATGAGCAATTTTCACCAAAAGCACATGAACGGATGGACGCCACAGGAAAACGATTGCAGATGGTGCCACCAGTCTTGAGTACAAGATGTAGGAGTCCAAGATCTATTGATATTAAAAATTTCAGGTCAATACTGCAAATCACTCCTGAGAAACAGGCATTAATTTATTCTACAAAAAAAAATAAAAACTGAGTGGCGCCACCTGTCTGGTTTACAAGAAATCTGTCAAAGATGGATGAACATGCAAAATTTCAGACCAATACCTTGACCCATGTCTGAAGCCGGCCAAACACAAGGCGAGAGCGACATGTCGCAGAACAAGAATGATCTGCGACATGTCGCTCAACATGAACAGTCCATACACAAAGCGACATGTTCTGCAACATTTCTTGCAAACCTATGATAAAAACTACATGCATCAAACATAACTTCCAGGATTCATCCTTTATTTTGTAAGGTAACATTATATTTAATTATTCATCAATATTTGTGCGTGTGACGAAGGTTTCCTGCCAAGGACATATTCTGTCTTGTTTTTCTTTATAAATATAGATATGTAAGAAAAATAGGCATAGGTATATTATATTTTGGGACAGCTACACAACTTCTTATGAGTTTCCTGTTGAGCACGCAAAACACATGGCACCCTCCTCAGACACGGTGAAACCATGGACGGTCACATTATCACAGGATAACATGATCAATCGTTATATTTTCGTTGGCTTTTCCCCCGACACGGGGCCTGATGTTGTGCGACAAGTCGCAGGAAAAAGAAACCTGTTCCTTCTTTGGGACATGTCCAGTAACTCATGAAAACGTGCGATTAACCCACATACATGGTGCGACTTGTCACGGAACAAGCGTGTCCTGCAACTTTTCCCACGACGTCGTCTCGTGTATGGCCAGCTTGAGATACGAGCATTTTTTCACCCAAAGCACATGTACAGATGGACGCTACTGGAAAACGATCGCACCGGTCTTGAGTACTAAAGGGAGAAGCCCAAGGTCTATCGAAATGCACAATTTACTGCAAATCACTCCTGAGAAGAGAGCATTTATTTATTAAAAAAAAAAAAAAAAACAAACAAAGGTAGGTGGCTTCACCTGTCGGGTTTACAAGAAAACTTTCCAAGGTTGATGAACATGCCAAATTTCAGAAATTTCAAGGTCCCTATTGAACAGACTTGCATTGACTTGTTCAAAATAATACCATGAAAACACCACATCAAGCTGTTATAGTAGTCAGTTTGCAACACATAGGCTTATTCCAATCCTGTCACTGTGTCAAAGCTATTTATATAGCTGACAAAACCTTGACCAGTTGCCAACATCCAGGCACTGGCAAATATGGGCAATCTACCAATGGTAGACTAAGTGCTGCCATCTGTACACAAAAGTGGTCCCTACTTGAAATAACTTTGAAATTATTTTTTTCGATTACTAAATGCTTTTCTGCTGACTTTTTCTTAAAAAAAAAAGAAATTAGGAATGCAAAATTGTAATTCAGATACATCTCACTGATGGCAAATACTTGAATTAAGTTGGGTACGGACACCAATTATTTATAATCAATATCCAGCCGTCTTATATAGCCACAGATAGGTGAATGATTATATGATTGTTAACACTGCCTGGTATGATGACTAATTTAAATCATTTATCTAAATTTTTTAAAAGCTTTTAAAAAAAATTCTTGTCAATATTAACCATAGATAACCTGAAATGTATGTCTAGTGAAATGATGTAATAGATGCTGATAAAATTGTGCCAGAATAGATGCAACTGCTTCACACAGCTAACATATACGGAAAATTAATCAATTCAGTCTCCATAATTCAACCAAAAATCATTCTGGTGAAACCAATTAAGAACAATTATTATAAGAATTATTTTGGGGATTATTCTTGTAAAAAATTAAACAAATTGGCTTCAGTCGAAAAAGTTTTGCAGGTATTTAACTCATATAGAAAAATACAGCAAACTGGCTAAGTTCAGCTTCCAAAAATCACTGAGCCAAAACCATCTGAACAAACTTGAATTATCAACATCTTAGGATAATTAATGTGTGAGTTTTAAGAATTTGGCCCAGTGGTTTTTGAGATCTTTGTAGCCACGAAGCTGAAATGGGCTGTCATGGCATATAGCTAAATTCAGCTTCCCATAACTCACTGAACAGAAACCATTTGAACAAACTTCAGAAAGTACTAACCTAGGATCATTTCTGAAGTATAGCAGTATGATACAGGCACTGACAACCCCCGTACAAAAAAGGCCGATGCAGGTGGCGCCACCAATACCTCAATTTCAGATATGACTCATGTGACCAACATTGGCATAAAATTTGGTGATGATACCTAAAGCCGTTTCTGAGATTGAAATTTTAGTATGCTTTATGCAGATGACTAATTTCAACTTCCTGTAACTCGACAAAAAATCATAGAATTTGAACCATTCGACAAAACTTGAGAGATTGTTTCTGGGATTATTTCTGTGAAATATTGGACAATTTGGCTGGACAGTTTCGAAGAAGATTTTTTAAAGGGTTTTAAGCTTTTTCCCTACAAATCGAAGTTAATGCAGATACTCAAAAAAATAACCTAGTTTAACATGTAACTGATTCTTATATGCTATTTGGAACTGCTAGCTCTGACGGTTTCTGAGACAGCCTGGGTTAACGTACGGACGACGGTTGACGGACGGCGCTGCACCATCGTATAAGCTCAGGTTCGCTAAAAATCTTGTAACCAATGGTCTCAGGACGAATTATGTAAGGAACGTCCTTAGGGTTCATACATTTCCAGCAAATCAAAATTTTATGACTTTATCAGGACTTTTTTTAATCTGCGACAAAAAAAATCATGACCTTTTCCTCGTCACTTTGACATATATAAATGTTACTTATAAAACTTGATACAGATCATCCTTGCTCTTTAAGATATGAAGAATATAGCTTAAAGAATACATATAAAGTTAAATATATTTAAGAGACATTATTTAAAAAATTTGGATTTTTTTTTTATTTTCCTCTAAATGTTAAAAAAAGATTTGCCTAGGCAATAGGATATTAAACTTTAAAATGAACACATGGAATGATTGAGTAAAAACAATCCGGTTCAACAGTTCAGTCTTGCAGTGTTTTTTTTTAAGATTCGTGTTTTAATAAAAATTTTAATACTGAGAATGAAATATAACACCTGACAAGCTTTCAAAGTGTCAATTAAATTACTTTCAAACAAAGAGATGCAACAACCCAAGAATCAATCAGCGTGGTACATGGTATCAGAAACTAACACAGTTTAACTGGGATTAGTAAGAACGGTGCCATTCACTTTGATGTTGCCCCTAAAACTCGGCAGACTCCCGGAAAACGAATGTGTTGGAATCTCTGACTGGATAACAAAGATGCAATCGTAATGACAATAAAGCAACATTGTTATTTATACCTTTCTGAAAATCGCAGCATATTATACTTTTTAATTCATTTTAAAAATTCATTTTTTAAATTGCAAATTTCAATACACAACAGTCTTTCATCACAGAAAATTATCTAAAATAGAATTTTTATTTATGATTTAACATCTGCTTAAGTGATTATTTTTTATTGCAAACGACAGTAAAATATACCTACCATTTTTATTCGTCTCATATACGTACCATTTTTAGCTTCTCCCCAGTGATATAAAACTACATTTGCACAAAACTCGCCATTGCCGTGATCACTCCACTACAGAAAAGCTAATATTTGGTTCGCTTGGTATCCTAAGAACAACACTGAATTCTTGAAATTGTGTATCTTGAACGCATGTTTAGCTGAATGAAGACTGCCTTGAATTTTTTTTTACGAAAGTATACATAGGAATGCATGGCATGACCGCAATGGGGGGGGGGGGGGGGGGGGGGATAGGGAAGGGCGGATGCCAACCTAAGTTGGAACAGCACTATAAGAAGAGAAACACCCAGATGTATTCTGCTTTTCATGTTTCACGTACGTTCAATCTTTGACAAATATAATAAAGTTGATACAAAATATTTTAAACTGTCAGAAAATAAAAAATCATGACTTTTTCATGACTTTTGAGATTTTTCTTAAAAATCATGACTTTTTAAGGACGTACGAACACCATCATCACCCCCCCCCCCCCCCCCCCCCACAACCCGGTGCACCAAGTGTAATGCAAATATTTTTGTTTTAAATGTATATCCTTACCTACTCCATTGTTCAAAAAAATTTACTTCCTTTCAAACTAGAATACGGGTAGTCGACAAGCGACTACGTGTATCCGTCAAAATCATAGTAGGACGGGTGAAGTGAGGCATGGATTGAGTGGCAAGGGGAAACAGAGTTACAGGTGTTACAAATTAGAATGGATGTCTGCCACGTAAACATGATTGTAGGTGGCGCCACCTGTTATTTTAACGATAAACTATCCAAGATGTATACACGTGCAAAATTTCAGGTGGAAAAGTCAAACCACTGCAGAGATATGAGTGATTTTATCCCTCATCAGACAAACAGATGGACGCTGTGCAAAAATGGTCGCGCCACCATTTTTGTGTATGTTATAAAGCTATCCAAGGGCTACATTTGTGTAAAAAAAAATTTCCTGATTGGTCAAACGAGTTCGGAGATATAAGCATTAATGTAAGCAGCGTGAACGTAAATAAAGCTGACGCCACCCGTCATAAAATCAAGAAAGCTATCCAGGATGTATACGCATGCCGAATTACAGGTAATTTGGTCAAACCACTGCAGAGATATGAGTGATTTTAACCCAAGGCAGACAAACAGATGGACACTGTGCAAAAATGGCTGCAGGTGGCGCCACCATTTTTTGTGTTCGTTATAAAGCTATCCCATGGCAACATTTGTGTTAATTTTTCTTCCTGATTGGTCAAACGGTTCCCAAGATATGAGCTTGGATGTCTGCAGCATGAACGTGAATGAAGCTGGCGCCACCTGCCATAAAATCAAAAAAGCTATCTGGGATGGGGCTCGAAAGTACCCCCCCCCCCCCCCCCACCACCAGAATTATTAACAATTTTACAGACCAGTATCTGAATAACTAATGCATTGATTGCCATGATTCTTTCCATGCATATTGATCATGGAGCGTTTCATCATTTCCTGAAGACTGGTGGCTCCACCTGTTTTTCTAATTTTCGGATGAAAAAGTCCTTCCGTTAACAGGGCACAAATTGTAACCATTAGACCTAGAAACTTACAAATGTACATCTGGGGAGGACCTGGGCAAATCTCCAAGGAAACCTGAAATTGTGTCATAGTGACCTATATTTTGTGAACCACAGGCCGAAAACATGATTTTGAGTACTCAGTCAGTCAGACGGGGCTCAAATTGTATCTGCCAGCCCTAGAATCTTTTGACCGAACACCCATATAGGACGATAAAATATCTCCTTTGAAACGTAAATTTAGGTCACTGTGACTTATGTCCTAAGACATTTTTTTTCAAATAATTACATATTTTTTCTATTTCTGAGATCTTCAAATGAAGCAGTCCGGCCGTTAACCGGGAACAAACGGTGACAGGTAGACCGTAAACCTTTTACTGTACATCCAGGGAGGTCATGAGTAAATCTCCGTGGAAATCTGAAATTAGGTAATTGTGACCTATATTTTATGAACTATGGGCCAAAAACATGAGTTTGAGCACCCAGAGTCAGACGGGGCACAAATTGTATCCATTTGCCTTAGAATTTTCTGACATGACAGTTCGGTAGGTCTCTGGTTAACCTGCATGGAAACTTAAAATTAGGTCATGGTGACCTAAATTCTGTGAACGTAGGACCAAAAAACATGATTTTTAGCACCCTGAAAATCAGACGGGCACAAATCGTATCTGCCAGCCCAAAATGTTCCTATTTAATATACAGGAAAGTCTTGGGAAGTCTCCATAGACACCTGAAATTAGGTCATGGTTACCTATATTACTGGCTAAGCACCAAGACAGTAAGACAGGGTACAAAACCTTTTTGTTGGACGTAGAATCTTGTCTTGACATCCAGCGATGTCCTTAAAAATGTGCATGGTCTTTTTATAGTCAGCTGACTGCATGGAAAAAGGCTAGATTTCATGGGAAAGGCTGGACATGTTATCATTAAATATGTTCTTCTTGTCAATTTTGAACAACTTCAATCGCTACAGTTGAATGGGGATACCAGCTACAAAATTGTTCATTCAGATGATAAAATTCATTTTGTGAATCTTTTCCTACTCAGCTGAGCGTCATGACCCATGGGTCACGTCTTATCAGCATTTGAAAAGCTAAAAGGAATGGCCCTACTGGTGACAAACATTTAATATGTTGCTGAATTTTTACTGTGCACTTTTATGGTCTATATTAAACATGCAGGAGCCTCTCATGATCAACTAGAATACATATGCAAAAATTTAGGCAGAAAAGTCAAACCACTACATGTATATGAGTGATTTCATCCCAAAGCAAACAAACAGAAGGACTTGTGCAAAAATGGTTGCAGGTGGCCCCTCCAGTTTTGTGTATGATAAAGAGCTATGTTAGATCTATCACATGCAGAATTTTGGTCCAATCGGTCAAACGGTTCCCGAGATATGAGCTTGGATGTCTACAGCGTAAACTAGAATGTAGGTAGCGCCACCTGTCATGAAACCAAGAAAGCTGTCCAGGATGTGTAAACCTGCAAAATTTTAGGCAGATAAGTCAAACCTCTACAGAGATATGAGTGATTTTAGCCCACGGCAGACAAACAGACAGACCCTGTGCAAAAGTGGTTGCAGGTGGCCCCTCCAGTTTTGCGTATGATAAAGAGCTATAAGAGATCTGTACACATGCAAAATTTTGGCCCATTCGGTTCCCGAGATATGAGCTTGGATGTCTGCAGCGTGAATGTGAATGTAGGTAGCGCCACCTGTCATAAAATCAAGAAAGCTATCTAGGATGCATGCCAAATTTTAGGTAAATTAGTCAAACCACTGCAGAGATATGAGTGATTTTAACCCAAGGCAGATGAACAGATGGACACTGTGCAAACTTGGTTGCAGGTGGCGCCACCATTTTTTGTGTATGTTATAAAGCTATCCAAGGGCTACATTTGTACAAAAAAATTTTCCTGATCGGTCAAATGGTTCCCGAGATATGTGGGTTTATGTGTGGAAACACACGCACAAATGGACGCTGGGCAGAGAGGAAAGGTCATAGGTCAAGGCCAATTGGTTAGGCACCAGTTCACATGTGACCCGATAATTGGTGTAAGTTTCGGAAAAATCCGTCTAGTAGTCTCAGAGGAGTTCTCCGGAAACGAACGCGGCGGCGGCGGATCCCGGTCAAAAACATAGTATCCGCAAAACTTCATTTTGGCGGATACAATTATTTCTAGAAGTATCATTATTTCAGCCACCATCATGTGACAGTAATATGTGCATAAAGAAAAACCAATGTATGTATGAATACCTGTTAATTATAGAATAAGGAAGAAAGTGGAAATTAGCAAAAGTATTATAATATATATTTAATTTATTAACTGAAATAAAATGCTACCAAAAAATTCTATTTTCAAACGAGCATAAACTAAATCTGATAAGTATATATATTACTGTGTGATACATGAGAATTATGGCCCGAAGCAATATAATTAAGAAATAAAGGAAAAAAACATTAAGTGCCTAAAAGTTATATTAATGAATACATTAGACCAACAAAATGTGTTAATGTTAGTTTTTTATAATTCTGAAAACAGGTTAAAAATTTCCATATGCTCCAAAACAATTTTATCACGGCTGAAAGTACCTCCTTTCATTGCATTGATACATTATTTATAAGACTGAACATATAACATTAACAGCTATATACTTTACATATAGATCGCAGAACACTTGCATTAATTCTACACAGTAAAAACAAAGGATTGTTCAGGACTTAAAGTGTCTTAATGCAATTATTAAACCTTAAAATGTATCAATAAAATAAAAAATATAAAATTTTTCAACAGGACAAAAAATAAATATGAAATTACAAAATTCTTCGTTTTGGCGGATACGATTAGGGGACATACGATTGCACATAGGACCCCCTCAGCCCCAGGACTAACGGGGGAGTCCAAGATCTATGGGTATGCACAATTTCAGGCCAATACTGCAAATCACTCATGAGAATAGGGCATTAATTTTTTTCTACAAAAATGGAAAGGTAAGTGGCGCCACCTGTCTGCTTTAAGAGAAAACTTTCCAAATAGATGAACATGCCGAATTTCAGACCAATACCTTGACCCACTCCTGAGATATGAGCAATTTTCACCAAAAGCACATGAACGGATGGACGCCACAGGAAAACGATTGCAGATGGTGCCACCAGTCTTGAGTACAAGATGTAGGAGTCCAAGATCTATTGATATTAAAAATTTCAGGTCAATACTGCAAATCACTCCTGAGAAACAGGCATTAATTTATTCTACAAAAAAAAATAAAAACTGAGTGGCGCCACCTGTCTGGTTTACAAGAAATCTGTCAAAGATGGATGAACATGCAAAATTTCAGACCAATACCTTGACCCATGTCTGAAGCCGGCCAAACACAAGGCGAGAGCGACATGTCGCAGAACAAGAATGATCTGCGACATGTCGCTCAACATGAACAGTCCATACACAAAGCGACATGTTCTGCAACATTTCTTGCAAACCTATGATAAAAACTACATGCATCAAACATAACTTCCAGGATTCATCCTTTATTTTGTAAGGTAACATTATATTTAATTATTCATCAATATTTGTGCGTGTGACGAAGGTTTCCTGCCAAGGACATATTCTGTCTTGTTTTTCTTTATAAATATAGATATGTAAGAAAAATAGGCATAGGTATATTATATTTTGGGACAGCTACACAACTTCTTATGAGTTTCCTGTTGAGCACGCAAAACACATGGCACCCTCCTCAGACACGGTGAAACCATGGACGGTCACATTATCACAGGATAACATGATCAATCGTTATATTTTCGTTGGCTTTTCCCCCGACACGGGGCCTGATGTTGTGCGACAAGTCGCAGGAAAAAGAAACCTGTTCCTTCTTTGGGACATGTCCAGTAACTCATGAAAACGTGCGATTAACCCACATACATGGTGCGACTTGTCACGGAACAAGCGTGTCCTGCAACTTTTCCCACGACGTCGTCTCGTGTATGGCCAGCTTGAGATACGAGCATTTTTTCACCCAAAGCACATGTACAGATGGACGCTACTGGAAAACGATCGCACCGGTCTTGAGTACTAAAGGGAGAAGCCCAAGGTCTATCGAAATGCACAATTTACTGCAAATCACTCCTGAGAAGAGAGCATTTATTTATTAAAAAAAAAAAAAAAAACAAACAAAGGTAGGTGGCTTCACCTGTCGGGTTTACAAGAAAACTTTCCAAGGTTGATGAACATGCCAAATTTCAGAAATTTCAAGGTCCCTATTGAACAGACTTGCATTGACTTGTTCAAAATAATACCATGAAAACACCACATCAAGCTGTTATAGTAGTCAGTTTGCAACACATAGGCTTATTCCAATCCTGTCACTGTGTCAAAGCTATTTATATAGCTGACAAAACCTTGACCAGTTGCCAACATCCAGGCACTGGCAAATATGGGCAATCTACCAATGGTAGACTAAGTGCTGCCATCTGTACACAAAAGTGGTCCCTACTTGAAATAACTTTGAAATTATTTTTTTCGATTACTAAATGCTTTTCTGCTGACTTTTTCTTAAAAAAAAAAGAAATTAGGAATGCAAAATTGTAATTCAGATACATCTCACTGATGGCAAATACTTGAATTAAGTTGGGTACGGACACCAATTATTTATAATCAATATCCAGCCGTCTTATATAGCCACAGATAGGTGAATGATTATATGATTGTTAACACTGCCTGGTATGATGACTAATTTAAATCATTTATCTAAATTTTTTAAAAGCTTTTAAAAAAAATTCTTGTCAATATTAACCATAGATAACCTGAAATGTATGTCTAGTGAAATGATGTAATAGATGCTGATAAAATTGTGCCAGAATAGATGCAACTGCTTCACACAGCTAACATATACGGAAAATTAATCAATTCAGTCTCCATAATTCAACCAAAAATCATTCTGGTGAAACCAATTAAGAACAATTATTATAAGAATTATTTTGGGGATTATTCTTGTAAAAAATTAAACAAATTGGCTTCAGTCGAAAAAGTTTTGCAGGTATTTAACTCATATAGAAAAATACAGCAAACTGGCTAAGTTCAGCTTCCAAAAATCACTGAGCCAAAACCATCTGAACAAACTTGAATTATCAACATCTTAGGATAATTAATGTGTGAGTTTTAAGAATTTGGCCCAGTGGTTTTTGAGATCTTTGTAGCCACGAAGCTGAAATGGGCTGTCATGGCATATAGCTAAATTCAGCTTCCCATAACTCACTGAACAGAAACCATTTGAACAAACTTCAGAAAGTACTAACCTAGGATCATTTCTGAAGTATAGCAGTATGATACAGGCACTGACAACCCCCGTACAAAAAAGGCCGATGCAGGTGGCGCCACCAATACCTCAATTTCAGATATGACTCATGTGACCAACATTGGCATAAAATTTGGTGATGATACCTAAAGCCGTTTCTGAGATTGAAATTTTAGTATGCTTTATGCAGATGACTAATTTCAACTTCCTGTAACTCGACAAAAAATCATAGAATTTGAACCATTCGACAAAACTTGAGAGATTGTTTCTGGGATTATTTCTGTGAAATATTGGACAATTTGGCTGGACAGTTTCGAAGAAGATTTTTTAAAGGGTTTTAAGCTTTTTCCCTACAAATCGAAGTTAATGCAGATACTCAAAAAAATAACCTAGTTTAACATGTAACTGATTCTTATATGCTATTTGGAACTGCTAGCTCTGACGGTTTCTGAGACAGCCTGGGTTAACGTACGGACGACGGTTGACGGACGGCGCTGCACCATCGTATAAGCTCAGGTTCGCTAAAAATCTTGTAACCAATGGTCTCAGGACGAATTATGTAAGGAACGTCCTTAGGGTTCATACATTTCCAGCAAATCAAAATTTTATGACTTTATCAGGACTTTTTTTAATCTGCGACAAAAAAAATCATGACCTTTTCCTCGTCACTTTGACATATATAAATGTTACTTATAAAACTTGATACAGATCATCCTTGCTCTTTAAGATATGAAGAATATAGCTTAAAGAATACATATAAAGTTAAATATATTTAAGAGACATTATTTAAAAAATTTGGATTTTTTTTTTTATTTTCCTCTAAATGTTAAAAAAAGATTTGCCTAGGCAATAGGATATTAAACTTTAAAATGAACACATGGAATGATTGAGTAAAAACAATCCGGTTCAACAGTTCAGTCTTGCAGTGTTTTTTTTTAAGATTCGTGTTTTAATAAAAATTTTAATACTGAGAATGAAATATAACACCTGACAAGCTTTCAAAGTGTCAATTAAATTACTTTCAAACAAAGAGATGCAACAACCCAAGAATCAATCAGCGTGGTACATGGTATCAGAAACTAACACAGTTTAACTGGGATTAGTAAGAACGGTGCCATTCACTTTGATGTTGCCCCTAAAACTCGGCAGACTCCCGGAAAACGAATGTGTTGGAATCTCTGACTGGATAACAAAGATGCAATCGTAATGACAATAAAGCAACATTGTTATTTATACCTTTCTGAAAATCGCAGCATATTATACTTTTTAATTCATTTTAAAAATTCATTTTTTAAATTGCGAATTTCAATACACAACAGTCTTTCATCACAGAAAATTATCTAAAATAGAATTTTTATTTATGATTTAACATCTGCTTAAGTGATTATTTTTTATTGCAAACGACAGTAAAATATACCTACCATTTTTATTCGTCTCATATACGTACCATTTTTAGCTTCTCCCCAGTGATATAAAACTACATTTGCACAAAACTCGCCATTGCCGTGATCACTCCACTACAGAAAAGCTAATATTTGGTTCGCTTGGTATCCTAAGAACAACACTGAATTCTTGAAATTGTGTATCTTGAACGCATGTTTAGCTGAATGAAGACTGCCTTGAATTTTTTTTTACGAAAGTATACATAGGAATGCATGGCATGACCGCAATGGGGGGGGGGGGGGGGGGGGGATAGGGAAGGGCGGATGCCAACCTAAGTTGGAACAGCACTATAAGAAGAGAAACACCCAGATGTATTCTGCTTTTCATGTTTCACGTACGTTCAATCTTTGACAAATATAATAAAGTTGATACAAAATATTTTAAACTGTCAGAAAATAAAAAATCATGACTTTTTCATGACTTTTGAGATTTTTCTTAAAAATCATGACTTTTTAAGGACGTACGAACACCATCATCACCCCCCCCCCCCCACCACCCGGTGCACCAAGTGTAATGCAAATATTTTTGTTTTAAATGTATATCCTTACCTACTCCATTGTTCAAAAAAATTTACTTCCTTTCAAACTAGAATACGGGTAGTCGACAAGCGACTACGTGTATCCGTCAAAATCATAGTAGGACGGGTGAAGTGAGGCATGGATTGAGTGGCAAGGGGAAACAGAGTTACAGGTGTTACAAATTAGAATGGATGTCTGCCACGTAAACATGATTGTAGGTGGCGCCACCTGTTATTTTAACGATAAACTATCCAAGATGTATACACGTGCAAAATTTCAGGTGGAAAAGTCAAACCACTGCAGAGATATGAGTGATTTTATCCCTCATCAGACAAACAGATGGACGCTGTGCAAAAATGGTCGCGCCACCATTTTTGTGTATGTTATAAAGCTATCCAAGGGCTACATTTGTGTAAAAAAAAATTTCCTGATTGGTCAAACGAGTTCGGAGATATAAGCATTAATGTAAGCAGCGTGAACGTAAATAAAGCTGACGCCACCCGTCATAAAATCAAGAAAGCTATCCAGGATGTATACGCATGCCGAATTACAGGTAATTTGGTCAAACCACTGCAGAGATATGAGTGATTTTAACCCAAGGCAGACAAACAGATGGACACTGTGCAAAAATGGCTGCAGGTGGCGCCACCATTTTTTGTGTTCGTTATAAAGCTATCCCATGGCAACATTTGTGTTAATTTTTCTTCCTGATTGGTCAAACGGTTCCCAAGATATGAGCTTGGATGTCTGCAGCATGAACGTGAATGAAGCTGGCGCCACCTGCCATAAAATCAAAAAAGCTATCTGGGATGTATACGGTTGCCGAATTTCAGGTGTATTAGTCAACCACTGCAGAGATATGAGTATTTCTAACCCAAGGTAGATGAACTGATGGACACTGTGCAAACATGGTTGTAGGTGGCGCCACCATTTTTTGTGTATGTTTTAAAGCTATCCATGGGCTACATTTGTACAAAAAGAATTTTCCTGATCGGTCAAATGGTTCCCGAGATATGTGGGTTTATGTGTGGAAACAGATGCACAAATGGACGCTGGGCAGAGAGGAAAGGTTATAGGTCAAGGCTAATTGGTTAGGCACCAGTTCACATGTGACCCGATAATTGGTGTAAGTTTCGGAAAAATCCGTCTAGTAGTCTCAGAGGAGTTCTCCGGAAACGAACGCGGCGGCGGCGGATCCCGGTCAAAAACATAGTATCCGCAAAACTTCATTTTGGCGGATACAATTATTTCTAGAAGTATCATTATTTCAGCTACCATTATATGACAGTAATATGTGCATAAAGAAAAAACAATTTATGTATGTATACCTGTTAATTATAGAATAAGGAAGAAAGTGGATACTATAATTTGAACAAATTAAAATAGAATTGAAAGCATCAGGAAGCATAATTTTACAATATATAAGCCAAATTAATGATAAATACAGGTACAATTTAAGATTGTAAATTCTGACTCAAGTTTTAATTTTTAGATATTTATTGTTTTGCAAATTTATAAAATATATATAATTGAGGTATCAAATACTTGTGTATGCATAAAGTATTTTTATCTGACAAAATTTATGATAACCGATCATGCATTTTTATAATTGTGAATCACCTTATATTTTCAGATATATATGTTATATTGTAAATGTATAACATTTTTAACTTGAAAAAAAGTATGATGTAATGAAAAGAATGAGGATCTTATGCGAACATTTGTTCATTATTTTCCTGACCATGCAGAATATGAAATAAAGTGATTGGCTTTGTTTGTACACCATTCTGATTTCTATACCTAACTACAATACAGTTGTATCCGCCGAAACAAGAATGGGACGGGTAAAGTGAGCCATGGATTGAGTGCCAAGGGGAAATAGAGAGAGTTGTGTTGTATATAAGCATGAATGTCTGCAGCCAAAATGTGTATGTAGGTGGCGCCACCTGCCACAAAATCCAGAAAAGTTATCCAAGTTGTATACTATTGCATAATTTTTGGCAGATAAGTCAAACCACTGCTGAGATGTGAGTGATTTTATCCAAGAGCAGACAAACAGACTGACACTGTGCAAAAATGGTTGCAGGTCGCTCCACAAGTTTTGTGCATGATAAAGAGCTATGTGAGATCTATACACATGCAAAATTTCACGGAGACGCGTCAAACCAGTCCTGAGATATAAGCCTGAATGTCTACAGCCTGAACGTGAAAGTAGGTGGCGCCACCTGCCATGAAATCGAGAAAGCTATCCAAGATGTATATGCATGCAAAATTTTAGGCTGATAAGTCAAACCACTGCCGAGATATGAGCGATTTTGTCCCATGGCAGATGAACAGATGGACGCTGTGCAAAAATGTGCAGGTGGCGCCACTAGTTTTGCGTATGATAAAGAGCTATGTGAGATCCATACACACGCAAAATTTCAGGGAGATACGTCAAACCAGTCTTGAGATATAAGCCTGGATATCTGCAGCATGAACGTGAATGTAGGTGGCGCCATCTGTAAAAAAATCGATAAAGCTATCCAGGATGAATACACATGCAAAATTTCAGATGGATAAGTCCATTCACTGCGGAGATATGAGGGATTTTATCCCAAGGCAGATGAACGCTGTGCAAAAATGGTTGCAGGTGGCGCCATCAGTTTTGTGCATGTTAAGAGCTATGTGAGATCTATACAAATGCAAAATTTCAGGGGGATACGTCAAACCAGTCTTGACATATAAGATTGATGTCTGCAGCCTGAACGTGTAGGCGGCACCACCTGTCATAAAATCAAGAAAGCTATCCAGGATGAATACATATGCATAATTTCAGGTGGGTAAGTCCATCCACTGCGGAGATATGAGTGATTATATCCCAAGGCAGATGAACAGATGGGCGCTGTGCAAAAATGGTTGCAGGTGGCCCCACCATTTTTTATGTATGTTATTAGGCTATCCAAGGGCTACCTTTGTGCAAGTTTTTTTTCCTGATTAGTCAAACGAGTCAAGATATATGTGGGTTAATGTGTCAAAACAGACACATAGATGGACACACTAGACAGGGAAAAGGTCAGAGGTCAACGCAAAATATTTTGGCACGAAATCACATGACCCATAATCGTGTTAAGTTTAGGAAAAATCTGTCTAGTGGTCTCAGAGTTCGATTCTTGAAATGAACATGGCAGCTGCGGAACCCGGTCAAAAACATAGTATCCGCAAAACTTTGTTTTGGCGGATACAATAGCTCCTTACACAGCGCTTTACCTATAGGCCTACTACCTATAATGTAAGCGCTGTTTGTTATGACCACGTATCCTTAATTGCTACACCAGAGGGGAGCACTGTATTTTGTCCAATCAGATGAGACCTTGTGCTGGAAGACACAGCCAAACGAGGATTACACGGAGCAAATGCTGTTCATTTTGTTTTGAGTGACAGCTCATCGCCCCGGTAACCGTCTGAACAGGCCACAGGCTCAGAGTGAATGGCCCCAGACGTGGTTTGCTTAGGGTTGGTGAGCTGCAATTCCATCAAAACGTAACAACAAAAGCTACGTACACACCTCGCCGGCTGGTTTCAGTTCTGCAGACAACAGATACATGGCTACGCTAACATAGTCATAACGCCATAATCGAATCCGTCGATGATGCGAGAAATAAGAATACAGAGGGAGCAATTAAAATTCTACTATAAACTGTAAACAAGCGGCGCTTGAAGAGCAGCTATGGGCAGAGCCAGGATGCCTGTCGAGTGTTTGTGAGAATACAGAGGGAATTTAGTCACTTCCCCCACTTCAAGCTGCGAGTAGCGACCTTGCAAAGGCCTACAGAGATGTCAAGCTGTCAAAGTTGGCAATAGGCAATGCTAGGTCAGAGGAAAGGTGGGATAAAGTAAACTGAGGGCACTTATCCAGTTTATGGAAAAAGCCAATGACATCACCATCACCAAACCCTAAACAACATGGGCACAAACACATTGTGCAAATGCTGCCACAGAAGACCATCATAAACAGTGCAATTCCAGGATCAATGTATTCTATGTGTTGTGGTCTCCGATGTGAACCAGATTTATTTATTCATTAATAAGTGTCAATTATTATCATGTCAATGTGCACCAGTAATATTATCCATGATCAAATGCAAGTTTTTGTTTTGATCACGCTGTGTTCTATTGGCGGAACCTTGCACCTAATAAATCACTTCCGGAAATGTCTGAGAGCCGTTGAAGTCGTTTTGAGGAACATGTGTGTTTGTGAATCTGTTTTGAGGCAGAATAAATGGAGGACGAGCTATCTAGTAGTAGACAAGAACGAGACCCCGCTACATGGTGCCCAGACCCGGGAAAGGCAAGAATATTGGTTTATTTAGTCAAATTGCCTTTTTGTAAAACCAGCTCCTCCATTGCCTCTTGGTAGTGGGCGATAATGTGTGAGTTCAGTCGTCCCGCAACACACGTGTAACCCGTCGGACAGTGGCTTGTGTGTCACTGAAGAGAACTTTAGAAGCCGAGGGTATTATATGTAATAATATTGGCTTTGTAGTCAATAATGGACTGTTCATATGACTGTTATTGCGTTTGTAGCCGTCCATGTGCCTTGTTGTGATAGGTGGAGGCTACATATTTCGTTTGAGACTGTAGTCGTCCGTGCGCCTTGTTGTGATAGGTGGAGGCTACATATTTCGTTTGAGACTGTAGTCGTCCGTGCGCCTTGTTGTGATAGGTGGAGGCTACTCATTCGGTCAGAGACTCAATTGTGTAATTAATTTCCTTTTGTGTACGTCATACACACAGAGTTTTGTGTCATACTTTTAGAACTTCTGTTAAATTGGCTACCGTGTGATTGTCACCACAGTAACAGAAATATTTGAGAACATAAGTGTGTTGAGGAACTATTCAGGGCGAGTAGTTCTAGTACAGGACCTTTTGTTGTAAACATTGCCATTTGCGTGTCGTTGAGGGTACACTGTGTAGGCACTGTGTGAGGATACACGTGAACGTTTTGTTTTCCTTATGACCAATCAACCATGTCGCTGGACGTGAAAAGAGTGCGTGCAGGTCCCCATGGATGGGCCAACCGTGCGTCCAAAAATCTGCAACAGTTTGTCGACACAGCGGACATTGATATTCACTCTTTAAAGGATGCTGTTGAGGAGCTGGATAAACGTTTGGATACACTGGACAATGCTCAGTTTAATGTAGAAATGAAGTTGTCCGAGGAGGAATTGTCCGTGGATATTGACGAGGCTGCTGATTTTAGGGATAAGTGCCGATTGCCGCTAATACTAGCTATGAAACTGATACGTCCCAGGAGTCTAAAGTAGCAAGTGATGGTAGTAATTTATCAAAGATGTCTCAGTCAGTGGACGCGAAACTGCCAAAGTTAGAACTCCCTACTTTCAGTGGTGAACCTACTGAATGGCCTGTGTTTTGGGACCAGTTTAAGGCTATTGTACATGATTCTGAACTGCCTGATGTCGCTAAATTTTCCTATCTACTCTCTTTACTCAAGGGTGAGGCTAAGCTGGCTGTTCAAGGACTATCACTTACTGCTAAGCATTATCAGATAGCTGTTGATCTGCTCAAGAAAAGGTATGGTAGAAAGGAAATAATTGTCTTTCATCATATTCAAGAACTGCTGAATATAAATGTTAGTTCAAGATCTGTCAGTAATCTCTGGAGGTTACAAGACAAGTTACTGAGTCATATTCGCAGCTTAGAGACACTTGATGTCAAGGGTGAGCAATTTGGGGTGATTTTGACTCTGCTTATTAAATCGCGTTTACCACAAGACTTGCGTTTGGAATGGGCCAGACAAGGTGAAGGTCATGAGTCAGACTTGCAGTTTTTACTTGATTTCCTTCGTGATGAAATCGAGAGCCGAGAACGGTCCCAGACATTCCGTGTTACGCCATTGGACTCTGAGAAAAAGCCTTCTCACAACCTACCTACTGATGCTGCCCTGCACTCGTCCTCACTGACCTCGGTAGGTGGTGTCCAGGTAAATGCTCCCTTTGTCATAAATCCCATGCCACTGAGCGCTTCTGGGATCTTAAAAGGTTGTCCCCCGAGGAACGCAAGGACAAAATACAACAAGCTGGACTCTGTTTTAGGTGTAATGAAAAGGGTCACTTTGCTAAAGGGTGTTTAAAGAATTGTGCTAAATGTAATGGGAGGCATCACCTTTTATTGTGTGGAATACACGTCACTAAGAAGCCGGAATCTCCTGGGGTTCTCAATCAAAATCTAATGCACCCAGTAGTACCCTTGACCTTGACCCAAATACTGAGCAGCCCAGAGCAGCTAGTAATGTTTGTGTCCCACAATTCCCATGAAAAACGTGTTTTACTACAGACAACCCGTGTCCTGCTTTCTGGCACTAAGGGAATCCATGAGGCTACAGTGTTGTTTGACACGGGTTCTGATGTGTCTTCCGCCTTGATTGACAAAATTGGCCCGGAATTGGTTTCTACTGACTGGGTCTCTTATTGTCCCTTTGGTTCTAAAAATCCTGCTGAGTCAAACTTAAGGAACATATTTAAGTTAAACCTTAAAGATGTTAATGGCTCTTTTGTTTCAATTTTGGCCACAGAGATACCAAGCATTTGTTCTCCTATATACTGCCCGCAGGTCCCAGATGAGATACTACACACCTTTGGTCAATTTGCCTTTTAGCACTACGAAAATCGGCAAATTAATGTAGATATTCTACTTGGGTTAGATGTGTATTGGAAGCTTTTAACTGCAACACAAATACATTAAGCCAGGTTTAGCTGCACAGGAGACTTTGTTTGGGTGGATTCTTTCTGGCACTTCTGAATCCATAAGCAAGGTACCTGCTGTATCAGGCTCAAGGCATCAGTTGTTATGTTTCAGTAATGTCTCTGATAAAACATTGCATAAATTCTGGGAGCTTGAATCTGTTGGCATTACAGATGACATGTCTAAAGATACAGATCATGTACTTTCAGATTTCATGAGACCGTCATGAGGTTCCATTGCCATGGAAATCAGGCGAGGTCAAAGGAAAAGTCATGAATAATGAGAAGTTAGCAAGGAAACGCCTCGACAGTTTGTGTAAGCAGTTAGCCAAAACCCCTGATTTTGAAAGTAGCTATCGGAAAGTATTTACAGACATGGAGAACTCTGGTATCATAGAGGAAGTTCCTGAAGGTGAGTTGGTTACCCCTAATCCTACATTTTACTTACCCCATAGACCTGTCGTAAGAGAAGATAGTTTAACCACTAAAGTTAGACCTGTCTTTGACGCATCTGCCGAGGGATATAATGGCATATCTCTGAACGATTGTATGGAAACCGGACCTGGCTTGATACCTAACTTGGTCAGCATTCTAATCCGTTTTAGGAGATGGAAGGTAGCAATTACTGCAGATACTACAAAGGCTTTTCTCCAGATCCGGGGTTAAGAAATGTGACCAAGATGTGCATAGAATCCTTTTAAAAGTTGATAATTCGGAGAGAATCATTAGGGTTTGTCAGAGTCCCTTTCGGGAATCGAGCCAGTCCTTTCCTCTTTAATGCAACTATCATGTATCACCTGAAGACTGTTCCAGATACACGTGTTGTACAGGAGCTGAGAGATAACATGTATGTTGATGACTGGCTGTCAGGGGCCGATGACGATTTGGAAGCCTGTGGCCTGGTTGTGGAAGGGTCCAGCATCATGGAAAAAGCTGGTATGTCATTTTCAAAATGGTGTTCTAACAGGGAATGAGCCCCAAAGGGTCAAATACCCTTGACACAAAACTCAAGACCACTCTCTTTGTAACTAGAGTATATTCAGGAATTTTGATTCTGTCAAAAGAAAAGTTATCTTTTCCTGCTATCCACTGAAGACCCAAGACCTTAAGAGAACCAGTATCTAGGCTTTTGCCCTTAAATTTTGTGTTCAACATTTCAGACATGTTTGTTCCAAGATATCTGGAAATTGGATGTTTCTGGGATGATGAGCTTCCTGATAACCTGAAGAGACAATTTCTTCAATGAATTAAGGACCTAGAAAAGCTAAAGTCCTGGTATATTCCTAGAACATACTCATATGAGGGTTGGAAAGACAGTGATGATATCACTCTTCATGCTTTCGGGGATGCGAGTGCGAAAGCTTATGGGGCATGTGTGTACATTGTTGTCAAGTGCAAGGATGGGATTATGAGGTCCAGTTTAGTCCTCAAAGGCTAAAGTCGCACCTCTGAAACAAATACCTTTGCCCAGGCTTGAACTTCTTGGATCTTTGCTCTGTTGTAGACTACTCGTATTTGTTAGGGAGGCGTTACATCTCCCTGTTCATGTGAGTTACCGATGTTGGACAGATTCAATGGTAGCTTTAGCATGGATCAGAGCAAAACCCCATAGATGGAAGGTCTTTGTTAGAAACAGTCACTGAAATACAGAAACTTACAAATCCTTCTTTTTGGTGTCATTGACCAGGTATGAAAAAACCTGCTGATTTGTTAACAAGAGGAATTTCAGCTGATGAGTTGATGAATTCCCCTGTGTGGTTGACTGGTTCTGTGTTTCTTGCTGAGAGACAAGAAGATTTCACGGTTGAATGTGAACCTGTTGATACTGTGAGTGATGTGATCAGTGCTGAACAATGTAAACATGCAACAATGACCACTTTAGTTGCAAGTAGTAGCCCACAGTCACCAGTCTTTGATGTAGCCATGTGGGGTACCTTTGAAAAGTGCATCTGCGTTGTTGGCTTGGTTGTAAGATTCCTGCACAATCTTAAGATTTCGAAATCTCAGCGTCGTACTGATCGTCTCACATTTGATGAAATGAGTACAGCTAAGCTCACGGTTTTCAAATTCATTCAGTTGCGGGATTATGGAGATGAGATATCTGCTGTTCGAGATGGTCGATCAGTACCAAAGCCTTCTTCCATTCGGAAACACAATCCTTTCATTGGTCAAGATGGCCTTCTGAGAGTAGGAAGTAGGCTACAATTTGCTGATTTGTCGTATGATGAGAAATTCCCCATCATACTGCCTAAGGGGCATCTATCACTACTGTACTGAGATTCCACCATATATTGCTTAAGCATGCAGGGGTTGACACAATGCTGGCTACACTGCGGTGTCATTATTGGATTGTAGGAGCTCGTCGTTTAGCTAAACAGGTAAAAGCTGAATGTCTGGCTTGTCAAAGATATGATTCCAAGGCTTGTCGCCAAGTCATGGTTCCTTTACCGGGAGACAGAGTGACAAGTCTTTCCCCTTTGCAGTGACTGGTTTGGACCACGCAGGACCTTTATACTGTGTAGATCACCCAAGACACAAGTTTTATGTGTTATTATTCACATGTGGGCTCTGCATATTGAGCTGGTGAATTCTCTGTCATCAGACGATTGCATGTTAGCTTTGAGGCGATTCATTTCACGGCGTGGATTGCCTTCTGTATTGTATTCAGACAATGCCATTCAAAGCAGCTCAATGTAAAATGAGAAGTATATATGGGACACTTAGTCCCAAGTGGAAGTACATAGTACCTAGGGCCCCCTGGTGGGGAGGATGGTGGGAGAGATTGGTAAGAACAATCAAGTCAGCACTCAGAAAGACACTAGGTACAAGGGCGCTAACTAGGTGCGAATTAGAAACAACTCTACAAGAAGTTGAAGCAAGTATTAATTCTGGGCCTTTGACATTTGTAGGTGATGATGTATCAGCTACTATGCCACTAACTCCTGCACATTTTCTGCTTGGCAGGTCTTCAAGTTTCCTGCCTGCTGAGGTAAGTGATGAAGAATTGTCTTAGGACATAGACTTGATAATTAGGGACAAAGCTAGGAAGCAGTTATTAGATCATTTTTGGCTGCTATGGAGCAAAACTATATCGGACAGCTGCCTCCTTTGAAGGGATCCGAGGCGAATGGTAAGTTGAAACAGGGTTCTGTGGTGCTTATCCGGGATGAGGATAGACCTGGATCACAGTGGCCTTTAGGCGTGGTGAATGAGGTATTCCCTGGTAAAGATGGAAATGTAAGAGCTGTTAGTCTTTAAACAGCCAAAGGTATGTTCATTAGACCCATTCAGTTGCTACATAAGTTAGAGGTTACTACTGAGCCGGATGAAATAACACCACAGCCTCATGAATGTATCCAAATCCCAGTCCCAGGAATCAGTCAGAACAACCCACCTGATCAGTCCACAGGTATAAGTGGTTCTGCTGATCCCATCCCCATACAAAGATATGGCAGACAAATTAAACCTGTCCAAAGGCTGGGTTTTTAAGATCCATCTTTCCACTCCACATTATATAGTTTTTATATGTATATTTAATATGTAATGCTCTGGTTACTTCAATAATGCTCATATTAGCGTTTGAGTGTAACACTCAAACAGGTGGGAGAATGTTGTAGACTCCGATGTGAACCAGATTTATTTATTCATTAATAAGTGTCAATTATTATCATGTCAATGTGCACCAGTAATATTATCCATGTTCAAATGCAAGTTTTTGTTTTGGTCACGCTATGTGTTCTATTGGAGGAACCTTGCACCTAATAAATCACTTCCGGAAATGTCTGAGAGCCGTTGAAGTCGTTTTGAGGAACATGTGTGTTTGTGAATCTATTTTGAGGCAGAATAAATGGAGGACGAGCTATCTAGTAGTGGACAAGAACGAGACCCCGCTACACTATGTGTTCATAGACCATATGGTTGCTGAATTGAATGAGAGATTTGATACGTCCAAACACACATAGGCCTAACTGCAGCTTATTGGCTTGTCCAAAGCAACCTTGCATCACTTCAGGCACAGAACATTATAGACACTGCTACATATTATGGAAAGTTCCTTAAAAAGAAAGAACTGCAGAATTTCGAGGTAGAAGTTGAAGTGTCAAGTACTTTACAAAGACATGCCATGTGAAATCCTCACGAATGATGTGGCCACTGCTCTTTCTGCTTCTGACCATGAATATTTTTCCTGCAATTCGCAGAATCCTAACCCTTTATCTGACAATACCTGTCGGAAGTGTCACATTTGAGTGATCCTTCTCTGCCCTTCGGTGGTTAAAGATGTGGACCAGGGCTAGAATGGCTGAGTATAGACTCAGTAGCCTTGCACTGCTTTTGGTCCACAGAAACAGTGACCTTATTCCAACAACTGAGAGGATATATTCGAAGTAGTCAAACTGGCGAGTGATTTTGAAGTAGTAGATATGGAAGCCATACTGTACATATATAACCTATTTTGACTGATTGAATGTGAACTAACAAAAGGCTGAATGTTTGTAAATAAAACTGATACATATAATTAGAGCTTATATTATATAAAAAATACCACAGAATTGCCACTTTACACTGTATTTTCAAAACTTTTCCAAAGAGGGGGAAGGGGATGCCCCTCTTACTCACTCTTCCCCCCCCCCCCCCACCCCCCCCAAAGGTCTTCACCCCCTCACGTTCAAGGCTACGCCCTGTAATAGATTACTGCCCCCTTGACATTTTGCTCAGGCTATGGCCCTGAACTTGTACACATTTATACATCTTACAAACTGAATATTAACTCCACATTTAAAATACTAGTATCAGTTTCTGATCAGATCTTTTGTAAAGTATAAAAAGGTATTATTTATTTTCTGGACAGAAATGTTCCCAGCATTCAATCTTTTCTTGTGTTACTCTTCTTTATTGGCATATTAACAAAACCTGGTATTTACAAAAGTCATTTTTAAATACAGATCAACTGTAGATCGCTTTTGTTTCAAACGGGATGTAGAGTCCTTTCAGATCCTGGAAAAAGGCACCATCATTATCTCCACCCGCAAAGATGTAGACTTCGTCCTTTTCTTCATTATCATGTCTGTATGGCAGACAGAGGGCTGTGTGACCAGCACGGGCCTGGATGCTGGGCTCTAGTTGTATGGATGTCCATGATAACATATCTACAGGAAAACCAGGGATACAACTGATCAGGTACATGGTATGGTTCTATTTACACACACACAGACAAAAATATTCACTTGAACAACAATTACACACAGAACACAAATGTGTTTAAAGTAACCAGTATATTACTTAGTATTATTATTTCTTTTGAACAATTAATAAATTAAAATCAACGAATTAATTCATTTGCTCACTCTTTTAGAAAATTAAGGAATTCCCATGAAACATCTCCTGTCTCATTATGCTGATAAATTCTGAGACACAAGAGATACCTGTCGTTTACTATAAAAGGCTGATTACTTGTACTCACACAGAGTAGACCTTTATTCTTCCAGCAATGTACTCTGAATTAAGTCTTTGATCTTGTGAAATAATCAGTAAGGACAAAGAAATATGGATATCAGAAGCAACCAGGTAAGAACAAGCTAAAATATCAAAAGAGTATGTGTGACAAATTGGTCATGGTGTTCAGCTTACTGGTATGACCTTTGACCTCGCACAAACTGATAACCATATGCCATGATTCTCAGCTGAATCTGGCACACCACTAAATGCTATATTAGTGCAAAATGTAGCAAGTCTTCATGCCTGGAATGAAGCAGTTACATAACATAGGTGAGGGATGCAACTTTCACTGCATACCACTGGGCTGGGTTGGCTTGATGTAAACAACACTGGACATGGTTTATTAAAACTTGAACAACCCTTTTTCACCAATTCCTTTCAAATTTCAGCTTTTATTAGCTTGAAACCTTATCTGTCCAATATGTGAAAATGAAAGCCAATGTACAAATAGGGAAACAAGGGACCCATGGGTCACGGCGCTCAGCTGATTGTGACAGTTATAACTGCATCACCATAGTTTTTTGAAGTTGCAATAAAAATACAATCCTCAGTGCTCAGGAACTAGGGCTCAATGACTGGGGGGGGGGGGGAAGAGTTACAACACTTTTGGATATAAATACAGAATATGGAATTAAATTCAATGGTGCTTACAGGGACTGGCGGGAGTTACAGCACCTCTGCATATACGTAAAGGATAACATTTAATTTAAATGAAATTATTTTTCAAATATTTAAAAACAGGCAGAGATGGAAAACAAAGCAAATAACTTTAATTTCCATTCTACTGAGACAGGAAACTAATTTCCATTCTACTGAGACAGGAAATAATGAACAAATATTTGCATTAGATCCTATTTTTTCTTTTGTTAAGTCATTTTTTTAAGTTTATAAAGTTTACTATATATTAACAGTATATCATATATATATCTGAATATTTAAATTGATTCACAAATCTAAATTGCATCAATATTTATACTTATTTTGTCAGGTAACATCACATTATGCACATAGATATATTTCTTTATTTTTATATAATATATTTTTTAAATTTGCAAAGCAATAAATATATGAAAAACAAGGCCTACAGGCCTAATGTGAACCTGTGCAAAGTTTGGGAGTATGAATGGAGGTTTTTAAAATTTAATATTGATCCTTTTAAGTCCTGCATATCTACCTTAGTCATTATGATTTCAGCAAAATGGACATTTCGGACCTGCAAGTTTCAGACTAGGACATTTTAAAACTAGAATATGGGTAGTCGACAAGTGACTGTGTATCCGCAGAAATCAGAGTGGGACGGATGAAGTGAGGCATGGATTAAGTGGCAAGGGGAAAAGAGTGAGGTGTCTTGCATATTAGCATGAATGTCTGCAGCGTAAACGTGAATGAAGATGGCGCCACCTGTCATAAAATCAAGAAAACAGTCCAGGATGTATAAACCTGCAAAATTTCAGGTGGATAAGTCAAACCACTGCTGAGATATGAGTGATTTTATCCAAAGGCAGATGAACAGATGGACGGTGTTCATAAGTGGTTGCAGGTGGCGCCACCAGTTTTTGCTTATGATGAAGAGCTATGTGAGATCTATACACAAGCAAAATTTTGGCCCAATTGGTCAAACGGTTCCCTGAGATATGAGCTTGGATGTCTGCAGAGTAAACATGAATGTAGGTGGCGCCACCTGTCATAAAATTGAGAAAGCTTTCCAGGATGTATAAACCTGCAAAATTTCAGGTGGATATGTCAAACCACTGCTGAGATATGACTGATTTTACGCCAAGGCAGATGAACAGATGGACGTTGTGCAAGAAAAAAGTTGCAAGTGGCGCCACCATTTTAGTGTATGTTATAAAGCAATCAAAGGGCTACATTTGTGCAAAAATTTTAGCCTGATCCGTCAAACGGTTCCCGAGATATGCAGGTTTATGTGTGGAAACAGACGCACAAATGGATGCTGGGCAGCGAGTAAAGGTCAGAGGTCAACCAAAAATGAGGACACAGCAGTTCACATGTGACCTGATGATAAAACCAATTCGCTTAAAATGCAAACCAATTTTTTTCAAACAGTTGAAAGATACAGTTCCAATAATCTGGGAATTCTGCATCTTAACATTGTGTCTAGACGTCTAGACACTGTGTCTAGACGTCTAGACACATTGTCTAGACACCCCCCCAGAGCCAGGTCAGTTGCCATGGTGATGTCTGGACCCCACCTGTTTGTACTGAGTGACCTCTTGACTTGGCTGCTGAAACTCAGTATGTTGTCAAATCTGTTTTCAAATACAGAGAGCCTCTTTCAATTGGCTACAATGATTTTTTAAAACAGTATTTACCCAATCTTTTCTTATAAAACTGGCAGAACCCTACCATAGAACAATTCTCGTAAAGCTTAAACCAATCAGCTGAACAGTTTCATCATAAATCAGTGTATCAGCTAGAAGAGTTTAAAATTACATTTTCACTTGTAAAAAACACATCAATGTAGATGGCGCCACCAATACCTCAAAATCAGATATGACATATGTGACAAACATTCGTATAAAATTTGGTGATTATAGCTCTTGCCGTTTCTGATATTTTAATTTTAGTGTGCTTTTTTGGACAGATGACTAAGTTCAACCTCCTGTAACTTGGCCAAAAATCTCTGAACTATAACCATTCGAACAAACTTAAGAGAGACTGTTCCAGGGATCATTTCTGTGAAATATTGGACAATTTGGCTGGACAGTTTCAGAGAAGAAGATTTTTAAAGGTTTTTAAGCTTTTTCTCTATAAAATCTAAATTAATGCAGATACTCAATAATAAGCTCCAGGGCACCAAGGTTCACATGTGACTAATTCTTACATATAATTTGGAGCTGCTAGCTCGACGGTTTCTGATTTACAGCAATGGACGGCTGAAAGCCAGCCCTGGACGGTGGACGGCTGACAATGGACAGACGACGCTGCGCCATCGCATAAGCTCTCAGGTTCGCTAATAACACTCCAAAATTTCCCAATTTAAATTGCACCTTTATTTATCCATAATATATTTCATATACAGTGGAACCCCGCCTTGCGACCACCCCACAATTACGACCACCCAACAATTACGACCATTTTGCTTGGTCCCGAATTTTTTTTAGTTTATTTATGTTTAAAAATGACTCAAAATTACGACCACCCCTTAATTCAGAATTACGACCAGATTTCCTGGCCCCAGCGCTAATGCAAACCCGCTAATGCGACCACCGCTGAGAAGTACTGAAACAACATTTGTCACGAGTCAATGACTGCGTCTTGTCACAGGCGCCTTAACGAAAGATCAAAGCGGGTAACAAGGTTTCTTAACCCGAGTGTTAATCTGGTCCCACATATCTTCCCGACTCGGTGTCTTCGCTGAGACTTGTTGAGGTGTAGGTTATAGATCAAAGAGCGTAACCATCGGCCTGATTACTTAATGAGCCGGTCTGACCTGGGGTCAGATGCTAATTGCCCCTCAGTGATCACCTGTATTACAGCTACCCTAAGTGTGGGGTTGCGGGCTTAATATTTCAACTCATCACTTATTGTTCGATCCTCATTGGTAAAATTAACGAACTAGTTAATCCTAAATGTGTTCATACCTTACTGACATTGAGTATTGAGCAGTCAGTAAAATGAATAAACAAAGCTTGCATGGGGGGAAATCCCTTACATTAACTTGCCTTTTCTGATAGATCGTTGTCAGTTTATTTCTCTACTGGTTAAGTTTGCATTTAAATTGCTTGCTGTTAGGCAACCATGCCTCTGAAAGAGCCCTCCTTGAAGGATAAAGTGGCGTTAATCAAGGCCATATAACTTATAAGCAGAACATATAATATAAGAGTTTAACTATTTATTAGAAAAATTACAAATATTGTCCCAAGTATAATTTTTATTAAAAATAATAAGAGAATAGTATGATTTTTTCAAATAAAATATAACTGAAATGATTATTAAAATAATATTAAAGAATATATTCATGAATGCATTCATTAATACATTTTGAAAGTATTTGCACTGGTATTCATATACTTTCATTTTTTCCTGAATTCCCATTCTTATGAAAGAAATTTTATAATGGAGTAGCTCAGTACATATTCATATTCGTGTTTAAATACAATTGCTAAGTATACACCATGTCTGGTATTTATTCAGTTTTCACCAAACAATGATGTTGAGAATCCAGAATATACAAAATTCACACATTTAAATAATGATCATAAGTACCTGGTTTTATGGCTTTTATTTATATTAAAACAAATGTAATATATTCATTTTGGACTAATTTCACATCAATGCACTAACTATAGCACAGTAGGAATCTAGATAATAATATTATCAACTGCATCTTTGTCTGTCATTAATTTCCTTCATATGATCCCTAATGATTAGTAATGAATAATATGATTTACTTTTTTATCATTAAAATTGAACTGAAAAATACCATAGGTGACTGCATGGTGTTATTTGGAATACGTGACATTCTATCTATCGATACAAGATTCTTATATCATCGGTAACTGCAAGTAAATTTCCTGTTATTATCAACTAACAAATTCCTTTTCTATTTTCCTTTAATTTGTTATTAAAAACCAATAAAAATTTATTTATTTTATTTTTTATTGTTATGTTGTTGGTTAAAACTACTAGATTAGTTGGGTTGGACACCTGGATCAACTGTGGCTGGCATTTATATAATAAGCTGCCTGGAGCCCCAGTTTATGCCTCGCCTCAAGCATGCATAATTTGCTGAAAGTTCAACAAGGTCAACATACAGGTGACTCAAGAGGTGCTACAGATAGCCAAGGTCTGACATGGTCTCATAAAAAACATTAATAAAAGCTACAATTTTTGGCCAATTTCTTTCAGCTTTTTAAACCAAAAAGCTGAAATCTTTATGTGTGCATGATATGAAAATTATATCAACAGTGCTCACAGGAAACAAACATGCCATGGTCAAAGTTGGGCAAAATTTAAGGTACTAATTTTAGTGACCAAATTCTTGGCATGGTAGGGGATTTTTGAGACATCTAATTGCATGCCAAATTTTAGGAACTGAGAGCTGAAGCTGAAGGAACTGAGTGCTGAGCACTTGCAAACTGCATGACACTCGCTTGATGTAAACAATATGTTACATGGTGCTTGAAAACTTGAATAAAATCTACAGTTTTTGATCAACTGGTTTCAAATTTTTGGTGTTTACAGACAAAATGCTAAAAAAACATGCTGTGAAAATTAAATCCACAGTACTTACAGAAAAAAACGTGCCATGGTCAAAGTTGGGCAAAATTTAAGTACCAATTTTTTATTTTTGTTAATATTTTTAAAAATTTAAAAGATTTTGATCAAATTTTAGGTATACAATTTAATTTTGATTAATTAAAGTTATATTACTGGAAAAAAAGTTTATAGCTTTAACATATTTTGTGTTAAGTGATCATATATCTTTCCTGATTTTTTACACAATGCATTATGTTTGGGCCCATAACTTTTTAAATTTACATAATACAGACATAATTTCTGGCATGTACATAGGAACTATATAGAGGAATAATTATGGTAAATATGAGGAAAAACAGATGAGTGGTTTTGATATTAGGCAGTCCTGAAGTGTAAAAATAGGTTTTTTAATAAAAAATTGAGGTTTTTCCTTAATTTCTAAAAGGAACAAAGTCGCAAAGACCCAGTTTTCGGCTTGGTAGGAGATCTTGGGGACATCTAACATTATGCCGAATTTTGGATTCCTAGGTCTTACAGTTTCAAAACGTGCCACATCTACGGATGGACGGACGGACGGACGGATGACGGACAATGGACCACGACTATAGCTCAGATGACTTATAGTCAGCTGAGCTTAAAACAAGGGACCCAAGGGTCACATCGCTCAGCTGAATTTTGGAAAATATTAGTAACTGCAAAATATTTTTATTTCTTTTGGTTTTCATGTATATTACCATTTGAAATGCTAAGAGATAATGGCCCTGCTGACATGGACCTCTGTAAATTATAGAATAACGAACATGAGCTAAAGCATATGCACTGTGTAATAAATGAAATTTTTGGCCTGAAATCATTTAGTGATGCACCTAGGGAAAAAATGGGCCTATGGTAAGTGTTATATAAAAGTTACATTTCATAAACAAATAATGTGTGAAGATAATTAAGTTTTCAAAAGTTAAATATATGGCCATAATAGTTAAAAATTAATCCCACAAAGTTTGACCAATATTCCTGATTTTAAATTAAAGTTTAACAGTGTTATTTACACCTAGGCTCGGCCAACTTTAAGAGATATGAATGAAATCCTACAAAGAATTTATATCTTCTTAAATCTTGTTAAATCTATCTTAAATCTATCTCATTTGAATATTAGGATTCAATTCCTGAACAATTTTTTCTTTAAAAAAAATCAAAATTGTCCAAGTCTCAACAAAAAGAATTTATTTAACATTAAAATTATAAGATTCATCTTGTTTATTAATCCTGTGTATTGAAGGGGTGGGTTGGGGAGGGGTTGCTGTTGTAACTGCTCGTTGCTGAAAAAAATGTGAAATTATAAGATTAATCTTTACAGGTCTGTCAACAAAATTGGGGGGGGGGGGGGGGGAGGGGAGAGAGAAAGGCTCCCTGTGGTATTAACTGCAGACAGCCTGATCAAGCTCAACAAGAGTGAGGGCTTGCCCCAGTGATGGGTTTACATTACATTAGGGGAGCATAGCAATGCTCTGAATGACCTACAGTCATCAAAGTGGACTGCTTGACAATGTAAGGGAATACAACAAGAGCCTCCAAAAAAATTCAATAACTAGCCTAATTTTGCAGCTTTTATTTTCAAATTTCAGATTTTAACAGATTAAATCCTTATGTTACATGCTGTGAAAATTAAATCCACAGTACTTACAGGAAAAAAACGTGCCATGGCCAAAGTTGGGCAAAATTTAAGGTACCAATTTTATATTTTTGCCAATATTTAAAAAAATTTAACAGATTTTGATCTAATTTTTGGTATACAATTAAATTTTGATTAATTAAAGTTGTATTACTGGAAAAAAGTCCCTATCTTTAACACTTTTGGTCTTAAGTGACCAAATATCTTCCTGATTTTTTTACAAAGTCCATTATGTTTGGGCCCATAACTTTTTTAACTGTATGCCGAATTTCAGATTCGAAGGTCCAACGGTGTCGAAACGTGCCAGTCTTTTGGACGGACATCCGGACGGATGGACGACGGACAATGGACCACGACTATAGCTCAGATGACTTATATAGTCAGCTGAGCTAAAAACCAATAAACATTTGTTAATTTATTGTGTATTGTTATGTTGTTGGTTAAAACTACTAAATGAGTTGGGTTGGACACCTGGATCAACTGTGGCTGGCCATAAGCTGCCTGGCTGCCCCAGTGTATGGGTAGCCTCAAGCATTCATAATTTGCTGAAAGTTCAACAAGGTCAACATACAGGTGACTCCAGAGGGGCTGGGCCAGGCCAAGGTCTGACATGGTCTCATAAAAACATTAATAAAAGCTACAATTTTTGGCCAATTTCTTTCAGCTTTCTAAACTAAATAGCTGAAATCCTTATGTGTGCATGATATGAAAATTATATCAACAGAGCTCACAGGAAACAAACGTGCCATGGTCAGAGATGGGCAAAATTTAAGGTACTAATTTTATATTTATACTAATAACTTTTATTTTTAAAAATTCAGAACTAATTTTGGGTATTCAATTGAATCTTGATTAAATAATGTTACATCCCTGACGAAAAATCTCTAGCTTCAGCAATCCCCTTGTTAAGGGAGTAAATATATTTCTTGATTTTTTAAAAAGTGCATTATGTTTGGGCCCATAACTTAAAACAATTACGCAATACTGACATCATTTCTATCATGAACATAGAGAATGTAAAGAAAAATATGTATATTATATGATTAAAGTCAGATCAGTGGTTTTGATATTAGGCAGTCCTGAAGTGTAACAATGGATTTTTACTGGGAAAATGAAGTTTTTCATTAATATCTCGAAGGTATTAAGTCCTAGTGACCAAATTCTTGGCATGGTAGGGGATTTTGGAGACATCTAATTGTATGCCAAATTTTAAGGAACTGAGAGCTGAAGCTGGGGAGCTGAGCTCTTGCAAACTGCATAACACTAGCTTGATGTGAACAATATATTATATGGTTGGCTGAACAGTTTCGGAGAAGAAGATTTTTAAAGCTTTTTTAGCTTTTTCCCTATAAAATCTAAGAAGATGCAGTTAGCCAAAAAATAAGCAAAATCCTATAGAGTTTTTTAGATGACTAATTTTTTGCATAAAATTTTGTGATGCTAACTGTTGCAGTTTTCAAGATAGTATGGGTTAACGTTTAGACGCCGGAGGATGCCACACCATCGCATAAGCTCACAGGTTTACTGAAAAAATTTAAAAGATTTTGATCTAATTTTTGGTATACAATTAAATTTTGATTAGTTAAAGCTATATTACTGAAAAAAAGTCCCGAGCTTTAAAAATTTTTAGTGTTAAGTGACCAAATATTTTATGATTTTTTACCAAGTGCAATATGTTTGGACCCATAACTTTTTTAAATTATGAAATACAGACCTAATTTCTGGCATGTACATAGGAACTATATAGAGGAATATTTATGATAAATATGAGGAAAAACAGATGAGTGGTTTGGATATTAAGCAGTCCTGAAGTGTGAAAATAGGTTTTTAATTAAAAATTGAGGTTTTTCCTTAATTTCTCAAAGGAACAAGGTCGCAAAGACCCAGTTTTCAGCTTGGTAGGATATCTTGGGAACATCTAACATTATGCTAAATTTTGGATTCCTAGGTCTTATATTTTTAAAACATGCCACATCTATGGATGGACAGACGGACAGACGGACCACGACTATAGCTCAGATGACTTATAGTCAGCTGAGCTAAAAATGTAGCCATAGTCAAAGTTGAGCAAAATTTAAGTTAATAATTTTACATTTATGCTAATAACTTGAAAAATTTACAAATTTCTGATATAATTTCAGGTATACAATTTAAACTTAATTGAATATAATAGATATATGCTTGAAATGAGCTCTCAAGCGGAACAAATTATTATGTGGAGTAAATATACTTCCTGGTTTTTTACAAAATGCATAATGTTTGAGCCCATAACTACAAAGATTTATGCAATACTGACTTATTTTCTGGAATGTACATAGGAAATATATGCATGAATGGTTATATTAAATATGAATAGATTAACAACAGCTGTTTCTTAGGGGGCAGTTGTAAAGTGTAACAATAGGTTTTTACTGGTATACAGGGGTTTTTCCTTAATTTCTCAACTTGAAAGGAATGAAGTTGCATTGTCTCAGGTTCAGTAGGAGAACTTGGGGACATCTAACCTCTAAATGTTGAATCTGGATTTGTAGGTCACACAGTTTCAAAATGTGCTCTGTTAACGGACGTCCCGCCGGACTTATGAACAAAGGACCATTACTATAGCTCAGATGACTTATAGACAGCGGAGTTAAAAATAACAGTTTTGGGTCAATATTCATAATATATAGTCATGGTCAATATTCAAGGCAAGATTCATGGAAATTCATGCATTAATTATCAAGATACTGGAGGTTTTGTGTCAAATATTTTGTTTCTTCTAGGGATTCTTACAGGCCTCATAGCTAGGAGGTCGCAGTGACTTAATTTCAGGTTTCCAAGTCGATTTTTAATTGACCTTCATGAATGTTCACTTAAAAGTTTCTACAGTCAGCAGTTATGATTTGTGCCTTGCTGACAGAGGAATTCAAACAGGTCTGTAATACAAAAGAAATCACTGATTATGCTGTTGCAGCCATATTAGAAAACCGACAGGTCTGTAATTTGACAGGTCTGGAGCTCTAATAGGTACCAATCATCTCTGTGAATTTGAGATAGCTCAAGCATGTTCTTGTTAGGTTATCAAGCATTAATTAAATCACTGATTGGGCTGGGGTGGCCATATTGGAATTTTGACAGGTCTGTAATTCGATAGGTCAGGAGTCCTAATAGGTACCAATCATCCCTGTGAATTTGAATAGCTCAAGTATATTGTTGTTGAGATATCGTGCGCAAAAGAAAGTGTCACTGATGGAAGGACAGATGGAGGGACACATAGATTACTATTGGGCACCACTTGTCAAGCTTGGCCCTGATTATATTGCATTACATTTGGTGAATATTGCTGTGTATAGGGGGGGGGGGGGGGATGGGTGATATGATTATAACTGATTTAAAAATACTAAATCCATATTTATTCATGCTGTGAAAATTAAATCAATAGTGCTTACAGGGGAAAAATGTGACATGGTCAAAGTTGGGCAAAATTGAAGGTACTGATTTTACAATTTTACAAAAATGTTGTAAAAATTTACAAAATTCTGATCTGATTTCTAGTATAAAATTGAATCTTTATTGAATAAAGTTATATCCTTGGGAGAAAAAAGTCTCTAGCTTGAACAATTATCATGTTTAGTGAGTAAATATCCTTCTTGATATTTGCAAAATGGCATTATGTTCGGGCCAGTAACAACTGCACATTACACAATATTGACCTTTTTTCTGGAAAAGTACATTGGAAATACATGCAGGAATGATTATACCAAATTGAACAAGCTGCACCTGTGGTTTTTCATAGTGGACAGTCCTGTAGTGTAACTTTAGGTTTTTAATGGAAAATTGATGTTTTTCCTTAATATCTCAAAGGAATGAAGTCAGAGTGACGATATTTTCGGTTTGGTAGGTCATCTTGGGAATATCTAACAGTATGCTGAATTGTGGACTTTTAAGTCCAACAGTTTCAAAATATGCCAGTTTAAGAACCCCTGGCGAGATGGACGGACCCTCAATATAGTTTAGTTGACTAATAGTCAGCTGAGCTAAAAAAAGCTAAAATGTTTATACTTTCTGACTTACATGAGCTATGGTAATTGTTTAAGTCAGGAGCCAGTGCCATTCAGTGGTATCAAGGCCATGTTTACTGTAGGGAGCACAGCTGGGCATCAATCAAGTAAGATATACATAAACAGATTACATATATAAGCTAAACTTTAGTTACATATACATGCCTAGGTTGAAAATATGAGCATCACTGAGAGCATTGTTGCCATTGTAGCCTCCATGGATGAGTACACGGTTTCCAGAAAGGGCACAAGATGCATGCCAACTGAAAGATATAATCAACCAAAAAAATGTCATTTTTCTCATCCCAGTTCATAAATGAATAGTATATCTTCCAAAAGACTACTGGTATACATGAAAAAAAGTTATTTAAAAATTATAATTATTAAGTTACCACAACAATGAATAATTAACCGTGATACAAAAGTAAAGTGTTTTCCAATATGAATAAGAAAAAATGAAATGATATTTTGGCTTGCAAAAATTAGGTCAACAAGTGGCCAGCTCACAAATGCAGGGGCTGAGCTGTCAATTAACAGCTCATCCTCTCTGGCAGACATGGGGTCTATTACAGTTGTTCTACTATTATTACTATTACTTTCAATTTCTGATATTACCATTACTTTTACCACATTTTGTCTTCTATTACTATTACTGGGATATCTATTACTATTACTATTACTTAAATGATGGTAGGATTCTAGACCTTAGGCAGGCAAAGAGTGCTAAAAACTGCCTTGCTGAAGCATGAGAACAAGACCAGCCTCCCCTGTTCCATCTATATCTACAACCATCCCCTCCGCCTTGCTGAAGCATGAGAACAAGACAAGCCTCCCCTGTTCTATCTATATCAACAACCATCCCCTCCGCCTTGCTGAAGCATGAGAACAAGACAAGCCTCCCCTGTTCTATCTATATTTACAACCATCCCCTCCGCCTTGCTGAAGCATGAGAACAAGACCAGCCTCCCCTGTTCTATCTATATTTACAACCATCCCCTCCGCCTTGCTGAAGCATGACAACAAGACCAGCCTCCCCTGTTCTATCTATATTTACAACCAACCCCTCCGCCTTGCTGAAGCATGAGAACAAGACAAGCCTCCCCTGTTCTATCTATATTTACAACCATCCCCTCCGCCTTGCTGAAGCATGAGAACAAGACCAGCCTCCCCTGTTCTATCTCTATTTACAACCAACCCCTCTGCCTTGCTGAAGCATGAGAACAAGACCAGCCTCCCCTGTTCTATCTATATTTACAACCATCCCCTCCGCCTTTTTGAAGCATGAGAACAAGACCAGCCTCCCCTGTTCTATCTCTATTTACAACCAACCCCTCTGCCTTGCTGAAGCATGAGAACAAGACAAGCCTCCCCTGTGCTCTCTATATTTACAACCATCCCCTCCGCCTTGCTGAAGCATGAGAACAAGACCAGCCTCCCCTGTTCTATCTATATCTACAACCATCCCCTCCGCCTTGCTGAAGCATGAGAACAAGACAAGCCTCCCCTGTTCTATCTATATTTACAACCAACCCCTCCGCCTTGCTGAAGCACGAGAACAAGACAAGCCTCCCCTGTTCTATCTATATCTACAACCAACCCCTCCGCCTTGCTGAAGCATGAGAACAAGACCAGCCTCCCCTGTTCTATCTATATCTACAACCAACCCCTCCGCCTTGCTGAAGCATGAGAACAAGACCAGCCTCCCCTGTTCTATCTATATTTACAACCATCCCCTCCGCCTTGCTGAAGCATGAGAACAAGACAAGCCTCCCCTGTTCTATCTATATTTACAACCATCCCCTCCGCCTTGCTGAAGCATGAGAACAAGACAAGCCTCCCCTGTTCTATCTATATTTACAACCATCCCCTCCGCCTTGCTGAAGCATGAGAACAAGACAAGCCTCCCCTGTTCTATCTATATTTACAACCATCCCCTCCGCCTTGCTGAAGCATGAGAACAAGACCAGCCTCTCCTGTTCTATCTATATTTACAACCATCCCCTCCGCCTTGCTGAAGCATGAGAACAAGACCAGCCTCCCCTGTTCTATCTATATCTACAACCATCCCCTCCGCCTTGCTGAAGCATGAGAACAAGACCAGCCTCCCCTGTTCTATCTATATCTACAACCATCCCCTCCGCCTTGCTGAAGCAAGACATACCTTCTAGGCAATGGTGGGGATCCTGATACTTTTGGCTGGCTCCATTCTACAAATGCTGAAACAGAAATCAGGTTCATAAATACATGTATATGTCTTACAATTACTCTGTCCAATCACTTGCAAATAAGTTATTAATCTATTAAATACCCCCTAATATGACATATTGTTCACTTTAATGAGAAAGGGTTAACATTTTATGACTTGTCATGGAAAGCGGAGATATTCTGGTTTGCTAGAAATAGGTCCATATAGTTTTGAGCATAAAAAGCCTTTTTTTACTGATCATATGATCAATAAATCTGCAAAATATTGTGATGACAGCTGTAGAGATATTTGTAGCAGTTGGTGAAAAAAGGTTGTTGCACCATCGCTTTGCCGATTCATAGATTCATCAATTAAATGTACATATCACTGACCCATAGAAAAGACATACTCATATCTAAAACAGAGGTCAATGGAGAAACAAGTCAGCTGATTTTGGAAAGTTTTAGCAAGTGCAAAATAAACATATATATTAGCGTTTTATAAGCTAAGAGGAAAAGGGCCCTGCTAAAATTAAACCCTGTAAAACATAGAATAATGTACATGAGCCAAAGTATAACAAGCAAATTCTTGGAATTAATGCATGTCCCTCGCTTTGGGCTCTTGTCTTTTAAGCTTGGTAAGCAACCAAAATTATGACATATGGTGTAAATCTTGAGGGCACATGAAAACTTAAACAGATGCACTGACATGTGGAGACATCTGCAGGCATACTTAACTAGAATATCAGCAGAAGCTGACAAAAGCCCTCAGCCAAAAGAACAGTGTTTAGAGGTGGTAACAGTGAAAAGTACTAAATATCTGTTCTCACATGGATGTATATCTGTACATGTCTCAGTTATAAATTTAAAATGGAGAGGTATGTACCATGATTCATAACAATCCACAAAATGCTTCCTGAAATATAAGCTTCTAAGTTTTATTTTATTGTAAGCTCTGTGACCTTGAAAAGCAGGTCAAGGTCACCCATTTTCGAACTTGACCGAGATTTTGTTGATATGCATCTTCACCAAAGAAATAAAATTCCTATTGTGAATCCTTTTAGAGATATCCTGCTCACAAGGCCACAATTGAAAAATCCAAGAAAAATTCATTAAAAATCAGAAATTGCAGGTGGCGCCCCCAAATTTGTGCAGCAGTTACAGACCATCAGTCTCTATGATCATAGTAAGTATTGTAAAAATCCACCCTATGGTTCCTGAGAAATAAGCTTCTAAATGTTTTTTCTATAATCAGCTCTGTGACCTTGAAAAGCAGGTCAAGGGCACCCATCTTCGAACTTGACCGAGATTTTGTCAATATACATCTTCACCGAAAAAATAAAAATCCTACCGTGAAACCTTTTAGAGATATCTCGCTCACAGGCCCAAAGTTGAAAAATCCGATAAAAATTCATTAAAAATCAGAAATTGTAGGTGGCGCCACCAAACTTGTTAAGCAGGTACAGATTATCAGTCCAAATAATCATAGTAAGTTTAGTAAAAATCCAACCAATGATTCCTGAGAAATAAGCTTCTAAATGTTTTTTCTATAATCAGCTCTGTGACCTTGAAAAGCAGGTCAAGGTCACCCATCTTCGAACTTGACCGAGATTTTGTCAATATACATCTTCACCGAAAAAATAAAATTCCTACGGTGAAACCTTTTAGAGATATCCCGCTCACAAGCCCAAAGTTGAAAAATCCGATAAAAATTCATTAAAAATCAGAAATTGTAGGTGGCGCCACCAAACTTGTTTAGCAGGTACAGATTATCAGTCCCAATAATCATAGTAAGTTTTGTGAAAATCCACCGAATGGTTCCTGAGTAATAAGCATCTAAGTGTTTTTCTATAATCAGCTCTAAAATGTAGAAAAATGGGTCAAGGTCACCCATCTTCGAACTTGACCGAGATTTTGTCAATATACAACTTTACCGAGGAAATAAAATTCTGACGGTGAATCCTTTTCAAGATATCCCGCTCACAAGGTAAAAGTTAACGGACGCAGGATGGACGGACGGACGGACGGACAGACAGACAGCTTGGGTGACGACAATAGCCCATCAGCCTAAGGGCTGAGGGCTAAAAACTAAAACACATTGAAAAATAGGACCAAAATCCACTATTACATGTGGAGACATCTGCAGGCAAACATAAAAACTAAAACACACTGAGAAATTTGACAAAAATTTGAGAATTTTGTTTTTGGGCTGGAGAGAAATATTTTTCAGATAGACACTCAACTAGTGGCCAATGGGCCATGACGCTCAGCTGAATTCAAGGAATGTTGAACAATGAGGAAAATGACTGCCAGAGTGCAAACAAATCATGAATTTTGTGAAGACTCCTAAGAAATGGGTTTCAGTGGGCTTTTGGACAGATGACAACTTAATTTGAAGGTCTCATGAATAGAAAGAAAAATGCGTAAAAATTTGAAAAAAAATACAGGTAGTGCCACCAGTCTGCAGGAACTGATGAATCATTCCATGATCAATATATATCCCAAGAATCATAGCTATCAAGGCATTAGTTATTCAGATACAGCTTCTTTTGTTTTTATCAAATTTTTAATTATTCTTGGGGGTTTTTACGAGCCCTATAGCTTAGAGGATATGGGTAACAGAGACCTAATTTCAGATTTCCAAGAAGACTTTTCATGGACCTCCCTAGAAGTCGAGAGTGAAGATTCTAGGTCAAGTGGTTATGATTTGTGCTCAGTCACAAGATGAGGCTTTATTTGAAAGTCTCAAAAAGAGAAAAAAATTCGTAAAAATTGGAAACAAGGCCTACTGGCCTAATGCGGACCTGTGCAAAGTTTGGGAGTATGAATGGAGGTTTATTTTCAAAATTTAATATTGATCCTGCATATCTACCTTAGTCATTATGATTTCAGCAAAATGGACATTTCTGACCTGCTAGTTTCAGACTAGGACATTTTAAAACTATAATATGGGTAGTCGGCAAGCAACTATGTGTATGCACAGAAATCAGAGTGGGACGGGTGAAGTGAGGCATGGTTTAAGTGGCAAGGGGAAAAGAGTGAGGTGTGTTGCATATTAGCATGGATGTCTGCAGCGTAAACGTGAATGTAGGTGGTACACCTGTCATAAAATCGAGAAAACTGTCCAAGATGTATAAACCTGCAAAATTTCAGGTGGATAAGTCAAACAACTGGTGACATATGAGTGATTTTATCCCAAGGCAGATAAACAGATGGAGGGTGGTTGCAGGTGGCGCCACCAGTTTTGCTTATGATGAAGAGCTATGTGAGATCTATACACATCCAAAATTATGGCCCAATCGGTCAAACGGTTCCCGAGATATGAGCTTGGATGTCTGCAGAGTAAACCTGAATGTAGGTGGTACCACCTGTCATAAAATGGAGAAAGCTGTCCAGGATGTATAAACCTGCAAAATTTCAGGTGGATAAGTCAAACCACTGCTGAGATATGAGTGATTTTATCCCATGGCAGATGAACAGATGGGTGCTGGGCATTAATGGTTGCAGGTGGCGCCACCAGTTTTGCTTATGATGAAGAGCTACGCGAGATCTATACACATGCAAAATTTTGGCCAAATTGGTCAATCCGTTCCCTAGATATGAGCTTGGATGTCTACAGAGTAAACATGAATGTAGGTGGCGCCACCTGTCATAAAATCGAGAAAGCTGTCCAGGATGTATAAACCTGCAAAATTTCAGGTGGATAAGTCAAACCACTGCAGAGATATGAGTGATTTTATCCCAAGGCACATGAACAGATGGGTGCTGGGCATTAATGGCTGCAGGTGGCACCACCAGTTTTGCCTATGATGAAGAGCTATGCGAGATCTATACACATGCAAAATTTTGGCCAAATTGGTTAAACCTTTCCCTAGATATGAGCTTGGATGTCTGCAGAGTAAACATGAATATAGGTGGCGCCACCTGTCATAAAATCGAGAAAGCTGTCCAGGATGTATAAACCTGCAAAATTTCAGGTGGATAAGTCAAACCACTGCAGAGATATGAGTGATTTTATCCCAAGGCACATGAACAGATGGGTGTTGGGCATTAATAGCTGCAGGTGGCACCACCAGTTTTGCCTATGATGAAGAGCTATGCGAGATCTATACACATGCAAAATTTTGGCCCAATGGGTCAAATGGTTCCCGAGATATGAGCTTGGATGTCTGCAGAGTATACGTGAATGTAGGTGGCGCCACCTGTCATAAAATCAAAAAGCTGTCCAGGATGTATAAACCTGCAAAATTTCAGGTGGATAAGTCAAACAACTGGTGAATTATGAGTGATTTTATCCCAAGGCAGATGAACAGACGGACGGTGGTTGCAGGTGGCGCCACCAGTTTTGCTTATGATGAAGAGATATGTGAGATCTATACACATGCAAATTTTATCCCAATGGGTCAAACTGTTCCCGAGATATGAGCTTGGATGTCTGCAGAGTAAACCTGAATGTAGGTGGTACCACCTGTCATAAAATCGAGAAAGCTGTCCAGGGTGTATAAACCTGCAAAATTTCAGGTGGATAAGTCAAACCACTGCTGAGATATGAGTGATTTTATCCAAAGGCAGATGAACAGATGGACGCTGTGCATAAATGGTTGCAGGTGGCGCCAACAGTTTTCCTATGACGAAGAGCTATGTGAGATCTATACACATGCAAATTTTATCCCAATGGGTCAAACGGTTCCCAAGATATGAGCTTGGATGTCTGCAGGGTAAACCTGAATGTAGGTGGCGCCACCTGTCATAAAATTGAGAAAGCTGTCCAGGATGTATAAACCTGCAAAATTTCAGGTGGATAAGTCAAACCACTGCAGAGATATGAGTGATTTTATCCCAAGGCATATGAACAGATGGACCCTGTGCATAAATGGTTGCAGGTGGCGCCAACATCTTTTCCTATGATGAAGAGCTATGTGAGATCTATACAAATGCAAATTATGGCCCAATCGGTCCCTGAGATATGAGCTTGGATGTCTGCAGAGTAAACGTGAATGTAGGTGGCGCCACCTGTCATAAAATCAAGAAAGCTGTCCAGGATGTATAAACCTGCAAAATTTCAGGTGGATAAGTCAAACCACTGCTGAGATATGAGTGATTTTATCCCATGGCAGATGAACAGATGGGTGCTGGGCATTAATGGTTTCAGGTGGCGCCACCAGTTTTGCTTATGATGAAGAGCTACGCGAGATCTATACACATGCAAAATTTTGGCCAAAACGGTCAAACCATTCCCTAGATATGAGCTTGGATGTCTGCAGAGTAAACATGAATGTAGGTGGCGCCACCTGTCAAAAAACTGCTGAGATATGAGTGATATTATCCCAAGGCAGATGAACAGATGGACGCTGTGCAAAAATGGTTGTAGGCAGCGCCACCATTTTTAGTGTATGTTATAAAGCTATTAAAGGGCTACATTGGTGCAAAATTTTAGCCTGATTGGTCAAATGGTTCCCAAGATATGTGGGTTTATGTGTGGAAACAGATGCACAAATGGACGCTGGGCTTCGAAGAAAGGTCAGAGGTCAACCATAAATGAAGGCGCAGCAGTTCACATGTGGCCTGATGATACACCCGACTGGCTAAAAAGGCAAACCAAGTTTTTTCAAACAGCTGAAAGATATAGTTCAAATAATCTGGGAATTCTGCATCTAAACATTGTGTCTAGATGTCTAGACGCTGTGTCTAGACGTCTAGACACATTGTCTAGACACCCCCCTAGAGCCAGGTCAGTTGCCATGGTGATGTCTGGAACCCACCTGTTTGTACTGAGTGACCTCTTGACTTGGCTGCTGAAACTCAGATTGTTGTCAAATCTGTTTTCAAATACAGAAAGCCTTTTTTAATTGGCTACAATGCTTTTTTAAAACTGTATTTACCAAATGTATTCTTATAAAACTGGCAGAACCCTACCACAGAATAATTCTTGTAAAGTTTAAACCAATCAGCTCAACAGTTTATTCATAAATCAGTGTATAAGCTAGAAGAGTTTAAAATTACATTTTCACTTGTAAAAAACATATCAATGTAGGTGGCGCCACCAATACCTCAAAACCAGATATGACATGTGTGACAAATATTGGTATAATATTTGGTGATTATAGCTCTAGCTGTTTCTGAGATTTTAATTCTAGTGTGCTTTTTTGGACAGATGACTAAGTTTAACCTACTGTAACTCGGCCAAAAATCTCTGAACTGGAATCATTCGAACAAACTTGAGATTGTTCCAGGGATCATTTCTGTGAAATATTGGACAATTTGGCTATACAGTTTCAGAGGAGAAGATTTTTAAAGGTTTTTAAGCTTTTTCTCTATAAAATCTTAATTAATGCAGATACCCAATAATAAGCTCCATGGCACCAAGTTTCACATGTGACTAATTTTAACATGCCATTTGGAGCTGCTAGCTCCGACAATTTCTGAATTACAGCCATGGATGGCGGAAAGCCAGCCCTCGACGGCAGACAGCGGACGGCTGATGATGGACGGAAGATCTGCGCCATCGCATAAGCTCACAGGTTCGCTAAAATTACAGGTGGCACCACCAGTCTGCAGGAACTGATGAAACACTCCATGATCAATATACATGCAAAAAATCATGGCCATCAGTACATTAGGTATTCAGATACTGCAGCTTTTGTATCACATTTTTCATTATTCTTAGGGGTACTTGCGAGCCCCATAGCTCGGAGGATATGAGTAACAGAGACCTAATTTCACATATCCACATAGACTTTTCATGGACCTTCCTTGATGTTAAGTATGAAGATTCCAGGTCTAGTGGTTACGATTTGTACCCTGTTAACAGATGAGGCTTTATTTGAAAGTCTCAAAAAGAGAAAAAAATGCGTACAAATTAAAAAAAATATATAGGTGGCGCCACCAGTCTGCAGGAACTGATGAATTCTCCATGATGAATATGCCTGCTAAGAATCATGGTGATAAATGCATTAGTTATTCAGACACTGGAGCTTTTGTATCAAATTATTAATTATTCTGAGGGGAACTCACTACAAACGATATTGGTAACATTGACCTAATTTCATGTTTTTCACAGAGAATTTTTATTGACCTCCCTTGATGTAAAGTTAAAAGAATCCAGGTCCAGCGGTTATGATTTGTGCCCTGTTAACAGATGACAGCCCCCTTGAAAGTCTCAAAAATAAAGAAAAAAATTTGTAAATATAGGTCATGGTGACCTAATTTCAGGTTTCCAAGGACATTTGCCAAGGACGTCCCAGAATGTTACATTAGAAGATTCTAGGCCTAACAGATACAATTTGTTTGAATTTCTGGGTCCTTAAAATCCTGTTTTCGGCCTAAAGGTCACAAAATGTAGGTCACCACGACTTAATTTCAAGATTACAAGGATATTTGCCTAGAACCTCCCAGAATATTGTGTTAGAAGATTCTACGCCTAACAGATATGATTTGTGCCCATCTGACATTCAGGGTGCTCAAAATCATGTTTTCGGCCTGTAGGTCACAAAATATACGTCATCATGACCTAATTTCAGGATTACAAGGAGATTTGCCTAGGACCTGCCTGGTTATTCAGTTAGAAGTTTCTAGGTCTAACGGTTACGATTTGTGCCCTGTTAACAGCCGGACTGATGCTGGACAAAGGGTGATCACTAGAGCTCAGATGACTTACAGTCAGCTGAGCAAAAATCGAAAAAATACAGGTGGCATCACCAGACTGCAGAAACTGATGAAACATTCCATGATTAATATTCATGCAAAGAATCATGGTGATTAATGCAATAGTTGTTCAGGTACTTGAGCTTTTGTATCAAATTTTCCATTATTCTGGGGGGTACTTCGGAGCTCCAAAGCTCAGAGTTTATGGGAAAAAGAGATCTAATTTCAGGTTTCCAAGGAGACTTTTCATGGGCCTCCCTGCGTGTCAACAGAGAAGATTCTAGGTCGAGTCATTATAATTTGTGCCCTGTTAACTGATGACCGCATCTTAAGAGGTCTCAAAAATAGAGAAAAACATTTGTAAAAATCGAAAAAGTACAGGTGGTGCCACCAGACTGCAGAAACTGATGAAACGTTTCATGATCAATATCCATGGAAAAAATCATGGTGATCAATGCAATAGTTGTTCAGATACTTGAGCTTTTGTATCAAATTTTCCATAATTCTGGGGGTACTTCGGAGGCCCATAGCTCAGAGGTTATGGGTAACAGAGACCTAATTTCAGGTTTTTAACAGAGACTGTTTATGGGCCTCCCTGCATGTCAAGAGAGAAGATTCTAGGTCCAGTCATTATGATTTGTGCCCTGTTAACAGATGACCACATCTTAAGGTCTCCAAAAAAAGAGAAAAACATTCGTAAAAATAGAAAAAATACAGGTGGCGCCACCAGACTGCAGGAACTGATGAAACATTCCATGATCAATATCCATGCAAAGAATCATGGTGATTAATACAATAGTTGTTTAGATACTATGCATTTGTATCAAATTTTCCATTATTCTGGGGGGTACTTCAGAACCCCATAGCTCAAAGGTTATGGGTAGCAGAGACCTAATTTCAGGTTTCCACAGAGACTTTTCATGGGCCTCCCCTCAGGTCAAGTGAGAAGATTCTAGGTCCAGTCGTTACGATTTGTGCCCTGTTAACAAATGGCCAGATCTTAAGAGGTCTCAAAAATAGAGAAAAAAATTCGTAAAAATCTTAAAAATACAGGTAGCGCCACCAGACTGCAGAAAATGATGAAACACTCCATGATCAATATCCATGCAGAGAATCATGGTGATTAATACAATAGTTGTTTAGATACTTGAGCTTTTGTATCAAATTTTCCATTTTTCTGGGGGTACTTCAGAACCCCATAGCTCAGAGGTGATGGGTAGCAGAGACCTAATTTCAGGTTTCCACAGAGACTTTTCATGGGCCTCCCCGCAGGTCAAGTGAGAAGATTCTAGGTCCAGTCGTTACGATTTGTGCCCTGTTAACAGATGGCCACATCTTAAAAGGTCTCAAAAATAGAGAAAAAAATTCGTAAAAATCGAAAATACAGGTGGCGCCACCAGACTGCAGAAAATGATGAAACACTCCATGATCAATATCCATGCCAAAAATCATGGTTATCACTGCATTAGTTGTTCAGATAATTGAGCTTTTGTATCAAATTTTCCATTATTCTGGGGGGTACTTCGGAGCCCCATAGCTCGAAGAATATGGGTAACAGAGACCTAATTTCAGGTTTCCTAGGAGATTTTTTATTCTGGGGGGTACTTCAGAGCCCCATAGCTCGAAGAATATGGGTAACAGAGACCTAATTTCAGGTTTCCTAGGAGATTTTTTATGAACCTCCCAGGATGTCAAGTTACTAGATTCTAGGTCCAGCAGTTACAGTTTGTGCCCTGTTAACGGCTGGACGGCCGGACGGTCAGACCGACGACGGACAAATAGTGATCACTATAGCTCAGATGACTTAGTCAGCTGAGCTAAAAACCACACCACCCAAGGTATGCATGGGAGCAATCACTGACCTCAATTTGAATGAAACTGGATAAAATTTAGGAAATAAAAACCTGACAGACGGACAGAAAGGTGGACAGACAGACAGATAAACCCAAATCAATGTCCCCCAAATCCATGGAGCGGGGAACAAAAATAAATATTATTTATTAACTGAAATAGAGCTGTAAAAAAATTCAAAAGAGGAATAATTAAAACAGCATATTTAAACAAGCCAAAGAGGTATAAATAGCATTGGTACTGTGTACTAAATTAAACTTGTGGCCTGAAACCATTTAATGAAGCAATAAGGAAACAGGGACCCATGGGTCACGTCGCTCAGCTGAATTTTGAAATATTTTAGCAAATGCAAAATATACTTTTTTTTATAACAGTAAAACCTGTCTAATGCGGACTTTCAAGGGACTGACATATTTTGTCCTTAATAGCTAGGTGTCTATTACTTTCTTTTTTAAGGTCCAAGAATTCTGCTAAAAATCATTCAAGTAAACAGTTGAAAATAAGCTGTATCCCACAACATTTGATATGTGACAGATTTTTGGGGATGCTAGCTCCTGCTGTTCCTGAGAAATTATGGGTTAATGTACTGATAACCAATGACATCTGTACAAATAAGGTTGAAGCAGGTGGAGCCACCAATACCTTAATTTCAGATATGACTCATGTGACCAACATTGGCATAAAACTTGGTGATGATAGCTCCAGCCGTTTCTGAGATTGTAATTTTAGTAGGCCTTTTTGGACAGATGACTAAGTTCAACTTCCTGAAACTTGGCCAAAAATCACCAAACTTTCCAAAAATTCGAACAAACTTGAGATATATTGATTGAATATTGTTCCAGGAACCATTTCTCTTAAATATTGGACAAATTGGCTGAAAAGTATTGGAGAAGATTTTAAGGTTTTTTAGCTTTTTCCCTATAAAACTGAAGTAAAAGCAGTTAGGCAAAAAATAAGCAAAATCCAAGTTTTTTGGATGATTAATTTTTTGCATAATTTGGTGATGCCAGCCCCAGCCGTTTTCGAGATAGTATGGGTTAACCCATCAGATGATGGATGATGCCACACCAACGCATCAGTTCACAGGTTTTTTAAAAAGTTTATTCATAATAACGAAATATTTAAAAATAAACTGAAAGATATTCAAACAGAGCCAATCACTTTATTTCAAATTCTGCTGAGTCAGGAAAACAATGAACAATTTGTTCGCATAAGATCACATAGTTTATCAAGTTTTAAATTTTATACATTTGCTATATAACATATATAACTGAATATATCAGTTGATTCACAATTCTAAACTGCATCAACATTTATGAATAATTTGGTCAGATAATATTACATTATGCACACAGATGTATTTAATTTTTTCCCACAAAAAAATTATAGATTTGCAAAAAAATAAATATATGGAAATAAAAGTTTTATCAAATTATGCATACTGATTGGTTTAATTATATTTTAATTTCCTAAAATTAAATCAACAGTACTCACAAGAAAAACGTGCCATGTTCAAAGTTGGGAAAAATTTGAGGTAATGATGTTATTTTTATGCTAATAATTTTTTAAAATTTCAAAATTCAGATCTAATTTTGGGTATACAACTGAATCTTAATTAAACAAAGTTATATACTTGGAAAAAAAGTCTCTGGCTTCAAAAATTTTAATGTTAATTAAGCAAATATTTTTCCTAATTTTTAACAAAGTCCAACATGTTCAACCCCATAACTTATAGAAATTACTCTTTAGAGTCTTAATTTCTGACATGAATATAGTAAATATATAGGAAAATACTACTGGTGATTATTAAATTAAGAAATAAATTACGAAAAACAGACAAGTCCTTTTGATATTAGGCAGTCCTAAAGTGTGATAATAGGTTTTTAATGGAAATTTGAGGTTTTCCCTTAATTTCTCGAAAGGAACGAAGTCGCAGTGACTCAGTTTTCAGTTTGGTTGGGGATCTTGGGGACATCTAACAGTATGCTGAATTTCGGATTCGTAGATCTAACTGTTTCAAAACGTTCAAGTCTAACGGATGGACAGATGGACGGACGGACGATGGACAATGGACCACATCTATAGCTCAGATGACTTATAGTCAGCTGAGCTAAAAATTCAATAAATAGCCTAATTTTTTATCTTTTATTTTCAAATTTGAGATTTTAACAGTTTGAATCCATATGTGTATATGCTGTGAATATTTAATCAAAAGGAAAAGAACGTGCCATGGCCAAAGTTGACCTAAATTTAAGGTACTGATTTATATTAATGCTAATCACTTAAAAAATTGTCAAAATTCAGATCTATTTTCAATATAAAATTGAATCTTGATGAAATTAAGTTATATCCCTGAAAAAGTCTCTAGCTTCAACATTTCTCATGTTAAGTGGCTATATATATTTCCTGATTTTTTTCAAAGTGCATTATGTTTGGGCTCATAACTTCTAGAAATTAGGCAATACTGACCTAATATCTGATATGTATATATGAAACGTATAGAGGAAAATCTATATGTACTCTTTGCAGTTTGCATCGCCCCCAAAGCGCCAACAAGCGCAATGTTTCAAATGACCATGCCATGTTGTTATGACAATAACTCATATTAAACATCTATAAAAGATTGGTATCTATCTAAATTATTATCATTTTGTATTTAAAATGTGGATATTCCTCATTCCTAAAGACATTTTCTATGTTTATGGTGCCTGTTATGAAGGTAGAGCGATGTCACAAATTTTCAAGATGGAGGCCGTCCGACTTGCCTCATGGTTGACATCGTGCTTTGACAATTTTTAGAATATGTTTTGAAAAAAAAATACAAAAAAATGTTCATTAACGCTTAGTAACTAAAATTTGAGAATGTTTATTATGTCTTAAGATAAAAAAAAGAGTGAGACCGTTTTGACACTGTATGACCAACATGCAATTCGATTTGGTTTGATACATATTTGATGAGTAAATCTGTGAATTTGCCTTCTTGTTACCTTTCTTTGAAGTTCACCTGGTCTTAATAAGTTTTTCATACCTCAGCAGGTAGGCTTTTGCAATTTTATCCTTATTTGAAATCAACATACTTCATGTCAAATATACAAGCATTATTCTTATAAATTTCTTGGAACAAATCATATATATCCTATAATTACTTAAATAACCTTAATCATATTTTATAAACCTGTTTTACCTATATCTCTTCCATAACATTCACCAGGTACCGGCAGATGGTAATTCCCTTATTGATCCTACATTCTATGATGTCTTCACTGGGATTTACTGCAGACATTTCATGTACAAATATGATAAACATCAAAGACACTATACTCACCTTAATTCACCTGATATACCTGGTTCTATTTATAGACATATGTAAAATTTTTGATTTAGTCATTAACCTCTTGCTTGGTATCTCTGCATAACCTGTTTAAAATTTCATAAAGATCCAACAAAAATTGATCAGGTTATGAGTTATAACATTAATGTACAGTGTCAAAATTGTGAAAACCTAAAATAACTCTGAACAGGAAGGGGGTGTTTTGTGACAACCTAATGTAAACAGGAAAGGGTTAAATATGATCAAAAACAGATCAGTAGTTTGATATAAGGCAGTCTTGAAATGTAACACAGGATTTATAATGGAAAATTTAGGTTTTTCCTTAATATCTCGAAGGAACAAAGTCCTAGTGACCCAATTTTCAGTATGGTAGGAGAGACATCTAACTGTACGCCAAATTTTGTTTTTGTAGGTCTAACGGTTAAAAAACATGCCTTGTAATGGACGGACGCCTGGATGACGGACACAGGACCTTGACTATAGCTCAGATGACGTATTGTCAGCTGAGCTAAATATGTACTCAAAGCTAAGATGTAGAGGTCAGAAAAAATATACTCAAATCTATCACGCAGAGGTCACTGAAGAAAAAACGTACTCATATCTAACACGTGGAGGTCATTGAAGCACACAGGTGAATCCCAGCCTCCAAACATTACCAACCGATCCCGCAACAAGGTCGTTGAATGTCTGCAAGTACAATAGCACTCTTATCTTATTTTTTCTTTCTGCCTGGCTAGTAGTGAAAGAATTATAATACTGAGAAAAAACAATCAAAGATCATAGATTACCTCAACAATGGTCTGCTGGGGAAAATTTTGGCAGTAACAAGCACATTTATGACAATCATTGTTTTAAAAGATTATTTTTTGGTGGAGGTCACTATCTCCATTTTTTAATGCTAACTTAACTAATTCTTAACCTAAGTAAACATATATCTGTAGAGTTCCATTTCCCACTAAATGACCAGGCCTGTAGCACCTGCTACCTGTCATTCAATGATATATCTTAATGTCACCCAGTCCCAGTGTCTACCACACCTGCAGGTCCTGGCTGTGTTATCATCTCCATTGCTTGGCTATACCACTTTGGATTTATAAAAAAGGAGCCCCACACAGACACATTGATTTGTGAATGATACACCATCATGAGGCACAGGCAAACCATTAAGCCTGCAGAGGGGTCATCCGGGTAAAGGCTAAGTGTGAAATATCTGACTGCTCCTCCGGTGAGATCTGTACTCGTGATCTCCCTGCTTTGAGTCCTGTGTGCTATCTGTAAACCACCCAAGCTGGTCATCTAAGAAATTGATTACTACCAGGAATTAATTAACATTTTTCACTCCTTTATGCTATGACAAGGTAGCTAATGTGTAACATTACAATATGATAGTCCATTTGCCATCATTTGATTGGTAATCCAATAAACAAACAATACCTGATAATATATATTAGTGCATGTTTGTTATATTAACATAAATATCTGTGAAAGAATCAACAAAATGAATTTTTTTGTCATTACACAAGAACATTATAGGATTTAAAGATGTATACTGCATTGCAAACAATCAACAAGTGACCCATAGGTCATGAAGCTGAGCTGACTGACATTTTGAAAATATGATCTTGCACAGACAACTAATAAAGATAGGTGGCATCATTGTTCATGCATATTAGCTTAAGTTCATCAAGACCCATAAGCACAACAAATTTGATGACAATCCAACCAGCCTGTGTATTTTGCTTTATTTCTGGGGTGCTCAAATTACCCCCCCCCCCAAAAAAAATATAGGTCACTGTGACCAAATTTCAGGTTTCTGAGGAGAACCTTTTAGGAACTCCCAGAATGTCAAGTTAGAAGATTCTGGGCCCCATGGTTATGATTTGTGCCCTACTTTGGTATCAAATTTTCAATTATTCTGGGGGATACTTCTGAGCCCCATAGCACAGACAATATGGCTGACAGAGACCTTATTTCAGGTTTCCATGGAGACTTTTCATGGCAAGAAAATTTGATTTGTGCCCTGTTAATAGATGACCACATCTTTTAAGGTCTCAAAAATAGAAAAAAAACTTGATGTGTCGGAACGACACGAATGCCCCCGCCTGGGGCAAATTAGAAACGTTTGTTAAATTTTCAGGAGGTGTTGTATGGTCAAAAGTTGGTCAACAAGGGCAAAATGCAAACTCGATCTGTAACGGGTCATTATCAAGCAACACACCAAAAATCAGGCCAGTATCTGCAGGCATTGTGGAAAAAAGTCCATACATATGCATTTTCCATAAAAATTTCTGCTTTCATGAAATTTTCTATGTTTAGAAGCCGTAAAACAATCAAAAATAGGTCAACTGGGACAAAACAAGAACTTGATCTGTAACTGGTCATAATCTGCCTACACACCAAAAATCAGGCCAATATCTGCAGGCATTGCGAAAAAAATTACGTACATGTGTATTTGTCATGAAAATTTCTATTTTTCATGAAATTTTCTTAGTTTAGAAGCCGTTAAACAATCAAAAATAGGTCAACTGGGACAAAACAAGAACTTGATCTGTAACTGGTCATTATCTGCCCACACTAAAAATCAGGCCAATATCTGCAGGCATTGCGAAAAAAAGTCTGTACATGTGTATTTGTCATGAAAATTTATATTTTTCATGAAATTTTCTATGTTCAGGAGCCGTAAAACGGTCAAAAGTAGGTCAACTGGGACGAAATGCGAACTTGATCTGTAACTGGTCATTATCTGCCCACACAAAAAATCAGGCCCATATCTGCAGGCATTGCGAAAAAAAGTCTGTACAACTGTTTGATTACGGAATAACGGAGATGGGTAAAACTATATGCCCCGGCCACTTTGTGGCGGGGCATAAAAATAGTAAAAAATTGAAAAAAAATACAGATGGCGCCACCAGTCTGCAAAAACTGATGTAACACCCCATGATCAATATCCATACAAAGAATCATGGGGATCAATGCAGTAGTTGTTCAGATACTTGAGCTTTTGTATTAAATTTTTCATTATTCTGGGGGGGGGGGGGGGTACTTCGGAGCCCAATAGCTGGAAGAATATGGGTAACAGAGACCTAATTCAAGGTTTCCAAGAACCAAGACTTTCATGGACCTCTCTGAAGTGAGAAGATTCCAGGTCCAGCGGTTACGATTTATGCCCTGGAAACCGATGACAGCATCTTTTGAGGTCTCAAAATAGAGAAAAATAATCGTAAAAAATCAAAAATAAAGATGGCACCACCAGTCTGCAGAAACTGATGTAACACTCCATGATCAATATCCATGCAAAGAATCATGGTGATCAATGCATTAGTTGTTCAAATATTCGAGCTTTTTTGTATAAAATTATTCATTATTCTGGGGGGTACTTTGGAGCCCCATAGCTTGAAAAATATGGGTAACAGAGACCTAATTCCAGGTTTCTTAAAAGATTTTTCATGGTCCTCTCTGGATGTAACATGAGAAGGTTCCAGGTCCAGCGGTTACAATTTGTGCCCTGTGAACAGATGACGGCATCTTCTGAGGTCTCAAAATTAGAGAAAAAAAACGTAAAAAATAAAAAAAAATACAGGTGGTGCAACCAGTCTCCAGAAACTGATGAAATGCTCCATGATCAATATCCATGCAAAGAATCATGGTGATCAATGCATTAGTTGTTCAGATATTTGAGCTTTTGTATCAAATTTGTCATTATTCAGGGGGGGTATTTTGGAGCCCCATAGCTTGAAGAATATGGGTAACAGAGACCTAATTCCAGGTTTCCAAGGAGATATTTCATGGACCTCTCTGGATGTAAAGGTAGAAGATTCCAGGTCCAGTGGTTATGATTTGTGCCTTGTTTATGGACAAACGCCAAGGAGATATTTCATGGACCTCTCTGGATGTAAAGTTAGAAGATTCCAGGTCCAGTGGTTACGATTTGTGCCTTGTTCTGGGTTTGACAAAGAGTGATAGCTATAGCTCAAATGACTTACGGTCAGCTGAGCTAAAAATGAGTGACAGTTCCTGGTTGGAATTTTCAGGCCCCATGGAGCTGTTATACCTGAAACTACATGCTGTGATGTTGAGAGTATGATGGGTATTAATGAGCTTATTCCTGTAAAATCTCCACTTAAAACCGCACTTCCGATTTAAACCGCACCCAGACTTCGCCAAAATTCCAGGTGAGACACCGCGAGGGGCTCAAATACTAAGAACCCCCCTTTAAAACCGCACCAACTTTCGCTACGGGATGATTTGACAAAGGACACAATAAAGCTATCATCTAGAAATGAACAAGCGTAGGTTGCGACTCGGCCATTCCTGTCCACTTTAAAATTCCTTTGGCATTTTATTTAAACACATCATAACACTTTTTTGCAGGGTCACTCAAGCATGAAGTTTGGGAAGACATAAGGGCCTGTGAACCTCTGCCTGTTTATACAGATTTTATTCCGTGCCATATTCTTGTTTGCTACTGATTTGTCATTATATTTTAGAAAAAATATTCTGCTGATCCATTTCAAGTCACTGTATATTTTAATTCTAAAAGTAATATTTTGAAATCTTAATTTTTGATGAAAATTCCATTTTCTGGAATTACTCGGAAGATTCAAATCATTTTCATACCGGTTACTTCGGTATTATCATCGTCACATCGTACCTTGACATCACTCCATGTCACAATTTGCTGGTGCGTTTGAAAACATCGCTGGTCAACTTAACTAAATATCTAAATAACTGAAGTTACCTTGTCGAGATACGCACGTACAGGAAACTTGACGCTTGAAATCGAGTGATTTAAGGTGAAATTAAAGTGGCCAGTCGGGGTAAGCAAGTTTGTTTTTTTCCCTGAAGAAAGTTTCCGTGTGGGGAGCCATTTTGTCAAAGCAGTGTTCCCGCAAGGCACGCTGGGACGAAATAGGTGGCTATTCTGTTTACCACCCACCGCGTACAGCCGTTCAAAATATTCTTAGCAGAATACCGGGGCGTTTCAGCACATGGCGGCACTCAAACTTGATTTTAAAATGATCGTCTGCCATTGTGTGACTCTTTACGATGTCAGCTTTTTATTCATTTTACGTTTTGACAAATAATCATTGCTAAATAATGCCGCAAATGGGTTTAAAGTAAGCTTTTATTTCAATTTTGCTTGACCATGCCCAACGAAGTGGGCCGCTGTGTGTTACAGCAGGGATGTTGTAAACGTATTATTTGGTGACAGTTACCAAGATTTTATAACAAGTTATATATCACACGAAACTAATCAGCAATATTTAGTTTATAAATAACAAATAATCGTAAATAATACATTTAAACATGGCTCCCATGCATGCGAGACTGCTGCTAAGAATGCCCTTCGAAAGTTGCAATATAATCGCCCACTCGCCGGCCCAAAAACGATGTCTATCAGGAAGATATTCAGGAAACCCTTCTAGTATAAATCGCACAGTGTTGTCAGGAAATCAACCCGATTTCAAGATTTTGAATTTCTTGATTAAACCGCGGTTTTAAGTGGAGATTTTTACAGTAATGCAGGATTTCCCAAGGGAAACTTATATAATCCACAGATATATATATATGTATATATATATATATATATATATATACATATATATATATATATATATATATATATATATATATATATATATGTAACGGGTGAAAACAGAAACAAGGCCCGAATGTGGGTTCGAACCCGCAACCTGTGACACACAAGTCAGACGTTCTACCGCTTTGCTAATAAAGCAAGCTTCACTAGCAAGGCCAGCTTTTGTGTGTCCGGTTACACACACATATATATATATATATATATATATATATATATATATATATATATATATATATATATATATATATATAATTTATATTAAAATGAATTGTACAACTAGTTATATTAACTAATACAAGGCATTTCATGGCTGGCGTGCAGCAGTGAGTAGAGGTAGAAGAACTAGAAAATCCAGTGAAAATCACTGACCTTTGACGGGCTACAACAACCCACTCGCACAGCCATGCTTGGAATCAACCCTGGGTACCAGCTGAGAGAGCCCAGTGTGTTGCCAATTGTTTGTTCCCCACCCACCCCCCAAAGGAAACTTGTTGCTTTGGTTACATTCTAAAATAACAGTTATCCTGGATGTCTGAGTTAACTGGTATATGATTGAGGTTGCTGTTCAGACAAAAACTTGTCATGTGAGAGACTGTAAAGAGCAACTAAAAGGGGTTGTAAACATTCTAGGCTGACAGGGTAAGTGTCTGTTATACATTCAGTTATGCCTCATTTTGCTGATTATGAATAAAGCTTATGCAGGAATGTGCTGTTGGCAACTTGTCATAGATACTGGTTGACAGTATGAAAGCTTGAAAGGCACACACTCCAAATGCAATCCAATCTGAGATATTCCTAATTTGAACCACTGAACCAAATATGACTGAAATCTGAAGTATATCGGGAAGATATCATTGGAACGGTGAAGCAAGGTATATCCAGAAAGAACATGAAGTGATATTTTGGATATTGAAGTCTACAAGTATTCCTTTTCTATAGATAACTTATATAGAAAATCTGCATGAAATTAAAAATGCTGAACCAAGATATCATCAAGAGGCAAATGAATGGCTGATTTTGGTTCACAGGGTGTTACACAAATGGAAAAATATTCTTAACCAAATATTATTAGAAAAATAATTTTCTCAAACTATTATGAATTTTAATGAAGAATGAAGGTAAGATAGATGTTATGCAGTGACATGCCTCTCGAAAAATTGGATAAAAATGACTTTAGGCAATTTAGGTAAAAACAGTAATGTTGTATGAGCTTACTCAAATAACCTAAATAAAGTTATGGTGTCTTAGTTTACTCAAATTATGATATTATAATTTAAATTTATATATATGAAATTATGATATTAATTTACATATATAAATATAAAAATTTCTTAATACCTATTCCAAATCACTGCCAAAACTTCTGTTAGTACACGTGCATGGTGGCTCCTTGTTACCTCAGGGCCAATCAACAAAACCTTTCATTTATATATCATCATAATTATCCTTTCTATTAAGCACTTTTTAGCCACAGTAAGTGAAGGAACTGCTGTTGCCAAGTGTACTTGACTTACCCTGAGCGGGGGCAGGGTTTCTCCCCCATGACAATTGGTGAATACCATCCCTCCTGCAGGGGGCTGAACACATGTACATCATTACTACAGCCATCAGGCTGGGGATCAGGGCACGGGAAAACACCTCCAAAAATCCATATCTCATGTCTGTACAGTGTAGCACTATGGTATGATCTCGTGGGAGCCTTCCCTTCTGCCTGAAAGCAATGTACAAGAGGGCAATGACCCTGTTCAGAAAGCAGTCTAAGGCAACAATCTAGATCCTGCAGTAAAAATACTTACTCCTCATGCAGCAGTTATACACGTCCTAGAACTCCTTGGTTTTACCTGCTGTTTTATTTAGCAAGTTTCTCTAGGTTGTACCACCAGGACTGTTACAGTTATACACGTCCTAGAACTCCTTGGTTTTACCTGCTGTTTTATTTAGCAAGTTTCTCTAGGTTGTACCACCAGGACTGGTACAGTTATACACGTCCTAGAACTCCTTGGTTTTACCTGCTGTTTTATTTAGCAAGTTTCTCTAGGTTGTACCACCAGGACTAGTACAGACCAATGAGAGTGTGGTATTACATTGTGCATCCAGCTCAGATTTTAAACATGTGACACCCGCCTTCAAATAGCCATTAGAGCAGGTAATTAGATCAGCAATCATGTTGAATGTTTTACATCTCCAGGTATTTTAACTGCAAATAGTGACTGGTGAATGATAATATTCTGCTGAAAAGGTTGAAACATCATGAGGCCAAATGCAGAGTAAAAACTGTAATTATAAATAAAAATATGACTTTATATGCTTGTGAACCTCACGATAAAATGTCAATTTTCAAACTCTCAATGTGTGTTTTGTGTGAAAAATCAAATCTATGCCAGAGTGTCAGTTGAGTTGGGATAGCCAATACCTTTGCTGCCTATGACAGTTAGCTAATACAGAAGTTATAACAAGCACACAACAGTGAAGACACCACACTACCACAGAAGACTGAGCTGTCCTGACCTGAACAACCTGCCACTTCCACTCATCCAGGTCCAGCATGTGTACATCACTGAACCATTTGTTGTTTTTGGATCCTCCGTAAAGGTAAATGCATCGTACCATGGGGTCATACACGGCTGTGTGGCCCATTCTATGCTCAGGTTTCTGTCCTGTCCCCAGTGTGTCAGGTACAGACCATTTTCTTGTCTCTAAAATGAAATGAATAGAGATTTATGTAATGAGTAGATCACATGAAAGATTACAGGCATGTATTCTGGAATAAAAAATTTGAATTTTATCTTGTCTCAAGCCATGTTGTTTAGCTGCTTATAATGGGCATGGCATTTCCAAAGATGCACCAAAAGCTGCCAAGATGCAAGATACTGAAATCTCCTCCAAAATTTCCTTTTAAAATGTCAAACAGTCTAGTCCTTTTAACATCTAAATTTTGTTGAAGGGTTCTCTGAAATCTTTAATACTTATGATATTTGCTGGGTATGTACACACTAAAATGAGGACATGTCCTGAAGCATTGACGAGTAAGAATTAACAGTATGTAAAAATTCATGTGGAGAATAATCGGGGTGAGCAGTAAATTGAGTTGACATGGTTTATATAAAGCTCAGACTTCCTCAACTGCAGTTGTAAGCAGCAATTCTAGCTAATCAAATTCTCATACATTGTGCAGAAATAATTTGGCCAATAGACTTTGTGAGTAAATAACGGAGGCGCATATACACTCAACCAATGCTTACCGATGTACTCAAGCCCTGCGCGACTACCGGAATGAAGATCAAAGCTATCCTTTAAAGCCTCACTGATCAAAGCTAAGCCAAGGACTACAAAGATCAGTGAGGCTGATTTCATCACACTTAAAATCTGTGGTCGGCTACTCAGTTATGGTCTGTTGTAACATTTTGTTTGTACAGGTTAATTTCCCGGCCTGGGCATTCTGATTAAAGCGAGGTCAACCCCAGCCGGTGTGACGGTGTTTTCGCACCTACTGCCTACACTCGGGTGCACTAATCAGTCAGCAATATGTATCACCCCTGAAGTGGCTACTTTAATTTAGAATCAATGAACCATTTTTATTTTGGATTATTTCTCATTGTTCAGATTTCAGATAAATGGTAAAAAGTTTAGGTTCTCCATTTTTATTTTGGATGAATGATTTTTTGGATAAATGGTGTTTTCGATGTTCTACTGTAATTAACAAACAGAACCCACCAATGTTCTAGATACAATATAATTAACAAACAGAACCCACCACTGTTCTAGATACGAGATAATTAACAAACAGAACCCACCACTGTTCTAGATACAAGATAATTAACAAATAGAACCCACCACTGTTCTAGATACAAGATAATACAAGATAATTAACAAATAGAACCCACCACTGTTCTAGATACAAGATAATTAACAAACAGAACCCACCACTGTTCTAGATACAAGATAATTAACAACCACAACCCACCACTGTTCTAGATAATTAACAAGCAGAACAAGATCAATGCACCAGAATATAAGCCAATAAATACATATGGGCTAAATCAGTAAACCTCAAACGTCTGTCACTTGTTATATAAAATATAGTAATATACCTATATCCAGCTGCCATATGGAATCTTTGCTGTATGTTTGTCTCTCTCCTTGGCCGCCTTGACCTCCGATCACGATAGCCTTAAACTCATCCAGAAGACACATGCTGTGGCCCCATCTGGCACTTGGTCCTGGCCCTAAATGATTAATTCACATGACCATGATTAGACATATCAAGAAATAAGCTGACCTGTGGAACAGACCTGGTCCATGTTCCCGTCTCTCATAGAAGTATAGCTACAAAAAAGGTTTGAATAACTGTGGGAAATTCAACAGGCACTATTAACAATGGACCCATGGGTTACAGTGTTCAGCCGAAATTGACCTTGCAGTTAAAAATCTAAAATAATATCAAACAGAGATAAAGTCTGATAAGAAGAGGTAATATAGGCTATAGTTGGCTGATAAGATTAAAGAAAATGTTGCAAATAACATTTTGTGATCTGACTATGTGTTTCTGACTAGAGTTGAAACTGAAGCATGTAAGTACTTTGTGAATACTATTAACATGATCATTGGTTGGCTTTTTGATAAGCTGTTGCCAGTTCAGCAGTTCACACATTTGTCCAATTAGATCCTATATTTTTTTATTTTACCAAAATTTTTTTTTTCTATTTTATTAAATAAACAATTGCAATAAAGTTCCCATTCCACAGGAGGAAGGACTTGATGGTTGGTGGATGGGACAATGATGGGAGTTATGCAGTTGCAATAAACTACTGTAGACTCAGATAATATTGTGGGCTTAAAATTTTGTGGTTTTTGTACAACACGCAAATTGTGGGGTATTTGAATGAATGAATGGAAACAATGAAAACTTTGGAAAATCATGGTTATTAATATCTCCATATGTGCAAGGACGATACATCAACACAAAAACCTACACTTGATGGAAGGAAAAATGTAATGAGACAATACACATGAAGGTTTCTAATGTAATGAGACAATACACATGAAGGTTTCTAATGTAATGAGACAATACACATGAAGGTTTCTAATGTAATGAGACAATACACATGAAGGTTTGCAACTTTTTTTAATCATGGCGGTACCAGGTAGTCACATGGGGATGGGGTGGTAACACAAGAGACAAGGTTAGTTTTGCATTCAGTGTGTCAACTATTGGGAGATTAAAAATTAGAAACTGGCTTGATGGGTGGACCAGACAGGAATTTTAACTCATCTCATATTAGAGGGGCATAATTTGGATATTAGTAATATTCTGTAACACTCACTTGCGCTTACATTTATCCACAACTATTATATTGGCAATATATGATAGTACTGACTGTTATATAAATGGCTCACTTTAACCACACTCTACAGTGGGCAATATTTGGAAGAAGTGCTCTTTACATTAGCATCCCGAGGTAATGAAACAATGCCTACAGGCCTAATGCGAACCTGTGCAGTGATTTATACACCAGGTATAATGCTTCAATGCTGGGCCATAACTTTTCAAGAAGGCTTACTGGTACGCCTTGTATACCACGAAGGCATCAGAGGTGTATACATATTTCCAAATTCCGGCTGATATCCCCTTTTGAGAAATAAGTAGGGACATACACTGTTAAAAAAATTATTGTGGGTGGCACCACCAGTCTTGTATACAACTATTAAAGCTTTACAATATGTATAAATATGCCCAATTTCAAGATGATATATCAAATAACTCCGGAGAAATAAGCAGGCACATACACTGTGCAAAAGTCATTGAAGGTGGCGACACCTATCTTGTGAACGAGAAAGCCACAAAAAAGCATAGACAGGTCAAAATATTTTGTCAATACATCAAACTTCTCTTGAGTTTAATGCACTGGGCTGACCAGGCTAAGGTAAGAAAGGCAGTTGCCCGAAGTGAACTGTGACAAAATGCTGGCTCAAGGTACTGCACTGAGTGAACTCTTGACCTGCATCTAGCTAGGCAGAGTGAACTTTTGACCTGTACTTGGCTGCACTGAGTGAACTTGTGACCTGTTGCATAATCTGACACAATTGGCAGTTTGCCAAAGCTATAAATAGATCGAGACTGACCTTAGTTGCCAAATCTGATACAGTGGGCAGCCTGCCAAAGCTATAAATAGAATGCAGCTACTGAGTGAACTCTTGACCTATACCTGGCTGCACTGGGTGATCTCTTGACCTGTTGTCTAATCTGATACAGTTGCCAGTCTGCCAAAGCTATAAATAGAGCCAGGCTGACCTCTGGCATGTTGCCAAATCTGAAATAGTCGGCAGTCTGCCAAGCTATTTAACTTGTAATCTAAATGTCCAGTGGCATGATGTAACAGATGCTGATTAACTGGTGCCAGGCTAGATGTAACTGATTCACACAGCTAACAACTATGGTAAAATGACTCTATTCAATCTCAATAATTCAGCCAAAAATCATTCATGTGGAACCATTAAAGACAATTATTATAAGAATTATTCTTGTAAAATATTAAACAGATTGGCTTCAGTGGTGTCAGTCATAAAACATTATGCAGGTTTATAACTCATATACGAAGATACAGCAAACTGGCTGAGTTCAGCTTGCTGTAACTTAGCCAAAAAGCACTGAAAATAAAACCATTTGAACAAACTTGAATTATCAACATCAGAGGATAATTAATGTGTGAGATTTAATAATTTGGCCCAGTGGTTTCTGAGAAGATTTTTTGTTTTAGCCACTGAGCTAAAATGGACAGTTATGGCTTATGACTAAATTCAGCTTCCCATAACTCAGCCAAAAGTCAATAAACAGAGACCATTTGAACAAATTTCAGAAAGCACTACCCTAGGATTGTTTTTGTGCCATATTAAAAAATTTGGCCATATGGTTTCAGAGAAAAAATTCTTTGTACCCTCAGTATGATACAGGCACTGATCCCCCCGTACAAAAAGGCCGATTCAGGTGGCGCCACCAATACTTCAATTTCAGATATGACTCATGTGGCCAACACTAGCATAAAACTTGGTGATAATAGCTCCAGGAGTTTCTGAGATCAAAATTAATATTATTTAAGTATGCTTTTTTGGACAGATGACAAAGTTCAAATTCCTGTAACTCAGCCAAAAATCACTGAACGGGAACCATTCGAACAAACTTGAGAGAGCTTGTTTCTGGGATTATTTTTCTAAAATATTGGACAATTTGGCTTGATGGTTTTGGAGAAAAAGATTTTTAAAGGTTTTTAAGCTTTTTCCCTATAAAATCTCAGCCAAAAAATAAACAAAATCGGATAGAGTTTTTTAGATGACTGATTTTTTGGATTAAGTTTGGTGATGCTAGCTCTTGCCATTTTCAAGATAGTATGGGTTATCGCACAGACAAGGCACGACGCAATGATGGACGACACAACACCATCGCATAAGTTCACAGGTTGGCTAAAAATGAGTTTACATGGCACTTGTTTTTTAAGCCAATAGAGAGCCTAAGTTTAATTTAATCTCTATGGAAAGAAGATAGAAAAGACCGGTTCCAAAAACAGCCGTGCCTCGGTAACTGTGGTCACAAACATGGGAACCTATCCTGTTCTTGTCATGTAAAAACTACCGCTTTGCGCGATAAAAATGTGGTATTGTTCATGAATATTTCACCTGAAATGTTGAAGAGGATATTTCGGGATATGTTTTCAGTTGAAAAAATTTTGATATTGTTTTATTGTAAACATTTTGGAGGGCCATGTTTGTGCGATAATTGGGGAAATAATGGAATTGACAACAGAATATTTTTAATAAAGTATTTTTTTTAAAGTAATTTACAGGAAAAGAAATTCAGTACCTTTATTATATGCATCAATGGCAATCATAATATTGTATTAAACAATGTTTGTAACTTTAATCAAAATTCAGGCAGTGATTAAAACTACATATATAGATGAAGTCAGCCACCAGCTGATGTCAAGAAATTTTCTGACCATGTCATTCTTTTATCGTTGGAATTGTGAATATGTGGATTACCTTGATCCATATAAACCACGAAAATAAATTATAAATTGCATATTTATATATCCATAAATGATAATCTGTCTCAATTATATTCAAATTATGCATACTGATGGGCTTAATTATATTTTAATTTGTTAAAATTATTTAAAAGGAAACTAGGTCTGGTCAGACAATGGTCCTCAGAGGACCCTGCATTTCTGGTAGTGCTGGACTAGTTTATATATGGGTAAAAAGTTTAGTTTATAGTTTAAAAATATGACAAACCAAAACAGGTTTTTATCAATATGCATGAAGGAAAAAAAATTGTACTGGTTCAAATAAAATTAAAGAAGTGTTTGAAATAATGAATGCAATACAAAATCACCTTCTGTACTCTGGCGCCCACATGAATACTATTATTACCATGTGAATACTACTATTATTATCATGTTAATACTATCATATTCATGTGAGCATGGATATTATACCAGCCATGGACCGTGTCCTTCCCATTGCCTGCACTCAACTGACAAAATGGATGACTGTTCTGCTCTGAGCACAGACTCAGATCAGATCACAATAGCTTTGCCTTTTCAAAAATTTAAAAGACAAATCTGTTTGGACAATGTATATATGCTCTTTAAAATGTGGAATTTCAAATGGTAAAATGTTATGCACCCATAGCACTCAGAAGGCAAAATGGAAGGCCTGACTGAAGTTTACTATTTCAGTCTTTTGATATCACTTGTCTGAGGACGTGATGCCTGAACAAAAGTAGGGTGAAACAAATAACATGAGGTAATAATTTGTATAACCATACTTGTTACCTGTTCCTAAAGCTTTGACAGAAGACATGGTTGCTGTTACACTTGTGGCTGGAGTGTTTTCTTTTGCCGTAACTGGAGCTGTTACTTCAATTTTCTCTTTGGCTTCTTCTTTGGCTGTTTCCTCCTTCAGTACACTTGGAGATGACGTGTTCAGCATGTCTTTAAGGGTGCGTGCTCTTGTAGGGGGTTTTCGCTTGCGGCCACTGTTTCCGTCTGGTGTTCGCTCTGTGCCCATGCGGGCCCTCTTGGTGCCTCTTTTTGATGCCTTGACATCAGTTGTGGGTGTGGTCATCCCAGGCTAAATACAACAAATACATTTCACAGACAATCAAGCTGTCTTTACATTGTGACCCAGTTAAAGGTCCCCAAAAGATTTCCTAAGGAACTTGAATAGTTGTTTCTAGACTAAATGGTCATCATGCATGCCCCTATTAACAGGGTAACCTGACAAACTGACAGCTGGATGATGGACAAAGGACCATCACTGACTGATAGTCATCTGAGCTAAATATACCAGGCTAAAAGGTACCTGGGCAGTATCTACAGGCATCAACAGGTATGTGATTTTACACAGATAAACTACTTAATACAAGAAACCTGACCAGCATCATTTTAAGGTAAGTGTGGCATATCTACCAATTGCTAGTACCATTGTACCAACAACTGCACAAGGTCATTCTCATCTGCTTGGACAATAAAACAAGAAGCAAGGATCCTTTTTCACAATATAAAAAGAAGAAATAAACAACCAATAACACAACGGCTCAGAGAAGTAACAACACACCCAGTAATTTACCTCAGATGGCGTCCCTTTGGTTGCATCCTTTGTAGGTGTTTGTAGCGTCTTCATAATTACCACCCCCTGCCGATAAAAATTAACTCAAGGAACTTAACAAGAATGCCTTTAATAAGTTTAATGAAGAACCAATGATGTCATTTTATTAAAACATGAGAACCATGTAGCGTCTTCATAATTACCACCACCTGACCATAAACAAGGGACCTATGGGTCACAGCACTCAGCTGAAGTTTTTGCAAAGGCAAAATATGCAAAATATTCTATTGTAATGAGAAGCTAAGAGGAAAGGGGCCCTCCTACTTGGTAAGAGTAAAGTTCTAAATATATGATTGCAAAACTAATACTCTGACAAGACTGTCGTGAAGTAAAACAGTAAAAGTTTTGAGATACTGTGATGCATATGACAAATTTACAGATGGACAGGCAAGTGGACAGAATGGACTGATACCTTTATTTCAGTTCACTCTCAAGAGAATAATGCATTTAAGTTTATATTAAAGCCTATTTTTTTTAGCATATCCACATTTTTCATTAATAGTTTTTATCAGATTCATTTTTTTATTTACATGTAAAAAATATCTGAAAATATAAGTTAAAATATCAGAGTTCTAGGTTGCAATCATTATTTATCCAGAGTGTAGCTCATATAGAGTCATATTATGCATACACATATATTTCATTATTTTTTAATCACAAATGTTGAAACTGAATTTAAAAGAAAATAATGTCACAACATGGCATCTTCAAGATTATTCCTTGAATCACTATTAAAAAATTTTGTATATTGGGTTTCTTAAGAACATGCTTAATTTTATTCGCCGAAAAAAAAATTAGTAAATTTGATAAAATAAAAACCTCTTTTCAAATAGAGTATACACACTGTTGGTTGAATGAGGGACAAACAATATCATTATGCTAATAACTATCTCAGCTATAATTTATTATTGGAATTAATAGTCAATTTCGCATCTGGTGAAGTTTTTACTCTTCTGAAGTAAGGAATTCCTGATGAACATCCACACTTGCATAGCAATACACCACATTGTGGACACAATTAAATGTGCACTTTAAACATTGTAACCCTGGTGGTACAATACAAAATCTTAAATGTAGCATAGCCTAGAATAAGAATGAATCAAGTACAGAAAATTTTAACATTCATCTAGTTTATGAACCATCGGGTGGGGGGGGGGGGATGCAGGGCAGAGGGGAAGCCTGCTTGTAGTAGCCAAGCTGAACCAAGGCAAGCTACCTGGAGTGGGTGTATAAAAACTTGAATAAAAGCTACTCTTTTCAATCAATTCCTTTGGAATTTTTAGTTTTTAAAAGATTAAATCCCTTATGTATACCTGCTGTGAAAATTAAATCAACAGTGCTTACAGAGAATAAACGTGCCATTGCCAAAGTTGGAAAAAAATTAAAGGTATTGATTTTTTATTTATGCTAATAACTTTAAAAAAATTACAAAATTCAGATCTTATTTCGGGTAAACAATTTAATCTTGATTAAATAAAGTTATATCCCTGAAAAAAAGTCTCCAGCTTCAGCAATTTTCATGTTAAGGGAATTAATATATTTCCTGATTTTTTAAAAATCTCATTTTGTTTTGGGCAATAACTTCAAAACAAAACAATAATTTTTGGTATGTTTATAGAAAATGTATGGAAGAATATGCATACTAAATATGATCAAAAACAGATCAGTGGTATTGATATTAGGCAGCCTTGAAGTGTAACAATGGCTTTTTTATGGAAAACGGAGGTTTTTCCTTAATATCTCATAGGAACAAAGGCGTAGTCACCCCATTTTCATTATGGTAGGAGATTTTTGGGACATCTAACAGTATGTAAAATTTTGGATTCGTAGGTCCAAAAGTTTCAAAACGTGCCCTGTTAACGGACCGAAGGACAAAGGACCACGACTATAGCTGAGATGACATATAGTCAGCTGAGCTAAAAATAACTCAAGGAACTAACAAGAATGCCTTTAGTATGTTTAATGAAGAACCAATGATGTCATTTTATTAAAACATAAGAACCATGTAGCGTCTTCACAATTACCACCACCTCTCGATAAAATATAACTCAAGGAACTTAACAAGAATGCCTTTAGTATGTTTTATGAAGAACCAATGATGTCATTTTATTAAAACATAAGAACCATGTAGCGTCTTCACAATTACCACCACCTGCCGATAAAATATAACTCAAGGAACTTAACAAGAATGCCTTGAGTATGTTTAATGAAGAACCAATGATGTCATTTTATTATAACATAAGAACCATGTAGCGTCTTCACAATTACCACTACCTGCCGATAAAATATAACTCAAGGAACTTAACAAGAATGCCTTTAGTATGTTTTATGAAGAACCAATGATGTCATTTTATTAAAACATAAGAACCATGTAGTGTCTTCACAATTACCACCACCTGCCGATAAAATATAACAGAAAGGAACTTAACAAGAATGCTTTAGTATGTTTTATGAGGAACCAATTATGTCATTTTATTAAAACATGAACCATGTAGCGTCTTCACAATTACCACCACCTGCCAATAAAATATAACTCAAGGAACTTAACAAGAATGCCTTTAGTATGTTTAATGAAGAACCAATGATGTCATTTTATTAAAACATAAGAACCATGTAGCGTCTTCACAATTACCACTACCTGCCGATAAAATATAACTCAAGGAACTTAACAAGAATGCCTTTAGTATGTTTTATGAAGAACCAATGATGTCATTTTATTAAAACATAAGAACCATGTAGTGTCTTCACAATTACCACCACCTGCCGATAAAATATAACAGAAAGGAACTTAACAAGAATGCTTTAGTATGTTTTATGAGGAACCAATTATGTCATTTTATTAAAACATGAACCATGTAGCGTCTTCACAATTACCACCACCTGCCAATAAAATATAACTCAAGGAACTTAACAAGAATGCCTTTAGTATGTTTAATGAAGAACCAATGATGTCATTTTATTAAAACATAAGAACCATGTAGCGTCTTCACAATTACCACCACCTGCCGATAAAATATAACTCAAGGAACTTAACAAGAATGCCTTTAGTATGTTTAATGAAGAACCAATGATGTCATTTTATTAAAACATAAGAACCATGTAGCGTCTTCACAATTACCACCACCTGCCGATAAAATATAACTCAAGGAACTTAACAAGAATGCCTTTAGTATGTTTAATGAAGAACCAATGATGTCATTTTATTAAAACATAAGAACCATGTAGCGACTTCACAATTACCACCACCTGCCGATAAAATATAACTCAAGGACCTTAACAAGAATGACTTTAGTATGTTTTATGAAGAACCAATTATGTCATTTTATTAAAACATAAGAACCATGTAGCGTCTTCACAATTACCACCACCTGCCGATAAAATATAACTCAAGGAACTTAACAAGAATGCCTTTAGTATGTTTAATGAAGAACCAATGATGTCATTTTATTAAAACATAAGAACCATGTAGCGTCTTCACAATTACCACCACCTGCCGATAAAATATAACTCAAGGAACTTAACAAGAATGCTTTTAGTATGTTTAATGAAGAACCAATGATGTCATTTTATTAAAACATAAGAACCATGTAGCGTCTTCACAATTACCACCACCTGCCGATAAAATATAACCCAAGGAACTAACAAGAATTCCTTAAGTATGTTTTATGAAGAACCAATGATGTCATTTTATTAAAACATAAGAACCATGTAGCGTCTTCACAATTACCACCACCTGCCGATAAAATATAACTCAAGGAACTTAACAAGAATGCCTTTAGTGTGTTTAATGAAGAACCAATGATGTCATTTTATTAAAACATAAGAACCATGTAGCGTCTTCACAATTACCACCACCTGCCGATAAAATATAACTCAAGGAACTTAACAAGAATGCCTTTAGTATGTTTAATGAAGAACCAATGATGTCATTTTATTAAAACATAAGAACCATGTAGCGTCTTCACAATTACCACCACCTGCCGATAAAATATAACCCAAGGAACTAACAAGAATGCTTTAAGTATGTTTTATGAAGAACCAATGATGTCATTTTATTAAAACATAAGAACCATGTAGCGTCTTCACAATTACCACAACCTGCCGATAAAATATAACTCAAGGAACTTAACAAGAATGCCTTTAGTATGTTTAATGAAGAACCAATGATGTCATTTTAATAAAACATAAGAACCATGTAGCGTCTTCACAATTACCACCACCTGCCGATAAAATATAACTCAAGGAACTTAACAAGAATGCCTTTAGTATGTTTTATGAAGAACCAATGATGTCATTTTATTGAAACATAAGAACCATGTAGCGTCTTCACAATAACCACCACCTGCCGATAAAATATATCTCAAGAAACTTAACAAGAATGCCTTTAGTATGTTTAATGAAGAACCAATGATGTCATTTTATTAAAACATAAGAACCATGTAGCGTCTTCACAATAACCACCACCTGCCGATAAAATATAACTCAAGGAACTTAACAAGAATGCCTTTAGTATGTTTTATGAAGAACCAATTAGTTGGCTTGTCTCTACCCCACTCTGCAGTCTGATGTTTGTGGGTACTTCTACTACCAAATTTATTTGTTTTCATTTGATATTTATCTATATTTAAAACTTGAATATTTTGAGGGTTTTTTTCTATGAGATTAAATATCAAATAATTTGTTATTAATTTGTTACATCATCACTGCTGACCTCCTGGCCCACCCAGATGAAATGTAATACATGCACCTTGCAGGCTGAAACATTCCCATTTGCTAACCATGTCCCCCCCCCCCCCCCCCCCCCAGATAAATGTAGGCCTGTGGTCTGTACAGTAGAGCCTCTCTTTACGGGTACCTGTGTACTTAGGGCACCCCTATTTACAGCCACTTATGGGCAATCCCTTGAAAATTTACTATTCAATTTATTGTTATATATTTATATTCTCTATTGTGGGAACCTCTCTACTCAGAATTACAGGCAGTTATCGCGGAACAGAGCTGTCAAATCACCTCTGTATTGTGGGCAGAGCAACGGGCAAGCCAAGGGCAAACGCAAAAACTCTGTGGTTCTTTGATCTTTAGACCGTTTGAAGCTTGTGCAGTGTGCACTTACAACAAAGCTTACAGGATTAAAAAGTTCATTCTCAATTACTTAACATTCAAAAAAGGACAGACATCTCTGTATTATTATAATGTATATACATAGGAATTTCACTCAATTCAACAAAGCTTACAGAATAAAAAAGTTCATTCTCAATTACTTAATATTTAACAAAGGACAGACAGACTGGTAGACAAACAAAGCTGATAAAATATGAAGTTTAAATTATTTCTTATTTTTTTATTATATCAATTTTTTTAAGGTAACATCTGCAATATTGCACAACTGAATATATGTTGCTTTCACATTTAAGATTTCAGTAGCTTAAATCCATACACCTACAGCATATGAAAGTTATTTCAACAGCGCTTATAGGAAAATTTCATAATTCATATATATTTAATGTTAACAGAGAGATGATGGACAGACAGAGCTGATCCCTTTATATTCCATTCTCCTGAATCAAGTCAACTGAGCTAAAAATAATATATATTACCATTTCTATGAATAACAATTGCTATAAGTTTAAAAAAATAAATAAAACATCAGGCTGGGCAATTAGACATGTGGGTGGTGGCATCTGTTGTGGAGAGTAGAAAGCACTCATGTGGTGTGCCGACAGCAAGATGGCAGCCCAGGAATCTCTCCGGTAGGAGCTTTGGACTTTCCTTGAAAAAGTGAATGAATACTAATTACACTTGCAATTTAAGTATCCAAAACTACGCAAACATGATCAAGGAGTGCAGGGGTAAGGTATAATATGAATCGAGGCCTGAAAATTAAGATATTCACGCCTTCAGGTTTTATTTCTATTTCCATCCAGATCCCTCCGGTTTTCACTTTTCAGACACACCCATATTTTGATGTGTATATTTAGCACTTTAATTTAATTTTTTTTTTACTTTTCACATATCACCATTAACAAGGCCTGGTGGGAGTATAGAATCTGGTCTATATGGACGAGGTTATGGGTGTATACGGACGGACATAATGATGTTCAAGTTCATGGGTAAGAATGTAGAATAACTCACACACCTCTATGAGGCACGACACTTGCATGAACAGGAAACGTTTTTATAACCATCTTCTTCTGTCTTAATTTCGTCACTTATTTTCAAATGCCTCTTACTTCTTCATTACAAAAATTCTAATCACCATTACGTCTGTCCATATACGCCCATAGCTAGTCAAGACAGTGCGCGAGTGATTCTACATTCGCTCCAGATTCATGTAATGGAGAAATATGAGGCATGTCAATGGCAAACCATCACAACAGGCATGTCAATTTGTCATGACTCATGGCTTATGTTGTTTACTACTAATATGAGACAGTCCAGTCAGTATAGACCCATCTTGGAAATGAAGACCGGATTCTATTCTCGGGCCCACGAGCTAATTGTACACGTCATTCCCACAACTGTCATTGTATCACAGTTGTGGATTCCGCAACAATCACTGCATGAGTGAATGCCCACGGGCAAAAGTTTTAGTTATGGAAAGCAGGTTACTGAACTCGGGGGGGGGGGAGGGGGGGGGCACAGTGGAGAAAGTCAGTCAGACTTCCATTGCTTCATCAAACCACCATTATTTCTGGTTAATAACTTGATGCCTACCTATATGTTTCCCCTGACAGATGTACAAGCCACGGCTGACAGAGGCAGTGCCCTGTTTCAGTGTTTGTTGTTTTCTGCCTTGGCCGGAACTCTCAAATATGGCGCGCACCTTTCAAGGTCCCTCCAATCAGAGAAGTTTGATGGAGGTGGGTCACAAAGTGAATCATTCACTATGCTTCGGCCTTCTGAAATCAGTTCGGCAAAGTCAACCTTTTGTTTTGACTTTGCCGAACAGATTTCAAAACGCTGAAGAGTAGTGAATGAAAGTGAATTCGTCCCGATTAAAATTCGGCAGAAGGAAAAAGCCGGGACTAAGTATTAACAAGCGGACCGTATCACACATGCTCAATTTGTTATACAATAATTAAAGCACGTATACCCATGTATTAGTCCTAAACATATTTCGCTAATTCAATCTTTAAACACAGAGTTATTTTTAAATGATGTTTGCAAATTGGGTAAAAGCCGGGAGTAACTCCCGGCCAGGGTGGCTGGTGTCACATAAATATATGTTCTCCCGAGCTTATGAGACCCCTCAAGACTGGTATTTTTTAAAGGGGCCCCATGCATACTGACCTGAGTAATTTTTAAAAGTATCTGTAGCAATATATATATATATATATATATATATATATATATATATATATATATATACACCCAATACAAATTTTTATTATATATGATATGTACACGTCTGACTGAATAGAATTCTTTTAAACGACCTATCATTTTACTTTTCATTTTATAAGTTCACTGCCATAGTGTTGAATTAGAAGACAGTATAAAACGTGCAGGCGTCATACGGAAATATTTAATGAATTAGGTGGCGCCTTTTATGTATAAACTTATCATTGGGTAGCAAGGACTGGCCTTGCCGACCGACCCTGTATGGACCCTGCAGTGTATTGTCTGTGATAACTGGTATCACCCCAGATGTGAAAAAATTTCCAGGGATGTTATTAATGACAGCAATTCTGAGTTCACTTGCAGTGTATGCTCCCAGGGGTGATCGAGACAACCAGTTGTGAGCAATAGTGAGCAAACTACTAATTTGTACATATTTCTTGCAGCGACAGTCGTGCCGTTTTAAGTTACTCTAATAAAAGTGTCTCATTGAGTTGAAGTACTAATTAAAATTCATTTTGTTTTACTTGCAGCTTGAACTTAGCAATGATGTAAAAAAACTATAAATGGTAAAAGTTTACATAGATTCCAAAAATAAACGGTGTTTGCCACAAGAGTTTTATAGCCACCGTGTTTGTTTTGTTGTTTGTGCCTACTCATTAAAAAAAGTAGTGCTAGTTGGATTTTCATCTCCACATTTATATTGTTCTAATAATATATTAACTTTTAAATATTGACATATTAAGCGAAATATGTTTAGGACTAATACATGGGTATACGTGCTTTAATAATTGTATAACAAATTGAGCATGTGTGATACGGTCCGCGTGTTAATCCTTAGTCCCGGCTTTTTCCGGGACCCGGGTACTCCCGGCTCCCGGCCGGGTGTCCCGGCTTTTACCCAGTACCGACCAGAGCGCATACCCAATAGGCCTACACATGGGTTGCTATATATGATAAAAAAATAAAGGTTAGGGCATAGAGTGCACAAGGATTGATAAATACATGAACAATTTAAATAATTTAGATGTGGTAGACATTTGAAGAGAGATGTCAATATTTATTTGCATGACTTGAGCATTGACCTTAAAGTTCTCACACATTAATTATCCTTAGATGTTGATAATTCAAGTTTGAAGAAATGGTTTTGGTTTAGTGATTTATGGCCGAGTTACATGCAGGAAGCTGAACTTCGCCAGTTTGCTGTATCTTCCTATATCAGTTATAATCCTGCAAAACCTGTGAAGCCAATTTGTTTAATATTTTACAAGAATAATCCCCAGAATAATTCTTATAATAATTTTCTTTAATGGTTCCACATGAATGATATTTGGCTGAATTATGGAGATTGAATTGAGTCATTTTACTATTTATGTTAGCTGTGTGTAGCAGTTACATCTAACCCAGCTGGCACCAGTTTACCAGCATCTATTACATCATGCCAATATAGACAATTAGATTTCAGGTTATCTATGGTTAATATTGTCATGAATGATTTTAAAAGCTTAAAAAAGAACTAGATTATGATTTAAATTAGTCATGGCAATAATAACAACCATGGGTACATAGCTCTATGTGGACTATAATAAAGACGGCTTTACATGGATTATAAACAACTGGTACCCATATACTCGACTTAATTCAAGATTTTGTCATCAGTGAGATGTATCTGCATTTTAATTTTGCACTGTAATATATTTCTAATTTCTTTTTTTCTATGAATAGTCAAATGAAAAGCATTTTTTATTGGGAAAATTTATTTCAAAGTTTTTTTCAAGTAGGGACCACTTCTGTGTACAGATTGCAGCACTTGGTTTAAAATTGGCCGGCGGTGTCTGGCCAAGATTGTGTTAGCTCTATAAATAGCTTTGGCAAAGTGCAAGGATTGGAAGAGGACTTTGTGCTGCAGTCTGACTTCTCTCAAAGCTTGGTATGGTGTTTTCATGGTAAGTTCATTGAATTATTTTAAACAAGTCAATGCAAGTCTGGAAAGTTATTTCACATTGGGACCTTTAAACTTGAAATTTCTGAAATTTGGCATGTTCATCCATATTGGACAGTTTTCTCATAAACCAGACAGGTGGTTATACCTTTTGTAAAATAAATAAATGCCCTTTCCTCAGGAATGATTCAAAGTATTGGCATGACATTGTGCATATCCATAGATCTTGGACTCTTCCATGTTGTGTTGAAGACTGGTGGCGCCATCTGCAATAGTTTCCCCGTGGCGTCCATCTGTACATGTGCTTTTGGGGAAATTGCTCATATCTCAGGAGTGGTTCAAGGTATTGGTCTGAAATTTGGCATGTCTGTCCATCTTGGAAAGTTTCTCATAAGCCAGGCAGGCACTTCTCTGAAATCATGGAGCCAAATTCTTTAATATTTCACAAAAATGATCCCCGAGATGATCTCTTTAAAATTTGTTCAAATGGTATCATTTTGGTGAATTTCCAGAGAGTAACATGAATTTGGATTCAGTCATTTAGCCTAATAAGGATACTAACATTACAATCTCAGAAACAGGAGTTAACATCACCAAATATTATGCAAATGTTTTTCACATGACTCTGATTTGAAATTTAGGTTTTTGTGGCACCACCTGCATCCACCTGTTTTTTTTTTTTTTTTTTTTTTTTTTTTTTTTTTTTTTTGGGGGGGGGGGGGGGCTATTAATTTTACCTCTTTCAGCCAATATTGTATTTAATATTTCACAAGGATGATCTTAAGGTAGGATTCTCTCAGTTGTATAAGAAGAGATGGATTGATTTTAGTAAAGTTATAGAAAGGTGAAGTTGGTCATTCATCCAAGTAAGCCTATATCAAACTGAGGGCTGCAATAGGCATTTGTTATTATTTTAAACATTTTATGGATATGCAGCTTGAAAAAAGCATTGTAGCCAGAGTCTTCCAATATGTAAAAAGTATAATAAACTGATATTCACAGGCAAAGATTTTGTCTCTCTATATATATATATATATTAATATATATATATATATATTTATATATATATATATATATATATATATATATATATATATATGGACAGACAGCCAACTGTGTTAGATTTGACAACAAGCCAAAGGTCAGTCAGGATTTATTTATAGCTTTGGTCGACTGCCAACTGTGTCAGATTATGCAACAGGTCAAGATATCACTCAGTGCACCTGGCTACAGGTCAAGAGTTCATTCAATGCAGCCAGGTGCAGGTTAAGAGTTCACCCAGTGCATTAGCTGGAACCAGCAATTTGTTCCAGTTCACTAAGGGCAACTGCTTTTCTCACCTAAGCCTGATTAGCCCAGTGCACCTGACTCAAGAGAAGTTTGATAAATTAATTGGCTGGTTATTATGACCTGTCCATGCATCTTTGATGGTTTTCTCGTTCACAGGACTGGTGTCGCCACTTAAGAACTTAAGAGTTCAATTATTGTAGGTGGCGCCGCCAGTCTTGTATGAAACAAAGCCTACAATAATTTTTGTACAATGTATGTTCTTGCTTATTACTCATTAGGGGTTTGATATATCAGCCTGAAATTGGGCATATGTATACATCTCTGATAGCTTTGTCATATACAAGACTGGTGGCACCACCTACAATCATTTTTTGCTGTGTGCACCCATGCCAGTTTTTCAGCAGTGATGTTTGTGTAATTGGCTCTTGTTAAAAATGTTTAGTGTAGGATTGTTCTTGTACATATTACACGTCTTTGAAAAGTAACGGGTCCAGCATTGAAGCATTATATTTATACCTGGTGCCACTGCACAGGTCCGCATTAGGCATGTAGGCCATATTGTTACGACTGTCCTAGAGTTTTTTTTCTTTGGCCGTGTTAATGTCTGGTCTGCCTGTTATTTTGACTGACTGTAAAGAACCTGGAAGTTCATATACCAAGTGTTACAACACCCTTACTCTGTCTTAATTATAAACATATATTTTTATTATTGTGTTAAAAAATTCTGATTAATATCACCTACTTTAACATCATATCATTTGTGACTTTAATGTAGTTATTCAATATTACATTCGTCTATATTATATTTCTATTACTTTAATTATGAATATATATATATATATATATATATATATATATATATATATATATCAAATCACGTTTTGGGATTTTCTCTTTCCTGTTGCCTTCCCCTTAGATTGTTTGTATGTTAGTTTCAATATTGTTATCTTTAAACATTCATTTCAAACTCCCCAAAGTATAAATAACACTGTAAACTTCATATAGAATTTACAATCAGATATGTGTTGGTAAAATATCACCTATTTTTTTGAATAAACAAAGCCGGTATATCCGAAATCGCTGACGGGGGAATGTGTAGTATTTAGATACAACATAGCATTCATATACTGAGTAAGCCATAGCGAAAAATGCACAAAAAATGATGTATCAATATCAATGATTTGTCAATGGATATTGAAACGAAACAAAATGCTAAACATTTCGCTCAATGTCCTGTGATTGTATGATGTCATTTTAGTTTAATGGACCAACTGGACATTGTATTTTATTGTGATTTCTCTCTGTATTACAGGGCCCTTCTGGAAACAGAATTTTATTCCGATAAAGGCTACCCTAGAAGATGATGTTATAAATAATAAAAAAATATATATCACGCCCGCACCTATAGATTCCGTCATGTGCAGGAATCACTTGTGGATGTTGTCAGTGTCATTTTTTTAAATAATGAGACCAATTCTGGCATAGATCTACAGATGTATTATGTTATTTAAGCACTATAGGGTTGTTACTTTTTTATATATGTTTAACAAGGCCTACAGGCCAAGTGCGAACCTGTGCATTGGGAAATACACCAAGTATAATGCTTCAATGCTGGACCATTACTTCTCATGTATATGAACAATGCAAGTACTAAACATTTTGAATAAGAAACAATTACACAAACATCACTGCTGAAATTCTGGCATGGGTGCACACAACACAAAAATGATTGTAGTTGGTACCACCAGTCTTGTATACAACGAAGCTAACAGAGATATATACATATGCCCAATTTCAGATTCATTATCAAATTCCTCTGTAGAAATAAGCAGGCCATACACTGTGCAAAAGACATTGTAGGTGGCGACACCTGTCTTGTGAACGAGAAAGCCATCAAAGACACATAGACAGGTCAAAATATCAGGCCAATACATCAAACTTACCTTGAGTCTAATGCATGGGGCTGACCAGGCTTAGGTGAGAAAGGCAGTTGCCCCGAGTGAACTGTGACAAATTTGCTGGCTCAGGCTACTGCACTAAGTGAACTCATGACCTGCACCTGGCTAGACTGAGTGAACTTTCGACCTGTACCTGGCAGCAATGAGTGAACTCTTGACCTGTTGCATAATCAGACACAGTTGGTAGTCCACATGCAGCCCTGAGGGGCATGACACCCATGAAGTGATCACATGGTGGCCATGAGGTGATCACATGCCTTGTGCTTGGCTGTCCTGACTGAACTCTCGACCTATATCTGGCTGCGCTATATAAACTTTTGATCTGTTGCCAAATCTGAAACAGCTGGAAGTTTCTCAACCTATTTAAAGATACAAACACGATCTTGGCCTTTTGGTAAATCTGTTTACACATACTGAAAGACTTTGGCTAAAATGCTTTTTTTTTCAAGCTGACATATTCATAAACTTTTTATCAAAATATCTAAAATAATAAAAGATGCAGTTCTTTCATTGTTAAAGATCCAATAATTCTGCCAAAAATCATTCAAGTAAACTTGAACAAAGGCCACCTAAGAATAATTTTTGTGCAATTTTACAGAAGTTATAATTGAAACAATAATTTTGTAGAAGAACAGTTTTGCAGTCCTCAGTTTGAAATAGACATAAGAATGGCCATAAGACCAACTTAAGCTTTTCTGATATGATTGAAAGAACCATGTCCAAGGATATTTTTTTTTAAATTGAACGATTCAACTTGACAGTTTCATCATAAACATTTTAAGCTGAAAAAGGCTAAAATTATGAGGTTTTTGCCCCATAAAAAAAACAGGTCAATGTAGGTGGCACCACAAAATCTGCAACTTAAAATATAAGTCATGTGACCAACATTTGCACAATACTTGGTAATGCTAGCTTCTGTCATTTCTGAGATTACTATGTCAGTATGCTTAATTGGCCAAATGACTGTTCAAATTCGTGTAACACCACGAAAATTCATCAAATGCAAACCATTTGAAAAAACTTGAGAGGGCATGCCTCCGTGATCATTTCTGTAAAATATTGAACAATTTGGCTGGACCGTTTACAAGAAGAAGACTTTTAAAGGTTTTTCAGCTTTTTCCCTATAAAATCTAAGTAAATGCAGATAGCAAAAAAAATAAGCTGAATCCCACAACATTTGATATATGATAGATTATTGCATAAAATCTAGGGATGGTAGCTCCTGCTATTCCTGAGAAATTATGGGTAAATGTACAGATGACCAATGACCCCCGTACAAAAAACGTTCAATCCAGGTGGCCCCACCAATACCTGAATTTTATATATGACTCATGTGACCGACACTGGCATAAAATTTGGTGATGATAGCTCCGGCCATTTCTGAGAATGTCATTTTAGAATGCTTTTTGGACAGTTAGCTAAGTTTAACTTCCTGTAACTCGGCCTAAATTCATCGAACTTGAACCATTCGAACAAACTTGAGAGAGATGATATAAATGATTATTTCTGGAAATATTGAACAATTTGGCTTGACTGTTTCGGAGGAGAAGATTTTTAAAGTTTTTTTAGCCTTTTCTCTATAAAATCTAAGAAAATGCAGAGTTTTTCAGATGGCTAATTTTTTGCATTAAATTTCATGATACAAGCTCCAGTTGTTTTCGAAATAGTATGGGTTAACGACGACGACAGACGAAAAAATGGCAAAGTTAAGCTTCCCATAACTCAGCCAAAAATTACTGAACCAAAACCATTTGAACAAACTTGAATGATCAACATCTAAGGATAATTAATGTGTGAGATTAAATAATTTAGCCCAGTGGTTTTTGAGAAGTTCTTTTTTGAGAAGCCACTGCGCTAAAATGGGCTGTTATGGCATATGACTAAATTCAGCTTCCCATAACTCAGCCAAAAGTCACTGAACTGAGACTATTTGAACAAACTTTAGAAAGCACTACCCTAGGAACATTTCTGTGCGATATTTAACAACATTGTTTGCATTAAATTTCATGATTCTAGCTCGAGTTGGTTTCGAAATAGTATGGGTTAACGACGACGACAGACGATGCCAAACCATCGCATGAGCTCACATGTTCGCTAAAAATAACTACAGATGCACATTGAATGCAAAATTATAATATAGATACATCTCACTGATGGCAAAATCTTGAATAAAGTTGAGTATGGATACCAATTATTTATAATCCATGTACAGCCATCTTTATATACCCACAGAAAGCTGTATACCTGTGATTGTAAACATTCCCTGGCATGAGGAATATCTAAAAGCATAAATCTACAGTTTTTAAAAGCTTTTAAAAAACATTCTTGTCAATATTAACCATAGATAGCCTGAAATATAAATGTCTAGAGGCATGATGTAACGGATGCTGATAAATTAAAATGGTGCCAGGCTATATGTATCTGCTTTACACATCTAACATATATGGTAAAATGACTAAATTCAATCTTTATATTTCAGCCACAATTCATCCTTTGGAACCATAAAAGACAATTATATAAGAAATATTCCTGTTAAATATAAAACTAATTGGCCTCAGTGGCGTCAGTCAAAAAACGTTTTGCAGGTTTAGAACTCATATGGGAAAATACAGCAAAATGGCCAAGTTAAGTTTCCCATAACTCAGCCAAAAATTACTGAACCAAAACAATTTGAACAAACTTTAATTATCAACATTTAAGGATAATTAATGTGTGAGATTTAATAATTTGGCCCAGTGGTTTTTGAAAACAAGTTCTATGTAGCCACTGAGCTAAAATGGGCTGTTATGGCATATGACTAAATTCAGCTTCCCAGAACTCAGCCAAAAGTCACTGAACTGAGACTATTTGAACAAACTTTAGAAAGCACTACCCTAGGATCATTTCTGTGCGATATTAAACAATTTTGCCATATGGTTTCAGAGAAGAAGTTTTTTGTAGCAGTCAGTATGATAGGGGCATTTATGACCACGTACAAAAAAAGGCCGATGCAGGTGGCTCCACCAATACCTCAATTTCAGATATGACTCATGTGACCAACATTGGCATAAAATTTGGTGATGATAGCTCCAGCAATTTCTGAGACTGTAATTTTAGTATGCTTTTTTGGACGGATGACGAAGTTCAACTTCCTGTAACTCAGCCAAAAATCACGAAACTTAAACCATTTAAACAAACTTGAGAGAGATTATTCCAGGAATCATTTCTGTGAAATATTGGACAATTTGGCTGAACAGTTTCAAAGCTTTTTTAGGTTTTCCCTATGAAATCTAAGAAAATGCAGTTAGCCAAATAAAATAAGCAAAATCCGATAGTTTTTTTAAAGGACTTAAATTTTTTTTGCATAAAATTTCGTGATGCCAACTCTTACCGTTTTCAAGATAGTATAGGTTAATGTACAGACGACGGACCACGCCACACCAATCGCATAAGCTCACAGGTTCGCTAAAAGGCACTCAATGTCAAAAATGATATGTTAATAAAAACTGTTTGGTTATTTTTTTTGTTACCTTTAACCTTTTTTAGTTACCTTACACAGACTTTATTACCCCGGTTCAAATCCTCAATATAATGCCTTATATTGAATATTGTGCACATATTGCGTTGATCTCTGGTAACTGTACTGTTCTAGATACATGGTAGAGTATATTTCCATTTTGTCTAGGTTTGCAGCTTTCTGTTATTCATGAAACATACTTCTCTATTTATAACATAAATTTAGAAAATAAGCTTCGTCATATAAAAATTTTATTTTATACATAATGATACATAATGTGATCACATTTGCAATTAATTATACATTACTAGTATGGAAATGTACGTTTTAATCACATAATAATATATTATTATTTTGGCATAAGATCTTATATGTTATTTCGTACAAGGGGATAGACATCTATTATAAAACTATTAATGGTATATACAGCAGGATTGTTTTGGTTCCCTGTAATATATGTGGCATATGTGAGAAATTCAACTGAGACTAATAGAAAATGGCAAATGTGAACCTGTATGAAAGCATCCAGAGAGATAGGGCATCATGTAACTTCCCATCAAACAGTGTCTTAATGTAACATATTTCATTTGCTCTATGGGAAATGATCATTTTTGGTAACAATTGTCACAGTTCATTTAGGCATACTTGATTGATATTATTTGATGTAAATATGACCTATATTCATAAAGTATTTATGTATACCTGCATGTATTTTTGTTGTGGTCTGAACAAAACCTTTTCAGCTGGACGAAGTTTTAACAAGTGACCCAGGGGTCATGACGCTCAGCTGACCAGGAAGACATTGACAAAAGTAATTTTATCATCTGAATGTCAAATTTGAATGAAATACTTTTTCCAAACTTGACCTTTTGTATAAAATCATCCAATATTCATTGGGGTACTATGGAGCTCTGTAGCATGAAGGATATGGGTAACAGACACCTATTTTCAAGGTTTACAAGATGACTTTTCAGGGGTCTCCCAGCATGTCAAAAAATAAAATTCTAGGTCCAGTTATTATTTTTATGCCCTGTTAACAGATGACCAAATGTTTATTCTGGGGGGTATTTCAAAGCCGCATAGGATGAAGGATATGGGTAACAGAGATGTAATTTCAGGTGCACAAGGAGACTTTTCAGGGGCCTCCAAGCATATCAAGAAAGGAGATTCTAGGTCAAGTCATTATAATTTGTGCTCTGTTAACAGATGACCAAATCTTTATTCTCGGAGCCATAGCATGAAGGATATGGGTAACAGAGACCTAATTTCAGATTTCCAAAGAGATTTTCCAAAGGCCTCCCTGCATGTCAAAAAGAAGATTCTAGGTACAGTCATTATGATTTGTGCCCTGTTAATATATGACCAAATCTTTATTCTGGGGGGGGGGGGTACTTCAGAGCCCCATAGCTCACAGAATATGGGTAACAGGGACCTTATTTCGGGTTTCCATGTAGACCTTTTATGGGCTTCCCTGGAGGTGAGGACAGAAGATTCTAGGTCCAGTCATTATGATTTGTGCCCTGTTTACAGATGACCAAATGTTTAAAGATCACAAAAGTAGAGAAAAAAAAAATCGTAAAAAATAAAAAAATATAGCTGGCGCCACCAATCTCCAGAAATTGATGAAACACTCCATGATCAATATCCATGCAAAGAATCATGGTGATTAATGCATTAGTTGTTCAGATACTTGAGCTTTTGTATTAAATTTTGCATTATTCTGGGGGGTACTTCAGAACCCCATAGCTCGAAGAATATGGGTCACAGTGACCTAATTTCAGGTTTACAAGGAGAATTTCCATAGACCTCCCAGGATGTCAAGTAAGAAGATTCCAGGTCTAGCGGTTACGATTTGTGCCCTGTTAACAGATAGACGCCTGGATGGCCGGACGGACGACGGACAAAAGGTGATCCCTATAGCTCAGATGACTTTCAGTCAGCTGAGCTAAAAATTGAAAAAAATATAGGTGGCGCCACCAGAATGCAGAAACTGATGAAACATTTCATGATCAATATCCATGCAAAGAATCATGGTGATCAATATAATAATTGTTCAGATACTTGAGCTTTTGTATCAAATTTTTTTCCATTATTCTGGGGGGTACTTCGGAGCCCCATAGCTCAGAGGTTATGGGTAACAGAGACCTAATTTCAAGTTTTTAAGGAGACTTTTCATGGGCCTCTCAGCATTTCAAGAGAGAAGATTCTAGGTCCAGTTGTTACGATTTGTGCCATGTTAACAGATGACCGCATCTTATGAGGTCTCGAAAATAGAGAAAAAAATTCGTAAAAATAAAAAAAAATACAGGTGGCGCCACCATACTGCAGAAACTGATGACACATTCCATGATCAATATCCATGCTAAGAATCATGGTGATCACTGCAATAGTTGTTTAGATACTTGAGCTTTTGTATCAAATTTTCCATTATTCTGGGGGGTACTTCGGAGCCCCATAGCTCAAAGGTTATGGGTAACAGAGACCTAATTTCAGGTTTCCAAAGAGACTTTTTATGGGCCTCCCTGCATGTCAAGAGAGAAGATTCTAGGTGTAGTCCTTACGATTTGTGCCCTGTTAACAGATGGCCGCATCTTAAGAGGTCGCAAAAATAGAGAAAAATATTGGTAAAAATCGAAAAAATACAGGTGGCGCCCCCAGTCTGCAGAAACTGATGAAACACTCCATGATCAATATCCATGCAAAAAATCATGATGATCAATGCATTAGTTGTTCAGATACTTGAGCTTTTGTATCAAATTTTGCATTATTCTGGGGGGTACTTCGGAACCCCATAGCTCGAAGAATATAGGTCACAGTGACCTAATTTCAGGTTTACAAGGAGAATTTCCATAGACCTCCCAGGATGTCAAGTAAGAAGATTCCAGTTCTAGCGGTTACGATTTGTGCCCTGTTAACGGACAGACGCCCGGACGGCCGGACGGACGACGGACAAAAGGTGATCCCTATAGCTCAGATGACTTACAGTCAGCTGAGCTAAAAAAAATGTACTGAGCGCATATTTCACAGGACATTTAATTTGCTCAAAATCGAACATTGGTTGTATTTGGTTTATGTTTAGGTGTCACAGAAAAGCTAAACTTTTGGTTTTCTATATTCAATATGATGTATTTATTCATTTAAATCGACTGGTTTGATAGATGATGTAAGAAGAACAAAACGTATTTATGGCATAACTGCTTTATTATAATTAACAAACCGATTTAGAAATAACAAAACCACGACACCACAGTTCTGTGTTCACCCCTTAAACAGGTGCCACTTTATCCATAAACACATTAATGTGTGTCACAAGTAGCAATTATTGTAGGGAGACATGTTGTTTTCAGTGCCGTCGTCTGTAGGATATCTTGTGAACGTGATAACCTTTGAAGGGCCGCATATATTCCTCCGATATTTAATACACTTAATTGTTCCTATCAAAATCTCGGACGAGTTCGAAAACCGATGACCTAAGCCTTCATATTAAAATCTGCCGAAAGGTAATTTTTTGGGGAACCCTATAACTTTTGAACCGCTTCACATTTCCCACCATGTCTTTATTGATACAACCTATATGCAATGGGGGGAGACATGTCTTTGCAAGTGCGAAAACAAGCCATTCTAGTTTTACCTCAATTTATGATGCTTTGCTTTGTCTTAAATATTAAATTGTGTTTGAGCTGTAGCTCAAATTTCAAGGCGCCAGTGATATGTTATGTGCTAGTTTGATTCAGAATGTATTAAATTAGTCTATCTACATGTGTTGTAATTTTCGGGTATACACAGTTAAGATTAATGACCTGGAAGGAACCAGTGGTTCAACTTAGGCAACAGTTTCCAAGCAACCAAGTGGGTTTCAAAGCGGGCGTATCATCGATGGCCCAGGCTCTACATATTAACTGTGACACGCCCAAATCTCCAATGGAAATGTATTTGGGAAAAGTGCAGGAAATATGTAAATGAATAATTCTTGTTGGCTTATTTTAAAACTGTCCATGCATCTGTGACCTTAGGCAGAAGGACCTGATGTGAAATACAGGAAGTGTCAACCGATCTTTAGGCGTCTGTTTCATCCTTTAATTGTTATAAGAAAAAAAAAACTTGTAACAATCATTTTAACTGCAATGCACTTTACACATGGTACACTTTTTAAATTGTTGAGCTGATCTACAGTAAACACAAGACATGACCAGCAATGTGCAGAACATTCGATGAAGTTGAAATTAAACTCTTATACCCAGGATGAAATGCTTTCCTCAGGTTAAAATTGATTAAAGATGATGTGCCTTATCCTGCTGATGCACTCTCAATGTATTCACATTTTTCACAACATATAAAGAAGCAGGGCACAAGCAGGTCTATAGGCAATACTCTGAAAAGGTTCCAAAGACAAGCAGTTGAAGTCTCGGTGATTGACAAGGATATCCAGACACTTGATTAAAGAGGATATCTCATCAATGCCTTCTGAGACAAGTGGTCTAAAGGAAATCATGCCTGTATCTGTTGGAGCAAAAGTTTCAACAACAGTCAATATCATAGTAGTTGATGGGCTCTCTAATGGTATTTTTGGAATGCGTGTTGGAATAATCCTCCATGCTATATACAGCAAATGTTTCGTCAAGGAGGCCAAGGAAAAATACACACTAGAAGGAAACCAAGGTTTTTCCTTGTTGACAGGAAAACAGTTCTTTGTTGAGAGATAAATGCCTAATAGAGGTAAGATAGAGGCAAGATTTAAAATATGAACCAATGTCATGCCTTCTGATATTCTCAGTTTTGTCATGTTGTACCTGCAGAAAAAGCAGCAACTTTAAAGACAGAATTGGAAAATGAAGAATGTAACAAATTTTAGAGCTGACAGTCCACAGCCCATTGGGAGAACAGGAGGAGTCACGACAGTTGCCAGTTAAAACTTCAAATACTTTAGGAATTCAAAGCCTGGAACAGAGTTTCAAGTTTCATCTAGGGAGAAAATGAAGGAATGGTGGTTAACCTTCACAGACCTCCCAATGCAAGCCCTGTCACATCTTACAATCAACCTCAGAATCTGATGGCTAAATTCCAAACAAGGGACCAGAGGCTCATACAGTCTCCAGCCATATCTAGAACTATAAATTGGTTACACAGTTGATGGCACACAAAACTGACCCCCTTAAAACAGGATGCTCATTATACCTTACGGCAAAACAAAGTTTGTACAAGGGATTAAGCTATTTAAATAAATTGGCAGCAAAGCCAAATATTCACCGGGGGCTCAAAAGTTAATTAATATATGGAACATGTATAAAGGGAGTGCGGGGGGTGGGTGATAAAGGCAGTTGGGAGTATGTTTAGAAGGGGGTTGATATATTAACCCTTACGGATTACCAGTCCGTTGGCAATTGCAATATTAACTCTGAAGTCCGTTACAGTCCGTTACAGACACGTTCTATGCTCAGGAACATCGTCTCTCAGCTGTTCACACACAAACACAGACCCGCTTCTGGACTGCAAACAACCGTCAGACTAACTGGCACGCTGACCTAAGCGTTTGTAATGAAATCTTCTTATCCATGGCTTTTATACGCCTGCTGACATCACTGGTCTCAACTGTCTTCTGACCAATCATCTCACATTTGTATTGTCATTAACAGTATGAATACTAAAACGGACACGCCTCCAAAGAGCAAACCCTGAGAGAAAGCAAAATAAGAAGGTGCGTTGCTTTTGATGTCAACATTAAAAAAAAGGTTGCTATTGGAACGGTTTTTACATGAAACAGTTCCCACATGAAATTTACCAAGTTCTCACGATAACATCTAAACATGATACTTCATATTAATGTACAATAAATTATAAAAACAATCATCTGGTTATACTCCTTACTTAAATATGCAATAAAATAACTAAGTCACAGTCCTCTGGTGACAGCGATGAGCCATGAAAACACTTTTGAAAATAATTCAATAAAATCCATGCTTATTACTTTCCCTTCCTATAAGAAATTGTTGCATATAACTTAGAAAACCAAAGTATTCACATTAATAAATTTGTCTGAAGATAAAGGGTAAAGACCATTTCAGATCAAAGCAAGCAGTTCAACATAGGTGGCACCACCTGAAGTAACAAATTGCATCTCATTTACATGGTCAGTATATCTGTTGAAGGGATAGACCGTTCAGTCTTCCTAATTTTGTATCTGACAGCATATTTTGTATCTGGCAGAATATTTTGTATCAGTTGATATCTGACACTATATTTCTATAAAGGTGATTTTCTATTATGCATGTAACATTATATCACCAACAACAGTGAAATATTCAATGTGGCTAGGTCAGTCCCTTTGCTACTTGAGTTATCTTCAGTTTGATTAAGGCCCTCTGCTACTGGTAATTATCTTCAGGCTGATTCAGGCCCTCTGCTACTGGTAATTATCTTCAGTCTGATTCAGGCCCTCTGCTACTGGTAATTATCTTCAGTTAGATTAAGGCCCTCTGCTACTGGTAATTATCTTCAGTCTGATTCAGGCCCTCTGCTACTGGTTATTATCTTCAGGCTGATTCAGGTCTTCTGCTAATGATATTCAGTTCCAGTTTATTATGATTATAGTGACATGTAACATACGTGATATATGCACATCAATCAGTTACCCAGCCCTCCTTGCAATAAATACATCGTGGTAGGCTTTAACAATAATAAAGATCATTAGAATAACTAGATGTGTCAGAACGACACGAATGCCCCCGCCTTAGGCAAATTAGAAACAATTGTAAAATTTGGAAAATTTTTTTAATTTCAGGAGGTGTCGTTTGGTCAAAAGTAGGTCAACAAGGGCAAAATGCAAACTCGATCTGTAACGGGTCATTATCAAGCAACACACCAAAATCATGCCAGTTTATGCAGGCATTGTGAAAAAAAGTCCATACACGTGCATTTTCCATAAAAATTTCTGTCTTTCATGAAATTTTCTATGTTTAGGAGCCGTAAAACAATCAAAAGTAGGTCAACCGGGATGAAACGCAAACTCGATCTGTAACTGTCATTATCTGCCCACACAAAAAAAATCAGGGTGGTATCTGCAGGCATTGAGGAAAAAAAGTCAGTACATATGCATTTGTTATGAAAATTTATATTTTTCATGAAACTTTCTATGTTCAGGAGCAGTCAAATGGTCAAAAGTAGGTCAACTGAGACAAGACAAGAACTCGATCTGTAACTGGTCATTATCTGCCTACACACCAAAAATCAGGCCTGTATCTGCAGGCACTGCGAAAAAAAGTCTATACATGTGCACCTTTTTATGAAATTTTCTATGTTAGAGCACCGTCCAACGGTCAAAAATAGGTCAACTGGGACAAAACGTGAACTTGATCTGTAACTGGTCATTATCTGCCCACACACCAAAAATCAGGCCAATATCTGCAGGTATTGTGAAGAAAAGTCTGTACAAGTGTATTTGTCATGAAAATATATATTTTACATGAAATTTTCTATGTTCAGGAGCCGTAAAACAGTCAAAAGTAGGTCAACCGGGACGAAATGCGAACTCCATCTGTAACTGGTCAATATCTGCCGACACACCAAAAATCAGGCCAATATCTGCAGGCATTGTGAAAAAAAGTCCGTACATGTGTATTTGTCATGAAATTTCATATTTTTCATGAAATTTTCTATGTTCAGGAGCCGTAAAACGGTCAAAAGTAGGTCAACCGGGATGAAACGCAAACTAAATCTGTAACTGGTCTATATCTGCCAACACACCAAAAATTAGGCCAATATCTGCAGGCATTGCGAAAAAAAGTGTGTACATGTGTATCTGTCATGAATATTTCTATTTTTCATGAAATTTTCTAAGGTTAGGAGCCGTAAAACGGTCAAAAGTAGGTCAACTGGGATGAAACGCGAACTCGATCTGTAACTTGTCTATATCTGCTTACACATCAAAAATCAGGCCAATATCTGCAGGCATTGCGAAAAAAAGTCCGTACATGTGTATCTGTAATGAATATTTCTATTTTTCATGAAATTTTCTGAGTTTAGGAGCCGTAAAACGGTCAAAAGTAGGTCAACAGGGACGAAACGCGAACTCGATCTGTAACTGGTTTATATCTGCCCACACACCAAAAATCAGGCCAATATCTGCAGGCATGGCGAAAAAAAGTCCGTACAACTGTTTGATTTCGGAATGACGGAAGGACGGAATGACGGACATGGGTAAAACTATATGCCCCGGCCACTTTGTGGCGGGGGCATAAAAATAAATCTTTCCTTTTTTTCCAAGAACAGACCAAGTATTCACCCAAAATCTTACAACGACCATCAATTAAATAAACCAATTGATCTGTTTTATCATGAAAAGGGTATTGTGCATAATTGCAAGATGCTTTATCAAATAGAACTGTTTGGAGTGCATTGTAAGCAGATCATTAAACAAGTGACCCATGGGTCATGACGCTCAGCTGACTGGGAAGAGATTCACAAAAGGAAATTTTATCATCAGAATGGTAGTATATACTCATTCAACTGAAGCATCAAACAGATTAACCAACAGGCCAAGATTAAGTCTGTATTTATATATCTATAAATAGAGAAAAAATGTGTAAACTTTAAAAACTAGAACATGGGTAGCCCACAAGTGACTATGTGTAACCGCCAAAATCAGAGTGGAACGGGTGAAGTGAGGCATGGATTGAGTGGCAAGGGGAAACAGAGTGAGGTATGTTGCATATTAGCATGAATGTCTGCAGTCTGAATGTGTATGTAGGTTGTGCCACCTACTACAAATCCAGCAAGCTGTTCAAGTTGTATACATATGCGAAATTTTATGCAGAAAAGTCAAACCACTACATGTTTATGAGTTATTATAGCCCACGGCAGACAAACAGACAGACACTGTGCAAAAATGGTTGCAGGTGGCCCCTCCAGTTTTGTGTATGATAAAGACCTATGTGAGATCTATACACATGCAAAATTTTGGCCCAAACAGTCAAACGGTTCCCGAGATATGAGCTTGGATGTGTGCAGCATTAACTAGAATGTAGGTGGCGCCACCTGTCATAAAATCAAGAAAGCTGTCCAGGATGTATAAACCTGCAAAATTTTAGGCAGTTATGTCAAACCACTACAGAGAAATGAGTGATTTTGGGCCTCAGCAGACAAACAGACGCTGTGCAAAATGTGCAAAAATGGTTGCAGATGGCCCCTCCAGTTTTGTGTATGATAAAGACCTATGTGAGATCTATACACATGCAAAATTTTGGCCCAAACAGTCAAACGGTTCCCGAGATATGAGCTTGGATGTGTGCAGCATTAACTAGAATGTAGGTGGCGCCACCTGTCATAAAATCAAGAAACTGTCCAGGATGTTTAAACCTGCAAAACTTTAGACAGTTATGTCAAACCACTGCAGAGAAATGAGTGATTTTAGGCCTCAACAGACAAACAGACAGATGCTGTGCAAAAATGATTGCAGGTGGCGCCACCATTTTTTGTGTATGTTATAAAGCTATCCAAGGGCTACATTTGTATAAATTTTATTTCCTGATCATTCTAACAGTTCCTGAGATATGAGCTTGGATGTGTGCAGCATTAACTAGAATGTAGGTGGCGCCACCTGTCATAAACTCAAGAAAGCTGTCCAGGATGTATAAACCTGCAAAATTTTATGTCAAACCACTACAGAGAAATGAGTGATTTTAGGCCTCAGCAGACAAACAGACAGATGCTGTGCAAAATGTGCAAAAATGGTTGCAGGTGGCCCCTTCCAGTTTTGTGTATGATAAAGACCTATGTGAGATCTATACACATGCAAAATTTTGGCCCAATCAGTCAAACGGTTCCCGAGATATGAGCTTTGATGTCTGCAGCGTAAACTATAATGTAGGTGGCGCCACCTGTCATAAAATCAAGAAAGCTATCCAGGATGTATACGCATGCCGAATTTCAGGTGAATTAGTCAATTCACTGCAGAGATATGAGTGATTTTAACCCAAGGCAGATGAACAGATGGACACTGTGCAAACATGGTTATAGGTGGCACCACCATTTTTTGTGTATGTTGTAAAACTATCCAAGGGCTACATTTGTATAAATTTTATTTCCTGATCGGTCAAATGGTTCCTGAGATATGAGCTTGGATGTCATCAGCGTGAACGTGAATGTAGGTGGTGCCACCTGTCATAAAATCAAGAAAGCTATCCAGGATGTATAAGCATGCAAAATTTCAGGTGATTAGTCAATTCACTGCAGCGATATGAGTGATTTTAACACAAGGCAGATGAACAGATGGACACTGTGCAAACATGGTTACAGGTGGCGCCACCATTTTTTGCTTATGTTATGAAGCTATCCAAGGGCTACATTTGTATAAATTTTATTTCCTGATCGGTCAAACGGTTCCCGAGATATGAGCTTGGATGTTTGCAGCGTGAACGTGAATATAGGTGGCGCCACCTGTCATAAAATCAAGAAAGCTATCCTGGATGTATAAGCATGCCTGATTTCAGGTGAATTAGTCAATTCACTGCAGAGATATGAGTGATTTTAACACAAGGCAGATGAACAGATGGACACTGTGCAAACATGGACAAGGTGGCACCACCATTTTTTGTGTATGTCATGAAGCTATCCAAGGGCTACATTTGTATAAATTTTATTTCCTGATCGGTCAAATGGTTCCTGAGATATGAGCTTGGATGTCTGCAGCATGAACGTGAATATAGGTGGTGCCACCTGTCATAAACTCATGAAAGCTGTCCAGGATGTATAAACCTGCAAAATTTTATGTCAAACCACTACAGAGAAATGAGTGAATTTAGGCCTCAGCAGACAAACAGACAGATGCTGTGCAAAATGTGCAAAAATGGTTGCAGGTGGCCCCTTCCAGTTTTGTGTATGATTAAGACCTATGTGAGATCTATACACATGCAAAATTTTGGCCCAATCAGTCAAACGGTTCCCGAGATATGAGCTTGGATGTCTGCAGCGTAAACTATAATGTAAGTGGCGCCACCTGTCATAAAATCAAGAAAGCTATCCAGGATGTATACGCATGCCTGATTTCAGGTGAATTAGTCAATTCACTGCAGAGATATGAGTGATTTTAACCCAAGGCAGATGAACAGATGGACACTGTGCAAACATGGTTACAGGTTGCACCACCATTTTTTGTGTATGTCATGAAGCTATCCAAGGGCTACATTTGTATAAATTTTATTTCCTGATCGGTCAAATGGTTCCTGAGATATGAGCTTGGATGTCTGCAGCGTGAACGTGAATATAGGTGGTGCCACCTGTCATAAAATCAAGAAAGCTATCCAGGATGTATAAGCATGCCGAATTTCAGGTGAATTAGTCAATTCACTGCAGAGATATGCGTGATTTTAACCCAAGGCAGATGAACAGATGGACACTGTGCAAACATGGTTACAGGTGGCGCCACCATTTTTTGTGTATGTTATAAAGCTATCCAAGGGCTACATTTGTATAAATTTTATTTCCTGATCGGTCAAACGGTTCCTGAGATATGAGCTTGGATGTAATCAGCGTGAACGTGAATGTAGATGGCGCCACCTGTCATAAAATCAAGAAAGCTATCCAGGATGTATACGCATACCGAATTTCAGGTGAATTAGTCAATTCACTGCAGAGATATGAGTAATTTTAACCCAAGGCAGATGAACAGATGGACACTGTGCAAACATGGTTACAGGTGGCGCCACCATTTTTTGTGTATGTTATGAAGCTATCCAAGGGCTACATTTGTATAAATTTTATTTCCTGACAGGTCAAACGGTTCCTGAGATATGAGCTTGGATGTCTGCAGCGTGAACGTGAATATAGGTGGCGCCATCTATCATAAAATCAAGAAAGCTATCCAGGATGTATAAGCATGCGGAATTTCAGGTGAATTGGTCAATTCACTGCAGAGATATGAGTGATTTTAACGCAAGGCAGATGAACAGATGGACACTGTGCAAACAGGGTTACAGGTGGCGCCACCATTTTTGTATATGTTATAAAGCTATCCAAGGGCTACATTTGTATAAATTTTATTTCCTGATCGGTCAAACGGTTCCTGAGATATGAGGGTTTATGTGATGAAACAGACGCACAAATGGACACTGGGCATACAGGAAAGGTCAGAGGTCAACGCAAATTGGTTAGGCACCAGTTCACAATTGACCCATTAATTGGTGTAAGTTTCAGAAAAATTGTGTTGTAGTTAATGAGATACTGCAGTTTTTGTATTAAATTTTCCATTATTCTGGGGGGGTATTTTGGGGTCATACAGCTTAAAGAATATGGGTAACAGAGACGTTATTTCAGGATTCCATGGAGACAAAGGTCTCAAAAATAGAGAAAAAATTTGTAAAAAAAACCGAACAAATACAGGTGGCACCACCAGTCTGCAGAAACTGATGAAACACTCCATGATCAATGCGTATGCCAAAAATCATGACCATCATTGATGTAGTCAATGAAATATTGAAGTTTTTGTAAGGAACTTTTGACTATTCTGGGGGGTACTTTGGGGCCCCATAGCTTGAAGGATATGGGTAACAGAGACCTAATTTCTGGTTTCCATGGAGACTTTTCATAGGTCTCTCTGTGTGTTGAAAATGAAGATTCTAGGTCCAGTCGTTATGATTTGTGCCACGCTAACAGATGACAGCATCCTTAAATGTCTCAAAAAATAGGGGAAAAAATGGTAAAAAAAAATTGAACAATGTAGGTGGCGCCACCAGTCTACAGGAACTGATGGAACATCTCATGATCAATATGTATGCCAAAAATCATGACCATCAGTGATGTAGTTATTGAGATATTGAAGTTTTTGTATGAAATTTTTTACTATTCTTTGGGGTACTTTGGGGCCCCATAGCTCAAAGGATATGGGTAACAGAGACCTAATTTCTCGTTTCCCTGGAGACTTTTCATGGACCTCTCAGTGTGTCAAGAACTAAGATTCTAGGTCCAGTCTTTACGATTTGTGCCTTGTTAACAGATGTTCACATTTTTAAAAGTCTCAAAATAGAGAAAAAAATTCGTAAAAAAATCGAAAAATACAGGTGGCGCCACCAGTCTGCAGGAACTGATGGAACATCTCAGGTTCAAGATGAATGCCAAAAAATCATGACCATCAGTCAAGTAGTTAATGAGATATTGAAGTTTTTGTATGAAATTTTTGACTTTTCTGTGGGGTATTTGTGGCCCCATAGCTTGAAGGATATGGGTAACAGAGACCTAATTTCTGGTTTCCATGGAGACTTTTCATAGTTCTCTCAGTGTGTCAAGAATGAAGATTTTAGGTCCAGTCGTTACTATTTGTGCAAAGTTAACAGATGACAGCATCCTTAAAGGTCTAAAAAATAGAGGAAAAAATCGTAAAAAATCGAACAATATAGGTGGCGCCACCAGTCTGCAGAAACTGATGGAATATGTATCAATATGTATGCCAAAAATCATGACCATCAGTAATGTAGTTATTGAGATATTGAAGTTTTTTTATGAAATTTTTGACTATTCTGGGGGGGTACTTTGGGGCCCCATAGCTCGAAGGATATGGGTAAAAGAGACCTAATTTCTGGTTTCCAAGGAGATTTTTCATGGACCTCTCAGTGTGTCAAGTATTAAGATTCTAGGTCCAGTCTTTACGATTTGTGCCTTGTTAACAGATGTTCACATTTTTAAAAGTCTCAAAGATAGAGAAAAAAATTCGTAAAAAATAAAAAAATACAGGTGGTGCCACCAGTCTGCAGGAAGTGATGGAACATCTCATTATCAATATGTATGCCAAAATTCATGACCATCAGTCAAGTAGTTAATGAGATATTGAAGTTTTTGTATGAAATTTTTTACTTTTCTGGGGGGTACTTTGGGGCCCCATAGCCCGAAGGATATGGGTAACAGAGACCTAATTTCTGGTTTCCAAGGAGATTTTTCATGGACCTCTCAGAATCCCAAGTTACAAGGTTCTAAATCCAGTGGTTACGATTTGTGCCCTGTTAACGGACAGACGGCCAGACGGCCGGATGGACGACGGACAAAGAGTGATCGCTATAGCTCAGATGACTTACAGTCAGCTGAGCTAAAAATGAAGTGTTTTTCAACTTCGACTTCAACATTATTACATATAGGACAAACCCTTTCTTCAATTTTAAGTTTCCTATGTTTTTTTTGTTTACAACATCTTTAATGTTTTGAAATCTGCCAGTTTCTATTTTTAGTGGGAGTTTACCACATCTAAGCTGAGCAAGTAGTGATCTTTGCTGTTGGGTCATAAACCTTTTAACATATACTCCTGTACAATATGTGATTTTAAAACTGGTATTATTATAGTTCTTAGTTAAAGCATTGATTGGCATTGTTTGATCCATTTATTTTGATAATTAGAACCAACTTATGTTCCAGATTATGTAAGCAGCATAGCCCCATTTCATTATGTATGTGTAACAGAACAATGTAAACGAGTATCTTCTCCACATCTGAGCACCAGTTATCTGCAACTTGGTTATAATCCCATATGAATACTTTCTTGGTCAGTCTACTATTATCTATATCCATGGTAATTATCTTCAGTCTGATTCAGACCCTCTGCTACTGGAAATAATCTTCAGTCTGATTCAGGCCTTCTGCTACTGGTAATTATCTTCAGACCGATTCAGGCCCTCTTCTTACAGTAAATATCTTCACATTGATTTTATACAAAACTCAAGATGACAGTAGTTTTCTAAGTGGTCCTGGCAAGTCACCTGGGCAACGCCTCAGCATTTCAATAATCCTGTCTTCATCCTGAAAGTAATGATGAGTATTAGTACATGTATCAGTTAAACAGGTACCTGTAAACCCACAAAACAATGTATGTCAAATATATTTACATACAGTAATATGTAAACAAACAGTAATATATAAACATACAGTAATATGTGCATAAAATACCTAGTCCACTAGAAATTAATGAAACCATGTCAATTATAAAATAAGGAAGAAAATGCAGATAAGCTCAAATACAAAAAAAAGGGTTTATTCTATTTTCAGAAATAACATACTGAAAAATTCAAATTGCTCATTCTAAAATGAACATAAACTTAATCTGGTGAGTATATATTGTACTGTGTAGTACATGAAAATTATGGCCTGAAACCATATAATTAAAAATGATAAGCCTAAGAGTTACATGAAAGGATATATATTTGATCAACAAAAATGTGTAAATGTAATTAATAATTCTAACAAGCCAATTCAAGGAATTTATGTCCTCTGCTTCCGCCTTTAAGTCTGGAATAATTTTAAAGTGTGTGGTGACCAAGTACAAATAGTTTTTACCATGCTCAAAAGATGGCAGCAACTGGCAGTTACTGCAAAAAATTCTAGTATTTTATGTCAACTGCTAGCGACACCTTTTGGTGATTGGTGAAACTAAATGTGCTGATGTATCATATAAAAAAAAATGAATATCATATTGTCTTATGATCTCGTGAGTCGGACACTCCAAAACCAATCCCAACCAAGGTAAGCATGAGATCAATCACTGACCCAAATTTGAATGAAATTTGATAAAATTTAGGAAAATTATTGCACAAAAAAAACCTTACAGACAGACAGCTAGAGGGACAAACAGACAAACCAAAATCAATGTCCCCCGTTCCTTCCAAGGAAGCGGGGGACAAAAATGGGTTACACATATTTCCAAAAGGGCTAAACATTAAATTCCAGGAAAGTTTGCCCAATATTCCTGATTGAGTGAACCAGTGTTATGCAGCCTACCAAGCCTTATATTACATGTTTTGTACAAATAATTATTTTAACAAATCACGGCGCTCTCCATGGCTAAGATGGTGGCAGTATTCTGTATGGGTTGAGTAAACTTGAGAACCCGGAGAAAGCCACAATGACCTTGGACGGGCAACTACAACCCACTCTAGCTTATAGCCATGCCAGGGATCAAACCCGGGTCGCGAGCGGAGAGAGCCAAGTGGTTAATAGAAAATCCCATTTATTGTCACATAAATCGGAAATCCCAAACCATTTCCTATATAGACAATGGTAAATCTGACTGTTTAATATCATGGAATATTGTCATAATCCCGGTTATTGTCATGCTTGGAACCCTTGGCATTGATGCCAGTTCGCAGTTAATATCACATCAAACGCCGACACAAAGATCTGTGAGGCAAAGAGCCTGTAATTGGTCAGGTTACTAACGATTACACCTCCCTCCGGGGCGTGGCAGGCAAGTGCAGTGATGCATGCGGGTCACTCACCGCAATAAGCTAAGAAACCACGTTAATCCAGATCATTGCGTTTCTTCGTACGTTACAAGGGCGATGTTTGCAATCACTTGTCATTCATAATGACCTTTGCAAGGCCGCAGTTTACATCTCAGTGACTTTTCGCCAAGATGATATGAAACACGAGCTGATTACGGTGTTTAGGGCTTGGAATCCCCTTAAGATTCCACAAAAAGCTGGAGGTTTTGAGAGCACTGGAAGCCATAACCGATCCAAAACCTCAATGGCCGTGAAACTTGACAATCATTTGACAATGCCCGCTGCCCGAACATCAACATGCAGTCCTATCATAAAGACAATCATGGAAGTTTTGCGGATACCATGTTTTTTACCCCGTTGGTTTCCAGAATAGAACTCAAAAACCACTCGACAGATTTTTCCAAAACTTGGCACCTTTATCCAGTTACATGTAAACTGGTGCCAATATATTTTGTGTTGACCTCTTAACTTTCCTCTCTGCAGTGCATCCATCTGTATGTCTGTTTTGACACATTAACCCACATATCTTCAGAATCCTTTGACCAATCAGGCTAAAAAGTTTGCACAACTGTAGCACTTGGATAGCTTTATAACATAGACAAAAATGGTGGCGCCACCTGCAACCATTTTTGCACAGTGTCCATCTGTTCAACTGCCTTGGGTTAAAATCACACATATCTCTGCAGTGGTTAGTCTAATCCACCTGAAATTTTGCACGTGTATGCATCCTGGATAGCTTTCTTGTTTTTATGAAATGTCGCACCACCTACCATACATTCACATTCAGGCTGCAGACATCCAGGCTTATATCTCAGGACTGGTTTGAAGTATCCTCAAAAAATTTTGCATGTGTAAAGATGTGTGTGGGATTAAATCACTCATATCTTGACAGTGGTTTGACTTATCTGTCTAAAGTTTTGCATATATATATACATATTGGATAGCTTTCTGGATTTTGTGGCAGATGGCACCACCTACATTTATGTTTACGCTGTAGACATCAGTGCTAATATCTGGTTTGGTTTGAACTATCAGCCTGACATTTTGCATGTGTATAGATCTTGCATAGCTCTTTCTCATACACAAAACAGGTGGTAACACTTGCAACCATTTTTGCACGGCATCCTTCTGTTTGTCTGCTGTGGGATAAAACCACTCATATCTCAGCAGTGGTTTGACTTAACTGCCTAAAATGTTGCATATGTCTACAACTTGGAAAGCTTTCTGGATTTTGTTGCAGGTGGCACAACCTACATACAAATTTTAGCTGCAGACATCCATGCTTATATTTCAGAACTGGTTTGATGTATCAGTCTGAAATTTTGCATGACTATAGATCTTACTTAGCTTTACAGCCTAATTAAATTTGGTGGCCCAACTGACAACCATTTTTGCATGATGTCCATCTGTTCATCTGCCTAGGGTAAAAATCACTCATATCTCAGCAGTGGTTTGACTTACCCACCTGAAATTTTGCATATTTATACATCTTCAATAGCTTTCTCTTTCAAATATCAGGTGGCGCCACCTACAATCATGTTTACATGGCAGACATCCATGCTAATATGCAACACATCTCAACCTATTTCCCCTTGTCACTCATTCCATGCCTCACTTCACCTGTCCCATTCTTGATTTCTGCGGATACACACAATGGCTTGTTGACTACCTGTATTCTAGTTAAACCTTAAAGTGTGTCAATCAGTATTTGTTAGAATCTAATATTTTATCACATAATTTTTAAAGAATTTTATTAAAAATGATAAATTTGCAATATGCAGAGCATGGGATTGAAAACTTGAAACTTCATTTGCAATAAAAAATTAAAAAATTATCAACAGTACTGAAAATATATATATGAAAATAGCTGCTGACAGGTCTGGAGTGCCCTGCAAAAGACCCAAAGGCTTCCAGCGTGGGCAGAGTAATGCAGAGACAGAGAAAACTGGCGAAAAACAGTATTTAAACATCTGAACCAAGATGTGATGATTTGAATCAGTGATAGTCACATATGAAGGTGTAGGAGTGGAGCCTCCCAAGCAACAGAGGCATAATTACATTTGATGAATGAAACTGTGAGTCTGGTCAGCATATGAATCAGATGAATGGTCCTGTAACCTGGACCTCTGGACTTGTAATGTCAAAATTAATATTGTTCTTCCCCTATTGTTAGGTGATTAAAAGTGAAAGATTTTGGATGAAACATTTACAATGTCTCCATGATCATTATAATGATGTGGGTCCTGTGATCTTCACCTGTGAGCTTGTGACCCCAAAATCAAAAGGGTTCTCACATTAGTTTTGGGCCATTAATATGTCAAGTTTAAAATCCATGTTCATTCAAACTGGAGTTATTCTCCAGAAACAAATTTGAGGACAGACAGCTCATTTGACCTTAAGAGCGTAACCTTTAAACTTGTGACTCCAAAATCGAAAAGAATCTTCCTCTATTAGTAGGTGAGCTATATGTGCAAGATGGAAGATGTGGCATGAAATTTTTGGCTTAAAATACATCCACAAACCTTTAAAATATATGCATGGTTCCTGTGACCTTGACCTTTGACCTCATGAACCAAAAATCAATAGGGTACCTGCTTTAGTGGTGGTCCATATAAAAGTAAAGTTTGAAATCAATATGCAATTCCAAACTGGATATATCATACAGAAACAAATTTGTGGATGGACAGATGGTCAGACAGTTAGACACACAGACGGAAAGGGTGATTACTATATAGGGCACCCGTTTATACAAGCAGAGAAGGGTTGGAGGTGGGGGATGGGGGATGTGTTGTGGTTACTGCAAGCAGCCTGACCTAGAGTCAGCAAATCTGCCAAAGTAAAGTTACATGAAAAACCCTGGGTGGATGGCAACACCACCTAGACAGTAACCTTAGCAAATAAGTTTTAATGGCCTTGCTTCAATTTTTTACAGCTGCTTTCAAATTTCGGATTATATAAGCTTAAAACCTTATCTGTCCATTATGTGAAAATTTAATCAAATGTACTCTCAGGAAAATAATTACCCACAGTCAAAGTCAGGCAAAAGTTTAGCTACTGATTTAACATTTCTGCTAACCACTAAATATTTTTATAAAATGTTTATCTAATTTCTGTCATACAAATCAAACTAAATTAAATATATAGTTATATGTTTGAAACAGACACTCTATAGCTTGAAATATCTTCCCTGATTTTTGAAAGAATGCATTATGTTCAGGCCCATAACTTCTGCAATTATTCAATACTGCATGATCTAATGTCCTGCATGTACATAGGAAATACATGTAGAATGGTTATAAATTTGAATAAAACAGCACAAGTGTTTTTCATAGTGAGCAGTGTTGAAGCATATCATGAAGGAACAAAGTCACAGTGACCCAGTTTGCGTTTTGGTAGGAGATCTTGGGGATATCTAACAGTATGCCAAATTTTGAATTTGTAGGTCAAATGGTTTCAAAATGTGCCAGTTAAATTAAAGGGACATACTAGTAATCAGGAGCAATATTATGCCTACTCTTTCACACTAACAGTTCGGTTATGCATTATACAAAAGTTTCACAGCAAAACCATCTCAGCACACAGTCCTGGTCCCTTGAATATGGCTGTTTAACACTTTTATGGCTCTGCTTGTTGGTAAACACAGTCTACTTGTGTCTGTTTACCATAACAAGGCTGAGTGACCAGAGGTCGACTGTGAGACGTGACATGTGATGTTTCAGCATGCAGGAACCTGTTTGTATAATATGATATTTTGGGCCAATTCAGTCAGGGCATCTCCTAATTGACACGTGTTATGGCCTGGTGATGTAGGTGCAACGTGTATGTTTACAGCTGTGATTGTGCCAAGTATACTGTTTTTAAGACTTGTTTACAGGAGTAATCAAACAGTTTCAGGGCAATATTTTGGCAGGTACAAATTAATTTAATGGGAAGAAGGTATTTTCATGTTAATTCAACATGCTTTATAGATGTTTAGGCCACATTAAACAAAATTAAAATGTAAATTCAGACAGTTTCATTGTATAATTTATCCCTGTTTAACTATCCTTTCAGTGGTGAAGATGTTATGTGGAGCATCTACTGTTTATCCAGATGTGATGTTCACCATCTCTACATGGAAATGGTATGAATCAATTAAACAAAGCTACCAATATAAAACAAGTTTATGAAACATAATTATCAAATCAACAAGATCATCAGGTTTAGGGACACTTAAATATTTTATAGGTTTTTATTTACTGTTGATTCCTAGTTAACACTCCAGCTGTTAAATGACAGGTTCCTATTTAAACTAAAACAAATTTAAGCAAATATGAAATTTTCATCTATCAAAATAGTAGGATTTCAACACTGGAGAGATGTTCTAGTTATCTTTCACTGATCCAGGCAGGCTGGTACATATAATTCATTGTGCTACAAAATATAATGGCTGGAAGTGTCACTGTACTGAACCTCCATTATTTTATATATAAATGATCCATTATGTCTAGTACAAATATAAATTCTGACTTTCTAGTTAGAAAATTTATTTAAACCATTTCACCAAATGTATTACAGCTTATGTTTTACTTGAAAGCTAAATAAAAAAATTAAAACAAAAATTACAACAAAAAGTAATCATCTATATCATTATCTTACAGGGTAAACCATTTGTTAATATTTCAGCTTAATCTTCATAAAATCATGTGTGTTTGATGCTTGGTGAAACTGTTAACAACTGTTGAAATGTTTCATGGTATAAAAAAATCCTTCATCTTGTATTTTTGTCAGTTTGACAAAAGTCTATATTTAATTTTCATGTTGATTTTGAGTATGTGTGCAGGCTTTCATGTTTTGGTTTTTGGTTTACTACCCCTCAGTTTGAATCCTACCTCTTGATTTCCAGGGATTTTGCCTGTCTGCAAAACATGATGGTTCATCCAGTATATAAATCCAGCCCCAAGTTCTGCATTTTTCTGTAATAATGAAGTGTTAAACAAGCATATCAGTTCATTCTAAAGTTACAAAACTGCTACCAAAATATTTCATGAAAAAGACTTTAAACAAGTTTTACAATGGAAAAGAACACATCAAAGGGACCCCCCCAATCTTGTCAACAACTCCAACACCTGAGCATCCACTTCTGCCCACTTAATTTCATACTTCTGAAGGTTGTGTAATAAATACAGCTTTGTAAATGATTATCAGGTGCACATCTGTCACCTTTTACAATTACATTGATCAAAAGTCAGTTATTGAGTGTAAGCCATACAGACCATCTAGCAAAAACATAAGCAGAAAAAGAAAATGCAAAAATTATCACCTATAACAAAGCACCCAATCAGACTTAAGAGAAAGTAACAGGAGTAAAAATATTTATTAAAATTAAATAAATAAATATGAACCCTATAAGCCTCCAACTCAACTTAAGGGGAGACATAAATATGATATTTGTGGGAGGATGAAGCCAATGTCAAGAATGTCACTATGTTAGGGAAAAAGTTGACAGTGTAGGAGGAACAATGGGGGCAATAACAGGTGACAGTATAGTAGGATGAGGCCCTGGTAACATTGACAGTAAAGTAGGATGAGGCCCTCGTAACAGTTGACAGTGTAGTAGGAAAAGGTCCTAGAAACAGATGACAGTGAAGGAGGATGAAGCCCTGGAAACAAGTGACAGTGTAGTAGGATGAGGCCCTGGTAACAGGTGACAGTATAGGAAGATGACGCCTTGGTAACAGTTGACAGTTTACAAGGATGAGGCCCTGATAACATGTGTCCATGAAAGAGGATGAGTCCCTGGTAATAGGTGACAGTGTTGGAAGATGACGCCTTGGTAACAGTTGACAGTGTACAAGGATGAGGCCCTGATAACAGGTGTCCATGAAAGAGGATGAGTCCCTGGTAACAGGTGAAAGTGTAGGAAGATGACGCCTTGGTAACAGTTGACAGTGTAGGAGGATGAGGCCCTGGTAACAGGTGACAGTGTAGGAGGATGAAGCCTTGGTAACAGTTGACAGTGTAAACAGATGAGGCCCTGGTAACAAGTGACAGTGTAGGAGGATGACGCCATTGTAACAGATGACAATGCAGATGACAGATGACAGAGATGTGAGTGTAATAGAATGGGCCCTGGAAACTGTTGAAAGTGTAAGTTGATGATGCCCTGGTTACAGTTGACAGTGTAGGATGAGGCACTAGTAACAGGTGACAGTGTAGGATGAGTCCCTGGTAACAGGTGACAGTGTAGGAAGATGAGGCCTTGGTAACAGTTGACAGAGTAGGAAGATGAGGCCCTGGTAACAGGTGACAATGTAGGAGCATACGAGTGATAGAGATGAGAGTGTAGTAGAATGAGCCCTGGAAACTGTTGACAGTATAATAGGATGAGGCCCTGGCAACAGTTGACAGTGTAAGTTGATGAGGCACTAGTTAAAGATGACAGTGTAGGATGAGGTCCTGGTAACAGGTGACAGTGTAGGATGAGGCCCTGGTAACAGGTGACAGTGTAGGAAGATGAGGCCTTGGTAACAGTTGACAATGTAGGAGGATGAGGCCCTGGTAACAGGTGACAGTGTAGAGTGTGAGAGTGATAACAGATGACAGTGTAGTTGAATGAGGCCCTTGTAACAGGTGACAGTGTAGTAGGATATGGCCCTGACAACAGGTGACAGTGTCAGTGTAGGTATGATAACTGATAACAGTGTAGTAGCATGAGGCCCTGGTAACAGGTGACAGTGTAGTAGGATATGGCCCTGACAACAGGTGACAGTGTCAGTGTAGGTATGTTAACAGATGACAGTGTAGTAGCATGAGGCCCTGGTAACAGGTGACAGTGTAGTAGGATATGGCCCTGATAACAGGTGACAGTGTCAGTGTAGGTATGATAACAGATGACAGTGTCGTAGCATGAGGCCCTGGTAACAGGTGACAGTGTAGTAGCATGAGGCCCTGGTAACAGGTGACAGTGTAGTAGCATGAGGCCCTGAGGATCTGTAATTTATTGTAAAAAGAACCAACCATCTGATTGAGCATTTGCTCAGGAGTGAGGTCTGACATCAGGTAGTAGGGCAGACACAGGTGGTGGTCAGTCTTTCCACAGCTGAAATACACAAGGAGGCCTTCAGTTCTAGTTCAAAGCTTGTTAGAATTTATGCTGTCATCATCTCCTGAATTTTCCAAGCTGACCCTTTGGGTAAACATTTTCCAGATTTATAGGACAAGCAGATGAGACCAGCATCCTCCAGATGTCACCCTCTTGTGATCGACAGCAGAGGGGAGACACCCTGTGATGAGTTTGTGCACTGATGAGTCACCTCTCACCAACCATGCTGTCATATGCATGCCAACCCTACCAATATCAGCATGAGCCTACTCATAACTTCTGAAGAATTACATATCAAGAGTCCCAAAAGTCCCATGGGGGAAGTCAATAAATTTGATGATTTTAATTTGCTAATTAACTATCAAGTTTTACTTTACTTATCGGCACAATGTCATATTATATTTGGTCTCTATCCCTATGAATGATCTCTACATTGCCTATCTGTTGAATCTGACTAAGATGTCAATTTACCAATAATAACCATTTCATGTATATTGATTAAGGAAAGGCTCAACAATAATGGTTTCCTCCTTGTCAAAGGGGTTGGAATTTCATGATAACAACTTGCCCTATTGTCTGAAAGTTGCCAGCTTAGCTTTCAGTATAAATGACTATGACCTTGAGATAGCCCAAGGGAATATCAAATACAGGATCAATTATAAAGAAATAAGGGCAAGGGATATTTTAAATCATAAGGTGTATTATGAGGGTTAAAACGTCATCAGCATCAGGGAATATTTAGCATTTAAATGATTGTCAATTGCTCTTTATTGCCTGGGTCTTTAATTTGGTTAACATGTAAATTTTACCAATAATAACAATTTTATGTATAATGGCCAGAGCAGGGCTTAAAGATAACACTTGCCCACTTACCCAAGGGGTTGAAATTATAGAGGACAACCTGCCCTGGTGTCTAAATGTTTCCTGCTGGGCCTACAATATATCAGACCAAACCCTTGACAGAGCTAAAGGGAATATCACACACAGGATTAATTATATAGAAATATAAGAGCAAGATGTTTTATATCACTATATGTATCATGAGTCACATAGGGTTTTTGACATCAGGGAATATTTAGCATTTACCAGGTTTTCAACCTCATTTAAATAAATTGCTGTTTAACTTATTGAATCCTGCTTATTCTCCCCATAGAAAGTTTTATGTTTTGTATAAACTTTAATAATCTGGTCAATGCAACAAAAAATTTATAACCATTGAGACAGGATGGAACACTAAACAGACAGGGCAAAAGAATGACCCTACTTTACTTTTAAGTTTTTCATCATTTTACCTTCAACTTTTACTAAGTCAGTACTCCTATATCAAATGAAAACCTAGATCCAGTTATCAGATTTTAATGCAAATGGATTTTTTTTTTACTTTTTTTTCATTATAAAAAGAAGGGACTTAATAACAGATGTATAAATTTATCTCTTTTTTTTTGTTGGAGGTCTAATTATACATCATATTTTCATAAAATTACAATCATGTATATTCATATACTCTTCAATTAATCAATGCTTTAAACAATATTTAGAGTTCATTAAATGTATTGCTGATCCTAGCACTTTATTTTGATATTTATCGTGAGGAATAGCTCCCTAAGAATATTACTTTTTTGATAGAGATAAATTAAACAGGAAGACATAAACTTAGAACTCAGCTGAAATCAATCTAGGACAGGTGTGTGTCATAGTGTAATGAAGGTAAGTCGAGAGGTAATCCTGAGCAGTGAAGAAGATTGAAGTCAAAATTGACCAAAAAAAATTGTCAGAAATGTAAAAAAAAAAGTATACAACCAACAAGACATACCTCCCATTTAAATAGGAACCGGGTATTAGTAACTGATTTGAAATATTGCATCCATGTAAAATGTTGATAACAAACATATGGACAGACATACAGTCTGAGAGGAAGAAGGATTTTCCTGATTTGCTCTTCACATTGAGTCAGTAACTGAATATAATACATGCACAAATGAACAAGGGACCCATGGGTCACGTCGCTCAGCTGAATTTTGGAAAAATATTAACAACTGCAAAATATTTTTATTTCTGGTTTTTATTTTTGGTTTTTCAAGTAAATAAGCATTTGAAAAGCTTAAAGAAAATGGCCCTGCTAAAATGAAACTCTGTAAATTACAGAATAAGGGTCATGAGCTCAAGCATATGCACTGTGTAATAAATGAAACCTGTGGCCTGAAACCATTTAATGATGCACCAAGGGAAAAAAAGGGCCTACAGTAAGTGTTATATAAAAGTTACATTTCATAAACAAATAACGTGTAAAGGAAATTTAATTTTAAAAAGTTAAACATATGGCCATATGAGTTAAAAATCAATCCAACAAAGCTTGACCAATATTCCTGATTTTAAAACTAAGTGTAACAGTGTTATTCACACCTAGGCCCAGCCAACTTTAAGAGATATGAATGAAATGCTACCAAGTATTTATATCTTCTTAAATCTAGTCAGTTAGCACTTACATTAGATCCTAATATTTTATCACATATTAATATAAGGGTTAAATTTCTGAACATTTTTTCTTTAAAAAAATCAAAATTGTCCAAGTCTCAACAAAAAGAATTAATTTAACATTAAAATTATAAGATTTGTCTTGTTTATTTGTCTTTTGTATTGAAGGGGTAAATGGGGGAGGGGTCGCTGTTGTTACTGCTTGCTACTGAAGAAAATGTGAAATTATAAGAATTATAAGATTCATCTTATTTATAGTACAGGTCTGTCAACAGAATGGGGGGGGGGGGGGGGAGAGAAAGGCTCCCTGTGGTATTTACTGCAGACAGCCTGATCAAGCTCAACAAGAGAGAGGGCTTGCCCCAGTGATGGGATTACATAACAAGACCCTTTCGGAGCATAGAGAGCTGCACTGAATGACCTACAGTGACCAAAGTGGACTGCTTAACAATGTAAGGGAATACATCAAGAGCCTTCAAAAAAAATTCAATGACTAGCCTAATTTTGCAGCTTTTATTTTCAAATTTCAGATTTTAACAGAATAATTCCTTATGTGTACATGCTGTAAAAATAAAATCCTGAGTACTTACAGGAAAAAACAAGGGACCCATGGGTCACGGCGCTCAGCCGAAGTTTGAAAATTTTTTGCAAATGCAAAATATGCAAAATATTCTATGTAATGTTTTTCATTTATATAAGCATATGAGAAGCTAAGAGGAAAGGGGCCCTCCTTCTTTGTTAAAGTAAAGTTCTAAATATATGATTGCAAACTAATACTCTGACAAGACTGTCATGAAGAAAAACAGTAACAGTTTTGAGATACTATGATGCAAATGAAAAATTTACAGATGGACAGGCAAGTGGACAGAACTGACTACCTTTATTTCACTTTCAAGAGAATAATGCATTTAAGTTTATATATAAGCCTATTTTTTTAGCATATCCACTTTTTCCATTAATAGTTTTTATCTGATTCATTTTTTTTATTTACAAGTTTTATTAATTTGTAATAAAAAAATTGAAAATATAAGTTAAAATATTAGAATTCTAAGTTGCAATCATTATATATCCAGAGTGTAGCTCATATTAGGACATATTATGCATACACATATATTTTATTATTTTTAAATCACAAATGTTTAAACTGAATTTAAAAGAAAATAATGCCACAACATGGCATCTACAAGATTATTCCTTGAGTCACTATCAAAAAGTTTTGCAAATTGGAGTTTTCAGTACATGCTTAATTTATTCACTGAATTTAAATAAAAGATTCAGTAAATTTGATAAAATAAATCATCTTTTCAAATAAAGTATACAAACTCTTGGTTGAATGAGGGACAAACAATATTATTGTGCTAATTACTATCTCAGCTATAATTTATTACTGGAATTAATAGTCAATTTCACACCTGGTGAAGTTTTTACTTTTCTAAAGTAAGGAATTACTTATTTGATGAACATCCACACTTTCATACCAATACACCACTTTGTGGACACAATTCAATGTGCTCTTTAATCATTGTAACCCTGGTGGTACAATACAAAATCTAAAATGTAGCATAGCCAAGAATAAAATAAAATACAGACTAGATGTGTCGGAACGACACGAATGCCCCCGCCTGGTGCAAATTAGAAACATTTGTAAAATTTTGAAAAATTTTTTAAGTTCAGGAGGTGTCGTATGGTCAAAAGTAGGTCAACAAGGGCAAAATGCAAACTCCATCTGTAACGGGTCATTATCAAGCAACACACCAAAAATCATGCCAGTATATGCAGGCATTGTGAAAAAAAGTCCATAAATGTGCATTTTCCATAAAAATTTCTGTCTTTCATGAAATTTTCTATGTTTAGGAGCCGTAAAACAATCAAAAGTAGGTCAACCGGGACGGAAAGCGAACTCGATCTGTAACTGTCATTATCTGCCCACACATAGAAAATCAGGGTGGTATCTGCAGGCAATTAGGAGAAAAAGTCAGTACATATGCATTTGTTATGAAAATGTCTATTTTTCATGAAACTTTCTATGTTCAGGAGCAGTCAAATGGTCAAAAGTAGGTCAACTGGGACAAAACAAGAACTCGATCTGTAACTGGTCATTATCTGCCTAAACACCAAAAATCAGGCCCGTATCTGCAGGCACTGCGAAAAAAAGTCCATACATGTGCACTTTTTTATGAAATTTTCTATGTTAGAGCACCGTCAAACGGTCAAAAGTAGGTCAACTGGGACAAAACGTGAACTCTATCTGTAACTGGTCATTATCTGCCCACACATCAAAAATCAGGCCAATATCTGCAGGTATTGCGAAGAAAAGTCTGTACAAGTGTATTTGTCATGAAAATTTATATTTTACATGACATTTTCTATGTTCAGGAGCCGTTAAACAGTCAAAAGTAGGTCAACTGGGACGAAACACAACTCGATCTGTAACTGGTCAATATCTGCCCACACACCAAAAATCAGGCCAATATCTGCAGGCACTGCGAAAAAAAGTCCGTACATGTGTATTTGTCTTGAAATTTCATATTTTTCATGAAATTTTCTATGTTCAGGAGCCGTAAAACGGTCAAAAGTAGGTCAACTGGGACGAAACACAAACTCCATCTGTAACTGGTCTATATCTGCCCACACACCAAAAATCAGGCCAACATCTGCAGGCATTGCGAAAAAAGTCCATACATGTGTATTTGTCATGAAAATTTCTATTTTTCATGAAATTTTCTAAGTTTAGGAGCCGTAAAACGGTCAAAAGTAGGTCAACCGGGACGAAACTTGAACTCGATCTGTAACTGGTCTATATCTGCCCACACACCAAAAATCAGGCCAATATCTGCAGGCATTGCGAAAAAAAGTCCGTACATGTGTATCTGTCATGAATATTTCTATTTTTCATGAAATTTTCTAAGTTAAGGAGGCGTAAAACGTTCAAAAGGAGGTCAACCAGGACGAAACGCGAACTCGATCTGTAACTAGTCATTATCTGCCCACACACTAAAAATCAGGCCAATATCTGCAGGCATTGCGAAAAAAAGTCTGTACATGTGTATTCGTCATGAAAATTTTTATTTTTCATGAAATTTTCTAAGTTTAGGAGGTGTAAAACGGTCAAAATTAGGTTAACCGGGACGAAACGCGAACTCGATCTGTAACTTGTCTATATCTGCCCACACACCAAAAATCAGGCCAATATCTGCAGGCATTGCGAAAAAAAGTCTGTACATGTGTATTTGTCATGAAAATTTCTATTTTTCATGAAATTTTCTAAGTTTAGGAGCCGTAAAACGGTCAAAAGAAGGTCAACTGGGACGAAACGCGAACTCGATCTGTAACTGGTCATTATCTGCCCACACACCAAAAATTAGGCCAATATCTGCAGGCATTGCGAAAAAAAGTCCGTACATGTGTATCTGTCATGAATATTTCTATTTTTCATGAAATTTTCTAAGTTAAGGAGGCGTAAAACGTTCAAAAGTAGGTCAACCAGGACGAAACGCGAACTCCATCTGTAACTAGTCATTATCTGCCCACACACCAAAAATCAGGCCAATATCTGCAGGCATTGCGAAAAAAAGTCTGTACATGTGTATTTTGCCACTTTGTGGCGGGGGCATAAAAATTATAACATTCATCTAGTTGATGCACCATCTGGGGGGGGGGGGGAGTGCAGGGCTGAGGGGAAGCTTGCTAGTAGTGGCCAATCTGAGCCAAGGCAAGCTGCCTGGGGTCAGTTACATAATGCAAGTGAAGGCTGTACTACCAGGTGGGCTAGATGTAAACAACACTTGACATGGTGTATGGAAACTTTAGTTTACTCTTAGTTTACTCTTTAGTTACTCTTTTCAATCAATTCCTTTGAAATTTCAGATTTTAAAAGATTAAATCCTTGTGTATATATGTTGTGAAAATTAAATCAACAGTGCTTACAGGGAAAAAACATGCTTTTTCCAAAGTTGGACAAAATTTAAGGTATTGATTTTTTATTTATGCTAATAACTTGACAAATTTGCAAAAATTCAGATCTAATTTTGGGTAAACAATTGAATCTTGATTAAATAAAGTTATATTCCTGAAAAAAAGTCTCCAGCTTCAGCAATTCTCATGTTAGGTGAGTAAAGATATTTCCTGATTTTTTAAAAAATTGCATTATATTTGGGCCCATAACTTCAAAATAATACCCAATACTGACTTAATTTTTGGTATGTTCATAATCATAGAAAATGTATGGAAGAAAATGAATACTAAATATGATCAAAAGTGGTTTTGATTTTAGGCAGCCTTGAAGTGCAACAATGGCTTTTTAATGGAAAACGGAGGTTTTTCCTTAATATCTCGAAGGAACAAAGTCCTAATGACCCTATTTCTGTATGGTAGGAGATTTTGGGGACATCTAATGGTATGCAAAGTTTTGGATTTGTAGGTCCAATGGTTTTAAAACGTGCCCTGTTAACGGACGGACGGCCTGACGGACGGACGGACAACGGACCATGACTATAGCTCAGATGACTTATAGTCAGCTGAGCTAAAAACTGCTATGTAGCCTTAAATATACCCGTAACATTTATTTGATAGAGTTTAGCAACTGGACATGTAATATGTGAGGATGAAATATATATATATATTACTCTTTAAATTTAACTTTCTTATGCGTTGACCTGATTTTTAAAGTTAGTACAATAAACAAAGCTTTACTGAGTGGAGAATAAGCAAGGTTCCATATATCAAATTGCAATTCATTGAAATGAGGTTGAACAGATATAGGGCCAAGTGAAATTCACCCTGTCTTGGTCAAAATCCAAGATGGTGGCCATCTTTTCATTTATAAGGGTTTCAAGTTTGTATAATGACTCTGTGAATGAATTCTGATTTGGCTGGTATTGAAATTGTGCTTGATGTGCCTTTGTTAACTAGCATATCAAACAGCAACCAATATTTGCTGAGTTCTGCATAGTAGTTGCATACTTTGTGATTGTAATCAAATGAAAGTCTCCTTTGCTTGGCTAGGTTTTTCTGTTTTGTCATGCCTTCTAATTGTTGAATTGTAGAACAGTTTTTATTGAAATATTTCATATTTCTTTCTTTTAATTTCCCTCTAAATGCATGCTTACAAAATTGCTTTGAAAAGGTGATGGATGCAAGGAAATTTTCTGTAAAATCCAGAATAAAATTAGGAACTTTTACAATCAACTTAACTTTTATGTAAATCTCTGTTAGTGCAACTGAAAAATAACAAATGCATAGATCCAACAGTGCTGATATTTAATATACATGTTGATTTTAAGTACCTGAGCCCAACGTCTGTATCATTGTAATAAACTAGTCGAGTGATAAAGGCTTGGCTGTCTCCCTATGTGTAATTATCATTATTCCTATCAGAGTGGATTGTATAGTGGCCCACCCGAGGTCAGTGGTTTTCTCTGTGTCCTCTGATTTCCTCGATCATTTCCTGTATACCACCAAATGCTACCATCCGACTCATAATAATAATTATAACTGACTGTACGATCCATATAAAATATATACAACAATACCATAAAATAAACAATTCAAATCAAATTAAGTCTATCTTACTTATAATATTTATATCAGACTAAATTGTGTGCACGTTAAGATACAGACATATGTAGGAAGCTCACAACTGTCAGCTGTATAGATTCCATGCATGCCTTCTGTGTGCGTATTGAAATTGTGTTAAAATGCCTTTTTTATCAGAACATCAAACAGTAAAACTTGGTAAAATTTGTATTTGCATGCTAATGAAAGTTTTAACAGCTTTGTAGAGGTGATGGATGAAAGAAACTTTGCTATCCTGTCTGGTATCAGATCAGGAGCTTGATATATCAGTGAAGAATAGTGAGGAATTTTAAAAATCTACAAACATGTTATTGAATTTTATCATGATCAACTTAACTTTAATATGAACCTTTGTTAGTGCAATTGGGATATATCAAATAGTTATACTGAAGTTAAATTTACATGTCCTTGTTGCATGTATTCGAGCACCATGTCTATTTCAATGGAAAGATTTTTATTCATAATTTATTTAGACTACATGAGTATGACAGGATATGCACATATGCAGAAGCTCACACCTGTTTGCTCTATAGATTCTATGATACTTTGGCCGTGAGTTGATGATGCAGCTTTCAAACTGTATGCTGGCATGAAGACAAAATCTGCACACATTTGGAGGAGCACAACATGTTGCTGTATGCTACCTCTGAACTAAGATGATTAATGCATGACACAATCAACAAACATGTAAATACCTTTTGTACATTGCAAATTTTGTGGTGTGTTAAAGATGCAGGCTTCAGACTGTATGCTCGTATGAAAGAATCAACACATGCCAGTAAAATATCAGTAAATACCTTACCAGCAAGTTGGCTTTCACTTTGCTACTCTAATGAAATAATAGGGTCCAATTTTCCTTCTTCTGCATTCCTGCTTCATCAACATCAATAAGAGTATCACTTTGCATAATGTGCTGCTGTCAATAAACTACTTTATTTGCTAAGGTTATGCACATGTTTAGACTGGTGTGGTATATCCATGTATTATTAGAAATATTTACAACATGTGTCAAACTTCAGGAGCAGGTGTTTTCAGTGTACAAGCCAGCTGATCTTTCCTGGATGTATGCTGAGAGAACTGAAGAGCAAAGCATGAGATAGAAAGCTGAATTCACATCAAAAAGGTCAAAATAAAATACACCCTCAGGTTCCAGAAATGCATTCTATCTGCATCATCTTGATAACATCAAAATTCAGTTCAAAGTTTGGTTTTGATTTTCACTGACTTGATTGTTGATTGTAAAACTTCTGTGCCCTACAGTTAAGTTTTATCCCGAAATGAAGAATGCTTGGGAAACTTCTATTTCACACCACTCACTTCATCAAGTAAACATACATTAATTGAAATAGAAAATCTCTTAATATTATTACTGACCATTACTTTTACTGAATAGAAGAGTTCATAACATCAAATTTTATAAAACTGCCAGCAACTGTTTTATGACCTATGTCTGAATAATTTCTTTTAGATTTGACAGGACAAGAGCATTTTCCTTCTGGTAAAAGACGCACACAATTCCAACTTACTATCAATTCTTTTCATCTGTGCATATAATGATAAATTATTTCAAATTAATAACTGTAATAACTATAAGTATTCCATTTATAAAACAAGTGCATTATGTAAGCAAACTAAGTATTTAAGACAACAAGGGGGAATGCAAAGTCAATGTCAGCTCATTGGTTAGGATCATCTACAATATCATCAATGAACCAAACTGCAAACTGCACAAGTATCTACATGTGCATGTGCTGATTCTGTTTTGCTCCATCAGGACATTGCAAAGATAACATATACAGAAGCAGGTTAAGGCATTGGACCTCAAATTTGTAAAATCTCACCAGAAACCAAGAGATTCACTCTAATTAACTTAAGTTTATCACTTCTTTCTAATGGAATGCCTTCTTTAGCGTATTGATAACCTCATTCTCATTCAATAGAAAGTGATGCCAGAAGGCATAAACCTATCCTTTTAAAAGAAAGAGTAGAGTACATTACAATGTTGTGAGCCTTCAAATATGTACTTCTCCTGTCTTCATGCAAGCAAAGTATGAAAGCTGCACCATCACCTTATGTCAAAAAGAGGCCTGACAGGTGTGGGCTTCTACATGTGTGTGTATCCTGCCATGCACGCATTCAGTCTAAAAAATATATAAACAAATATAATTTGTTTAACATGGATTGTACAACTGGCTATAATAACTAATACAAGGCCCTTCCATAGCTCGGATGGCAGTGTGATGCAGGGGTTGGTGGAATCAGAGGACGGCATCAATCCTGGCGGGTTACTACAAACAACTCATAGCAACACCAGGGATAGAACCTTGGTCGCCAGTGGAGAGAGATGAGCATTTTACCACTGGACTGTCCTTTCAATTATATTTAAAGAGACATAGTTTTCAAATACTTAAAATTGAACAAATAAGTTTGACAGTTCCATGTGATGGTAAAAAAGGCAATTTTAGCACATAATTTCAATACCAACAAAACAATAATTCATTCACAGTCATTATACAGACTTAAAAACCCTTATAAATGAATTTCATGACCCCAAAAACATAGATTGGTGCACTTGTATTGATTCTGGGGCAAACGCAACCCAATCGGGTTTTTATTTTGTAATTCAGTGACCATCTTGGTCGCCATCTTGGATTTTGACCAAAAAATGGTGAATTCCGATTGGCCACAAATCTGAATATATTGAATTTTCTACAGATTCTGTAAATTACAGTATTTCAAATAACAGTGATATTTAAATGACTGCTCTTACTTAGAATAGTGAAGAGCAAGTGCAGATGCGGACTCTCTCAGCAGTGAGTCAGTGGATGTTCCTGTTGGTATTTTGAGCAGTTTGGATGTCCATAAGAAATGATTTATCTCTTGTAAAATATGAAGGACCCCAAGGCTGCTGAAATCTCTAAACCTCTCACTCAGCTCCATCTAATCAGAAATGAAACAACAATATCATTGACTAACACATGCAATGACTATACACTACTTCAACAGGAAATATTTAACCTAGTATTTACCTTTTTCTCTATACTTGTTGTAATTCTCTTTTCTTTTTTAAAGACTAGACCCAGTTGTGGCTCTGAAGTATATACAGAGCCACAGGCCTCTGCCTTCATTTATCTAGCAGACGGTCTGTGCAGCACTTGTTGTGACCCCATGTGATCAGTGCCTGTCCTGGTGAGCTGGTGCAATGGTTTCTGCCAGCTGTGTGCATGTACCAGAGTAGTGAATTGGGGTTAGGTAGAAGTTTGTTTGTGAGTAGGTACCAATCTACTTTTCATGGAGCAGGTGCCCATTCAGTGGAAGAAGTCAGCACAATGTTGACTGGAACATGGCTGTGTGCTGGGCATGGAGACTTTTTGAAAACAGGATTTACAGGTATATGTTGGACTGAGACAATGTTGGACTGCTGTGGAGTAGCTCGAGAGTGGTAAACAACCTACTGTAAGTTGTAGATTAAACTCTTGTTTATTGTCTTCCGCTATTTTTCTTCCCATCATTTGATCATCACATAATCTCCCTCCTCCCCCCAATTTTGTGACAGCTTATTCAAATATTCAAGCCAGGGTTCCCATTCAGATTGTACCTCCAGGAAATTGTAATAAAGGCTTGGGAAGCGGTATAGAGCGAAGAAACGGTACAACCAATATTACATTCAAGCTAGGAGGGCCAGGAGGTTAGCAGTGATGATGTAACACATGCACACTGCTGGCAGAAACAACACACTGGGTCACAAAAAGTGCTGCACAGACTATTTATGTGCTCTGTCTGCTGGATATATGAAGGCAGAGGCCTGTGGCTCTGTATACACTACAGTGCCTGAGTTAGACAGAGTCTGTATACACTACAGTGCCTGAGTTAGACAGAGTCTGTATACACTACAGTGCCTGAGTTAAACAGAGTCTGTATTACACTACAGTGCCTGAGTTAGACAGAGTCTGTATACACTACAGAGCCTGTATACACTACAGAGTCTGTTCAAATAAATTTTCTAACTAGAAAGTAAGAATTTATATTTTACTAGACATCATTTAATTATAAAATAATGGAGGATCAGTACAGTGACACTTCCAGCCATTATTTTTTGTAGCACAATGATTTATATGTACCAGCCTGCCTGGATCAGTGATAAGTAACTTGAACATCTCTCCAGTGTTGAAATCCTACTATTTTGATAGATGAAAAGTTTATATTTGCTTAAATTTGTTTTAGTTTAAATAGGAACCTCTCATTTTACAGCTAGAGTGTTAACAAGGAATCAACAGTTAATAAAAACCTACAAAAATATTAGAGTGCCATGAAAACCTGATGATCTTGTTGATTTGATAATTATGTTTCATAAACTTGTTTTATATTGGTAGCTTTGTTTAATTGATTCATACCATTTCCATGTAGAGATGGTGAACATCACATCTGGATAAACAGTAGATGCTCCACATAACATCTTCACCACTGAAAGGAAAGTTAAACAGGGTTAAATTATACAATGAAAATGTCTGAATGTACATTGTAAGTTTATTGTATCCCCAGACAAAGTTGGGATACTATGGTTAGGCACAGTTGCGCCGCCGCAGAGATTTCTTTCACTTTCAGTTGAGATAACTCGAAAAATATTTCATGGATCTTTACAAAACTTATCATGAGTATAGATATGGGTGAGGGGACAAACCTTTTTAAAATGGTGTCATGACCTTAACAAGGAGAGTGACCTTAATCCTGAATAGGTCCATTGGGGGGGAAAATCACACAAATTCTTAAGTATCTCAAGAAATCTTGCATGGATTGATCCAAAAATCAATTTAACAAAGATCTTTGATAGTGTTGTCATGTACCAGAAACTGGTGGCACAATCTTTTATCCTTTTCTTGTTTTTCATGCCATTTAATAACCCCATCATTGTCACTTGACAGAACTATGAGCATTATAAGTCAAAAACTAATAGACGGATTGCTTTTACATAATACATATACATAGATATGGGATAAGGAATGATGTATATTTAAATATAAGGGACATGACCTTTCCTATGAGAGTGGCCTTGACCTTGAATATTGCCAAATGTGGTGAAAATCACACAAAATCATAAATATCTCAATAAGTGCTCAAAAACCATGCATGTCCATTGATCTTCCAATATTTGGTGAAAAATATTGTTTCTCAAGTTGATAGATGGAAGAAACCCTGGTTGCTTGCCAAGTGTCAGTATATGCTGCTGAAGATCAGAGCCTAATCTTAAAGGAGGGGATTAATTAAAATTTAATTGTCTGGAGACACTTTGGCACCTGCAGTGCCAAGAAATTCTAGTTTCATTATGTATTTTTAGCTGTTGCAAGTGTCCAGTTGCTCTGTAATGGCAATCTGGCTTAACTTCATTCATCACTTTTCATAGTCATCAACTCTGCAGTATCTAGGTGATTCTGTTACTAAGTCAAATTCAACAACACTACTATACCTGTTGTAAAGCTGAGCTACAATTTGCCTAGTGACTACCGTACCCATAGTCCTGGTAAGTCCCATGACAGAGCCACAAATTGCCTGGTGACTACCATAGTCCTGGTAAGTCTCATGACTGAGCTACAATTTGCCTGGTGACTACCCAAAGTCCTGGTAAATCTCATGACTGAGCTACAATTTGCCTGGTGACAACCTTTATTCCTGGTAAATCCATGACTGAGCTACAATTTGCCTGGTGACTCCCTGTAGTCCTGGTAAGTCTCATGACTGAGCTACAATTTGCCTGGTGACAACCTGTGTTCCTGGTAAGTCTCATGACTTAGCTAAAATTTGCCTGGCGACTACCTGTTGTCCTGGTAAGTCTCATGACTGAGCTACAATTTGCCTAGTGACTACCTGTTGTCCTGGTAAGTCTCATGACTTAGCTACAATTTGCCTGGTGACTACCTGTTGTCCTGGTAAGTCTCATGACTGAGCTACAATTTGCCTGGTGACTACCATAGTCCTGGAAAGTCTCATGACAGAGCCACAAATTGCCTGGTGACTACCATAGTCCTGGTAAGTCTCATGACTGTGCTACAATTTGCTTGGTGACTACCCATAGTCCTGGTAAGTTTCATGACTGAGCTACAATTTGCCTGGTGACTACCCAAAGTCCTGGAAAATCTCATGACTGAGCTACGATTTGCCTGGTGACATTCTTTATTCCTGATAAGTCTCATGACTGAGCTACAATTTGCCTGGTGACTCCCTGTAGTCCTTGTAAGTCTCATGACTGAGCTACAATTTGCCTGGTGACAACCTGTGTTCCTGGTAAGTCTCATGACTTAGCTACAATTTGCCTGGTGACTACCTGTTGTCATGGTAAGTCTCATGACTGAGCTACAATTTGCCTGGTGACTACCCAAAGTCCTGGTAAGTCTCATGACTTAGCTAAAATTTGCCTGGTGACTACCTGTTGTCCTGGTAAGTCTCATGACTTAGCTAAAATTTGCCTGGTGACTACCCATAGTCCTGGTAAGTCTCATGACTGAGCTACAATTTGCCTGGTGACTCCCTGTAGTCCTGGAAAGTCTCATGACTTAGCTACAGTTTGCCTGGTGACTACCTGTTGTCCTGGTAAGTCTCATGACTGAGCTAAAATTTGCCTGGTGACTCCCTGTAGTCCTGGTAAGTCTCATGACTGAGCTACAATTTGCCTGGTGACAACCTGTGTTCCTGGAAAGTCTCATGACTGAGCTACAATTTGCCTGGTGACTACCTGTTGTCCTGGTCAGTCTCATGACTGAGCCACAATTTGCCTAGTGACTACCTGTTGTCCTGGTAAGTCTCATGACTGAGCTACAATTTGCCTGGTGACTATCTGTTGTCCTGGTAAGTCTCATGACTGAGCTACAATTTGCCTGGTGACTACCATGGTCCTGGTAAGTCTCATGACAGAGCCACAAATTGCCTGGTGACTACCATAGTCCTGGTAAGTCTCATGACTGTGCTACAATTTGCTTGGTGACTACCCATAGTCCTGGTAAGTCTCATGACTGAGCTACAATTTGCCTGGTGACTCCCTGTAGTCCTGGTTAATCTCATGACTGAGCTACAATTTGCCTGGTGACTACCTGTTGTCCTGGTAAGTCTCATGACTGAGCTACAATTTGCCTGGTGACTACCATGGTCCTGGTGAGTCTCATGACAGAGCCACAAATTGCCTGGTGACTAACATAGTCCTGGTAAGTCTCATGACTGAGCTACAATTTGCTTGGTGACTACCCATAGTCCTGGTAAGTCTCATGACTGAGCTACAATTTGCCTGGTGACTACTCAAAGTCCTGGTAAATCTCATGACTGAGCTACGATTTGCCTGGTGACAACCTTTATTCCTGGTAAATCCATGACTGAGCTACAATTTGCCTGGTGACTCCCTGTAGTCCTGGTAAGTCTCATGACTGAGCTACAATTTGCCTGGTGACAACCTGTGTTCCTGGTAAGTCTCATGACTTAGCTACAATTTGCCTGGTGACTACCTGTTGTCATGGTAAGTCTCATGACTGAGCTACAATTTGCCTGGTGACTACCTGTTGTCCTGGTAAGTCTCATGACTTAGCTACAATTTGCCTGGTGACTACCTGTTGTCCTGGTAAGTCTCATGACTGAGCTTCAATTTGCCTGGTGACTACCATAGTCCTGGTAAGTCTCATGACTTAGCTACAGTTTGCCTGGTGACTACCTGTTGTCCTGGTATATCTCATGACTGAGCTACAATTTGCCTGGTGACTCCCTGTAGTCCTGGTAAGTCTCATGACTGAGCTACAATTTGCCTGGTGACAACCTGTGTTCCTGGTAAGTCTCATGACTGAGCTACAATTTGCCTGGTGACAACCTGTTGTCCTGGTAAGTCTCATGAATCAGCTACAATTTGCCTAGTGACTACCTGTTGTCCTGGTAAGTCTCATGACTTAGCTACAATTTGCCTGGTGACTACCTGTTGTCCTGGTAAGTCTCATGACTGAGCTACAATTTCCCTGGTGACTACCATAGTCCTGGTAAGTCTCATGACAGAGCCACAAATTGCCTGGTGACTACCAAAGTCCTGGTAAGTCTCATGACTGTGCTACAATTTGCTTGGTGACTACCCATAGTCCTGGTAAGTCTCATGACTGAGCTACAATTTGCCTGGTGACTACCTGTTGTCCTGGTAAGTCTCATGACTGAGCTACGATTTGCCTGGTGACAACCTTTATTCCTGGTAAGTCTCATGACTGAGCTACAATTTGCCTGGTGACTCCCTGTAGTCCTGGTAAGTCTCATGACTGAGCTACAATTTGCCTGGTGACAACCTGTGTTCCTGGTAAGTCTCATGACTTAGCTACAATTTGCCTGGTGACTACCTGTTGTCATGGTAAGACTCATGACTTAGCTACAATTTGCCTGGTGACTACCTGTTGTCCTGGTAAGTCCCATGACTTAGCTACAATTTGCCTGGTGACTACCTGTTGTCCTGGTAAGTCTCATGACTGAGCTACAATTTGTCTGGTGACTAACCATAGTCCTGGTAAGAATCATGACTGAGCTACAATTTGCCTGGTGACTACCAGAAGTCCTGGTAAGTCTCATGACTGAACTACAATTTGCCTGGTGACTACCCATAGTCCTGGTAAGTCTCATGACTAAGCTACAATTTGCCTGGTGACCAGCCTTAGTCCTTGCAAGTCTCATGACTGAGCTACAATTTGCCTGGCGACTACCCAAAGTCCTGGTAAGTCTTATGACTGTGCTACAATTTGCCTGGTGACACCCATAGTCCTGGCAAGTCTCATGACTGAGCTACAATTTGCCTGGTGACTACCCAAAGTCCTGGTAAATCTCATGACTGAGCTACAATTTGCCTTGTGACTACCCAAAGTCCTGGTAAGTCTCATGACTGAGCTACAATTTGCCTGGTGACTACCCATAGTCCTGGTAAGTCTCATGACTGAGCTACAATTTGCCTGGTGACTCCCTGATCAGCCTACCTGTTAGCTATAGTAACTTCTCTGACCTTACATGATAAGCCTACCTGTTGGCTGTAGTAACATATCTAACCTGACATGGTCAGCCTACCTGTTGGCTGTAGTAACATCTCTAACCTGACATGGTCAGGCTACTTGTTTGCTGTAGTAACATCTCTAACCTGACATGTTCAGCCTACCTGTTGGCTGTAGTAACATCTCTAACCTGACATGGTCAGCCTACCTGTTGGCTGTAGTAACATCTGCCATGGAGAGGAGAATCACATGCGAGTCTGTACATCTGACGGATGATGCCCCAATAAATGGCTGTATTGACAGCAAACTGGTCTCTGTGTCTACTGGTGGAAATGCCTGCAAGTATGTCAATTTTAGATCAACAATACAAGTATGTCAATCTTAGATCAACAATACAAGTATGTCAATCTTAGATCAACAATAAAAGTATGTCAATCCTAGAACAACAATACAAGTGTGTCAATAATCTTAGATCAACAATATAAGTATGTCAATCTTAGATCAACAATATAAGTATGTCAATCTTAGATCAACAATACAAGTATGTCAATCCTAGATCAACAATACAAGTGTGTCAATAATCTTAGATCAACAATATAAGTATGTCAATCTTAGATCAACAATACAAGTATGTCAATCCTAGATCAACAATACAAGTATGTCAATCTTAGATCAACAATTCAAGTATGTCAATCCTAGATCAACCATACAAGTATGTCAATAATAGATCAACAATACAAGTGTGTCAATCCTAGATCAACAATACAAGTGTGTCAATAATAATCTTAGATCAAAAATACAAGTATGTCAATCTTAGATCAACAATACAAGTATGTCAATCCTAGATCAACAATACAAGTGTGTCAATAATCTTAGATCAACAATACAAGTATGTCAATCTTAGATCAACAATACAAGTATGTCAATCTTAGATCAACAATACAAGTATGTCAATCTTAGATCAACAATATAAGTATGTCAATCCTAGATCAACAATACAAGTGTGTCAATCTTAGATCAACAATATAAGTATGTCAATCTTAGATCAACAATATAAGTATGTCAATCTTAGATCAACAACACAAGTATGTCAATCTTAGATCAACAATACAAGTATGTCAATCTAAGATCAACAATACAAGTATGTCAATCTTAGATCAACAATATAAGTATGTCAATCTTAGATCAACAATTCAAGTATGTCAATCTTAGATCAACAATATAAGTATGTCAACCTTAGATTAACAATATAAGTATGTCAATCTTAGATCAACAATACAAGTATGTCAATCTTAGATCAACAATACAAGTATGTCAATCTTAGATCAACAATATAAGTATGTCAATCTTAGATCAACAATACAAGTATGTCAATCCTAGATCAACAATACCAGTATGTCAATCTTAGATCAACAATATAAGTATGTCAATCTTAGATCAACAACACAAGTATGTCAATCTTAGATCAACAATATAAGTATGTCAATCTTAGATCAACAACACAAGTATGTCAGTCTTAGATCAACAATACAAGTATGTCAAACTTAAATCAACAATACAAGTATGTCAATCTTAGATCAACAATACAAGTATGTCAATCTTAAATCAACAATACAAGTATGTCAGTCTTAGATCAACAATATAAGTATGTCAATCTTAAATCAACAATACAAGTATGTCAATCTTAGATCAACAATTTAAGTATGTCAATCCTAGATCAACAATATAAGTATGTCAATCTAAGATCAACAATACAAGTATGTCAATCTTAGATCAACAATACAAGTATGTCAATCTTAGATCAACAATACAAGTATGTCAATCTTAAATCAACAATACAAGTATGTCAATCTTAGATCAAAAACACAAGTATGTCAATCCTAGATCAACAATACAAGTGTGTCAATCTTAGATCAACAATACAAGTATGTCAATCTTAGATCAACAACACAAGTATGTCAATCCTAGATCAACAATGCAAGTATGTCAATCATAGATCAACAATACAAGTGTGTCAATAATCTTAGATCAACAATACAAGTATGTCAATCTAAGATCATAAATATATGTCCATCTTAGATCAACAATATAAGTATGTCAATCTTATATCAACAAAACAAGTGTGTCAGTCTTATATCAACAATACTAACCTAATGAAAGCTTATTCATCAAACAGTGCTGGTCGTTTTATTGTGGTTGTAGAAAAATTCACATGAGGTAATAGTGTTTTTGCCAATAGCAAAAGGTCATTGTCGCAGGAACCAACTCTTAAGATTTGAAACAATAAAAAAATTAAAAGAAAAACACTTTAGCATAAAACTGATATCAACAGTAGTGAGTCATCATTACAACTCTGATAAAATCCAAGCCTGCTGTTTACAAAGATTAGGACAATAAGAGATCAAGCATTTCAACATCTAGCAGTGAAATTTGAATCATAAGGTTTAATGTTTCGAAAGACAGGATAAAATACATTCATACATTGGTTTTTCATTGACTGCAATTTGTGGAAACTAGATACATAACAAGACGAAGAATGCAAAAGCAAGATGATAAACTGGGCCATACCTTACTGAAGTTGTTGATACTCATTGTATCATGTATGGCTGCTGTTACTGCTCTGGAAGAGTATGTCTCCAGGCCTGCCCCAGTCACTGCATGGACAAACAGCGGATGAACACTCACCTAAAGTGAATGTAACCAGTATCACCTGATGTACAGAGCAACGGAAATTAGTAACAAATACATTCAATGATTTACTGTAATGCCCTGGTGGATTCTTTTTTAATATTTACCCAATTAGATTCTTATATATAAGAATATATTAGAGTATATATATTATTTAGTAGAGTATATTTACCATGGTACAGTCTTTGGTATAGGTGATCAGTAGGTGGTGAGTATATTTACCATGGTACAGTCTTTGGTGTAGGGGTAGGTGGTCAGTAGGTGGTGAGTATATTAACCATGGTACAGTCTTTGGTAAAGGTGGTCAGTAGGTGGTGAGTATATTTACCATGGTACAGTCTTTGGTGTAGGGGTAGGTTGTCAGTAGGGGGTGAGTATATTTACCATGGTACAGTCTTTGGTATAGGTGGTCAGTAGGTGGTGAGTATATTTACCATGGTACAGTCTTTGGTGTAGGGGTAGGTGGTCAGTAGGTGGTGAGTATATTTACCATGGTACAGTCTTTGGTATAGGTGGTCAGTAGGTGGTGAGTATATTTACCATGGTACAGTCTTTGGTATAGGTGGTCAGTAGGTGGTGAGTATATTTACCATGGTACAGTCTTTGGTGTAGGGGTAGGTGGTCAGCAGGGTGGTTTCCTGGCTGATCTGGTACATGTATCCCTTCCTTGCTGTACTGAAGAACAGACTCAGGCTTGACGCTGATTTACACCCTGCATCTAATAAATCTCCTTGAAAGATATTCAGATACAAACTCAGACAAGACACAGATTACCATATGTAGCAAGATGACATAGAAACAAAATTATGTTGTTGATTGATGCTACCAATATCATGCCAACAGTGTCATGTGAGTGTGTTTTGTATTTCTTTATGCCAGAACCCTAAATTCTTGTGGGACCTGATGGACCTCAAAAGTCAACAGGACACAGTTCACAAAGACACTGGCAGTGCCTTTTCTGGCCATTTGCTCCACAAATGTTTTATTTATTAAGTTTGTTTCAAAAACCCACTTTTTCTGAAAATAATTCATTGACTGTCTAAACCCTTGCATTAGTTAAGGTTCTTACTAAAAATTGAATATATTGATGAATGGTTCTGTTTGTTTCAATAATCCAAACACTGTGCAACAATACACTGTTCATTTCAGTAATTCACCAAATCTTCCTTAATATAATGTCTGCTTGAATGGCTTAATGCTGGTTTTAATATTTGCCTATCCTTCCAGTAATTTACTAATATTGTGATCATTCATTTTTCATTATTTGCATCATGAGAGCCTGTACCTTCCTTTGACTGTGACATGTATATGTACAATGCAAGTACTAAATATTTTGACCTTGAGTATAAGCACCTATTTTCAGCAAATTTATCTGCAAAAAAATCCTTGTAGTTGGCTGACCAAGCTCAGGTGAGGAAGGCAGTTGCCCTGAGTGAAGTGGAACAAACTTCCAGCTACAGCTACTGCACTGAGTGAACTCTTGACCTGTACCTGGCTGCACTGAGTGAACTCTTGACCTGTTGCCTAATCTGATACAGTTGGCAGTCTTCAAAAGCTATAAACAGATCCAGACTGACATCTGGCCTGTTGCCAAATCTGCTAAGCTATCTATAAATACAGACACAATCTTGGCCTGTTGGTAAATCTGTTTACACATACTGAACGATTTACTTGTAAATTTGTGACATTAACATTGAATTGGCATTAAAAAACATTAGTGGTAAAGTTAAGGAAACTTCAGCCATAGAAATAATACTTGAAACTTAGTGAAATAACATGTGACCCATAGGTCATGATGCTCAGCTAAGTTTGAAGACATTCACAAATGGAATGTTATCATATGAATGGCCAATTCTGTAGGTGGTTTCCCCGTTCAACTGTAGCTATAAAAGATCTTCAAAATCAACAAGAAGAAAAAGTTTCATGATAAAATATCCCAGCCATTCACAAGAAATCTAGCCTATTTGTATGCAGTTAGCTAAGCTAAAATTGACCATGCACATTTTTTAAGGACATCTCTGGATGTAAAGACAGAAGATTCTAGGTCAAACTGTATAGTTTTGTACCTGTCAAATTGTCTGGAAGCTTTAAATGTTTTTGGCATGTAATATAGGTCACCATTACCTAATTTCAGGTTTCCATGGAAATTGCCCAAGGTTTTCCTGAATATTACATTGGAACATGCTAGTTTTAGCAGATACAATTTGTGCCCATCTGATTTTCAGGGTGCTATAATTTTTTTGGCCCATAGTTAACAAAATATAGGTCACCATTAGTGGTGGGCCGATCATCGAGTTTTATCAAAAGTCAGTTGGTTTGCTGCCACTTTCAAGCGCTCAATTACCAAAGGTAACTATTGATTACATCATAATGATGATTGCTTTTTTTCCCAGTATGCCTTTATGTTATAGGCTAAAATTATTGTTCCATTTTTTTAAAACTGCAAGTTTCAGACTAGGACATTTTAAAACTAGAATATGGGTAGTCAACAAGCAACTATGTGTATCCGCAGAAATCAGAGTAGGACAGGTGAAGTGAGGCATGGGTTAAGTGGCAAGGGGAATAGAGTGAGGTGTATTGCATATTAGCATGGATGTCTGCAGCATAAACGTGAATGTAGGTGGAGCCACCTGTCATCAATCAAGAAAATTTTCCAAGATGTATAAACCTGCAAAATTTCAGGTGGATAAGTCAAACCACTTCTGAGATATGAGTAATTTTATCCCAAGGCAGATGAACAGATGGACCCTGTGCATAAGTGGTTGCAGGTGGCAACACCGGTTTTGCCTATGATAAAGAGCTATGTGAGATCTATACACATGCAAAATTTTGGCCCAATCAGTCAAATGGTTCCCGAGATATGAGCTTGGATGTCTGCAGAGTAAACGTGAATGTAGGTGGTGCCACCTAGCATAAAATCGAGAAGGCTGTCCAGGATGTATATAACCTGCAAAATTTCAGCTGGATAAGTCAAACAACTGCAGAGATATGAGTGATTTTATCCAAAGGCAGATGAACAGATGGACAATGTGCATGAGTGGTTGCAGGTGGCACCACCGGTTTTGCCGATGATGAAGAGCTATGTGAGATCTATACACATGCAAAATTTTGGCCCAATCGGTCAAACGGTTCCTGAGATATGAGCTTGGATGTCTGCAGAGTAAACGTGAATGTAGGTGGTGCCACCTGTCATAAAATCGAGAAAGCTGTCCAGGATGTATTAACCTGCAAAATTTCAGGTGGATAAGTAAAACACTGCTGAGATATGAGTGATATTATCCCAAGGCAGATGAACAGATGGACACTGTGCAAAAATGGTTGCAGCTGGCGCCACCATTTTTAGTTTATGTTATAAAGCTATCAAAGGGCTACATTTGTGCAAAATTTTTAGCCTGATCGGTCAAACGGTTCCCGAGATATGCAGGTTTATGTGTGGAAACTGACACACAAATGGATGCTGGGCAGCGAGGAAAGGTCAGAGGTCAACCAAAAATAAGGGCACAGCAGTTCACATGTGACCTGATAATAAACCCGATTCGCTTGAAACGCAAACCAAGTTTTTTCAAAAAGTTGAAAGATACAGTTCCAATAATCTGGGAATTCTGCATCTAAACATTGTGTCTAGACGTCTAGACGCTGTGTCTTGACCTCTAGACATATTGTCTAGACACCCCCCCCCCCCCCGAGCCAGGTCAGTTGCCATGGTGATGTCTGGACCCCACCTGTTTGTACTGAGTGACCTCTTGACTTGGCTGCTGAAACTCAGCATTTTGTCAAATCTGTTTTCAAATACAAGAAGCCTTTTACAATTGGCTACAATGTTTTTTTTAAAACTGTATTTACCCAATCTATTCTTATAAAACTAGCAGAACCCTACCATAGAATAATTCTTGTAAAGTTTAAACAAATCAGCTTAACAGTTTCATCATAAATCAGTGTATAAGCTAGAAGAGTTTAAAATTACATTTTCGCTTGTAAAAAACACATCAGTGTAAATGGCGCCACCAATACCTAAAAATCAGATATGATATATGTGACAAACATTGGTATAAAATTTGGTGATTATAGCTCTAGCCATTTCTGAGATTTTAATTTTAGTGTGCTTTTTTGGACAGATGACTAAGTTCAACCTCCTGTTACTTGGCCAAAAATCTCCGAACTGGAACCATTCAAACAAACTTGAGAGAGATTGTTCCATGGATCATTTCTGTGAAATATTGGACAATTTGGCTGGACAGTTTCAGAGAAGAAGATTTTTTAAAGGTTTTTAAGCTTTTTCTCTATAAAATCTAAATAAATGCAGATACCCAATAATTCTTACATGTAATTTGGAGCTGCTACTTCCGACGGTTTCTGACATACAGCCATGGACGGCAGAAAGCCAGCCCTGCATGGCTGACGGCTGACAGGGGATGGCTGACAATGGACGGACGACGCTGCGCCATCGCATAAGCTCACAGGTTCGCTAAAAAAAGGCAAAAACTTCTTCTCTCAAGATAGAATTACTAAGACATGCAGGCTTGGTAAAGAAAGTACAGTTTCACAGATAACTGAATGTTTCTTTATATTTGCCTTTACTGATTATTAATTGATCATCGATCAGTTTGCTCAAACTGATGATCGATTATGAAAAAGGAACCGACTCCCACCACTAGTCACCATGACTCAAATTCAAGTTTCAATGCAGATTCACCCTGGACCTGCCTGAATTTCATGTTAGAAGATTCAAGGCCTAGTAGATACAATTTGTGCCCCATCTGACTGACTGAGTGCTAAAAATCATGTTTTCAGCCTGTAGTTCACAAAATATAGGTCACCATGGCCTTATTACAGGTTTCCATGGAGATGGCCTAGGACTTCCCCGGAAGTACAGTTAGAAGTTTCTAGATCTTACTGTTACGATTTGTGCCCTGTTAATTGACGAACTGTTTCATTTAAAGATCTAAAAACAGAAAAAAATGTGTAAAAAGAAAAAAAAAGATGGTGCCACTAGTCTTCAGGAAATGACTAAACACTATTTTATTAAAATATAGGAAACTAGATGTGTCGGAACGACACGAATGCCCCCGCCTTGGGCAAATTAGAAACATTCGTTAAATTTTGTAAAATTTTTTAAGTTCAGGAAGTGTTGTATGGTCAAAAGTAGGTCAACAAGGGCAAAATGCAAACTCGATCTGTAAAGGGTCATTATCAAGCAACACACCAAAAATCAGGCCAGTATCTGCAGGCATTGTAAAAACAAGGGACCTATGGGTCACGACGCTCAGCTGTTATATATGATAAAAAAATATTATTTAGAAATGAGGCACATGCTGGTTTTGTGTGGTAATAAATATAAGCTGTATTATGAGTTGTTGTTGTTTAGCTTATGTATGATTTTGATAGTACCTTTTGAGACAGGGAAGAGGATTGATTTCATTTATTTTATTAACAAATGGAGTACTATTGTCACACAGATTTTGACTTGGCCATATAACTTATAAGCAGAACATATAATATAAGAGTTTAACTATTTATTAAAAAAAATACAAATATTGTCCCAAATATAATTTTTATTAAAAATAATAAGAGAATCATATGATTTTTTAAAATGAAATATAACTGATATGATTATTCAAATAATATTAAATAAATATATTCATGAATGCATTCATGAATACATTTTGAAAGTATTTTCACGAGTATTCATATATTTTCATTTTTACCTGAATTCCCATTCTTTATGCAAGAAATTTTATAATGGAGTACAAAATCATATTCGTATTTAAATACAATTACAAAGTATTTGCACCATGTCTGGAATTTATTCAGTTTTCACCAAACAATGATGTTGAGAATCCAGAATATACCAAATTCACACATTTAAATAATGATCATAAGTATCTGGTGTTATGGCTTTTATTTATGTTAAAAAATAACTGTAAAAAATTCATTTTGGACTAATTTCACATCAATGTACACACTAGACACAGCAGGAATCTAGATTAATATTATCAACTGCATCTTTGTCTAATTTCCTTCATATGATCCCTAATGATTAGTAATGAATAATATGATTTACTTCTTTATCATTAAAATTGAACTGAAAAATGCCATAGGTGACTGCATGGTGTTAATTGGAATATGTGACATTCTACCCATCGATACAAGATTCTTATATCATCAGTAACTGCAAGTTAATTTCCTGTTATTATAAACTAACAAATTCCTTTTCTATTTTTCTTTAATTTGTTATTAAAAACCAATAAAAATTTATTAATTTATTGTTTTTTGTTATGTTCTTGGTTAAAACTACTAGATGAGTTGGGTTGGACACCTGGATCAACTGTGGCTTGCCATAAGCTGCCTGGATTCCATGTATGCCTCGCCTCAAGCGTGCATAATTTGATGAAAGGTCAACAAGGTCAACATACAGGTGACTCAAGAGGGGCTGGAGAGAGCCAAAGTCTGACAGGGTCTCATAAAAAACATTAATAAAAGCTACAATTTTTGGCCAATTTCTTTCAGCTTTCTAAACTAAAAAGCTGAAATGCTTATGTGTGCATGATATGAAAATTATATCAACAGTGCTCACGGGAAACAAACGTGCCATGGTCACAGTTGGGCAAAATTTAAGGTACAAATTTTATATTTATACTAAATAAAATTTGAAAAATTCAGAACTAATTTTGGGTATTCAATTGAATCTTGATTAAATAATGTGACATCCCTGACAAAAAAATCTCTAGCTTCAGCAATGCTCTTGTTAAGGGAGTAAATATATTTCTTGATTTTTTTCAAAGTGCATTATGTTTGGGCCCATAACTTAAAACAATTACACAATACTGACATCATTCTGGCATGTGCATAGAGAATGAAAAATATGTATATTATTTATGATTAAAGTCAGATCAGTGGTTTTGATATTAGGCAGTCTTGAAGTGTAACAATGGGTTTTTAATGGAAAAATGAAGTTTTTCATTAATATCTCTAATGTCCTAGTGACCAAATTCTTGGCATGGTAGGGCATTTTGGAGACATCTAACTGTATGCCGAATTTAAGGAACTTAGAGCTGAAGCTGGGGAGCTGAGCTCTTGCAAACTGCATAACACTAGCTTGATGTAAACAATATGTTACACGGTGCTTGAAAACTTGATTAAAATCTACAGTTTTTGATCAACTGGTTTCAAATTTTTGGTGTTAACAGTTGAAATGCTAACAAAAACATGCTGTGAAAATTAAATCCACAGTACTTACAGGAAAAAAACGTGCCATGGTCAAAGTTGGGCAAAATTTAAGGTACCAATTTTTTATTTTTATTAATATTTTAAAAATTTAAAAGATTTTCATCTAATTTTGGGTATACAATTTAATTTTGATTAATTAAAGTTATATTACTGGAAAAAAGGTCCATAGCATTAACATTTTTTGTGTTAAGTGATCAAATATCTTTTCTGATTTTTTACAAAATGCATCATGTTTGGGCCCATAACTTTTTTAAATTAAATAATACAGACATAATTTCTGGCATGTACATAGGAACTATATAGAGGAATATTTATGGTAAATATGAGGTAAAACAGATGAGTGGTTTTGATATTAGGCAGTCCTGAAGTGTGAAAATAGGTTTTTAATAAAAAATTGAGGTTTTTCCTTAATTTCTCAAAGGAACGAAGTTGCAAACACCCAGTTTTCGGCTTGGTAGGAGATCTTGGGGACATCTAACATTATGCCGAATTTTGGATTCCTAGGTCTTACGGTTTCAAAACGTGCCACATCTACGGACGGACGGACGGACGGACGGACGGACAGACGGACGGACAGACGGACGGACGACGGACAATGGACCACGACTATAGCTCAGATGACTTATAGTCAGCTGAGCTAAAAAGTCCATATATGTGCATTTTTCATGAAAATTTCTGTCTTTCATGAAATGTTCTATGTTCAGGATCTGTCATATGGTGAAAAATAGGTTAACTGGGACGAAACGCGAACTCTATCTGTAAATGGTCATTATGCGCCCACAGACCAAACATTAGGCCAGTATCTGTAAGCATTGCATTGCAAAACTAGAATATTAGCAAAAAATGATAATCATTTATAAATTTAAATTGGAGAGGTATATACCATGTTTCATAACAATCCACCAAATGCTTCCTGAGAAATAAGCTCCTAAGTTTTTTTCTATACTAAGCTCTGTGACCTTGAAAAGTAGGTCAAGATCACCCATCTTTGAACTTGACCAAGATTTTGTAAATATAATGCAATAGCACTGAAGAAATGAAGTTCCTGTGTTGAATACCTTTGGAGATATCCTGCACAAAAGGCCAAAATTGAAAAAATCCGATAAAATTTCATTAAAAAATCAGAAATTGCAGGTGGCGCCACCAAAATTGTGCAGCACATACAGACCATCAGTCCCAATGATCATAGTAAGTTTTGTGAAAATCCACACAATGGTTCCTAAGATATAAACTTCTGAGTGTTTTTCTATAATCAGCTCTAAAATGTAGAAAAATGGGTCAAGGTCACCCATCTTCGAACTTGACCGAGATTTTATCGATATACATCTTCACTGATGAAATAAAATTCCAACGGTGAATCCTTTTAGAGATATCCCGCTCACAAGGTAAAAGTTAACAGACGCGGAACGGACGGACGGACAGACACCGGACAGACAGATGGACAGATGGACAGCTTGGGTGACGACAATAGCCCATCAGCCTATGAGCTGAGGGCTAAAAACGGCTGTACATGTGTATTTGTCATGAAAATTTCTATTTTTCATGAAATTTTCTAAGTTTAGGAGCCGTAAAACGGTCAAAAGTAGGTCAACCGGGACGAAACGCCAACTCGATCTGTAACTGGTCATTATCTGCCCACACACCAAAAATCAGGCCAATATCTGAAGGCATTGCGAAAAAAAGTCTGTAAATGTGTATTTGTTATGAAAATTTCTATTTTTCATGAAATTTTCTAAGTTTAGGAGCCGTAAAACGGTCAAAAGAAGGTCAACCGGGACGAAACGTGAACTCGATCTGTAACTGGCCATTATCTGCCCACACACCAAAAATCAGGCCAATATCTGCAGGCATTGCGAAAAAAAGTCCGTACATGTGTATTTGTCATGAAAATTTCTATTTTTAATGAAATTTTCTAAGTTTAGGAGCCGTAAAACAGTCAAAAGTAGGTCAACCGGGACGAAACGCGAACTCGATCTGTAACTGCAAAAATCAGGCCAATATCTGCAGGCATTGCGAAAAAAAGTCCATACAACTGTTTGATTTCGGAATGACGGAAGGACGGACATGGGTAAAACTATATGCCCCGGCCACTTCGTGGCGGGGGCATAAAAATTATGACAATGAATGCATTAGTTATTAAGATTTTGGAACTTTTGTATCAAAATCTAATTTATTCCGGGGGCTACTTACGAGCTCCATAGCTCAGAGGATATAGGTCACAGTGACCTAATTTCAGGTTTCCAAAGAGATTTTTTATGGACCTTATGGATTTCAGTTAGAAGTTATTAGGTCCAGCGGTAACAATTTGTGCCCTGTTAAGGGACAGACAGAGGACAGACAGATGGATAGACAGACAGAGGGATGATGGAAAATGAGTGATCTGAGCTAAAAATGAACTGGTTATTATACCAGGAGAGTACCTTCCTGATCTTCCAACATGACTGGTACAAACTGTAAAGAATGGGCGACCGCCTCCTCCTCACTCAGCATGCAGTACAGGATGGTCTTTGCCTCTGTGCGCTGGCAGTCAGCTGTAAAAAAGGCAGCTTTAATACTTATTTCACCAAGGCAAACCATACATGTATACAGGTATGCTCAATCAGAATATAGAAGTATACAGATATGGTCGCAAAGTGTCATGGCCATGACCAATTTTATAAAAGGATTTGTCCTCTCACCAATATCTACAAACATGCTCAAGTTAAAAGAAAATCACTTTATATCCTGATTTCCCAAGCAACACTGATTTCATGTACAAATGGAACTTCATCAATAACGAAGAACTAAAGATGGCTCCAAATGGCAACCAACTACGTTAAACCAACTTCATTTTAAATGTGACCCACTTTACATACTGACCAAATAAATATAATTCATACAGCATTCAAGATCAGGTATACAACGTCAGAATTAGATATACTGTGTCAGGTTCAGGTATACAGTGTCAGGATCAGGCATACAGTGTCAGGATTTGGTAAGCAGTGTCAGGATCAGGTATACAGTGTGAGGAATTGGAAAAATTTTCAAGCCTGAAGATGTGGACAAACCAATGATGTCAGGAAGAAGTGCTGCACTGATTGAAAATCTTAATTATGGCACAGACATGGTTATCATGCACAACTTGACTATAACTGGAACATGGTAATCATGTACATTTTGATACTGACAGGGCTATAGTGATAATATACATCTTGATGATAACAGGGCCATGATAATCAGGTCTATTTTGATGATAACAGAGACATGGTGATAATGCAAATTTTGATGATAACAGGGACATGGTGGTCATGCACATTTTGATGATAACAGGGACATAGTGATCCCCCCATTCCCCTCCCTGTGAATGGTGGTTTTGTTAGTAAACAGATGTGAGCTTTTCTGTATTAATGAGAATATTCTCTGTTAGTATTCACACACCAGAAGCCCCACTTACAAAATTTTCCCTGAGTAGGCCTATCATCACCCACTTCCGCCTCATTCTTGGTATCTAGGTCATGCCTCGTTTTGGTAGAGACATTTATTCGAGGGCGAAGCAGGAAGTATCAGGGGAGGGAGAGATGATTGTAATACAGAAAAGCTCACATCCGTTTACTAACAAAACCACCATTCACGGGGAGGGGAATGGGGGGTTTTATTACGTAAACATCGATGTGAGCGGTTTCTGTATTAATGAGAAGTAACTGATAAACCATAGGGAGGGAGATACTGACCTGGAACGATGAGGATGAAGATAATGTGGTCAGCATGTAGTAGAAACCACAGCAGATGACGACGTCTGCAGGCATGTAGCGGGCCGAACATGAGTGTCGATGAAGCTGTGCTGGTGACGTTAACGATAGTGCCGGCGGCAACCACGGGACCCATGGCATAGATGCCAGAGTCCTGCAGGCGGACGTTCTTGAGGTAAAATTGAGTAAACTTGGAAGGGGACTTCCAGATACCCATTTTGACCTGTGCGGCAGGAGATACGGCCAAAAGATGAGCAAAGGAGGAGGCTATAGCCCTGACCTCATGGGCTGTGACATGGAAGGTCTGGAGGTCAGCTGGACATAAAGATTCATGGGCCGCGATGATAGCAGCCTCGATCCAGTTACTAGTAATAGGACTGATTTCTTTATCGGCTGCACCCAATTTGGAAGAAATAAAAAGTTTCTTACGGCCCCCCAGAGTGATAGTACCTTATCTGAAGTACCTTATCTAAATCTGAAGATCAGCCAGGTGGGCACCCCAGCCCATCCTAGACGCGTCGGTAAAGATCGTGAAGGCGACGGTCTGTGCGAACAGAATACCGTGAAGGAGAAAAGGCAGCCGGAGCCACAGGCGGAGGGCCCGCCGGGCCTGGTGGGCAGGGAGAATCGCCGCACACTGAGACGCCATACCCAGAAGATGCGCGGAGCGCAGGAGAGACTGCACAGGGCTGAGGAACAGGCGGCCCATATAGGGACAAACGTGACTGCCCAGCTGAGGGAACCATGCAAGGAAGCCGCAAGATGGGAGCTGAAACGAGAGCTGTCAAAAGGGAATGGATCTGCCGGCGCAGACTGACCACGAAGTCGAGCCGGAGAGAGACATGACCGGCCTGAAAATCTGGGACTACACCCAGAAACTGAATGGTCTGGGTAGGGACCAGATGAGATTTTGGGACATTGACTAGAAAGCCCAGATCACGAAGGAGGGAAAGCACGAGGGCACGGTGGTAGAGAAGCAGATGGCGAGTAGGAGCGTGAACGAGCCAGTCGTCCAAGTACGGGAGGACGGATACCCGACGGACCATAGGTAAGTGGTCCCAGTATGAACCAGGATCGTCAAGATCTAGGGCGCAATATTGATCCCAAATGGGAGGGCTCTGAATTGAAACACGTGAGCGCCGTAGGCAAACCGAAGGAACGGCTGAGACACAGGGTGGATAGGTACATGGAAATACGCGTCCGTCAAATCTATCTTGAACGCCCAGTCACCCAAGCGAATGGTGTGGAGCACAGCGAGAATACTGAACATCCGAAAACCAGGCGGTCAAATGTAAGCATTGAGGTGTTTCAGATCGATAATCAGGCGCCACTTCCTGTGTGGCTTGGGTACAAGGAAGATGCGGGAATAAAAATCGGGAGTGTCTGGATCGACCAGGATAATGGCGCCCTTCAGGAGAAGTGACTGAATATTATCCTCGAGTGCAAGACGCTTGCCCGTATCCTTGGGCAGGGGTGTAACAAACGGAAACGCCATGCGGGGCGAGGAGTTAACAAGTGACCCATGGGTCATGACGCTCAGCTGCCAAGCATGACCTGTGACATCATGGGCTGAGATTCACAACTTCCAGTCAAATTTTGAAGAACCAATTTGCCAATTTGTTGAAATTTTCTACGACAACAGAAATATATATCACCTATGTCTGGTTAAAACACAGTGAATTGATGGTCTGAGGAAAATGTATGATTGTTAAGGTATCTAGAACTATTCCCATAGCTTACTTGATACCTGTCAGTCTCAAAAGCAACACCACAAAGGGCAAATATAAGATCAAAATATATAGCAAAAAATCAAGGAAATCCATGCAAGAATTATTGAGAAACAGGTGCTTCTGTATGAATTTTTATTCAATACAAGCCAACTGTACTGCACTTTCATATATGATGATAATATTTATTAAGCAATATTTGACCCAATCCTTTGCAAGATTACATTAATATACGTCCGACTGCCTTCACTTTAACAGTTCTTGAGATAATATGATCAAAAGGAATTTAAAGATGGTTGCCTGGTGGCCATTTTGGACTTCTGACAGGTCTGAAATCAGACAACTACCATTCTCTAAATCGGACCAAAAATTGAAGGCAAATTACTGAAACTGCACTGAAAAAAGGATTTCTAAGGTGGCTATCTGGCAGACATAAGGGATTTCTGACAAGTCTGACATTTGATATCACACATCCTCCAACAAGAGATCAAACTTGGGGCAAATTCTCCTAATGATGTTACAGTAATGAATGTCCAAAACAATTCAAAAGGCATGTTCAGGCGCTCATATCAAATTTATAGATATGCAAATGTAAAAGTGTAGGTCCAATATTTTTTATTATCACTCTGCTTTTCAATGGGGTCAGCAGGGTTGGTAAACTGCAAAACCTGAAAGAATAGAAATGCAGAAAGCATGACTAAGAGTCTTGTAATAAAATAAAGCCATCCTAAATCAAGTACACATCCACATATTATGAGAACGAACACTTGCTTTTATATGTGGTGATTTATATAAAAATATTCAGATATCTAGGAAACGAAGTTTATTGCTATGATTCCATAAAATAAACTGCAAAATGTTCCCATCATCTTATAAATCAGTAGCTAAACCTTAATACTATACTCTCATAGTGTTAATTCCTGGCTGAAGTATTCCAACAACAGTGTTTTGTTATGCAGTAAGGAGGTACTTATCACTCAGCCTTATCACTTAATAGCCTGATACAAAAGGGAGTCATATGTCACCAGTGTCACTCACAATTACAGCCACACGGTGAGATGTACCAGCTGGAGTGCAAGCTTTTAAATACAAGAAAAATAGAGATGGTCTACAAAATAAGTTGACTTGACCAAAGTTCTTGGCCTTTTGCCCACATATCAACTGGATTCTTTCTAAATGATGGGTAACTACTAACCAATTACATCTGGCCGGGTGTAATTAGTTGGCAACCAATGAGTGAATAACTTTGACCTGCAACCTTTAACCTCCTGACCAGCTGACCTCAAAATAAATTAGTTTTTTCTTCATGCAAAAAGACCAATACATATGAAGTTTGAATCACATTCAGTGATGCATAGATGTGGCATATGTGAAAGACTGAAGGTTTGGGTTGAACAGTTTCACTTGAAAGATGTTCACAAGCATTTAGAACAATACTGTGACCTTGACCTTTGACCTTTTGAACTCAACATCAATAGGCTTCTTCCCCTATTGGTAGGTAAGCCATATATGACAGATGGAAAGTATAGATTGAAAAGTTTGCCTGAAAATGACTCCACGCAAGAAGAGGGTGCTGTGAACTTGACCTTTGACCTCAAAATCAACAGGTCTTTTCCCCTGTTGGCAGAGAAGCGATATCAGTGCTGAAAGGTTTGGAATGAAAGGTCTAGCTTGAAATGTGTCCACAACCTTTTCAAAGAAGTGGATCCTGTGACCCTGACCTATGACCTTGTGACCTCAACATCTATAGGATTCTTCTCCCACTAAGTAGGTGAGCTATATGTGAAAGATCAAAGAATTGGGATAAAAGGTTTGGCTTAAAATGCATCCACAGGCTTTTCAAAGAAGTTGGTACTGTGACCTTGACCTTTGACCTTGTGACCTCAAAATAATTATGGTTCTTCCCATGTTGGTAGGTGAGCTGTATGTGAAAGATGGAAGGTTTGGGATGAAAATTTTGGCTAAAAGAATTATTTCTCGGGGGTGCAAACACACCCCATAACTTCGAGAATTAGGGTCGCAGTGACCTAATTTCAGGTTTGCAAGGAGATCTTTTTAGAACCTCTAAGACTGCATAGGGTTCATGGCCCTAGCCCCTAAGGTTACGATTTGTGCCCTGCTAACAGACGGACGGCCGGCTGGGCGGATGGACAGAGGGAAGTACGATGGACAAAGACCCATCGCTATAGCCCAGAATGACTGAAAGTCAGCTGAGCTAAAAACGAAATTCAGAAACCAAAACAAATGGTACTTAACACTGGGCGATGCGACATAAAACACCTCCAGGCTGGATAACAGGCCTGAAGGCGGCCACCAACCAGATAGGGAGAGTCACTTACTGCCGCGCCCCCTCCGAGAGGATCTTCCACGAAAGAAGGAGGTCTGGCCAGACCCGGACATCCGAGCAGACGGGCAGGGTGGGAGCCACCGAGTGGCTAGCAGCCGGAGCCCGGACAGGAGCAGTACAGGACTGGTAAGGGCGAGACGCCTGTGAGGTCGGAGGAGGCTCCGACCAGAGGCGGGCCTGACGAACTGAACGATCCAGGGCAGCCTCATACACTCGGGACAGATGACCCCCGAAGAGTTGAGATCCCGTGAACAGCTGAGTATACAGATCCAAGAGCTCCGCGGGTGACAGCGCGGGCTGGACGGATTGAAGGGTGCGGAGACACCAGGCGCGACCGAGTAGGATACAATCCTCTACCAGCTGCCATGTCAAGTGTTGTAACTCGGCACATGTGTGAGCAGAAGCCTGCCATATATTATTTAATATGGCAGGATCCGGAGAAACAGACAATAGGCTGGTTACGGCCTGAAGGTCTTTGACAACGTCGGCGGCCTGGCGGGCTAGAGCCTCCATATCCGAGAGCTGAGAATCGGATACATGTGCAGCTGGTGAATAAAGTAACCTACCGTCAGAGAAGCCTGTCTCTGCGTGTTGAAAGCAGTCCACTGATCCGTGCTGGCCGGAGGCATATGATCTGTAAACACAAGCGGAGAACGGACGGACAAGGAATCAGAAGTGGTCAAGGCCTCAGGAGCGGCCTGGACACAGACGGGGTCCGCAGCAGGGACCACAGGGCAGGCGGGAGACGCGGACGTAAGGGGAACCAACCCCTGGAAGGACGGTCAAGGAGGCGGTCCTTGAGGGGGCGAAGGGACAGACAGCTGGGAAGGGGGGGATCAAACAGGAGGGGAGCACTTACCTGCGCCAGAGCCGAAAGGGAACCAGCAACCTCCACCCGAACGGGACACTGTGGAGATAACACAGGAGGTTCGGCCGTAGATACCTGCCCCGGAGCCACGGCTAGGGGCACGGGCTCAGACTCAAGGTCGAAATCCACTCGTAATGATTCACAAAAACTGGAGAGACAGTGAATGAAGGAAACGGCAAGAGCCTTCTCTGGGGGCCCAGACGGGGCAGGGGCTGGACGCTTCCTGGAGGGGCCGGCTAGAGCCCTAGCCAGAGCCCCTTCAGGGGTCTGGAGGACAGAGCCCTGGGAGAGAGGGAAAGGGCCAGTAACGAGAAGTGGATCCGCAGAGGGGGAGCGTAATGCCACCCGACCAGACTCAGATGGATGGGCGCCCCCCCTGCCCCCCCGCCACTGGAGCCAAAGACAGCACAGGAGAGTTCATAATAGGGTCAAGGGCAGTCGACAGTGCATGAAGTCAAGCCCATTGAGAGGGCGGCCATGTATGACAATAAAAACTCGGGTCCGCCTCACCAATGCACGTGCCCTCACTGGAGTGACAGCCAAGACAAGAGGGGTGGGTATCCAAGGAAGGAAGAGATGCCCCACAAGACGAACAAGTCCGAGAGACTTCCATAGTGGCCAAGAGAAAATGAAAGCGTACTTACAGTAAGTGAAGCAACGAACATTTGAAAACGAACAGCGGACGGACGGGAGTAGCCTGTCGACACGTCCGTCTAGCACAAATGCCAGAAGAATAAGTGTCTCTACCAAAACGAGGCATGACCTAGATACCGAGAATGAGGCGGAAGTGGGCGATGATAGGCCTACTCAGGGAAAATTTTGAAAGTGGGGCTTCTGGCGTGTAAATACTAACAGAGAATATTCTCATTAATACAGAAAACGCTCACATTGATGTTAAAGTAATAAAACATGTACATCTTGATGATATCAAGGACATGGTGGTCATATACATTTTTATGTTAACAGGGACATGGTGATCATGCACATATTGATAATAACAGGGACATGGTGGTCATGTACATTTTGATGATAACAGGGACATGATGGTCATGCACACCTTGATAAAAACAAGAGTTATGATCAAGGGTATAGCTATACAAATTTAATGGCACAAGGACTTAAAGATACATAGACTTACCTGACTTTGAATCATACAGATTTAATGATACATGGACTTACCTGACTTTGAATCATACAGATTTAATGAAACATGGACTAACCTGACTTTGAATCATACAGACTTAATGATACAAGGACGGACCCCGACTTTGAATCATACAGACTTAATGACACATGGTCTTACCTGACTTTGAATCATACAGACTTAATGATACATGGATTGACCTGACTTTGAATCATACAGACTTGATGATACAAGGACTGACCTGACTTTGAATCATACAGACTTAATGATACAAGGACTGACCTGAATTTATTCATAGAGATTTAATGATACAAGGACTGACCTGACTGGGGACATAATTCAGGACTCAGCCTCCTTGCCCTTTCAGGTCGCACAACTTCTCTTGGTGAATTTGTGCCTTGTACTTTTAAATTACCAAATTTACAAGAATGCAGCCCTTTCAAATAAACCTTCTTCAATGGCGTAGGTCTAGCTGATTGAGCATGTGAAGACTCAATGTTGTTTTGGAATATAAGATCTGGTGTTAATGTAAGACAGTTTGGGTGTTTTGATACGACACTCTGATCATCAGCCTGGTCCTGGTGATGATTCTCATTGCCAGCCTTGTCCTCCACGGATCTCACATCCTGACCCTCTGTAGAATGGATGCCTGTTCTACCTTGTGATAATATTATATTTGTACTTTCACTATCCATCATCCCAGTATTACTTTTGGCCACCACATGCTTGTTTAAACTTCCTTGCTGAAGCCATGCATGGTGTGCTTGTTTAAATAGCTGTATAACTTGGACTTCATTTCTAGAAGAAACTGCAACAAAGTCTTCATGTAAAACTACATTCTCCACCTTGAAAGAAAATTGAAGATCTAACTGATTTTGATACAATATGTTTACATTTTGTCCATCTGCATCTGTAGTGCTCTTGTTTTCATAAAATGAGACTTTGTGTCCATATGCTATTGCAAGTGTCTGGCTTTGAGCATGCAGAGCTATGGAGGATGGAGAATGGTGAAATGAGATTTCCACAACTTCCATCTTTCCGGCTTTCTGTTGCTGGGGGTGAAACTTTGTTGATCGGTAACCAACGAAGCAAGCTGTAGTATCTCCATGGTCCATCTCCCAGCCTTGATAAAGTCTCACATGAAATGTTTCATGGTCATTTTCCAGACTGATAACAGTATTTGCTAAAAGAAGAATATAAAACAGTTAACAAGAAATCTGTTTAAAAAAAATGTCTAATGCAAGAGTGTGTGTTACTGAAACAATTTGAGGATGTATAAACATGCAATTATTTGATTTAAAAATGTGAACTCAGTATACAAATATAACAGGGATTCAGATAAAATGTCCCACTTTTAGGGGTTAATAATTTTATAAATACTGTATTTAAGTTGTTGGTTGTTAGTGTGTTATAAGTTAAATATGTCCGTAAAATTTCATAAGTCCAGGAGTTTAACATCCTGATTTATGGCAAAAATAAATTTGCATAGTAAAATTTGCTTCATCCATTGCTGGGTACTGTATGTCTCCGGTGGTCAGTGTCAAGTAACATCTGGGTACAGGACATTGGGTACCAGTATTGATGGCCTTTTGCTCCAGGGTGACTAGCTACATCCTTACATGCCAAAAACGAAATAATGTTCTTTTCAGTTGAGTTTGATAGTTTGCTGTGAATGGAATGGTTTTAAGCTCTAACTTAATGACAGACTTTTACCAATAAGGCCATCACACCTGTACCCAATGATCTGTATGACCCCAGATGACACTGGACATCAACAGCCAGGCGCAACATACAGTACCAAGCACTGGATATAACAAATTTCACTATGCAAATTTATTCTTCTCATAAATCAGAAAGTGGCACTCCAGGACCAATAAAATTTTAGGAACATATATTCAAATTATACACATCTTTCTACACACTAATACAAACAACTTATATGCAGTATATATTAAATTATAAACCCCTAAAGTTCAGGCTGTTTTTTTGAACACCCAATTTATTTAGGACCAAAAGTCTTGAACATATCTAGACAGGAGTTTTACCAATTGGATCATGCAGAATCTGTTTGGATGGTGAAACAGTGGGAAATCTGGTCACTTCAGGACATCCATCCTGAGACAGTGAGTACACATGGATGAAGCACTGCTGGGTTGCCAGGAACAACCGGTTGTCAGAGGCATAGAGAGCTGAGGGTTTGTAAGTTGTGGTAAATACTTCTTGCGACTGAAAAAGGTGACAGCCATGAACTCGAACCATGATGATGCAAGCTCTGTCCAATCTCTGAAAAAAAAAACACACAGAAACCTGTGACCCAGTATTTATTTAAAAATACAGTCCCTGTGTCTATCATATAAATGTCTATTATACAATGCAATATGTATCAGATCTTATGTACTTAATTTCACGTCTTGCTTAACACCAACATGTATAGGAAAGTCCCAAAAAATATTCTTAAACATTAATAAACAAGGTCTACAGGTCTAATGGGAACCTGTGCAATGGGATTTACATCAGGAATAATGCTTCCATGCTTGACCATTACTTTTCAGGTACATGTGTGACATGTATTTGTACAATGCAAGAACTAAACATTTTTAACGCAAGTATAAGCACCAATTACACAAACCTCACTCCAGAAATACTGGCATGGAGGTACAAAACACAAAATGATTGTAGATGGTGCACCCAATCTTGTGTATGAGAATCCCATCAAATGCATGGAAAGGCCACCATTCAGGCAGATACATCAGACTTCTCTCGAGTCAGTTGCACTGGGCTGACCAAGCTCAGCTGAGGCAGGCAGTTGCCCCAATTCAAGCAAAGCTAATTGGCAGCAGGCAGCAGCAGCTACTGCACTGAGTGAACTCTTGATCTGTACCTAGCTACACTGAGGAAACTATTGAATTGTTGCAAAATTTGATACAATTGGCAGTCTGCCAAAGCTATAAATAGATCCTGACTGACATTGGCCCTGTTGCCAAATCTGAAATAGTTGGCAGTTGGCATTATTCCAAATCTGTTTATACATACTGAAAGACATTGGCTACAATCCATTTTGCAAGCTGCATCCTCAGAACATTTTTTGATCAAAATGTTTGAAATAATAACAGATGCCTTATGTAAGCAAAATCAAAATACAGATATTTTTTATTCATGGATTTATCTTACACATAAGCTGGATATGGAACCAATTATTTATGTTGCCTGTACAGCTCTGCTCATATACCTTATTAGCTCCTCTTGTTGAGACAATAAATCTACTAGCTTTGTTTACCAGAGAATCTCCCAGTCATTGTTAAAGGTGGAAGAATTCTGCCAAAAATCATTTAAGTTAACTTGAACAAAGGCCACCTAAGATTCTTTTTAGTGGAGTCTTATAGAATTTGAAACAACAGTTTTGCAGATGAAGACTATTGCAGCGCTCAGTTTGAAATAGGCTTTCTGATGGCCACAAGACCAACTTCAGCTTTCTTTGATTCTACCAAAAATTAACTAGAATACGGGTAGTCGACAAGCGACTACTTGTATCCGCCTAAATCAGAGTGGAACGGATGACGTGTTGCATATCAGCATGGATGTCTGCAGCCAAATTGTGTATGTAGGTTGCGCTACCTACCAAAAAATCCAGAAAGCCGTCCAAGTTGTATACATATGCAAAATTTAAGGCAGATAAGTCAAACCACTATATTGTATATGAGTGATTTTTGCCCTTGGCAGACAAACAGATGGACGCTGTGCAAAAAAGGGTTGCAGGTGGCGCCACCAGTTTAGCGTATGATAAAGAGCTTTGTGAGAACTATACACATGCAAAATTTTGGCCCAATCGGTCAAACGGTTCCCTAGATATGAGCTTGGATGTCTGCAGCGTAAACTTGATTGTAGGTGGCGCCACCTGTCATAAAATCAGAAAAGCTATCCAGGATGTATAAGCATGCAGAATTTCAGGTGAATTAGTCAAACCACTGCAGAGATATGAGTGATTTTAACCCAAGGCAGACGAACAGCTGGACACTGTGCAAACATGGTTGCAGGTGGCGCCACCATTTTTTGTGTATGTTATAAAGCTCTCTAAGGGCTACATTTGTGCAAAAAAATTTTCCTGATCGGTCAAACGGTTCCTGAGATATGAGCTTGGATGTCTGCAGCGTAAACGTGAATGTAGGTGGCGCCACCTGTCATAAAATCAGAAAAGCTATCCAGGATGTATACGCATGCCAAATTTCAGGTGAATTAGTCAAGTTACTGCAGAGATACGAGTGATTTTAACCCAAGGCAGACAAACAGATGGACACTGTGCAAACATGGTTGCAGGTAGCGGCACCATTTTTGGTGTATGTTATAAAGCTCTCCAAGGGCTACATTTGTGCAAAAGAATTTTCCTGATCGGTCAAACGGTTCCCGAGATATGAGCTTGGATGTCTGCAGCGTAAACGTGAATGTAGGTGGCGCCACCTGTCATAAAATCAGATAAGCTATCCAGGATGTATACGCATGCCAAATTTCAGGTGAATTAGTCAAGTCACTGCAGAGATATGAGTGATTTTAACCCAAGGCAGACGAACAGATGGACACTGTGCAAACATGGTTGCAGGTGGCGCCACCATTTTTGGTGTATGTTATAAAGCTCTCCAAGGGCTACATTTGTGCAAAAGAATTTTCCTGATCGGTCAAACGGTTCCAGAGATATGAGCTTGGATGTCTGCAGCGTAAACGTGAATGTAGGTGGCGCCACCTGTCATAAAATCAGAAAAGCTATCCAGGATGTTTGCGCATGCCGAATTTCAGGTGAATTAGTCAAGTCACTGCAGAGATATGAGTGATTTTAACCCAAGGCAGACGAACAGATGGACACTGTGCAAACATGGTTGCAGGTGGCGCCACCATTTTTGGTGTATGTTATAAAGCTCTCCGAGGGCTACATTTGTGCAAAAAAATTTTCCTGATCGGTCAAACGGTTCCCGAGATATGTGGGTTTATGTGTGGAAACAGACGCACAAACGGACGCAGAGCCCAGAGGAAAGGTCAGAGGTCAAAACAAAATCGGGGCGCAGCAGTTCACATGTGACCCGAACATAATCCCGGGTTTTGGAAAATTCCACCCAGCGGTTACGGAGGAGTTCTCCGGACACCTACGCGGCGGCGGCGGCGGCGGCGGCCAGCTGAAAACATAGTATCCGCAAAACTCTGTTTTGGCGGATACAATGAACCCAATCTATTCTTATACAATTGAAGGAACCCTACCCTAGGATAATTCTTCTGAAAAATAACCCATTCAGCTTGACATTTTCATCATAAGATATTTTTAAGCTGAAAGAGGCAAAAATTACAAGGTTTTTGCCCGTAAAAGGGTGGCACCACAAAAACCTCAATTCCAAATATGAGTCATGTGACCAACATTTGCACAAAACTTGGTGATGCTAGCTCCTAGCGTTTCTGAGATTATTATGTTAGTATGCTTACATGGCCAAGTGACTAAGTTAAAATTCCTGTAACTCGGCAAAAATTCATCGAACCCAAACCACTCGAACAAACTTGAGAGAACTTATCTCTGGGATCATTTCTGTGATATATTGAACAATTTTGCTGAATGATTTTGGAGAAGATTTTCAAAGGTTTTCAAGTTTTTTCCCTGAAAAATGTAAGTTGGTGCAGGTGGCACCACAAAAAGCTTAATCCCACAACAAATGATATGTGACTGATTTTTTTGCATAAAATTTGGGAAAGCTAGCTTCTGCTATTCCTGAGAAAATATGGGTTAATGTACAGATGATCATTGACCCTCGTACACAAAGGTTGAAGCAGGTGGCGCAAACAATACCTCGATTTCAAATATGACTCATGTGACCAACATTTGCATAAAATTCGGTGATGAAAGCCCCAGCTGTTTCTGATATTGTAACTTTAGCATTCTTTTTTACCAAAGTTCAGCTTCTTGAAACTCGTCAAAAAATCACCAAATTGGAACCATTCTAACAAACTTGAGAGAGATTGTTCCTGGGATCATTTCTGTGAAATATTGAAAAATTTGGATAAAAAGTTTTGGTGAAGATTTTTTATGGTTGTTTATATTAGCTTTTTCAAAATTAAATCAGAGTAAATGCAGATAACAATAAAATAAGCAAAATCCAATAAGGAACTTGGATGATTTTTGCATTAAATTTGGTGATGCTAGCTCCTGCCGTTGATGAGATAGTAGGGATTAATATACAGATGGCAGATGACAGACAATGCCACACCATCATATAAGCTCACAGGTTAATTAGGGAAAAGTTTATGAAAGACAATAAAGTTACCATTTTAGATTTCCAAGGAGTTACTAAATGTGTGCAATTTATCACTCTTAGTAAGACTTTGTTCAAGAATGAATATTCTAAATATGAACACACCAAAACTCACAGAAATGATTAACCATCAATTATTTGTAGAGCACAGGCAATAATAAAACCTGAATCAATTCAGCTTTCCTCATTGCCCATGGGCCATGATGCTCAGCTGAACACAAATTACTAGTGGCCATGCACAGCTCATACATTTACGCAGCAGCGACTTAATCTGGGGTTTCTCCAAAAATATTCACACAATTTGTCTGCATATAAAAGTTTGAATTCCAAAATTTTATGCCTAGAATTTATGCCCTGCTATTGGCCAAACCTCGGAGCAACTGATGTACTAAAAACCCTTCGTCTTTGCACTCTGTTCAGGTCTCCTAAGAAATCTCATCATGTCTTGATGTGAAGCGAAAACTTTGTTTAATAACAGTTTGGACTTTTGTCCTGCTAAAGGATAAACTAATGTTTATCTAAAAAATTGTAGTAAAAATGCATAAAAAATTGAGAAATTGTTTTAAGTGCCTACAGTCTTCTTCAGTCATTTGTTACAATTCTTTTAGCAAGATTAGCATACCAAACATAATGACAATGAGTCCAACAGTTCATGAGAAATCTATTCTATGCATGTACCCAATATTCTCATTATTTAACTTTTTGATAGTCTAAAACAATATCAGTAATTTTGATGGCTTTCAGTGACTTTTCAATAACTTTCATTCATTTATTTTGAACATTTGGTTACTTTTATGTTTTGTTACTTTTTTTATAGTTTCTGGTTATTATTATGTACTTTGTGTATGCATGTGTTTGGAAAATCCTTATTATCAACCTATTGCTAGGGGTGTGTATTAATATTTACTTAATATTACCCCCCCCCCCCCCAAAAAAAAAAAAAAAATATGCACTGGTGGAGTTTTTCAGGGAAAAAATTTTTTTTTGAATTTTTAAAGGAGAGTAAACCTTTTACATGGCCTCTGAAAGTTGTGAAGTCATGATAAACATGATAATAATTATAAAGCCACCCCCTGTAAGGATACATGGCTAACACGGGTTGATGAGTTTATGTTTTGGTCACATTATTTGTTGGTGGACATTTTCTTGTTACCCAGAGTGCAAAACTATCATATACAATTTTTTCTTTTTTGTTTTTCTTTCTTCTGTCCATGTTAGTGCTAGATCCTAAATAAGTCTGATTTCAAAAAATGACCTTTGGGCACAATATTAATCTGAGCTTACAGATTTGCCGCTGAAATTTACTTCAGACCTGGACCTAATTTTCATGGTCACACACTTTGTAGCTGATTCTAATTTATCACGCAGTTATGAGCTTCAAGGGGGATTCAAGTGATCACTAGTCAATTGAAGCATCTCACTTTTATTTATTTACAGACATATAAACTACCTCACCAAATTTTTTTGGTAAGATATGCATTTATATAATAACATTACCTTGTTTTACTAGGTATTTCACTTTATTTGCTTTTTATTTAAGAAAAATATATATTTTGGCAGAATAAAAAGAAAACCAATATTAACAAGTAATGACATGCAATTATTATGAAGGTTTAAGCTTAGTACTTGAAAATTCCGGTCAATAAAAGAATAATCTGAAAGATATTGGAGAAAAAATTACCAGATTACCTTTGTATGAACAATAACAACCAATACATAATATAGACATAGTGAGGCGTGCACATGTTAACTACAAGGGACCCATGGATTACAGTGCTCAGCTGAATGTGACATATAATTGTATCACCATTGTTGTATGTAGGTCTGAAAGATTTCATTTTGACAGATGTAATTTTTTGTATTAATTATGTAGTTGAGTGGAACAGTAATATAGAAGTATCAGTATTTCAAATATGTACAAGAATTCAGAGAAGAAGTTACTGATGGGACATACGGGTGACCTATAAAGGAAAACAATCTGAAGTGACTGAGTCTGAGTGTGAATATACAGAAGAGATGACTCAAAATCTGGTGTTGTGTGGTGGTGAAGGGTTACATGGGGACTCAGCTGTCCATGTATATAAATGGCTAAACCATGAGGTGGTCTTTTGTCTGTTGTTCCTCTGACAGCTGTTTTATCATTTCTGATAAGTTTGTAATGAGGACAGAGAGATAGAAAAACAAAGCAAATCACTTCAATTCCAATTCTACTGAGGCAGAAAAATACTTAACGAATGTTTGCATTAGATCCTCATTTTTTTAATACATCAATTTTTGTTAAGGAAAATTTTACACAAAATTATTAAATTTTACTGTACATTTACAGTATAATTCAATTAATTTGAAAATTTAAGTTGTTTAACAATTCTAAATAGCATCAACATTTATAGTTAATCTACTCAGGCAACATCACATTATAAACATAGATGTATTTATTTTTTCTTTAAATATATTTTTTAAATTTGCAAAATAATAAAAATCTGAAACTAACACTTGATTCAGGAAAAGTTGTATACATTAGATTGGAAACAGCAATGCAATTAAAGAATGTAACTAATGCAACATATCTGGTTGGGCGGGCGGGGGGGGGGGGGGGGGGGGCTCAGGGTTGCCACGTGATTCCACATTTGTGACAGCAGTGTTTCATCACTAATAAGTTTACCAAAGCAAGGCTGTAAGGACCAGACATGGCTGGTCCTCCAACATGGCTGGTCTGGAGGTTCAAAATATAAATACATTAGAGCCTCAGAGAAACATCAATAACTAGAATAATATCCCTGATTTTTTTACAAAGTCCATTATATTTAGGCCCATAACTTTTTTAAATTATAAAATACAGACTTAATTTCTACCATGTACATAGGAATTACATAGAGGAATATTTATGGTAAATATGAAGAAAACCAGATGAGTGGTTTTGATATTAAGGCAGTCCTGAAGTATGAAAATAGATTTTTAACAGAAACACAGATGTATTTATTTTTTCTAAAAATATATTTAAAATTTGCAAAATAATTAATATATGAAAATATTACTTGATTCAGGATTGGAAAAGTTGTATACATTAGATCGGAAACAGCATTTGGTTAAAGAATGTAAGTAATGCAACATATCTGGTTGGGTGGGGCAGGGGGTGGGGGGTGGGGACGGCAGGGTTGCCACATGTGATTCTACATTTGTAAAAGCAGTGTTTCATCACTAATACATTTACCCAGACAAGGCTGTAGGGACCAGACAAGGCTGGTCTGGAGGTTCAAAATGTAAAAACATTAGAGCCTCAGAAAAACTTCAATAACTAGAATAATTTTTAGGCTTTTACTTTCAAATTTCAGAATTTAACAGATTAAATCTATATATATACTGACTGTGAAAAGTAAATCAAATGTTCTTACAAGAAAAAAAAGTGCCATGGTCAAACTTGGGCAAAATTTAAGGTACCAATTTTATATTTTTGCTAATATTTAAAAAATTAACAGATTTTGATCTAATGTTTGGTATACAATTAAATTTTGATTAATTAAAGTTGTATTACTGAAAAAAGTCCCTTCCTTTAACACATTTTCTCTTAAGTGACCAAATATTTTTCCTGATTTTTTACAAAGTCCATTATGTTTGGGCCCATAACTTTTTTAAATGATATAATACTGACTTAATTTCTGGCATGTACATAGGAACTATAAAAAGGAATATTTATAAATACTAAGAAAACCAGATGAGTGGTTTTGATATTTGGAAGTCCTGAAGTGTGAAAAAAAAAGATTTTTAATAAAAAATTGAGGTTTTTCCTTAATTATCTCAATGGAACGAAGTACTATTGACCCAATTCTCGGCATGGCAGGAGATTTTGAGGGCATCTAACTGTATGCTGAATTTCAGATTCATAGGTCCAATGGTGTTTAAACGTGCCAGTCTTACAGACAGACGGACGACAGACAATGGACCACGACTATAGCTCAGATGACTTATAGTCAGCTGTGCTAAAAACTGTCTGTGCTAACTGAAAAATGGCTGAAAATATTTTTCTTAGAATATTTAATTCAGGCTAACCTCAAAGTACAAACCTCTCAAATGTTGTGGTACACTGAAATTGGCATAAAAAAACAATTTTTGCTCTTGGGATATTGAAATGTTATCATTGTTGAAATTTGCACCACCTTGATACATTCATGATGAATTGAGTGAAAGGAAGACACACAGTCACTCTCACACCCAAAGTTCAATCTAATAACTATGATATAAATGATTTTCCCACTTTTAAAGAATGGACCAGGCTCTATATATGCAAAAAAGTGAATGACTGCTGGTTATTTTTACAGAAAGTTGTTGCCATTTCTGTGTTCAATTTTGCCAAATTTATATTCTCACTCACAAAATAAAAACACATGATGTACGTTTGACTGAAACATCATTAATTAAATAAATGCTGTATATTATTGCTATAGTTTGGGATCTTACTCACAAACTGACCATTGCACTTTCATAAAAATGTTCAAAGATACTACAGATGATTACACCTGTCTGGCATCATCTCTAAAGATGTCCAAGATGCGCAACAAATAATAAGGTAATCCATGCATTAATCATAGAGAAATTGTATGAATATTTACTTGAAATAGGCCAGGGAACTTTCACATCTGATAGTATCTTTTGTAAGAACCATTTCACCTGATTTTGTTATATAACTTTGAATGATGACCAGGGAATGTGTGTGCTCGATGAACCATGTATCAGATTTGTATTCAAAATCAGAAAAATACCTGCAAAGGTAAAAATGTCACTTGAATTTAAACTGTGAATCTCTAAATAAACCATAAAGTACCAAATACAAAAAAATTTAAATTATAGGTGACTCATTTATAAAAGGTAAATCTATCTTAGATGGTTAAGCATAGCAAATTTCAAACCAATGTATGGATTAATTATTGAAAAATGTTATTCTTTATAAACTTCAAATGGTAAAATTATTGTGAAACCTGGCAAATTTTGTTCAAATGTAGGATTGTTAACATAACTATAAATATCCATGATATTTATAATTTTCAATTTATGATCCTTTAATAAGTTTTAGTGCAGCAGCAATTGATGAGTCTGCCTGTCAAGGTTTTTCAATCACATAGCTCGTTATTTCCTAATTCAAGGTTTCCTTCAGGATTCAACAGGACTTGTTAGGATGTACAGGCAGGCAAGACTCTAACAGATAACCCTCGTTGAAACCATGTTTCCTCCATCTTGAACTTTGATCTAGTGTGCAAGTTACCATATTTCTTTGCCTAATTTTCTTCGGCCAAGAGAAACAGATTATCAATATTTCTTAATGCAGATATTGGCAGAGTCGATATAGACCTTCCTACAAATACATTTGTGAGGGGGAAACAGTCCATTTATTTTATAGTTATAACTGAAAAGGTGTTCCCATCTGCAAAAGTATGGGCATCAACCTATACAGTAAAGAAATATTCCAAAAGTATCAGATTTCCCAAATTTGTAAAATAAACACACCACCCACAGGATGTACCTTGCTTAAGATTTGAAATCAGTTGTTACTTTTTTAGAAAATGTTATTTCATTTCTATTTTTAATGTGCAGTCATGTGTCAAATGATATCTGAATTTTTTCTATTGGTTACCAGTAAAAACATATATACAGCAACAGGTGAGTTCAATAGAATACATGTAAAATATGTTTTATTCATTAAGAGCAATATGTGATATGTGTCAACATTTAACAGTGCAAAAATGTAGATTCATGTGCAAGGCAAACAACCATGAAGGGCATGCACTAACTGTATTGATATATCGCAACGGGGTGTTCAAGCACCGGCCTGTAATCACTGCAGCAGAGGCCTATCCTGTATTCGATCCCGGCGCTGGTCTGAGTTTCGGGTGCCAGGTACAGTGAGCAGCATTGGCCGGTAGCGCGTTGTCAACACATTCTTCCAATGTTTATTGTTACATAGGTAGGCTCTGTCCATTACTCTATGTTTTTTTTTTTCCTTAACCGGGAGTTCCACACAGTGTAGCAAATTCGACAGTATGTGTTGACGATGGCTCCAACGACCAAAAAAAACAATATAAGATTTAAGAAGGCCTGCCTGAATGCTTCCTGCTAAGTACAATCTCTTTGAAATCACATGATCAACAGTCACATGATGCATATAAAATGACGTTGATTGGTGACCAGGGCGAATAAAGGCGATTTTGGTCGGCGGCGATATGGGCCGCCCGCCAAAAACCGACCTTATCGGCCGCCAGCGCCCAGCGGGCAACCATTTCGGCCGCAACCCCGACGGAGCCACTGCTGGGCCCTGACTCTGTCCAGTCAAACATATCGGCCGCGGCTTCGGCGGCAGTGCACCATTTCGGCCGCCGGGCTACTTCATAATACTTACCGCCGTTCTTCTGGGCTACCGAATTACAAGGTGTATGTATGAAGGGCTTGATGTATGTAAAAATATGTATGGATTTTCTTTACAGGAATTTCTACACGAATCCAAGACTTGTATAGTTAGTGGTAGGGTGATCCCAGAACAAAACGACTTCACATTTATTTCAACTAGAGGTAACTCAGGTAAATCTATTGTTGACTATTTAATTTTTCCTCATGAATGCTTGAAACGGGTAACAGATTTCAAAAATTTTCAGGTAAATCCCTATAGTGATTAATAAGCGGGAACATACACTTTGCAAAAACTATTGTAGGAGGCACTATCAGTCTTGTATACGACGAAACTCCCCGATATGTATAGATATGCACAATTGCAAGGCTGATATATCAAATTCCTCCTGAGAAATGAGCAGTGACATATACTGTGCAAAAGGTCCTTGAAGGTGGCGACACTAGTCTTGTATACGAGAATGCTATCAAAGATGCATGAACAGGCCAACATTTCAGGCCGATACATCAAAGTTTCTTGAGTCAGGTGCACTGGGCTGACCAAGCTCAGCCGAGGCAGGCAGTTGCCCCAGGTCAAGGGAAGCAAATTGGCAGGTGCAGCTACGGCACTGAATGAACTCTTGACCTGTAATTGACAGCACTGAGTGAACTCTTGACCTGTTGCAACATCTGTTACATTTGTCTATAAATAGATCCATATTGAGACTTGGCAATCTCCAAGCTATTTATAGATAGAGACAAAATCTTGTCCAAACTATTCTTATAAAATTGAAAGAACCCTACCCTAGGATAATTCTTGCGAAAAACTAAACCATTCAGCATGACAGTTTCATCATTAAACATTTTTGAAAATGCCTAGAACGAGGCTAAAATTACTATGTATATTACTATGTTTTTGCCCGTAAAAAACAGGTCAATGTAGGTGGCACCACAAAAACCTCAATATCAAATATGAGTCATGTGAACAACATTTGCACAAAACTGTATGATGCTAGCCCCTGTCGGTTCTGAGTTTGTCATGTTAATATGTCCAAGGGTTATGTTTCTTTGCCAAATGGCTAATTTCAAATTCCTGTAACTCGGCCAAAATTCATCAAACCCGAATTAAAAAATTGAGAGAGCTCGGTCCTGGAATTATTTCTTGAAATATTTAATAATTTGGCTGAATGTCTTCGAAGTAAAGGTTTTTAAAGGTTTTCAAGCTCCCCCCCCCCCGTAAAATGTCCCAAAAGCCCAGTTTTTTATTACTTGATATGTGACTGTTTTTTTAGTAAAATTTGGGGATGCTAGTTCCTGCCGTTCCTCAGAAATTATGGGTCAATGTACTGATGACCGAGGAACCCTGTACAAAAATACCTCGAAAAGTCAGTTACACATATGACTCATGTGACCAACATTTGCATAAAATTTGGTGATGGTAGCTGTAGCCTTTTCTGAGATTGTAATTTAAGTTTTTTTTGGGGGGGGGGGTGGGGGGGGGGGGGTGGGGGGTTAAATGACACGGTGTAGCTTCCAGTAACTCAGCCAAATATTACCGAACCAAATTTAACAGAATAAATACCATTCAAAGAAACTAAGAAAGATTGTTTCTGGAATTATTTCAGTGAAAATATTGAATAATTTGGCTTTATGGTTTCAGAGAAGAAGAATTTTGAACTTTTTTTTAGTTTTCCTAATAAAATCAAAGTCACTGCAGATCGCCAAAAATAAACTCAATCTGTTAGAGTTTGAAGTGTGAAGGATTCTTTTATAGCTAGCTCTGACAATTTTTGAGACAGCAAGGGTTAACGTTAGGATGACGGCTGACAGACGACCCTGCATAAGCTCACAGGTTCGCTAAAAATAAGGTAACGCTACAAGTCTGCAGAAACTAAGGAAACACTGGGGGTATTTACGAGCTCTATAGCTCGAAGGATATGGGTAACAGAGACCTAATTCCAGGATTCCTAGGACGGTTTTCATGGACCTCCCTGGATGAACATTAAATGTTTCTAGGTCTAACGGTTACGATTACTGCCCTGTTAACGGATGGACGGACGGACAACCAGAAGTCTTGGCCATTTTTAGCTCAGCTGACTGTATAGAATAAGGCTAAATTTCATGGGAATAGCAGGATATATTGTCATGAAACTTTTTTTTCTAGTTGATTTTGAAAAACTTTAATTGCTACGGTTGAATGGGGATACCACCTACAAAATTTAGCATTTCAGATAATAAAATTCCTATTGTGAACGTTTTCCTAGTCAGCTGAGCGCCATGACCCATGGGTCACTGGTTAATTCAAGCTGATGTCTCTGAATGTTTGCAACTTCTTCTTAGATATTGGATGGTAGAAACTAAACCAGGCTGAGTCACATCCCAACCTCTTGATATCTGTAACTGTAGTTTCCAATTTGTGTGCAGAAGACAAAGGGAGACCAGAAAACGTTTGGGCAAGTGGCAGATCGAACTGTACAGCAGTCTATAATCATAGACGAATTCATAATGTGTGTAGTATTCTGTAACTTAACCAACGCCCAGATGTTTTTTTTTTTCAAGTGCGGAACCAGATCACACATTATAGGTATGTGGCTAATGAAGAAAAAACTTGCTAAAACGGTCTGAATGGCCGAAACTTTCTCGAAACACTGTCGTTCACAGAACGGGTTCGGCTCTCGATTGACATGGCTGGGTCTCCGCTGCTGGGATCGATGGAGGGAATGTGGGTTGCTTCTGTCTTTGTGGCTGTGGGTGCTGTAGCTTTCCTGCAAAGTCACCAGTGCGGGATGTACGGTGGCGGTCTCTCGCGGCTTTTTGCTTGGCTTGGTATGGCACCACGTCTGTTGGCTCTGAGAACATGCTTTAGGAGCGCGCAGGGCTGAGGTCTTGACCACAGCAACCTGTAGCTGCTCGATGAGCGAAAACTTCTTCAGTCAGGTATGTGGATGTCAGTAAAGTAGCAGCAATGTATGTAACGCTCTGCTCGGCATCCAAGCATTAACTAGATGTTGACATATTCAGTGCATTCGCAGGTAAAGGTAAACCTGCGTCGCTGAAATGTCTCAGGGGGGAAACACTCCGACACAAGCAGTTTTTTGGTCCTTATAGGTCAGACATGTCATGTTCCATCGGGTGTCATCAATGCAATTGGAAATCTTTTCCTGTAAGCTATAAGCCCTAACACCAACCAGCACAATATTAATGATCTTAGATATCATTTATTTAGCACCATGAAAGGTTAAATTAAACCCTATCAAATGCCAACTTGTAAAGACTGTCTGTACAAGCATATCAAACGTGCAAACTTCCAAACTGCTGTGTACCGCCACTGCTTTTTTAGCGAACCTGTGAGCTTATATGCGATGGTGCGGCGTCGTCCGTCGTGTTGTAAAGTTCATACATACAATAAGCAAGCAAGTGCTACCTGCGCAATATAAAATCCAATGATTACTTTAACTATTATTTTATCATTATTTTTATACTATTCAATTTCAATTCCATGTGCATAAAATGTGAATATTAATGACCATAGAGCGGGAGCGTCAGACAAGTAGGAGTAGTGTCATTATAGAACAGGATTGAATGGGAAAATTCAGGTAATAATATTATTTGTGACAATCATGCATGTAACCATACATAGTAAGTAGCAGCCAGGGAATACCATAAGTTTATTTTTCCCACAGTACGGGTGCGGGGGGATTAGTCATCAAGGAGCGCACTATCATAGGCCGGGCGGCCCCGCCGGTCACGAGCCGGATTAATTAGATACGATAGAGCGCTAGGGAGCTGTGGTAGCAGATCCCGATAGATACCCCTAGCTAGGTCTCAACACAGCACCGGGGGTTATGCCACGGCCGGTTAGGTAACACAGATACGATAGCCGACACAGATATGATCTTCCGACGTGCATGCGGGGAAGCTCTCTCTATCTTTCCAGTTCCGACCCAGAGAAATTAACCAGTTGTAAAGTTAGCTTACTGTTAGCAATCATCACGACGCTTCCGCAAGGTCACATCGCTGTACATTCTTGGATTGCCGGAATAAATTCAACGGGTGAAATTTACAACAGTGTGTTTTCTTCTCTCTGCAAATTGACTGGCCCAAATCCTGACATCCTTTACAATGGCGAGCGGTGCCAACCAGTCAGCAGAGAACGCTATCTCCGGACGTATCGCGGAATTCCAGGAAGGTTTCGCCCAGGCACATCAGGAAACAGCACACAAAGCCAGCCGACACTACTATGAAGTAGGTAAGCAGAACGTCATAAAAGATGTAGTTTCTAGAACTAGCACTTGTGATGGGACCTCCTATACGGCCGTTAAAGACTGGTTAGAGCAAATAGAGTGGGCTAAGGAATATGTTCCCGGGGAAGTTGAACTTATAGACATTGTTACCCGTACGGTCACCGGGTCGCTAAGGAGGGAGGTGGAACGATACTTAACGGAACACACACTTGCTAACCCAGGGGCACCGAGACTAGCAGTAGCTTGGGATGCGCTCAAAAAGCACATCCGACAAAACTTCCTCCCTCCAAACGACATCGAATTGTTGCGCCAACAGCTCAACAACTTAAAACAGCAAGTCTCCGTCTCCGTACCTCACTTCAACCGGATGTTTAGAGACCTCGCCGAACAAGCATACCCGATGAGTGAGCGTACGGGAGAACAAACAAAGGATCTAATCAAGATATACATTCGGGCGTTGGTGAATGAAAATGTAAGACGCCAAGTGTCATACCAGGGACCCAGGGATCTCCAAGAAGCAATGTACCAGGCCACCATCACGGACCAACGCGAAGGTGAATTCGTCCAGCCCCACGTCAAGGGAACAGAAGAGCCAATGGATATTTCCGCTATTACCACGGTGGAAAAGGAAATAAGTTTAGCCGATGTGTACGAAGCAATCGCTAGTGTGGGCCGATTGGTCAGTGATTCGCGTGAGTCTCAACGTGCAGGTCATCGTGATTCGCCTAAACCTGCCAATAATTATAACAGTAGGAATGTGCGCCATTCGAATCCGCTTAGCTGGACTACCGACGGCAGGCCCATCTGCTATGAATGCGGAAAAGCGGGCCACGTGGCGAGAGAATGTCTGCGACGAAACATGCAACGAAACCTACAGAATCGCCAGCCGAGGTCACGCCCAGGGTCACAGGTAAGTCACCCTCCACGCCGGTACAACCCTCCCTCAAACGCAACTTGTAATAACTGTAACCATCCCATGCAAAATAGTCATTTAAACTAACTATTAAGCGTCGTAGCAGGACACGCATTAAGGCCCGCAACTGCCCTTTGTGTGGGTGGTATTCAGGTTTTGGCATTGATAGATACAGGTGCTACTCGCACATTGCTGCGACGCAAAATTTTTGATGACATTTGTGTAAAAACACACCGCCGCCCCATTGTTCAGAAACCCCCCGTCCCTTTAAAATCTGTTACTGGACACCCCTTAGAGATAGTAGGCTGCACCCAACTACCGATACAGGACGTAGGGAATATTGACATGTACATAGTACAGGACTTACCAAAAGAAATGATCCTTGGGAATGACGCTCTCTTGGCAGGGAAAGGTTGCTTAAACCTTGCGGACAATGACATGATATGGCACGGCAAACGCTGGCCCCTAAATTTAGATGGACAACAGGGCATCGCCGGGTTATCCCAAACATATCCCTCCTGCCAAAATGATATGGATGACGTGATAAAGCATTATGCTGATGTGTTTGCAGGGCCTAATGCTCCCAACGGGTTTTGTGATATATCCCCGATGAAAATAGAAACACATGGAGAACCCCTTTATCAGAGGCCATACAGGGTTCCCCTTGCTAAAAGAGAAATCATATCTAAAGCTGTTGATGAAATGCTAGCCGATGGTATCATCGAACCCTCCGCATCCCCCTAGGCAGCGCCCGTTACCTTGGTTCCTAAAGGAAAAGAGGGCACATTTCGCTTTTGCGTAGATTATAGGAAGCTAAACGCAGTCACCAAGAAAGATAGGTACCCGCTTCCATTAATACAAGACATCTTTGACCAAATTGGGGGGAGTACAATTTTCTCCACTCTTGACCTTAAGAGTGGCTACCATCAACTCCCAGTACATCCTGCCGACATAGAAAAAACGGCATTTGTGTGCCACAGTTTGCTTTCACAAGAGTTCCGTTCGGCCTGGCCAATGGACCGAGCCATTTTCAGAGAGTTATGGAGACAATTCTCCACGATCTGCTGGGTACCTGTGTACTCATATACATTGATGACATTGTAATTTACAGTAAGGATAAGGTCTCACACAAGAAACATGTACAAGCTGTCCTAGAAAGGATCCGAAACGCTTATCTTAAACTGAAACCTGAGAAATGTACATTTGCCAGGTCGGAGGTCAAACTATTAGGATACATCGTAAACAGATCAGGGGTACAACCAGATCCAGAGAAAACTAACGCTATCAAAACTCTGCCCCCTCCAGCTACTGTCAAACAAATCAGGTCCTTCTTAGGCATGTCAAACTACTACCGCCAGTGCATACCAAAGTACGCGGAAGTGGCTCAGCCATTGACGGTCCTCACCAAAAAGAATTGTAAAGAACAAACGGCATTTGACAGACTTAAATCCTTACTAACATCGCCTGCTGTTGTAGCCTACCCGCGCACTGACTTACCATACAAACTGTATACGGACACGAGCGACTCTTGTGTAGGTGCTATATTAGAACAGAAGCATGAAGACGGGGTAGAACATGTTGTCCAGTACTTGTCCCATCAGCTGACAGACACACAGAAACGCTGGGCTACCATTGAAAAAGAAGCATATGCCATGGTATACGCCCTGACTAAGTTACGTCCTTACCTTTTTGGATCTGACTTCACGGTCTATACGGACCACAAACCTCTGACCTCTTTGTTCACAAAAGAAATGGTGAACACCAAAATTCAACGTTGGGCTATTTTATTGGCAGAATATGGTGCAAAGATTCAATACAATAGAGGGGCTAGGAATGTCCGGGCCGACATGTTGTCAAGCATTCCGGCGAACAGCATTTCCGTTGTAGACGTGGACCATGACTGGATTGACCCACAGGCTTTCCCGGAGGACGTTTCCTATAAACAACTACCCTTAACAGCAGACGGGTTGAACTTAGATCAAGTACGCCATGAACAAACTCACCATTTCCCTGATCTCCTAGCCCAGACTGTTTCATACCCTGACTCACCTTATATAGTTATCGACGGTCTATTGTACAGTACACGCTGTCCCACGTCAGAGTCGGCCCATTACCCCCGCCTAGTCTTACCACCTCCTTTTCAAAAACAATCATTTGGCGAGCACATAAGGAAGTAGGCCACATGGCGGCGTCAAAAACAATGCACCGGTTAAGAGAGGCTTATGTCTGGCCAGGCATGAGAAAGGACATTAGACTACTACTTGCTAAGTGCACAACATGCCAAGCTCACTCCCGCCAGAGGGATCACGCACCAATGGGAGAAATGCCAATACCTGTATCACCCATGCAGATGGTCAGTCTCGACCTCATAGGGCCCTTCCCAAATTCACGCTTCAATAATCGATATATCCTCACCATAATATGTCATTGTACCGGCTGGGCGGAGGCTTACCCGATCCCGGATAAACAAAGTGACACAGTAATGTTCGCGTTCGCCAACCAATTTATTTCGACACACGGGGTGCCTGAGGTAATTGTAACTGATAATGGCGCGGAATTCACGGCCGCTAGCTTTACGTCATATTCAAGCCCATTAGGTGTAGATCACAGGCGCATCACACCAACACATCCGCAAGCGAACGGAGAGGTAGAACGTTTCAACAGAACATTTAAAGAAACCCTCTCTAAATGCATAAATAATCAAATCGACACGTGGGAAAATTGTGTTGGGGACACCCTGTTCGCTCATCGGATTAGTGTCAGCTCAGTAACGGGCTACTCTCCCTATTATCTACTGTATGGCAGGCAACCGAGAGCCCCGTTAACCAAATTATTACAATCACAGGTCCGTCCATCACAGTTTGGCAACAGACTAGACGACCTTGCTCAGGCCTTGGTAACAGCCCATGAAAATACGCCCAGATCATGTGACAACAACAGACGGAGATTGGCCGCGAAAGCTAATGCTAAACATATTGCAGTCGGCGACACTGTAGTCATACTAGCCAATGAACCAGTAACATTTGCCACTAAATGGGACCCCCAATGGCAGGTAACGCATACATCCGGTACCACGTGCTACTTACGTAACCAAGTCTCCGGAGAAACAAAGAAATTACACAGAGATCATGTACGATTAGTAGACCCCTCGTTATGCTGGGATGAAATACCCCCGCGCCCGAAACGCCAACGCCGCCTACGCCGCCCCGCTTGGGATGCAAACAACGCTCAGCAGACGCCCAACCCACCCCTCGCGACAACCGATACAGTAGCGTCACCGCCACAAGCGCCACGCCTGAATGAGTCCCGAAATAGTAACTCCCCGAATGTTGACGCAAACGCGCAATAACAGGGAGAAGCTGAATTCCCTTTTTCCAATATGGAGTTGAACCTTGACCCCCCACGTGAAGCGGACTTTGCGCCAGTAGCAGGGCCAGCCCCAAAACGGGCCCCGAAGCGTACAAACTCCAAACCCCCCCAGATGAGTTATCGGGGAGGTAGATTACGTAACATCAAGCGTATCAGGTATGACGTATTGGCAGGAGAGGCGGAGTCAACCTCAGGCGAGGAGTCAGAATAATCGGGATCCCCTGACATTCGGCGATAAAATAAGCGGTCTACCTCTAATTCTGCAGTTCACGCTATCTCGGCCTGGAAACATGACAAGTACCTCCACGCGGATCACGAGAATCATGCTGTTCGGCCTGTTTCAACTAGTGATTATCACGCTGAGTCAACCTGCCTATGCCCTGTGGGTACACGTAACTGAGATACCCCAGGGCATCGCCGTCGAACAAACGGGGGACATTACGGGCAACATGGACCATGCTAGTAGTACTTGAATACCCGTATCTGGACGAGAGACTGGTAGATGCAATCGGTAAATTCAGCATCATGCTAAGAAATCCCAAGTTACCTGCGATACCCCGCCGCAACTGGGGGAGATGTTTTCAGTGGATCAAACATTCACTCAGCCAAGCAATTCCCACCAAGGACCCTATCCGACGTGGTAAGCGCGAGCCATTCTCTTTTATCGGTACAATTTCAAGAGTCTTATTTGGGACTGTAACACAGGACCAACTCGTCTCGTATCAACAAGCAGTAACGACGGCACTACGTTCAGCTAATCGCACCATCCATATCACGAACCAGTTAATAACAGTTACCAGGAACTTACGAGACGACGTCCAGGCTAACCGCAGGCAAGTTAATTTAATGCAGCTTTTCCTCCGTAATCTAACCATCTCAATGGACAATCAATTCACGAAAATTCATAAAGCTATTTCAAACCTATGGATACAGACTTATTTCGAACATATGCTAGTTTTGCTGGAACAAGCCGCTAACTACTATCTACGAGCCTTAAATAAATATCACCGCCAACAACAAACGCTACAACAGAAGATTTTAAACGATGATACGCTACCATTACAGGAGTTACGCGGATTAATTCAGGCAGCACTAAGTCAAAGGCTTTTTGCCCCGGCGGAACATTGGTTCTACGAATATGTGAAAGTAAGACCACTGTGGACTCAGTCAAAAACATTATTTTCAAAGCAGTTTTTCCGTTCCATGATGGACTATCGTATCTACACTATAAGCTACAAGTGTGACCACGGCCATTACCAACCGGCCACTTTGCATACCTTCAAGCCGAGACGGACATTGCTTTTAATACACATACAGGACTAATGTTCGTTCCACGCCGATGCGTAGGTCAAAGACCGTCAATATGTTCAACAGGATCAATAGCCGGGCGCTCATTACTTAAATGTGAAAGAGCATTAATTTTGAGGGACGAAACGTTGAAACTGCAGTGTCGGGTATCAATAAAAGCACTCCAAGACCCAGTGATCGCAGAACCTAACCCTGGACAATATACGCTGAGCACACATGGAACTATTCTCCTAATCAATTGCCCGGGGCAGGTGGAACGCCGCTTAAAATTGACACGTGGGGTATACCAGCTTAAAATAAAGCCGTTCTGTTCGACACGCGTGGCAGATTGGACATTACCGGGCATATATAGCACAACAACGAACGATAATATAACAATCCACTCAATACGTATAAATTTCTCCGATGTCCTTTATCAGATTTCGCCGCCAGCTGCAGCCGAATTAGCCCGTGCCCCTAAGTGGTTATCGCTTAAGGAAATAACAAATGTGTCACTGAAACACATGACACCAATACCGGAGTACGCTACAGAAGCCAAGGATCTCCCAGGGTCCAACACTCACGCGTATGTGAACACAGGCATAGCCCTGGCAGTTCTCATAATCGTCGCTATCGCTATCGCTATCGCTATCCCAAGATGTGCCGCACGACAGGGGACAGCATCACCAGCGCAATCACCACAAGGTAGTCAGCCTTCAGCGTGGGACAGACTGATGACCCGCGCCGCATCGTCCGAACCTGAGCAGCCAACCGGCGAACAATTAATGGGACACTGAAAACTTTTCATTATTTTTTTAGAACAATAATTTAATCTTCTTCATAAAACAAAACACAAACACGCATCACATATGGACTGAAACCAGAATGGACTTGAGGTTTGCAAGTAATGCTTGTTCCACGAACATTTACATCTATTAGTTCTATTCATATATTTTTTTTTATATATAGATATATAGATATGCATCTCAATTATAACTTGGAAGCGCAGACTGGTCCTTGCTTGCACTACTTGTATGAACTTTATTTTGTATGGCAGGAGTGAACCCCAGCCATAAATTTTGAGAAAAGGGCGCCTCATCAGCCGCCCTTTTCTTTGATAGGGGGGGGGGCGTGTGTAAAGTTCATACATACAATAAGCAAGCAAGTGCTACCTGCGCAATATAAAATCCCATGATTACTATAACTATTATTTTATCATTATTTTTATACTATTCATTTTCAATTCCATGTGCATAAAATGTGAATATTAATGACCATAGAGCGGGAGCGTCAGACAAGTAGGAGTAGTGTCATTATAGAACAGGATTGAATGGGAAAATTCAGGTAATAATATTATTTGTGACAATCATGCATGTAACCATACATAGTAAGTAGCAGCCAGGGAATACCATAAGTTTATTTTTCCCACAGTACGGGTGCGGGGGGATTAGTCATCAAGGAGCGCACTATCATAGGCCGGGCGGCCCCGCCGGTCACGAGCCGGATTAATTAGATACGATAGAGCGCTAGGGAGCTGTGGTAGCAGATCCCGATAGATACCCCTAGCTAGGTCTCAACACAGCACCGGGGGTTATGCCACGGCCGGTTAGGTAACACAGATACGATAGCCAGGTGCGAATCAATCCACGGCCCACAATCAGCTGGGCTGACATGGCAGTGTTTACACACCTGCGCTACGCGCCAAGAGCACCCCCCGGTAAGGCTACGATAGTACGATACCCCTGGCTGATTTAGATAGTGGTGTCAATGCCGGCTCCGACTAATTAATCCTGTGCCGGCCCTCAATGTAAAGGCGGGGGGTAGCCAGGTAATAGGGTAGCTGTAGTGGCCAGTATTTACGGCCAATAGGAACTCAAATCAGTCAGGATGGGTGGAGTTAGATAATGAATGACACCAGCGAAAATGGGTAAAAAGGGGTAGAGAGTAGGAACCGGCAGATTTTGGGCTACTGAACTGTGATCGCCTGAAAGAGAGATCTTCCGACGTGCATGCGGGGAAGCTCTCTCTATCTTTCCAGTTCCGACCCAGAGAAATTAACCAGTTGTAAAGTTAGCTTACTGTTAGCAATCATCACGACGCTTCCGCAAGGTCACATCGCTGTACATTCTTGGATTGCCGGAATAAATTCAACGGGTGAAATTTACAACAGTGTGTTTTCTTCTCTCTGCAAATTGACTGGCCCAAATCCTGACATCCTTTACAGTGTGTCGTGCGTCGTACGTCGTGCGTCGTCTGTACGTTTACAATAGCTTTCCAAAAACGGCAGGAGCTAGTATCACCAAATTTTTTGCAAATAATCAGTCATCCAAAAAACTATTGGATTTTGTTTATTTTTTTTCTAACTGCATTTTCTTAGATTTTATAGGGAAAAAGCTAAAAAAGCTTTAAAAATCTTCTCCTCCGAAACTGTCCAGCCAAATTGTCCAATATTTCACAGAAATGATCCCTAGAACAATCTTTCTCAAGATTGTTCGAATGGTTCCAGTTCGGAGATTTTTTTTCGAGTTACAGGAGGTTGAACTTTGTTAACTGTGCAAAAATGCATATTAAAATTTAAATCTCAGAAACGGATGGAGCTATCATCACAAAATTTTATGCCAATGTTGGTCACATAGGTCATATCTGAAATTGAGGTATTGGTGGCGCCACCTGCATCGGCTTTTTTTTGGTACGGGGTCATCAGTGCCTGTATCACACTGAGGGCTACAAAAAACCTCTTCTCAGAAACTATATGGCAAAATTGTTTAATATCGCACAGAAATGATCCTAGGGTAGTGCTTTCTGAAGGTTGTTCAAATGGTCTCTTTTCAGTGACTTTTGGCTAAGTTATGGGAAGCTGAAAATAGTCATATGCCATAACAGCCCATTTTAGCTCAGTGGCTACAAAGATCTTCTTCTCAAAAACCACTGGGCAAAATTCTCAAATCTCACACATTAATTATCCTCAGATGTTGATAATTCAAGTTTGTTCAAATGGTTTTGGTTTAGTGCTTTTTGGCTGAGTTACGGGAAGCTGAACTTCGCCAGTTTGCTGTATCTTCCTATATGAGTTACCGGTATAAACCTGCGAAACGTTTTTCAACTGATGTCACTGAAGCCACTTTGTTTAATATTTTATAAGAAATAATTCTTATAATAATTGTCATTTATGGTTCCACATGAATGATTTTTGGCTGAATTATGGAGATTGAATTGAGTCATTTTACCATATATGTTATCTGTGTTATGCTGTTACATCTAGCCTGGCACCAGTTTATCAGCATCTATTACATCATGCCACTAACCATTTAGATTTCAGGTTATCTTTGGTTAATATTGACAAGAAAGTTATTTTAAAAGCTTTTAAAAAATTTAGATTGATGATTTAAGTTATTCATCATACCAGGCAATGTTACAATCATGGTTATATAGCTCTCTGTGGCTATATAAAGACAACTGTACGTTGATTATAAATTATTGGTATCCCTACTCAACTTAATTCAAGAATTTGCCATCAATGAGATATATCTGTATTTTAATTTTGCATTCAGTATGCATCCGTTATAATTTACATATATTCCTGATTTCTTTTTTTATAAAAAAAAAGTCAGCTGAAAAGTATTTTGTATTGGGAAAATAAATTTCAAAGTTATTTCAAGTAGGGACCACTTTTGTGTACAGATGGCAGCACTTGGTTTACCATTGGCAGATTGCCAGTGCCTTGATGTTGGCCATTAGCCAAGATGATGTCAGATCTATAAATAGTGTTGGCACAGTGCCAAGATTGGAAGAAGTGCAGCCAGGTATAGGTCAAGAGTTCACTCAGTGCAGTAGCTGCATTCTATTTAAAGCTTTGGCAGACTGCTCACTGCATCAAATTTGGCACCAAAGTTCAGCCTGAATCTATTTATAGCTTTGGCAGACTGCCAACTGTGTCAGATTATGCAACAGGTCATGAGTTCACTCAGTGCGGCCAGGTACAGGTCAAAAGTTCACTCAGTCTAGCCAGGTGCAGGTCAAGAGTTCACTCAGTGCAGTAGCTTGAGGCAGCAATTTGTCACAGGTCAGTCGGGGGCAACTGCCTTACTCACCTAAGCCTTGTCAGCCCAGTGCATCAAACTCTGGGGAAGTTTGATGTATTGGACTGATATTTTGACCTGTCTATGCGTCTTTGATGGTATTCTCATTTACAAGACAGGTGGTGCCACCTACATTGACTTTTGCAGTTTATGCGCCTGCTTTTTTCTACAGAGGAATTTGATACATCAGCCTAAAATTGGGCATGTTTATACATATCGGGTAGCTTTATATTGTACAAGACTGGTGGCGCCACCTACAATAATTTTTGCACAGTGTATGTCCCTGCTTATTTCACAGGAGGGGTTTGACATATCAGTCTGCATATTTATATATCTCTTCGTTGTATATAAGACTGGCGGTGCCAGCTACAATCATTGTATCCTCAAAACAGAGTTTTGCGGATACTATGTTTTCAGTCGGATGCCGACGTTGCCCCATCAACGCATAGGTTTCCGGAGAACTCGTCCATAACCACTGGGCAGAATTTTTTAAAATTCGGAATTATGATCGGTCACATGTGAACTGCTGCGCCCTCATTTTTGGTTGACTTCTGACCTTTCCTCTCTGCCCAGCGTCCATTTGTGCGTCTGTTTCCACACATAAACCCATATATCTTGGGAACCGTTTGACCGATAAGGCTAAAGATTTTGCACAAATGTAGCCCTTGGAAAGCTTTATAACATAAACTAAAAATGGTGGCGCCACCTGCAACCATTTTTGCACAGCGTCCATCTGTTCATCTGACTTGGGATAAAAACGCTCATATCTCTGCATTGGTTAGACTTATCCATCTGAAATTTTGCATGTGTATACATCCTGGACAGCTTTCTTGAGTTTATGACAGGTGGCGCCACCTACATTCAAATTTACACTGCAGACATCCAAGCTCATATCTCAGGAACCATTTGACAGATTGGGCAAAAATTTTGCATGTTTATAGATCTCACATAGCTCTTTATCATACACAAAAGCGGTGGCGCCACCTGCAATCATTTTTGCACAGCATCCGTCTGTTTGTTTGCCGTGGGATAAAATCACTCATATCTCGGCAGTGGTTTGACATATCTGCCTAAAATTTTGCAGGTTTATACATCTTGGATAGCTTTCTGGATTTTGTGGCAGGTGGTGTCACCTACATTTATGTATACGCTGCAGACATTCAGGCTTATATCTTAGGACCGGTTTGATATATCCCCCTGAAATTTTTGCATGTGTATAGATCTCACATAGCTCTTAATCATACACAAAATTGATGGTGCCACCTGCCAAAATTTTTGCACAGCGTCCGTCTGTTTGTCTGCCCTGGGCTAAAATCACTCATATCTCAGTAGTGGTTTGACTTATCTGCCTAAAAATTTGCATGTTTATACATCTTGGACAGCTTTCTGGATTTTGTTGAAGGTAGCGCAACCTACATACACATTTCGGCTGTAGCGTCCAGGCTATTATGCGACACACCTCACTCTATTTCCCCTTGCCAGTCAATCCATGCCTCACTTCACCTTTCCCACTCTGATTTTGGAGGATACACATAGTCACTTGTTGACTACCCATATTTTTTTGTGTTGTGTGCACCAATGCCAGAATTGCAGCAGTGATGTTTATTTAATTGTTTCTTGTTCTAAGCGTTTAGTACTTGCATTGTTCATATACATGTTACACATGTTCTTGAAAAGTAATGGTCCAGCATTGAAGCATTAAACCTGGTGTAATCTCATTGCACAGGTTCGCATTAGGCTTGTAGGCCTTGTTAATGATCCAGATACTCCAAGTCCTGTTGGCAGTGTTTGCGACTAGCGCAGGCCCGCCGGCCCGGGTCGGCAGCTCATGAGCATATCAGGCCCGGTGGGCTTGCCAGATTTTTTTTCACAAAAATGCCTGCTCTACTTTTATCATTTCATGCTGTGTTGTTCGTGCGATTCATTCAATGCCTTTTTGGGAAACTGGAAAGTCCCAGAAAAAAGTTTCAAAGGTTTCCTGATTGGTAGTAAATACATTCGACGGTGCTGCTTTGACTTTGTTTAAAGGGAGTTTGATTGGTTTCAAGTTTTATTTGCACATTCTCAAAATAAGCGCGTTGTGCACGTGAATCGTGTGCCCCTAGATTTTATATCTGCTCAGTGTTTGGTAGAGTCACCGTCTTTCTATACAATCAGGTGGTTCCATTAAAGTCATATTTGTTGTCTATCTCCGAGGTACCTTTACATGATTATCTTCGGATTCGGATCTGCAATACGTCTTCCGTGAAAATTCAATAATTTTGGCCTACTTTCTTCGTCCGTTAGGGCCATTGTTCTCTATCAGCCTCAATAATGTTTATTTCGATTATTTTACCTTCCCTCGTCTTTAAATAACTCAATTATCAGATGTCTTACATTTTCTGAAAAGATAAAATTTAAAGATGTCCAGCTGCCTCAATAATAATGATTTGTACATTACTAGTGGCAGGTAAGACTCACAATTTCAACATCGCACGTTTCTGATATATTACAATGACGTTTGTGTGCACATTTGACGAAAAGTGAATATTTCATATGCGCTTGAAGCTTCGGTATTAGTTCCCGAAGTTGGTCATACCCAGTGAGGAGGAAATTGATGAACATAAATTCTGATAATGAACAACAATGCATATCAAATGGAACATATTCTTACACAAGAGTATGTTTATGTGACAGGTTGACTCGAGTAATGATTAAACCTCCTCATGTCCATGTAATAAACAGGAAGTCCCATTTATGAAAAATTAATTGGAAATGTGTAAGAAATAATGTGATGGTCCATTTTAGTTAATATGGAATTACCTGATGTGTACACCCTATGGTTTTATTAACTCATCCTTGATATATATAATTTAATTAAATATCATACAGTATGCTTTATTTTTTACTATTAGCCAGTCTAGATAAGTTTATGTATATTCTCATGTATCCCATTTGTTAAACTCCTAAATCAAAACGTGTTTGCAACGGATAGCTTAAAACATGCATTTTATTTTCATCCAGAGATGGGTTAATTGGCCTCATCATAGGCATGTAACCAGACCTGACCGTCCAGGAGGGCAAGACTCAAGAAGTTTTCCGATTTTTTGTCCCCTTCCCAATTAAGGTGGTCCGGGGGGGGGGGGGGGGGGGACTGAATAGCATATTCATTTTATTGAATAATCATGAGCATAACTGTTCCGTACAGCCAATCAGGTCGCCGATATTACTGTAAAATGACAATATTTGCATAATTTGTGAGACATCTCCCAAAACACGTTGAGTCTGTACTAGTACCTTAATCGGCATGTTTTCCAGGATATTTTTTTTATCCAAAGGAGACAGGTTGAAAAGATCTAGGCCAAAGGTTGCAGGAGCCATATATTCCTATGACTACCGGGTGAATGAAAATGTCTTACCTGGGGCGTTATTCGTATGAGACAAATAATCTAAAATAAAGCAAAACCTCAACACTTGAGAACAGAGATATAGCGATTCAAGTTGATGACGTTTTCAATGCGACATCAAACATCATCGACCTTTGTGACGTCACTATTGTGTTGTAAAGAGCTCATGCAACCATGGCATTGAAAGCCTTCTATGAAGGAGCATTTCGGGGTCTCATTATAATAATAAGGTAAAAAGGGCGTCGCATATGGGCTGTGGTGGTGAGGTCAATTATTGTGTATACTTCATACAGTGTTTTTTAATATAAAAATATAAGTTTTGCCAAAATGGGGGAAAAATAAAAACCTAATTTGAATATTCCCAGATAAAACAGGACCTGTTTTATATTTTGATATTGACAGAGGAAGCCTCCAAATTGTTGAATATATGTGAAAGTATGTATGCCATGAGCATGTAGAATGTTGAACACGTTCCATATTTTATGAATGTACATACTTTCGGGTGCAGATGATTGTTCATTGAATGTAAAAATATGCAAATGTATGCAAACTCATGTTAAATGTATAAAGAATTAAATGCATAAAATCTATCTGGCTGACTATTCAAAAGACAAGAGAGTTAAGTTTATTAGTGAAAAAACTATGCAGAATGTCGAGAGATCTTTGAGTAGGAAATGGATAACTTTATAACTGAATGCTTTAAAGTGTCGATATTTAAATGATCCATATGCTTTAGAAGGTCGAAATATTCATATAAATTATGCAAATTTATCTATCACTTTAAGAACAATGTATAGTGCAACAATCAGACTTCCCCAGACACTCAATGTCATGAGATCAGAGACAATGTTTGCAAAGCTGTTCAACCTTGATGTGTAGTTTTCACCTAAATTACGGAAATTGATGCAGATTTATGCAAGTTGCTTCATTAAATATGTAAAGTTCATTTGTAAACTGAATAATTTATTCTGCTATTAAATTCGTAGAATACCATGGTACTTACATGCCTACAAAATCATACATTTAATATATTGTCGACAATAACAGATGCAGTGATAGATAATTTAAAAACATTGTCATTATAATAATGTCTCATGTATTTTCATTTAGATGCAAATATTATGAATATCGATGATCTAATTTAAATGTGTTGTATACTTCATTTTCTTTCTAGCAATGTAAAGTATAAGCTGAAAATGTTTATTTAATAAAAAAGGAGGATTGTAAATCTGTTCAAGATAAATGTGCCATTTTGATATAAATCATAGAAATTTATGCAGATTTATGCAAATAATCTCATATAATATGCAAATTTCACTTGTGTGTTTAGTTAATATATATTCTGCTATGAAAATTATAGAGACAACCATGGATACTTACATGCTTACAGAATCATCCATTCGATATATCGTAGGCAATATCAGATCTAGTAATAGATAAATCAGGAACAGTGTCATCATAATAGTGTCTCATGTATATTCATTACGATGCAAATAAAATGAATATGAATGAGGATCTAATATAAATGTGTTGTATACTTCATTTTCTTTCCAGCAATGTAAAGTATAAGCTGAAAGTGTTGCTTTAATTAAAAAAGGCAGTATTGTAAATCTGTTCGAGATAAATGTGACATTTTGATCTAAATTATAGAAGTTTATGCAGATTTATGCAAATAATCTCATTAAATATGCTAATTTCACTTGTGTATTTAGTAAATATATATTCTGCTATGAAAATTACATAGAAAATCACGGACACTTACATGCTTAAAAATCATTCATTCGATATATTGTAGACAATAACAAATCCAGTGACGGATAAATCAAGAACACTGTCATTATGGTAGTGTCCCATGAATATTCATTAAGTCGCAAATATGATGAATAATAATGATTATCCAACATAAATATAATGAATATTTCATTTTCCTGTCCAGCAAGGTAAAGTTTAAGCTGAAAGTGTGTATTTGATAAATATTAGAGGACTGTGAACATGTTTGGGGTAAAAAATGTGAATTTTTACTAGAAAAATTGCATATATTTGCATACAGCCAAATATGCATACAATTTTGTGTATGGAAAATATGATTAAAAATATATATCTTTCTTCTGATGCATTTTGATGTTTATTTCATCCTTTTATATTAAAAACAAAACAAGGTTTGGTCTTCTTTGTAAATTTCATAATTACTGTAAATTACCCATGGTTGCCATGGAAAAAGCTAGGCTGATATTTTGCCTGAAAGCTACCACTCCCAAACTCTATCATGCATTTTTTTTAAATCTATGGATCAATGCCTTTAGAAAATAATTATGATAGCAATTGCCTCTCTTTTGGTACTGGTGAAATTAGACCAAATCCTGTTTGATTTATGTAATTACTTTTCCTTGTCAATGCATGCGGCCATAGACTTATTCTCGAAAATCCTAGCAAAGTTTGCTAATCAAACCAGAAGAAAATATCTTTCTCTTTTTTATTTAGACGAGTAATAAAGTTAAAAAAATAAATAAAAACATTGTGTCTTATCACTGGGAAGATAAATAGTAAAATAGTATAAAATAGGAGTAATTAGTGATTACCGGAGGAGCATTCATAATCATTTAGATAAAATTACTCGAAACACATTACCAGTATTTATTTTCATATTTCGAAAGGAACGCTGTAATGTAAGCTATATATATATCCTTTTCAGGATTCGTAATATTTTCAACGGAAAGACATTAATACTTGTTTGCCTTTCCGCAGAAAACATTGCCTTTCTGCTAAATATGCATCCTACATCCATATCAAACTCTCAGTCACACTTAAATGCAAAATAACTGAATGTGTTTTATAGTAACACTGTTATATAAAAAACACGATTGTGCAGTGCAAAAATGGGAAAATATAGATAGGAGATGAGACCTAAAAGTATAAGAAATTATAGGCCATTTTAAAAGGAAAATATAGGGAGTATAGGGAGTCGGGGGAAGACTACATGTAAAATATTTCGTTTCTGTGTCATTTGTTAATTGTTACTAACGTTATTACTACATATATTATTATTACTATTATAACTATTAATTTTGAAAATATCCAGGCGTTCACCTTTCCTACGGATTGGTATACAAAATGAAAAAAATAGTTTTCGTGCACGTGTTTGGCTGTCTGAGACATACAGGCGGAAGTGCGTTTTTTCTACTCCTACTCTTTCTGGTTGCTTTAAACCCCATGGAGAATGAATTTTAAATACAGGTTTCCAAAATTGACCATGTGATTACGACAGGAATTACAAAAGTTACACTGATATATCTATGTAATGTCAATTAAATTTAAAACTTTCATAAATTAAGTGGAAACTGTTTTCACCTGCATAATGGACGAGCCATGCGCGTTGGCATCTATTGCTTTATTTAATCTCATGTTGAGGCCTGCTGATTTATTGAATTAATCTCTTGTTATTTCTAGTTCGCAAATCTACGTACGTCATAAGAAAATTCTTTGACACTGATCAAAAGATATAACGCAAAGAATTAGGTTCAAATCTATGGATTATAACGCGGACCATATTAGATGCTATATAATAATAATTCGTGTTAAGGGTAATTAATATTACATGTACATTTATTTTCCAGTTAGCGAGACAGTTATAAGAAAAACGCACAGCCCTCGGTCTGATATTGGGGACCAATGTAAAATATAACCCGGAACGTTTATATCCTGGTCACACAGGGTATTTGTTGTCACGAGTAATGAAAAATAGGTAAATGATGCCGTATTACATTTGTCACATAGTTAAAATGTCCAGTGAAATGGCTAGACAAGGAAATAACACTGAGAACTTGGAAAGACAATTTATTGGTGGCCGCGCCTGTCCGCGTTAAGGGAGATTGGTACCTTGAAGAAAGCTGCGCATCCGCGTTTAGGGAGAACCCCCGGTGAACCCCTCGGGCTGATACAGAACACGTGGCTGTATTTATTTTCCCTAAATAACATCTATTAAACACCTGAGGTTCAGGCCTCTTTCAAATAATTTTTAAAATAAATTCTGATATTAAACTTTGTTTTACCTGAGAATTTCTTGTTTCTTCAGTCAAACTAGACCAAGAAGAAGGGGGCTTGTGTATCTCCTTTTTTAACCATCCTGGCCTGAATGCAGTGCAGCCCAAAATACCCCATCGAGCAGTCCCAAACAAGCATTTGGACAACATCTCCGAGATTGGCCACAGATTAAAAAAAAAAATTGACCAATACCGTCAATTTCATTGGAGATTATGCTTAACATACTTAAAAATCAAACAATATGGGGTGTTTTTGATGCTCCACCACATGATGGCTAGAGCCAACCAGAGAGACCCAGACCATTCACTACTCTCCTTCAGGTCAGGGCTTGGTGGCCCAAGGTCATGTAAACAAATAGGACCACGTGACCTACACTACAGAAAACCGGGACTGCCTAAAACGCGTGTACGCGGTTTCTTCCACCAAAGCAATTAAGTGCCGAAAAAGGCAACAGTACGTGAAGTGCTACTGGCCTATCCTGGCAGCTGCCAGGATAGGTCAGTGCCAGAATAGGCCAGTACTGGAGCCAGGCGTTACCCCTCACTAAATGGTGTGCTTGCTCAAGGACAGGCCAGTACTGGAGCGGGGGGTTCAAGCTATTTGAGCAATTAGCAATAAGTCAAATGTGCAATATGTATACTTTATATGATCTAATTAACCATGTCAAGTGAAACCCACTGAAACTATAGTAACCAGGGCAGACAGAGGGAGAGAGATGGAGCTGTGTGTATATAGATAAATATATATATTGACAGAGAGATAGAAACAGAGGAAGAGATCGAGAGACAGAAGGGGATAGAGCTAAACATTATATCAGAGGGAGAGAAAGAGGGAGAGAGACAGAGTGAAAGAGCCGTGTGTATATTGATAAATATATATATTGACAGAGAGAGATGGAGAGACAGAATTAAGGGGATACAAATATATACCTATATATATATATATATATATATATTTATTTATTTATTTGCATATATCTATTGTGGACTGAAAGTGTCACATGCTTTAATTTGAATAGGAATTCCCTCATACGTAGAGCCCTTGGGGTCACGTGATTTCACTGCAGCCCGGTATGAAAATAAGCCTAAACCCGAGAATACACTTCGTCGAAAGTGCGATGTTCCTTGTGACTAAATGACTCACTGTCGCATTACATAATTGATATATGTAAATGTCATAATTCAGAAGAACCGATTTTGTTATTGGTTGCTTTATATTTTCTAGGACCGATAATCTAGACATTTTTAAATTATTTGATACTTGTCGAACATGTATGATATGGAGGCTGCTGTCAAAGCTGACATCGTGTCCCACGGGTAGGCCTACATACTAGGTTAACACAAAAATTTCAGAAATCAAGATGTACTGACAAAAATATTCTGAGTAAAGTTTCAGTAATAAATAAAGTTCGATTTTTTAAAAGAACTTGTGATGTCTAGTCGTTTGATACTTGCCTAACAATTTTATTAAGCCTATAAGGCAGTGCCGGCCGTAGATTTTCCCGGCTAACATGCAATATCGTTCCACTGCTATGCCTATCATAAATGATACGGAAATGTCACATTTAGTTTCAGTTACTGATTGTTTTAGTTTTATTGGGAAAAGAAATTTGGATTTTTATTGAATTCCTTTCATGCTTGTCAAACAATAATTTAATATTACCACGCCGTTAACAGACTTTAACAAACTGAGTTAAATAACGTCGTACTTTCTGTATAGCCTAGCTTTCTTTGTAACATTAATCGACGGCGAATAAAACCTTGCGTCAATGTTTGTCTTTTTACGTAAACGGAGTTGTTCAAAAGTTTGGATACTGACTTGCCACTTTGAATGGCACCAGCTGCATGTCGTGTGATTCCTCAATCAGCAAGAAAGATAATTGTGTGTCAGCAATTTGCAGTCTATACATGGTCATCTATGTGTAATGTTTATACTGCCTGATTCATGAATTTCCTAGGTTTCATTTTGTGACTTCAGAATTAACATTGATGACATGTAATATATGTAACGATTCCAGCCTTTATAATAATTTTTATTCAAAATGCGCAAAACTTACAACATTCATATTACATTGTTTATTTTAACATAAAATTTTGCTTCGAAGAACGTGTCCCCACCTGATTTTGGTTTGTCCCCAGAAATTACATCAAGGAGCCTGGTGTCCCTTTGCTTTTCATGCCCAGGAGCAACACTGTAGAAGGATATATATATATATATATATATATATATATATATATATATACATATATATATATATATATATATATATATATATATAGAGAGAGAGAGAGAGAGAGAGAGAGAGAGAGCTGTACATGCAAAAGTGAGTTACAAAACCTCGAACCAGATTAAGTAATTAGCAAGAGCTGTGATAAGCCGTAGAACTGTAGCCTTTGTTTTTGTGAACATGTGATGAAGGACCCATCACAAATCTCACTGGAGGCACGGTGATCCTCAAACTCTCACTCCCACTTTCTCTCTATCTCTTCAGGTGAAGAGAGAGAGAGGGCTGTGGATGCAATCAGCATGATTGAGTGATCAGACCTACTCTAACCAGATTAAGTTCTAAAAAATTCTAAGAATTTGGTATTAATAATGGTAATTATATCATTATAAATTGTGGAAAATAATATAAAATAATATAGAAATTATGTCCAAAGAGTAAAGAAAGTGTTTTACATGCATGGTTCAGAATGAATGCACAGGTTGGAAATAACTTTGTAAGAATGGAGGCTAAGACTAATTAACCTGTGCTAATTAATTGTGTATATACAGATACTCTTCTGTCATCCCTTGGGCAAACAGAGGGTAGCTGGTAGAGGCCTGACTGACCTTTTTACAGGACTGGTCTATCCTGGCACTGGCCTATCCTGGAAGGTGCTAGGATAGGCCAGTAGCACTTCGGACCCTTATCGTAAAAGGCGGGCGGCCAGATTTTGCGGACGGTACGTGATCGTCATATTACCCAGTTTCTTTTAGATTACTTAAAATATGCTATGTCACCTATTCAGCGCATTTAAAAAAGAGCACAAGATCGTACGTAGCTCCAGTCCCATTAGTAATATTTAATTAAAGAAGCAGGAGGAACTATGCGGGAGAAGAAAGCAAACTATCAATCATTTAATTTAAATCATAAAACAAGCTGGCCAAATTTTAAATTCATATAAAGAAAACAATTTATCACTAATATTGTTTCTTAAAGCACATGAAAGGTGGAACCATTTGTCACAATTGTCACATATAGAACCATATGTCAGCTATAGGCCTAAGTGCAGTACATATCGATATATCAGAGAATGATGATGAAGTGAGGTAGTATAATGTGGAATATATACTGTGGTTGTCTTCATATTTGCGGTGGTTTCAAATTCGCGATATTCGCGGTCGCTTCCTGACCGCGAAAATGAAACCGCGCAGTTTTGAATGCACATATACCAAACCATAATCTTTAATTTCAGAAGCTGCCGATAGTTTGCGACAGTTGATATTTATCTTCAGCTACGTAGTGGTTGTCCATCGAGCCTGGTGCATATACGATAAATGATTCAGGGAGAATGCTGGGCCCATTTTAAATAATATCGGTTGGCTTTGATGCAAAAAACCGGGACCCTTTGCAGGTGCGTGCTAACTCCGGCGGACGCGCCCGGCAGTTGTTCCTTTCCCCCGGAACATGACTGGAAAGTGTCAATGCCCGCTGGGCAGTAATATTTAAAAATTACGTGTATGTGTGCCATGTTAGATGACATCCAGTGCCGCTTAAAAATGAATATTGAGTAGAAGGTACTCGTTCACATTGTGCCGTATTTAGTCATGTTAATGAATAAAATTTTCCACTAAAGTAGTGAACATAACCGCTAGGGTTGCGCCACCTTGTAATTGTATAAAAGACTAATTCTGTGAAATCATGACGCGCAAAACGATGTATGATTGGCTAGTGATGACGTGAGTTTTGAATATATTTGAAAGGTCGCAGTTCATTTTGGGGCCAAAGTGCCTTAAAACAGTGGAATATTATGTTTTGCTTCAGATTTTAACTGTGAGAAACTGAATACGGTTCCTTCTTCCACCTATATGGAAGTAATTAGCAACATATATAAATGGCATTCAAATTATTCTGGGCACATCCCTGCCTTTGATACTGAAACAAGGGGGCTACCTACAGGCGTCCCTTGTTGGTTGAGCAGGTGATTACAACTCGACTTTTAATTAACAGTAGTAAGATACCCTTATCAAGACAGTTTCCCTAAACAAACTTAATATACCGTTTTGTAGTTACAGGGTGGTTTCTCGACACACCTTAATAACATTTGAGTTGTTTTTAATGAGCCTCGGCCCTGAACTAATTACAGCCAGCGGGGTCAATGCCTCCCGCAGGCGTCGGCTCAGCCGTCTGTGAATGTTCGAACATGCGATATCCGGACAGAGAAATAGGAGACCTAGATAATAGTGAAATCACCGGTAAATGAAACTAATTTTGATAATGCAATATACTACTAGACCAATGATAGAGCGCGAAAAAGGAACCCCGTGAAACTTTTAAAAACATAAAAACCGCGAAAATTCAGCCCCGCCAATATAAAGGCAACCACAGTAATTTTATAAAGATTAATGGCAAAATTTCATATATTTTCCTGTTGCTTCAAGTTAGTAGAGCAACAATCCAGGATTAATGCCACCCATATAAGAAGTAATCATGATGTAAACTGGTACCAGTTCTATATATTTATTGAACTTTACTGGAATTAAATTATTACAATATTTAAAAAATATAACTTCCTGTCTAAATTGGTAGGCTAATATTAGAAATATCAATCGATCAATTGCATTCGTCTACGAAATATAGCTGCTTAATTTTCAAAATGGTGTTGCTCATCAGACTACTCTTTCTCTCTCTCTCTCTCTCTCTCTCTCTAAAAGTATTAAACACGACATCGAAGCACTAAAAATGACATATAGGGTTACTTTAAATTAGGTAAATAATACGTAGCTTGTTATAACAAAAAGCTATTTGAAACGCGTATACTTACCGGATCATTGTCTCCAGATTCAGTCATTTTCAGACATATAATTTTAACATGTTTGACGATTTTTCCGCCATATTGGTGATGTACAGATGTTATATTCCTATGAACATTGGGAAAATATATTGTTGATGTTATCCTCCGCATAAATAAAATAAAGTTCATACAAACAAATTCAATTTACAAAAACGTTTCCAACAAAAATTTTTTTTAGCTGGCCGGACGTTGTTGACGCATTTTAGGCACTTGTTTAGGTAGGCGAAACTGCGTGCACGCCAGCGATTTTGCGGACGGTGTTCGTCATGCTTTTAGATATAAAACTGAAAACATGCTAGGTCACACCCCCCTTCGGTAGTCCCATTACTTCCACAAAGTGCTGGGCTCTGCATTTCTCACTGCATGTTACCAGTTACATATTTCAGTACGTCGGTCTAAACCATCCAAGGGCAGACTTTATGGAATCTTGTCGGAATCAGCTTCAGCATGAGGTTTCGGTAACATCTACTGTCCACAGGGAACACAAGGTATACATATGTGGGGTCCTACTAAATACCGGAAATATCCCAGCATACTGCGGAATGGCAAAATAAATGCGTAAATTCTTCCAATATTTCACAAACAACAAGATAAGTAATGATATGTTGGCCGTGTTATTAGGAGTTTGTGACATAGGAAACGTTTTCAAACTTTATTCCAATTATTTTCAAGTTTACTGAAACAGTTCATAAAATCTGAAAACAAGGCCCTGTAACCATTCACAGTTGGAGTTAGACCATGGAATTTTTTACCCTTTCTGAAAGTAGACAAATTCAGCGACACCCATTGCCTGGGTGTCAGGAGACCATTTGCAATTTTTATCTGTTTTTTTTTTTTTATTTTTTTTATAAAAAAAATACCCTGTATAAACTCTTGTTTAACATTCATATTATTTTGATAATTTTTGGAATATATTACGATAATGAGGGGTATTCTGGGATATATAGGGGTATTCTGGTATGAAGTAGGACCTATATACATGTTTAACATTTTATCTGTTTTAAAACTCAACACTGATCAAGCCCAGTTGTTTATTGATTATTTGACACACATCACAGGCCACTTGGTAAAAGCAGTGCGTAACGTTTCACCACAGCTAAAGTCTAGGTCAGTGAGAGTTTACCCTATGCCTATGGGTAGAATGGCTTCGCTTCTTGGACTGATTTGTCCTTATACATACGGGCACATACTTCTGTGTAGTTTGAAGACCTCTAAATACCTCATACAGTATTACAGATGTTAAGACTTCATTTGGACCAAAATGATAAGCTCAATACGTTACTCTTATGAAAGGCCATCCACATAACATATAACAGGCTTGTTCATGTCTGCGTGATGAACATACAGAGGCAGATCAAGAATTTTGTAAAAAGGGGGGGGGGGGGGGGGTGGGGGGGAGGCACAAGTGTAAGACAGCATTTTAGCCCTTACTTAAATAGGAACTAATCTCTATAAAAAAGGAACAGATATTACAAGGCCATGTAGCAATGTTTTATTATTTATAGCCTTTATTTTCCAAATCCATTTCTAATACTATAAATTGTGATTTAGATTATGTATCATGGATTCTTGTTTGCCGTTGTTTCATGTATAAATCTTGATCACAAGGACAACTCTGGAAATAAGTTTGTTTATTAAACTTTTTACTGTTATCCTTGGTTATGTCAAAGATACTGTACATTTTTTTTATTGTACTTTGAGTTTGAATGCATGAATCTGACTACCTAAATTAAATCGATCAATCAATCATGTGATCATTTGGCCATATATGCTAGATATAGCAGCTTATAAGCCTGGAGCATATAAGACCGTTTAAAAAATATAAAAATTGGGTCTGTTGGCCCAAATTAGGGGAAAAAATAAAAATTTCCAATTACATCTTGTAATATAACTGCCACATAACTTATCAGAGTAAACAAGATATGAGTCACGTCTGACAGTCAATTGACCAACAGATAACACTACATTTCCAGCCATGGAGATATTATTGGAAATGGTAATAGAAAGGGGATAACCTTGATATAAAATCTTTTATGACATTGATAGATAAAATACCTTTTTTATTGAAAGTTCTTGTCTGCATTCAGTATAATATAACTGAGTTCAGTATAACAGACTGGTTCATGTCTGCACAATGAGTTCAGTATAACAGACTGGTTCATGTCTGCACAATGAGTTCAGTATAACAGACTGGTTCATGTCTGCACAATGAGTTCAGTATAACAGACTGGTTCATGTCTGCACAATGAGTTCAGAATAACAGACGTTCATGTCTGCACAATGAGTTCAGAATAACAGACTGGTTCATGTCTGCACAATGAGTTCAATATAACAGACTGGTTCATGTCTGCACAATGAGTTCAGTATGACAGACTGGTTCATGTCTGCACAGTGAGTATAGTATAACAGACTGGTTCATGTCTGCATGCATAATGAGTAAAGTATATCAGACTGGGTCACATCTGCACAATGAGTATAGTATAACAGACTGGTTCATTTCTGCACAATGAGTATAGTATAACAGACTGGTTCATGTCTGCATGCATAATGAGTTGAGTATATCAGACTGGGTCACATCTGCTCAATGAGTATAGTATAACAAGACTTGTTCATGTCTGCATAATAATTATAGTATAACAGACTAGTTCATGTCTGCATAGATTTTATAATATAACAGACTGGGTCATGTCTGCACAATGAGTAAAGTATAACAGACTGGTTCATTTCTGCATAATAAGTATAGTATAACAGACTAGTTCATATCTGCATAGATTTTATAATATAACAGGCTGGTTCATGTCTGCATAATGAGTATAGTATAACAGACTGGTTCATGTCTGCATAATGAGTATAGTATAACAGACTGGTTCATGTCTGCATGCATAATAAGTATAGTGTAACAGACTAGTTCATGTCTGCATAGATTTTAAAATATAACAGACTGGTTCATGTCTGCATAATGAGTATAGTATATCAGACTGGTTCATGTCTGCAAAGTATTTTTAATATAACAGACTGGTTCATGTCTGCATAATGAGTATAGTATAACAGACTGGTTCAAATCTGCATATTGAGTATAGTATAACAGACTGGTTCATGTCTGCATGCATAATAAGTAAAGTATAACAGACTAGTTCATGTCTGCATAGATTTTATAATATAACAGACTGGTTCATGTCTGCATAATGAGTATAGTATAACAGACTGGTTAATGTCTGCATAATGAGTATAGTATAACAGACTGGTTCATGTCTGCATGCATAATAAGTAAAGTATAACAGACCAGTTCATGTCTGCATAGATTTTATAATATAACAGACTGGTTCATGTCTGCATAATGAGTATAGTATAACAGACTGGTTAATGTCTGCATAATGAGTATAGTATAACAGACTGGTTCATGTCTGCATAGTGAGTATAGTATAACAGACTGGTTCATGTCTGCATGCATAATAAGTAAAGTATAACAGACCAGTTCATGTCTGCATAGATTTTATAATATAACAGACTGGTTCATGTCTGCATAATGAGTATAGTATAACAGACTGGTTCATGTCTGCATAATGAGTATAGTATATCAGACTGGTTCATGTATGCAAAGTGTTTATAATATAACAGACTGGGTCATGTCTGCATGCATAATGAGTATAGTATAACAGACTGGTTCATGTCTGCATAATGAGTATAGTATAACAGACTGGTTCATGTCAGCATGCATAATGAGTATAGTATAACAGACTAGTTCATGTCTTCATAGATTTTATAATATTACAGACTGGTTCATGTCTGCATAATGAGTATAGTATAACAGACTGGGTCATGTCTGCATAATGAGTATAGTATAATGGACTGGTTCATGTCTGCATGCATAATAAGTATAGTATAACAGACTAGTTCATGTCTGCATAGATTTTATAATATAACAGACTGGTTCATGTCTGCATAATGAGTATAGTATAACAGACTGGTTCATGTCTGCATAATGAGTATAGTATAACAGACTGGTTCATGTCAGCATGCATTATGAGTATAGTATATCAGACTAGTTCATGTCTGCATAGTGTTTATAATATAACAGACTGGTTCCTGTCTGCTTAATGAGTATAGTATCTGGTTTATGTCTGCATGAATAATGAGTATAGTATAAGAGACTGGTTCATGTCTGCATAATGAGTATAGTATAAGAGACTGGTTCGTGTCTGCATGCATTATGAGTATAGTATAACCGACTGGTGCATGCCTGTATAGTGAAGCCAGACTTATTTAATTTTTCATTTTTCAGACCCTCCGATCCTAAGTTGTGGCAATTTGGAAAATGAATAAAAGCAGTGTCCCTGTCGTTATTTTTTTGCCGCCGTTATAAAATGTGTCCATGAGTCGTAATATAAATCCCCTAAAAATGTAGGCCTAAACTCGCAGTCACCTTGTACAAAATGCGACCTACACGGTTGAGTCGGTCTTTTTTTAAGTCACAGCATTTGCCATGCCCATGGTTAGTTAAACATTTCCTCTTGTCTTTCTCAAGACGACCTAAAATATGAGGATCTGTGGAGAGAAGGATTTGCATCGGAGGTCTTCCTTAAGTCGAACCGTCCAAATATTCTCCTTCCCACTTTCACGCTTCATCACTACCTTACCCGATTTCAGTTTTATGTTTTAAACAGTTCCTTCTTGTAATGATTGACCGCTTACTTTCGAAAACATTAAAGGTGCAGACCGTAGCCTGTTACATTATATCAGCAGGGATTGTAATATCTTTCCACAAGGTGTCCGAAAATTTCTGGCTTTTGACTGGTTCTGCCGAGCTCAGTTTCGGATGCAACCTCCCCGCAGGGTCACGAACTATTGTGACATTCTTGACATCGCGCAGAAAATCCTGTACGGGTAATCTTTAGGCCGAAGGCGGAAAAAGTAAACTTATAGTCGAACTCTTAGTTTTAATGGCTGCGAACATGTGACTACGAGGTTGTGATTATGGAAATTCTGGATGTAATCAGCTACTTTCGGTAAATTGGATAACAGATCGCCGTGTGTGTGCTTGTTGCATCGCATTTGTGAGCACTGGAATTGTTGCACACGGTCCATATCCCGCCTAGCCCATAAGAATGAACTCCTCAATTGCTTTTTTAGCTCAGCTGACTGAAAGTCATCTGAGCTATAGCGATCACTCTTTGTCCGTCTGTCCGTCTGTCCGTCCGTTAACCAGGCACAATTCGTAACCGCTGGACCTAGAACCTTGTAACTTGGGATTCTGAGAGGTCCATAAAAAATCTCCTTGGAAACCAGAAATTAGGTCTCTGTTACCCATATCCTTCGAGCTATGTGGCCCCAAAGTACCCCCCAGAAAAGTCAAAAATTTCATACAAAAACTTCAATATCTCATTAACTACTTGACTGATGGTCATGATTTTTGGCATACATATTGATCATGAGATGTTACATCACTTCCTGCAGACTGGTGGCGCCACCTGTATTTTTCGATTTTTTACGAATTTTTTTCTCTATTTTTGAGACCTTTAAAAATGTGAACATCTGTTAACAAGGCACAAATCATAAAGACTGGACTTAGAATCTTAATTCTTGACACACTGAGAGGTCCATGGAAAATCTCCTTGGAAACCAGAAATTAGGTCTCTGTTACCCATATCCTTTGAGCTATGGGGCCCCAAAGTACCCCCCAGAATAGTAAAAAATTTCATACAAAAACTTCAATATCTCAATAACTACATCACTGATGGTCTTCATTTTTGGCATATATATTGATCATGAGATGTTCGATCAGTTCCTGCAGACTGGTGGCGCCACCTGTACTGTTTGATTTTTTACGATTTTTTCCTCTATTTTTGAGACCTTTGAGGATGCTGTCATCTGTTAGCGTGGCACAAATCGTAACGACTGGACCTAGAATCTTCATTTTCTACACACTGAGAGATCTATGAAAAGTCTCCATGGAAACCAGAAATTAGGTCTCTGTTACCCATATCCTTCAAGCTATGGGGCTCAAAATTACCCCCCAGAATAGTCAAAAATTTCATACAAAAACTTCAATATCTCATTAACTACATCACTGATGGTCATGATTTTCGACATACATATTGATCATGAGATGTTTCATCAGTTTGTGCAGACTGGTGGCGCCACCTGTATTTTTCAATGTTCACGAATTGTTTTCTCCATTTTTGAGACCTTTGAGGATGTAGTTATCTGTCAACAGGGTACAAATCGTAACGACTGGACCTAGAATCTTCGTTCTTGACACACAGGGAGACCCATGATAAGTCTCAATGGAAAGCTGAAATTTGGTCTCTGTTACCCATATCCTTTGAGCTATGGCACTCCAAAGTACAGATCAGAATAATGGAAAATTTGATACAAAAGCTAAAGTATCTGAACAACTAATGCAGAGATAACCATAATTGTTTGCATGGATATTGATCATGGAGTGTTTCATAAGTTTCTGCAGACTGGTGGCACCACCTGTATTTGTTCGTTTTTTTTTACGAAATTTTTCTGTATTTTTGAGACCTTTAAAGATATGAACATCTGTTAACAGGGCACAAATCATAAAAACTGGACCAAGAATCTTTATTCTGGACACACAGGGAGACCCATGAAAAGTCTCCAAGGAAACTTGAAATTAGGTCTCTGTTACCCATAGTCTTTAAGCTGTATGGGTCCAAAATACCCCCCCCCCCCCCTAGAATAATTGAAAATTTGATACAAAAACTGCAGTATTTCAATAACTTCAACACTGATGGTCATGATTTTCTGCATACATATTGATCATGAGCTGTTCCATCAGTTTCTGCAGACTGGGTGTGCCACCTCTATTTTTTTTTCAAATTTTTACGAATTTTTTCTTTTTTTTGAGACCTTTAAAGATGTGGTTATCTGTCAACAGGGTACAAATTGCAACAACTGGACCTAGAATCTTCATTCTTGTCATGCAAGGAGGCCCATGAAAGGTGCCTGTGGAAACTTGAAATTAGGTCTCTGTTACCCATATCCTTCAAGCTATAGGACTCCGAAGTATCCCTCAGAATAATGGACAATTTGATACAAAAACTGAAGTATCTGAACAATTAATGCAGAGATCACCATGATTTTTTGCATGGATATTGACCATTAAGTGTTTTTATTAGTTTCTGCAGACTGGTGGAGCCACCTGTATTTTTGTATCCGCCAAAACGAAGTTTTGCGGATACTATGTTTTTGACCGAGTTCCTCCGCCGCGGCGGCGTTCGTTTCCAGAGAGCTCCTCAGAGACTAATGGACCGATTTTTCCCAAACTTACACCTATTATCGGGTCACATGTGAACTGGTGCCTAACCAATTTGCATTGACCTCTGACCTTTCCTCTCTATCCAGTGTCCATTTGTGGGTCTGTTTCCACTCATAAACCCTCATATCTCGGGAACCGTTTGACCGATCAGGAAATAAAATTGATACAAATGTAGCCCTTGGATTGCTTTATAACATATACAAAAAATGGTGGCGCCACCTGTAACCATGTTTGCACAGTGTCCATCTGTTCATCTGCCTTGGGTTAAAATCACTCATATCTCTGCAGTGAATTGACTAATTCAACTGAAATTCGTCATGTGTATACATCCAGGATAGCTTTCTTGATTTTATGACAGGTGGCGCCACCTACGTTCACGTTCACGCTGATGACATCCAAGCTTATATCTCGGGAACCGTTTGACCGATCAGGAAATAAAATTTATACAAATGTAGCCCTTTGATAGCTCTGTAACATACACAAAAAATGGTGGCGCCACCTGTAACAATGTTTGCACAGCGTCTGTCTGTTAGTCTGCCGTGGCCTAAAATTACTCATTTCTCTGAAGTGGTTCGACATAACTGCCTAAAATTTTGCAGGTTTATACATCGTGGACAGCTTTCTTGATTTTATGACAGGTGGTGCCACCTACATTCTAGTTAACGCTGGACTCATCCAAGCTCATATCTCAGGAACCATTTGACCGATTGGGCCAAAATTGTGCATGTGTTTAGATCTCACATAGGTCTTTATCATACACAAAACTGGAGGGGTTACCTGCAAAGATTTTTGCACAGTGTTTGTCTGTTTGTCTGCCATGGGCAAAAATCGCTCATATACATGTAGTGGTTTGTCTTTTCTGCCTAAAATTTTGCAGGTGTATACAACTTGGACAGCTTTCTGGATTTGTGGTAGGTGGCACAACCTACATACACATTTAGGCTGCAGACATCCATGCTAATATGCAACATACCTCACTCTATTTCCCCTTGCCACTCAATCCATGCCTCACTATCCGATTTTGGCAGATACATGTAGTCACTTGTCGGTTACCCGTATTCTAGTTTTAAAAGTTTACACATTTTTCTCTATTTTTGAGATATATAAATACAGACTAAATCTTGGCCTGTTGGTTAATCTGTTTGATGCTTCAGTTGAATGGGTATATACTACCATTCTGGTGATAAAATTTCATTTGCGAATCTCTTCCCAGTCAGCTGAGCGTCATGACCCATGGGTCACTTGTTTCAGTGACTGACGCATTGTGGAGTCCATATAGATTGCACCTGCAGTTAACTGTGATTATAACACTCCATACACAACTGTGAGATTTAATATATATCCATTGATTAATGTTCAGTACATCTATGCATTGTATTGTATATTTGACCACTAGAAAACATTACAGTTCTCTTCTCAGCCCTATTTTGCACCAAGAAGTTAAAATATGAACATAATAGTACACAGGCCTAAAGCCTTATACAGGACTGCCACCAAATGCAAGATGTCTACCGGGGCTGTTAATGCTTCAATTTTCTCTGGACAAATAATATCAGTTGTTGATGTTACAGGTGCTTCATGCTTTCCAAAATGGTTATTTTTTATGCCAGGCCTTTCGACATACAACATTATGTGAACATTGGTTTGCTAAAACCATAGGAAATATTTTATTTAATTTTCTTTCTAAGAGTAACAGATCGTATCGTGCTCTAACTCCAGTTAGCCCTTAGGTGGGCCGGCGACGCAACAGAAACCTGAAACCTGTTGCGTCGACGTCGGCGGCTATATCCCGCCATGAAATCAAATGAATGAAACTATACGCGCATGCGCGTAGTATATTATGAATCTCTGATTGGCTCTTTTTCTAGGGCTGCCGGGGGTGATCTCTTTCCGCCAATCGCGCTGAAGCCCTGACAGGTCGTCATGTGCAATTAACTCTTTTAACTCTCAATCAAATACTCGCGCTCAAAATAGCATTGGGCACCTGTGTGTTGTTAACAGAGTGGCCAATACAGGGTTATACCGCTACCGCGTTATACCGCTATTTTAAGGGCTCTGAAGCGTATATCACGTGACAGATGTACGAACCTTGTTGCAAAACATTCTGAAATGATGTTCATCACTATTTACTTATACGTTTGGTATATTTGTTTATATTAGCTAGATTTTTTCCCTTACAATTGTTTACATTTCTGAGGGGTAAACTTTTACTTCATTTGATATATTTGATTAAATTCCTGAGGGGTATGTTTTTACCATATTTGATATATAATTTTTTAATTTTGTGTTTCTGAGGTTTTTTTTCAATGATTGACACCAGATAGATCCTATCTGACACATGATTTCAGTGATATTTTAAATAAAAAGGACTTTGCTTATGTTTTGACTGGGTGACCCTGATGAATCTTGATACTGTATAAATGTGCGTTTGTGTTTTGAATTGCGTATTTCATGGCTATTTTCATTTGCCTGAACTTTTTTTATTTTTTTTGTAAGCTTTGTATTTCTACTGACCATATAAAATACGTCAGAATTAAAAGTTAACTTTTCAACCAGTCTCCTATACAGGTCATTATAAACTTTCCAGCTGTTTAAGTAAGAAAGTGGACTGTTTGGTAATTAAAAAATGTTAATTTAGTGGAAATGATTTATTTATTAATTGTTAATTTAAATTGAAACTTTGAATGATATATATTTTTATTTTCCCTCCACCTCCCCACCACTTTTCATTTCTTCCTCCGGGAAACTATTAAATATGTAAGGTCTGAGTATAGTATTACAGACTGGTTCATGTCTGCATTGTGAGTAAAGTATAACAGACTGGTTCATGTCTGAATTTCAGGAGCCAGCATGTAAAAGAAGAAGGGTCATGTGCATGAGACCAGGTCCAGATGAAGAACCAATGGTAATATAAGTGTTGTTATCCTGGTTAGCCCTGTATTACTTTCAGTTAACACAAAATTAACCTTTAGAATAAGAACCACCTAATAGGACATCATAGCAACTGTTGGCCAGCAACCATTTCCTAGCTCAGCTGACTGAAAGTAATCAAAGCTATCAGGATCACTCTGTGACTGTGTTCCAGTTGTCTATTATTAGGGCACAAATCATAACTGGTTGGCCTTAAAAGACCTTACTCAGCATCCAGACATGTCCTGGAAAATCTTATAAACATGTACTCATTGAGCTATGAAGCAAAAACACAGTTTTTTACACCCTGCGGTTTAGACTCATACATGGTTATAGTTTAATCAAGAACAAATCTGTTGTGTTTAAAAAAATGTGAATCTTATAACTTAAAATCCAGGGAGATTCGAAATTGAAACTTGAAATTAGGTCTCTGTTACCTATATTTTCTGAGCTATGGGGCTCCGAAGTAACCCCCCCCCCCCTACAATAATAGAAAATTTGATACAAAAGCTTAAGTATCTGAACAACTAATGCATTGATCACCATGATTCTTTGCATGGATATTGATCATGGAGTGTTTTATCAGTTCTTGCGGACTGGTGGCACCACCTAAATTTTTAAAAAATTTAACAATTTTTTTTCTCTATTTTTTGGCCCTTCAAAAATGCGGTCGTCCTTTAGCAGGGCACACATTGTAACCATTGGTCCTAGAATGTTCAAAATTGAAATCCATGGAGGTCTGTGAAAAACATTCGTGGAGACTTGAAATTAGGTCTCTGTTACCCATTTTCTCTAAGCTATTGGGCTTATAAACACCCCCAGCATAATCAAAAATTTGATACCAAAGCAGGGCACAAATCATAAATATTGGACCTGGAATCTTCTAACCTAACATCCAGGGAGGTCTATGAAAAGTCTCTTTGGAAATGTGAATTTAGGTCTCTATTACCCATATTTTCTGAGCAATGGGGCTTATAAGCACCCCTCACAATAATTGTATCCGCCAAAACAGAGTTTTGCGGATACTATGTTTTCAGCTGGACGCCGCCGCCGCCATCCCCCTGCGTAGGTGTCCGGAGAACTCCTCCTAACCGCTTGGCGGAATTTTACGAAACCCGGGATTATGTTTGGGTCATATGTGAACTGCTGCACCCCAATTTTGTTTTGACCTCTGACCTTTCCTCTGCGCTCTGCGTCCATTTGTGTGTCTGTTACCACACATAAACCCACATATCATGGGAACCATTTGACCGATCAGGCTAAAAATTTTTCACAAATGTAGCCCTTGGATAGCTTTATAACATACACTAAAAATGGTGGCGCCACCTGCATTCATGTTTACGCTGCAGACATCCAAACTCATATCTTTGGAACCGTTTGACCGATCAGGCTAAAAATTTGATAAAAATGTAGCCCTTGGATAGCTTTATAAAGTACACTAAAAATGGTGGCGCCACCTGCAACCACTTTTGCACAGCGTCCGTCTGTTTGTCTGCTGTGGGATAAAATCACTTATATCTCGGCAGTGGTTTGACATATCCACCTAAAATGTTGCAGGTTTATACATCCTGGATAGCTTTTTCGATTTTGTGACAGGTGGCGCCACCTACATTCACGTTTATGCTGCAGACATCCAAGCTCATATCTTGGGAATCGTTTGACTGATTGGGCCAAAATTTTGCATGTGTATAGATATCACATAGCTCTTTATCATGCACAAAACTGGAGGGGCCACCTGCAACCATTTTTGCACAGCTTATGTCTGTCTGCTGTGGGCTAAAATCACTCATATCTCTGTAGTACTTTGACTTATCTGCCTAAAGATTTTGCATGTTTATACATCTTGGATTGCTTTCTCGATTTTTTTTGGCAGGTGGCGCCACCTACATTTATGTGACAGCTTTCTGCATTTGTGGTAGGTGGCGCAACCTACATATACATTTTGGCTGCAGACATCCATGCTAATATGCAACACACCTTACTCTTTTTTCCCTTGCCATTAATCCATGCCTTACTTCACCCGTTCCACTCTGATTTAGGCGGATACACTTAGTCGCTTGTGACTACCCGTATTCTAGTTGAAAATTTGATACCAAAGTAGGGCACAAATCATAACCTTTGGGCCCAGAATCTTTTTACTTGACATCCTGAGAGTTCCTCAAAAGTTCTCCCCAGAAACCTGAAATTGGGTCACAGTGACCTATATTCTCAATGTTTGGGGTATGTTTGAGCACCCCAGAAATAATGCAAAAAAAAACACAATTTGCCAGATTCTTCATGAAAGGCTGGTTGGATTGTCATCAAATATGTTGTGCTTATGGGTCTTGATGAACTTAAGCTAATATCCATGAACAATGATGCCACCTACATTATCTTAATTATTTGTCTGTGCAAGGACATATTATCAACATGTCAGTTGGCTGAGCGTCATGACCCATGGGTCACTTGTTCAGCTGTTGGCTAATTTATTACCTAGAATCAGGGTATGTTTCAGTTTTCATCAGAGACACTTTATCAGTTGAAGATGCCCATTGGCACTTTTTTTTTCACAGAACTATACTGGTATTCATAGACTTGCAAGTACAGCAGTCATCTCACCTTCTAAGCTGTAGGTGCATGTAGTACCCTCGGAACTGATATGCTTATTAATCATAGAATGTTTTATCAGTTCAACAAAACTTATGGCACCCGCTGTTGCTTGAGGGTAGCCCAGGAAGACAGTATTCCAAGAAGAACGAGCATTGATAAACAAAATTTACTAGATTGCCAGGACTGATTGCTACAGCAAACCACATACAAAAATTCCTGTAAATACTATTGTCTCTATTGTCCGTAAGGTGGCAATACGGACTGGTGCAACCACGTAACACCACCTATATTTTTTTTTGTAAATTTGAACACCGTTGTATATTTGAGAATGCAAAACAACTGTGTCATTTACTCAGATGTGGGTTAATGTATTTCCCTGTGACATAAAGCTTATTATAGACTGACATCTTAGACTATTTCCAAAGCAGTCTCCTTTGACCTGGATTAAAATACCTGTATGACAGATATGAAATTTTCCTAAAGTTGGTCCATTTTGAGTTCCAATTCATACATAAGTACCAAATTCCCAATAGTTAATTATATCATGGCTTCCTTTACATGTGCCTTGAATTATAATTTTGCTTACAATTTGTGTCAAATCTATACTGTACCTGATACAAATTAAATCACTTCTTCAAGTAATAGATAAACAGCCTTGTCACTAGTGTTTGTATCTGAACATGAGGTGAACACAGAGTTATCCTTTATCTTCCAGTGTCAAGCGGGTTCTCTTGAAATGAAGTCCATGTACGAGCTGGAACAGGATGACAGCATGCCTGATTGCTGTGCAATTCCTGCTAATAAAATTCCTGCTGAAGACACACAGACTGCGCCAGCATTCATATCAGGTTTGTCAACTTGTTTTTACAGCTTTTAAATGTTTTACATTGACAGATTATAGCTTTATTTTAGATTTTGGGCACACTCTGACACCCTTCATTTACATTACAAGCAATAGCTTGCTCAGCTTTTGTTTCGTCTTTACCAAATTTTTCATCAGTTCTTACTGAGAGGGGTTGCTTTAGGTAAATGGATTTTTTAGCTCAGCTGACTGTAATTCATCTGAGCTATAGCGATCACTCTTTGTCCGTCATCCGTCCGGCCATCCGGCCGTCTGTTCATTAACAAGGCACAAATCGTAACCACTGGACCTGGAATCTTCTTACTTTACATCCAGAGAGGTCCATGAAAAATCTCCTTGGAAACCTGGGATTAGGTCTCTGTTACCCATATTCTTCGAGCTATGGGGCCCCAAAGTATCCCCCAGAATAGTAAAAAATTTCATACAAAAACTTCAATATCTCATTAACTACATCACTGATGGTCATGATTTTTGGCATACATATTGATCATAAGATGATCCATCAGTTCCTGCAGACTGGTGGCACCACCTGTAATTTTTTATTTTTTAAGAATTTTTTCTCTATTTTTGAGACCTTTAAAAAATGTGGACATCTGTTAACAGGGCACAAATCGTAAAGACTAGACCTAGAATCTTCATTCTTGACATTCTGAGAGACCTATGAAAAGTCTCCGTTGAAACCAGAAATTAGGTCTCTGTTACCCATATTCTTCGAGCTATGGGGCCCCAAAGTACCCCCCAGAATAGTGAAAAATTTTATACAAAAACTTCAATATCTCATTAACTACATCACTGATGGTCATGATTTTTGGCATACATATTGATCATGAAATGTTTCATCAGTTTCTGCAGACTGGTGGCGCCACCTGTATTTTTCGATTTTTAGCTCAGCTGCTTTCAGTCATGCTGGGCTATAGCGATTGGTCTTTGTCTGGCGTCCTTCCGTCTGTCCGTCCGGCCGTCCGGCTGGCCGTCCGTCCGTCCGTTAGCAGGGCACAAATTGTAACCATAGGGGCTAGGGCCATGAACCCTATGCAGTCTTAGAGGTTCTAAAAAGATCTCCTTGCAACCTGAAATTAGGTCACTGCGACCTATATTCTCGAAGTTATGGGGTGTGGTTGCACCCCCCAGAAATAATTCTTTTAGCCAAAATTTTCATCCCAAACCTTCCATCTTTCACATACAGCTCACCTACCTACAGGGGAAGAACCATAATTATTTTGAGGTCACAAGGTCAAAGGTCAAGGTCACAGAACCAACTTCTTTGAAAAGCCTCAGGATGCATTTTAAGCCAAACCTTTCATCCCAATTCTTTGATCTTTCACATATAGCTCACCTACTTAGTGGGAGAAGAATCCTATAGATGTTGAGGTCACAAGGTCAAAGGTCAGGGTCACAGGATCCACTTCTTTGAAAAGGTTGTGGACACATTTCAAGCTAGACCTTTCATTCCAAACCTTTCAGCACTGATATCGCTTCTCTGCCAACAGGGGAAAAGACCTGTTGATTTTGAGGTCAAAGGTCAAGTTCACAGCACCCTCTTCTTGCGTGGAGTCATTTTCAGCAAACTTTTCAATCTGTACTTTCCATCTGTCATATATGGCTTACCTACCAATAGGAGAAGAAGCCTATTGATGTTGAGTTCAAAAGGTCAAAGGTCAAGGTCACAATATTGTTCTAAATGCTTGTGAACATATTTCAAGTGAAACTGTTCAACCCAAACCTTCAGTCTTTCACATATGCCACATCTATGCATCACTGAATTTGATTCAGACTTCATATTTATGGGTCTTTTTGCATGAAGAAATAACTAATTGATTTTGAGGTCAGCTGGTCGGGAGGTTAAAGGTTGCAGATCTAAGTTATTCACTCATTGGTTGCCAAGTAATTACACCCGGCAAGATGTAAGTGGCTAGTAGTTACCCATCATTTAGAAAGAATCCAGTTGATATGTGGGCAAAAGGCCAAGGTCATAGGTCAGGGATGTTCACAATAACTTATTTTGTAGACCATCTCTATTTTTCTTGTTTTCTTGTATATATAACCATATGGCACTCACAACTGGTACATCTCACTATGTGCCCATAATTGTCAGTGACAGTTCTGATATATGACTCCCTTTTGTATCAGCTCATGGAGTGATAAGGATATATCATTAGTGCATAACAAAAACACTGTTGCCGGAATGCTTTGGCCAGGCATTAAGACTATGAGAGTTAAGTGTTAAGTTTAGCTACTGATTTATAAAATGATGGGAACCATTTGCAGTTTATATCATGGAATCATAGCAATAAACTTAGTTTTCTAGATATCTGAATATTATTATACAAATCATCAGATATACCAGCAAGTGTTTGTTCTGATAATATGTGGGTCTGTACCTGGATTTAGGATGGCTTTATTTGATTACAAGACTCTTAGTGATGCTTTCTGCATTTCTTTTCTTTTAGGTTTTGCAGTTTACCTACCCTGCTGACCCCATTGAATAGCAAGCTGATAATTAAAACAAATTGGACTTACACTTTTTACATTTGCATGTTCATAAATCTGATATGAGAGCTCTCCAACCTGATCATGCCTTTTGAATTGTTTTGGACATTCATAACTGTTACATTCTTTGAAGCAATTGCTACAAGTTTAGTGTCTTATTGGAGGATGTGTGACTTGTCAGAAAACCATTATGTCTGCCAGGTAGCCATTTAGAAATCCTTTTGCCAGGACAGTTTCTGTGATTTTTTTATGATGTTTGGTCCCTTTTAGAGGATGTTTGTTGTTCAATTTCCGACCTGTCAGAAATCCAATATGGCCACCAGGACGCCATCTTTAAATTCCTTTAGAACATATTATCTCAAGAACTATTAAAGTGAATGCAGTGGGATGTATATTAATGTAATCTTGCATTGGGTCAAAGATTTCTTAATAAATATGACCATCATTTATGAAAGCTCAGTACAGTTGGCTTGTATTGAATAAAAATTAATATGGAAGCACCCATTTCACAATAATTCTTGCATGGATTTCCTTGATCTTTTGCTATATTTTGATCTTATATGTGGCCTGTGTGGTATTCCTTTTGAGACTGACAGGTATCGAGCAAGCTGTGGGATTAGATCCTGATAGCTCAACAACCATACATTTTGCCTCAGACCATCATTCACTATGTTTTAACCAGACATATATGATAAGAATTTATGGCAATGTAGAAAGTTTAAACAAAATTGGCATATAGGTTCTGCAACAATTTTACTAGAAGTTGTGAATTGCAGCCCATGATGTCGCAGGTCATGCTTGGCAGCTGAGCGTCATGACCCATGGGTCACTTGTTTACGAATTGTTTTCTCTATTTTTGAGACCTTTAAAAATTTGAACATCTGTTAACAGGGCACAAATCGTACAGACTGGACCTAGATTCTTCATTCTTGACATTCTGAGAGACCTATGAAAAGTCTCCATGGAAACCAGAAATTAGGTCTCTGTTACCCATATCCTTCGAGCTATGGGGCCCCAAAGTACCACCCAGAATAGTAAAAAATTTCATAAAAAAAAACTTCAATATCTGATTAACTACATCACTGATGGTCATGATTTTTGGCATACGTATTGATCATGAGATGTTTCATCAGTGTCTGCAGACTGGTGGCGCCACCTGTATTTTTCAAATTTTTACAATTTTTTTCTCTATTTTTGAGATCTTTAAGGATGTAGTTATCTGTCAACAGGGTTCAAATTGTAACCACTGGACCTAGGTTCTTCATTCTTGACACACAGGATGACCCATGAAAAGTCTCCATGGAAACCTGAAATAAGGTCTCTGTTACCCATATCCTTTGAGCTGTGGCACTCCAAATTACAGCTCAGAATAATGGAAAATTTGATACAAAAGCTGAAGTATCTGAACAACTAATGCAGAGATCACCATAATTGTTTGTATGGATATTGATCATGGAGTGTTTCATCAGTTTCTGCAGCCTGGTGGCACCACATATATTTGTTGGGGCTTTTTTTTTGGAATATTTTTCTCTATTTTTGAGACCTTTAAAGATATGAACATCTGTTAACATGACACAAATCCTAACAACTGGACCTAGAATCTTCATTCTTTACACACAGGGAGACCCATGAAAAATCTCCATGGAAACCTGAAATTAGGTCTCTGTTACCCATATCCATTAAGCTGTATGGCTCCAAAATACTCCCCAGAATAATGAAAAATTTGATACAAAAACTCCAGTATCTCAATAACTACAACACTGATGCTCATGATTTTTGGCATACATATTGATCATGACATGTCCCATCAGTTTTAGCAGACTGGGTGTGCCACATCTATTTTTTTCAAATTTTTACCAATTATTTTCTCTATTTTTGAGACCTTTAAAGATGTGGTTATCTGTCAACAGGGTACAAATTGTAACAACTGGACCTAGAATCATCATTCTTGTCATGCAAGGAGGCCCATGAAAAGTGTCTATGGAAACCTGAAATTAGGTCTCTGTTACCCATATCCTTCAAGCTATAGGACTCCAAAGTATCCCTCAGAATAATGGAAAATTTGATACAAAAGCTGAAGTATCTGAACAACTAATCCAGAGACCACCATGCTTCTTTGCATGGATATTGACCATATAGTGTTTTTATTAGTTTCTGCAGACTGGTGGAGCCACCTGTATTTTTTTTTAAAAGTTTACGCATTTTTTCTCTATATTTGAGATATATTAATACAGACACAATCTCAGCCTGTTGGTTAATCTCTTTGATGCTTCAGTTGAATGGTTATATACTACCATTCAGATGATAAAATTTCCTTTTGCAGATCTCTTCCCAGTCAGCTGTGTGTCATGAACAATTGGTCACTTGTTAGAGTTTAAAATAAAGATGCAATTTGTTTGACCTCAGAGAATCCAGCCTTATGACAGAGTTTTAGATGCCAATCTCAGCTCTAGCATTAAATCTCTGTCATCCTTCTGTCCAGCCATCTTACCCTCTGCCTCTCTGACTCTCCATCAGTTGCAGGGCATAAATTATGACCAGACATAAATACAGCCAGGTCTTGATGAAATCTCCTTGCAAATCAGAAATTAAGTCACAATGACCTATATTGTGAGCTGTGGAACAAATATATGATTTGGAGTTCTTTGAAAGTCTGACTCTTCTGATTGTTCAACCTGTTGTGTAAATTTTTCAGACTGTACTGCAAAATAAAATGACTCATTCACATTAATACATGTATGTACCTGTCAGTGTACTAAACTTGAACAATTCCCCAACCAGTTCTTTACAAATGCAACAGATTTGATATTTCACAATAATTAGTCCATTTTGAGTAAAATTTATAAAAAAAGTTTCTCAGTAACTTATGCAAAAACTAAAAGCATTAAGGTATTGTCAGTGTTTTGATAAAACAAGCCAAAAATCACATAATATGCACTTCTTACCCCACAAAATATATATTATTGTGAACCAAAAAGAATATCCTATCCAGTGTAAAGTTACACCAGATTTATTAAATTTTATATTTTATTAAAAACATAATATTTCCAGTCTTGGGTAACAAATTTTGTTAAACCTGTTATCCTCATTAAAATATCTCCAGTTGATTTTTTATGCCCCCGCCACAAAGTGGCCGGGGCATATAGTTTTACCCATGTCCGTCCTTCCATCCTTCCGTCATTCCGAAATGAAACAGTTGTACAGATTTTTTTTTGCAGTGCCTGCAGATATTGGCCTGAATTTCGGTGTGTGGGCAGATAATGACCAGTTACAGTTCGAGTTCGCGTTTCGTCCCGGTTGACCTACTTTTGACCATTTTACGGCTCCTAAACTTAGAAAATTTCATGAAAAATATAAATTTTCATGACAAATACACATGTACGGACTTTTTTTTCGCAGTGCCTGCAGATATTGGTCTGATTTTTGGTGTGTAGGCAGATAATGACCATTACAGATCGAGTTTGAGTTTCATGCGGGTTGACCTACTTTTGATTGTTTAATGGCACCTAAAAATATAAAAATTCATGAAAAATAGAAATTTTCATGACAAATACACATGTACAGACTTTTTTTTCGAAATGCCTGCAAATATTGGCCTGATTTTTTATGTGTTGACAGATAATGACCAGTTACAGATCAAGTTAGCATTTCGTCCCAGTTGACATACTTTTGATTGTTTTATGGCTCCTGAACATTGAAAATTTCATGAAAAATATAAATTTTCATGACAAATACACATGTACGGACTTTTTTTCGCAATGCCTACAGATATTGGCCTGATTTTTGGTGTGTGGGCAGATAATGACCAGTTACAGATTGATTTTAGGTTTTGTCCCAGTTGACCTACTTTTGACTGTTTGACGGTGCCCTAACATAGAAAATTTAATAAAAAATATATATTTTCATGACAAGTGCACATGTACGGACTTTTTTTCGCAATGCCTGCAGATACTGGCCTGATTTTTTATGTGTGGGCAGATAATGACCAGTTACAGATTGAGTTCGTGTTTTGTCCTGGTTGACTTACTTTTGATTGTTTAATGGCACCTAAAAATATAAAAATATATGAAAAATATAAATTTCATGACAAATGTACATATACAGCCGTTTTTAGCCCTCAGTTCATGGCTGATGGGCCATTGTCGTCACCCAAGCTGTCCGTCTGTCAGTCCGTCTGTCTGTCTGTCTTGGTGGATTGTTATGAAACATGGCACATACCTCTCCAATTTAAATTTATAACTGATTATCAGCTTTTGCTTATATTCTAGTTTGGCAATGCAGTGCTTACAGATACTGGCCTAATGTTTGGTCTGTGGGTGCATAATGACCACTTACAGATCGAGTTCGCTTTTGTCCCAGTTGACCTATTTTTGAGCATATGACAGATCCTGAACATAGAAAATTTCATGAAAGACAGAAATTTTTATGAAAAATGCACTTGTATGGATTTTTTTTCACTATGCCTGCAGATACTGGCCTGATTTTTGGTGTGTTGCTTGATAATGACCTGTTACAGATCGAGTTTGCATTTTGCCCTTGTTGACCTACTTTGACCAAACGACACCTCCTGAACTTAAAAAAATTTACAAAATTTAACAAATGTTTCTAATTTGCCCCAGGCAGGGGCATTCGTGTCGTACTGACACATCTAGTTTAGTCATCTATCATGTTTCTTAAATGTTGTAAACTCAACTTTTAAATTTGTTTAAAAATCTTATCACTCTTCATTAGATATTACTCCATAACTGTCTTCATGTCAGGTTTAAGATTAAAGAAAAATTCACTTTTTTAAAAACATATATCTCCTTATACATACCAAGAATGATATGTTAATTACTTTTTGTTATTAAGAAATATTGATTTAAAGGTCAAGTATTGTAGCTAGACCACAATTGAGAAAAAGGCGAAAAACCTTTTCTGTGCATTATTATCACAGACGAGGTGAAGTTGCTAGAACATTACTGTGAATGACAACCATCAGTCTTTTTTACTGGGTTAAAAATTTAATATGCACTTCTAAACTGACAGCTGAAAACATGTGGCCCACACGTAAATGGGCACAGTCAACTTGTTTGGCTTGTAACCCCTTTACTCATTAACTAGAGGCACAAATCAGGACAGGTGTCAAAGGGATAAAGTGCTGTCTCCAGAACACAGCAACCCACAACCTCCCTTTGGTTAAAATCAATCATGTAAACTTAACACTTTTAATTAATTGCTCGCTTTGTTCGATGGTGTTATGTCAGACTCTGCAGTGTTTTATGGAACATTCTCATAGTGTACAAAGAGCTGCCTGTACAATCTTGAATTAAAGGTTTCTTATTTTTAATTATACAATGTTTCAGATTGTTAGACAAAAGTGTTGTAGGATATATCCCTGACTTAACAAATTTGACTATTGACTTTGATGTTATAAACATGCGCATTGTGTAGGATGTTTGAAATTTTGATCGCAAGTTAAGCCTACACCAGAGTCAACTGGCCCTAACGCACAAAACAATTTTCAGACAGTTAAAAGCTCTGCGACTCTCAACACGTTACAACCTCTGATTTTCTCACAAAACTTGTTGTAGTCATATTGAATTGAAGATGGGAGGGTTGGTAATGTAAGAATAGCTCAATTAAAATGTAACTATATATATATATATATATATATATATATATATATATATATATATATATATATTTATATATATATATATATGTTGGATATGTGATTGTTTTGCCCTCTGCTCCAGGCACAGCTCTGACACCAAGTATACGACAAAAAATAGCTGAAACATTCCTCCTGCAGTTTGAGCCATCCACAGCAACCTCTATCAACATGGCTACAGCAGCACCATCTTGGGCAGAGTGCCAGCAAACCAGCACGTCTGTACAAATACAACCATTTCAGGGATATGACAAGTTGCTCAACAAGGTGTGTTTACAGTGGTAGTCAGGTTGTTAAGTTACTCATCAGTTGTGTTCACAGAGGTAGTCAACTGAGTCCACTTGACAGCTTTGATGACTGATGTTAGCCAGCTATGATGACTGATGTTAGCAAGCTTTGATGACTGATGTAAGCCAGCTTTGATGACTGATGTTTAGCCAGCTTTGATGACTGATGTTTGTCAGCTTTGATGAATGATATTTAGCCAGCTTTGATGACTGATGTTAGCCAGCTTTGATGACTGATATAAGCCAGCTATGATGACTGATGTTTGCTAACTTTGATGATTTTTGTTTTTCTTGATAACTGATTTTTAGCCAGCTTTGATGACTGATGTTAGCCAGCTTTGATGACTGATGTTAGCCAGCTTTTTTGACTGATGTTAACCAGCTTTGATGACTGATGTTAACAAGCTTTGATGACTGATGTTAGCCAGCTTTTTTGACTGATGTTAGCCAGCTTTGAATACTGATTTTAGCCAGCTTTGATGACTGATATTAGCCAGCTTTGATGACTGATGTTAGCCAGCTTTGATGACTGATGTTAGCCAGCTTGATGACTGATGTTAGCCAGCTTTGATGACTGATGTTAGCCAGCTTTGATGACTGATGTTAGCCAGCTTTGATGACTGATGTTAACCAGCTTTGATGACTGATGTTAGCCAGCTTTGATGACTGATGTTAACCAGCTTTGATGACTGATGTTAGCCAGCTTTGATGACTGATGTTAACCAGCTTTGATGACTGATGTTAGCCAGCGTTTTTGACTGATGTTAACCAGCTTTGATGACTGATGTTAGCCAGCTTTTTTGACTGATGTTAACCAGCTTTGATGACTGATGTTAGCCAGCTTTGATGACTGATGTTAACCAGCTTTTTTGACTGATGTTAGCCAGCTTTGATGACTGATGTTAACCAGCTTTGATGACTGATGTTAGCCAGCTATGATGACTGATGTTAGCCAGCTTTGATGACTGATGTTAGCCTGCTTTGATGACTGATGTTAGCCAGCTTTTTTGACTGATGTTAACCAGCTTTTTTGACTGACGTTAGCCAGCTTTGATGACTGATGTTAGCCAGCTTTGATGACTGATGGTAGCCAGCTTTGATGACTGATGGTAACCAGCTTTGATGACTGATGTTAGCCAGCTTTGATGACTGAAGTTAGTCTGCTTTGATGACTGATGTTAGCCAGCTTTGATGACTGATGTCAGCCAGCTTTAATACATAATTACATTTTTTCTTTTTTTCAGGGTAAACAAAGTGAATCCTTTCAAGCTCTTGTGGTAGCAGAGCATGGCACATACACCTTTTCCCATAAATTAACTTATGACTGGGCGAAGACCGTGACCCACAGATGTGACACCTTACCAGACATAGCTAAAGTACTTGAACCTATTGACCTAGTCCTGCCAATTGATATGAGGGATGTCATGTCACAGAATCCTACATCTCATAGCACTCTGGACTCTATACTCAGGAGTCAATTTAGATTTCTTAATCAAGCATTACTTGAACCTCTCATTAAACATGTTCTCATGTACCCCAAAAGAGTACTTTTGTTATGGGATGGCATAGAGGATATGCCAGCTGACATTTCATAACAAAACCTCTACTCTTTTAATGGCTTCAACAGTCTGTTGTTACAAATATCAACATAAACACAGACCATAATTCTCATATTGTTTTCTTTAACAATTCAAAGAATTGATTTGAGATAAATGTTTAATGATGGCCTTTGAAGCAGACAGTGATATATTAGTATACTAGGCTCTTTTTTGTGTCTCATGTTTGTAACTTGACATTTACTACAAAAAAAATAGTTAATATAAGATGCAGCCTTGTTCTTAGTAAAATGTTTAATGTGACAGTATGAATGAATCATTATATCCCAGGCAAAAAATGATATTACATGTGTTTATAACGCATGCTTTTTGTGGGTTAGTCACTCTTGTATATAATGATGTATCGTTCATGAAATAAAGGTACTGCTGGTCAGACATGCCTCATAAAATAAAAAAATAAATAAAAAAACTAAAGGTAAATCATCAAGTATCCAAGTTTTGCTTTCACAATATGCCTGTCATAACCTCAGGTGAATAAACCACAGGTATAGGTAAGTTCTAAGACCATGCCATACACATATGAGATAATCAGGTATTCACCATTTGCAGGAACTTATCTTCATACTCAACTAGGCCAGCATATTAGATTACCATGATTGAAATCTTAAAGAACTCTTGGTATTTTGTATTTGTTTTTCCTGTCATGTCCACAAATATTCTTCATAATGTGTGTACGTGTGTGTATATATATTCATATATATATATATATATATATATATATATAACATATGTATATACTGTAGATTCAGAAATATTAGTTGGGATTTTATTTTCGTGGTTTTCGTGGATCAAGATAATCCACTAATTCATGATTCCAACGATAAAAAAATCACACGGTCAGTGGATATACGGAATCCTAACGGTAGCTGGTGGTCGACTTTATATATATAATTGTTACCGCTGGTTGATTTTCAATAAAGATACAAAAATTGTTTACTACTGTTTTATGATTGTCTTTGATACATTTATTAAATGCACCAAATTGTTTCTGTAAATTACTATTAATATATGGGATTTATAAATATTCTTTTTGTCAATCAAATTATTTCCCCTAACATCGAACAAACACGGCCCCCTGATATGTTTACAATAAAACAATATCAAAGTATAATTTAAACTGAAAACGTATCCCCAAATTTCCTCATTTCCTCAACATTTCGGGTGAAAAATTCAAGAACAGAACCACGTTTCTGTCGCGCAAAGCGGTAGTTCTAACACGCCAAGAAGGATACACAAGTTCCAATGTTGGTAACTACAGCTACCGAGGCACGGCTTTTTCGGAACCGGCCTTTTCAACCTTCTTTCAATAGAGATTAAACGAGACTAACGCTACCTATTGGCCTTAAAGACAAGGGCCGTGTAAACTCTTTGCATTACCGCGATTACCGCGGGACGCGAAAGAGCACCTATTCCGAATATTGCGACAACAGTTGCGTCTTTTAGAAGAAAGCATTTTTAGCTCAGCTGACTATAAGTCATCTGAGCTATAGTCATGGTCCATTGTCCGTCGTCCGTCCGTCTGTCTGTCCGTCCGTCTGGATGTCCGTCCTTAAGACTGGCACGTTTCGACACCGTTGGACCTACAAATCTGAATTTCGGCATACAGTTAGATGTCCCCATAATCTCCTACCATGCCAAAAATTGGGTCAATAGGACTTCGTTCCTTTGAGATATTAAGGAAAAACCTCAATTTTTTATTAGAAATCTATTTTCACACTTCAGGACTGCCTAATATCAAAACCACTCATCTGGTTTACTTCATATTTACCATAAATATTCCTCTATATAGTTCCTATGTACATGCCAGATATTAAGTCAGTATTATATAATTTAAAAAAGTTATGGGCCCAAACATAATGGACTTTGTAAAAAAATCAGGAAGATATTTGGTCACTTAAGACCAAAAGTGTTAAAGGTAGGGACTTTTTTTTCAGTAATACAACTTTAATTAATAAAAATTTAATTGTATACCAAAAATTAGATCAAAATTTGTTAAATTTTTTTAAATATTGGCAAAAATATAAAAATGGTACCTTAAATTTTGCCCAACTTTGGCCATGGCACGTTTTTTTCCTGTAAGTACTGTGGGTTTAATTTTCACACCATGTATACATAAGGATTAAATCTGTAAAAATCTGAAATTTGAAAATAAAAGCTGCAAAATTAGGCTAGTTATTGAATTTTTTTGGAGGCTCTTGTTGTATTCCCTTACATTGTCAGGCAGTCCACTTTGATGACATTCAGGTCATTCAGTGCACATCTCTATGCTCCCCAGGCTGTTGACATAATTTTAGATGTCCCCCAAATCTCCTACCATACCGAAAATTGGGTCATTAGGACTTTGTTCCTTCGAGATATTAAGGAAAAAACTCTGTTTTCCATAAAAAAAAGCCATTGTTACACTTCAAGGCTGCCTAATATCAAAACCACTGATCTGTTTTTGATCGTATTTAGTAATCACATTCTTTTATACATTTTCTATGAACATACCAAAAATTAGGTCATTATTGGGTATTATTTTGAAGTTATGGGCCAAAACATAATGCAATTTTTTAAAAAATCAGGAAATATATTTACTCACCTAACATGAGAATTGCTGAACCTAGAGACTTTTTTTCAGGAATATAACTTTATTTAATCAAGATTCAATTGTTTACCCAAAATTAGATCTGAATTTTGCAAATTTTTCAAGTTATTAGCATAAATAAAAAATCAATACCTTAAATTTTGTCCAACCTTGGCACTGTTGATTTAATTTTCCCAGCATATATGCATAAGGATTTAATCTTTTAAAATCTGAACATTCAAAAGAAATTGATTGGAATGAATAGCTTTTATTCATGTTTTCATACACCATGTCAAGTGTTGTTTACATCTAGCCCACCTAGTAGTACAGCCTTCACTTGCATTATGTAACCCACCCCAGGCAGTTTACCTTGGCCCAGCTTGGCCACTACTAGCAGGCTTCCCCTTTGCCCTGCACTTATCCCCCCCCCCCCCAGCTGGTGCATAAACTAGATGAATGTTATAATTTTTCTGTATTTTAATTTTATTCTTGGACATGCTACATTTTAGATTTTGTATTGTACCACCAGGGTTACAATGATTAAAGTGTACATTTAATTGTGTCCACAAAGTGGTGTATTGCTGTGAAAGTGTGGATGTTCATGAGATAAGTAATTCCTTACTTCAGAAGAGTAAAAACTTCACCAGGTGTGAAATTGACTATTAATTCCAGTAATTAATTAAAACTGGGATAGTAATTAGCACAATGATATTGTTTGTCCCTCATTCAACCAACAGTGTGTATACTTTATTTGAAAAGATGTTTTATTTTATCAAATTTACTTTTATTTTATTTTGGTGAATAAAATTAAGCATGTCCTGAAAACTCCAATGTGCAAAACTTTTTAATAGTGATTCAAGGAATATTCTTGTAGATGCCATGTTGTGGCATTATTTTCTTTTAAAATCAGTTTAAACATTTATTATTTAAAAATAATAAAATATAATTGTATGCATAATATGACCCAATGTTTTTTACTATGTATATATAATGATTGCAACTTTTGCAACAATTCTAATATTTTAACTTTTATTTTCAGGTTTTTTAATTAAAAATTTATAAACCTGTAAATAAAAAAAATGATTCAGATAAAAACTTCTTAATGGAAAAAGTGGATCTGCTTAAAAAAATAGGATTATATTTAAACTTAAATGCATTATTCTCTTGAAAGTGAAATAAAGGTATTAGTCCATTCTGTCCACTTGCCTGTCCAACTATAAATTTTCATATGCAACACAGTATCTCAAAACTTTTACTGTTTTTCTTCATGACAGTCTTGTCAGAGTATTAGTTTGCAATCATATATTTAGAACTTTACTATAACCAAGTAGGAGGGCCCCTTTCCTCTTAGCTTTTCATATTCTTATATAAATGAAAAACATTACAATAGAATATTTCTACATCCACCTTCGTGCTGCCCTCACTTTTCCTTTCTCCGAACCCCATCCCAAAGTCAGCCTCAGTAAGCAAGAACAAGATGAATCAGATATATTCATACTTTAATATTTTGTATAACTATTCGTCCATAGGTACCTATGTACATGCCAGAAATTATGTCAGTATTGTGTAATATGTAGACATAGTGGGCATCACAATAATGTACCTTGTCAAGACTAAAGAGATATTGTGTCATACAGTCACATATTCATAAATCACTTCATCAGCATAGTTAATCATAACATCATATCTGTCAAATTGAACCCTTGCAGACTACCATACACTTTAGATCCTTCAACAAATAGCCTTATCATCATTCTACTACTGCTTATTACTGCTGTCATTGCATTCATATTTGCTCAAATATATCACAATTTTCAACCCCTCCTAAATAAATAAAAAATAAACCACTTTATTTGACTCTATTAATCCATCAGTCAGGTAATTTCATATATCATTTACTCACATATTACATAACATTCCTTTATAATAGCCTAACATGTACATGATATTCATAAGCTTTATCGACTCGATATAGTATCACAGTGGAGAAACATTTATAGTCCAATCACGATCAGCTGAGCGCCGTGACCCATGGGTCCCTTGTTTATCTACTGTATGGTATAGGAATCTCTATGTTCCAGCAAGAGCCCAAAATTTTGTGTATTTTCATTTCGAAGCATTGGCCCTGAAAATAGAAAAAAAATATTTTCATACCCATATAGTTATGCAATAGTTGGCACCAATTTTAACTTTCTACTTTGAATATCTCTAGAAATTCCACATCCTACTGTAATTCAGGATGTGTATGTGGTCATTTTTCCACTCTAACCTTCGTCGATTCACGCTTCCTTGTCCCAAAACTCTCTTCGGTGACAGATTCTTGATTGGAGAATGTTCTGGGAGTACTTTTTTGTTGCATCTGAGTGCTCTAACAAACCCAGACATGTTTATTTATATATAAGTTTAATATATGACCTTAAGTTATCTGAGTTAAAGCGATTGTCCTTTGCCGGTCATCAGTCCAGTCTGTTCACGAATTGAATGGACTGTTGGACTTGTGAATCAAAAACTTGAAATACAATTAGATTTCCTTGAATTTGCCTAATAAACTGGAAACTGTCTCAATGCATCTTTGTTTCTTTGAGAAAATAAGGAAACCTCTTTTTTCCAGTAAAAGCCTATTAACAAACTTCAGGACTGCCTATAACCACATCCCTTTTTAGCTCAGCTGACTTTAAGTCATCTGAGCTATAGTTGTGGTCCATTGTCCATTGTCTATCTGTCGTGCTGTCTGTCCGTCCGTAGATGTGGCACGTTTTGAAACCATAAGACGTAGGAATCCAAAATTCGGCATAATGTTAGATGCCCCCAAGATCTCCTACCAAGCCCGAAAACTGGGTCTTTGCAACTTCGTTCCTTTGAGAAATTAAGGAAAAACCTCAATTTTTTATTAAAACCTATTTTCACACTTCAGGACTGCCTAATATCAAAACCAATTGTCTGTTTTTCCTCATATCTACCATAAATATTCCTGTATATAGTTTCTATGTACATGCATGAAATTAGGTCTGTATTGTATGATATAAAAAAGTTATTGGCCCAAACATATTGCACTTTGTAAAAAATCAGGAAAAATATTTGGTCACTTAACACAAAAATATGTTAAAGCTAGGGACTTTTTTTCAGTAATATAACTTCAAATAATTAAAATTTTATTGTATACCGAAATTTGATCAAAAACTTTTGAATTTTTAAAATATTAGCAAAAATATAAAATTGGTACCTTAAATTTTGCCCAAATTTGACCATGTCACTTTTTTTCTCGTAAGTATATTTAATTTATTTTTCACAGCTGAGATACATGTGGATTTAATCTGTTGAATTCTGAAATTTGAGAGTAAAAGCTTACAAATTATTCTAATTATTGAAGATTTTCAGATGCTCTAATGTATTTGCATTTTGAATATCCAAGACCCACTCTTGCTCACTACAACCTTGCCTAGGTAACCTTATAAGTGATGCAGCACTGGCAGAACACCCCTGCTGTAATAAACATACACTTATTCTCATGGGCCCTACCCTTACCCCGTCCCCCCCCCCCCAAACCACCACCACCATCACCAATTATATTGCAATACATGGTTTGTTATTGTCAACTGTATTTCTTTAAATGTAAAGCTGTTTTTGATCCAATGTGCACAACTTTTCTTAAAATATTAATTCAAGAAGTAATCCAAGAGATGCCACATTGTTCTGATGTAGCATTTTTTAGAAATTATTTCCTTTTAAATAATTAAACAAAATATAATTTAACCCATCAGTAGGCATAATTTGATAATATATGAAGCAAATCATGGAAAAACAAAGGTGCAATTTAAAATTGTGAATTCTGGAGTGTTATTTCCATATATTTATTGCTTTGCAAATTAACAAAAATATATTTAAAAAAAAAGAAATATATCTGTGTGCATAATGTGATGTTACCTGACTAAATTAAGTTTAAATGTTGATGCAATTTAGATTGGTGAATCAATTTAAATATTCAGGTATATATGATATACTTTAAATATATAGTAAAATTTATAAACTTAAAAAAAAACTCAACAAAAGAAAAAATAGGATCTAATGCAAATATTTGTTCATTATTTTCCTGTCTCAGTAGAATGGAAATTAAAGTTATTTGAATTGTTTTCCATCTCTCTGCCTGTTTTTAAATATTTAAAAATAATTTCATTTAAATAAAACTTTATCCTTTACGTATATGCAGAGGTGCTGTAACTCCCACCAGTCCCTGTAAGCACCATTAAATTTAATTCTGTATTCTGTATTTATATCCAAAGGTGTTGTAACTCCCCCCCCCCAGTCATTGAGCCCTAGTTCCTGAGCACTGAGGATAGTATTTTTATTGCTACTTCAAAAAAATCTATGGTGATGCAGTTATAACTGTCAATATCAGCTGAATTCCCGACCCATGGGTCCCTTGTTGTTCATGTTTGGCATAAAAATCTGAACATTATGAAAATTTTAATCTTCCAGTGAACAGTTCCTGGGACCATGTGCCGATCTATGACTATATAAAAACCCAAGGCTGTATATACATACATTATAATCATATATTACAAATTAACCAATTCTGTAAATGAGATATTGTCAGAAAAATAAAATGGACCCCATAATTTGCATATTATGATGTTTGAATATTTATATTTATATTTATATGTATTTATATGACATTATGACAGAATATTTATATGTAACCTTGGTAAGGTATATACAATTTATAAAACAAATATTGTTTTTCTTCTTGCTATATTAGAGGAAATGAATTTTAGTCAATAGCAGCCCATGTTATTTTACAAATATGTTCCAAGATCAGGATTAAAACAACCAGTGAACAAATATGTTATACATTCCTTTTGGATTAAAGATACTGCGATCAGCTTGCAACACATCGCAACTCTGCAATAGTTTTATGCAATCGACTTTTCTGCTTGCGACCCTGTTGCGATGCCTCGCAGCCTTGCGATGCCTTCATGCAACAGGCCCCAAGCCAGTATGACCAGTCTCCAAAGCAATGAGACAGCTTTATAACAACCTGACACTGCTTACCTCAATTACCTCTTATCAGTTGGTTAGCTATATGTATTTGATCAACACCTGTGGCTAACAATCAGATAGCTTATTACTGTTGCTGACAGGCCCCAGGCTGGTGTGTTGTTTTCATGTGACCGTAGGCTGATCAGCGTTGCGAAGATTATATGATAGAACAATCTGTCAACACTTAGAACAAGATAAAACATATAAACTCAATACAAATCTTAACAAATGACTACAAGCATACCATAGCCAAAAACAAATTTGTTTCTCCTCTAGACAATCCTACTACATCCTATGTACAATCATCACATCCGATAAGCAAGCAGCCTTGTCAAGTCAGCTTGATCTTACCTTGCACCCAGTTTAATATTTATAGACCTTAGCTTTTCTTCTCTATCTCCTCTGAATTTCTCCAAATCTTTTTGTCTAATGAAATAGATAGTAATTAAACATTAACTTAGATGTCATTTTTATTGTTGCTGAATGAGCGCCTAGGGCGGGAGTCCCTGACTTTAAAAAAAAGCATTGCCACTGAATGTTCAGCAGCTGACCTGAGAAGTCTTACAGATATCACTCAATATTGTAAATAAATGATCATGGGTTAATTTAATAAACAAACACAAGGCTTTGGCTTAGTTGTTTTAGACATGACAAGAATAAAGGCTTTGCTTCGGTGTGGTTTACATGATTATATATCAGAGCAGGGACCTGCATACAGGAACCTCCATCTTAGTTTATCTTTTTTATATTGTTTCTTTTAAATGTTGTTACATATACTTTTATGTACATGTTTTTGTACCTACTATGTGCAGAATAAAGAATGCATATATTTGTAATGTTTTATGAACTTTTCCTCATGATCAGAATTTCCAGTGACATAATTCCTATTGAGGGGAGAATTTGAAGTAAATGAAGCCTGTTGTGGACTACATGTGATGTTAAATGACACACAATAAAATAAACATAAGCAATTCAACAGTTTTGTACTGTAGGCTCACTCCTGATCAGTGATCAATATCCATCATCTGTTCAGGGAACAGATATTAGAACCCCATTGTATCTTCTTGTTAAATAAGAATAAGAACTAACAAGGCAAAACTCATTTATTTCTTACAAAATAATTAGTTTCCATTCCTGATTGCAAAGAGCTCCTGTGTTGGTTAGTCATCCTGGGCCCTACTGGACTATTTCTGTATGACTGTCAGTTCTCACTATTTCTGTATCACTGTTAGTTCTCACTATTTCTGTATGACTGTCAGTTCTCACTATTTCTGTATGACTGTCAGTTCTCACTATTTCTGTATCACTGTAAGGTCCTCACTATTTCTGTATCATTGTAAGTTCCCACTGTTTCTGTATCACTGTAAGTTCTCACTATATCTGTATCACTAAGTTCTCACTATTTCTGTATCACTGTTTGAAGTTCTCCCTATTTCTGTCTGACTGTTACTTCTCACTATTTCTGTAGTACTGTTAGTTCTCACCATTTCTGTATCACTTAAGTTCTCACTATTTCTGTAGTACTGTTAGTTCTCACTATTTCTGTGTCACTGTTAGTTTTCACTATTTCTGTATCAGTGTTAGTTCTCACTATTTCTGCATTACTGTCAGTTCTCACTATTACTGTATTACTGTTAGTTCTCACTATTTCTGTATTACTGATAGTTCTCACTATTTCTGTATCACTGTTTGTTCTCACTTTATATGCATACAGGTCCTGCCTAAATTTGGTTGGAAGCCCAGAATCATTTCATGTTATCTGAGCGGCATTGGTGGAAATCCAATCGACTTGGAGTCAAAAGTTTCATCAGTGTTTGAGGGTGCTGGATTATGCAGTATTTGATTTTTTATCAAAATTTTACAAGTGACCCATGGGTCAAGACGCCCAGCTGACTGACATGTTGACAATGTGTCCTTGTACTAATTAAGATAATGTTCATGCATATTTGCAAATGATTGGGGCCACATGCAAATTTGATGACAATCCAACCAGCTTTTCCTGAGGAATCTGTCAATTTCTGTGTATTATTTCTGGGGTGCTCAAACATACCCCCAAAACTCTGAGAATATAGGTCACAGTGACCCAATTTCAGGTTTCTGGGGAGAACTTTTGAGGAACTTTTTAGGTCAAATGTTTATGATTTGTGCCCTGCTTTGGTATCAAAATTATCAGTAATTCTGGGGGGTATTTATAAGCTCCTTAGCTCGAAGAAAATGGGAAACCGAGACCTTATTTCAGGTTTTCATGGAGATTTCTCATAGACCTCCTTGGATGTCTAGATAGAAGATTCTGGTTCCAGTGGTTATGATTTGTGCCCTGTTAATGGATGACTGCATCTTTAAAGGTCTCAACAATAGAAAAAAAAATTGCCTAAAATTCTAAAAAAAAAATCCAGGTGGCCCCAATAGTTTGCAGGAAAAAATGAAACACTTCATGATGAATATGCATTCAAAGAATCATGGTGATCAATGCATTAGTTGTTCAGATACTGGAGCTTTTGTATTAAATATTTAGTTTTCTTTGGGGTACTTCCGAGTCCCATTGCTCGGAGGATATGGGTAACAGAGACCTAATTAAGGTTTCCATGGAGATTTTTTATGGACCTCACGGGATGTCAAGTAAGAAGATTCCAGGTCCAATGGTTACGATTTGTACCCTGTTAACAGAAGACCACATCTTTGAAAGTCTCAAAAATAAAGATAAAAATGCTTAAAAAATCGAAAATGTCCAGTTGACGCCACCAGTCTGCAGGAACTGATGAAACACTCCATGATGACCAGCATTCAAAGAATCATGGCGATCAATGCAGTAGTTGTTCAGATACTACAGCTTTTGTATCAAATCTTTTAGTTATTCTGGGGGTACATCTGAGCCCAATAGCTCAGACAATATGTGTGACAGAGACCTAATTTCAGGTGTCCAAGGAGACTTTTAATAGGCGATCCTGCATGTCAAGATACAAGATTCTAGGTCCAGTCATTATGATTTGATGATTTGATGACTTGTTGTAAGCTGAGCTAAAATGCCTGTCCCTGACATGGTGGAAAGTTTGGACCAGTGACCCTTGGATTGTTTATTATAGGAGACCGACAAATGCTGTGATGTCTGTTATATTAGCAAAGCAATCACACATTTAGCCATGACCATCAAACTGCTGTCCAAAGATCAGACATATTCTTCTAGTCCTGCCAAGTTGGAATAAGATTGGGACAAAGAAGTCTTAAAGAATATTTCTATGTGAAGAAATTTCACTACAATTGGTCCATTTTAGTTCTAACTTCAAATTCATGCAAAAGCACTAAATTCCACGTAAGCCATGCATAGAATGTCTTAAAGATTGCCCTGAAATTTGTGCTTAGTGTTGATCTCAGATAATTTTATCGATGAAATAACTCCAATCAAACATTTAAAATAATTCTTCGTATGGCATATTTTATCATTATTTTGAGACGGCCAAGTATGCCAATTTCACAGCAGTCAATAATTTGCCTAATGGATCATAAAGTATTATGTTTTAACCAGACACTGAGATTTCTAACTACTGAAAAGTTTGGACAAAATTGTGGAAGTCCATCAAAACAGTTACAACCGGTGGTCTCTAGGATTTTTCAAACAGTTACAGCTGGTGGTCTCTATAATTGTTCAAACAGTTAACAACTGGTGGTCTCTAGGATTGTTCCAATAGTTAACAACTGGTGATCTCTAGAATTGTTCAAAACAATTACATCTGGTGGTCTCTTGGATTGTTCAAACAGTTAACAACTGGTGGTCTATGGGATTGTTCAAACAATTACATCTGGTGGTCTCTTGGATTGTTCAAACAGTTGCATATTGTGGTCTCTGGGATTGTTCAAACAGTTACATCTGGTGGTCTCTGGGATTGTACAAACAGATACATCTGGTGGTCTCTGGGATTGTTCAAACAGTTACATCTAGTGGTCTCTGGGATTTTTCAAACAGTTATAGCTGGTGGTTTCTATTATTGTTCAAATAGTTGACTTGACGTCTCTAGAACTGTTCAAAAAGTTAACAACTGGTGGTCACTGTGATGGTTCAAATAGTTACATTTGGTGGTCTCTGGGATTGTTCAAACAGTTGCATCTGGTGGTCTCTGGGATTGTACAAACAGTTAACAAATGGTGGTCTCTAGTATTGTTCAAACAGTTAACAATTGGTGATCTCTAGGATTGTTCAAACAATTACATCTGGTGGTCTCTTGGATTGTTCAAACAGTTAACAACTGGTGATCTCTGGGATTGTTCAAATGGTTGCATCTGATAGTCTCTTGGATTGTTCAAACAGTTACAGCTGGTGGTCTCTGGAATTGTTCAAACAGTTGCAGCTGGTGGTCTCTAGGATTTTTCAAAAAGTTACAGCTGGTGGTCTCTATAATTGTTCAAACAGTTAACTAGAGGTCTCTGGGATTGTTCAAACAGTTACATCTGGTGGTCTCTGGGATTGTTCAAAAAGTTGCACCCGATGGTCTCTGGGTTTTTTTTTTCAAACAGTTACAGCTGGCAGTCTCTATAATTGTTCAAACAGTTAACTAGAGGTCTCTGGGATTGTTCAAACAGTAACATCTGGGGGTCTTTGGGATTGTTCAAAAAGTTAACAACTGGTGGTCTCTGGGATGGTTCAAACAGTTGCACCCGATGGTCTCTGGGTTTTTTTTTCAAACAGTTACAGCTGGCAGTCTCCAAATTGTTCAAATAGTTAACTGAAGGTCTCTTGAATTGTTCAAAAAGTTAACAACTGGTGGTCTCTGGGATTGTTTAACCGGTTACATCTGGTGGTCTCTGGGATTGTTCAAACAATTACATCTGGAGGTCTCTGGGATTGTTCAAACAGTTGCATATTGTGGTCTCTGGAATTGTTCAAACAGTTACATCTGGTGGTCTCTGGGATTGTTCAAACAGTTACATCTGGTGGTCTCTGGGATTGTTCAAACAGTTACATCTAGTGGTCTCTGGGATTTTTCAAACAGTTATAGCTGGTGGTTTCTATTATTTTTCAAATAGTTAACTTGACGTCTCTAGAACTGTTCAAAAAGTTAACAACTGGTGGTCACTGTGATGGTTCAAATAGTTACATTTGGTGGTCTCTGGGATTGTTCAAACAGTTACATCTGGTGGTCTCTGGGATTGTTCAAACAGTTACTGCTGGTGATCACTGATATTGTTCAAACAGTTACAGCTGGTGATCACTCGGATTGTTCAAACAGTTACAGCTGGTGATCACTGGGATTGTTCAAACAGTTACAGGTGGTGATCACTAGGATTGTTCAAACAGTTACAGCTGGTGGTCTCTTGGATTGTTCAAAAAGTTACAGCTGGTGATAACTCGGATTGTTCAAACAGTGGCAACTGGTGGTCTCTGTCAATGCTGAAACAGTTACAGCTGGTGATCTCTTGGTGTCACCAGAGGACTGTGACTTATTGGTTGTATTGCATATTCAAGTAGGGGAAAATAGCTAGATGGTTGTTTGATAATTTTATGTACATTTATATGGAGTATCATGTTTAGATATTAGCGTGAGAACTTTGCTTAGAGAACGCACGTGTCCCGTTTGATGTTAATGTCAGTAGAGTTTAATTCCGTTGAAGCCGTCTCTGTTTGGCGGTCTCTTTAGTAACGAGTGTTTGTTGAAGATTTCAAATGACTAACACCTGTTTAGTTTTTTACAGGGCTTTTTTTCTTGAGGCGTGTCCATATCAATCTTTGTGTAATAATCGGCAGTCGGCATTATAGGGAGTGGTGATTGGCTAGGGCCGGTCAGGACTTGTGACGTGAGCAAGAAATTTAATTCGTGATGAAGGGGATGTTCGACAAATACCCGGTCAGCGTACCAGTTTCGTTATAGCCTGATGGTGTACGTCTATAGTCCAGGGGCAAGTCTGCATGCATCAGAGTCGAAACAGCCGAGATATGATGTCTGTAAGCGTAGATAGTCGATGTCTGAGGAAGGCCACGGTGATTTCTCTGTTAAGGGACTTCAGAGCGAGTATCGCATTTTTGCCAAAGGACTAGTAATCTGGCGATTATACCTATTGTAAGCGCTTCAAGGAACAGACCAACGACTTTATTTAAACGCGTAACTGTTGAGGTACTGGATATCACTGTGTTGAAGCATATTCTGCTACCTAGAGCTGGATGATTCCAGGAGACATCAGCTGTGAAAGACATTTATTCTCAGTCAGATAGAATCTTCTGTGCGCTAATTAGTGAGTACTGCGTGAATTGTGTCTTGAGAGTTATACCAGTACACCAACGAGGGACTATTGGTGGTCAGAGCTCCGTGTATCAAAAGTGGACTGATTGTGCTGTGAACACAACGCGTACAAACCGTGACCGGGCAGCGCAACATTCCGATGTCACGTGTGTCATGTGGTCTGGAGAAATGAAAAAAACGGTGTCTTACGAACTTGGTGCTTATTTCTGTGTTGATTATCGGACGTAAGTAATCATCAGTGCTTGTGAATATGAAGCGCCTCTCCAGAGAATGTGTCTTCTTTCTTTAATATATTGATATTTTTGTTAACATGACTTATTCAGATTTTGGAGTGTACGTATGTGAGTGTTTCAGCCAGTTGGTTTGACTTTTAATCTAAAGAACCTGGTCATTCACTTCTTTAGTGGTGTGACACTGAGATTGGTCAAAGTTACAGCTGGTGGTCTGTAGGATTGTTCAAACACCCATACAGAAAAAATCAGGCCTGTGACCACATGCAGCGGGAAAGTTCCCGGTACGTTCCGGGAACATTCCTGGAGCGTCAAAATTACCATGCGAATTAGTTTTGCGGCTATGTTCCGAAAGTATTCATGAGGTTGTATATTAGCTTTCTGATTGGACGATGGAATACCTGGCAGGGGCTGCTGGAGCGTTCCCGCAACGTACCAACAGGAATGTTGGTAGTCAAGTGTTCCAGACCTGCCAACTAGTCAAATTTAATCAACCTTAGTCCGACTTTAAGATTTTTGGCATCAGAAAATCGTATTAGGACGATTTTTAAATATTCTGGGAAAATAAATTCATTCTGCTAATCAAAATATTTCATGCCAGTAATTTCTGATCGAACTTTGTGTATTCATTCGTCATTCATTCATTCATTCAATTACCCAATTAACCCTGAGCGGTTAAAACTCGATCTGTTGTCGCTTTTACTCACTGAGCGGCATTCTGTAAACTTAGTGTATGTGCTAATAAAATGTAACCTTTTAACTGTGGCAGGAGCATGCGATGCAAAATGACCCCTTTGCGCACCAGTTTCTATATATATTTGCTATCACTGTGTCTGCAAATTTATTGAAATGAATGTCTCGTCTTTTAAGGAGAGCGATTTCTTGGAGACCCTGCGTGGAAAAATGCAGCCGTAAACAGTAGTGACATATTATAAACGCAGGTACGTTACCGCGGCATACGGTTAATTCTCCTGTGAGCGAGCCATATTGAACGATGTAAAAACTGGTTAACTAACACGTGCTTGCTGCATGAGTTTCTCGGAAAGCTAATCCCGTTGACACCAGAGACACCTGACCTACACACCCATTGGATGACATTAGATCGACGTCATTTGACCCATGCGTCCATTGGTTGACCTCAATTATATTTGCATAGACGTCATCTAACCTCCGTTTTTTGCACAGACGAAACTTCCCGCTTCAGTGGGCAAGACGTGATAGCCTTCATCAGAGTGATTCAAAGAGTAAAATATGTATTTAACTTACCAAACAAATTATCTACATTTTTTGAACGGGCCGTATACACTTAAAATGTGTCATTTTTTTCCGTTTTATCAAAATCATAAGACATAACCAGGTCTAATAGAGTGCCGGCGATGTCAGTATTTTACTGTAATAATACAAGTCTGTCAAACTGCCGATTACGGGTTTGTCTGAAAATGCGGTGAAAAATAAAAATAAAATATTTGTTCTTTTGCCCTCTATACTGAAATTTGGTCCATTTATGTCGGGCATTTCGTCGTCGTGAAACGCTTGCATAGTCATAGGCCCGCCCGCTCGCGGTACCGAGATACATACTACGTAACGTTGAGATCCAGCGCTTGTCAGCAAATAAAAACGTGTTTATGTTTCGAAATATATACGGGTAAGTTGCAAATTATATTATACAAATAAAAAAAAAAACATAGCCCACAAGGATAACATAGCCTGTCGGATGAACTTTACCATGTTTCATAACGTAGTGATGCAATGTTGTAAGGTGTAGTATATATCGATGTCAACTTCAAATCGTGTTACAAAGAGATCTTCATAACTTTCGTTGACACACATTCCTTTACATTTCGGAGGGAAATGCAAACATTTTCAAAGAAATATGATATAATATTGTGATATTAAGTGTATTTCATGCAAAGTAAACACGTGTCTTAAGGTATCAGAGACAACCCATGTGTTAATTACTGCAGCTGTATATTTATAATAATATTTATAATAATTGCACTGAAAAAGCTCGGCATTGATTATCAATTGAAACCAACGACAAGGTTGAAGAAATAGACTTGAAATTTTATTGTATTTATTTCGTTACGTCTTATTTACTTAATAAAGTCTTTACACTTGAAAATTTTTGCTCGAGCTAGACCGGTCCAAATTAATGTGGAGCGGGCTGTATTTGTATCCGCCAAAATGAAGTTTTGCGGATACTATATGTTTTTGACCGGGTACCGCCGCCGCCGCGTTCGTTTCCGGAGAACTCCTCTGAGACTAGTCCATACATGGACCTCTATGTCCTACGATACTTCTGCTGGACGGACATCACGCTGAGACTACTGGACGGATTTTTCCGAAACTTACACCAATTATCGGGTCACATGTGAACTGGTGCCTAACCAATTGGCCTTGCAACCTCTGACCTTTCCTTTCTGCCCAGCGTCCGTTTGTGCGCCTGTTTCCACACATAAACCCACATATCTCGGGAACCGTTTGACCGATCAGGAAATTTTTTTTACACAAATGTAACCCTTGGATAGCTTTAGGCCTATAACATACACAAAAAATGGTGGCGCCACCTGCAACCATGTTTGCACAGTGTCCATCTGTTCATCTGCCTTGGGTTAAAATCACTCATGTCCCTGCAGTGGTTTTACTAATTCACCTGAAATTGGGCATGCGTATACATCTTAGATAGCTTTTTTTTATGTTTTGACAGTTGGCGCCACCTACATTCACGTTCACGCTGCAGACATCCAAGCTCATATCTCGGGAACCTTTTGACCAATCAGGAAAGAAAATTACACAAATGTAGCCCTTGGATAGCTTTATAATGTACCCTAAAATGGTCGCGCCAACTGCAGCCATTTTTGCACAGCGTCCACCTGTTTGTCTGCCTTGGGTTAAAATCACTCATATCTCTGCAGTTGTTTGACCAATTTACCTGAAAATCGGCCTGCGTACACATCCCGCATAGCTTTCTTGATTTTATGATAGGTGGCGCCACCTACATTCACGTTCACGCTGTAGACATCCATGCTTATATCTCCGGACTCGTTCGACCAATCAGGAATTTTTATACACAAATGTAGCCCTTGGATAGCTTTATAACATACACAAAAATGGTGGCGCCACCTGCAGCCATTTTTTCACAGTGTCCATCTGTTTGTCTGCCTTAGGTTAAAATCGCTCATATCTCTGCAGTGGTTTGACCAAATAACCTGTAATTCGGCATGCGTATACATCCCGCATAGCTTTCTTGATTTTATGACAGGTGGCGCCAGCTTCATACACGTTCAGGCTGTAGATATTGATGCTTATTTCTCCGGACTCGTTTGACCACTCAGGAAATTTTTTTACACAAATGTAGCCCTTGGATAGCTTTATAACATACACAAAAATGGTGGCGCCACTTTTTACACAAATGTAGCCCTTGGATAGCTTTATAACATACACAAAAATGGTGCAGCCATTTTTGCACAGCGTCCATCTGTTTTTCTGCTGTGGGATTAAATCACTCATATCTCTGCAGTGGTTTGACTTTTCCACCTGAAATTTTGCATGTGCATCTTGGATAGTTTCTCGTTCAAATAACAGGTGGCACCACCTACAATCATGTTTACGTGGCAGACATCCATTCTAATATGTAACACATGTAACTTTATTTCCCCTTGCCACTCAATCCATGCCTCACTTCACCCGTCCTACTCTGATTTTGGTGGATACACGTAGTCGCTTAATTGTCGACTACCCGTATTCTAGTTTATCTTGCGTTCCACTGTGCCAGACCATGTGACCATTTAGAACGCGCTACCTTGTCAAGTTAGGCCGCATAGCGCTCAGCCTGGCCTACAAACTGCCTTGCGTGTACACGCAGATATTTAGATAGCGTGCGTCACTTCTATTTACACACGTACGGAGCACAAATGTAGGCCCCGCTGAACGCTGTCTGGCTCACGCTAGAAAGTAAAACCGACTCAAACCGCTGGTCATTTAGTAGCGCGCTCCCGAGCGAAAATCCTCGAAATCTGGCGCTTGGGGGACTTGACGCGCGCTAAACAATGTTGAGTGCTCCAGAAAAACGTGTGTAAATGGGGCTATTGTATTCATAGTTGTTTTCTAAGCTTTTCCTGAACCTCTTATTCAATGGATTGTTTGCCGGAAATCTTCGATTTCGGCAAGCATGTTGGTCAGTTGCGTATGTCTGTTTATGTGTGTTTGTGTGTTTATTTGTCACGACTCTACAGGCCACAATTTTGCAGCAACCGCTTTGAAAGTTAAAGGGATGATGGAAAACCAGAAGTCCTAGAACCACATTGTTTTTGGTCAACATAGGTCAAAGGTCAAGGTTATCAAAACTTTTCAAAACGGTTTTTTTTTCATATCTCTGTCACTATTAGTCGTATTTACTGCTACAATAGCTCATTTTCTCCGTCATTCCGAGGCTTTTTTTTTACTTGTGTGTAGCTGCTTCAAATCAACTATAACTAAGGTTACGCATTTTGAGGGAAAATCATGATATTCAAAAATAAATGGTCTAATTTTTCTAACATTGTAAGTTTTAAAGCTAGAGAGGTCTAGTTTTTTATAGCTGGATGCGAAACACTGCGACATATCATTGCCATATCTCCTGTTACAGATGTCTTTTTTATTGTGTGACACGGGCGTAACTCGCGTTGTAGCGGCCTCGCCTGGCCGGGTGTTGCACTCTCAGTTTAATCCGTCCTGGTTGAACTTTCACTGGCATGCTAGCCTGGGGCTTTCTCGCCTGGCCGAGCTGGGTCGGCCCACGTGTGAACCCTGACATGTGTAGAAACACGGCATTCGTTGTTCTAGAGGTTTCCTGTAACGTGTGTACTGTGTATCATGTTAGATTCTTTAGATCTTTCGAGAAATGGAAAGTTCTCGGCTTGAGGTTGAAGTTATAAATAGGGGGCTGTGTTTTAGAGCCGAGAGAGAGAGGTGAGAGAATATTCCAGCGAACACAGAAGCGTGTAAGTCAGTTTTTGGGACCTTTCCGATACATGCAGCAGTTAGAGATTTTCTTCAAATTAGTGACGGATTTTGTGTGGTCTTCAGTTTGCCTTTCGGACCACTGCCAGGATTTCAGTTTTGGATAACAGTAGATTGAATTTGTAATTACATTGGACTGTTATTCTCCGAGAAGATTTGTATGAACTGTTCTTCCGGCTTATACATTTTAAAGGACTTTGGAACTTTGGTATCCAGGTACTTTGCACTTAGTTTATTTTACTGTGTGACTGTATTGATTTGCTGTTATACTGATGTTATACTGAGAAATTGTATTGATTTGGTGTATTGTAATGTTAGGGTTGTTTTAAGAATAAATTATAGTTATTTGTTAACAAAAAACCACTGACTTCCTTGTTCATTCCCCTAGACATTTCACGTTGCCTAGTGTAACAGAATCTGATTTTTTTCTCCATTACAAAATTTGTTCATCACGCAGGTGATCTGTTGATGATAGGTTCCGTAACACTCCAAAAATATTAATCTTACCTACATAAACAATAGCTCATTTTGTTATTTTGGGTCTTCTCCATAATCTGGTTTATTCGACTGGTCTAGTCTTGGGTCACTTTGTCAGTATATCTGTCTGTTTGTCAGTTGTCCTCAATTTCGCAGGTTCTTGCGTGTTTCGATTAGGAATATACTGGATTAGAAATCTTGTGGAAACTGGTACATCTAATTTCTAACACTAATATCTCGAAAGCCCTTTTTAGCTCAGCTGACTATAAGCCATCTGAGCTATAGTCATGGTCAATTATCCGTCGTCCGTTCGTCCGTTGATGTGGCACGTTTCGAAACCGTGTGAACTAGGAATCCGAAATTCGGCATAATGTTACCAAGCCGAAATATGGGTCTTTGCGACTTCGTTCCTTTGAGAAACTGTGGAAAAACCTCAATTTTTTTTTTATTAAAAACCTATTTTCACACTTCTGGACTGCCTAATATCAAAACCACTCATCTGTTTTTCCTCATATTTACCATAAATATTTCTCCATATAGTTTCTATGTACATGCCAGAAATTAGGTCTGTATTCTATAATTTAAAAATGTTATGGGCCCAAACATATTACACTTTGTAAAAATTCAGGGAAAATATTTGGTCACTTGACACAAAAAAAAATGTTAAAGCTAGGGACTTTTTCCAGTAATATGACTTTAATTAATCAAAATTTAATTGTTTACCCAAAATTAGATCAAAATCTTTTTACTTTTTTTAAAATATTAGCAAAAATATAAAATTGGTACCTTAAATTTTGCCCAAATTTGACCATGGCACGTTTTTTCTCGTGAGTATATTTTATTTATTTTTCACAGCCGGGATACATGTGGATTTAATCTGTTGAATTCTGAAATTTGAAAGTAAAAGCTTAAAAATTATTCTAATTATTGAAGTTTTTCAGATGCTCTAAAGTATTTGCATTTTGTATATCCAAGACTCCACTCTTGCTCACTACAGCCTTGCCTATGTAATCTTATAAGTGATGCAGCACTGGCAGAACACCCCTGCTGTAATAAACATACACTTATTCTCATGGGCCAATGGGTCAATTTAGGTCATCAAAACACATCAAAATGTCATTTTTCTCAAAACTTTGTCAATATTTGTCCTATTTTCACAAACCATGGCTCTGTTCCTTCCCCTTTGTCTTCTGCATGACCTGGTCTAGTCACTTTGTCAGTACGTTTATCTGTTTATCAGCTGTAGGTCAAAGATGAAGGTCAATGTCATCAAAATATATCAATATCTTATTTTCTTCATAACTTTTTTAATAATGGTCCTTTCATCACAAACTTTGGCTCATTTGTGTGTTTGTTTGTCAGTATTCTCCTGGTCACACTTTTCCAGTAATCGATCTGAAACTTACAGGGTTGATTGAAAGTAAAATGTCCTGGAAGCCCTATCGTCTTTGGTCATCATAGGTCAAAGGTCAAGGTCATCGAAAAACTCCAAAACTTTATTTTTTATCATAACTTTGTCAATATTGGTCCTATCTTTACAAACTTAGGCTCGTTTTCTTCCTCTGCGTCTTCTTCATAACATGGTCTTGTCATCTTTCTCAACTTTGTGTCACTTTGTAAGTATATCTGTCGTCCTCAATTTTGCCTTCTTGCTGGTTCTTGAGTCTTAGATATAGCATTCTACAGGCCACAGTTTTGCAGGAATCCTTTTGAAACTGATACATCTTATGTCAAACACTTATATCTCCAAAGTTATTTTTAGTTTCGGAAAATAGCCGCTTGTGGGCGCTGCCCACGAAACACTACAACATATCATATTTTGACCATATCTCCGAAACTATAAACCTAAATTACATAAACTATAGCTTATTTTCTTCCTCTGTCATCTTGTCTCACCTTTGTCTCACTTTGTCAGTCTGCCTGTTTGTCAGTTGTCCTCAATTTCGCCGTCTTGCTGGTTCTTGCGTCTTACACATAGCATTCTACAGGCCACCGTTTGGAGGAATCCTTTTGAACTAGTACATCTTATGTCTTGCACTAATATCTCGAAAATTATTTTTCATTTTCGGACAATAGTCGCTAGGGGGCGCTGAACACGACACAAAACAATATATCAGATTTGCCATATCTCCGAAACTATAAGCCTGAATTACATAAACTATGGCTTATTTTCTTCCAGTGAGTCGTCTCCATATTTTGGTCATCTGGTTTCAGCTTTGTGTCACTTTGTCAGTAAGTCTGCCACTTCGAAACACTTCAACATATTATTTTCCTCTTAATTTTTTTCAATTCTGGTCCTAACTTCCCAAAACTCTGGCTCATTTTTTTTCACCTTCGTCTTCTGCATAACTTAGTATAGTCAGCTTTGTGTCACTTTTCAATGTGTCTGTCTGTTTGTCATTTGTCCTCAATTTTGCCTTTTTGCCTCTGTTATACAGCATTCTACAGGCTACCGTTTACCAGGAATAACTTATCATATATAACCTATCGTATATCGGAACGATTTCTTGAAGCTGTATTTTTGAATAGGTTAAGGTCTTGAAAACACATTTCCATCACAAATTTGTTAATGTTGGTCCAATCTTAAACTATGGCTCATTTTCTACCTCTTTGTCTTCTTTTATATATATATTTATATCTTGTTGGAGGTAACTGCCTCCATTTTTTAATGCTAGCTTTACTAATTATATGTACATCTGCGATTTCCATTCCGGTTTCGGACTACGTGATAGGGCAGTATCACACGCTTCCTCTCATTTGATATCCTGGCGGCGATAACCAGGCCCGGTGACTACCGCACCTGCGTTGGTTATCATACCCCCGAGGACCCCCGACAGGCGCACTCGTTTGTGAGTGAAACACGACCTACCCAATAAGCCTGCAGAGCGCTCACTCTGGGTGGGGGCCGACCGTGAAAAACCTCACCGCCTCGGCTGAGGTTTGAACTCAAGATCTCCCGGCTTTGAGTCCTGCGCTCTACCCCTGAGCCACAGAAGCCGGTCTCTTTGTCTTCTTTATGACATGATCTGGTTATCGGTCTTCAAATCTGGATCATAGTTTTTCCGACAAGAGAGTTCCCTCTGGTCGTCTTGTTTTTCAAGTGTTTTAGTTCATTTCTTGTGAGGAAAATCTCTTTTTTTACACCAATAGACCTAACTGACACTTCTGCAGAATACACGTTAAAAAAATGACACCTAGTCTTCATATTTTTAAATAATTCTATCTTAACTATTTCTTTACTTTGTTGGCTCTTTTAGGCTCTTTAGTTATGTTGTTCATTACTGTTTTTCCTTCGAAATGTAACAAATATAAATTTTCTTTGCAAAAACAGGTGATGGAACAGACCTTTAAAGCAGTCGAAAGGAAACATATGCAACAGACTTTTGAAAACGATTTTATTTTTGCTCATCGATTTTGGCTACTTGCTTATCAATTTTAAAATGTAATTCGAGCCTTGTAATTCAATCAAATTTTTTTTTAAATATATGCAAAAAAAAACCCGGCTGATTTTTGGCCATTCAAAATCTCAAAATGAAGGGGCTTCAGGGTGCTCCGCCCCTTGTCCACCGCCAGGGGCATTGCCCCTGGACCCTACCAGGGACCCTAAAGCGGGCCCTTGGACCCCAATCGTCACGTTCCCGCAACGTACCAACAGGAATGCTTGTGTGTATAGCGGGAATGTTCCCGGAACCTTCCTGGAACGTTCCTGCTACGTACCTGGAGCGTCAAAATTGCCATGTAAATTAGTGTTGTGGGTACGTTCCGACAGTATGCATGAGGCTGTATATTAGCTTTTTGATTGGACGATGGAATACCTGGAAGGGGCTACTGGTTCGTAGCAGGAACGTTCCTGGAACGTTCCCGCGACGTACAAACAGGAATGCTTGTGTGTAGCGGGAACGTTTCTGGAACTTCAAAATTACCATGCAAATTAGTGTTGCGGGAACGTTCCGACAGTATTTATAAGGCTGTATATTAGCTTTTTTGATTGGACAATGGGATACCGGACAGAGGCTGCTGGTATATTGCGGGAACGTCCGGGATTGTTCCAGCAGCGTACCCACAAGCGTTTTACTCATATGAAGGGGGCCTCTCTAATCTGGAAGGCAAATATCACTAATTTCTGTTGAAAATTTCACAATTACTTTAAATGTTGTTCACTTTTTTTTTTATTTATTAATGAATATTGTACATATTTGAGTGTAAACTCCACAGGAAATGTATATTTGCAGTACATGTATTATAATAGTAGAAATAACTGTAGTTATTACATTCAAGGAACGTATCCTATATTATGATTTACATCAAAATAAGTTTGTATGATGTGCAATTAAAATACTTCCAGAATGCCTGCCATTATAAAAGGCAAGCGTGGTGAAATACTAAATAAGGTTATAAAACAATTTTTTTTAAAATAAGAAATGCAGAAAATGAATTATCTGATGGAATATTTAAAATTATTAAAATAGATATATACCTTTGAGGCACCTTTAAAAAAGAGCAAACTATTCAGCTTGATTTTATAAATGATATAAACCAAATGAGCAAGGAGATATCATTTATGGTTGTAAAAAATTGCAGTGTTTATGATATTAACATAATTTCTATCTGTGCCAACTTATAGAACTGAGCCCCGAGTTCAAACTTAGGCCTACTGCATGATTGTTGTAACATAAATACTTATAGTCTAGCTCTCAAGGTCCTCCCCAGCTATCTTTTATGAAATGATTGTAGTTCTAATTAATTCAATGAGTCTTCTGAACATGCTGAATCTATTGAATGTTACTCTTACTTGAGCTCTTTGGCACAGATCTTCATATTTTTCACAAGATCTGACAGCACATATATCGAATTTTGCAAAGATGGCGGCTTTTCCCTCCAAAATCAGTTTAGCCCGTCACAGCACAGCAGGAAAGGAAGTTGCCATGCAGTGTGTTGCAACCTATAGAATTAAGCAGTTAAGCGCCAGAGCCGTCGGTACCAGCTAGTGGGAACGTCCCAGCTAGTTGATACGGTTTCTAGAACGTTGTGGGAACCCAACATAGCAGCTAGTGGGAACATCCCAGCTAGTTGATACGTTTGTGGAACGTTGCGGGAACAATACAACTGCCATTAGGAATGTTCCAGCTAGCTGGTACGTGCTGTGGCTATATGAAATGTTTTGTCGGAACGTTCCCGGTACATAAACTTTTCTGTATGGGCAGTATAACAACTGCTTGTCTCTAACTGGTGCTCTTTAAGATTGTTCAAACAGTTACAGCTGGTGGTCTCTGGGCTTGTTCAAACAGTTAACAACTGGTGGTCTCAAGGATTGTTCAAACAGTTAAAAACTGGAGATCTCTGGGACTGTTCAAACAGTAACAGCTGGTTGTCACTGGATTGTTCAAACCCTTACAGCTGGTGGTCTCTGGGATTGTTCAAACAGTTAACAATTGGAGGTCTCTGGGATTGTTCAAACAGTTACAGCTGGTTTCTGGGATCGTTCAAAGTTACACTGGTCTCCGGGCTTGTTCAAACAGTTACAGCTGGTTGTCTTTAGGATTGTTCAAAGTAACAACTGGTTATCTCTGACTTGTGGTCTCTAGGATTATTCAAACAGTTACAACTGCTGGTCACTGGGATTGTTCAAACAGTAACGAATGGTGGTCTCTGGGATTGTGCAAACAGTTACATTTGGTGGTCACTTGTTATTTCCAAATGTTTAACACTGGTGGTCACTTGTTAAGTTTAAACATTTTGAGCACATGCAAAAACAGATAAACTTTCTTTCTTTTATTTTCTACATGAAAGTACAGCATTATTATACATTTTAGAATGCAGTAATTGTGAAACAACACAGAGACATCAGAATAACATTTACAGTGAGGTACCAGGATGTCAGCATTCATTACAAAAGATCATAGTTAAAATTTTCGAAGTTTGATAATCATTATTCTAGACATAGTCATTGAAAGTCTGGACAGGAAGACGGTAAAGTTTGATGATAAATCTGACAAGATAATAAGCATCAAATGTACTGTCAGACAAATCCAATATGAACAGTTAGTCTACAAACATGTTATTGTGCAATGACAAGCCAGAGTCGGTGAGAAGACACCATGTCCACAAGTTTGTGCTTTCCTGGGATAAATGTACATAAATCATAATGAGAAACATCTATACCTGTCTAATGGTTACATGTACAGATGATTTGTATTACTCATCAAATAGCAAGAGATACTGCACATTAACAGAACTACTGTAAAAATTCATGTTAGACAGGCATACAGTTTAAATCTGACTTTACATTCTCTGCTTAAAAATGATTAACAAGGAAGTTATAGATGACACACCGACATCACAATTATGCTTCAACAATGAGAAAAATCAGAAGGACTGGCAATGCAACACAAAAGAAATGATCAATCCTGAATATTTGCAGAGCTGCATATCTACTTTAATTTATACTAGTCACGCTATATGTGTGTGAAGGATGCGATGAGGGACATATCTGATGTCACTAATAGAATACCAATATGGCACCATTTGGGAATTCAGACAGATCTGAAATTTCTGTACACAGTTCTGTGCCCATACCATACTCCTATTTCATTTTATGTTTGTTCTACAAGACTTTGTGTCTATACTGGACAAGTGGACACCCACTAAACATGAACAGTGTTCTGTCAACATCTTAAGTATTTGCTCTAAATAGGATAAGTGATACATTTCATAATATCAAGGGTAATGCATGGTTTTCATTCACTCAATATTCAATCACACACACACACACCCATACATGAGAATGAGGAAGAAACTTTATCTATGCATTTTATAATCTCAAGCACATCTAGGAAATCCAGGCACAGGCTAAACAAAATTATTTTTCTTGATATTACATATAGTTTTGGCAGTCATGATCTACGAAGATATGAAATTTCTTTGAAAATGTTCCTTTGTAAATCTAGTGAACTCCTTTAGGACACTTATTTCAAAATTAATTACCACTCAAAAGAATCAAACTTATAGAAGCTTCGATCCATGGATAACTGTCACTTTTGCTGGGGTCAAGGTGGATGGGATAGTGACATGAATTTCTGAGCTGGGATACCAATATGCCAGTCTGCATGTAATAAATCAAATCAGTTTATTACTGGATTTCATAAATTCAACAGACGGCCACACATGTTAATAATAATCACTTGTTTAAAAACAGCATGTCAATAAAAAATTAAATATAGACTATTTGTGTTAGAATACATAATTAAATTCAATAAAACATCAATGCTTTAACAATATTGCATAACATAAACATATAATGGAAACACATTGAAAGTACACTATAAAATAATATCTATACATAGTTGAATACATTTACCAATCTTACTTTTATATATCACAGTCTTAAAGAGAAACTTGAAGATACCTGTGGATTTTATATTTTTATTCTGATACAAAAATAGATTAACAACAATAAAGTCAACACTGATTCCATTAAACAGAAAAGAGTTACCCTGAGGTGGGGACACCTGTTACCAAATGGCATTCAAGTCTACCAATTACAATATGGGATGAGGTTTCTGTCTTGTGGTAAAAGATGTCCGCACAATTACAATTTTGTAGATGATATACAGTAACAGGTTGGTTGATGGTATTGTATTAATGAATATATATCCAAACAAGATTGGTATGTTTATAATCTTGTATTTACACATCTACCTATCACTGCAGACGTCTCTAGCTGTCAGCACCTAAGCATCAAGTGACAAATTGTGTACTTTGGTACTGGTTTCTCCTGGGACATTCCACTGCCACCTAAACCTGGCAATACGCAGGATCCATATTTTAAGTAGAATTACCTGAATGTGTTTGATACATCTAGAACATACAGAGGAGACAAACCATAGTGATGGACTACAAAGATATGATGAATCTTTACGGTGAACATGAAGAACCTGCACCTGTGATCACAGTCATCAGTAACTAACCATTGTGCACTCCACACGCTGGACTTGATCAAGCAAGCTGAATCTCCTCATGAAGCCCCTGTAAACACAATAAAACCACATATGCATGTACACATCAGGAAAATGTCCCAAATCAAGGATGGCTACACAGATTTGTTTTATGACAAAATGCAAACAGATTTAGGGATAAACAGATTAATGGTATTTTTTTATTTAATTTAGATTTTTTATGTCAGACAATTTAAACATATCACAGGTGATAAAATATTTATTTTGACTTAAGTGTAGGTAATTCCTAACTACAGATACAGAGATAGATAGATAGATACATAGATTGACACATAGATAGACAAAAACAAAGAATAAATCATAAATATTGTTTATAACTGTTTTGTTTCTTAGTCTACTGTTAGTCACAGTGACTAGATGATTTCTGTTTAGAACATTCCAAGGCCAAGCATGACAAATTAGGAGCTTCTAGCTACAGGAAAAAAATGTCAATTTAGACTGCTTGGTGGTTGATGGACAGAGAATGGGTTTCAGCTCCACTTGACTGAAAGTACGGTGTGCTAAAAAATATTTGCTTGAGCTTTCAGACTCCACATGAATAAAATATGATGCAATAAATCTTGAGCTTGTCAGTTTTTTTCATGCTTTTGGGTTCTGATTTTTGTTTTTGGATGTGATGTTTATTTATATTTCTGATTTCATTAAGAGTACAGTGATAAAACATTTGATTTGATTATATGAATTCAGCCATAATCTGACATGCAGACTTTGAGAAAGTGCATCTTAACAGCTTAACAGCTCTGGCTTGGTTAAGAGGTAGCACTAGAAGGAATATAGAAGTCCTGGTCATCCACTGATGATGTCCTTGTTTCTAAATTGTGTCATGTGTTGGAATCGGTGGCCAATGGCTCATCTACAATGATAGTCACATAATATTACACCTGGTCTGAACAAGTGATGGGTGTAGATGTGAGGTTTGGTGATGCTGTTCTGTGTGACACTCACAAAGCTTGTCTGCAGATTCTCTAGCTTCTTATGAGTGGCATCCAGCTGTTTCTCACGGTTTGTCAGCTCTGTCTTCAGTGAGCGGATTTCATAATTCTTACGCTTCATTACCTCATTTCTTTCCTTTTTCTTGATTCCCTGTGAAGATTTATAAAAACATATATCAGTACAAGATTAATATACTTCTTAAAAATCCTTTGTTCAAGGACAACATAATTAACGGCTCATTATATCTGTACTTGTTTTTTTTTACCCATTGCAATAAACTGATTGAAAGCATTAAAGCATAGATTTCTTTTTATAAAAAAACCAACAATTTAAACATTACTTAAACTACTGTGGTTGCCTTTTTGTTCGCGAGGGTTTAAATTTTGCGATATTCGCGAATGGGAAATAATCGCGAAAATGAAACCCTCGGGAATAATTGACCAATTGAGTATGTCCTCCTTATTCAGTAAAACCAATACTTGTATATGAATAGGTTAGAACAGTGAGAACTTTTATAATAAATTACATGCAGGTATAGGGAAAACGTTTTCTTAAATTTGAACTAAACTACCTGTGCTGTGTATACGGGACCATCGTTATATGAGTAAAATATCACAAACTCATGACTTATTCTCATTTTAAAATACAAACAGGTATGACTTTACTAAAGTTTTTATATAGGTTCTGGAGAGATCGCGAAAATGAAACCCTCGCAAATTATTCAAAATGGAGAAATCGCGAAATTTCAGCCACACGAATATGAAGCCAACCACAGTATATGTGCAGTGCAAAGGAATTTGAAGATATGTGAATTATTATATTCCTTTGTTTGAATCACACAGTTTTGCAGTAGTTTGTTATAAAAGGGCAAATAAAAGATATAACACTGCTGCTGCAATTATTTTCAATATTGGTCAGTATTATGCACAGAACCAATCAACTGCTGGGTAAACACAATAAACCATTGTGGATTATATATTCAATGAACTTGAATGCTATATATGCACAAAGCCATCTGACAGAGCCAAGTTTGTTGGGAGAATTAGGTTAGACTTTAAAAATAATTCCCTCATATATAATAATTATAATACTGTAATATTATCCAGGTGACCCATGGGCAATGTCATGCATCTTATGATTTGGACAAAAACTATATAACCAGTGCCTTTGCTTCAGAAGAACTAGTAATAATGATGACATGCCTGTCTAAAGATGTACATTTCATGGTAATATCTCTCAAATTTATCTACCTATACATAGAATGATGACATTTAGTATTTACCATTGGACAGGATTTCAAAACTTAACAAGTTAATAGAGCTAGCTGCCCAGGAGTGAAGTAAGTTATGTAATAGTTTGGGGAAGGCTGTAGCAATCACTGTGCATACCACGTTGGGTACACTCCCGAGGCAGCGGAAATCTTGCGCTTCTAAAGAAGCAACTGATTTTCACGCTGCCAGCTTTGACTGTTTATGATATATTTAGACACCAGATGGTGGTTTGTTGTCCACTGAAATAAACGTGCGTACGATGTGACAAGCAGCCAATCAGATGCCAATAAACAAACACTCGACAGGCATCCTGTCTCCGCCCATTGCCGCGCTTCAAGCGCCGCCTGATGAGTTTCTGGTTGAATTTAAATTGCTCCCTCTGCATTCTCGCATCATCGACCGATTCGATTATGACATTATGACTGTGTTAGCGTAGCCATGTATCTGTTGTCTGCAGAACTGAAACCAGCCAGCGAGGTGTGCACGCAGCCTTTGTTGTTACGTTTCGTTTGAATTACAGCTCACCGGCCGAGCATCCTATGTGCCCAAGGCCCTTAGCAAACCATGTCAGGGGCAATTCTCTCTGAGCCTGTGGCCTGTAGAGACGGTTATGTTGGGGGATGAGCTGTCACTCAAAAAGAAATTAATATGATTGGCTCCGTGTATTCCTCGCTTGGCTTTGTCTTCCAGCACAAGGTCTCATCTGATTGGACAAAAATACAGTGCTCCCCTCTGGTGTTGCAATTCAGGATACGAGGTCATAACAAACAGCGCCTTACGATATAGGAAGTAGCCCTATAGGTAAAGCGCTGTGTAAAGAGCGTACACGTTGGGCTGGCCTGATGTAAACAATACTTGACAGGTTGGATGAAAACTTGAAAAAAAGCTACAGTTTTGACCAATTGCTTTCAAATTTCAGATTAAAAGATTTCATCCTTATGTGAAATTAAACTAACAGTGCTCATAGGAAAAAAATGCCATGGTCAAAGTTGGGAAAAATTTAAGGAAATGATTTACATTTATGCTAATAACTTAAAAAAATTACAAAATTCTGCTCTATTATCTAGTAAACAATTAAATCAAAACTGAATATAGTTACAGCCTTAAAAAAAGACTCTCTAGCTTCAGCGGTTAACATGTAAAGTCAGTCAATATATATCCTGCTGTTCTGACAAGGTACATTATGTTTGGGTCCCTAACTTCTAAAACCTACGCAATATTGACCTAACATCTGACAAGTGCATAAGGAATATACAGGACACCATATAGGCCAAACTGGAATGAAACAACACTAGTGGTTTTCATGGTGGGCAGTCTTGACATGTAACCATAGTCTTTTTTAATGAGAAATGAAGGCTTTTGCTTATTTCTCAAAGGAACAAAGTCACAGTGACCCTATTTTTGGTATGGTAGGAGAACTTAGGGATATCTAGCCCTGTGTTGAAGTTTTGATTTGTAGGTTTAATGGTTTCAAAAACGTGCTTTTTTAATGTACGTCCAGACAGTCGACAGTAAAGGACCATGACTATAGCTCAGATGACTTGTGGTCATTTGAGCTAAAAATGCGTAGAAATTAGAAAAATTAAAGGTGGTGCCACCAGTCTTCCGTAATTAATGAAACATTCCATGATCAATATGCATTGAAAGAATCATGGCAATCAATACATTAGTCATTGAGATACTGGAGCTTTTGTATCAAATTTTTAATTAATCTGGGGGTATTTTGAGCCCTAAAGCTCAAAGGATAAAGGTCACAGTGACCTTATTTTGGGTTTCTAAGTCGATTTTTTATGAAAGTTCAGTAAGAAGTCTCTAGGTCCAGTGGTTATGATTTGTGCCCTGTAAACAGACATATGGACCGAGTCCGAAAGATGGACAGACAACGGACAGAGATGATTGCTATAGCTCACAAGTGTAAACAAGGCTGTGACAGACCTGAGTAAACAAGGCTGTGACAGACCTGAGTAAACAAGGCTGTGACAGACCTGAGTAAACAAGGCTGGGACCGACCTGAGTAAACAAGGCTGGGACAAACCTGAGTAAACAATGTAATGGTTTATGGGCATAAACTTACTTTTCCTACAGGTTCATCTGTCAGACAGTTATGTTTCCTCCATCCTCCTTTATCTCCACTGTCAGCCTGAACCACCTGCAACAAAAATATCATGAAACATCTGTCTGTCCTGAAGTGACACCAGTCAATGCACATATAACACTATAAATGTATTTACTTGATTCTATACACAGCTTTATCAGAGGCTCAGTATGGCTTCATCACAAACTCTGTGTGGCTTTTTCATGAGATCTTCTTGATTAATCACAAGTTCAAAGTGGCTACCACAGGCTAGGAATGGTTTTATCACAGGCTATCTATGGTTTTATCACAGGCTCTTAATGACTCTTATCACAGGCTCCAGAAGGCCTATAATCACAGGTTCTATACTGTTTTATTAGAGGCATTTATTCATTTTTATCACAGGCTCTAAAGGGGTTTATCACAGGCTCTGGATAGCTTTATTATGAGCTCTGTGTGGCTTTATCACAGACTCCCTCTGCCTATGTCAGAGTTAGGTTCGTTTTTGTATCATTTAAAGTGGACTGTCACAGATTCAAGCTACATCCAATCATCAAACATTAATTGTGAACCCACTTTTCTGAGCTTGATTGCAGCTGCTGTCCTTTTTTCATGATCTAGTCGCTCTCTTGTCCTATTCAAAGATTCCCTCAAGTATTCAGCTTCCTCAGTCTTGTTTCTAATCTCAGTCTACAAACATCAAAAAAGAAAACATGAGAAGCATTACTACTGACAGAATATCATGAGTGTTTCTTCAAGACATGGGGCTATATGATGCAAATGGAATGTTTTGTTAATGTCACCCCTGGTTAAACTTACCGTAAATCTTGTTTTTATGGCCGCACGTCTATTTATAGCCGCACCCTGAGTTTGCAACGTCTCTTAAAGGAGCTCCCACTGAGGTCCAAATACCCAAAACCCCCCTTAAAGGCCGCACCCCGACTCCGTCTCTGGCCTGATGGGTAAGATAATTAGTTGCACGTAGCAAAATAAATCACGACATAGCTGCTTTAATGAAGACTAGAATAAAAAATTATTAATTACAGAGGTTAAATATGTTGGCAGATTACGTATATTAAACATATTTAACGCTCGAGATAGGGACAATATAGATATTTTGTCCCTAACGACTTTTGCACATGGATTGGCAGGCATTTATCAGAAAAAGAAAGATTCCCCGAACGATCGTTTCGTTTGAATGGTGGTTACGCAAACGATTCTTGTATGCATCAACACGCTTCTTTGCATGTAAAAGACCATAGTATGAACACTGAATTGAGGTTTATATGTACATTTATTGAAGCAAAAAGCCTGAATACAATCCACTATTACGCACCATCACGCAGTAGCGTTCAGGGGGCGACATGATGGCTAAGACTGCTGAGACTGTCTGATTTTCAACCTGCAGGAACTTAATCACGGCTCGTGGTATACATATAAAAACTTATATGTAGAACCTTGACATGTATATCTTTCGAGCGATATATAACTTGTTATAAAAAATCTTGGTAATTGTCACCAAATAATACGTTTAAAACACCCCAACTGTAACACAGCGGCCCGTTGGGCATGGTCAAGCAACATTGAAATAAATGCCTACTTTAAACTCATTTGCAGCGTTATTTAGCAACGATTATTTGTTTAAAAAAGTAAAATGAATATAAAGCTGACATCGTAAAGAGTCGCATAATGGCTGACGATCGTTTTAAAATCAAGTTTGAGTGCCGCCATGTGCTGAAACGCCCTGGTGTTCTGCTAAGAATATTTTGAACGGCTGTACGCGGTGGGTGGTAAACAGAACAGCCACCTATTTCGTCCCAGTGTGCCTTGCGCGAACGCTACCTTGACAAGATGGCTCCCCACACGCGTACACGGACACTTTCTTGAGGAAAAAAACTTGTTTACCTCGACCGGCCATTTAATTATACTTCAAAATCACTCGTTTTCACGCGTCATGTTTGCTATACGTGCGTATCTCGACAAGGTAACTTCAGTTATTTTAATATTTAGTTGAGTTGACCAGCGATGTTTTCAAACGCATCAGCAAATTGTGACATGGAGCGCTGTCAACGAACGATGTGACGATGATAATACCGAAGTTACCGGTATGAAAATGATTCAAATCTTCCGAGTAATTCAAGAAATGGAATTTTCATCATAGATTAAAAAAAAATATTACTTTTAGAATTAGAATATACAGTGACTTTAAATGGATCAGCTGAATGTTTCTATACAAAATATATTGAAAAATCAGTAGCAAACAAGAATACGGCACCGCATGTAAAATCTGTATATTCACCAAATTCCATCGGCTGTAGTGACATGTTCTACCATTTATATCTACAAGCGGGTTTCCTCTCTAACACTATTTCCATTCATACAATATATTCGTGATTGTATAAAAAAACAAAGATTAAACAGAAGTAAATGACCGGGCTATACGCATTCAAGGATGAAGGTTTTCCAGAAACATGACATGGGGGCGAGAAGATGGGCTATTCAATATTGAGGTACATGTATCAGACATTATAAAAAATGTCAGCAAGTACCTGCTAAATTTGAACTTTTATAAAGATTTCATAGTGTTATAAATTACATATTTTGATTTTCTGAATTATTTTTATGAACAACATAGATTCCAGGGCAATTCAGCTCCGTCAAAGGTATGACCGGTAATACCGATTTTTTCCAATAGACATCACCACTAGTCCTCACCATGAATAATCTCATTCATTTTCATCTCGTAATAAGTGTTGTTATTGTTCAATGTTTATTGTTATTGTTTAATTGATTGCATATAATTGTTATATTTTATATGAACATTTAGACTATACAATTTTATACAATAAATCTGACTACAAAGAGTATTTTCTCTGTGGTGTGCTTAATCTCCTATTATCGCCCAAAGGAGCGCCATGTCCGGGAGAGAGTTCTTCTCACAGTTCATTTCTGATAAACCATCTATTTATGGCCGCATCCCGAGTTCAGAAAAAAAGTCGAGATTTTCGATTTTGAGTTTGTTTTTAAGGCCGCGGCGATAAAAACAGGATTTACGGTAGTGGTGGCCAGTCTGTTTGCTGCCACTTTCAAGCGCTCGATTGCCAAAGGCAACTATCGATTACATCATAATCATGATTGCTTTTTTTCCAGAATGCCTTTATGTTACAGGCTAAAATTATTCTTCCATTTTTACAACATTCCGCGCTTCATATAATGAGTCTGTGTTTCCAAATAACTTCCGTATGTAATTGAGTATGACAAGGTAGATATGAGAACGGAGGACATAATTAACTTCTGTGAACTCGCAGGGAGCTGCAGGATTAGTGGAGACTTTTGTAACGATAAGTACGATGCACAATATGGGCGGTATGGCGTTAAAATGCTCCATAAATTCTCCAGGTCTTTGCCAATTTTCTAAGATTCTCTTTAAAAAAACAATCTCTTCAACTGATGCCAGGTGCTGCTGTTTAGGCCATCCTTTAAAAAATTCTTTTCTGGGGCTTACAAGTGCAATTTGCTGGTACGTCATTTACTAGATTTTTTTTTCTCTTTAAAAATTAAGAAAGTGATGACAGACTGGGAAAATAAGGAGAAATAAGCCTTAATGTCCATGGGTTATATTACAAATATTAGTATGGTCCTAAATTACACACACAACTGCTTGTATATATATCTGAGTATGATCCGTCAGATACAAAAAATCGACTATTTTTTGTAATTTTTTCTTATTATGATCAAGCTTGATATATGGCACTGAAATCAAACAAAATGACCTAGTTTTTCAAACCAAAAACAAATAGAAATAATTTACCACAGGCCTTTGGACAGTTTACTGTATACAAATAGATCATACATGATCAGTTATATTTTAAGATTTCAATTACTTTTTTTTAACTTTACACAAAAAATGTATCGGCCTATAATTTTTATGGCAGGCCTGTGAAACCAGTATGCATGTTGGGAGTGATTATAACTGTTATAAAATGAAAGTCCTTGGTGGTAGAGAAGTTAAACTATCACGCGGGAGTATTCATGAGGGCCAGCAAGTAGGTGTCCTGGATTGTGGTTTAATTCCTGATTATTATAAATACTTAAAATGAAACTTCAAAAAGGATATCTTACTTATAATAGGAAAATATAAAAAAAGGCAACAACTTCTTTTCTTAAGGTAGAATTACTAAGACATGCGGGCTGGGTTAAGAAAGTAGTTTCACAGATAATTGCATATTTCTTTATTTTTGTTTGAACCGATTAATAATAGATCATCGATCGGTTTGCTCAAACCGATGATCTATTATGAAAAAGGAACCGACTCACACCACTAATTAAAATCAACCGCTGTAAAGTCACAAATCGCTTTTAAATGATAACATATGAGTGTGAATTAATGTGCACACAGAAAAAAAGTGTTAGAATAGAAAAAATGAAGCTGAATTTATAAGGAAATTTAGAAACTACAATTAGTTCTAAATTTTATGTTAGTTTCTGCTTAAGAGGGATCACCCAATTTATGTGCTTTAATTAAAAGCAGTTCACAAAAACTGAACAAACTTGAACAAAACATGCATTAAAAAAGTTATAAATATAGTAAAATCCCCACAGAACAAACAAAGATGTTGCATGCAATCAGTTTTTTTCGAAATATTTTCAACAGTTTTCATATTCCAGCAAAAAATAATGTTAGAATTTATCAAGTGTGCCAAGAGAATTTCAGACACATTTCACTCAGACCTTGAGTGTTACACAGATATGTGTGTGAATTATTTTTACTATTTTTAAATATCATAGGTTTCCAAGGCTAGAGCCAAAATAATTTTATTATTTGCCTGAATAACAAAACCAAACTTCATAGAAAAATATTGTAAAGTAGCACAGTCTTTCTGAAATGAAGAAGATTATCCATGGTCAGTTGTAAGAGAACTATCAGAGAATGATCTGTGTTTTCTGATTTGTTCTGTCCTGTTACATTCAGATTCAACAATATCTGGTCATGTGACTCATAAAATGTGTTAAACAACTAAATAAACAGCTCAAGAACAACTGATTCCTTTGGCGTGGCAAGGTGAACTTATTCCTTATTTTCAAAGCTTTTTCAAATTATGTACTTTTATTTTCATGTTCATGTTGGTTTTACTTACACTGAGACATTCCACTTGGGATTGCTTGTGATCAGCCAACTGCTCAGCTTGTCTGAAAACATAATATACACAAGGTCACTGTATACATCATCAACTAGCTAACCTAATCCTACACAGGTCACTGTATACATCATCAACTAGCTAACCTAATCCTACACAGGTCACTGTATACATCATCAACTAGCTAACCTAATCCTACACAGGTCACTTTATACATCATCAACTAGCTAACCTAATCCTACACAGGTCACTGTATACATCATCAACTAGCTAACCTAATCCTACACAGGTCACTGTATACATCATCAACTAGCTAACCTAATCATACACAGGTCACTTTATACATCATCAACTGGCAAAGCTATCATACACAAGGTCACTGTATACATCATCAAATAGCAAACTTAATCCTACACAGAACACTGTATACATCATCAACTAGTTAACCTAATCATACACAGATCACTGTATACATCATCAACTAGCTAACCTAATCATACACAGGTCACTTTATACATCATCAACTGGCAAAGCTATCATACACAAGGTCACTGTATACATCATCAAATAGCAAACTTAATCCTACACAGAACACTGTATACATCATCAACTAGTTAACCTAATCATACACAGGTCACTGGATACATCATCAACTGGCAAAGCTTATCATACACAAGGTCACTGTATACATCATCAACTGGCAAAGCTAATCATACACAGTAACACAGGTCACTATATACATCATCAACTGGCAAAGCCTTTCATACACAAGGTCACAGTATACATCATCAACTGGCAAAACTAATCATACACAGTAACACTGATCACTGTATACATCATCAACTGGCAAAGCTAATCATACACATGTACAGGTTACTGTATACATCATCAACTAGTTAACCTAATCCTACACAGGTCACTGTATACATCATCAACTAGTTAACCTAATCATACACAGGTCACTGGATACATCATCAACTGGCAAAGCCTTTCATACACAAGGTCACAGTATACATCATCAACTGGCAAAACTAATCATACACAGTAACACTGATCACTGTATACATCATCAACTAGCAAAACTAATCATTCACAGAAACACAGGTCACTGTACACATCATCAACTGGCAAACCAAATCATACACAGTAACACAGATCACTGTATACATCATCAACTAGCAAAACTAATCATACACAGCAACACATAACTGTACACATCATCAACTGGCAAACCAAATCATAAACAGGTCACTGTATACATCATCAACTTGCAAAACTAATCATACACAGTAACACAGATCAATGTATACATCATCAACTAGCAAAACTAATTATACATAGGTCACTGTCTGCATCATCAGCTAGCAAAACTGATCATACACAGGTCACTGTATATATCATCAACTAGCAATTTAACCAATCCTAGACAGAAGTCAATAACAAACTTCAGAACAAATTACATCTGGAAAAAATATAATATTAATGTTAATATAGTCAAAATTGATAAATATAAGTTCAAGGTCACATTCCTTATAAAGGTCAGACCCAGAAGTGAATAGGCTGAGATTTATAGCTATGCACATGCAAAATATCAAAGAAATTTGTCATTGTCTTTGAGTTATAAAAGAACTGAAGGTGGTACCATCAGTCCTGTACAAGATAAGCTAAGGTCTCTGGTCATACCATATTTCAGGGATATCCACTCTTCAGATATTTAGATATTAAAAAGGCCTCATCCTCTGATTCATATCTGTGTGCATGTAAAATTGTGAAAACTGTATGTTTTCTTCAGATATCTCCCTCACAGTAGAGATCACTGCTGAAACTGATTTCATCAATCTCCAGGATGGAATAACAATGATCTGGGTCCAAAACATGTGGAATATTGTTGATAACAATAAGTATGAGGTTTCATTTACCTGAGTTTGGCCAGGTCTCGCTCATAACCTTGAAGAAGCTCATCCTTCCTGGCTATTCGCTCTTTCAGCACTTTGATTCTACTGGCCAGGAGCTCACAAGCCTGTTCCCGTTCACTGTACAGACGTGCTCGCTCATCTTTGGGGATATGTGCGATGGAACGTAGACCACCAACATCATCCATTTCTAATGTGCTGGACATGGCTCGCAGGAGCATAAGGAACTGTCAAAGTAAACAATACAAGGATGAATTTGTGGCACTACAAAAACCCCTCAAACCCTTAATCTGAACCTTATCATAGAACATGGACTTCTATATGCAAATTTTCAATTTTGACAACTAATTACAAAACAAATAATGCATATAATTACACTTCAGCATGTTAACACAACATTTGTCAATATTGTACCTACAGAATTCTCACTGAGTTCCAAAGATTCCATTGTTTCTCTGTGGGCGCTGCGTTCTATGTCTGCCTCGGCTCTGCTTTGTGGCTCGATGCCTCGGGCTTTGTTGACTTGCTGTTCTAGGATAGAGTTTGATATAGCCTTGTTGTCACTGAGTGCCTGGTTGGCCCGCAGCTCAGCAAGTTCCTTCTTCAGCAAAATAACCTGCTGTAGGGCAGAATCCTGGCTTGGCACTGTCATAGAAAAATAATTCAAAAGTCTGTCATCAGCTTGCTTCTTAATATCTGAGTATAAGTAGGGTAAGAGAATAAATATCTCCAAGAATTTAAACATTCTCAGTTTAGTCAAAATTTACCCACAGATTAATCATATTATATCTTCACAAATCTTTGTGAAATACCTGGTCTCGCTGTAAGGTTACACACCTTGATTTTCAAATCTCTGTGAAATACAAGGTTAGCTCTAAGGTCACAAACCTGGATTATGAAATCTGTGAAATACCAGGTCCAGCTGTAAGGTCACACACCTGGATTATCAAATCCCTATGAAATACCAGGTCCAGCTTTAAGGTCACACACCTGGATCTCTTTGAAATACCAGGTCTAGCTCTAAGGTCACACACCTGGCTTATCAAATCTCTCTGTAATACCAGGTCCAGCTGTAAGTTCACACGCCTGGATTATCAAATTGCTCGGCTGTGAAATACAAGGTCCAGCTGTGAGGTCACACACCTGGATTATCAAATCTCTGTGAAATACCAGTTCCAGCTGTGAGGTCACACACCTGGATTATCAATTCTCTGTGAAATACCAGGTTCAGCTGTGAGGTCACACACCTTGATTATCCAATATCTGCGAAATACCAGTTATAGCCAACAGATCTCTGTGAAATACCAGGTCTAACTGTAAGGTCTTACACCTTGATTATCAAATATCTGTGAAATACCAGGTATAGCTATCAGATCTCTGTGAAATACTAGGTCCAGCTCTAAGGTCACACACCTGGCTTATCAAATCTCTCTGTAATACCAGGTCCAGCTGTAAGTTAACACGCCTGGATTATCAAATTGCTCGGCTGTGAAATACAAGGTCCAGCTGTGAGGTCACACACCTGGATTATCAAATCTCTGTGAAATACCAGTTCCAGCTGTGAGGTCACACAGCTGGATTATCAAATCTCTGTGAAATACCAGGTTCAGCTGTGAGGTCACACACCTGGATTATCCAATATCTGTGAAATACCAGTTATAGCTATCAGACCTCTGTGATACCAGGTCTAACTGTAAGGTCTTACACCTTGATTATCAAATATCTGTGAAATACCAGGTCCAGCTGTAAGGTCACACACCTGGATCTCTTTGAAATACTAGGTCCAGCTCTAAGGTCACACACCTGGCTTATCAAATCTCTCTGTAATACCAGGTCCAGCTGTAAGGTCACACACCTGGATTATCAAATCTCTGTGAAATACCAGTTATAGCTTTCAGATCTCTGTGAAATACCAGGTCTAGCTATAAGGTCACACACCTGGATTATCAAATATCTGTGAAATACCAGGTATAGCTATCAGATTTCTGTGAAATACCAGGTCTAGCTATAAGGTCACACACCTGGATTATCAGATCCCAACTGAAGATTATCAGTCTGGACCACACAACACACATTCATCATCACTGGTTTTTAATTGCTACCTTGGATGTTTCTGGGGGTTAATCATTTTGTAACATACATTTACCAAAAAAGCCTCATGTTATATCATGGTTCAGTGGCTTCTGTTATACTGGATATTCCAACAACTAACAAAGACTATCACTTTGATGTTTCATTAATTGTCGTCATTATTATTTTCCAATAACTAGAAGGCCAACATGTTATTTATGTTGTATGTATTGTACAACAGCTGGTAGCTATACGAGGCATGAATGGTAAGGTTTGACTTACAGGGTGGGTGACTCTGTTCAAGGGTGCGTATCCTGCCTCGCAATTCTGCCAAAGCCTCTCTTTGGCGTGCAATTATCTGTTCATGTCTCTCTCCACGACAGTGAGCTCCTAGGGAAGTCAGTTCTGATGTTATACGACCCTGAATGGTAAAAGATACATAAAAACATGGTATATAGGGATGCAAGTTTTGGACTTGAACTGTAATTGGCCTGATTACAGCAAATTCAGCAATACATATAAAGCTGATTACTAAATCTGCAGCAAGGTCAAGAATACATCTAAGAGGTTACATAAATATATGAGCAGCATTAATCTGTCAAAATCAAATGCATACAACTACATGCTGCATTCTGAGGTCAACCTTTCCCAAGCAAGTCCTGTTTATTATTTCAGTTGCTGAGAGTCAGCCTGCATAGCTGAGTCAAAATGAGAGTCATTGGTCCTGCTACTTACAGTCAAAATTGACAATCACTGGCACTGTCATCCGCAGCCAAAGTGAGAATCACTGGTCCTGTTATCCTCAGTTAAAGTGATATTCACTGGTACTGATTTCCACAGTTAAAATTAGTCACTGATCCTGTTACAAACAGCTAAAATGAGATTCACTGGTCCTGTTACCCACAGCTAAAATGAGATTCACTAGTCCTGTTATCAACAGTCAAATGAGTCACTGGTCCCATTTTCCACAGTCTGAATGATTCACTGAATCTGTTACACATAGCTTAAATGAGATTCACTTGTCCTGTTACCCACAGTCAAAATGAGTCACTGGGCTTATTACCCACAGTCAAAATTAGTGTCCATGGTTCTGTTACCCACAGTCAAATGAGTCACTGGTCCTTTAACCCTGTCAAAATGAGTCACAGGGCCTGTTACCCACAGTTAAAAGAGAGATTCACTAGGCCTGTTACCAACAGTCAAAATGAGTCACTAGGCCTGTTACCCACAGTCAAAATGAGTCACTAGGCCTGGTACCAACAGTCAAAATGAGTCACTGGGTCTGTAACCCACACACAAAATGAGTCACTAGGCCTGTTACCCACAGTCAAAATGAGTCACTAGGCCTGTTACCCACAGCCAAAATGAGTCACTAGGCCTGTTACCAACAGTCAAAATGAGTCACTGGGTCTGTAACCCACACACAAAATGAGTCACTAGGCCTGTTACCCACAGTCAAAATGAGTCACTGGGTCTGTAACCCACACACAAAATGAGTCACTAGGCCTGTTAACCACAGTCAAAATGAGTCACTAGGCCTGTTACCCACAGATAAAATGAGTCACTAGGCCTGTTACCAACAGTCAAAATGAGTCACTAGGCCTGTTACCAACAGTCAAAATGAGTCATAGGCCTGTTACCAACAGTCAAAATGAGTCACTAGGCCTGTTACCAACAGTCAAAATGTGTCACTGGGCCTGTTACCCACAGTAGAAGTGAGAGTCACTGGCCCTATTACAAACAGGATGCTTCAACAGGACCAAAATTTAGTGACAGAAAATGTATCTGTCCATGGTCTAACTCACTGACACACTCCTGTGTTTCATTTGTTAAAACAAATGGCATATACAATCATAATTATAAGGCTGCACCATAATGCAATAACTGACAGTTATGAGGCTGCACCACAGTTTAAAGTAATATCTTACAGAAATCAGTTCTTGCTGGTGGTGCACACTGCTCCTGTACACAAAATATTGCTTAAAATGACAGCGAGTCACCAACCCTGTGACATGTTTGTCCTTGGGGTGTTTGACAATGTCAGGTTTCTACCAGGTCTATCAGCTTGCAGAATCTCAAGTTTTATTTATATTTTTATGTTAGTTCTTCATTTCTAAGTGTGTATTAGAAGATCAAAGTTCATGGATATATCAGTTTTCAGCATGAGACCTTGTTGCACCGTTAGCTACAAACCTCCTCCTGCATAAGGTCATAATGTTGGCTACATACCTCCTCTTGCATGAGGTCATAATGTTAGCTACATACCTCCTGCATGAGGTCATAATGTTAGCTACATACCTCCTGCATGAGGTCATAATGTTAGCTACATACCTCCTCTTGCATGAGGTCATAATGTTAGCTACATACCTCCTGCATGAGGTCATAATGTTAGCTACATACCTCCTCCTGCATGAGGTCATAATGTTAGCTACATACCTCCTCCTGCATGAGGTCATAATGTTAGCTACATACCTCCTGCACGAGGTCATAATGTTAGCTACATACCTCCTGCATGAGGTCATAATGTTAGCTACATACCTCCTGCATGAGGTCATAATGTTAGCTACATACCTCCTCCTGCATGAGGTCATAATGTTAGCTACATACCTCCTGCATGAGGTCATAATGTTAGCTACATACCTCCTGCATGAGGTCATAATGTTAGCTACATACCTCCTCCTGCATGAGGTCATAATGTTAGCTACATACCTCCTCCTGCATGAGGTCATAATGTTAGCTACATACCTCCTGCATGAGGTCATAATGTTAGCTACATACCTCCTGCTTGAGGTCATAATGTTAGCTACATACCTCCTCCTGCATGAGGTCATAATGTTTCTTGGCCTCCTCCTGCTCACTTCTCAGCTGAACCTCCAGATCTTTTACTCGCGTTTCTCGCTCACTGGCCAATGACTTGTACTTGTTCAAGGCATTCTTCTGTTTACTAAAAAAGAAAAACCTAAGTCTCAGCTGACATTTCACACTTGGCCAGAAATCAGTCTCAGCTGACATAGCATATATGGATACAAATCACACATGTGTATTACATAGTGCAAACATTTCTTTATATATTAAGCTTAAAGCAACAGTAAGAATTGTTACACAACTGTTTCTGTATTAAGATGAAAAGAACAGTTACCTAATATTGACCAAATAAGCAAATACCAGTGTAATTTTTTTTAACTTACCTAATTTAGTATCAGTCAAGGGAAAATGATAATAATACACAACACTAAGTGACAACAATACACAATACTAAACAAGTAGTTTTATCAACTATTAAATCACAGCAATATCCTGATTTGTTCAGAGCTTACTTGAGGTCAGCATTGACGTCCTTGACCTCAGCTGCCTGTTTGTCCACGATCTGAGACAACTTGACCATTTGCTGGCGCAGCTCTAACAGCTCAGCCTCCTGCTCCAGCAGACACTGTCTGTTCTTCTCCAGCTCCTCTTTCTGTCCCTCTGATAACTCCCCTGTAACATCCAGCACACCATGTCTAACAGACAGATACAGATCACCTACCACTGATAACTCCCCTGTAACACCCAGCACACCACGTCTAACAAACAGATACAGATCACCTACCACTGATAACTCCCCTGTAACACCCAGCACACCATGTCTAACAGACAGATACAGACCACCTACCACTGATAACTTCCCTGTAACACCCAGCACACCATGTCTAACAGACAGATACAGACCACCTACCACTGATAACTCCCTAGTAACACCCAGCACATGCACCATGTCTAACAGACAGATACAGAGTACCTACCACTGATAACTCCCCTGTAACACCCAGCACACCATGTCTAACAAACAGATACAGGTCACCTACCACTGATAACTCCCCTGTAACACCCAGCACACCATGTCTAACAGACAGATACAGACCACCTACCACTGATAACTCCCCTGTAACACCCAGCACACCATGTCTAACAGACAGATACAGACCACCTACCAATGATAACTCCCCTGTAACACCTACCAATGATAACTCCCCTGTAACACCCAGCACACAACATCTAACAGACAGATACAGATCACCTACAACTGATAACTTCCCTGTAACACCTAGCAAAAGACGTCTAACAGACAGATACAGATCACCTACCAATGATAACTCCCTGTAACACCTACCAATGATAACTCCCCTGTAACACCCAGCACACCACATCTAACAAACAGATACAGATCACCTACCACTGATAACTCCCCTGTAACACCCAGCACACCACGTCTAACAAACAGATAAACAAACAGATACAGATCACCTACCACTGATAACTCCCCTGTAACACCCAGCACACCATGTCTAACAGACAGATATAGACCACCTACCACTGATAACTCCCTAGTAACACCCAGCACATGCACCATGTCTAACAGACAGATACAGACCACCTACCACTGATAACTCCCCTGTAACACCCAGCACACCATGTCTAACAAACAGATACAGGTCACCTACCACTGATAACTCCCCTGTAACACCCAGCACACCATGTCTAACAGACAGATACAGACAACCTACCACTGATAACTCCCCTGTAACACCCAGCACACCATGTCTAACAGACAGATACAGACCACCTACCACTGATAACTCACCTGTAACACCCAGCACACCATGTCTAACAGACAGATACAGAACACCTACCACTGATAACTTCCCTGTAACACCCAGCACACCACATCTAACAAACAGATACAGATCACCTACCACTGATAACTCCCCTGTAACACCCAGCACACCACGTCTAACAACAGATACAGATCACCTACCACTGATAACTCCCCTGTAACACCCAGCACACCATGTCTAACAGACAGATACAGACCACCTACCACTGATAACTTCCCTGTAACACCCAGCACACCATGTCTAACAGACAGATACAGACCACCTACCACTGATAACTTCCCTGTAACACCCAGCACACCATGTCTAACAGACAGATACAGATCACCTACCACTGATAACTTCCCTGTAACACCCAGCACACCATGTCTAACAGACAGATACAGAACACCTACCACTGATAACTTCCCTGTAACACCCAGCACACCATGTCTAACAGACAGATACAGATCACCTACCACTGATAACTTCCCTGTAACACCCAGCACACCATGTCTAACAGACAGATACAGAACACCTACCACTGATAACTTCCCTGTAACACCCAGCACACCATGTCTAACAGACAGATACAGATCACCTACCACTGATAACTTCCCTGTAACACCCAGCACACCATGTCTAACAGACAGATACAGAACACCTACCACTGATAACTTCCCTGTAACACCCAGCACACCATGTCTAACAGATAGATACAGATCACCCACCACTGATAACTCCCCCTTAACACCCAGCACACCATGTCTAACAGATAGATACAGAGCACCCACCACTGATAACTCCCCTGTAACACCCAGCACACCATGTCTAACAGACAGATACAGACCACCTACCACTGATAACTCCCCTGTAACACCCAGCACACCATGTCTAACAGACAGATACAGACCACCTACCACTGATAACTCCCCTTAACACCCAGCACACCATGTCTAACAAACAGATACAGACCACCTACCACTGATAACTCCCCTGTAACACCCAGCACACCATGTCTAACAGACAGATACAGACCACCTACCACTGATAACTCCCCTGTAACACCCAGCAAAAGACGTCTAACACAAATACAGATCACCTACCACTGACAACTCTCCTGTAACACCCAGCACACCATGTCTAACAGACAGATACAGACCACCTACCACTGATAACTCCCCTGTAACACCCAGCACACCATGTCTAACAGACAGATACAGACCACCTACCACTGACAACTCTCCTGTAACACCCAGCACACCATGTCTAACAGACAGATACAGAGCACCCACCACTGATAACTCCCCTGTAACACCCAGCAAAAGACGTCTAACAGACAGATACAGATCACCTACCACTGATAACTCCCCTGTAACACCCAGCAAAAGACGTCTAACACACAAATACAGATCACCTACCACATACATCTCTCGTAAAATCACTATTTATGACTATGAAGTTTCATGCCTCAATCCCCCCCCCCCCCCCATTTGACAAGTTTAGGGGATTGACACTGGTCTACAGTAAAGTCAGGAAAGTGTCAGTTGGCCTTCAGGAATGTGAAAGTACGGTTAACTGACAATGGTGAGCCAAGTCTAAACACAAAAACATGTACAAGTCTGATAGTGAATTATCTATAACATACATTCACCAAAATTGTTCATGATATTCAACAGTTGTGATATCTGTTAATAATACAGAAATTACTGTGTACTCATGGCTGCCAACATTAACAATTTTATTAATTTATTTTTATCAAAATACTGAAATTCATAAACAACAAGAAGATGCTGAATGATACATACCCTTCATATCACTAAGTCTAGCTGATGCTCCGGCCAGATCCTTCCTGAGACCAGTCACGACGTCCTGTAGATCATGGACCTGCTGCTGATACTCTGCATTCTCCTGCCTGTGTTACAATAAACCACAGATTGTATACCAGGAAGACATGCAGTGTTACAATGATACTCACACATCATAAACTTACAAGGCTCAGAGACATTACATTCTTCATGTATAAATCACTCAACATTTAACAATATATTAGATAATCAGGTAAGTATCCATACAAACTGCCAGCTTATCACCATAAGTACACTTTAACAACTGACCATCTCGTTTAGAACCTGAGACTGTACCTGAGCTGAGTGATCAACTGACCATATCATTTAGAACCTGAGACTGTACCTGAGCTGTGTGGTCAACTGACCATCTTTTTTAGAACCTGAGACTGTACCTGAGCTGTGTGATCAACTGACCATATCAATCACAACCTGACGCCATACCTGAGCTGTGTGATGAGCTGTTCCATGGCCATTATATCCTGTGCTGGTTTCTGTATTATCACTTTTGGCTTTGGAGGGGCTGCAGGTTTGGGTCTGTTCTTAAGCTCTGAGGACAAATAAGACAAGTTTAATATTCACTCAGTATCACATGATAATACAGTATTTAACATTACAAATTACTAAGAGTTTGGATGCATGAAGTCCATATTATTCATCCTAGCTTTGTTTCATGAATGCAGGAAGAGTTTTAATTTTTTTTAAGTCAAGATACTGCAGCACAATGCAACAGCAGTAACTGAGGGTTTAATCTCTAATGACTTTAAATATCTGATTTGTCTGCTGACAATTAATGTAGACTGACTATTAATGTCCCCTGATTATTTATGAATATCAGCTGACCATTAATGTCCATTTACTATAAAAGTCCAATTACTTTTAAAAAGTAATTGTATCCGCCAAAACAGAGTTTTGCGGATACTATGTTTTCAGCTGGTCGCCGCCGCCGCCGCCGCCGCCGCGTAGGTGTCCGGAGAACTCCTCCGTAACCGCTGGGCGGAATTTTCCGAAACCCGGGATTATGTTCGGGTCACATGTGAACTGCTGCGCCCCGATTTTGTTTTGACCTCTGACCTTTCCTCTGCGCTCTGCGTCCGTTTGTGCGTCTGTTTCCACACATAAACCCACATATCTCGGGAACCGTTTGACCGATCAGGAAAATTTTTTTGCACAAATGTAGCCCTCGGAGAGCTTTATAACATACACCAAAAATGGTGGCGCCACCTGCAACCATGTTTGCACAGTGTCCATCTGTTCGTCTGCCTTGGGTTAAAATCACTCATATCTCTGCAGTGACTTGACTAATTCACCTGAAATTCGGCATGCGCAAACATCCTGGATAGCTTTTCTGATTTTATGACAGGTGGCGCCACCTACATTCACGTTGACGCTGCAGACATCCAAGCTCATATCTCGGGAACCGTTTGACCGATCAGGAAAATTCTTTTGCACAAATGTAGCCCTTGGAGAGCTTTATAACATACACCAAAAATGGTGGCGCCACCTGCAACCATGTTTGCACAGTGTCCATCTGTTCGTCTGCCTTGGGTTAAAATCACTCATATCTCTGCAGTGACTTGACTAATTCACCTGAAATTTGGCATGCGTATACATCCTGGATAGCTTATCTGATTTTATGACAGGTGGCGCCACCTACATTCACGTTCACGCTGCAGACATCCAAGCTCATATCTCGGGAACCGTTTGACCGATCAGGAAAATTCTTTTGCACAAATGTAGCCCTTGGAGAGCTTTATAACATACACCAAAAATGGTGCCGCTACCTGCAACCATGTTTGTACAGTGTCCATCTGTTTGTCTGCCTTGGGTTAAAATCACTCATATCTCTGCAGTGACTTGACTAATTCACCTGAAATTTGGCATGCGTATACATCCTGGATAGCTTTTCTGATTTTATGACAGGTGGCGCCACCTACATTCATGTTTACGCTGCAGACATCCAAGCTCATATTTCAGGAACCGTTTGATTGATCAGGAAAATTTTTTTGCACAAATGTAGCCCTTGGAGAGCTTTATAACATACACAAAAAATGGTGGCGCCACCTGCAACCATGTTTGCACAGTGTCCAGCTGTTCGTCTGCCTTGGGTTAAAATCACTCATATCTCTGCAGTGGTTTGACTAATTCACCTGAAATTCTGCATGCTTATACATCCTGGATAGCTTTTCTGATTTTATGACAGGTGGCGCCACCTACAATCAAGTTTACGCTGCAGACATCCAAGCTCATATCTAGGGAACCGTTTGACCAATTGGGCCAAAATTTTGCATGTGTATAGTTCTCACAAAGCTCTTTATCATACGCTAAACTGGTGGCGCCACCTGCAACCCTTTTTTGCACAGCGTCCATCTGTTTGTCTGCCAAGGGCAAAAATCACTCATATACAATATAGTGGTTTGACTTATCTGCCTTAAATTTTGCATATGTATACAACTTGGACGGCTTTCTGGATTTTTTGGTAGGTAGCGCAACCTACATACACAATTTGGCTGCAGACATCCATGCTGATATGCAACACTTCACCCGTTCCACTCTGATTTAGGCGGATACAAGTAGTCGCTTGTCGACTACCCGTATTCTAGTTTAAAATACTGTCTGACCATTAATGACCATTGACAATTAAGGTCCAGGGTTAGTAATGTTTGCTGACTGCATATGCCAACTGACTATTAATGTCCATTGACACTGAATGTCTACTACTATTGATGTATGCAGACTATTAATGTCCACTGACTATTAATGACAGATTACAGATGAGGCCTATGGTTGTGACATTACCTGTGATGGTGCCTTTGAGTGTGTTGATTTCCGCCTGATACTCCTTGTTTTTCTTGAGTAGCTTGTTGAGCCGCTCCTCCATGGCACAGATGGTCACTGAGTGCTGCTTGATCTGCTCCTTGTAAGATGTTACCTCTGTGTCTTCCTTCTGTTGTTTCTCAGTTATCTGAATCTGTAACTTCTCTATCTCCTCCTGCTTCTGTTTTTCAATGCTGGAGATCTGCTCCCTCAATTCAACCTAGTACAGAGCACAATGCAGTCATTCATACCATTCAATATAACATTATCTATAGAATTACCTCTCCCACAAGGAGAATTGATTTTTGAGAAAATTGTATTTGAAACATTACTGGTTTGAAATGTGTTTGATAAGCAAAACAAACATTATGGTTAATCCTACATCCAAGACCTTATTGGCATCCTACTGTACATTTAGAAATGATAAAGTGTGTGAATGCAAGAAGCTGTGTGTGTCTGTACATTGATCAAACTCACCTCAAGCGCCTTCATCTTCTCAAGCTGCTCCAGAGCATCTCTTGTAGTGTCCTTGTTTTCTTGTTCTTCACTTTCTTTATTGATGATTGACTGAAAACATTTAAAAAACCATCAACATGTCCCTTTGTTAATTACACAGCTGTCAGTTCATGCATGAGAAACCCACAGACCTAACACTGTCACTGGGCAACATACCCAGCACTGGGAAGTTCATGTGCCTTACAGCAACCTACCCAGCACTGAGATGTCCATGTGCCTTACAGCAACCTACCCAGCACTGAGATGTCCATGTGCCATACAGCAACCTACCCAGCACTGGGATGTCCATGTGTCATACAGCAACCTACGCAGCAATGTGATGTCCATGTGTCATACAGCAACCTACCCAGCACTGGGATGTCCATGTGCCTTACAGCAACCTACCCAGCACTGAGATGTCCATGTGCCATACAGCAACCTACCCAGCACTGGGTATCCATGTGTCATACAGCAACCTACGCAGCAATGTGATGTCCATGTGTCATACAGCAACCTACACAGCACTGAGATACCTATGTGCCATACAGCAACCTACCCAGCACTGAGATGTCCATGTGCCATACAGCAACCTACTCAGCACTGGGATGTCCGTGTGTCATACAGCAACCTACGCAGCAATGTGATGTCCATGTGCCATACAGCAACCTACCCAGCACTGGGATGTCCATGTGTCATACAGCAACCTACCCAGCAATGTGATGTCCATGTGTCATACAGCAACCTACACAGCACTGAGATGCCTATGTGCCATACAGCAACCTACTCAGCACTGGGATGTCCGTGTGCTATACAGCAACCTACGCAGCACTGGGATGTCCATGTGTCATACAGCAACCTACCCAGCACTGAGATGTCCATGTGCCATACAGCAACCTACCCAGCACTGAGATGTCCATGTGCCATACAGCAACCTACTCAGCACTGGGATGTCCGTGTGTCATACAGCAACCTACGCAGCAATGTGATGTCCATGTGCCATACAGCAACCTACCCAGCACTGGGATGTCCATGTGTCATACAGCAACCTACCCAGCAATGTGATGTCCATGTGTCATACAGCAACCTACACAGCACTGAGATGCCTATGTGCCATACAGCAACCTACTCAGCACTGGGATGTCCGTGTGCTATACAGCAACCTACGCAGCACTGGGATGTCCATGTGTCATACAGCAACCTACCCAGCACTGAGATGTCCATGTGCCATACAGCAACCTACCCAGCACTGAGATGTCCATGTGCCATACAGCAACCTACCCAGCACTGGGATGTCCATGTGTCATACAGCAACCTACGCAGAAATGTGATGTCCATGTGTCATACAGCAACCTACACAGCACTGAGATGTCCATGTGCCATACAGCAACCTACTCAGCACTGGGATGTCCGTGTGCTATACAGCAACCTACGCAGCACTGGGATGTCCATGTGTCATACAGCAACCTACCCAGCACTGAGATGTCCCTGTGCCATACAGCAACCTACTCAGCACTGGGATGTCCATGTGCTATACAGCAACCTACTTAGCACTGGGATGTCCGTGTGCTATACAGCAACCTACCAAGCACTGGGATGTCCATGTGCCATACAGCAATCTACTCAGCACTGGGATGTCCGTGTGCTATACAGCAACCTACTCAGCACTGGGATGTCCATGTGCCATACAGCAACCTACACAGCACTGGGATGTCCATGTGCCATACAGCAACCTACCCAGCACTGGGAAGTTCATGTGCCTTACAGCAACCTACTCAGCACTGGGATGTCCGTGTGCTATACAGCAACCTACTCAGCACTGGGATGTCCATGTGCTATTCAGCAACCTACGCAGCACTGGGATGTCCATGTGCCATACAGCAACCTACTCAGCACTGGGATGTCCGTGTGCTATACAGCAACCTACCCAGCACTGAGATGTGCATGTGCCATACAGCAACCTACTCAGCACTGGGATGTCTGTGTGCTATACAGCAACCTACGCAGCACTGGGATGTCCATGTGCCATACAGCAACCTACTCAGCACTGGGATGTCCGTGTGCTATACAGCAACCTACCCAGCACTGAGATGTCCATGTGCCATACAGCAACCTACTCAGCACTGGGATGTCCGTGTGCTATACAGCAACCTACGCAGCACTGGGATGTCCATGTGCTATACAGCAACCTACTCAGCACTGGGATGTCCATGTGCTATACAGCAACCTACGCAGCACTGGGATGTCCATGTGCCATACAGCAACCTACTCAGCACTGGAATGTCCGTGTGCTATACAGCAACCTACCCAGCACTGAGATGTCCATGTGCCATACAGCAACCTACTCAGCACTGAGATGTCCATGTGCTATACAGCAACCTACTCAGCACTGGGATGTCCATGTGCTATACAGCAATCTACTCAGCACTGGGATGTCCGTGTGCTATACAGCAACCTACGCAGCACTGGGATGTCCATGTGTCATACAGCAACCTACCCAGCACTGAGATGTCCATGTGCCATACAGCAACCTACCCAGCACTGAGATGTCCATGTGCCATACAGCAACCTACTCAGCACTGGGATGTCCGTGTGTCATACAGCAACCTACGCAGCAATGTGATGTCCATGTGCCATACAGCAACCTACCCAGCACTGGGATGTCCATGTGTCATACAGCAACCTACCCAGCAATGTGATGTCCATGTGTCATACAGCAACCTACACAGCACTGAGATGCCTATGTGCCATACAGCAACCTACTCAGCACTGGGATGTCCGTGTGCTATACAGCAACCTACGCAGCACTGGGATGTCCATGTGTCATACAGCAACCTACCCAGCACTGAGATGTCCATGTGCCATACAGCAACCTACCCAGCACTGAGATGTCCATGTGCCATACAGCAACCTACCCAGCACTGGGATGTCCATGTGTCATACAGCAACCTACGCAGAAATGTGATGTCCATGTGTCATACAGCAACCTACACAGCACTGAGATGTCCATGTGCCATACAGCAACCTACTCAGCACTGGGATGTCCGTGTGCTATACAGCAACCTACGCAGCACTGGGATGTCCATGTGTCATACAGCAACCTACCCAGCACTGAGATGTCCCTGTGCCATACAGCAACCTACTCAGCACTGGGATGTCCATGTGCTATACAGCAACCTACTTAGCACTGGGATGTCCGTGTGCTATACAGCAACCTACCAAGCACTGGGATGTCCATGTGCCATACAGCAATCTACTCAGCACTGGGATGTCCGTGTGCTATACAGCAACCTACTCAGCACTGGGATGTCCATGTGCCATACAGCAACCTACACAGCACTGGGATGTCCATGTGCCATACAGCAACCTACCCAGCACTGGGAAGTTCATGTGCCTTACAGCAACCTACTCAGCACTGGGATGTCCGTGTGCTATACAGCAACCTACTCAGCACTGGGATGTCCATGTGCTATTCAGCAACCTACGCAGCACTGGGATGTCCATGTGCCATACAGCAACCTACTCAGCACTGGGATGTCCGTGTGCTATACAGCAACCTACCCAGCACTGAGATGTGCATGTGCCATACAGCAACCTACTCAGCACTGGGATGTCTGTGTGCTATACAGCAACCTACGCAGCACTGGGATGTCCATGTGCCATACAGCAACCTACTCAGCACTGGGATGTCCGTGTGCTATACAGCAACCTACCCAGCACTGAGATGTCCATGTGCCATACAGCAACCTACTCAGCACTGGGATGTCCGTGTGCTATACAGCAACCTACGCAGCACTGGGATGTCCATGTGCTATACAGCAACCTACTCAGCACTGGGATGTCCATGTGCTATACAGCAACCTACGCAGCACTGGGATGTCCATGTGCCATACAGCAACCTACTCAGCACTGGAATGTCCGTGTGCTATACAGCAACCTACCCAGCACTGAGATGTCCATGTGCCATACAGCAACCTACTCAGCACTGAGATGTCCATGTGCTATACAGCAACCTACTCAGCACTGGGATGTCCATGTGCTATACAGCAATCTACTCAGCACTGGGATGTCCGTGTGCTATACAGCAACCTACTCAGCACTGGGATGTCCATGTGCCATACAGCAACCTACACAGCACTGGGATGTCCATGTGCCATACAGCAACCTACCCAGCACTGAGATGTCAATGTGCCATACAGCAACCTACTCAGCACTGGGATGTCCGTGTGCTATACAGCAACCTACGCAGCACTGGGATGTTCATGTGCCATACAGCAACCTACTCAGCACTGGGATGTCCGTGTGCTATACAGCAACCTACCCAGCACTGAGATGTCCATGTGCCATACAGCAACCTACTCAGCACTGGGATGTCCGTGTGCTATACAGCAACCTACGCAGCAATGTGATGTCCATGTGTCATACAGCAACCTACACAGCACTGAGATGCCTATGTGCCATACAGCAACCTACCCAGCACTGAGATGTCCATGTGCCATACAGCAACCTACTCAGCACTGGGATGTCCGTGTGCTATACAGCAACCTACGCAGCACTGGGATGTCCATGTGCCATACAGCAACCTACTCAGCACTGGGATGTCCGTGTGCTATACAGCAACCTACGCAGCACTGGGATGTCCATGTGCCTTACAGCAACCTACCCAGCACTGAGATGTCCATGTGCCATACAGCAACCTACCCAGCACTGAGATGTCCATGTGCCATACAGCAACCTACCCAGCACTGGGATGTCCATGTGTCATACAGCAACCTACGCAGCAATGTGATGTCCATGTGTCATACAGCAACCTACACAGCACTGAGATGCCTATGTGCCATACAGCAACCTACCCAGCACTGAGATGTCCATGTGCCATACAGCAACCTACTCAGCACTGGGATGTCCGTGTGCTATACAGCAACCTACGCAGCACTGGGATGTCCATGTGTCATACAGCAACCTACCAAGCACTGAGATGTCCATGTGCCATACAGCAACCTACCCAGCACTGAGATGTCCATGTGTCATACAGCAACCTACCCAGCACTGAGATGTCCATGTGCCATACAGCAACCTACCCAGCACAGGCAAGTCCATGTGCCATACAGCAACCTACCCAGCCCTGAGATGTCCATGTGCCATACAGCAACCTACCCAGCACTGGGATGTCCATGTGTCATACAGCAACCTACGCAGCAATGTGATGTCCATGTGTCATACAGCAACCTATACAGCACTGAGATGCCTATGTGCCATACAGCAACCTACCAAGCACTGAGATGTCCATGTGCCATACAGCAACCTACTCAGCACTGGGATGTCCATGTGTCATACAGCAATCTACCCAGCACTCAGATGTCCATGTGCCATACAGCAACCTACCCAGCACTCAGATGTCCATGTGCCATACAGCAACCTACTCAGCACTGGGATGTCCATGTGTCATACAGCAACCTACCCAGCACTGGGATGTCCATGTGCCATACAGCAACCTACTCAGCACTGGGATGTCCATGTGTCATACAGCAACCTACGCAGCACTGGGATGTCCATGTGTCATACAGCAACCTACCCAGCACTGAGATGTCCATATGCCATACAGCAACCAACTCAGCACTGGGATGTCCATGTGCCATACAGCAACCTACCCAGCACTGAGATGTCCATGTGTCATACAGCAACCTTCCCAGCACTGAGATGTCCATGTGTCATACAGCAACCTTCCAACCACTAGGAAGTCCATGTGTCATACAGCAACCTACCCAGCACTGAGATGTCCACGTGCCATACAGCAACCTACCAACCACTAGGAAGTCCATGTGCCATACAGCAACCTACCAACCACTAGGAAGTCCATGTGCCATACAGCAACCTACCAAGCACTAGGAAGTCCATGTGTCATACATCAACCTACTCAGCACTGGGATGTCCATGTGTCATACAGCAACCTACTCAGCACTGGGATGTCCATGTGCCATACAGCAACCTACTCATCACTGGGATGTCCATGTGCCATAAAGCAACCTACCAACCACTAGGAAGTCCATGTGTCATACAGCAACCTACCCAGCACTGGGATGTCCATGTGTCATACAGCAAACTACTCAGCACTGGGATGTCCATGTGTCATACAGCAACCTACCCAGCACTGGGATGTCCATGTGTCATACAGCAACCTACTCAGCACTGGGATGTCCATGTGCCATACAGCAACCTACTCAGCACTGGGATGTCCATGTGCCATACAGCAACCTACCAACCACTAGGAAGTCCATGTGTCATACAGCAACCTACGCAGCACTGAGATGTCCATGTGTCATACAGCAACCTACTCAGCACTGTGACGTCCATGTGCCATACAGCAACCTACCCAGCACTGAGATGTCCATGTGCCATGCAGCAACCTACCCAGCACTGAGATGTCCATGTGCCATGCAGCAACCTACCCAGCACTGAGATGTCCATGTGCCATGCAGCAACCTACCCAGCACTGAGATGTCCATGTGCCATGCAGCAACCTACCCAGCACTGAGATGTCCATGTGCCATGCAGCAACCTACCCAGCACTGGGATGTCCATGTGCCATACAGCAACCTACTCAGCACTGAGATGTCCATGTGCCATACAGCAACCTACTCAGCACTGTGACGTCCATGTGTCATACAGCAACCTACCCAGCACTGAGAAGTCCATGTGTCATACAGCAACCTACTCAGCACTGGGATGTCCATGTGCCATACAGCCTGGTATTTTTAACTGTAGAATTTTGAAAATTAACACCATAAAAGTACTCATATGTTATATCAAGATTGGCAGAAGTCAATCAAGGGGCATGAAGGAACTAGGGAGTACTCTTCCTAAAATTAATGTGACAGTCTGCAACGTTGTTAAGTGCTGACAGGAAGATATGTATATGTACAGTTATTAAGTTTAAGAAATTTTTAAGAGAGAATGCGACGGTGTCAGTACACTAATGTATGTGTACTCGGCAAATACTAGGCTAAAATACAGAACCTTTCGGGGGGATTTTCTCTGTGGGAAAATGTCTGTCTACCGGCCAATATTTAGGGATTGTGAAAATGCTGCTTTCAGGACAATTTCTTGGCCGATCCTCCACTTAGGATATTTTTAAGCCTTAAATTGTTTTTTTTTTAACTCTTCTGTTCTTTGCGATTTATTGATCAGACCAGTTGTGTATTCATAATGTCCAATCAGTTCCACTAACAGGAGTACGGGTCGAATCCGTGAATACAGCTGTAGGCCGCATCTCATGCACAGGCCAAGATATGTTACACATGCATACATGAGGGCTCATTGGCATTTTTGTTACAAGTATTAATCGTTTTTTGTCTCGTTATGAACTTTAAGTGACAGATGATTGCTTGGAGTTTGAACATTTCAATTTTGCAATGCAATAGAAGGCCCAGGAGGACAGGAATTTGGTATTACAAAGGGAGGATGGGATCTCTTACTGAATAACAATGCTGCCATCGATTATAATAATCATAAAAGTAACATTCTGTTATTAATACCTTTTGGAAAATGGCAGCATTTTCTATTTTTCTTTCATTTTAAAAACATATAGTTGAAGTTGTAATTTGCAATACACAAACAGTCTTTCATCCCTGTCAAATATCTTTAAAAAAAAGCCTTTTTATTTATGATTTAACATTTTATTCTTCTCAAACATACCACTTTAAGCCTCTCCCCTGTGAAATGAACCTGTCTTTGCACAAAACTCGCCATTACCATGAATACTCCACAACAGAAAAGTTTAGAATTTGGTTCACTTGGTATCCTATGAACAAGAGACAAGTTTTTAAATTCTGTATCTTGATGGTCATTACTAGAGTAGCATTTTTAACATGATCAATTTTACCATAACTTACAGCTTTAAGCTGTTCAACTGCTGCTTCTAACTCGGCCACCTTGACGTTCTCTGCTTGCAACATATTTTCCCTCTTTTCTTCTTCAAGTGCTCTTATCTCATCGATGGCTTTGTTCATTTTCTCATCACCTAAACATGGAGAGTAAAGAGATCACAGCATAGAATGAACACCCAGGAAGGACCAGCATGTCAGCAGGGCAGGGCACTAATCATTATGAGAAACAAATATATGAGGGTTCTTGGAGTTGATATTATGTGCCTTTAAAAAGTTAGTTTTGTGCCCTGTGTGACTGTCAGAATACAGGTTACCATGACCTTATTTCAAGTTTTGAAGGACATTTGCCCAGGACATTCCTGAATAATATGTTAGCAGATTTTAAGCAAAATGGATACAATTTACGCCCTGTCAGATTGTCTGGGCCCTTAAAATCATGTTTTCTGCCTGAAGCTCGCAGAATACAGGTCCCCTGGACCTAATCTCAAATTTCCAAGGAGATTTGCCCAGAACCTCCCTGGATGTTGCGTTAGAAGATTCTAGGCCTGACACAATTTGTGCCCATTTGACATTCAGGGTGCTCAAATGATATCTTTTCCTATAGCTTGCAGAATATAGGCCACAGTTACCTACTTTCATATTTCAAAGGACATTTGCCCAGGACCTCTCTGCATACTATAAAATTCTAGGCCAAATGGATACAATTTGTGCCCTGTCTGACACACTGGGTGTATAAAAAATCATGTTTTGGGCCTGTAGTTCACAAAATATAGGTCACCATGAGTTTTCAAAGAGATTTACCTGGGATATATCTGGATGTACAGCTAAAAGTTTCTGGGTCTAACAGTCACAGTTTGTGCCCTGCTAACTGGCTGGACTGCTTCATTTGAAGGTCTCAACTCTCAAAACAATAGAAAATAATATATAAAAATATTAAAAAATACTGGTGGCACCACTAGTCTTCAGGGACTGTTGAAACAGTCCATGATCAATATGCATGAAAAGATTCATGGCAATCAATGCTTTAGTTATTCAGATACAGGCCCTGTAACTCAGAGAATAGATGTTGCATGACCTAATTTCAGGTGTCAAGGGATATATTTATGGACCTCCATTGATGTTCAGTTAGAAGTTACTATGTTAGCATTAGTGCCCTGTTAAAGGACACTCAGAAAGACGGCAGGATGGCGTCAACTGAGCTAAATAAGCCAAACTAAACCTAGGCATATGACACAGGCTCCCTGTATTGGGTTCTTACAAATACTGTATATATCCCGGGGTGTCAGGAGTGGAATGCTTTATCTTTTTTATATGGCAACAAGGTCAATCAACTGAAAACAACTAGATTTAATTATCATATCAAAAAATACCTTGTCAATTATAATCAAAGTAAAAATCTTCATTTTCTATAATCCTAATTATAACCTTTAATATAAAAATGTATGTGACAATCTTTGTTAATATCAATGAAAGTGATAATATTTGTTATTTATGATAAAAATGGTAATCTTCATTAGAATCAAAGTGATAATGTCTATTAGTTATATTAAGTTTATCTCTGTTAACATAATCAAAGTGAAAACCTTTTGGATTTATAATTAAAGAGATAATCTCTGTTAATTATACAGAAAATTAATAAAAATCTTCGTTATCAAAGTGAAAATCTTTGTTTTTATAACCAAAATGAATATCTCTGTTAATCAAAGTGACAATCAGTTTATTTCTTTTGTAATATTTAAGCCCACTGTTATACAAGTCGTTATTGGACATAGGAAGTTACTTTGACAAAAAGATGTAGTTAAATACATAAACATAATTCTGATGTGGGTATCTGGACAACCATCCACCACGCACCGCTGTCACACTTACTGTCAAGTCTGGTCTTCTCCATGTCTGCTGTTGCTTTGTCTGTCAGCTCTTGCTTCAGATTATCCAGTGCTTGCTGAAGGTCAAGGCCATGCTGCTCTTTCAGTGCATTCATCTTCTCAACTAGTGCCTCCTTTTCAGTATTACCTTGTTCCCATTTGGACTTGAGAGCCAAGATGTGGGTGCCAGGAGCTGACATCATGTAGAGAAGTCAAAATGTTAAAATCAGCCAGACATGTGTAAATCTTAACATCAGCCAGACAAGTAATAATGGTAACATCAGCCAGACAAGTAATAATGGTAACATCAGCCAGACAAGTAATAATGGTAACATCAGCCAGACAAGTAATAATGGTAACATCAGCCAGACAGTCATTAAGGTAACATCAGCCAGACAAGTAATAATGGTAACATCAGCCAGACAGTCATTAAGGTAACATCAGCCAGACAAGTCATAATGGTAACATCCACCAAACAAGTCATAATCGTAACACCAGCTAGACAAGTCATAATGATAAACATCAGCAAGACAAGTCATAATGGTAAACATCAGCCAGACAATTTTTTTATGGTAACAACAGCCAGAAAAGTCATAATGGTAACATCAGCCAGACAAGTCATAATAGTTACATCAGCCAGAAAAGTCATAATGTAACATCTGCCAGACAAGTTATAATGGTATCATCAGCCAGACAAGTCATAATGGTTATATCAGCCAGACAAGTCATAATGGTAACATCTGCCAGACAAGTTATAATGTTTACATTACCAAGACACGTTAAATTGGTAACATCAGCTGGACCTGTCAAAATGGTTACATCAGCCAGACAGTCATTAAGGTAACATCAGCCAGACAAGTCATAATGGTAACATCCACCAAACAAGTCATAATCGTAACACCAGCTAGTCAAGTCATAATGATAAACATCAGCAAGACAAGTCATAATGGTAAACATCAGCCAGACCATTTTTTTATGGTAACAACAGCCAGACAAGTCATAATAGTTACATCAGCCAGAAAAGTCATAATGTAACATCTGCCAGACAAGTTATAATGGTATCATCAGCCAGACAAGTCATAATGGTTATATCAGCCAGACAAGTCATAATGGTAACATCTGCCAGACAAATTATAATGTTTACATTACCAAGACACGTTAAATTGGTAACATCAGCTGGACCTGTCAAAATGGTTACATCAGCCAGACAAGTTATAATGGAAACATCAGCAAGACGAGTCAAAATATTAGAGAACTGAATGTTTTTCAATCTTCAAACAATTACACAGTGTTTGGATCAATGGCATACTACTACAATCTTCTCATGATAGAAAAATTCAAGACATTGTGCACAGACCATAGTATTAGAGTAAGGCATGGGAACAGAATAGGCCTGTAAAACCTGTGATTGTTGAAATAGATTTGTATTTAAAAAAGGGACGTACAAGATCATCTTACAAGAAACCAGAGGGAGGAAGCAAAACTTTAAAAACATTAAAATGTTTCACTGTCCTTCATTTGGGTAAAATAAAAGGACAACAGCTGCTGAATATGCATAATGACTGTGAACATGCTCTTATCAACACATACCATTACAGCTGTTCAACATGTATTGTGGTAGGTATATCAGAATTCACTGGGCCCTGTGATCCCCCCAGGCAAGCCCCTAGTGTACCTCTCAGATTTTTAAATTACTGGATATAACCTATTACCATTAGGATTCCCTTACCATATGATTGGTTCAGCCAATCATCATACCGGATTTGATTTACCACATCTGTGGTGCAAATTATTGCTCAACCTGGAAAAAATAGCACGCAAAGGTGGTGAAAGTTAATTTCGACTGGTGGACCAGTGACCACCAGCAGTCTGGTGTTATCCAGGCCCAGTGACGACTGCAACTTGGTATGTTTATAATAATCCCCATTGCTGGGTCATACCACCAAGGAACCCCCCAGTGAAACATGGCCATTGGGCATATCCTTCCCATTAAGCTTGCAGAACAGTTGCCCTGGGTGGTAGTTGACAGTGAAAAAGACTAATTGATATTAGACTAATTATTTCTTTTATAGGACTATTTTCAATATTTTTCTGATATGGTTGAACATGCTCATATCAACACATACCATCTTGGGACAGCTTGACATTTACTCCACACTCCTCGAGGGCTGCTTCTATAGCTGTCTCCCATCCCTGTTGTGCCTGCAACATCTCCAGCACAGTCTCTTTGACCCAGCAGATACTCTCATCCACACAGACAGCACTCAGCAGGTCTACTTCTTGCTTTATGCGTCCTGCAAGCTGACCTCCATCTTTCAAACGATTCTGAAAAACATGTCCCATTTGATAATAAACAACAAGTGACCAGTGGATTTTGATACTCTATGATGAGCTTAATGTGAATGGATGTGTTTGATGGGCTGTGAGCAGAGCGTGTATGGATGTGTTTGCTGGGCTGTGAGCAGAGCGTGTATGGATGCGTTTGCTGGGCTGTGAACTAAGTGTGTATGGATGTGTTTGCTGGGCTGTGAGCTGAGTGTGTATGGATGTGTTTGCTGGGCTGTGAGCTGAGTGTGTATGGATGTGTTTGCTGGGCTGTGAGCTGAGTGTGTATGGATGTGTTTGCTGGGCTGTGAGCTGAGTGTGTATGGATGTGTTTGCTGGGCTGTGAGCTGAGTGTGTATCGATGTGTTTGCTGGGCTGTGAGCTGAGTGTGTATGGATGTGTTTGCTGGGCTGTGAGCTGAGTGTGTATGGATGTGTTTGCTGGGCTGTGAGCTGAGTGTGTATGGATGTGTTTGCTGGGCTGTCAGCTGAGTGTGTATGGATGCAACTGCTGTTAGTACCATATTTCTTCTTTTTTAAACCATGGTTTAAAATGGAAACCTAAATCTTGAAACTTGGTGTGTTTCCAACAAGCTCGGTGCGGTTTTAAATGGAAGCTTTCCTGTATATCTTCCTTGCAGACATTGTCGGAGAGTGAAAATACAGACAAACAGGTAACAGACTTGCCAACAAATAAGATTTATATTTTTTTGTTACATTGATAAATGTGTATTTATATTTAAATCAACAAAGTAAACAGATTTTTTTGTTAACATCAATATAGCTCGATTGGCCACGCAAATATCCAAATCAAGGTAACATGAGACATTTGTCTAAATATCCTCAGAAACCTCTATTTAGGTATTCCAAATGGACAACCTGTGACAGAAGCTAGATTATTATTCATTTTTTTCTTTATAACCTTCATGAATTACTACCAAATGGCATCACGTGAAAAAAAATTGACAGCAACAATCAGAGATATCAATATGGGCACAGCCCAAAATGAAATTGGACAAGTAGCACAAGGAAACATGAAGCATGAGGAATCCTTCATTAGCTTACAGTATGTTAAAACATCAGCATAAACGGAGGTCCTCGCACCATTTATATTGCATGTGGTGTCATTCGGATCTCGTGACACATTGATTGGCAGCTGATTTGCAGTGGACATGGGATATATCTTCTGATTGGCTTAGAGACAACCATGGGAGAGGTAGTGAGACATTCATAGTGAACACTTGTGCAAGTGATTTCATTCATACCATGTTTTTGCTGGAATGCATTTGAGGACATCCCTGGCCGTACTTATCAAATTGTTTCAGCCTAGATCATGGGGCCACCCCTGTGTTACTAATACGCGTCTTGAATGACCATGTGCTTAACAAATGATAAAACAATAATGACACTGTCCATTGCATGTTCATGAAATAATAGATGTTCAGTATACAGTAAGAATTGTGTGATTAGTAGCGGTTTAATTTTAGTAACGGTCATGACAGAGTTCTGAAGCAGACTAGCCTTTTGGGGAATAGCTCTTGCCAGGCACCGCAAATCAGTTTATGTATCTCAATGAACTTGTATATCCATTTTCCTTTAGAGGGATTTCATTACAATAACAGTTGTTCTTATAAATTCATGTATTTTGTTTATATCAGCCCTTTGAAATAACACCGAGAGATATTTACTGACGATGATAAACGCATGCATTTGCCAAACATCATTAGCCATAACTGCAGGTCTTTACGCATTTGTGTTAAGGAAGAACAATATCAAATATTGTTATATGATATGGCTATATATTCTTGTTATTTCATGTCACATTAAATGAGATCAATGGGCTCCTCTCTCTCATTTGCAATTTTTCTCAATAATATGAATATTTTAACTATTATTATAACTTTACTGATTTTGTGAATTTAATCTTTTGCATACATTCAATCCACTGCATTACCTTGTTACATTTCACACATAACAAGCCTTTATTTAATTGATGGCTGGGTACTGATTGCATAATCTTCTAGCCATGGTCACTAGGACCCTTATTTGTACAGGCAAGGTCCTGATCTGTTGATCTCATCAGGGTGACCACTAATGGGGGGTCAGTGATATTTATGTCAGCTAGGAGCACACACAGATAGATGATATCATGATAACGTATAATTACACTGTATGTACATCTTCATTTCATTGGCCAGTATAGTCTGTGGAGTTCACCTTACCTGTCTGACCAATGGAGTGAATGGGGTGATGTTATTGGTTATATTCCAATGAGAGAGAGAACATAAGCCAGGGTATAAACATGTGTGGGGGCAGATTTTCTGTTTGGGCAACTCTGCTCTATGTATTGACATTTTTATATTTGATGGAACTGAAGAATAAAAATGGTTACTTAAATTGCCAGATTCATCTGGTGTGGCTGTGTGCCACAAGAGCCACAACTTGTGTTGGCAAGTGTGGGGGTTGGAAAAATACAGAACTTTAAATAAAGTCACAGGGCTTTATAATACTATTCACTTCCACACTCAGCATGATACAGGCCTACACATCATGATCACACACACATGCAACTCATGACAGCAAATGGAAGTACATTAAAAGTGTAACAGATTACTGAAACGATGTAGTTTAATGACAAACAAACCTTTCCATTGACATTGAAATGATATCTCATCAGTTCATAAAAACAAGTTTATTCCATACAATGATGTGCATGTGGTGTATAACAATGAAAATTACACAATGAAACTGATATTACCGGTATCATCTTTCCAAAATACCTGGTGCCCATGCTCCCCCCCCCAATGCTCACAGCATAATACTGGTCATATAATCAATATGCCTTTAAAATTAGGTGATAATAGCTGTGGCAGTTTTTGAGATATTTAGTAAATGACATTAAATAATGTAAACATGTAAAACTAGATGTGGTCGGACAATGGTCCTCAGAGGGCCCGCATTTCTGCAAGTGCTGGACTAGTTTACATGTGAAAAATTAAGTAAAATTTGAAAAAATAGAAACAGGTATTTATCTATATGCATGAGGGAAAAAATTCTACTGGATCATATGATATTAAAGAATATCTGTCTGAAATAATGTGTGCAATATGTTGTTGTTGAGTTATCGCGCGCGAAAGAAAGTGTCACTGACGGAAGGACGGATGGACGGACTGACACGGTGATCACTATAGGGCACCCGCTTGTCAAGCGGGGCCCTAATTATCATATTTTGTTGTCAACAAATGTTAATGATTAGGGAATAAACCTTTTTGAAATTTATGTTCATCTCAATTTAACCTTACTGAATTCCCTCTGCTCTAACAAATATATAACCATGACATAAAAGCCAAAAATTTTCATATTTTCAAACTTATTTGGTTTCTGGGTAAAATAAGAAAATACAAATGGGTATATAGAAAGTAGGTCAACAAAGTTTGAAGCCACCTGCAGTTTTTATTAAGAAACTAGTCACAATATTCTAGTAAAACTTGGAGCTGACAGGTGCAACCACTCCTAAGACATTTGGTAATTTACATTACATTATGTATGCAAACAAATTACAATGTTTCATTTTGCAATCAGCAAAATTCAGCTCAATTTTTCTTTGACTCCAAATGCTCTAAAGAATGTTACCAGTGATCCAAGATATAAAAGCTTATTTTTTTCCAGTGAGAAAGACCTTTTCGGCTTTCAGAAAGTTGGGACTACATATTTGGTGACATCAATAGCTAAATACGCAATATTGTGATGATAGATGAAGCTACTTTTCATAGTTAGTAACAGATGGTAGATGGTAAAATCATAAGTTTATCATGAACTAAAGAGCTACGTGAATTATGGTATGTTGGTAAATTAGTTTGAACGTTACCAAACTGTTGAAGGCTGTAGAGCATTCATCATAATTCATGTACGTTATAGTAGTATATAAAGTGATGTCTGCGGGTAACATGCAGCTGTGTTAGGCTGGAGGGTTTGTGAGCTGAGGGTAACATGCAGCTGTGTTAGGCTGGAGGGTTTGTGAGCTGACAGTAATAGGAAACTGCCTGTGAGATATAAGGTTTGTGAGTTGATGGTAACACACCCAGCCACAAACAATCTGTGAAGCAATTCCTTAGAAACCTCATCTAGCTTGTTATGAATTCAATTAGAAATAGACCAACACAAGGTCAAGTAAAGTGGAACATTTTGGTCCTTATCAATGTATATGTTTGATGTTTTGAAAGAGACTGGGCTAGACAAGGAGATGACACTGAGACTACCCAGCCTGATCCAACTACAAGCAACCTCCCGAGATAACTCAGCCTGGTCAAACTACAAGCAACGTCCCAAGAACACTCACCCTGGTCAAACTACAAGCAAAGTCCCGAGACCATTCACCCTGGTCCAACCACAGGTAACCTCCCAAGACCACTTAGCCTGGTCCAACTACAAGCAACGTAAAAAGACCACTCAGCCTGATCCAAACACAGACAACCTCGCAAGACCACTCAGCCTGGTCCAAACACAGGTAACTTCCCGAGACCACTTAGCCTGGTCCAACCACAAGCAACATCCCGAGACAACTTAAGTCTGGTCAACTAGAAGCAACCTCTTAAGACCACCCAGCCCAGTCTAACCACAGGTAACCTCCAGAGACTACCCCAGCCCAGTCTCACCACAGGTAACCTCCAGAGGCCCCTGGTCCTAATTCAGTTGGTCCTACCACAGGTAACCTCTCCAGACCACCCAGCCTGGTCCTACCACAGGTATTGCTCTGACCACCTAGCCTGGTCCCACCACAGGTAACCTCATAAGGGCAGTTGAAACAGAGACACTGCAGCAGGACCATGTATATGTAGCAGAGTAGGTGCCTTCTTTCAGCATAATATCAATAAGCATATTAGTTCTCAGTTAGGCATAATTAACTTTCATATGATCAGCAGTCGTGTTACCAGAGTGTGACATTTTATAAAGCTTCTACCACGGCTGTGCAGAGGCTTTTAGTGTATATATGAGATCGTGCTGCTGACTCTGCAGGTACTGCGTCAGTGAGACTCCACACAAAGCACTGGTCTGTAGGCTGGGTCCTCCAAAAGACCACAATATATATGCCAGTCACTGAGTCAGTGTTACCCTGATACATATACCACACTACACAAATCTACAGGCAGCCAAGGTTTCACCAATCTATATTTGAAAGTCCAGTGAAAATAATTAAAATGGCAGGTGTTCTCATATTTGTATTAAACACATCAGTAACTGCAGGAAATTTTTCTGGATATAATAACATAGCATATAACTGAAATAATTCTCACAATAAACATAAAATATATAAATCATCTATCTTTCTAAACAAATATATTTTCTCACTTTTGAACTAAAGATTCAAGGTAAAACACAATGTAAACTAAAACAAAAGTACTTATTTAATTACAAAAATTATCAGTGACATTAAAGGTTATGTAATGTGAACTTCATAATTTGTGACAACTGCTGTTTAAACCAAAGTGCAGAATAAAACATTTGCCAAATGAATATATATTATCAACTGATATAACAGTCTCTCTATACTGAACCTCACAAATGTTAATCTCTCCCTGAAATGTACATGCTTTACGTATCTGTACACCATACCTTACCTGCAAGTACTAACTTTACATGGTAAACTGTGAGGTCAAGATCATGATCTATCATAATTTTAACTCTGTCTCAAATTGTGATTCTATTTATATAACTGTGCACAGCTCATATATTTTCATTATTAAAAAAGTCCTGAAGAAATGAGGATAGAGTGGCTGACTTAAGAATTGTTGAGAACAACCTCTAATACCGGCACTTATTTATAGACATGTATCCTTAACAGTTCAACAGGCTACAATCAATACATGTATATTTAATTATCTTGGACATTATGTGTCTTTCCATTTCCTGATGAAAGAAGCCTGCACTCTCATTTAAGTTCTTGGTTAAAATATCAAAATGGTAGAATACAGAGGAAAAGGTCAATGGTAATTTACAACTTGTCAATTTCTGATAAACAGCCATTTTTCTAGAATAGCATCCTATCTCTCTGGCACTTCTTACAATAAACTACCTTCACAATAGGCTAGCTTGTTAAACTATACAAAATACTCCAGGTTCAATTTATTTTTTGTTAGAAAATATTCAAATGCTAAAAACAAACAATATATTTAATAAGAACGAGACAAGAATCAAACTTGAGGGTAGAGAACATGTTTGAGATGACTGGCACATACTGAAAGATATGTGATATTTTTAGGATCAAGTTTGAGTCACTGTGACACAATTTCATGCAGGTTAACTGTGATATACTTCTCTTTATTTCTATAATACTCCTCTTACTTCTATAATACTCCTATTTGTATAAGACACTATACAGCTTTTAGTGATGGTTGACACAGACAGGCAGGTGGTGAAAAATCAGAAGAACCTGACTATCAGTCCACCAACTGTGGCACATCAAACCAAGTCATATCACTACTTCTTGTTTTCTTCTGTGATATCTAAAATGTCTGATAAGAAATACAAAATGTGCAATGATTCATCCCTACATAGACTGCCTGGTGTATACTGAAAATGAGACTGTCCATCTAAGCCAGGATGAAGCATCTACAGCAACTATACCCTGACCTGGTCAGAGAGTGAAAGAGCTTCCCCTCTCACTACCACAGGCATCAGTCAATGATAAACACAAAGACAGTCAGAGAAAAATGACATGATACTGTTGGCCTCCAGAGACGTGACAGATGTTAGATTTGAACGGCTGGTTATGTACGAAGTCTGATACACTTTTCATCCTTAGTCCTGGCCAGTCTTCAGGATGGGGGTCATTCAAAGGTATCAGGTCAAACAACTTCAAGATTTCTTTATTTTAGGATCCCCTCTGGGAGTCTGTAAGTATACAAACAGAGCCACATTTAGTCTAGGACCAGGACCGGGGGCTTCATGGTCAGCGCACACTATAACATATCAGGTCTCGTTCATCTCAGGAGTTCAATGAGAATTTTTCTATTTACTGTTGTATTTAAATTTAAAGTGCAATTTTATAGCATCAGTGGTGCAAAAAGAAACCTATGTGAGACTACTGGATTACTACTGGTCTGACTGTGAAACTCTGTGAAATGGTCTGTGAAACTGTTTCAAACGCTGGGTAAATAATACTACAAGCAGAACTGAACTCTGTAACATTTATCACTACTCCAGTAAGATCTCAGTTAAGGACTGAATGTGGTAAAGTCTGTTTTATTGATTAAAATACCCTGACAAAATTCTAGAGCACTGGCAGATATCAGAGTTACATAAATCCTGCAAGTCATCACCTTTGGACATTCAGTGTTTTGCATAAAAAGCAGAAAGTCTTAGGCCAAAGCTTTTTCATATTAAGATTACATGACTAGATTGTCTCATAAAAATAAAATGACCTGAAGGCTGATAACTGCTTTAAATCAGTGATCTAACTCCAACAGAAAGAAGGCTACAATTGATAAAGGTGAGCTATACACAACTAAAATCTTGCAAGGTCTGTAAGTAATGCCACGCTCGTAGTCTGAGTGACAATGATCTGCTGGCTACAACAACCTCAGGAAGCACTGGACTTATGGAATGTTATCCTTTCAAATAAGAGATGATTAGAAACATACTGACTGGGCACTTGAGTGCTGCCCTGTCTCATATTATATTCATTATACGTCTGGTAGGTGGCAATGGGTCTTATATGGTATGATTAGGATCCTGATGGGGGCTGTGGCCTCAAACCACTTTCTTAATAATGATGAAACCTTCCACAGTCTGCCTCTGAGTCAAGTACTAATAATACAACACCTCACAAAAACACACCCTGACATACACAAGATCTGTAAGCTGAGAATGTGCTCCACATAAATGTATAAAGAAAATTAGGACGTCATACTGGCTGATATTTTCAAGATTTCAAAATATTATTTTTAATTCCACTAAAACATGTTTATTCCAGCAAACCTTTTGCTGATACAGAACACCTCCGGGCACCTTACAAAAATGTAAGCAAAATCCCCTGATTTTTATTTATTTTATTGAATATTTAAGTTTCAAAAAAATTCTTTTTAAAATTTTTGTCAATAAAAATACTACTACTGATTCATAACTAGAAAAACACATATTTAGCACATGTTTACAGCTAGAATGTTTTAAATGCTTTATGACAAAGAAATATTGATTTAATATAAAAAATATTTAATATGATGAAATATATAAAATCAATAAAATGTTTGAAACTCTTTAATTACTGAACTAGTTTTCATATATACCATATTGCAAATTACATGTTAACCTTTAGAATCTGTATATATCATATGAAATCAATATAAAGGAGAAAGTGAAAGGTGTGGGACAGTTCTGAGACCTTTAACAACAGACATGCTGACATTTTACTGTCCATTCCACTACCCCTGTCCACCTGATTTTTCGCAGTTATCTACACATAAGACAAACTTGCCAAACAAAATTTGCATCAATTGCAGAAGGAGGAAAATGTGTAATTTCCAGTTCACTACCTGTTCATGATTTACATATTAATCACTTTATTGCCTGATTGACATGTCTCATATACATTGGTGGTTCAGGGCGTTGCCAACAAGTGACCATTGTTTCTCCCCACTGGAACGGGATGTGAAGTAATGTGATATCACAGTGAAGCATGTGCACAAGGAGAATACAAGTCTCACTGTCAACAGGGTTGCCATGTACATTTTACAGTATGGTAGCAAGATGTTGCTACAGAATAGACTAGTTTCTCCTAAAATGAGAATTTAAATTGTTCACAGGAAAATGAAATAAGGTAGGCAATTATTTCCAAAATAGTTAATTACATATTTTCCTCTTTTTCCCGAAGGGACAAAAAGTTTTGGCGGTATTTGACCGGCAAAAACATAATTGTTAAAAACAGGTGGACAGGGGTGGTAGAACGGACATTAGTATAGCTGACATCATCTAATCTTGTTATCATTTAAATTTAACATTTCAGTTACCATGGCCTGTCCTCTGATGCTTTACCCCTTTTAACTGGACATTTTCTTCATTATGTGGACAGAGGAGGTTTCATTAAAATGGCTGCTCTTTTTAAGTTTGAAAGTGTTAGAATGATGAATTAACATAATAGAATACATGTGAACACACAACCCAAACTGAGACTCAATCTCTGTGGATACGAAGCATTTTACTGTATCGCATACAAGTTGGCTGCCATCCAGTAACCCGTGCAAGCCATGTTTGTATTCATGCAGTCCCAAATGCAACAAACATGCAAAAGGATTTACCAAAATGCCAAGTTAAAAAGAAATTTTTCTGGCACACGGTAGGTGTTATTAGAAATTATACCAAAAAAACTGACAATTAGTCTGGTTTATGTAAATTGACAGCGTACGTGCAGGCCATGAGGCGTCAGAAATGACAAAAATATTTGCATCCTCATAGGGCCTTAAAAGTGTGTTCCTCGTTAAAGGATGTAACAGCATCTGTTAGCCAGTACAGTGGTCATACATCTGTTAGCCAGTACAGTGGTCACAGACTCGAATGTTAGAGGGCTGTAATGGTGCTAACATTTCTCCAGCTTTGAGACATGTCTGGCCTGACCTATCACTATTAGGTTAAGATGTACATTGACTGGTAGTTGCTGACTGCTACTCATGTCACAAACTCTATCATACCTTTACTGTCATAAACACTTCAAACGCATATCGAGGATACATTCACCCTCATATGATCATTTGCCACTAATTTTCATTTTGAGAGAAGTCAAGTTAACTAAAACACAGGCACTGCTACCAGAGGCAGCTGGTCAGTCAAGTGATGAACAAAAGGCACTTATACCAGAGTCAGGGGGCCAGTCAAGAGATGAACACAGTGATATGACAGTGATATGAAATAGCCTTTAAATATGCCTTTATGATGGGTTAGCTAATAGAAACATAAATATGCAAGTATGATATAAAGAAAATATAACTATGGCAGCTGCTGCCTTCCTGTGCATATATTGGCACACAGTCATCATATATACCACATAGTCATTACAAGATCAACATCATATGTACAACACAGCCATAATTATATCAACATCACAGTACCACACAGTCATTACAAGATCAACTGTTGATATCATTATGGCTGTGTACAACACAGCCATAATGATATCAACATCACAGTACCACACAGTCATTACAAGATCAACGTCATACATACCACACAGTCATTACAAGATTCACATCATCCATACCACACAGTCATTACAAGATCAACATCATACATACCACACAGTCATTACAAGATCAACATCATACGTACAACACAGTCATCACGAGATCAACATCACAGTACCACACAGTCATTACAAGATCAACATCATACATACCACACAGTCATTACAAGATCAACATCATACACACCACACAGACATTACAAGATCAACATCACAGTACCACACAGTCATTACAAGATCAACATCATATGTACAACACAGTCATAATGAAATCAACATCACAGTATCACACAGTCATTACAAGATCAACATCATACATACCACACAGTCATTCAAAGATTAACATCATACATACCACACAGTCATTACATGATCAACGTCATACGTACCACACAGTCATTACAAGATCAACATCATATGTACCACACAGTCATAACAAGATTAACATCATACATACCACACAGTCATAACAAGATTAACATAAGTACCACACAGACATTACAAGATCAACATCATACATACCACACAGTCATTACAAGATCAACATCATACGTACCACACAGTCATCACAAGATCAACATCATATGTACATCAAAGTCGTTGTAGACGAGATCAACATCATACATACCACACAGTAGTCACTAGATCAACATCATATGTACAACACAGTCATCACAAGATCAACATCATATGTACCACACAGTCATCACAAGATCAACATCATCCATACCACACAGTCATCACAAGATCAACATCATACATAACACACATTCATTACAAGATCAACATTATTCGTACCATACAGTCATTGTAGACAAGATCAACATCATACGTACCACACAGTAGTCACTAGATCAACATCATATGTACAACACAGTCATCACAAGATCAACATCATTCATACAACACAGTCATCACAAGATCAACATCATATGTACAACACAGTCATCACAGGATCAACATCATACATACAACACAGTCATCACGAGATCACCATCATATGTACAACACAGTCATCACTGGATCAACATCATACATACAACACAGTCATCACAAGATCAACATCATACGTACAACACAGTCATCACGAGATCAACATCATATGTACAACACAGTCATCACAGGATCAACATCATACATACAACACAGTCATCACAAGATCAACATCATAGGTACCATACAGTCATCTAAGATCAACATCATACGTACCACACAGTCGTCACGAGATTAACATCAAACTCAACTCACGCAAGACTTGAAATATTCACATGAAACCAACTCACCAGGACTTGAAAAAATTAAAATCAAAACCAACTCAATCAAGTCTTGAGGAAAACAAACTAAAAAAAATTCAATTCACAGGTTACAAGAAAAAGTAAATATCTAAACCAGCTCATTGGGATTTGAAAAGTAAACATCAAAATCGACTCACCAGGGATTCACCTATCTGCTGCTTGAGCTTTTTCCCGCTTTCACTTATTTCTTTTCTGGCTGCGTTGGCTGTATTCAGATTTTCTTTGGCATCAATGAGCAGCTGGTTCATCTCGGTCCTCTCATCTATAATCTTTTTAAGGGTGTCCATCAGCTCATCATCCTGGATCTCCCCACTTGGAGCTTTGATGCCCGGGGTAGAAAACGTGACCTGGATGACTCGGCTACGGAACCTTTCAAGCTGAAAGTAAATGTACATTGACACCTGTGTACTGATGGCATTCATGACAGATAAAACTAGAATATCAGCAAAAGCTTATAAAAGCCCTCAGCCAAAAGAACAGTGTTTATACGTGGTAACAGTAACAAGTACGAAATATTTGTTCTCACATGGACCTATATCTGTACATGTCTCAGTTATAAATTTAAACTGGAGAGGTATGTACCATGTTTCATAACAATCCACCAAATGCTTCCTGAGAAATAAGCTCCTAAGTTTTACTCTATTCTAAGCTCTGTAACCTTGAAAGTAAGTCAAGGTCACCCATCTTTGAACATGACCAAGATTTGTAAATATGCATCAGCACTTAAGAAATGAAGTTCCTGTGTTGAATACCTTTGGAGATATCTTGCTCACATGGCCAAAGTTGAAAAATCTGATAAAAATTAATTAAAAATGAGGAATTGTAGGAGGTGCCCCAAACTTGTCCAGCAGGTACAAACCATCAGTCCCAATGATCATAGTAAGTTTGTGAAAATCCACCCAATGGTTCCTGAGAAATAAGCTTCTAAGTGTTTTTCTATAATCAGCTGTAAAACGTAGAAAAATAGGTCAAGGTCACCCATCTTTGAACCTGGCCAAATTTTTGTAGATATACATTTTCTCCAAAGAAATAAAATTTGTACAGTACATCCTGTAAGCGAAATCCCTCTCACAAAGCCAAAGTTGAAAAATCCGAGAAAAATTCATAAAAAAATCAGAAATTGTAGGTGGCGCCCCCTAACTTGTGCAGCAGGTTAAGATCATCAGTCCCAATAATCATATTAAGTTTTGTGAAAATCCACCCAATGGTTTCTGAGAAATAAGCTTCAAAGTGTTTTTCTATAGTCAGCTGTAAAACGTAGAAAAATAGGTCACGGTCACCCATCTTCCAACTTGACCGAGATTTTGTTGGTATACATCTTCACCGAAGAAATAAAATTCCTAAGATGAATCCTTTTTGAGATATCCCACTCACAAGGCCAAAGTTGAAAAATCCGAGAAAAATTCATTTAAAATCAGAAATTGTAGGTGGCGCCCCCTACCTTGTGCAGCAAGTACAGAACATCAGTCCTATTGATCATAGTAAGTTTTGTGAAAATCCACCCAATGGTTCCTAAGAAATAAGCTTCTAAGTGTTTTTCTATAATCAGCTCATAATAAGAAAATCAGCTATAATGTAGAAAAATAGGTCAAAGTCACCCATCTTCGAACTTGACTGAGATTTTGTCAACAAACATCTTCACAAAAGAAAAAAGTTTCCTACCGTGAATCCTTTTAGAGATATCCCGCTCACAAGGTAAAAGTTAACGGACACCGGATGGATGGACAGCTTTGGTGAGGACAATAGCCCATCAGCCTAAGGGCTGAGGGCTAAAAAAAGGGCCAAAAGGCACAAATAGTCCCCTGTCATATTTTTACCCAGGAAAGTCTGCATCAGTGATACCCAGGGTTTAATTCAAAAGCAAATGCATTTGAATTTGAAAATGTCCTATTTGCATTTGCATTTAAATGCAGAGCTACCAGTTGATATGCATTTGCATTAAGTGCAGAACTACCAGTAGATTTGCATTTGCATTTAAATGCAAAGTATGAAACATTTGATTTTCAAATGCAATTCTTAAAATGCTCTCTTGTATAAAACAAGTGGCCCATGGGCCATGACGCTCAGCTAATTTGGACTGGGTGCTCAATTTTTTATTAATGTTATATATTGTCTGTGAGAATAGCCTATGGCTAAAGCTACAGTGTTGAAAAAATGGACAGAAAATAAAAATTTCAGGATTCATAGGAGACCTGCCCAGGACCCCCAGGTTTCCGAGGAGAATTGCCAAGGTTTTTCTGAATGTCATTTTAGAAGGTTCTGGGGCTAATGGATACAATTTGTGCCTTGTCTGTCTGGGTGCTCAAAACCATTTTTCAGCCCATAGGTCACACAATATAGGTCACCATGACCTAATTTCAGGTTTCCAAGTACACTTGACTAAGACCTCCCTGAATTTTATATTAAAAGATTCTAGGCCTAATGGATACAATTTGTGCCCTGTCTAACATTTCTGGGTGCTTATATGACATCCTTTCTGATAGGTTGCAAAATATAGGTCATGGTGACATATTTTCAGCTTTCAAAGGACATTGGCCAGGGACGACTCAGAATGTTACATTAGAAGATTCTAGGCCTAACAGATACAATGTGTGCCCTGACTGACTGTCTGGGTGCCTTTATGACTTCTTTTCCTAAAGGTTGCAAAATATAGGTCATGGTGACCTAATTTCAGGTTTCCAAGGACATTTGCCTAAGACCTCCCTAAATGTCATGTTGGAGGATTCTAGGCCTAAAGGATACTATTTGTGCCCAATCTGACTGTATGGGTGCTCAAAATCATGTTTTTAGCCCATAGGTCACAAAATATAGGTCACTATGACCTAATTTCAGGTTTCCAAGGAGATTTGCCTAGAAACTCTCAGGATATTGAGTTAAAAGATTCTAGGCCACACATGTATGATTTTTCACCATATGACATTCAGGGAACAGAAATCATGTTTTCGGCCTGTAGGTCACAAAATATAGGTCACCATGACCTAATTTCAGGTTTACAAGTAGATTTGCCTAGGACCTCACATCACAAAGGGTGATCGCTATAGCTCAGATGACTTACAGTCAGCTGAGCTGAAAAAACAGTTCACTGATACCCTTATTTTATGATCATGTATCCTCAAGTTTGTATTTAGTGAGGAAGCAGCACTCACCCTTTTAGACATCTGTTCCAGGTCGATCCGGACCTGCCTCTCAGCTCTCTGGATGTCCTCCTGCTGTGTCTGGATTTGATCCAGGTCAGACTTCAGCTTCCTTTGAACCTGCACATCAAAAGCAGGGATAAAAAACTGAACTAGTCCAATGTAACAGTAAAGTATAAACAAAATGAATATTTATACAGATATAAACTGAAAATTTGAAACCATGACCAAGTCCAGAAAGAGGGAGTTTTTTTCTGAAATGTAACATCAGATAATAATATGGGTTTAATTAACACACTTGATCAGTTGCTGCATGTAAAATTATGACTATATCCTCCACTGGTTTTGAGATAGGTTTTTCCACTGAAGCTTCTAACATGAAGAGGAGGAGTCAGCTATTTCACAAAATAGTCCTTAATTATCTGATGTATCTGATACTGGCTCATTAGGCCTGGTGATTTGAATGTGTCTCAGCATGTCATAAGCAATATTTTAAAAGCAGACATTTATTCAGCAGAAAATTACAATTTTGGATTGGTAGCACTGCTGGTCTCAACAGGTTATATCAGGCATGAAGCCGATCATTGGGCGCTGCGTTCATATGAGGGGACCTGGGGATGTCAAATTCAGAGATGATCTTCTGATTAAGGCTGACCAGAGGATATCAACGTCACATGTGCAAATGGCTAGGGGGAGCAGTGGATTCCATCATGTGCTTTCATTGGTGAACATTTTTACCTGTGTCATGATCATCATGTAAATTACAATCATAGCCATGTCCAGAAAAAAAAAATCAAGTTTTTGTTTTGCGAGGACTAGTGTTGGGACGATAAAGGTTTTTGATATCATGATAATTATTCAAATTTTATCACGATATACTGTGATATCGCAATATTTTTTAATCATATATAATGGCATTAATAAGCCATCAATGGTGGTGTTTATAACAACCACCTTTAAAGTCTGGACTTTATACAAGGGGTTAAGTATTAATATCATTTATACCTATTGTGCCAGTACCACAGAATGACTCATTAAGTGATGTAAGTAACATGAAGGTCCTGCAGGTGTGCAATTAAGTTTGAGGCATGGGAAGTCCTGCCCCCATCGTCGAGGTACGCTTGTCAGAACTTTCCATCAATTTCCTATAGCGGTATAGGTCGGCGGCGGCAGAAATCAACCATATTCCCATTAGCTACATAAAAGCCGGAGAATCTCGGCAAATTTTCGGAGAGCATGTCATACCAATCATGGCTAAATGTACCATCCCAATTGTATATGGCAAAATATGCAACCCGTATGGAATGTTCGATTCAGCTGTGACACTTTTATGTTGACATTTTCGTTCCATGCAATAAAAGCATAAATATGTGTATTTATTGCTCTTTCATTATAAGGTTATTTTCTCCTGGAATTCTCATGCTTTTGTCCTCTCTGATTCATCCTGCTACTTCCAGACATTTCCGACTTATCCCGAAGTCTGTAAGCACACGGTTCCACCCACACGCGTGTATTCAAATACATGATGTTTGTAAAAATAAATGTGATTCTTTGAAATAAATTTATTTTGAACTTCAAGGGCTTGCTTGTGAACCAAAATCGTGAACAAAAATTGATATCATGATATCGCAATAATAGGAAAGTTGACAGTATGATAACCGTAGCTGTCAGATATCGTGATAATACCATATACCAGTAACCGTCCCAACCCTAGCGAGGACGTACATCATTATCAACACAAAAAAATCCCCAGATGAGGTCTGGTTGCTCAATGCTGCTGGTTAAGGGAACAGCAGCATCTTGTTAATTTCTGCATGTACTGTTATATGGGTTTATGATCATGAGATATCTATCTAGATCCTGCCAAAAGATTCACAGTACAGATTATCTATAGCTTAGGCCTTAGAAAATTTTTCGCAGCAGTTCATGTCCTGGGGAGCAACAGTTGAGGTCTTAGGCTGCAGTCAGTACCAGATGGTGTCCTAGGGAGCTGCACCAGTTGGTATCAACTGGTGTCCTAGGGAGCTACAGCTCTCAGTTTCAACTGGTGTCCTAGGGAGCTACATCTTGAAGGGTATCCTAGGGAGCTGCACCTGTCAGTATCAACTAGTGTCCTAGGGAGCTACAGCTCTCAGTATCAACTGATGTCCTAGGGACCTACAGCTCTCAGTATCAACTGGTGTCCTAGGGACCTACAGCTGTCAGTACCAGTTGGTGTCCTAGGGAGCTGCACCTGTCAGTATCAACTGGTGTCCAAGGGAGCTACAGCTGTCAGAATCAACTGGTGAACTAGGGAGCTACAGCTCTTAAGTATTAACTGGTATCCTAGGGACCTACAGCTCTCAATATCAACTGGTGACCTAGGGAGCAACAGCTCTCAGTATCAACTGATGTCCTAGGGAGCTACAGCTGTCAGTATCAACTGGTGTACAAGGGTGTCACAGCTGAGGTCTGAGGCCATCTATTGTCCAGGAATCACACACTTTGAGCGAATAAAAATTCATGACTTTTTCATGACTTTTACAGGACCTGCAAAGAAAAAATCATGACCTTTTCCTCGTCACTTTGACATGTAAATGTCACTTAGGAAATGCAGATCATCCTTGATTATAAATTCAGCAACTGAAACATGTTCTGTAGTTCATATTTCAGACGAGAAGCATAAAAATAAGGATATTTTTTATTTTCTTCTCATTTGTAAAAATAAATATTTTCATAGGCTTCATGTTTAGGATATTGAACCATGTAAACACATAGAATGGTTAAATAAGAACAATCCGGTTAAACTGTACAGTCTTGTAAAGTGTTATTTATTTTAAGATTCAATGTTTAAATCAAAACATTTTTTTAAGATTCATTAATGCCTATTATGCCTATTAAACTACTTTATTTGAATACTGCAGAATTGTAAGCGACAGGAAGCAATACATCAGGGATCAGAGGCCACAGGAAGCAATACATCAGGGATCAGAGGCCACAGGAAGCAATACATCAGGGATCAGAGGCCACAGGAAGCAATACATCAGGGATCAGAGGCCACAGGAAGCAGTAGTTGGTGTTCCAGGGAGTGACAGACAGCAGCAGCCTGAGACCACGGCAGGGATTTTGTTACCTCTTTCTCCTCTGTAGCTCCTTTTTGTGTCTTCTCCAGTTCTTCTCTAAGGGCTTTAACAAGTTCATCTTGGTCTTGAATTTTATTCTCTGTAGACTTTAAATTCTGTAATGGAAATGCTATTTATTGAACATCCTCAAAATTAAGCATAAATATATTTAGACTTATAGTATTACTGAAGCATAATTCTGGTTGTCCTGCAGGGCTAAGGCACACATTCATTGTTCTGTGTGCTTTCAACAGCATACCTACATAACACAGGTATAACAAGTGACTCATGGGTCATGACGCTCAGCTGACTTGTATGCTTTTTGGTATGCAAGGAGATTTACCATGGACAAACCAGGATATTATGAAAAATAAGTTTCTTATTCAAGCAGTTACGATTTGTGTCTTGATAATAACTGGCCAGCCGTGATTTCTAAATACATCAAGGGACCAAGAACAATGGGTAACATGACTCCTGGAGTGCTCAAAATCATGTATTATGCCAATAGACCTTAGATATAGAGTACAGTGACCTTATTCTACATCAAGCTCCCACCATTTGTGCCTATCTGAAAAATAGAGTGTTAAAACCATGTTCTTTCAAACAGCTTGCAGAATATAGGTCACAGTGACATTATTTCTGGTTTCCAAGATATTTTTCAGGAAACTCCCTGGATGTTAATCAAATTACAAGTTTCTAGGTCCAATTAACCAATAATGCAAATGTGTCCTGTAAGAAGCTCAAATCATGTTCTTTCACATATCCTGCTACTTGTCACTAAGACCTAATTTCAGGTTTCCAAGGAGATTTTTCATGGACCTCCCTGGATGTCAAGTGAGAAGATTCCAGGATCCAACGGTTACAATTTGTGCCCTGTTAATGGACAACCTCTTCTTTGAAGATCTCAAAAATAGAGAAAAAAAATTTGTAAAAATCGAAAAAAATACAGGTGGTGCTACCAGTCTGCAGGAGTGATGATACAATCCATGATCAATATGCATGCAAAAATTCATGGCAATCAATGCATTAGTTCAGATACTGGAGCTGAAGGCTAAAAAAAGGTGGTAAAAATGCAAAAACAATCTGGAAAATACAGTTGGTGCCATCAGTCTGCAGTAACTGATAAACTACTTCATGATTAATATGCATGCTAAGAACCATGGCCACCAGAGCTTTAGGTATTCAGATACTAGAGCTTTTTTATCAAATTTAAAATTATTTTGGGAGTACTTCTGAGCCCCATAGTTCAAGGATATGGGTAACAGAGACCTAATTCCAGGTTGCCATGGAGATTTCTCATGGACCTATCTAGATGTCAGGTTAGGAGATGCCAGGTCCAGCAGTTATGATATGTGCCAGGTTAACGAACTGCTTCTTTGAAGGGCTCAAAAATAGAGAAAAAATTGAAAAAACTACAGGTGGCACCACCAGTCTACAGGGACTGATGAAACACTCCATGATGAATATGCATGCAAAGAATCATGGTGATCAAAGCATTAGGTATTCAGATACTGGAGCTTTTATATCAAATTATTAATAACTCGTGGGGGTAATGAGGAGCCCCATAACTTGGAGGATATTGGTAACAGAGACCTAATTTCAGGTTTCCTAAGAGATTTTTCATGGACCTCCCTGGATGTCAAGTTAAAAGATTCAGTGGTTACGATTTGTGCCTGGTTAACAGATAGACAGATGGACAGCTAGACAGATGGATGACAGACAAACAGTGATCGCTGTAGCTCAGATGACTTTCAGTCAACTGAGGTAAGAATTACACAGAAATTAAAATAATTTTAAAAATGTATAGAATCTGAGACAAACAGCAGCGAATAAAGCCCATACTGGCTACAGATTTAATGGCTGAGTGATATAAACCTTCTGTTTATTAGACCTGACATCTCAGAGATTAGTGTTCCAAGCCTGAGCTACTCTTACAGCTTTCAATTTATTTCTTTAAATACAGCTAATGTGACATCAGAAATGGTTTTATAATTTGCACTGATTATATTTTACAAAAGGCATTCTCAAGCAATTCCATAACAAATGAACAATGAGCTAAGTAAGAAAAACTAACTTCCTTACACCACTTAATGGTTCATCAATTAGTGGCTTATCATTGAGAGGTTACACTAGGGTAATACTATCAGAGGATTTTCAGGAATACCTGTTTAAGCTGTGCTAATTCCTGTTCCTTCACCTGGAATTCCTCTTCTGTTTTACGATTGTCTTGTATACGCTTGAACTGGAAAAGAGGCAAATGTACATTTAATGTCAAACCCACCAAGTACCACTGCATATGGGTTATCACACTTTCCACTGAAAAAAATGACCTAAGACCAGGTTTACCTTGTCATACTCAGTTATAATAATGCCAACTTGACTGTGGATACAATACAATCCAATACAGGAATTACTGGAGATGTTTATTTTTAAATCCACAATGATGTCTTAAAACTGAATGAACTACAGTTGAACAAAAAGTATTAACAAGTCTCTATATATGAGAATGATACTGACAATATGCTGGTGTTTCCTTTATTTGCCTGACATTAAATAATTCCTGTGGTGTGAAGGCAGATCAGATCATGCTCCTGTTCATGGTGGTGTTCCTGAATCTTAACCTAAAGTGTTACAGCAGAAGTTGTGGAGACCTGATGCCCAGTGTAGAGCTCCAAAACAAGTGTTTCATGAAGTTTGAGAAATAAAATACATCACCTTTTGTTGCCACCTGTAAAGTAATGACCTGTGCCTATGATAATGGTGAGGTTAAAATGCCGATCAGAAGTCATATATGCCAAGTGTTTATGTAGACAGCCAAGCAGATGTGCTTGCCAAGAAAGAATCTGAGGATTCTGAATTCCTTAGGCCTATATTTAATACAATAATGATCACATGAATGACTTTGAGTAGGTTCGAAAACCTTCACTGTAAATTTCCTAACCACAATGAGAAGCTTTCTGCATGCAGCAAATAAAGAAACAGCATGCAGCAATAACAGCTTACCTCCTGATCATAAAACTGGAAGAGCAGAAACAAAGCATAACTTCAGTTCACCAAGTCAGTGTATTCTAACCATTTTTTCTTCTAACAGTATTTTTTTCAAGTTTTTCATTCTTCCACTACTGACAAGGTTAAATGTAGCTTTGTAATTCACACTGTGGTTCCAGGTAATTACCCACTCGGTTAATATATTTATTCTGTTTAACAAAGAAGTCAGTATGTACAACATATGTAGAGAAATCTGTTATTCTCCCTACAATAATTAACATGTTTGCAAAGCCATTATAGTAAACAAGATTTGAAGAAAGAGAGGATATCCCCAGAATCACAGACATACAACTACCTGCTTGTGCAAAGAAAGAGAACTACATACTATTGTTGTGTCAAAAAGCACTGAATAAGTGGAGCAGAGGAGTATTACAACAAGTCAAATTTAGTTAAATTTATCTGAGAAGAAATAAGACACTGTAACTTGTGTTTCAGAGGAATGTACAGCTCTCAATCAATGATCCAACTTAAAGAGAAACATGGATTACAACAAGTGACCCATGGGTCATGATGCTCAGCTGAGGAGGAAGACATACACAAAAAGAATTTAATCATCTGAATGCCAATGTTTGTAGGGGTATCCCCATTCAACTGTAGCAATAAGAATTCTTAAAAATCAACAAGAAGAAAAAGTTTTATGATGATATGTCCAGCCATTTCCATGAAATCTAGCCTTTTTGTATGCTGTCAGCTGAGCTAAAAATGACTGTGTACATTTTGAAAGGACATTATGGATGTCAAGACAGAAGAATCTTGGTCCAACAGTGAATTTTTGTACCCTAACTGACCGTCTCAGTGCTTAAAATGTTTTTGGCCAGTAATATAGGTCACCATGACCTAACTTCAGGTTTCCATGGAAACTGCCCAAGACTTAACTGTATATTACATTATAACATTCAAGGGCTAGCAGATACAATTGTGCCCATCTGATTTTCAGGGTGGTAAAAATTATGTTTTTGACCCATTGTTCACAGAATATAGGTCACCATGACCTGATTTGAGGTTTCCAAGGAGACTGGCCTTGGACCTCCCTGGATGTACAGTAAGAAGTTTCTAGGTCTAACAGTAATGATTTGTGCCCTGTTAACAGATGAACTGCTTCATCTGAGGGTCTCAAAAATAGAGAAAAAATGTGTAAAAATTAGAAAAAATACAGGTGGCGCCAACGGTCTTCAGGAAATGATGAAACACTCCATGATCAATATGCATGGAATGAATCATGGCAATCAAAGCATTTGTAATTCAGATACTGGAGCTTTTGTATTAAATATTTAATTATTCTAGGGGTAACTTACGAGCCAAATAGCTCGAAGGATATGTCACAGTGACCTAATTTCAGGTTTTCAAGGAGATTTTTGACCTCTTTGGGTTTCCAGTTAGAAGTTTCCAGGTGCAGAGGTTATGATTTGTGCCCTGTTAATGGACGGACAGATGGATGGACAGCATTCAACAGACAAAGAGTGATCGCTCTAGGCCAGATAACTTTCAGTCAGCTGACCTAATAAAAATAAACCACACTCATTCTAATAATAACTATTTTTAATATAATATTTTTTAAAAATGGTACATCAGATAAAAAGTAAATCGAAACAACGACAAAACAGGAACAAATGTACATCCATATAATTACCTATTTAAGAATCCAATGACAATGACTTATAACCAGGAGCTTTACTAATGTAACAGTATAAGACATTTTAACCCTTCACCAAACCAAGGTATTCTTTTTTTAAGTTGACTGTGTATCTGACTACAAGATATTTAAAGAACCATTTTATGATTTTTATGATATGTGATATAGGTTCAGAAGCATTAAATCCCTGTGAAAATGACTGTGGGTTTTTATGAGTTTGGCAGCACTGCATACTTCTAGGGGTATGTCATCATACAACTATAAAATGGTGATGATGATGTCACACTGTGTGCTGTTAGTGGAAGATACTTGTAGGTCTGTCAGTATACAGCATGATGGTTGTTGATTTTAGTGAACATATAACCCAGGGCGGGAATATCATAATATGCAGGGTTTGTGCTTCAAAACATTTTATCAGAATAATGTACACACTTAAAGTTTCATGTTTAGTTTTGTGCGGTTCTTACCTTGGATTGCATTGATGTTAACTGGACATCTTTGGCCTCAATTTCCTTTTTCATGTTTTCAACATCTCTTGTTAGGCGACTTATTGTAGTATCCTGGAAGATGAACAAACTCATATACCCGAGGTCTCTTGAGAAACGTTACAATTAACAGGCAGTCACTCGAAGACCTACAATAGCTATGCAGTTTTGATGACCTGTAGTGTGAGCATCAGCTGATATAATCATGTATTACATTGTTTCCTCCTCATTGCAGGCTGGTGCATATAGCTGAAGGTACATTAAAGGTCTCAAGGAAAATATATTTAAAACATACTCATAAAACACTGATATACACAAAACTCAAGCCCTTGTACAGTAGAAGGTTAATGGACATGTTTTGCACAGATAAATATATACTAACACACAAGTCCAATCCTACACATGACAATTAGTGTTTGATTCAACCCTGTGTTCTGCTGCCAAGAGATGTTCTGAGGATACAAACAAATAATGACAAACCAACCTTATTTGACATGTCTTGCTGCATGCGTGTGACGAGCCCAGAAGTTATATTCTTGTCTTTCCTCACTCGCTCCAGCTCAGCACGAAGACTATTCACTTCCTGGATACGATCATTCAGATCTTGGCGAGGTACAGCAGATGACCTTGTTTCAAGTTCAGATTTCATGCTGTCAATCTGTGTAAATAAATCTCAGGATTGGTCACAGAACAAAGCTGTTTTGAACTCTAACTTATACTTACAGGTTTCCTACAATGGGCAGTTCCTTTGAGAAAGATGAATGGAAAAGTAATTTACCAATGTAAACATTTAGGAGAATGAAACAGACAAAAATGAATTCCAAAAACATGACAGACAAACCATTCTCAATGTTCTGGTATGTTCAAGCACTGATCTTTGCCTTATCATACACTTAATGTATGATTCATAATTTTTTAAAAGAAACACAGACTAAATTTCTTTTTCATATTACAACCCAAACATTAGTCCTTTGACTGAATGTTCACTCTCAAAGGCAGAATGTAATACAACATATTTATCGACAATATAATACATGAGTACAGGTAGACGAACCTGCTGTCTGAGACTCTGTATCTCTAAGTTCTTCACCTCCACAGCAGCAGCAGCGGCTTGGTTTGAGGACTGAGTGGCTGCAGGCACTTGGCTGGTTTGGTACTGCCTCATACGGACCTGTAAGTCCTGTATTTCTTTGCGTAACCTTTGAATCAGCATTTCCTTCTCAGCCACCTGTACATGGGCATTGTCCATATTTGATTTCAACTGATGTACTTCATTTGTGAGATGTTGAATTTCTTGTTCCTGAAATTAAAAATAGAAATATGCAAAATCTTACCAAACTATAAGCTGCAATGTTTCTAGTCAGAATATAAATGGCACTTACACATAAATACCTGTTATAAAGGTATGACCACGACCACATACCAACCCGATACCTCTATGGTTCACAAAGAGCAATCACCCAGCACTCCCTTGGCTGGAGGCTGAAAATAATGTTTTTAATTTCTGGTGTTTTCTCAAACTGATGTTCACAAGAACAATATTTTTTTTCAGCAATGGTTGTAACATTTTAGAAAGAAATAGTATGATTCCAAAATAAGGTTTCAGCCAACTTACCAGTGTAAGACAAATAAATATAAACACACAATGTTAAAAAACATGCTGACAGACATTAACAATTTTTCCAGCTCACCTTTTCCTGAAAGGCTGTGAGATCCATCATGCCTGTTGTCTGCAGTGTATTGGTTGTCAGAGCAGGTGAGCGGTTCATGCCAGTCATGACTGAAGGACATGATAATAAATACCAGGATATCATGTCAAGTGTAGCAATAAATATGTCAATGAGTGTACCAGGTTTACAAAATTATGTCAAAATCTAGCAAAAGTTCCCAAAGAACACATTAACATACATGACAAAGAACACATTAATATACTAAAGGTAAATAGGTAAAGGTTTAAAAGCTATATGTGTAAGATATATAATATGTACAACAAATGCATTAAGAAGCCACATACTGTGAAAATAATTTAAAGAAATTATATGACATAATATGACATGAATAATAAGTTAAAGTATAAGAAAGATACTTTGTGTAAATTTAAATTCATTGGCAAAGAATTAAGTATTTTCTCCTGAATGTTTTAAGGTATTTGTCAATGTTTCATCCTAAAACCATTTGCTCACACTTGTACACAAAAAGAAACATACTGCTCTTACTGAGCAACTCAAAGTTAACAGACAGACACACCAAGGAACATTGTGTATACTGGGCACATGACAAAAACAGACTGACAGTCAGCCAGATGTGAACAAATAACCTCTTTAATAACGGTTATAGTAAGCTGGTTCATAACATAATATAAATCAAATACACAATACAATATGTTCAAGTTTCATGTACATTTTTACCCCATGTTTCCACCTTAGGATTAATCAGTAACCTGAATAAAGGGGCAACTTCACCCTTCACATAAATTTATTATATTCTGTTCATGAAATCATGAGGGAGCATTATAAACAATGTAAATTCTTAATATTTTCATGAACAGCATATTTTGATGTTTCAGATAACATCAGAAATTTGTCTTTGTTTTGATATATATATATATACATCTTAGGCATGAACTGTACCAGACAGAACTTGTATGGTTTCCTTTTTATGTTAAGTTAGATACCGGATGAGTGCATGGTGACAGTAACACCTACTTCTAGGCTGGTCAGTGAATCGGTCATCAGGCACCATCCGTCGAGAGCCTATGGCAGCACTTCCTGCGCTGAGTGGGCGAGATCGCAGCACTGTCGCTGGTGGTGGTCTTGGCAATGGTTGTCCTGAGGAGTTGGTCCATGTGGTCTGGGTGGTAGCTACCACAGACGACAGCTGGGGGAGGCCATGAGGAGCCTGAGGCATGACCATCGTCCTGGGCTCACTGATGATGGTGATGGGCTGTGTCCAGGCCACTCTCTGATGTACTGGTGGATACGTCAACTGCAAAATTAAAACATGACCCGAAACAATTACTGTTCTGAAAATTTTTTTTATGCAAGATCAAGAAGAATCATATCCAAAGAAAATAACTTTCTAATTAGCTTTATTTGACTGATAAATTAAATAGTAACATTTACATATGTGTCTTTAATTATATTACTTTTTTTAATGAATGTAGGGCAATATGCATCGATTCACCCTAAAAAAAATCTATACGATTGCATCACGGTTGATGTCAGCATAAGGATTAAGTACTGAATTAATCAATTACTAAGCAAGTAGGTGGAGGACTACAGATTCAGTACGACCGGTGCATCAGGCAATCACTAATGTCTCTACTAGAAGTAACATACCACAGGAGCCTTCATCAAGGCATTCATTTCATATAGTTTGAGGGGTGATGTATTTAATGAAACTGATTGAAACACAGTGTTATACCTAATATACATAGCATCCAGGGGTCATATAATAACACCTTTCCACTGGTCTCAGACAGGCAAACATGTGCATGTAAAGGCATTTTTCATTTTGTTCCAATCCACTGGAAAGGTGAACACCTAGATGTTTTCAAAATTAGTAGTAAAAAACATGACACAAAATATTTTACAGGTGGTGTTCCTATATTATTCTGTAAAACTTTTCTATAATTTCTTATACTTTCTGGTATTTAGGCCTTCATCTCCTATATTTTCCTTGGATTTTTTCATTTCACAATCATATTTCTGATATAACAGTGATAATATTAAAAATTCTTTTTGTGTGCATGTAAGATGTCATGTGACACAGCAGAATCAGGTTTACACAAGTGTGACTGACAGTTTGATATGATGGTAGGATGCATCCTTAGTGGAAAGGCATATTGTTCTGCAGAAACACAAACCTGTTTTAATACCTGTTCATTGGAAAGGTTAAAATTTCAAAGTATTATGATCCCTGGCATCATAAAGACATGACTTTCACTGAAACTTAGCTTATTAAATGGATATAATCAGGAGCAATATTTTGGCTATTCTTTCACACTATCAGTTCAGTTTTGCTTGATACAAAAGCTTCCCAGCAAAATCATCCCAGCACAGTCTAAGTACATCCAATACGACTGTTTTACACCTTGCTATGGTTCTGCATGTAAGAAAACACTGTCCATGAGTGCCTGTTTACCACAACAAGACTGCGTGACCAGATGTCTACGGTCAGATTTAGCACATGCACAACAGATTCCAAACAAGGACTAGTCCAAACTAGTCCACACACAGACCTTCACTTCATCTGATATATCTCTGCTGGATGGATATAACGGTTAATGGGCTGAATGTAAATTCATTGTAGAATCTGTTGCAACAGATCTGTATGATAGGTCCAGTGGGGTCAGATGAAATGACACACAACACCGTGCAAGCCCTTGTATCAGCCCCATGAGTTACAGCAAACAGCAATTTTTCAGCCAGCGGGAACATGTGTTACCTTTTTGGGCCAAGTCAGTCAAGGCATCTCCTGATTGACAGCTGTTGTGGCCTGGATGATTCACAGAGTCCCACGCAGTGTGTTTATGTTGATGCCTGTGATTGTGTCAAGTCCCATTTTTTTTAAAACTTGAGTACAAGAGTAAGCTCACAGTTTCAAGGCAATATTTTGGATGGTACCAATTTATTTAAAAGAGAAGGCACTATTTTTGTGTCAACTGATCATGCTTTATAGGCGATTTGGCCCATTTAAAGGTTAATAAATAGGACATAAAAAATATGCAGCAATCACATAAAATGCAGGAGATCATGTAGTGTATATAAAATATGCAGATGAAACTGGTGAATTTTATTTCATGTCTTTAATTCTTTTTACCTACAGTGCAGGTAAACCTGCTCAGCACAAAGAACACTCATGTTTTGAGATAACTGTAAACTTAGTACAAGATGTGACTTGGCCTAAGATGGAAAAGAAACTCATCTAAAGAGTGAATTAATGTAATCTGAAGTAGTTCCAAACTAAATAAAGGACAGGAAGACCAGAAATGATCAGCTTTCTCACCCTCTGCTCTACAAGGTGTAGCTTTATTTGACGGGTGGGGGGGGGGGGGGACAGTTCCATTCACAGGTTTTTTTATTTTCTATAATGTGGAAGGATTAACCGGGGATAATTTAACCATTCAATCTTAATTAAGAAACTATTAGTAAATGAATACAGCCTTTTCTATCGATCAGCACACAATGACCTGACCTCTTGCACTGGCGCAACACTATGTGAAAAGTGTGGAGACCACAAACATTGCCTAGCCAGGGTGCTGTGCATGCAGACACACCCTAGCAACTTAACAACAGTAGCTATATGTCAATAATACTGAGATCAGGCAAACATGTGCTGTACAAGGAAATACCGTCAACTGACATGGACAAAGACTTCCATTCAAGCATGTCCTCTACATTTTCCACTCAATAAGTTCTACTTTATGGAATTTACCTGCAATAGGTAATGTAGACACTAAACAGACAGGTTTTCTGTAGATGTTGCACACTTCACAGTCTACCATGCCAGTAACAGCCCCTATTTATTTACTAATTTTTTGTCATCAACTTTGCAGTTTATCACTATATGACAGAACCAAAACCTGATTTAAGTGTGTTTTAGTCATGTTAATTTTATTCTACTGCATAAAATAAACCACACATACCTGACTGACAGCATCCGTGTCGAACACATAATTATTACTTGTACATCCAAATCTGATGATGTCATTTGGTGTTAACCTGACCGCAACATTTTGCACACGACAGTCATTCACAAACGTTCCATGGGCTGAGTTGAGATCTTGTAAAACGAATGTCTGATCATCATCTGAATACTCAATGAGGGCATGTTGTAAGTCAATACCTGGTGACTGTAAACAAAAAAATACTGATAATGAATTTTACCAATGCACCAGTTAATAAGTTCTGCTTAAACTTTGCCCTCATAAAAGAAAAGTTATAGTGAGGTACATATTATTATCAAATGCATGACAAATGACTAAAAAATTTTTTATTTATTAAGTTACTTAACTACATTAAAATATTGATTCACTCAATCTATAAAATTAAGAAAACAATTTAAGTATTATAAATATCAAAGTATTAGCAAAAACCTGAGAAGATGTACATGAATGCAAAATTTATAGCCATTTTAATTACACACAACTTTTGTCTACTGGAAAATATGGTCTAAATGAAACACTTGTATCTGGCAGAGCTTGCCAAATTAAAACTGTACAGGGAATTTCTGACACTGGTCTCCACACAATCAATTACACAAGAAAACAATTTTTGTGTGTGTATGTTTGTGCTTAAGGATGCAGGATTCAGAACAGACATACTCGGCAATTTGCTATTCAGTATTATATATTTATAAATATATATACTGTATATTTCATTTATATATAACTGTACCTGTGACAAGAGCACTGACTCAGAGTATGTGTCCTCTCACTATTTACATTACAAAAGTAGATTATATGGTGTAAAAAGAAAACAGTGGAGAAAACCACAGAATAAGCACAATGTTTAAAAATATTAATTTAAATAGTATTAACATGATTCTTAAGTTAAGGAAAATTCTTTCAGACAGCTTTGAATGCTGACATTGCACAACAAGGGTCAATTCCATTAATAATGATTTATAAGTCCAATTCAAACCCTTTAAAACATTAAGTTTTTACTTTAACTGTATACATGTAGGCTGTAGTTTTCACATTGGAAAAAAAATTTATGTAATGATGTATATCTTAGAGTTTACAAAATAATTTATGCCCATTTGTAGGTAACATTCCATAATTACCCTTGTACAAAAATAACCAACATTAAATTGTAGATACTAAATTTTTAGTAAATCTGAGAAAAATGAACAGATGTGTATGTGAATCATTTGGAAATTATGTGAAAATTCGACCAGCTGTCATTCCCACACTACCCTAAGCATCAAGGTTTTCCCCTGGTCACAGTGATTAGTAGATCCCCCTACTGGGATTTCTGTGAAATTCTATCAAAATACAGACATGTATATATATAAATATTTATATTCCCAAATCCTGACAAACCACTGCTCTTTTTTTGCCTAAGATGCCCAATTCATGTTTTTGAATCTAGAAAGGCTGTATGCTGTATAAACATAGCCCTACTTCCCCTATGCTAAGGGTTCTCCACCTGAGTAGGGTTTGGGAATGGCAGCCCCCACCTTCAGTTAAACTTAGTTGTTCAATTACATATTTTTCCTCATTTATACAAAGAGAGGCACTTCAATAATAGGCCACAGATAAACCCAAGTATCACCTAAACTGGCTTCTCATCTTCACGGCTCAGTTGGCTCAGCATGTTGATTCCTGATCTAGAGATTGTCAGTTTGATGCCCAACTTAGGGAACTCCTAATATTCACTGGTATTTCATGTCATAATAGATGAAATAAGGGTAAGAATATCTTCTGGAACACTGGGTGGTAAAAATGAGAAAGTGAGAAGAGAGTTGATTTATAAATATGAAATTCTCACATTCCAGAATATAGAAATTCTGAACACACTCCTCCATTTTCACTATAACATGCCAATACCAGTGGTCACAAGGCTTAAATGTACATATGTCTGACCCACAGCTGTAAAAACTTGTATCACACTTGTGGACTCCACAATAAGAATGGACCAATATGATAAGGGTCCAAAATGCTCATGGCTTATCTTGTCAAGACAGGCCAGTAGTTAGCCACTAAAGATGTCTAAAATTTTAAATTGTTAAATATGTCTCTGATTACATTTTCGTCAACCCCCCACATATATATGCACTTAATTGGGATTCTAAGCTCCAAACTATCTGTGTCAGTACTCAGTAAAAGGGAGAAACCCCATAATGACCCCTGGTATCTCATGAATACTAATAAGACAAAGTTCTGTTATGGTAAGATAATTGTATAAATTCCCTGTTTAAATTACATGTATCTATATAATATCTTTAATAAAACAGGCCATTGTCCTGCTACAAATACGTGCTTACTGCTTATGCATGTCATGTCAGTTAGGCGCAATACTGGCCCGTGTTTCTTGAACAGTGCTGCAACGAGGCATATTTCAAGGTATCAAGACTTTAATAATAGCAGCTCTTCAGGTACAGTTAACTGTACAGACATCACTTTTGTAAACCAACACATTTATAATTAGGAATATATATATATATATATATATATATTTATATATATGTAAAGATTTGTTCAATACATGCACCTGATAAAGTTTGTTATACTCTAGAATATCGCGGATTGTAAGCACTTTTATCATTTAGCTAATTTCGATAACCAATATGCTGGTCGTAATTGGTTGCAAACCAGTTTTACTCCTAAGGACCGGAATTCATTATCATGAACTATCATAATGAATAGGTGCAATAGAGGGGAAAGTTTTCGTCCCAATCATGCCCAGGATGAACTGTCCAGGAGATTCAGACCAGCGCTGACTCTCCATGCATAACATATACTGTTATTTTCTCATGTTCAGGTAGGACTTTTTTCACAATATCTTTTGAAGTCATAAGTGAACGACGAAAGGTTCATTTAATTATTTTTCAATAAGTAGTCTTAACTATTCTAAGAAATAATATTATATACTAATGTTTATGCTTGTTCTGTAAATTTTCAAAAACAAAGTATTATCCATCTGAAGGAATTACTGTTGGAATCATGACTGTCTAAGCATCGATAAACTGAGTATTTAATGCCACACTAATTGTTATTGCCTGTAGTTCTTTATCTAAATTAATATTGTTACCAACAGATATTTCATTTAAAATTATTGGTCTTTAATATGAGACCTTTGCTGACTCTTCGTGTAAGCATGTGTGTCTGTTATTATTATATGTTCAGTTGCAGATACAACTACACTGTATATACTGCACTGACACTTCACCTGCATGATGTATGAATAAACGTCATATGCAAAAACCTGGTTTACCTTGGTCTATCAAACTCTTCACAAATCAGACAAGAAAGTGGACCAGAGTGCATATATGAACGGATGGACCACTGTTACATATATTTATATAAATTTATATTTTACACACTACTTGATTGTCTGATAACACCCATGCACTATATGTATGTCAGTGATGTCACGTGCCTTCCCTCCTCTGACAATTGGAGTTATTGATGATATACATATTTAAGGGAAATAGATATCACAAAAACCTTTGGTTTTGGATCATAGAAAATCAACCAACCATGGAAAACAGAAAACCAAAAAAAAGCACGATTAGATCAGTTATATAGCCCACCTGTATGACAAGATCACAGCCTTCCCGGCCAACTGTTGTCACTTTTGGCGCGAGCTGAAACACCGCCTCTCCGCATTTTAGGTATCCCTTCATGATGTAGGGGTGCCGGTCGGGGTCAGTTCTGAGAGTAGCCTGAGGCTGTGTAGCGGGGCTGCCTGGATCAGGGATCAGCCAGCAAGCACCGACCTACGTCACGGACTCCGGTCCAAGTCAGGCAAGTGGTCTTTCTTTAAATATAACAACAGGCTCCGTTTATGATGGCCTGGCTTTCTGTAGTTTGCCAAGTTGAGTAGTTAAGATGTCCCGGTGAGGACCTGTCTAGCCAAATTGCATGCAGTTTCGGTATTACACACAAATATTAATTATACATAGGTGGTAACTTCCACAACCGTGGCCAAAGAATCCCGTCTGCGCATGTCAACTACCCCATAGCAACCAAACACGTTCCTGGTGACAGTCCGTAGACTGGTACCCAGCTCAAATACATGCGTCAGATGTCAAGTGTAGGCTAGTTCCATGCCTACGTTACCTTTCACATTGCCGCCTGCAACGATGAAACGTCTTTTGCGCACGTTTTGCGCACGTGAAATATTTTTTATTACAAATCTTTCTGGCATAAAGCTATATTTGTTTATATAAGGTCATCGTGTCACATATTGTGCACATCAACTAATTCAGTGTGTATAGTGACCAACACGAAGGCATGCAGTTAGGCCTATATGATACTGACCAGTATGCATATACCGATGATACTGCAGAACTGGATTAAATATAAAAATATAGCCTATATCTCCCTGGACTATGTGAAAGGTTTTATCTAAAAAGGTCTTTCTTGGTAATTTTCACAAGTAACAGTTTTTTATGATTTTGCTGGAGAAAAAAAAACATGCATATAAACAAGAAAAAACATTTTGACAGACATAACCTATATGATACCATCGACGTTGCATGGTATAGGTGTCACAATCCATAGACGTAAACTTATTTTCATAATAACTTGCAGTTCTGTCGGATAATTGCAGTATATACAGTCATGCATTTGAATAAGTACTACTAATGTTTAATAATTTCACGACAGCTGAGTTATTATTTTTTTTTAATCACAGGGAATGGTCGTAATAACCCTTTAAATGTGTAACTATAGCAACAGAAATAAAGCAGATATGGTATAGGCTATATACACTCAAACTGTTAATGCGATATGCCTCTCTAAACCTTAAATATATTATAACTGTTTCTTGGGAATGTTCCAAACTACCAACACTTATATAGAACTAAAAGTGTTGCCTTTTAAAGCTGAGAGAGTGTTATCAGTTGTTTGTTCCGGTGCTCCTATTTTCATAGAACATTAATAGCTTGAGTCATGTACGTGTAGGCTGCTTTTTAAACATAAACGTTAATTAAAGTAAATGGTAAGTCATATTTAAGAACAAGTGATAGCTCATGACGCTCATCTGATTAACTTGATAATTCGCCTTACATTCATAACAAAAATTTATCATCTGAAAAAAAAATGAGATTAACTTCAGATTTGATCTTATCTTGCCCTTTGACATTCTGGCAAGAAAGTCGATATGGTTCTTCCTTTAATGATGGGTCACACATATGTGAGGACTAAATCATATAATTACTAGTCTATTCTGGATATACAAGAAAAGAATAAGATTAAGGCCAAGGTCACAAGTTTTCAAACTGCTCGGAGAACTTGGATGAAACATTTTGTCTATCAAATTTGAGAGCAAAAAATATAAGTAATCATGTTGACAAGAAATCTCGGAGATGATGAACGATATTTCGGCTTATTTGACCTTGTGGATCAAGGTCAAGGTGACCAGATTTTTACCTTGTTAAAGAACACTGTGGAAACAACACGTGTGCCAAATTCTAGAGGAAAATCCACAGTGCTTCAAAAATATAGAGATCACAATTATTCTAGATTTCAGCATATATGACCTTGACGATCATTTGATGGTCTCAAAAAATAGGGGAAAAACCTTTAGCAGTTGATGAAAATATCCATTTTCAATAAGCAAAGAAAGAATCATGGCAACCCATGGATTAACTATTGAGATACTGGAGCTTTTGAATCAACTTTTAATTATTCTCTGCTGCACAACAACCCCCCATTTACTCGCAGGATAAAGGTCGCATTGACCTAATTTTAGGTACCAAGGGAGGTTTTGTATAGACCTCCATAGATCTTCATTTAGAAATTTCTCTTTCCAGTGGTACGGACGGCAGACGGAGGGACGACGGACAAAGGTTGATCTCTAAACTGGCTGTAGCTCAGCATGACTGCATGAACTGATTGAAGTCAGGTGAGCTGAAATTGCACGTGTATAGTTTATTTTACATATCTATAACAACAGGTCCGCATGAAATCTGTTTGTAAAGTTTACATAAGGATAAGTACTTAAACTAGCTTATCGTGCGTTGAACCGGGGGGGGGGGGGGGGGTTCCAACACAGGCAGACTAGAAGAAATATTAAAGGTCATCGTAAAAATAGGTTTAAAAAACTAAAAAAAAATGTTGTTGTGGCTTAAAAGAGCTTAAAAGAGGGTCCGGACCCTTCGTAGTACTAACGTCTTTCCGCCGGTCTCAGACAGGCAAACTTGTGCACGGAAAGGCAGTTTTCATTTTGTACTTATCCGTTAGAAAGGTGAGCACCCAGATGTTTTCCACTTGAGTAGCTGATAAGTATTAACAAAAATGACATGGAAACGAAATAATTTACAGGCGGTGATCTACCGACTCCCTATATAGGCCTGTTTTTATTATTTCCCTTTAAAAATGGTCCATAATTTTTTATGCTTTCCGGCATGTATAGGCTTTCATCATCTTTATTTTCCTGAGGTTTTTTTTCACAGCACAATCATGTTTCTGATATAACAGTGTAACTAATAAAAAATTAGTTCTTTATGGCATTTGTTGCTGCAAGTGTGCTTTTTTAAACAAATTTTATTCCACAATCTATATATACAGTACAAAAATAAAACCGTTTCTCTAACAAGGCATATCATATCTCAGTAAATGAAAAAATTTAATACTGAACACTTCTCCAATAGATGTTGCGTCTTGTTATCATTCTTTGCGATAATTAATTCAATCTTCATGTAATGCTTTAAATATTGTTCAAATCCTTTTATCGTTTAATTAATATCGTTTCACCTGCATCTATAAATATAGCTTTTACCGATAACAAATATATAATTCTTCCATATATCTTCACCTAATACTCCTAGAAAAACTCCTGCTTTATCAAGGTGAAAATTATCTTCTTTCAACCCATTATAACACCAAACTTCTATTGCTTACCAAAATTCTTTAATCAATTCACAATTCAAAATAGATGCACTATATTATCCCAAAATAGATGCACTATATTTTCTACGTCAGTTTAACAAAAAGTACATTTGTTATCACTTGCTAATTTCCACTTCTCCAGCCAATAATTAGTAACCAAAATATTCTGCAGAACTTTATACTGAAAATCCTGTGTTTTAAAATCTTGAAACACACCTTGAAACCAACAGATACACCTTTGACCAATTATAATCCTCTCTATTAAGAAATTTATTAATTCTTGGCGGTTTCCAAACTGGTAAGCAAATTACATTCTTTATGCACTTACACAACTGTTTTGAACGGGTTTGATGTAATACGTAGTGTTTACCATACAAAGTAACATGAAAGTATGGGGTTCATCCAAATATTCCTTTCCCATTTTCCATTTCTTTGATAGAACCAATGACATTAATGAATACCATTGAAAAAAGAATCTCTCATGCAAGCCACGTGCTTTCCAATATTCAAAAGGCTTATATATAATATGGTGATTATCATCAAATAAATCCCAAGCGGTTATGAGCCCAACGGCTATGAAATCTTTCCAACAAATCATTCTATTATCGATCTTAATATTTGTTCATCCATATGATTTGATTCCATACTTTTTGTTCTCTAAAAAAGCTGCTCTGATGACCTGAATACTTCGTACGATTTCTCTATAAAAATCTGTAATGATTTCCTTTTCCAAATTCTGACCAAGATTACCCAATAAAAGTATTTTTGTATTCAGCGTTATCTTTTTAAACTGAGCATCCAATAGTTTCTTCCAAAATCTATCTTCCTTTACAAATATCTTTTAATTCATGCAATGCAGGATGTCATTATAACGGACTCTAAATGTGGCGCATTTAAGACCCCTTTTTTGCTTTTCTTGAACTAATAAACTTCGTGGCAATTTCTCAGATTTTCCATTCCATATAAAATGGTATATTATTTTTTCCAAAATCTTTTTACATCGAAATGGAAAAGTGTCGTTAGCAAATTGATATTGAAATCTGGAGATAATAAAAGTTTTGACTATTTGGATTCGTCCCTGCAGAGTCAGACGTCTAATACGCCATATATTTGTCAGTTTCTCGATATCTTTAATTTTCTTTTAAAAGTTTTCTCTTTCGCATTCTTTATCTTAAGAACAAAAAATACCGAGTATTTTTATTCCTTGTTTTGGCCATACAATATTAAGAGGATTACTCGACGAGTTTCTCAAACTCCCCATCCAATATCCTGTTTTATCTTTATTCATTTCCAGCCCACTGTACATTCGAATAATTTAACTGCTTCTAGAAACCTTTTAGCGGACTTATTATCATTTACAACTGCTACTGTATCATCAGCATACTGTACTAGCTTTATTTCCTCATTCTCTACTTTTATTCCTTTTATTGTATCCTGTCGTCTTAATAATTGACCTAACATTTCAATATTTTTCCCAATATTGTATCGTTTTTCTAAATTAAGAAAATATTTTGTGCTTTTTTCCCCTTTTTAGTGCCATCTAACCTGTGATCTAATTATTTTGATCGTGTTTTTTCATTATTTATTCCCTCAAGTTCAGTTTCTATTTTCATTATATGCTGCTAATTTTCGATTTTATTTGGGTTATTTTCATCATCTATCAGAAAATACAATTTTTTTTCAACTTTATTGACAATTTACTCTCGTTGTTATCTCGGTTTCTTTTCTTTTTACTATACAGTATTTCACACAAAAGGCTTCTATTTTATATTTGATATATTACCATTCCACTCGCGGGTCTGTTATTTTACACGTTTCCTCAACCCAAGTTATTTTTCTCGAGATATCTCGAATAAACTCGGATTCCTCAATTATACTGTTATTTAGTTTCCAATACACTTTACCTCTCTGACTTTGCTCTGATTCTTGAATTGTAGTGATTATGGCACTGTGATCTGATTTTACAAAAGGAACAATACTAGTATCTACATTCAAAATTATATCTTGTAAACCGCTACATATAAGCTAATAGTCTAATCTACATTTTACCTTTTCGCTTTTTTGTCTTCATGTCAAACGCTTTACTGTATATTTCGTATTCTCGAATTGTCAATCAGATCAAAGTTATCAATAATAGTATACATAATGTCAGTCACTTTTCCTTTTTTATCTGAAGATCCCCCTTTTTTATCTATACTCTCATCCAATACCACGTTATAATCGCCTCCTATCACAATATTATCATCTGACGTTACATATTTATTAACAAAGCTTTCAATTGCAAATAGAACGAGACTTGACACCTCTGAATATTAGGCGAGTAAAGATAAATTAAAAAATATTTCTTCTGATCTATTTCTACTCTTACTAATAATAATCTTCCATCCATTGAGTTAATAAAACATCTAAATCTTTCATTTCAAGGCGATGTCTGAATAATATGGGAGCACCATGTCTCCAGTCTCCATGACTATACACTATCATGCCATACCATTCATTTCGCCATACATTTTCTATTTCAGATGTACTATGCGTTTCCTGTAAAAACAAGACATCATATTTGCATGACTTCGCCCATCGGAAAATTGACCTTCGGTTGTTTCTATTTTTCATACCCCTCACATTTAAGCTAACCAATTTGAAAACTATTGAAAAAAAAGAATACTGATGAAAGCCTATGCTGAAAGAGAATATAAGTTTTGACCATTTTAATGTGGTTTTTTATACACTTAAAGTACAGACACAAACAACAAAACATACAATTCTGACAGCTCCCTGCTGACACCGATATATAATAAGCGGCAGTACTATACCGTCAATTTCCCCCCTCTGTGACCTGAATGTCTGATGGGAGAAATCTCCAACATGTATCTCGTCATGCTGGATGAGCCCCTGGTATAAATGAAAACACTTTAGCTTGCATAACAGTGACCCATATTTGGTCAAGCCTTTCCGCCTGCCACGTTTACTTCTAATTTTACTGTTACTGAAAGAGTACTCCTACACTATCTTCCAGTATACTTATATAACCTTTACACAGCCTAAATCTAATTTATTTTTATACAGTGTTATTAAAAAAAATTGCTAGTTTCCTTGATAAATTTACATTAGTATTATTTAAGAATAACAATAATATTCTCTTTGTAACACCAAATACTTTGTGGTATACCAAAATATGCATTTGTTCTAATATACGAACCGTTTACTTATTTCGTATTTCCAATTAAATTAATTTAACACTGATCCATATTGAGACTGTTAATAAAAAAATATATATAGGCCTATATAAGCAAATCCAACGAATTTATGTCCCTCGCTTTCAATTTCAAGTCTGTGATGATATCGAAGACTGTGATGACATTTTCTTAGAGCAACTGCTAAAACCCACTCAACAGTTGGCTGCACCTGTCAATTACTATGACTGTAAGAAAAATAAGAAAGTAATCCAAGTAGTTTAATTATGTCCGGCGCTATTGACACCTGTTGGTGATATCTGAAACAAAGAGTCCCGATTTATCATTAAAAAATAAATTATCATATTATATTTTGAGTGACAGACGCTCCAAAACCCAGTGGCGCAGACATGTCTTCAGACCTATAGGGGGGATGGTCATCTATATATATATATATATGTGTGTGTGTGTATATATATATATATATGTATGTATAAATGCGTGTTCGTTTATATTTATATATAAATAAGTGTATGGGTGATTGTGTGCACGGAAAGTTCATTGCATAATATATACTGATAAAAAAATCAAAAGTGTACATTATAGAATGATTATACCTCGTGCATTTTTATAACTCTAAATCTATTGCTCTACTTTCAGCAATAAACAAACTGTCCTGCATATTATATCATGACAGTAATATTTTGTATTTGTTTCTGATTAAATTATATCCATAAGAATCGATAATCATAAGATCAGGTATCTAGGTATCATCTTGATTATGACAGTGTACACTGCTACATGATTTAGAATAGAACTAGTATCATGTATTCCGTTAGGTACTAGTATTTAAGTCTAAAAGAAGTGATATTGTTAATGAAAAAAAATAAATGAAGCCACAACTGAATGAATAAGCCAATTAAAAGATAAATGATAATTCACTAGAAAAAAAATCATAATATCAAGAACGATAATAAATAATAAACGGGGTAAAATAAAAATTATCAAAATTATATTCCTTATCAACCTGCAGCTGTGCAGATAATAAAATGCTAGACAAACTCTGCATCTTGATTAAAAGGGCTTTATCAAGCACGGTAAATAATGAAATAAAATCCAATGGGTTGTCGGGAGTAAACTGTATAGATTTAAAAAAAAAAATTATCATCATTGAAGTCATTTCTTATTATGCCATGTGATGAAGATCATATGGCGGAATCTGGTAAAACTCAGGAGAGAACATACTTGTTAAGTTCTTATTCTCGTAAACGGTGCTGTAGTATGAACGCTTTAAGTGTCATGTGTCGCAGGTGTTTCTTGTCATCTATAGTCAAAGAAATGCCCGATTGTTTGGCGCCTCATCTCGCTTTTGTTCGCGAAGTTAGTATATAACATGAGGCTGAAGTTTCAAGATTGCTTAAAATTTCCATGTTAAAAGTAAACTTTCAGAAGCATGCTTTACTTCTTATGCTGATACTCTGCCTTAAGATTCAGTCGTTTACTACAGGGAGCAGAACTGAATCTAAAAGAAGTAGAAACTTGCAGGAGTAACTTTAGCCACACTAGCCAGGATTTATAAAGAAAACACTATAAATGTATTTTTATTGTCAAGTACATGCGGCAGTTTCATCCACTTTTTTTGAAGACAGGACACATATTTTCTCAGCAGTTTCCATAAATGTCAATGTCTGCCCTTTAGGATCACAGTATATGATAAACTCATCCTGAGCCAAACATCTGATAAAATCAAGTTTCATTCATTCTAATGTGCCAAACTTACTATATACAGGGAAAATAATAAATTTGATAATACCAAGTTTTCTTCTTTAAAAAAGGGTATCACATTTGTAGGAATTTTTTTTTGTCATTCCATGGTGTTTGGTCCACAAACATCTCCTGAATGACCATTTCTGATTTGCCTAATACTCATGATGATATTTTTAATTTTCCCAATAGCCAATATGCAACATTTTAAGCCGTGTATCTGCAAAAGTTTTGTAAATTTGAAGACTTTAACCTAACAAACGGGCATGGCCCAAATTTACTGCAAAAAAATGTTAATAAAATGTTACAAGTTTTCGTAAGTTATTACTTTTCTAACTATTCATTCTCAATATATGAAGCCTGTGGGGGTTGTTATACACTATTATATGTCTTCGACTTCTAAGAGAGATTGAAAATTGAAAATTTACAAAGTAATACCTGGTAAAATTATGTTAATATATTTAATTCCAGCCTCTGTGACCCACTCTTTCTGACCCAAACTAGATATTTCAAATTGATAAATACATATTACTAATGTTTAGGCGTTTTCTTGGCAACATATGGAAGCAATCAAATTGTTTGATCTATATAAGACATTAAAAGTGAGATTTACATAACTTATATATATATATATATATATATATATATATATATATATATATATATATACACACACAGTATATATATATGAATGGAAACGTCTGAAGATCTTTTCTACATGTTTACTGATTAAATACTTAAAGAAGACCATTGAACCTGTCTACTTATACGCTCCCGAGGCAGATTAAATCTTGCGCTTCTAAAGAAGCAACTGATTTTCACGCTGCCTGGTTTGACCGTTTATGATACATTTAGACACCAGATGGCGGTTTGTTGTCCGCTGAAAAAAAATAATGTGACAAGCAGCCAACCAGATGCCAATGAACAAGCACTCGACAGGCATCCTGGCTCCGCCCATAGCTGCGCTTCAAGCGCCCCTTGATTACAGTTTTTGGTCAAATTTTAATTGCTCCCTCCTATGTGCCCAAGACCCTGAGCAAACCACGTCTGAGGATATTCTCTCTGAGCCTGTGGCCTGTTCGGACGGTTACCGGGGCGATGAGCTGTCACTCAAAACGAAATGAACAGCATTGGCTCTGTGTATTCCTCGCTTGGCTGTGTCTTCCAGCACAAGGTCTCATCTGAATGGACAAAAATACAGTGCTACCCTCTGGTGTAGCAATTCAGGATACGAGGTCATTACAAACATCGCTTACGATATTGGTAGTGGGCCTATTTGTAAAGCGCTGTGTAAAGAGCGTAGTCTACTTAATTTTATGACATAAATGCTTGTTTGCAAAGATTCTGTTGTGATGATTCTATATTAGATATAGTTATAAATTTGATAAAAAGAACTTTTAACTATTCTCGCAAGGGATTTTTTTCTGGGTTTGTCTGTCCTTTTTAGAAATTTCTTATTATTTCCCTTTATACATATTGTCTAAATATATAACTTTGCCTGTTAGTACAAGAATTCTTTGGTATCCTATGTAAGCATTGCAATACACAATTTATAGACTAAGTCTACACTGACCTCTTATATTGGAACGATTTTGAAGATATGATTTTCCTTCAATGAAAATTTAAAAATCTTATTTAATTTATTTTCCCTATTCAGTAAAAATACTAAGGAGAACCTAAGGAAAAGAATGATGTATAGATTATGAAGATTTCGCAAAATTTATTTATTTTTTTTTTCACAAAATTGTTTACTTTTAACTGGTTGCCGTGCTTTTAGCCGAATGCAACATAATTTATGAGAATGGGTTATTTCTAGAATAATTAGACATATTAATTCATAAGATTAATAGGTTATCATATAGCTATAGAGGTCCTAGTCTACATATTAAATTGTATACTTAACGATAATAGTAACGGTCAGACTGTAATTGAATATTATGAGTGTATCTAAATTGCAGATACAAAATATACGGAAACCTTTGGTGGAGATCTGAATAACGAATTAACAATCCTTGAATGTTTGACGACGCGAGACAGTTGTTACTTCTTATACCTCACAACGTTCGTTATAAATATTATTACTATTAACTGGCATGTACTGCATAATGACTATAGTTCTGCTTTTTCACCCATAGAAACCTGGAGGGATGATTGTACACCACCCCCCACCTAAAATTCTTGGGGGTATGCATCCCCCCCCCATCCCCCCGCTATCTACGCTCCTGCCAAAACCTATACTACCAAGGTAAATATAAGAGCAATCACCGACCCAAGTTTAAATGAAATCAGATAGTATTTAGTAAACTATCACATGGAAACGAAAACTTGACGGACGGACAAATAGGCAACCCCAAATCATTTCCCCGTTCCTTATATGTGAACAGAGGACAGAAAATGGGACAAACAAGTTACATGATGCCCTTATCACTACTAAGGGCTGCACTAATTAAGTTAACAGCAAATTTTACTATACATATAGGCCTATGATTAGTTAATCCGCCCGCCACGCACAGCCCCATGGACCAGGATAAAGTTATACTTTCCTGTCACCAATCGGACTTCGCGGACCAGGAGGACCACCCAATCTAATTCGAAACTGATTCTATTCACAGATACACCAATCGTCATTTTATACAATGGACCCAGCATTAGACAAACATGATGCCCCTATCACTACCTTAAGACTACAGCACGGATTTAGTGAACAGCAAATATTACTCCACATAAACGATAAATTAATCCGCACGCGCCGCACAGTCCCATGGACCAGGATAAAGTTATACTTTTCTGTCATCCACCGTACTCCGCGGGCCAGGAGGACCACCCAGTCACATAAATAACTGTTCCTATTCACACAAAGATACACCAGTAGTCAATTTATGGGTTAACATTGATCTTTCGTTGTAACTGGTTCACAGAACCTACATAATATTTTTTCAATGCTAGGGTACCTTTCCTTGATAAATGTAACCTATCATTATGACTATAGAGCTCCAAGTCCTCCTGCTTTACACCTTGTTCACATTTATTGAAGGCTTTCCATGTGTACAAAATAGGACAAAACCTCTGTTTGCCCATCATCTTGAGCATTTGATTGATGTTCCAAAGTGTCTTGATACAAAGTCCCTTCATCACATGGCCGTGGAATTAATCCCGATACCGCAACCAATGCAGTCTTGTTTTTGTGTCTGACAATCTGCACAGGCTCTTCAAGTGTGCATGCAGGATGGTTTGTTAACAAGATGGTAGAGTCAGGTTTACATTGAGCAATCGAATCCTGAGTGGAATTTAGATATGATGCATTTTTTCGCGGAAAGGCAAACTTTTCTCCGGGAATTATGAAGGTGAACCTGTATGAATGCCTTTCCGTTAGAAAAGTGAAACTTCATATTTAAATATTACGATTCCTGTTCTGGATCCGCCATTGGGCCGGTTTTTTTCCGGGACGGGGTTTCCTGTAGGCCTACCAAGGTATTTCTGCCGAACTGGTTCGACAGCGGGATTCACTGATGTATACGTAGTTTCTGATGGATGGGGCGCCGATAGACCTATCCCAAAATTTTCCATAAGATGTAAAATTACTCAGGGTTTATGCATGGTAAAATATGATAATTGACCCTTCACGAACTCCCTAGCATGGACACGTTTCCGACATTCCAAGAGCAAAATCGGACATAAATTTCGAGGAGCGGCCACTACACAACGCTTAGCAGCGATTTAGTGACACCTTTGGAAGGATTCATTGATAAATACGGAAAATGGCCCTCCCAATAGTTCATTCTGCATCTTCTCCGATACTTTTTAAGACCAAAAATAAGGAACAGGCCTACCCTTGCAGAGGAGTTGCGTGACAACGATTTAGTGCCACCCCTTTGGTGGATCCAGAATTTCGAGAACAAGGGGCGCTAATACTGGTGGTTAATTGATGCTTATTATGAAAATTGGGTTATTAAATTATGCATTTTTATATTCTTTTGATGTATTTAAATTGATTTTTTTATTTCTCAAAATTAGGATATGAACTAAAGAGTTGAGGAGATGCGAAATTTCATATTTTTAATTCTCGAGGCAAATACGCCGCGGGCGTCCCAATTTGGGTCAGGCCGCCTCTGGCCCTCAATTACAATACAGATACAGAGCGATTTAGGAAGACTACGCATTTGGACTACGTTTATGTGGAAAACTAGCTTTGGACGACATTTAGACCTTTAAAAAGAACTGGATCAGCGAAAAGCCTCAGGCATTCACACCGTTATAAATCAGTTTGGCTAAAAAACAAAGGCCGAAGCGTAGTGAATGGCTGTCATATACACACACGCACACACACACACACACACACACACACACACATATATATATATATATATATATATATATAAGAACGAATTCACAATATTTGTTTTGCAGCTTGAAATACAGGTACCGCTAGAGCAAAAAAAAAAGTTTTTTCCCGCAACTACTAATTAAGACCAATCAAATGCTCAGTATGTACTGAAGTAAACCTAAACAAAATTAATAAGTAGTCAATTGTGTTTAAGAACAAGACACTAAATATTTTTAAAGAATTATTTTCAAATGTAAATCCAGGTTACTCTAGAAAAAGGGATACTTTGTAAAAAAATGGCACTGTGATAATTTATTGCACGCCATGAACATTATGGAGACAAAATAGGGAAACCCGTTTAGTTTTATAATTATTTTGTTGTCTGTTATATTCTACACATTATTGCTATAAGAGAGGCGATGGTCTCCGAAGTTTGAGCTCTCTAGTGAATATAAGTACTAGTTAAGGTTGTTAATCTTTACAAAAATCTCAAGAAAATTGTCATTTTTATTTGTTTGCTTGATATCAATACAGAATCGATAACAGTTTTTTTTTATTTAAATTCCTTACTTATATTCAAGGTCACGTTGCTGTCAAACTATTTTACCCAAGGGTGGCACAGTTTGATAATATTGCACAAAAAAAAAAAAAAACAAGAAACATAGGCCTATCATTAACTATGCAAATCGTGCCATATATTTTATGTTTATATGCTTTTTAATCATGTTTTACAAACATTTTTTTATGTTGATGACGAGATGATGTCTCTGCTGCTTTCTAGTGTTTAGGTCAAGGTTTTTTTTTCAACAAGAAATGTTGCATCAATATTTGAAAAAAGTCATGTTTAAACCATTTTATATAAATGTCTAATAACAGAAACGTTCTTGTTGTCATTTATTTTTTAAAACAACCAATTTTCCCCCCAAACAAGCTACATCTAATCCATTTCTATTTTTATAAATAGGATAGGTTTGTTTTATGTTCAAAGTAACCCCGAACGTGGGGCTACTTTGAACACCTCAAAGATCTTTACCCAATAAAATGTATATCTAAGGCCAAAAAAAGTATGGTTCCCAGTCACTTTTTTTGCAGAAATCAGTGCGGGCGGGCGGGGTTTTTTTTATTACCTTTTTGTATGCATGTTTCGATAAAAATGTCGTATGATCAGGGTAAACCATGATAATAACATATTTTTTTTTCATAACAGGTACAAGCACTACCTAATTTATAAAAAATTGTATTCTTTTATCTTCTTGAAAGATGAAAATCAAAATAAAAATTTTTAATGCGGGGGGGGGGGGGGGGATTAAAATTGACGCGGGCGATGCCTAGTGTTACACGAATGCCCTACCCCTAGTATAACCGGGGGGGGGGGAGACACCCTATATTACGTCATGGCTACCAGGGGAGGTTCCCTTGATGTTAATGCTACAAGATGCAGATCTCTGCATGGGGTAGACCAATGACCAAAGAGCTGGCGATGCAGGGCTGGAATGTCTGATACATGAGCCATGCACCATGCCTAGCCTTCTCTCTTAGGCCTGGGAATCAGAACACTGTAGGCGTGCGGTGTATGTCCCATCGGGCTCGGAGCCTCTCCGGTCTTTTTTTATAGCTTTTGCCTTGCAGAAGTTGAGAGAATATAGGAACCAGGGAAACCTGGACAGCTAGACTCTGGTTCGTATAGATATATATATTTCATGTAATATCAGTCAGGGGATGTATCTTTGTGTATAATGTTGTAGTTTCTTCTGAAAAAAAATCTTGTGGTCATCGTAATTTCCTCTCAGTCTTATAGTTTCTGTTGTATGCATGGAGGAGCATCTGCCATTTGAGTCACGCTACCATTAATTAATTACAATGTATATACGTTTACCTAAATTTTAAGACACTAAGAACCATACCTTTTATTTTTCTCGGTCTAATTTTAAGGTTAAAACAAAGTAGGGATATAAAGTTTAACGTAACCGCCATATTTTGATTATCTTGCCATTACTGAATCTTTAAGGGTAAAAAAAGGTAAGATTTAAAAAAACTAAAACAATTGTGTGTTGGCAAGCCAAACTGTAGTCTCTCCAACAGACGCCAGGTGCTGCTACTGCTATGCATCAGTAGGACACGTGGCTATATTTGTTTTTCCTGTATAACATCTACAAAACACCTGAAGTTTGGGCCTTTTTAAAGTAATTTTCATAATAAATTTTGTAATAAAATCATTTTTATCTGAAAATTTGTTGTTTCTACAGTCAAACAAGGCCAAGAAATCAGGGCTTGTGTATCTCATTTTTCCCCCATCCTGTTCCGAATGCAGTGAAGCCAAAATTACCCCTCCAAGCATTCCGTATTAACCATATATGGACAACATGTCTTTGATGATTGGTCACAGATTTAAAAAAAAATTGACTGATACCTTTGATTTTGAGTGAGATTATGCTAACCATACATAATAATAAAAAATATGTTTCTGTTAAGACCCCTTGCCATTACGGCTAGAGCCAACCAGAGCAGGCCAAACCAAAAATTCACCACTCTCCTTCAGGTTTGGTGACCCCAGGTCATATAAACAAATAGGACCACGTGACCAGTACTGGAACAGAGCAGTATAGGCACCTGGTGTTTGTTGGAGGGACTAGCCAACCTGAAACCTGATAATAATAGTTTAAAACCCAGAAGTAGAATGTCGGAAATTGGTAGTGAGAATGTACTAGGCCCATACCCAGAAGCGGACCAAGGGTGTGTAAACATGAGTGTGGGTGTGCACGTGTGTGTGTGTGCTGACCACATATTTTAATAATAAGATAAACGTATGCTTTTTTATTCTCAGCCATGAATCTATCTCCATGACTCAACTAACAACTTGACATTTTGTCATGCCTGACTCTATAGGAATCTCAGAAAATGTAAAGATAATACCTATTGAAAAAAAAAGATTTTCTTTGTTGGGCGATACAAGGGCCAGATTCATTCAGAGTCCTAAAGTATATCTTAAAAAGGTTATTCATTATTATACAGCAATAACTGTGTACATATTATGTGTCGGCGTTGAAATTTGTGTTATCTTACTTAATTTTAGATCAACTGGGAAACCTAATCTGGAACTTTTGATCCTCTTCTCGCACTCCTTTTCGTGAAACAAAATGGCCGCGTCAGATACCGTTAGGAACATTAGGCCCCAGGCCCTGATTCAGAGTTGCAAAAATGTGCATATCTGAGGCGAGGTTACATATAGGAGATGTGAGACTAAATTTGAATATAGAAATAAAAGAAATTATTTTATAAATATTCTTATACGCGTGCGCACGTTTATTTCTATCTGATTAATTATAATATAGTTTTTAAATGCAAGCGCACACGTTAAGTTGTATTTGTACACACTGACAAATTAGCACAACAATATTGTGATTGTGATGTACTCTGCTTCAAGAACAAGCTGAACACTTGTATGCCCAAGACTGTGTTTTCATTGTGCCGCACATAAGCGACAAGCGGGACCCTTTTTGTGACCATGACCGATCACTTACACGGGCCGCTTAGCTCAGTAACAATATATGTAAACACGGTACAATACATTACAGTGATGTTACCAATCGTTTCGAGTAATTTCATATAAAAATCAGATTTCACAGGAACAGCTTTTATGGATTGTCTTGAATCTTGAATCGTGTGTGTCTGTTCACTTTGTGTAGCTAAATAATCTCATAAGTCTGGTGGAGCTATCTATAATTTAATAGTATATATTTGTTACAGTCTGAAAACCTTTGCAATTTTATCCTAACTGGAAGTCTAAACTCAAGACATGATGATTAATCAACCATATGAAAAATTGTACAAGATCAACAGATGCCATCATAACCACGCTAAAGTCTGAAAAACTGAAAGGATAAGAAACTATCATATAGGAAACAGATAATTTATGCATTAAAAAAATTCTGCTGAAGATAATATTTCTGGGGACATACAAAATAATAATATATATAGAAGTAATATATTATGCTTTAAACGAAAATACCAATTATATCTAACAGAACAAATTTAACACTTGGGAGACATCAATATCTAGCAAATCCCATCAGGCGCGACTGTTATCTCCAGAGGCAAGGCTTCCTTCTTGTATTTACCAGGATATCCTTTACAAAAATTAAGGATAATATAACAAATACAAAAAACAAAGACTGGTGTGAAAGGTGTGAAAACATGAACAATCAAGCAGATTTCTTCTGAAATGGTGGCTAGAGTCATTCGGCTAAGAATTCTTCAGCGAGATGTTTGATAGAACTACTTGGATCCGATTTCTCGTTGGGTCGCACACTGAACATTCCATTTAAACCACCAACATACATTGATAACTTAATCCCGTGGTTGTTCTTGACATTTAACAGGTTGTTGATATTAAATACATTTCAAATAAATTGATGTTCACGGGTACAATCCAATCACTTTCTGGTTTTAGGCTGAATTGAACTTTTCAATGTGAAAACGTTCATTTTCTTCGTAAGATCTTTTACACAAAGGGTTTTTCTTAATCCACTGTGGTATTTATAAACTCCTGCATCAACGGGCAACAGGACCCTATGTCCAGGAGACAGCGCCTCCAAGACCAAAAACTGATAAATGATCACTGACCCCAGAAAGCAAACAGAAAGATGGGTATTGACACTACTATGACTCTATTCCACTTATACAGAGAGGCCAGCCAAGAAGCACTGCATGATGCAACGGAAAGTCTTCCTATTATGACAGGCCTATAGAAGACGATCCTATACTCAGGAGGAACAAGGCAATCGTCCAATAGGGCAAAAGCAAGTGTGACCTTTGTTGATCTTACTAAAGCGCTCGGTCTGTGTGACTTGTTTCAAATATATACCGTTTAAGTTTGAAAAAAAAATTACGGTGCGATGTGTCTAGTATATGTTAATTCTAAACCAGATCGGCCGGTCTCAGATGTATCAGAAGAGGTCATGCCCACACTGGGCTGTCCTGAATCATCCAGGAAATCTCCGGTTGGTGGACTCTCTGTGGTCTTCATCAGCTGACTCTTATTTCTACGATACAGCCTATCTTTATGCTCAACTTTATGTGATCGTGGCTGTTTAAGCTTATGTTGAATGTTACGGTCCCTTTTCACACCAAACAACTCGGGCCGAACCGTAACACATATGCTCAGACACGTTCTCTTCAAATGAATACGTAACCAAAATATGGGTGCAAAAACAGTGCTATATTCATATATTACAATATTTACATTCGTACACAAATAATATAATAGTCAATACATAACGTAATTTATAACAAAGTCTCTGAAGAAAAACTGAGTCTCTAAATAACGAACGGCAACGAAATACTTAACTGAATCCGGTATACAAGAAACTGAAGTCCATCATCAACACATAGTTCGGGCACACACAAAACTGAAGTCCTGTATTAATCCATGTGGCACCAGAAAACATAAAATCTCTCCTCTTCCTACATAATAAAGTTCATAGCGTGGTTCACGGCATTCCGTGGGCTTGGGGACCAAGAGCCCACGGTCACGGTCCCCGGGGAAAACAGTAACGTGGCGTAGCAAAAAATCAATAGTCCCTTCTCGTACTGCAGGCGAGTTCGTTTTATAGGCTTTCAACAATGGGTGGAAACCGCAGAAGTTTGTGGTTTTGCTTGAGAGAAACGACAGCGCCGTCAGAACTGCAAAACCAGTACTGAATGGTCCCAGAATAGTGTTTATGTTTCTCAAAGCGCGTCAGTAGTCACTGATAGCGGGGTGGATCCATACGCGTGGAAACGGGGGCGGCCAGACCACTTCGTGGCGCTATCCTCCGATGTCCAGGTCACGTCCATGCAACCCCCACCCTCAAAAAGAAAGAAGGTAAGGAGAGCAAAGCATTAGCACTGTATGACGAGTATATGAGTAGTTTGACATCTTAAGCATTAGTTTATGCTTCTCAAAGCTAATTAATTATCATCATCACAAATAGTATAAACAGCAATATCTTAATACATGTAATATATGTAATACAACTCTTCCACAGGACAGAACATATCCGAGGCTATAACAAGAATCAATCATCAGATCAAAATTAATGACGTCTTGATAACGTATCAGCGATTATGTTATCGGAGCCCTTGATGTGTTTGATAACTAGGTTAAACTCTGACAGGGCTAGACTCCATCTCATTAATCTCTGATTATTATTCTTCATCTTATGAAGAAATTTTATGGGATTATGATCTGTATAAACAGTTATATCATAAGGCGTAGAGCCCAAATATACTTCAAAGTGCTGTAATGCCATCAATAGTGACAGAGTTTCCTTTTCAATAGTAGAATAATTCTTTTGATGAGGTAAAAATTTCTTTGAATAGTAGCAAACCGGATGACTTATGTTAAAGTAATCGTCTTGGATGAGCACAGCGCCTACACCGCAATCTCTGGCATCCGTCATGAGAGAAAACGGTTTATCAAAATTTGGAGCCTGTAACACAGGTGCACTTTGTAATATAGCTTTGGCTCTTTCAAAAGCATTTTGACAGTTTTTATTCCAATGGAATTTTCTGTCCTTTTTCAATAGGTCCGTTACGGATTTACAACTTCTGCAAAGTTCTGACAAAATTTCCTGTAATACCCAGTCATTCCTAAGAATCGCATTAGTTCTTGCGATTAGTAGGAACTGGAAATTCTACGATAGCAGATACTTTACTGGCAATTGGTTTTACACAACCTTGACCTACTTCGTGCCCTAAATATGTTACAGTTGCACGACAAAAATCACTCTTGGCAAGATTAACTGTCAACCCTGCTTTTTTTCAGTCTCTCAAAGAGTTCTACCAAACTTTGTTTATGACCTTCCCATATGTGATTGTATACAACAACATCATCAATATAGCAAGTACAGTTATCTAAGCCAGATAATACACAATTCATAAGTCTCATGAAGCAGGCTGGCGCATTTTTCATTCCGAAGGGCATAACTTTGTACTGGAACAAACCGTTTGGCGTTACAAACGCAAATATTTGCTTAGCCCGTTCGGTAAGAGGTACCTGCCAATAACCTTTTAACAGATCTAACTTGCTAATATACGTAGCAGATCCAATCCTATCAATGCAATCTTCCACTCTGGGCAAAGGGTAAGTATCTGTTATTGTTACAGTGTTAACTTTTCGATAGTTTGTACAAAATCTGTAGGTCATATCAGGCTTCTTTATCAACAAACATGGGGAACTCCAGGCACTACTGCTGTTTTCAATAATATCATTTTCTATCATATACTTGATTTCATTCTTTATGGCTTGTAACTTTTGGGGACCAGCTCTATATGGTGCCTGTTTAATAGGGGAAGCATCTCCTACGTCTACATCATGCTGTAGTACATTAGTTCTACTGGGGACATCAGGAAATAAAGAGTCATAATTTAGCAGGATTTCCTTCAACTCTGATAACTGATCGAAATCCAAATGTGACAATTTCTGATCTAAATTATTTAAAATATCAGAGTTGTTCAGTTTTACAGGATGTTCAGTTTTCTTCATGAGAACATCCTCGGCATTCTTTTCAGTTTCTTTAATGAGTACCAAATTTGTTTGGGGAGGACTAGATTGACATGTTTCCGCTGATCTGTCATGATATTCTTTCAACATATTTATATGACAAAGTTGTTGCGTCTTTCTACGATCAGGAGTATCAATCACATAATTCAAATCTGATTTCTTCTCAACAACTTTGTATGGTCCAGAGTATTTTGCTTGCAGGGGATGTCCTGGAATTGGGAATAATATCAGAACTTTATCACCAGGTTTAAATTCTCTTTTTGTCGTCTTTTTGTCATACCATACTTTCATTTTGTTTTGGGCTTTCTTTAAATGTTCTTGGGCGATTTTATTTGCCCTACTTAATTTCTCCTTGAATTCCTGAACATATTTTAACAAGCTACTTTGACAACTGTTTTCCATCCAAGTGTCTTTTAACACCGCCAGGGGGCCTCTTACACAGTGCCCATACACTAATTCAAAAGGGCTAAACCCTAAGCTTTCTTGCACTGCTTCTCGGGCCGCAAATATAAAAAAGGGTAAACCCTCATCCCACTGGTTCCCAGTGTCAAGACAATAAGCTCTAATCATGTTTTTGAGAGTTTGGTGAAATCGCTCTAGAGCACCTTGACTCTCAGGATGGTAGGCACTGGATTTGTAGTGTTTTATGCCTAGCTCTGTCATAACTTGGGCAAATATATTTGACATGAAATTTGAACCTTGATCCGTTTGTATTGTTCTTGGTAAGCCAAAAGTAGTAAAAAATTTAACCAGAGCTTCAACAATTTTCTTTGCAGATATAGTTCTAAGAGGAATAGCTTCTGGAAATCTAGTTGCAGTACACATGATTGTTAGAACATATTCATTGCCATGTTTAATTTTTCTTAGCGGTCCTACACAGTCAAGTATTATTGATTCAAACGCATCATGTGTTGTTGGTATGGGCGAGAGTGGCGCAGGACTAATTTGGTGGGTTGGTTTTCCAATCATTTGACACACATGACAAGTTTTACAGTATTTCGCCACGTCTCGTTTTAACTTGGGCCAATAGAAGTGTTGGAGAATTTTGTGTTTGGTTTTCCTGACACCCAAATGTCCTGCCATAGGATGATCATGTGCAAGTTTTATGATTTCTGGGCGATACTCGGGGGGAACTACAATTTGATAAAGAGTTTTCCACGTTTCGTCCGCTGGTACGGTGGGAGGTCTATATTTTCTGACTAGTACATCATTCTGTAAGGTGAAACAAGTTGGAACTTTATCTGCTTCCTCTTTAGTCAAGGCATTTTCTCTAAGGGAGGCAATTTCAGGATCTTTCTTTTGTATTTCTATCAAATCATCACTTTTCATGCTAACTTCTACATTCTTTACACTCCTATCCTTCTTTAACTGTTCATGCCCATTTTGATCAGGCGATTTCACGCCGTTTGTACTCCTTTGGAGATTTCTATTCAGGGTCTGTTTGCCCTGTACTACATTTGTAGTCGAGTCCTTTGGACTGGGTGTGCCACTTGGGTCACATGCGGGCGATTTGACATTTACTCGCGTAACGGGCTTTAAGCCACTGACGTCATCGTTTGAATGCGCCATAAAGGTTTGCGAGAGGTCAAGTACAGAACTCTCTGGTTTCAGACTTGCCTTTTTACTCATCGCTCGAGTCACTACACAGCCTGGAAATACGCCCGGAAACTCCTGCTGGAGCAGGTCTGTGTCCCTATCAGTGCTCGGCAATTTTGTCATTCTGGGATCAATTTTCACTCTGTCACCAGCTAAATCTTTGCCTAGGAGGAGCGAAACGCCCTCTACTGGCAACTTTGAACAAACTCCTACAGTTACAAATTCAGAATAAATCAGATTCTAGTTTCACTCTGTGTAATGGAACTTCTAAAAATTCCGAATTAACGCCCTGGACTAGAACTGAACACCCCGCGTAACTCTCTTTAGAGAAGGGAAGAACAGATTTCAAAACGAGGCTTTGGGTTGCCCCGGTATCCCTTAAGATTTTAACTCGGGCCTTTCTTGCATGGTTACCCTCTAACTGAACAAAGCCATCTGACACAAAGGGCTGAAAGCTCTCGTGGACAGGGATTTGTGTTTCACCTTTAGTCTCTAGTTTACTGGGCATTGTTACCGGTTTCATGCTCTGCGTGACAGTTAATGCATTAGGTTTAGGCTTACTTTGACCGTATCTTTTTCTGTAACACTCATATTCTGTATGCCCCTTGAACTCACAGAATGTACAATATTTGGGTCCAGTCCTAGGTTGTCCCTCTTTATGTTGAGCAGGAGAGTCAGATTGACTTTTATACTGGGGTTTACCATGATCGGACCGTGGTTTACCTGAGCCGGAGAGACCCCGATAGTAGGGACTACCCTTTCTCCGACCCAGTTTTGGGCTTTTGCTACCCTCTCTTTTCTCACCATACCTCCTCCTGTGACTGGTTTAACTGGGGTGGTGCGTCAAGGCAAATTCATCTGCCAGGACACCAGCCTCGTTTACATTTCTTACTTTATGTTCATCCAAAAATATTTTAATGTCACTACGGATATGCCTTTTGAACTCTTCTATCAAAATTAGCTGTTTGAGTTTTTCAAAATCCTGACCAATTTTCATAGACTGACACCATCTATTAAATGCACTTTCTTTGTCTCTAGCATATTCAACATGAGTTTGATTTTCTCTTTTTGTGGCATTCCTAAATTTTAAGCGATACGCTTCGGGGACTAATTCATAGGCTCTCAGAATGACCTCTTTTACAGTGTCGTAATCCCTGCATTGTTCGTCTGTGAGCGCAGTGTAAACGTCTTGTGCGCGACCAACCAGAACGCTTTGTAACAACAGGGTCCACTGGCCTTTAGGCCAAGCCATTAAAGTGGCCACCCGTTCAAAATAACTGAAATAACGCTCCACTTCATTTTCATTGAAGGGAGGTACTTTTGTCGAATTTCTGAATAGGAATTCATACGGCTCATGTGCTTTACAATTTTGAGGATTTTGTAACTCTAACTCTTTCAACTTAATTTGCGTTTCTCTTTCGATTTCACATCTACGAATTTCTATTTCAACTTGAGCTTGAGCTTCATATTTCAATTTAAGTTCATACTTTCTCAATTCTAGTTCTATCGGGTCAATAGCTGTTGCCCCAAGAGGTTCCTTATTAGGTTTTCCTCCAAATCAGATTCCTCTTTACTTTCTACATCACCATATAATTATTTCTTAAGTACATTTCTTAAACCCTCCACAGTGTATACCTCCATGATGTCAATATTTAAATGTAGAGCAATAATTTCAAGTTCATTTTTCTTTAACGTATACAATAAGCTCCTATTTTCTCTTAATTGTGGTATAATTTCATTTGGTTTAAATTCCGTACCCATATTTGCAAAGTATCAAGTAATGTGTCTGAGAAATATACGAGTTCAATTGTAGTTAAATACTAGTTCAATAACTAGAAGTTATAGAGACCACTGTGAAATTTTACATCCAAATATAGCCGTTATTACGAAATACAGGGTCTCGTCGTTACGGTCCCTTTTCACACCAAACAACTCAGGCCGAACCGTAACACATATGCTCAGACACGTTCTCTTCAAATGAATACGTAACCAAAATATGGGTGCAAAAACAGTGCTATATTCATATATTACAATATTTACATTCGTACACAAATAATATAATAGTCAATACATAACGTAATTTATAACAAAGTCTCTGAAGAAAAACTGAGTCTCTAAATAACGAACGGCAACGAAATACTTAACTGAATCCGGTATACAAGAAACTGAAGTCCATCATCTACACATAGTTCGGGCACACACAAAACTGAAGTCCTGTATTAATCCATGTGGCACCAGAAAACATAAAGTCTCTCCACTTCCTACATAATAAAGTTCATAGCGTGGTTCATGGCATTCCGTGGGCTTGGGGACCAAGAGCCCACGGTCACGGTCCCCGGGGAAAACAGTAACGTGGCGTAGCAAAATCAATAGTCCCGCCTCGTACTGCAGGCGAGTTCGTTTTATAGGCTTTCAACAATGGGTGGAAACCGCAGAAGTTTGTGGTTTTGCTTGAGAGAAACGACAGCGCCGTCAGAACTGCAAAACCAGTACTGAATGGTCCCAGAATAGTGTTTATGTTTCTCAAAGCGCGTCAGTAGTCACTGATAGCGGGATGAATCCATACGCGTGGAAACGGGGGCGGCCACACCACTTCGTGGCGCCATCCTCCGATGTCCGGGTGACGTCCATGCAACATGAAGCACTGCTGGTTCTAACTTTTTATTTTTTAGAATGCGCACAGTCTGTCCAGGATATAATTGTTTCAGCTCTTTTGCTCCTCGATTGTAATATCGTTGCTGTTTCAGATGATTCTGTTTCAACTTATCTCTATAACCTCTTGATACATCATGTTGGGTTTCAACAGGTCTTTATGGGTTGTTAAGGTTGTCCTGGTCCTTCTGCTTATCAACAGCTGGGCCGGAGACCCTAATCCTTTAACGGATGTATTTCGCCACATCAAAACTGCTAAGTTCTGATCGGTACCAGCTTTTGAAGACTTTTTCAACAGTTTCTAAAGCGTTTGAATCGCTCGTTCTGCCATACCATTACATTTCGGGTACTGTGGTGAAGAGGTTTCATGCTTAAACACATATGCTGTTGCAAAGTTTTTAAAGTCAAGACTACACTACTGTGGCCCTTTGTCATTAAAGACAATCTCAGGAATACCATATCTAGCAAATTGCTCCTTCATCCATTCAATTACAGTTTGACTTTTAGTGTCTGTTAACTTGTTGTACTCTGAAAACTTAGAGAAATAGTCTATAGGAAACACGTATGTTTCCTTGCCAATTTCGAATAGATCAGAAGCAACCTTCGGCCATAGTCTTTCTGGTCTATCATGAGACATCAAAGGTTCTTTTGTTTGTTTCAAATCCAGACAAATAGAACACCTGCCAACTAAATCTTAAATCTCTGCATTCCTGGCCAAAATAAAATATCTCTTGCTCTTCATCGACACTTTGCAGCTCCTAAATGACTACTATAGAACTTTCTTTTCATCTCTGGTCCCCATTCACCTGGTACTATGATTCTTTCCGATTTTACCAATAAACCATCACACACAGTTATGACTTCCTGGTTTAACCAGTAAGGCCTCACTGTTGGTTCTACTTGTGATCTTTCTTCTGGCCAGCTTGTTTGCAAGCTGATTTTCCAAAAATATTATCATGGCATTTAGTACATCCATAGGTATTTGCCAGCATCTCTCTCTCTCTCTCTCTCTCTCTCGCTCAATATTCGCATAATTCTGTTCAGTCGAACCTAATGATCTGGACGCATAAGCTACTGGGCTGCCGTTCTGTAACAAACAAGCTCCTAGGCCTTCCATCAATGCATCCACTGATATGGTGACTGGATCCTCTAGGATGAAATATGCTAGCACTGAAGCTTTGGTCAATGCCGTTTTCTTCAGACCAGACCAGACCAGACTTTATAAGTCATGCAGGCATGAACTTTTGATTGCAAGCATTTACAGCACAGGTAGTAAGCACAGCACAGGTATTGTACATGTAGCTAAGAATAACATATAAAATTTAAATGTATACATAACCACACATAAGTAAAAGAAAATCACATAATTTACATATACAGAGGGTCTATCCTACACCCTAAAATAAATACATTAATGAATAAGTAGATAAATGAATATTTCACATTATATCACAGTAGCTTTTCTTAAGAATTCTTATGCTAGCAGGTCCGAATGTCCTGCTACATGTATCTTTCTGTTCGGCACCGTATGGGTCTTAGCTTTTTTGACGACCTTAAGGTGTTATATAAGACTGTAAGCGCATGAGAGGGATCGGCCATGAAAGTCTTAGCTTTTTCGTGTGACACTGCAACATTAGAGGTCATACAACAATTTTACATTCCCTAGTCCCAGCTTTTACTCAAAGACCCCTTTCTTTAAAGTTTATTTTTTATTGGAAAAATAAAAAAGAAATTGCTATTGCACCACGTCACAAACCTTTGTACCTCTAGCCTGTATTCCACATCTGATTTATTACATAGACCAATCAATCCATATATTTCTGATGTAGCTCATCCCAGTGCCAGGCTACATCTTTTCGCATTAGTTCTCTTAATGGCTGACATCTCTGAGATAAATTAGGAATGAATTTTGCAACAAAGTTGACCAATCCTAAGAATTGTTGAAGTGAGCTTTGTCTTTTGGTGGTGGAATCTGAGTAATTATCAGAGACACTCAGTCCTGGAGTCAGTGTATATCCAACATATTTCTATCTTAATTTACATTTTTCAGGATTCAGTGTTAGTTTGTACTCCTGTGCTCTCAGCAAAACCATACGTAATTGTTAACTATGCTCATTAATGGTACGACCCGATACCAGGAAGTCCTCCAGAATGACCTAAACTCCCTCAATATCATCAAACATCTGAACTACTGTACGTTGCCAAACCTCTGGAGCAGACTTGATGCCGAAAGGCAATCGTTTAAAACGAAAACGTTCAAACGGTGTAATGAAAGATAACAATTTGGCACTTTGTACACTCACTGGAACCTAGTTATATGCTTGTCCTGCATCCAGGACTCTAAAATAAGCTGCTCCTGTCAATTTGCCTCATCTAATGATTTCATAGGATAATGTTATCTATGAATCGCCTTGTTAAAATCTTTCTGGTCAAAACATGTCCTAAGCTTGCCATTCTGCTTCTCAATTACCAACATAGAATTATCCCACTAAGTCGGTTCCTTCACTGACTCAGTTATACCATCCTGTTGTTGTTTTCTAAGCTGTGATTTTAGCCTATCTTTTATTGAAAATGGAACACGTCTGGGTGGATATACAACTTTAGGCATTGTAGAATCCACTTTGATCTCATATGTAATAGGCAGACAGCCAAGACCTGAGAATACATCTTGAAATTCATCCAGTATTTCAACTGGGACGTCTGTTTTGTTACTGTGGTGTACACACGTTCTATTAAGCACATCTGTCTACACGCAGGGAGTTCTAACACAGATCTCACATCTTCTGTTCCATTTATTACTTGTAGCCCTACTGGATACACAGTTCCTTTATATGTTATTTCTGTAACATCTTTACCACATGATCACCTTTTCTGACCAAAGTATCCAACAATTCAAGTATCTGTAAATTCCAGCGACCCTAACTCAAGTGATTCATATAGGTCATTTAATATGCAATTAACTTCAGCCCCTGTAAGCCCTATCTATTTTAAAGTCTACGGCTCTATTCTTTTTTTTTTCACTGTACCACATCACTGATCTTTTAGGCCAAAAAAATAAAAGGTATGGTTCTCAGGCACCGCCCGCATCAATTTTAAACCCCCGCATGAAACATTTTTATTTTGATTTTCAATAGAAACTTACCAATTTTTTGCTGCAGCCGTCGGACATTTCTTTCAAGAAGATAAAATCATACAATTTCCTTTGTTATGTAGTGCTTTTACTTGTTTAGCATAATAAATCTGTTAATTTCATGCTTTTCTCTTATCATTTGACATATTTATCGAAACATACAAAAAAATTAAATATAAAAAAACCGCCCGTCCGCATTGATCTATGAAAAAAAGTGCCTGAGAACCAAACCTAATTTTTTTTTGGCCTTACTCCTTTTATTTTATTTATTGTATCAAGAAATTATGTTCCACCATCACAATAATATCATCAACAGTGTCATAATTATCATCATGTTCATCATCTTGTTCTAAGTTACGACAGTCTACCTGTATTCGTACGCATTTGTGATCTGCAACACGCACAAAAATGGCGTTTCTAGCATCACATGCAAGTATTATCAAGTGCTAGACATCTATCATTTCTATGACTTGCAAAACCATATATGGTGCTATGGATGCTACCCTTTTATTTGGCTTATTTCCTGTTCTGGCCTATTATAAAGTTCTGTGCGTTTATTTACGTTCTGCAACCTGGCAGCGTTATTCTTCTACTCACGCTCCAATGCACTCGCACAGGTTTGTGGCGCTTGTGGCACACAGCCAAAGCACACAAATTTGATAACTTAGGTAACCATTTTTTTATTCTTCTTGTATCCAGTGTATAAAATAGATGTCCATGCACAGAAACTGTCCTAGGTGCAGAGTGGCCAAAAAGGAATATCTGTCCCACACATAATTACACCCTGACTTTTGTTCTCTCTCTCCCATTGGAATATAACCAATAACAACCCCTAATTCATTCCATTGGTCAGGACAAGTTTAACTCCACCCACTATACTGGCCAATGAAAGGAAGGGAGAGTTTGTTGATTATACCCTGACATATACAATAAGGTCTACATACAGTTTAATTATACGTTATCGTGATATCATCTATCTGTGTGTGCTCCTAGCTGACTAAACATTAGCTGGCCCCACATTTGTGCCCACCCTGATGAGATCAACACGTACGTTTACCCTGGTGAGATTAGGACCAGGCCTGTACCTGGCTCAATGATCATGGTTAAGAGATTATGAAATCAGTACCCAGGCATCATGGAACAAAGGCTTGTTATATGTGAAATGTCACAAAGTAACGAAGAGGTTTTAATGTATATGAAAGATTAAATCAGTAAAGTCACAAAATCAGTAAAGTTATAATAATAATTAAAATATTCATATTATTGAGAACAGCTGCAAATGACAGATAGAAGATCATTGATATCAGGGTGGTATAAAATAACAAGAATATACAGCCTATCATTCAAAATCTTACACTATGGTAATCCTGCCACTTTCAAATTTCATTGGAGTCCCTGCTTTGGGCGCCACAGCTTCTACCGCGCCTGTTGTCATTTCCGAGGCTAAACACGTATGCAGCTTTAACTTAAAGGCTAACTTTGTCAGCCTCTCTTAATCTTCTTTTCCACCGATTTTAAATTCTTGGCGTAAGTCAAACCTTCATTGTGACAAACATGAACCTGAACACGCAGATCTGATACTAAGTACATCTCAGGTACCGGCCGGCACGCTTGTCATGGACGATGAAGGAAACATCAGATTCTGACATCCGACGTCCGTGTTTTAGTATCTACCACAGGGCGACCCGGGGAGCCTGATCGTAGTGTTATCAAAGAGCACTTCTTTTCAAACTGATCAAGATGACATCTGCTGTCCTTATACTGGCCGAGGGTGCTGAGGAGATGGAGGCGGTGATTACCGCTGACGTCATGAGACGGGGAGGCGTGAGTGTGCTGTACCTTCTGTCAGTGTCAGTCCACCACGTCACAACTGACACTAGATTATTATTACTGGAGGCTGCTTTCTTGCTGATTGAATCAGACTCTTAAGTCAAGTTAAGATAAAACCTCTTTCAGTCTTACTCTGATAAGGGTCTAAAAACACTATAGTCCGTCCCAGTACCCATGTCCGCATTTTTTTCCGGAATAAATTTTTATACAAGTAAAGCAGTGTAAACCTTTCTTGTTCAAAGGTTGCAGGAGCTATTCCGCCGACTACCTGCGTAAAAAGTAATACCTTACCTTGCCATGATTTTATATGAGACAAATAATCCAAAATATGACAAAACAAGCTACAGCATTTATGACTTATTCCATGCCTGAGAACTGATAATAAACAAGCCAGTCAAACTTATGACGTCAGTCAATTAATGGTGACGTGCAACCGATCACTGTGACGTCTTTGTGACGTCACTGCATGTTGTCTAACAAACACCAAATGCAGCCATACTATGAGACATGGAAAGTGTAACATGGAGGAATGTACTGTCTAGCAGTGCCGGGAAGACGCCATTCACGGTATTTCAGCAAAAATAACGCAAAAGAGTCGCAAAGTAAATACGTTTTTCATGATATATAACAACTTTACACAAAATCGGCGGAATATCTGTATATCTGCTTCAGGCCAAAGGGCATTTTTAAAGAATATTTTAATAATAATTATCGCAAAAAAACATGCGGACAAGGGTACTGGGACGGACTATACTGTCCTGGTTGGCAGCGCTGCCAACCAGAACACTGCCAACCAGAACACTATATAAAATGTATAGCAATTAGTGCCTAATTGGTCAGCCCCTGGGCATTTTGCTGGCCAGTTAATCCCTTTATAAACCATTTTGATTAATCAGTGTTCTTCTAGTAAAATTTAAATGCTATTTGTTTTTAATAACTTGCTTATAAATTTGATACATGTGATTCAAATAGCCTAAAATTAAAAGACCCCTTTTTAAAATAATAAATACCAAACATATCCTATATCCTGTAATATTTATAATACAACATTAGATTCTTTTTTGATGTTCTGCTGTTAAGTTATTTATTGAATTGTTTATTTTTTTTATAAATAATAAGGAATATCACAATAAAAAACAAATTAAATTCATAAATTATAAATTGATTTAGTAAACAGGCTACAAGTTGTAAATTTACTTTTCTATCACTGGTTGTGATCCTATGATTTATTTTTTTACTTTTGTTGCAAATGTATTATACTACAAGTTTTATATATGTTACTGGTTGTAAATATAAATATGTCAGTCTTCTATAGATTGCAGTGGGATTTACAGTTATGATGAACTTTTGGGACCTTTGGTATTTTTAATTTATGTAACTATTATAAATTAGGCAGACCTTCCTGCGACCCCCCGGTCGCACGAAGAGGGCATCTTCCTGCGACCCCCCTCACCTGACCTGGTATGCTTGAGTGGTTGCTTTGTGCGACCTGTGTTTGCAAATCATGGTCGCACGAAGCCGGGGCCTCACAGGCGGCCGCGGTACTCACCTAATATGAGATAGATGGAAAGAAAATGTTAACCTAATTCGCCTCATTAGTGGTATAAGTTGTGCACTTTATTCTAAGTTATTAACAAATCACCCCTATATTATAATTATATTTTCATTACAGCACTCTCACACATATTCTTTCATTGCATCGGAACAAGGTTATCATCAAAGACGCCATAAAACTCTGATGTTGATTGACACGACACAATGGTGTTGGTACTTAATTAACAGTAGCATGGTTGCAAAAACAAAAACGTACGCTAAACAAACGTGTAAGAACAAACAAAGGTTTCATAATTGAAAGAATAGAAAATTATGGTGTCAGTGCTTAATTAACGCTAAGCAAAACCTTAAGTGATTACACAGTGGACTTTACTAGTATCGGTCATGTCACCTGACACTGTAGGCTCAGGCCAGGGTCGCACGAAGCCAAATAAATTCTGGGAAAATTGCACGTTACACCGCATGTTATAGGGGGGTCGCACGAAGCACATTCTCAAGCTTGTTATTGTTATTTATTATACTTATATTGTACTGTTGCGTTATTAAGTACTATCTGAGAAACCACATCTGAGTGAACAGGCAGCAAGACACTCCCACTTTAATTGGTTTATATATAGCCATCCGAATCATTAAAGGGATTAACTGGTGTGGCCAGCAAAGTGCCAAGGGGCTGTCCAATTAGTGGGGCATGAATTGATATACATAATATATAATGTTCTGGTTTGCAGTGTTCTGGTTGGCAATGCAGTTAGTTGGGCACTGATTGCTATACAAAATATAGTGTCCTGGTTGGCAGTCTTCTGGTTTGCAGTGCTGCAAACCAGGAGAGTAGTATTTTAGACCATGTTGCATTATCTTGAGTCTGATAACCATAAGGTGCTAGGTGCAGATCAAAAGTTCACTCAGTGCAATAGCTTGAGCCAGCAATTTGTCACAGTTCACTCGGGGCAACTGCCTTTATCACCTTAGCCTGGTCAGCACAGTGCATCAAACTCGAGGAAATTCTGATGTATTGGCCTGATATTTTGATGGCTTTCTCATTCACAAGACCGGTGTTGCCACCTACAATTACTTTTGCACAGTGTATGGGCCTGCTTATTTCTACGGAGGAATTCGATACATCAGCCTGAAATTGGGCATATTCATATATACTGGATAGCTTTATCGTGAACAAAACTGGTGGCGCCACCTACAATAATTTTTGCAGAGTGTATGTTCCTGCTTATTTTGCTGGAGGGGTTTCACATATCAGTCTGAAATTTGGCTTTTGTATATATATATCTTTGTTGCATACAAGACTGGTGGTGCCTGCTACAATCATATTTGTAATTATTTCTTGTTCAAAATGTTTAGTACTTGCATTGTTCATATACATGTTACGCATGTACTTGAAAAGTAATGGTCCAGCATTGAAGCATTAAATCTGGTGTATATTCTATTGCACAGGTTAGAATTTGGCCTGTAGGCCTTGCTTTTAATTTATCAGGGTGGTTTTCTTTCTGTGTGGGTGGGGGGGGGGGGGGGTGTTGCTTTCATGTTGTTTATAAATCCTGGGCTTCCTTTACATGCATGCTATATATAAATTTCGATTATCAACTTATCAGGAAACCATATAGCTTCCTATTATTGTGAAAGACCAGGTATGGATACAGAATCACAGTAGTCATCGATACAGCTTCTACTGCTGTTCTAACACCTGTCAAAATATGTAACAATCTGACACGTATGCACTCAACTTGGATGCGGCCGCACGTGATGATTTATCAAACTAATTTAACCCCATATTATGTTCCTGTAAATATTTTTTATTCTTCCAAGTTTCAGTTGGTTTTGTCCTTATTGTGATAGTGTTGTTGTTGATAGTACATATAGCATGAGAGGCACATACTGTAGTGTGAGTATAACCTCTTGTACAGTAGGTTGCTTGTCTTGAGCCTGAGGTTATAGGGATGCCTGCTAAGACCTCCAAATGATGTTCATTTCCTTTTAGCATGCTGGTTAAAGTATATATATGATGATATACATAGCATTTAATGGAGCAAACTATGCATCCCCTACAGTCCATTCTTTAATATACTGCTTCAATAAGTATACCCTCGGATTTAAATCAAATTTAAATCGAAGAGTTTATTACATCTGTAAAACTGAATGGCTATTATAACAAATAAAAAGGAGAGGGCTGGAAACCTTTTCATTTTGGCAATGGGCATACCAACACGTAGGATTGCGTATAACAGGCTTAGGTTTGCGTACATATATGTACAATTGCTTATTAATTTGCAGACTTGCTTTAAAACTGCGCACTTTCTGTGTCCATTGCTCAATGCCGACTGTAAAAATCAAACAGGTTTAATTTTTTGCGTCCGTCTCCCGTCCCCCCTTGAGTCCCTTTTCATATTGCCACGTAAGCCAATGTAGGCACAGGGTAGGGAACTCCAAAGGATAAGCTCAGTGTAGTCAGTATGTCACACTACGCAACTCTATGTAGGCCAGGTTTGAAAGGGGCTTTACACGTAAATCAACTGCTAAATAATGCTTAATGGAACGGCACAGGCCTAATATCCTAGTACAAGGCAGTCACATGTTCACACTGGTTACAAGAAGGGTTTGGGTGGTGTGCAGTCTGAGGCTTAGTTTGTAGAAACTCTCACTGTATGGCTATCAGACTCAATATATGGCAGGGCCTTATAATATTGAGTCTGATTTAATAGGGCTAGGCTGCTGAGTGAAAATAATTAACAACTAGAATACGGGTAGTCGACAAGCGACAATGTGTATCCACTGAAATCAGAGTGGCATAGGTGAAGTGAGGTATTGATTGTGCAGTAAGGGGAAATAAAGTGAGAAGACAGGGCAAAATATGAATAACCTCCAAGAAATTGCTGGAAATTGTAGGTGGGAATTGAACCACTCATGAGATATGAGCCATTGTCACCAAACCAAACTTATCGATGGAAGCCGACTACAGATGGCCCCACCAGTCTTGAAAAAAACACGGAGGAGTCCAAGATTTTTAGACATGTATGCACAATTTCAGACCAATACCTTGAACCAATGCTAGGATATGAGCAGTTTTCACCCAAAGCACATTTACAGATAGATGCAACAGGAAAACGATTGAGATGGAGTCCAAGATGTATGCAATTGCACATATATTTCAGGCCAATACCCAAAATCACTCCTGAGAAAAGGGTATTAATTTATTATATGAAACAGGAAGGTAGGTGGCACCACCTATCTGGTTTACGAGAAAACTCTCCAAGATGGATGGACATGCCAAATCTCAGACCAATATCTTGAACCACTCCTGAGATATGAGCAAATTTTACCCAAAGCAAATATATGGATGGACGCCATGTGGAAACGACTGCAGATAGAATATTTCTGCATAACACATGTAACATCATGGAGGAAGTGCAACCAAAGGACCATTCTCCTTGATTTCAACATGGCAAGGGACCCCCTGGCTTTTTCCCTTAAAGTTACTGAAAATGAATTGTCTTCTGTAACTGCAGCAAGGTGACAATTTAAGGCAGGATAGACATGAATGACATTGTCAGCTCCACCCATCTTGTACCACCAACAAGTGTAGGAAGGTGCTGTTTTTCAAGTTTTACAATCTTCCTGAATTTTAGGAGACCTGATCTTGCCACAGAAGACTGATGATAGTACAAGTAAAGGCCTAACAATAACTCTTCACATTTGCTTTGATATGCTATATCTCTGGTCTGATCTTTGATTGCCAGTTCTGCCTGATGGGCTACACAGAGCACAGCAATAATCCTGCTGGACTGGGGAATGAGATCTGTTGCTAATCCATTTCTAATTTCAAAATTTACTCCTGCACCAGATCCAACCAAATGTTGATAAAAGTAATCCATTGTGATTCCTAACTCCTCCTGCACTGCCTCTGATATTGCCTGTTTGATGGATGCAGAATCAGGCCTGTCAACTACTTTACAGACTACAAGATACACATGAATCTCTGCCTGCCTACAGGCCCTGATATACACATGATCCACTTCTCTTATTGAAGCAGTAGTAGAACCATCAATATGACACTGTAGAAGTAGGCCCCATTCAGCCAAGAAATCTCATCCTGGCGGGCAGCCTCAGCATTGTAGTCAGGGCTCAACATTAACGGTTTAACGCTTGCCGGGGGCAAGTTAAAATTCCAGAAAATAGTGGGAGGGCAACTAAAAGTCACCTCCTGCTTGCCCGATGATGGACAGTGGTACACAATTATAGCTCAGATGACTTATAGTCATCTGAGCTAAAAATTGATACAAAAGCTCCAGTGTCAGAATACCTAATTTATTGATTGCCATTAATACTTTCCATGCATATTGATCACGGAGTGTTCCATCAGTTCCTGCAGACTGGTGGCACCACCTGTATTTTTTTCTATGTTCTACACATTTTTACACACATTGGCACAAATGGTAACAGTTGGATTTAACATAAGGTCACTGTAACCTATATCTAAGGTATATTGGCAAAATGCATGGTAGGACAGAAAATGCACTCTGGGAGTCATTTTACCCCTTGTTCAAGATTCCTTTAGTTAAGCTGAGCATATGGCCCATTGGCCACCTGTTTATGCAATAGCTATGGAAGTATTGCATGTATGTATCCCAAAGTTTGACACACAAGTTGCTTCCACCAAGTTCTCAGAGGAGTTTGAAAACTGATGACCTTGACCTTATTCTTGTACAGCCTTTATAGACCAGTCATGATTGGACTCTTCAAATGTATAACCCTTCACTTATGGCAGAACCTTTTCAACTTTGATGTCAGAAACAAAGAGCAAGATTACATTTGAAGTAAGTCTCACTTTGGTTTTTGGACGATAACATGACTAAATTTGAATGGTTGTCTGGAGTGTCATGCTAGGCAGCTGAGTGTTATGACCAATGGGTCACTTGGTTTAGGGAAATCCCTGCTAATAAGATGTGGCATGGAATGAACAGGCTCCAGCTGCCTTGTCAGTCCATTCCAATCAGGAGACACCATTCCGGTTTCTTTGGGAAAAACTTTAAACCTCTATGACATGGTAGTCCTCAAAGGATCTTAGATTCTGAAGCAGGCAGCAGATTCAGCCAAATATAATATTGTCATGCAAAGACGAGCCACTGCAGTCCAACCTATATATATATGAACATTAAAATCCCCATCAACAATTATGATTTCTCAGAGACACAATCACTGTTTTAGTCTGACTGATTCTGGAACATAAAGTCCACAAATGATCTTGAGTGCAGCAGTTGAACACTTGAAATAGCATAAAACAGCAGCAGCAGAAGAAGATCTTTACAAGTATGAAACGTTTCTGCATTATCCCTTAGCAAGAGCTGCTCATTTCTTTGTGGAGACAGGGGGGATGGTGGTAACTGTAAATTAGGCAATCGGTTCACTTGAGATTATTGCCCTTTGATATGTCATCTCATGGCTGCTGGTGTGGGCATGCAAAAAAACTTGACCCTTGACCAAACCTAATTTGGCCGACCCTGTTGATGATCATATATTAACATATATATATTAAATATATAATTTGTTATGAACATCCATCATAAAATCAAAATTTTGTTCTTTTTCATCATATATCAGGGCATTATGTTCTTTTAAATGATTAATAGGTTAGTTGTGAAATCTCACTATTATTAGTGTCAGTTGATGTTTGAGCAAAGTAACATAGCTTGTAACCATCAGCTGAGGTCTCATTCATCAGTAAGTACAAGAGTTAATTTTGAACCAACCACAAGGCTACTTGTATTGAATACATCTTGTGTCTTGCATTAGAAAAAAAACGTTTGAATTACAGAGTAACATTTAGTATTAAGTGAGGCTGGCACTTTTAACATTTAGTAATAAGTGAGGCTGGCACTTTTAACATTTATTAGTAAGTGAGGCTGGCACTTTCATATTTTAATTTTTCCAAACAAATCTTAGTACATGAAGGGACCAGGCCAGTGCTGATTTAGTTGAACATCTAAATATACTTCATGACAGAATCACTATATGTGTGTGTGTGTGTGTGTTGTAGGTTGATGTGACAATAGCTGGGCTGACCACTGACCAGCCTGTCAAGTGCAGCAGGAATGTGCTGATACAGCCAGACACGACTCTCCAGGCTGTCAGCGCCCAGAAGTTTGACGCTGTGGTCCTGCCAGGTGGTGCTCTAGGAGCAAAGAATTTGGCTGAGGTACACCATATTGGATTAGCTCTTTTCACTTACTTAGTGTGGGACTAGATTTATAATGTTATATCTTGAGAATTTAGGAGAGAATGCCATAAATTACACAATCATTTTTGGAAAGAATTAATTTGTTTCACAAAAGCTCTGATGTTCTGTTAGAAAATTTATATGAATTTATTTCATCATTCATAGGTTTTTAGCAATTGAAATAAAGAAGGGGTTTTTAGCTTCTCATATGGATTTGACATTAGGGATACATTCTCATTTAAGACCTGATTTTAATATTTTACCTGACAGTCATCAGCTGTTGTTTTAATTTTACCATGACAGTCATCAGCTGTTGTTAATATTTTACCTGACACTCATCAGCTGTTGTTAATATTTTACCTGACACTCATCAGCTGTTGTTGATATTTTACCTGACAGTCATCAGCTGTTGTAATATTTAACCTGTCAATCTTCAGCTGTTTTGATATTTACCTGACACTCACCAGCTGTTGTTAATATTTTACCTGACAGTCATCAGCTGTTGTTGATATATTACCTGGTAGTCATCAGCTGTTGTTAATATTTTACCTGACACTCACCAGTTGTTGTTAATATTTAACCTGTCAGTCTTCAGCTGTTTTGATATTTACCTGACACTCACCAGTTGTTGTTAATATTTTACCTGACAGTCATCAGCTGTTGTTAATGTTTTACTTGACAGTTATCTGCTGTTGTTGATGTTTACCTGACAGTTATAAGCTGTTGTTAATATTTTATTTGACAGTCAGCAGCTGTTGGAGGATTGCTACAGTCTCAGGAGAAGGAAGGAAGACTTATTGCTGCCATCTGTGCTGGTAAGTGTGTGATTTAGCTGAGTCATGTATGTTGTAGTGAATATGGTGGTCTGTTTGCGTCTGGTTGCTTTCAAAGAACCTGATCGCGGTCTGCAGACCATCTCTAGCATCAGCCTTCTTTACTTGTTCAAATGGTGAATCATTCTCTTCTTCGTCTGTGTCTCTTTCCTCCGCCTGGTCTGCTGTTGCTCCGACAATCAACAGAATACTTTGATTGTCTAACTGGGCTTCCGTTTCTACTGCTGAAACGACCCCGACATACTGCTCCGCTCCCAGTTGCTTTTCAATACAAAGGCCCAGGATGTCTGCCTCTAGTGCCTGGACTAAGCAAGTGTCGCTCTCATTGGGGAATCCTTGGTTTTCTGGTATGACACCTGGTAAATTGCCAGTGTGCTTCCAGCAGTTGGCGATCGTCCCTGCATCTACCTGTGACCAGGCATTCTTGGTGAAACCCAAAGCCTGACGGATGTCGACTGTCTGTGGCTGCTCTTTATCAACACACTTCAGGTTTTGCCGTATCAGATGTTTTCGATGATGCAGCTTGAAGTTGCTGATGATTCCTGCATCCATTGGCTGGATATGGCTCATGGTATTTGATAGCAAAAAGTGAAGCTTCATGTTTGTCAGTTTTAAGTCATCACATTTGTTCCTTGCGGCGTTATCAGTAAGCAGCATCACGTGACGCCCTGCACGTCGCATCTCCTTCTCAAACTTGCCAAGCCAGTCCTGGAATATGACTTCTGTCATCCACGCCTTCTTGCTAGAATGGTACTGGACGTAACAGCTGGGGTCGAAGGTCTTGCCAAAACATCTCTGTCTGGCGGATTTGGCAATGACCAGTTGCTTGAGCTTGTGCTCTCCTGTAGCATAGCGCCAAGGTGATCCTCTCTTTTGATCTCTTGCTTCCAGGAACTGAGGTTGTTGCGAGTGTTGCATTTGGACCCAAACGGTAAAAAAGTCCAGTTTTGTCCATGTTGTACAAATCACGGAGTTCGTATTTGGCCAGCACAGTCTGTAGTTCCCCCCTCCCTGATACCACTGCTTTGCCGTTGGGGCTTGCAGCTTCTGCGTGATACAGACGGCGACTTATCCCATGGTGTTGTTTGAATCTGGTCAGCCTTACCTTGGAATACTAGAACCCTGTGATGCCGAGATTCTGGCCAAAAGTTCTTGCCTTCTCTTGCAGCATTTCATCATTTATTACAGCCCAATTTGCTTGCTTGTCAGTCACCCACGTGAAGAGTGCCTCCTCCAGTTCTCCATGCTTCCCCTCGCGAAATCAGAACACCTGGCTTGAATTACTGGCACCATCTAACCACTTGTCAACTGCCCTCAGGATATCGGAAACTGTGGACTTTCCCAACTTTACATTCCATAAGCCATGGAAATGGTTGATGATGGTATCATTAACAGCCTTTGGATGTGTTTTCTTGTACTGGCAAACTTCAGCTTTCTGTGCAGCAGAAATAGCAAGGCAACGTCTCGTTGCTGACGGTGGATCAATTATGATCATTGTGGAGTTATTCATGTACAGAGGCTGACAGATTGAATGGTCATCAGAGCCAGATCCTATCATATTTATACCTAATTTTACAAAGCTACATTGTTTGGATAATTATGTCATGATTGTTTGGCTAAACATACACATACTTTATGGTATCTTTTGATTCTCGATCAATTAGGTAAGTGACGAACTTATTTACCAAACAATTTGACATCGATCTCACTAATTAATGAAGCAATATATATGGTGTAAACAGGGGTGTGCTCAACTGAGATGGGAATTAAACAGGGGTGACATAACCACTTGGCACTCGACTATGGCCTATATGTGAAAACCTGCCCTGTCATGTATTAATTAGCCGGTCATTGTCGGCTGGGTTTAACAAAAGATTAAACGACTGCGGAAACTTGGACCTGACCACCTCCACCCTAGTTTGTTTTAATGGACAGAGTATACTGCAATTGTGAATTTTTTTCATGTAAGTCTGTTCAGATCGGGAACTTGAGTTTTCTGTTATATCGGGGTCAATTTTAACTTTCACTCATTTGTTCCCTAGAGATTTGTCAGTAACTTGAGTCTTCCGTTGTAACGGACCACAATATATAAAGACCACTGTATATGATCACAAAATATGATTTGGAAGAGTGGGTAGACAAATGCTAGTTTTGTGTGGTAATATATAAGCTGTATAATGAAATGATGGTGTTTAACTCAGGTTTTGTAAGATTTGGATAACATCCTGGGATATAGGGACGAGGATTGATGTCATTTATATTATTTACATTTGTAAATGGAGCGCTTTCAGGCCAATTATGCATGCTTAAAGCGAGGCATACTCTGCAGCAAGCCAGCACTTGGTTGGCTTAAGCTTGATTATAATGTCCAATCTCCCTCCTATAGTAGTTGTTTTGGCCAAAAACATATCAATGAACAATATTTGAAAAAAAAAATATATTGGTTTATAATAATAACTTGAAGAAAAATGAATAGAAAAGGAATTTTATAGTTAATGAGTAACAGGGAATTACCTTGCAATTACTAATGTTTTATGGATCATCCATGAATGGCCAAATTGTGTATTCCAAATGACACCATGCAATCACCATTGGTTATTTTTCATTTAAATCATAAAAGTTGAAAAATAAATAATTACATAAAATAGTTTACTATTAGGGATTAAATGAAGCAAATCAGTGATAGACAAGGATGCAGTTGATTATATTTTATTAATCTAAATTTCCAGGTCTTTTCCAGGTGTTTAATTTTGTTGGTTTATTTTTGCAAAATTAAAAAAAAAAAAAATGAAATATGTCAAAATTTAAAAATATTACTCAGACAAGTGCTTATTAAAGATGTCAATATGTTTGACTAATGACTCATTGCTGTATCAGCTGTTACATGATACAAGGTAAATAAACAAAATTTATAGTACTGATTCCTTTATTAGGACCCGGCTTGACAAGCGGTGCTCTATAGTGATCACCGTGTCCGTCCTTCTGTCTATCCGTCCTTCTGTCAGTGACACTTTCTTTCGACCGCAATAACTCAACAAAAACATTCTGCAGCTTTCCCAAATTCACAGGGATGATTGGTACCTATGAGGGCTCCAGACCTATCGAATAAAAGACATGTCGGAATTCCAATATGGCCGCCACAGCCCTATCCCTGATTTTCTTTCGTGCATGATAACTCAACAACAACCTACTGCAGCTTTCCCAAATTCCCAGGGATGATTGGTACCTATGATGGCTCCAGACCTGTTGAATTACAGACATGTCTGAATTCCAATATGGCCGCCACAGCCTTAATGCTGATTTTATTTCCCACGCAATAACTCAATGACAACATACTGCAGCTTTCCTAAATTCACAGGGATGATTGGTACCTATTACGGCTCCAGACCTATCAAATTACAGACTTTTCAGAATTCAAATATGGCCACCACAGCCCAATCCCTGATTTTCTTTCGCGCACGATAACTCAACAACAACATACTGCAGCTTTCCCAAATTCACAGGATGATTGGTACCTATGAGAGCTGCAGACTGATTGAATTACAGACCTGTCGGAATTCCAATATGGCCGACACAGCCCAATGGCTGATTTTCTTTTGATTGAATTACAGACCTTTTGGAATTTCAATAAGGCCACCATAGCAAAATCGCTCATTTTCTTTCGCGCGTGATAACTCAACAACAACCTACTACAACTTTACCAATTTCACAGGGATCATTGGTGCCTATGAGGGCTCCAGACCTATTGAATTACAGATTTGCTCAAAATCAAATATGGCTAACGGATTACATTTGGTGATTTTCTGTTGCATACATCGTGTCAGACATATCTTTTTTAATATCATTTGATCCAGTAGGATTTTTTCCCTCATGCATATGGATAAAAATCTGTTTCTGTTTGTCATGTTTTTCAAATTTAACTTAATTTTTCACCCATATGTAAACAAGTCCAGGACTAGCAGAAATGCGGGGCTCTCTGAGGACCATTGTCCGACCACATCTAGTTTCAGTTATTACAAATAACTCAAGTTTGCTCCTTATATCATATTTTGGACGTTTTGATCTTTGGGTTATTTTTAACACATGTATTTGTTTCATAGCTGAGCTTACTTTCTTTTTTTCTGATACATGTTTTTAAAACAAATAAAAATATTCTAATGTGATAAAAAATTCAGATCTTAGACAAGTTCTCATTATGATGTCTATAATGTTAATAATTGTCATAAGTGTCATGCTGTGTTGAGTGTGTAGACAGTTTTTATAAATTAAAGCCATAAAACCAGGTACTTATGATCGTTATTTAAATTCGTGAAATTTGTATATCCTTGATTTTAAGTTTTTTCAAGGTTTTTGTACACAAATTTTGCATTGGTTCATAAAGTCTACATAAATATATTCATGTTACAAAGCAAAATATGTATAAAATCAATCCATCAATTCTTTCTTTACAACCACCACAAATACATAAATATAACTTTTATTAGCCCTCAGCCCTTAGGCTGATGGGCTATTGTTGTCACCCAAGCTGTCCGTCCGTCCGTCCGTCCGGCGTCCGTTAACTTTTACCTTGTGAGCGGGATATCTTGAAAAGGATTCACCATCAGAATTTTATTTCCTCGGTAAAGATGTATATTGACAAAATCTCGGTCAAGTTCAGTATGGGTGACCTTGACCTATTTTTCTTCCTTTTAGAGCTGATTATAGAAAAACACTTAGATGCTTATTACTCAGGAACCATTTGGTGGATTTTCACAAAACTTAATATGGTTATTGGGACTGATAGTCTGTACCTGCTACACAAGTTTGGTGGCGCCACCTACAGTTTCTGATTTTTAATGAATTTTTCTTGGATTTTTCAATTTTGGGCTTGTGAGCGGGATATCTCTAAAAGGATTCACCGTAGGAATTTTATTTTTTTCGGAAAAGTTGTATATTAACAAAATCTCGGTCAAGTTAGAAGATGGGTGACCTTGACCTATTTTTCTATGTTTTAGAGCTGATTATAGAAAAAACATTTAGAAGCTTATTTCTCAGGAACCATTGGGTGGATTTTCACAATACTTACTATGATCATAGGGACTGATGGTCTGTAACTGCTGCACAAGTTAGGTGGCACCATCTACAATTTCTGATTTTTAAAGATTTTTTCTTGGATTTTTCAACTTTCACCTTGTGAGCGGGATATCTCTAAAAGGATTCACAATAGGAATTTTATTTCTTTGGTAAAGATGTATATCAACAAAATCTGGGTCAAGTTCGAAGATGGGTGAGCTTGACCTACTTTTCAAGGTCACAGAGCTTATAATAGAATAAAACTTAGAAGCTTATTTTTCAGGAAGCATTTGGTGGATTGTTATGAATCATGGTACATGACTGTCCATTTCAAATTTATAACTGAGACATGTATCGATATACATCCATGTGAGAACAGATATTTAGTACTTGTTACTGTTACCACCTCTAAACACTGTTCTTTTGGCTGAGGGCTTTTGTCAGCTTCTGCTGATATTCTAGTTTTTAGCCTTTTCTTCTGCGGGAGGATATTCTTGCAGTTTTATTTTCTTCACTATGAGTTAGGGTATTTGCACAAAAAATAGCACTGTCTTTAACATACAGTTTACTGATTTTACTCATACTCATACTGTAGTCTTTTCATATTCTGTACCAAGCTGCTAAATGGTTTTCATTGAATAATAGTTGTAAAGAGAATTTGCATTTAGCAGCAGAACACTGAGACTGTTTGTACTGACATTTTGAATACTGGTACATTTTGTCATTGATGAAGTTTATTTTCAGATTTAAATATCCTTGTGTAAAAACAGTGGAAGCTTTGACAGATGCCCTGACTGGCTCCATGTCTTAGATCTTAAGATGGTCAGGTGGTTTCAGAGCAGTTTCAAAATTGCTCAACTGCAGATTTTATCAACACTGTCTGTATATATTGTTTGTTCTTTCAGCTCCAATAGCACTCAAGGCCCATGGCGTAGGGAAACAGAAGAGCCTGACTTCACATCCCAGTGTAAAAACAAGCATGGAGGAGGCAGGCAAGTAATATCAGCAGATGTCTGTCGGAGTTACGGCCATGTTCCCAGTTAAGAATATAGTCTAGTATGATACACTGATTCAGCCAGGGCTCAAACAGATTACAAATTTTAGAACAAATCGCTCCTTGTGAATCGCTCCTACTAACTTAACATGATTATTTTTAGCTCAGCTGACATGAAGTCATCTGAGCTATAGTCATGGTCCATTGTTCGTCGGCTGTCCACCTGTCTGTCCATTAGAATGGCACGTTTTGAAACCGTTAGACCTACAAATCCAAAATTCAGCATACTGTTAGATGTCCCGAAATCACCTACCAGACTAAAAACAAGGTCATCGTGACTTTGTTCCTTATAGAAATTAAGGAATAACCTCAATTTTCCATTAAAACACCTATTATCACAATTCAGGATTTCCTAATATCAAAACCCCTCATCAGTTTTTTCTTCATATTTACCATAAATATTCCCATATATAGTTCCTATGTAAATGCCAGAAATCAGGTCAGTATTACATTATTGTATCCGCAAAAACAGAGTTTTGCGGATACTATGTTTTCAGTCTGGAGAACTCCTCCGTAACTGCTGGGTGGAACTTTACGAAACCAGGGATTATGTTCGGGTCACTGCTGCGCCATGATTTTGTTTAGACCTCTGACCTTTCCTCTCTCCAGAGCGTCCATCTGTGTGTCTGTTTTGACATATTAACCAACATATCTCAGGAACCGTTTGACTGATCCGGAAAAAAATGTTGCACAAATGTAGCCCTTGGATAGCTTTATAACATACATAAAAAATGGTGGTGCCACCTACAACCATTTTTGCACAGTGTCCATCTGTTCATCTGCCTTGGGATAAAATCACTCATATCTCTGCATTGGTTGGACTTATTCACCTGAAATTTGGCATGGGTATACATCCTGGATAACTTTCTTGATTTATGACAGGTGGTGCCACCTACATTCACGTTCACGCTGCAGACATCCATGCTTATATCTCCAGACTGGTGTGACATATCTTCCTGAAAATTTGCATGTGTTTAGATCTTACATAGCTCTTTATCATACAGGAAACTGATGGTGCCACCTGTAACCATTTTTGCACAGCGTCCATCAGTTTGTGGACTTGGGTTAAAATCACTCATATCTCAGCAGTGGTTCGACTTATTTACCTGAAATTTGGCATGCTTATATATCCTGGATAGCTTTCTTGATTTAATGACAGGTGTTGCCACCTACATTCACGTTCATGCTGTAGATATCCATGCTAATATCTCCAGACTGGTTTGACGTACCTACCTGAAGTGATGCATGTGTTTGGATCTGACATAGCTTTTTATCATACAAGAAACTGGTGGCGCCACGTGCAACCATTTTTGCACAGCGTTCATCAGTTCGTTGGACTTAAAATCACTCATATCTCAACAGTGGTTTGACTTTACTCCTGAAATTTTGCATGTGTATACATCTTAGATAGTTTCTTGTTCAAATAATAGGTGGCGCCACCTACAATCATATATACATGGCAGACATCCATACTTATATGTTACACATCTAACCCTATTTCCCCTTGCCATTCAATCCATTCCTCACTTCACCCATTCTACTCTGATGGCGGATACACATAGTCGCTTGTCGACTCCCCGTATTCTAGTTACCTGTGGGTATTTATTTCAGTTTTAATAATGAAAAAAAAAAAATTTAAATAAAATTGTTCTTTACTCTTATATGAAGATTATATGAAGCAAATTAATGATAGACAAGGATGTTAATGATTATATTAAATCAATATTAATTTCCAGGTCTTTTCAAAGTGTTTCATTTTTTTAATTTATATTTATTGCAAAAATATTACTCAGACAAGTACTCATGAAAGATATCAATTTGTTTGACTATTGACATTAAGACTCGTGGCTGTATTAGCTGCACATGATACTATGGAAATAGTCCAAATTTATTTACTAATCCCTTTATTTCAGTTTAACAAAAATTTAACATGCCCATCTTCAGTTAGCCCCTTGTATAAATGACTGGGTTATTTTTTACACATGTATAAGTTTTATAACAGATATTACTTTTTTTTCTGATACATGTATTGAAAAAATAAAAATATTCAATTGAGATAAAAAAAATTAGATCTTAGACAAGTTCTCATCATGATGTCTATAATGTAAATAATTGTCATAAAACTCTTGCTATATTTAATATGTAGTTTGATGTGAAAGTATTATGTCTCCCCTACCTATGGTTCGGAAACATATAGTGTTTGTTCTGTTGTCTGTCTTCAGTGGTGGCGGCGGCGGTGTCTGTGGCGTATCTTGTAAACGTGATAACTTTTGAACAAGTCGACATTTTTTCATGAAATTTTAAATATAAAATGTATCTACCAAAATCTCAGATGAGTAAAAAAACTGGTGAACTTTAACTTCATCATCAAGGTCAAATAGGCCAATATAGAATTTTTTGGTGAACATCATAACTGTTGAAGTTTCTCATATTTTTCCCTCAAATTTGAAACATTAATTGTATTGTTCACCTTCTTTGAGGAGCTTGACAATTTGTGACCTTGACCTGGAATAGATATTATTTGTAAATATTATAATTTTTGAACCCCTTGACATATTTTCTTGAAATTCAGCTTTTAAAATGTCTCTACCAGTACCTCAGATAAGTTAAAAACCAGTGATCTTGACCTTCATCATCAAGGTCAAATAGGCAAAAATAGAATTTTTTTATTGAACCCCATAACTTTTGAAGTATCATATTTTTTATTCCTCAAATTTGAATCACTAATTGTTTTAATCAAGTTCCTTTGAGGAGCTCATTAACTGGTGACCTTGACCAGGATCTTCAAAGTCAAATCAGCCAGGATAGAAATTATTTTTGAATGCTATAAATATTTAACCACTTGATATATTTTCATGAAATTCAGCTTGTGAATTGTCTCTACCAATATCTCAGACAAGTTAAAAATGGTGACCTTGACCTTCATCATCAAGGTCAAATAGGCCAACATAGAATTATTTGTGAACCCCATAACTTTTGAATTGTCATATATTTTTTCCTCAAATTTGAATCACTAATTGTTTTAATCAAGTTCCTTTGAGGAGCTTGAAACCTGGTGACCTTCACCTGGACCTTCAAGGTCAAACCAGCCAGAATAAAATCTCAGATCACTTCATGACCTGGGTATGTTGATCATCATGATACAAGGTCAAATCTTTAGATATCCAGGATTAAAGTTAACACCAAACTTTTGAAGGGGTCTATTTTTCCCCTCAAATTTGGGAAAGTGAGGCCTGTAGTTAAGGGAGACATGCAGTTGTTTTTATGTCACAAAAATCAGGTCCTCTAGTTCAAACATGAATATAATAGCTATTATTTAATATAATTAAAGCCATAAAACCAGGTACTTATGATCATTATTTTAATTTGTAAAATTTTTATATCCTGGATTCTCAACAATTTTTTTTGACTGAAACTGAATTTATACTCATGAGATAAAAAATCTACATGATAAAAATGACAAAATGATTTATACTTGCAGCATCAGGCCAATTCAAAACCTGTGTGACAATAGCACTACAATTCCAAATGTAAATAATATAAATGACATCAATCCTCTTCCCTGTATCCCAGGATTTTATCCAAATCTTACATACCTTGAGTCAAATTCCATCATCTCATAATACAACTTATATTACCACACAGAACTAGCATTTGTCTACCTCCTCTTCCAAATCATATTTTGTGATCATATATAACAGCTGAGCGTCGTGACCCATGGGTCCCTTGTTAGATATTCAGTAACTGGTAATGAACTTTTTAGCACAGCTGACTGTAAGCCAACTGAGCTATTGTGCCCAGCAGCGTCCGTCGTCCATCTGACTGGCATGTTTTGACATCTTCATTTGACCTAGAAACTTATAACTGAATATCCAGAGGGGTCTATAAAAAAACCTGAAATTAGATCACTGTGACTTATATCCTCCAAGCAGTTGGGCTTGTACCCCCAGAATAATTGAAAATTGATCCAAAACCTCCAATATCTTGATAATTTATGCTTGGATTGCTCTGAATTTGGCTTTAATATTGTCCATGACTATGGTTGTTAGTTCCCAAAATTGGTGGCACCACTTGCATGTTTTTTAATTGTTTACGATTTTTTCTCCTGTTTGAGACAGTCAAATGACAGCAGTTAAATCCATTTCTCAATTTCAGTTTCATCTAGTGTCCTGAAACCTCATTTTGATCACAAATTCATTAAATTACACAGTATTAGTTTGGCCACCATATATTAAATATTTGCTAGCATGGCCATTTCTTCTTAGCTTTTAAAGTGCTAATTTATATAAAAAAAACAATAGGAAAAAAGTACATTTTGCATTTGCTAAAATAAAAAAAAAGCTGAGCACTGTGACCTATGGGTCCCTTGTATCCTCTTTTTTTTTGAGCTCTTGAAATGAATTGTTTGTCTGTTAACAGGGCACAAATCATAAGTGGTGGACCTAGAATCTTCTCACTTTACATCCAGGAAGTTTCTAGGCCAATTTCCCTGGAAACTTGATTAAGGTCATAGTGACCTATATTTTGCAAATTAGGGGAGAAAACATGATTTTGAAGCACTCAGTGAGTCAGATTGGTCACAAATACATACATGACTTAGGAGTTCCATAAAAAAATCTCCTTTGAAACCTGAAATGTCACTGTGACCTAGCTTTGTGCAAGAACATGATTTGAACAGACTATTAGTCAGATGAGCACAAGTGGTATGAGCTGGATGTAGAATAAGGTCACTGTGACCTATATCTATATCTAAGGTCTTTTGGCAAAATGCATGAATTTGAACACTCTGTGAGTCATTAAACCCATTGTTCAAGACTCCTTGAATCCAGTTGAGCGTCATTGCTCACATGTCACTGTTCCTTATTGTATCATTAAATTGTTTCAGGCCATAAGTTTCATTTATTACACAGATGCAATATCTAATTGGCTGGTTTTAACATGCTTATCAATATTTAGTTTTTGCTCATTTAAATTTTTTTACAGAATTTTATTTCTGTTAATAAATTTATGTTTATTATTATACTTTGCTCCTGTCTGTTAATCTATAAGGTGCAAGGTTTCATAAGTGCCCCCTGGATATATTTACTTGCATATTCCAGTCACTTAGTTAAAATACTGAAACTCTTACAAATATGTGATTATGAGGCTCCTACATCTTTCATTTAGCCCATAAAAGTACACAGTCAACACAACTACTTGGATTTTATGCCAGCGTTCTCATAATCAATTTCAGCTGAGCGCCATGACCCACAGGTCTCTTGTTTAATTATTGAATGTGCAGAATATGAAAAATTGACTTCTGTCGGTTCTTATAATTTTTTAAATCACAGCACTATGTCAGATCAATGGAGGTTTTGCTCTCATGAGCACAGACCACATCGGACCGGGCAATTACCCCAGCGGGGCTTAATGAGTTTTAAAGATAAGCAGGGGAGCGGAGTACATTTGCCAATCACGGCCAGGAAATTAGGATAGGGCAGTAAAGTTTCGGGGACAGCTTGGCCAAAGATCTTTGATGTCCGAGTAAACACTCCTTTCCTGTAAAACTTCTTGGACCTACAGACTTCATGGTTTAATTTTATTCCAGGGGAGGTCCCTCTAAAATCTTCTTGGAAACCCAAAATATGGTCACTGTGACCTATATTCTGTGCACTACATAAAAGAACATGATTTTAGCCCTCTGGAAGTCATCCTACTAATTGTTCAAGGTTCCTTAACAAATATTTTTCACCAGATGATTACATCAATAATGAATACATGCATTTGCCTGAATTTCAAATTCAGTTTTGTGTCATGACCCATTATATTAATAGCAATTTAAATATTGCAAATGGTGGACTCATAGGCTTAGGATAGGATTGTTCAGTTCTGCCCGGGAAGTCAACTGGTCTTTTGTACAGTGAATTGCTCTCATCCAATGATTTTCTAAATAAAGACACTAAGTTATGTGTAGTTATTTCACATAGTAGCTTCAGAACATACTTAATTTTGTACAGGAATCAAATTAAAGTGAACTGAAGTTGTTCAGCCTCATGTCCAGTAAAACACTTATCATTCACATCAAAATTTCTCATGGTTGCCAGAGAGACCAACAAAAGAATTAATATTTATCTTATCTGTCAATTAAGTGGATCACAAAAGAAACACCTTGTATCAGGTTTTGATTATCTCACAGTATCCTATGATTTGACAGCAATACCAATAACTTGAGCCAAGTGTTCTGAACCACCAGCCCCTTTTCAAGATGAACCTGTTCAATATTTTACATTATACCCATTTCTCCTTAAAAGTGTCGTTTGGAGTCCAGCTACCCTGCAGAAGGGGTGCACTGTAGTTCATTTTCAGTTAAACAGTACAAGAGTTTTATGTTTGATGTAAGTCTCCCGGATCACATCATGGTTTTGTTGTTACAGGTTGTTACACTTACAAGGAGGATCGGGTTGTTGTGGACAACAAACTGATCACAAGCAGAGGCCCCGGGACAGCGTTTGAGTTTGGTCTTGCTCTGGTGGAGGCACTTCAGGGCAGAGAGAAGAGGGATTCTATTGTCCCACCAATGTTGCTTAAACTGTAATTTATAAATGAACTTCCTAAAAATAATATTTTGAAAGTAAATAAGATTTACTGAGATTAAATTATAAAATATTTAATAGGAATAAATCTGTTTGAAAGTATGTGGAAATCATGTATACATATTACAAACACAGATCTACTGTCAGTTCCATGGAGCAGTGAACGTGATGAAGTATGTTCTGCTGAGTCTGTGTATACAGAGGCAAGGTTGTGCACATCATGGTTTCAAAGTCCCCTAAGTTAGGGGGTTCATTTTCTTAATGAATATGAAGGTTAATTGGAATGTTATCTACATATATGACTTGGTTGTTTCAATATGTGCAAAAAAGAAATGCTCAGATTTGGTGGGGGGGGGGGGGGGGTGAGAACATAAGCAGTTTATGAACTGTACATCTCAAATCATATGCTTGTTAATGTTAACAGGTGTGCATCCACGCCACGGTCTGCTAAAAGTGGAATTATGCATCTTTCACGTGGGCTTTTTGTTAAATAAACTAATTTTATTGAAATCCTGGATTGATTTATGATGTCAACAAGATTACTACATAAATCGGTCTCTGCTAGATCACAGCAACAAGTAACAAACAGGCCTTACCATTCTTTGACCCTGGTCCTACTTGCATAGAGATAACAAACAGGTCTTACCATACTTATACCCTGGTCCACATTGTGTAGAGAAGAAAACAGGCCTTACCATACTTGACCCTGGTCCTCGTTGTGTAGACATAACATACAGGTCATACCATACTTAGACACTGGTCCACGTTGTGTAGAGATAACAAACAGGTCTTACCATACTTAGACCCTGGTCCACATTGTGTAGAGATAACAAACAGGTCTAACAATACTTAGACCCTGGTCCACGTTGTGTAGAGATAACAAACAGGTCTTACCATACTTAGACCCTGGTCCACGTTGTGTAGAGATAACAAACAGGTCTAACAATACTTATACCCTGGTCCACATTGTGTAGAGATAATAAACAGGTCTTACCATACTTAGACCCGGGTCCACATGGTGTAGAGATAACAAACGGGCCTTACTATACTTAGACCCTGGCCCATGTTGTGTAGCAATAACAAACAGGCCTGCCTTACTTAGACCCTGGCCCATGTTGTGTAGCAATAACAAATAGGCCTGCCTTACTTAGACCCTGGTCCACGTTGTGAAGAGATCACAAACGGGTCTTACCATACTTAGACCCTGGTCCACGTTGTGTAGCAATAACAAACGGGTCTTACCATACTTAGACCCTGGTCAATGTTGTGTAGAGATAACAAACAGGCCTTACCATACTTAGACCCTGGTCAATGTTGTGTAGAGATAACAAACGGTTCTTACCATACTTAGACCCTGGTCCACGTTGTGTAGAGATAACAAACAGGCCTTACCATACTGAGACCCTGGTCAATGTTGTGTAGAGATAACAAACAGGTCTTACCATACTTAGACCCTGGTTAATGTTGTGTAGAGATAACAAACAGGTCTTACCATACTTAGACCCTGGTTAATGTTGTGTAGAGATAACAAACAGGTCTTACCATACTTAGACCCTGGTCCACGTTGTGTAGAGATAACAAACAGATCTTACAATACTTAGACCCTGGTCCACGTTTTGTTGAGATAACAAACAGGTCTTACAATACTTAGACCCTGGTCCACATTGTGTAGAGATAACAAACAGGTCTTACCATACTTAGACCCTGGTCCACGTTGTGTAGCAATAACAAACAGGTCTTACCATACTTAGACCCTGGTCCACGTTGTGTAGAGATACTAGGTCTTAATTACCATACTTAGACCCTGGTCCACTTTGTGTAGCAATAACAAACGGTTCTTACCATACTTAGACCCTGGTCCACGTTGTGTAGAGATAACAAACAGACCTTACCATAATAAGACCCTGGTCCACGTTGTGTAGAAATAAACCAATCCGTGTCATCCAGAGAATAGTTACATGTGACATAAGCATCAGTCAGCCGAGTCAAAAAATGAAACATTTATGTGCATTACAGCCAATTGACAGGCACACATACACTTTCATCTTCATTTTTATATTCTTTTATAAAATGTAATATCTTCTTTTTTCCATATGCTAGGCTTTTTAGCGAACCTGTGAGCTTATGTGATGGCCCAGTGTCGTCCGTCCGCCATCCATTGTCCGCCATAGTCTGTATGTTAACCCATGTTATCTCAGAAACCATTGGAGCTAGCAGCTCAAAATTGTATGTAAGAATCAGTCACATGAAAAAAGTTATTGGATTGAGCTTAATTTTTCAGTATATGTATTAACTTCGATTTTATAGGGTAAAAGATTTTAAACCTTTAAAAATCTCTCAAATCTTTCAGCCAAATTGTTCAGTATTTCACAGAAATAATCCCAGAAACAATCTCTCTCACCTTTGTTCAAATGGTTCTAGTTCAGTGATTTTTGGCCGAGTTACAGGAAGTTAAACTTGGTCATCTGTCCAAAAAAGCATACAAAAATTACAATCTCAGAAACAGCTGCAGATATCATCACCAAATTTTATGCCAATGTTGGCACCTCGGTCATATCTAAAATTGAGGAATTGGTGGCACCCCATGCATCGGCCTTTTTTGTACAGGGGTCATCGGTGCCTGTATCAAACTGACGGCTACAAAAACTTCTTCTCTGAAACCATATGGCCAAAATGTTTAATATTGCACAGAAATGATCCTAGGGTAGTGCTTTCTGTAGTTTGTTCAAATGGTCTCTTTTCAGTGACTTTTGTCCGAGTAATTGGTAGCTGAATTTAGTCATATGCCAAAAAAGCCCATTTTAGCTTAGTGGCTACAAAGATCTTCTACTCAAAATCCACTTGGCCAAATTCTTTGTGCATATCCATTGATCTTAGCCTCCTCCCTCTTGTACTTAAAACTGGTGGCACCATCTAAAATCGTTATCCCGTGGCCTCCATCCGTACATGTGCTTTAGGTAAAAATTGCTCATATATCAGGAGTGGGTCAAGGTATTGTTCTGAAATATCCATCTTCGAAAGTTTTCTCGTAAACCAGACAGGTTGCGCCACTTACCTTTCCGTTTTTAAATAAATTAATGCCCTTTTTTTCAGGAGTGATTTGCAGTAGTGGCCTTAGGTGGTGCAACCTACAAATATGTTTACGTGGCACACGTCCATCTCACTCTCTTTCCCCTTACAACTCAATCCATACCTCACTTCACCTGTACCACTCTGATTTCGGCGGCTACACGTAGTCACTTTCGACCACCTGTATCTAGTTGTTTCATGCATCTGTGCACATGGCCGAAAAGTTGTTTGAAGCATCTGCCTGAAATTGTTCATGTCCATACATCTTTAATGGCTTTCTAGTACACAAGACTGGTGGTGCGCCAGTAATGCCAAATTTTGTAGGTGGTGTCACCATTCAACTGAAGCTTAGCTTGGAGGATATGGTTAACAAAGACCTAGTTTAAGGTTTCTTTGGAGATTTTTCATGGACATTCCTGGATGTCAAGTTAGAAGATTCTAGATGCAATGGTTTCAATTTGTGCCCTGTTTACACACAACCACGTCCTTAAAGGCCTCAAAAATAGAGAAAAAATGCGTAAAATTTGAAAATAAATCTAGGTGACACCACCAGTCTCCAGGAACTAATGAAACACTCCATGATCAATATGCATGTAAAGAATCATGGTGATCAATGCATTATTTGTTCAGATTCTGGAGCTTTTGTATCAAATTTTTAATTTTTCGGGGGGGGGGGGGGGTACTTTAGAGTCCAATATCTCAGAAGATATGTGTGACAGAGACCTAATTTCTGGTTTCCAAGGAGATTTTCCATGGATCTCCTTGGATGTCAGGTTAGAAGATTCTGTGTCCAGTGTTAATGTAAAGACAGACGGATGACGGACAGAGAGTATATCATTATAGCTCAGATGACTTTAAAATAATGAACGAACCCAAAATATTCTCATACAACTGAAAGACCTCTACCCTAGGATAATTCCTGAAACAAATTAAAATGATTTAGCGTATCAATTTAATCCTAATACATTTTAAAGCTGAAAATGGCTAAAAATTATGAGGTTTTTGCCTGTAAAACACAGGTCAATGTAGGTGGCGCCACAAAAACTGCAATTTTATATATGAGTCATTTAACCAACATTTGCACAAAACTTGGTGATGCCAGCTCCTGTCTTTTCTGAGATTGTTATGTAAGTATGCTTATTTGGCCAAATGATAAGTTCAAATTCCTGAAACTCGGTCAAAATTGATCAAACCCAAACCATTTGAACAAACTTGAGAGAGCTCGTCTCTGGGATCATTTTTGTGAAATACTGAACTATTCGTTGAATGATTTCAGAGAAGAAGAGTTGCAAAGGATTTTTAGCTTTTCCCCGTAAAATGCCAGTTAATGCAGGTGGTGCCCCAAAAATCTCATTAACACAACATTTGATATGTTACATATTTTTGCATAACATTTCGAGATGCTAGCTATTCCTGGAAATTATTGGTTAATGTACCGATGACCCCCGTAAACTATTTTTAAACTAAAAGAGGTTTAAATAATGAGTTTTTTTGTCCTTCAAAAAAGATTGATGCAGGTGGCGCCACCAATACATCAATTTCAAATATATGAGTCATGTGACCAACATTTGCATAAAATTTGGTGATGATAGCTCCAACCATTTCTGATACTGTAATTTTAGTATCTTTTTTTGGCCAAATGTCTAAGTTCAGCTTCCTGTAACTTTGCCAAATTTCACCAAACTGGAACCATTCGAATAAACTGGAGGGAGATTGTTGCACAGATTATTTCTGTGAAATATTGAAGAATTTGGCTGGTCAGTTACAGAGAATAGGATTTTTAAAGTTTTTTTGGCTTTTCCCTAGTAAATCTAAGTAAATGCAGATAGCAACCAAAAAAAAGCAAAATCCGTTAGAATTTTTTAGATGACTGATTTTTTTGCATAAAATTTGGTGATGCTAGTTGTTAAAACACTTCAGAAAGTCTGTGTTTGAGATAGTATTGGTTAACGTACAGACGACGGACAATGCCACACCATATTGCATAAGCTCACAGGTTCTCTAAGAATACAAGTCAAATATAGTCATGTAGGGCACATATTGTATCCTTAAGCCCTAAAATCTTCTAAAACAATATCCAGGGAGATCTTACAGTTACAGACAACAAACCTGATTTGACCTTTAACATCAGTTGGGTACAAATTGTAAACATTAGGCCTAGGTCCTGGGCATATCTCCTTTGAAATTTAAATTAACTAAGTCTAAGTCAGATTATGGATTAATAGGTCCAATGGACGGACGGTTAGATGACATTCAAAGGACCATGACTATAGCTCAGAGATGACTTACAGTCAGCTGAGCTAAAAATCAGTCACATGTAAAATGTTTTGGGATTGAATTTTTTGTAGCACGACCTACACCAACTTACATTTAACGAGGAAAAGCAAGAAAACCCTTGAAAATCTTCTCTGAAATCATGCAACCCAGAGATGATCTCTTTCCAGTTGTTCAAATCTCTCTAGTTCGGTGAATTTTGGCCATGTTACAGGAATTTGAACCTAGTCATTTGGCTAATTAAGCATACTAACATTACAATCTCAGAAACGGCAGCAGCAAGCATCACCAGATTTTAAATGAATGTTGGTCACATGACTCATATTTGAAAATGAGTTGTTTTGTGGCACACTGAGGTTGGTCATGCAACTTCAAGTAAGCCCATATTAAACTGATGGCTGCGATAGGCATCTGTTATTATGCTAAACATTTTGATTAAAATATCTATGCATCTGTCAGCTTGAAAAAGCATTGTGGCCAAAGTCTTTTGGTATGTATAAACAGATTGGGTAATAAGCCATGACTTTGTCTGTACCCATACATAGCTTGGCAGACTGCCAAATATTTTAGATTTGGCAACAGACCAAGATTCAGTCTGTAGTTATTTATAGCTTTGGCAGACAGAGTTCACTCAGTGCAGTAGCTGCAACTGGCAATTAGTTTCACTCGACTCATGGGGGTCACCTGCCTTCTTCAGCGGAGCTTGGTCAGCCAAGTGCACCTGACACAAGTGAAATTTGATGTATTAAACTGATATTTTTGCCTGTCCATCCACCTTTGATGGCTTTCTTGTACACAAGACTTGTGTCGTAACCTGCTTATTTCTCAGGATGGGTTTGATATATCAGCCTGAAATTGTGCATGACTGTAAATCTTGGATAGCTTTGTCATTTACAAGTCTGGTGGTGCCACCTAAAATAATTCTTGCAGAGTGTTTGTCCCTGCTTATTTCTCAGAGTGATTAGACATATCAGCCTGAAACTGTTCATGTCCATACATCTCTGAATGTTATTATATATTTAAGACTTGTGGTACCACCTACAATTGCGTTTCGGTTTCATGCATCTGTGTACCTGAAATTATGCATGTCCTTACATGTTCAATGGCTTTCTCATACGGAAGACTGGTGTTGCCACCTACAATCATTTTTGTGCTGTGTACATCCATGCCAGTATTTCAGGAGTGATTCTGTGAAATTGCTGTACATCTACATGTCACACATGTACTTGAAATGTAATGGTGAAGGGTATTATCATGAAAGCATTATACCTGATACATATCCCATTGCACAGGTTCGCATTAGACCTGTAGGCCTTGTTTATTGTATCAATCAAAACAGTTTTGAACATATTATAATTTTAGCTATGTTCATCTGCCGCTGCCCCATTCATTTACAGAGAGCTCCCCTGAGACACCATGGACCGATCTTTCTAAAGTTACCCATCATAATCATCAGGTCACATGTGAATTAGTGCCTAACAACAACTGCACCTGCAATTTTCTTGCGTACTTCTCTGTGTCTTTCTTCAGAAATAATAGACCATATCTCAGGAGTGGTTCAATGTACATCAGTACATGTTCATAGATCTTGGATACCTCCATGCTTAAGACATGTGGCACCATCTGCAATCTTTTTCATGTGACATCCATCCGTGTGTGTGCTTTGGGTAAAATTCACTTATATTTCAGGAGTGGTTCAATGTATTGGCCTGAAATTTGGCATGTCCATCCATCTTGGATAGCTTTCTTATATATGACAGGTGGCGCCACCTATACCCACATAAAGTTTTCGTAGAATACATCCATATGCCATGCATTTATCTCAGAAGTGTTTTGAAGAATCCGCCAGAAAATTTTGCATGTCCATAGATCTTTGATGCCTTTATCTCATACACAAGCCAGGTGGTTCCACCTACAATTGCATCCAAGTGGATATCTGTTTTCTTTTTTTTTGTAAAAAATTGCACATATCTCACGAGTGGATAAATGAATCAGCCTAAAATGTTGAATGTTTATCCTTCTTGGACAGCTTTGTCATAGACCAGACAGGTGGTGCCACCTGCCATCCTGTTTTCGTAGAATACATAGAATCCCTTTTCACAGGAGTGGTTTGGCGTATTGGCCAGAAATTTTGCATGTTCATCCATCTTGGGATAGGTATATCTCTCGTGCTCGAGACTAGTGGGGCCACTTACGAGCACGTATATGTAGAATACATTCCTGCATTAATCTAAGAGATGTTTTAATGTCCATAGATCTTGGATTGCTTTATCTTGTATACATGACTGGTGGTGACACCTTTGATTGTTTTTGTGTGATGTCCGTCTGTGCATCTGTTTCGAGTGAAAATTACATTTCAGGAGTTGTTTGGCCTAAAATTGTTCATGTCCATCAATCTTGAATAGCTTCTCATGCACAAGATACGGGGCCCCACCTACAAACATGTATTTGTAAAATACAATTAATCAATTATCGCAGGAGTGGTTTACATATCAGCCTGAAATTTTAAATGTTCAAAGAGCTTGGATAGTATATCTCCTGGGCCTGGACGGTCGAGTGGTAAAATGCTCGGCTCTCTCTGATCCCCAGGTTTGCCATGAGAGTGGGTTGTAGTTTCCCGTCCAAGTTCGGTGGTTTTCACTGGGTCCTCCAGTTTCCTCCACCTCTACACACTATTGAATGCCACGTACCATCCGAGCCAAGGAGAGTGTTTTGTATTAGTTACTCTAACTAGTTGTACAATCCATGTAAAATAAAAAAAAGTTTATATATACACCAGAATGGTGGCACCACCTACAATCACTTTCCTCTGGCATCCAACTGCAGGTCTGCTTTTGAGAAAAATCACAAAAATCTTTGGAGTCATTAAATGTAATGACCTGAAATTTTGCATGTTCATCCATCTTGAATAGCTTTCTCATACACAAGACAGGGGGCTTCTCAGGATTGGTTTACGTATCAGGTTGAAATTTTGCATGTCCACAGATCTAGGATGGCATTAGCTTGTACACATGACTGTTGGTGGCACCTACATAAATTTTTTTTTTAAATTTCATCCATCCATGCATCTTGAGATACTTGGGCATCTCTGATGCCACAAATTTCTTATAAGAAATTCTGCTAAGGTTCCTACCTTCAACTAAAACGAATTGGAGCATAATTTCAGTTATTTTGAACGGGTGGCCACCTTAATGGCTGAGCCAAAAGGCCAGTGGACCCTGTTATTACAAAGTGTACTGGTTGGTTGCGCACAGGACGTTTACACCACGCTCACAGACAAACAGTGTAGAGATTTCTTTGTTGTGAAGGAGGCCATTCTGAGAGCTTATGAACTGGTGCCCTGAGCATATCACTTAAAGTTTAGGAACACTCCAAAGAAGACAATCAAACACATGTAGAATATGCCCGAGATAAAGTTCGTTTAACAGGTGGTGTCAGTCAATGAAAATTGGTCATGATTTTGAAAAGCTGAAACAGTTAATTTTGATAGAAGAATTTAAAAGACATGTCCGTAAAGATATTAAAATGTTTTTGGATGAACACAAGAGACAATGGCTGGTGATCTGGTGGATGAGTTTGCCTTATTACACCGCCCCAGTTACACCAGTTATAGAAGAAGGTATGGTGAGAAAAGAGAGGGCAGTAGACGCCCAAAATGTGGTTGGAGAAAGGGGTAGTCCTTTCTACCGAGGCTCCTCCGACTCAAACAAACCTCAGTCCAATAATGGTAAGTCCCAGTTTAAAGGTCCGTCTGACTCTCCCACTCAAAAAAGGAAAGGGGCCACCTAGGACTGAACCTGATAGATGCACATTCTGTGGAATCATGGGGCATATAGAATATGAATGTCGTATAAAGAAAAGTCAGATTAAGCCTAATGCGTTAACTGTTACGCAGAGCGTGAACCTGGTAGCAATGCAGTCAAAAGACAGAGACTATAGGTGTAAAACAAAACCCTGTCATTGAGAGCTTTCAGCCCTTTGTGTCAGACGGTTTTGTTTAGTTAGAGGGATACCATTCAAGGAAGGGTCGTGTTAAAATCTTAAGGGATAATAGGGCAACACAAAGTCTCGTTCTGAAATCTGTTTTACCCTTTTCTAAAGAGAGTTACACAGGGGTCTGTTCTAGTACAGGGTGTCAGGTATATTACAATCACAATTTTTTATGTAACTCGATTCGATTTTTCATAATTGATTTTTACTACAAAATATAACTATTGGAAATCATTTATTAATTGATATATTGATATATATTATTGTAGAACCAAACCTGAGCGCTATACTTATTCAAATCAATTTTCAAGGCTCCATAAAACACTTGACTCGTAAGTAAGACAGCAGGAGTTTGTTCGACGTTGCCAGTACAGGGCGCTTCACTTCTCCAAGGCAACGATTTAGCAGGTGATAGAGTGAAAATTGTTCCCAAAAAGAAAAAATTGCCGAGCACTGAAAATGACATAGACCTGCTCCAGCAGGAGTTTCCTGGCGTATATCCAGGCTGTGTGGTGACTCGAGCTATGAGAAAAAAGGCAAGTCTAAAAACAGAGAGTTCTTTACTTGACCTATCGTATTTGTTTATGGTGCATTCAAATTATGACTTTATTGGCTTAATACCCAATACATGATTAAATGTAGATAATACATGTGACCTATGTGGCACACTGGGTCCAGAGGAATCTATTACAACCGTAGTACAGGGTAATCAACCCCTAAATACAAAGGAATCTGTTACAACCGTAGTACAGGGTAATCAACCCCTAAATACAAAGGAATCTGTTACAACCGTAGTACAAGCGCAAGAGAAAGATAGGAGAGTAGAGAATGTAGGACCTAGTATGACTGAAGATTTGATTTAACTGCAAAAGAAAGATCCTGATATTGCCTCCCTTAGCGAAAATGCGTTAGCTAAAGAGGAAGCAGATAAAGTTCCCACTTGTTTCACATTGCAGAACGATATGGTGGTTAGGAAATATGGATCTCCCACCATCCCGGCTAATGAAACATGGAAAACACTTTATCAAATTGTGCGCCCCCCCCCCCCCCCCTTAATATCGCCCAGAATTATTCAAACTTGCGCATGATCACCCCATGGCTGGGCACCTGGGCGTCAGAAAAACCTAACATAGAATTCTTCAAAACTTCTATTGGCCTTCACTGAAAGGAGCCGTGGCTAAATATTGTAAAACATGTCACGTGTGTCAAGTGATTGGTAAACCAGCCCACCAAGTTGGTCCTGCCCCACTCTTACTCATACCAGCTACACATTTTTATTTTCACGTGTATTTTTTATTTTGTGAATTCACATTTTATAGCGCGAGGAATATATTTAGTAAAGAAAAATGTGGGACAAATTCACCAACTCGATTTTGCACAACCGCTCTGCGCGCCACTTTCGGAAATTTATATTTAATTAAAGGTTCTCCTAAAACCATAAAATAAAGACGGTCATTTTATCGCCTTTTTTCACAACAGTGAAGCATGTTTTAAATAAAATTCTTATTGTCATCAAGGTAAACTCTACATAATTTTGGATTGTTTCTTCTGGCTCTCCTCATAAGTCTGTCTATAACTGTTGCAAGCACTGCTGCTAACAGACGAATCAACCAACGTCGATAATTACATGATAAACATTGCTTAGCAGTGGTATAATGCACTCAGCAAATAAAGAATTCTCTGGGGCAAGCAGTCAGAATGGGGTATCAGAAGCGGATCGGGGGGGGGGGGGGGGGACCACACACCTTTTTTTCATCAGAATCAACGTTTTTAAGGGCTTCAGACAAAATTGTGCCGCCTGGATCCCCCTTTTCCAGACCTGGGTACCTTTTTAGGGTTTTCATTAGTTCCCCTGGGTTGGACCCCCCTTTTTCTAAATCCTGGATCCGCCCCTGGGTATTCATAGCAAAAGTATAAATGATCTGGGGCCTGTTGCATAAAATTTCCGCAAATCGCAAAGTTGCGATGAGTTTGCGATGGAAATTGCGAAGCTCTTGCGACGGTTGCATAAAACATGACGCAAATTTCACGTACTTGCCACACACTTGCGATGGGATTAACTCAATTTATGCTTCACGTGTCGTGTGTTCTTAGATTCTGCCGGCACGTACACCTGTCCCAATAAGGCACGTGATTCCATGTGCCTCATAAGTAGTGTCAAACTATGTGTCTCCTAGGTAGTGAAAAAATCGTGTAACCACCTTCGATAAGTACACATATCAACTTCGATTTTAAAAGCAGATATTTTTTGTGACAACGTTAAATAAGAAACACCCTTGAAGGTCCTAATATATATAATTCCAAGAATAAGTTATCATCTTTATAATTCGTCAATAACTATAAAACACATTTTAAATAATATTGAACAAAATGACAAAATGGGAAAGTACATATGTCCGCCACAAGAATTTAAACATCGCCAAGGGCATTTTTAATTCACATGCATCTTTCATGAACAAATAAATATCATATAAGGTTAGACCTACGCATCGTAACGAAACCTCAATGATTTCACCTGTGGAATATAGTTTAACATTTTTTTAAATTTTATTGACATGGGATTATCAGCTATGCAAATTAGGATAACCAATTATCATATTAACATATCATTTGTCAATTGTTTCATTATTGTAATATATAAGTTTAATATATAAACTTTTATCGCCAAGAAACTTTAAGATTTCCCCATTTTCTCTTCGTTTAGCCCTCCCCCCTCCCCCCCCCCCCCCCCTACATACACACTTCCTAATTAAAAGACATGAATTGATTACGTGTCATATGCACATATACCAAACAAGATTCAGCTTATAAACATTAATATATTCACACCACTGACATTTCGTATTCATAATTATATTTCATTTTTATACATGTATACCATAATTTATGAAAAGTTAGAGGTAATGAAAAATGTAAATTTTTGTCAGTTTCACCGTTTCATCTAAGCTGTGTAATTTCCAAAAAATATCTACAAGACAAAGCATTGTTATTTAACTATATGGCATAGGAATTTCTTTTAAGTTCTTCCAATTGCCCGATTTCGTGTACTAACTTCTCATTTCGAATCAATGGCCCTAAAAATAATTAAAAAAAAAAAATAAAATGTTCATATAGTTGTGCGCTATAGTTGGCACCAATTTTAACTTTCCACTTTGAATATCTCCAGAAATCTCTACACCCAACTGCAATTAAGGATTTAGGCGTGGTAAAAAAAATAGAGTTATTCCGCTTTATACTTAGTCGAATCACGCTTCGTTGTAATCGAACTCTCTCCGAAACGATTGGAGAATGTTCCAGGAGTACTGTTATGTCGCATCTGAGCGCTCAGATCGAATCCTGACAGGTTTATATATCAAAGCTTATCGATGCCTCTCACGAGTTTTAGCATTATGCGCGCACATTAAAACCCGGATTTTCAGACCACATATCGAAGTTATGGTCGTACCGCTGCATTTTAAGCTCAGCTGACTGTAAGTTATCTGAGCTATAACGATGGTGCTTTGTCCGTCGTCCGTCCGGCCGGCCGTCCGTAAACACACAACGTTTTGAATTGGACCTTCATGAATCCAAAATTCGAAATACACTCTGTCAGCTTTTAAATCTCATTTGAAAACTCATTAATGTAGTCAATGAATTTCTGTGATACGAAGTCTCTTGAATCGTTTTTATTGTTCTAAATTTAATTTTGTAACTTTTGGGTTTTTTTTCCATTGTAAAATTAAAAAGTATCCTCCCATTTGTCACCCTTTAGTCATGTATAACACGTTTAAGGCACCATTTCTCGCGGATTTTACGCTTTATAGAAAAAATAAATATTAATATTATACATTATTATTATTATTATTATTATTATTATTATTATTATTATTATTATTAGGCTTAAAATATGTATATTACGATTTAAATCTAACAGTGAACAGATGTTCTTGGGACAATGTGCCAGTCTACAACTAAGGCCCTATATACATATTTTCATATATTACAAATTCTGTTAATGAGATATTGTAAAAAAAAGAAAATGGCGCATATAATTTGCATATTATGATGTATGAATATTATGTATTTCTAAAGAACGTCGGTTTACATTATATTATGACAGAATATTTCTATGTAATGCTGTAAAGGTTAAATAATAATTTATGAAACAAATATCGTATTGCTTCTTGTAATATTAGAGCTAGAAATAAATTTTAGTCAACAGCGGCCGTAATAATATAACAATTATATTCCAAGATCTTGATTAAAAACAACCGGTGAAAACATATTTTTTACATTTATTTTTGGATTAAAAGGTGCTGCGATGGGCTTGCGACCCCGATTTTGTCGTCTCAAATTTTGGGTGTTTTGCGACACATCGCAAGTCTGCAACAGTTTTATGCAACCGACTCTTCTGCTTGCGACCCTGTTGCGACGCCTCGCAGCCTTGCGATGCCTTTATGCAACAGGCCCCTGGACAGTATTTTTCTCTATCAACCGATTTATAACCTCAAATAAGACTTGGGTATATTAATAATCTCTTTTTAAGGTATCGTGCAGAGATGAACATGAGATGTGAGCACAAGTGCCCAACGATGTAAACATATCATTCATTAATTTTTATTTATTTTAATGATCCACTGCCTTTTCATGTCACCATGTGTCCCATCGGCAGCTATTATGGGATGGGTTTCTCTTAATCGTAGCTCGCTTTCCCATATAAGGTCTGGACTTTTTTCTCGCCATACTTGTATATACTGATACACATTTTTGCAATCAAAATATATAGGTTTATAATTAATATATTTGTTCTAGAATAGTCTCCTTGGTAACCAAGCATTACATGAGATTCTTGAAATTTGATAAAGTTTCCTATTTTGCATCGAAGGTCTCGTTCAACTTTATCCCAAAATAGTCTTAGTTTTTATATATAGCATGACAAAAAGAAATGTTCAACATATTCGACTTCTCCACATTGAGTGCATCTGTTACTATCCGCTATTTTTATCTTCTCAAACAGAATTTTTGTGGGATACATGTTGTGCATTATCTTCCAATGTAGCGTTTTCAGTCTCACTTCTCCGGTACATTGTCCAGCCATTGTCCATGTATTGCTGTTAACTAAATGTGAGGGGTATTTCCTTTGCCAGGAAAGTTCGATATTCGGCCGTTCAGTTTTTTCATCTTGTAATGTTAGTCGCAGTGATTTTGTTTTCCAGTATTGCAGTGGCTTTCCATGGAAGTAAATATTCCTATCCCTAGTCATCATATGTTCTTTGGATTTGATGAATGTGCTCAGCACTGTAGTCACCAACATATACTGCATCCTTATTGCGGCAGGACATACAGTTTTAATCAATTTTGTAATATGACCTAAAGATACCATATCACCATTATCTTTTAAAATATCCTGAATATATACAATACCAGAATTAATCCAGTCATGAAAAAATAGTACTCTCTTATTATACACAAAATGTTTGTTATTCCATATTACTGGAGAACATGTTTTCATTAATCTTATTTGAATGTAACCATTTTTAAGGGATACTCAATTAGGTCCAATCCCTTAAAGTCATCTGGCCTTACATTCCCTTAAATACACTATGGTTTTTTTCCTAATTTGCTGTATGAGAAAAGGGCTATATTTTTTCCATGTTTCTCTTGTATCTGTGCAGAGTGTTGATATTAATTTTATATGTAGAGCATCTTGCATGGTAGCGATATCTATTAGATTAAGACCCCCTGTCTCATATGTAGCAACGAGTGTTTTTCTTTTTACTTTTTCAATAGTTTTCCGGTTGTTGAATTGTTTTTGCCGTATAAACTTATAAATAATTCCATTCAAATCTTTAATGAACGATCCGGAGCGCATAATGCTTGAAGTACATAGATATATTTCGAAATGATAAATGTTTACTACAAGAATTTTTCGGATAATTGATAGATTTCTCCGACTCCGTTTTTGAAAGATATCTTTGATTTTCTCTGCTTTGGTTTCCCAATTTTCTTGTATATCAAATGCTGACCGTGAATTGCTAAACCAAATTCCCAGAATGTTTATTTTACTTGATGTTGAGTTTTTCCAACTGATTTCGTCTATCTCATTTTCTTGATTGGATTCTGCACCTCCCAACCATAGACCTTCAGTTTTGGTTTATTTAGTTTTAGTCCGGAAAATAACGAAAATTTATCAATAATTTTAAGGGCGTTTAAAACTTCCTTTTTATCAGTTATGAAAAGCGTTGTGTCGTCCATGTATTGGACAATTTTCAAGACGTTACGAACATAACTTTTTATGGGGAGCTGAATGCCTTTAATATCTTTAGATTGTCTTATTTTACACAACAGCAGTTCCACTGCGACTACAAAGGCCAAGGGCTATAATGGACAGCCTTGCCTGACACCGCATTGTAATCCATTGACTTAACCATCCGTTGTACTGAATAGTTTTTTGTGTCATTGTTAACAATTTCCAACCATTTGACAAAATTTTCTCTAAAACCAAATAGTCGGAATGTTTCAATCAAATATTTTTTGGATATCAAATATTTTTTGGATAAAGTGTCAAAAGCCTTCCTGAAATCGAGTGCTAATATGCCCCTTTTGTTTTTGTTATGTGTGTGTATGTTGCGAATCATCAATTAGTCTGATGATGTTAGCTTTATTTCCGTCTTTTATAAAACCAGTTTGGTCTGTATTGATCACAGATTTAATTACTTTTTGTAATCTAATGGCAAGTGTCTTAGCGAGTATCTTATAATCTGTGTCACTAACAGTGATGGGTCTATAATTATCTAGATTGTCTCTTTCTAAATGTTTTCCTTTATGCGCTATTATCATTACTCCTTTCTTTTGTGAGGTTGAGAGTTATCCGGTGTGGAAAGCATAATTAAATGAATTAATTAATAATTTAGATAAATCGGGCCAGAAGGATTTCAAATTCTGTAGTAAGACCGTCTAGTCCTGGGCTGGAACCGTTTTTCATTTCTTTAACAGATTTTGTAGCTTCCTCATTAGTTATTAATCATTCACAACTCATTTTATCTTCGTAACTCAACTGTGGTAGTTCTTAATCTTGTATAAAGACCTGAAGCAACTTTTCATCTGTATTTTTATATGTATATAAGTTCATATAATAGTTTTGTTGACTTTTTAAAATTTCTTTTTGGGTTCCGACGACTTTTCCGTCTTTTAATCTGTTTTGTATACATTTTGATATACCTCTACTTTTTTCTAAGCCCAGAAAGTATTTTGTGTTACGTTCCCCTTCTTCCATCCATCTTAACCTGGAGCACGTTAAGGCTCCTCTTGCTTTGTTTAATGCTATTAAATCGAATTGTTTACGTGCATGTGCTAATTCTTCTTCTATTATCTTATCGCACTGATTATTCACTAAGCTCGTTTCTAGCTCCTTTTGTCTTGAGTTGATTATATTTTCATGAAGTTCTTTAGATTTTGCTTTAGATTTACTATAGCCTGCACTAAAAGATTTAATTTCTACTTTACCATACCAGCTACATATGATGCGTTCGAGTCCGTAATATTAGATTGTGTTGGACCGCTACGGAAAAACTAAACATGGTAATGAATATATCTTAACTATTATGTGTGTGGCAATCAAATTTCCAGAGGCCATTCCTCTCAGAACAATATCAGCAAAGAACAAGGGACCCATGGGTCACGGCGCTCAGCTGTTATATATGATCACAAAATATGATTTGGAAGAGGAGGTAGCAAAGGCTGGTTTTGTGAGGTAATATAAGCTCTATTATGAGTTGGTGTTTAACTCAAGTTATGTCAGATTTTGATAATATCCTTGGAGACAGGGAAGAGGATTGATGTCACTAATATTATTTACAGTTGGAAATGGTGTGCTATAAGCACACAGGTTTTGACTTGGCCATAAAACTTTACCTACATTGCAGCAGAATTATTTGAAAAGTTAAACTATTTATATAAAACTAAATACAAATATTGTGTCAAGTATAATTTAAATTAAAAATAATAAAAGTATCATGTTTTCTTTCAAATATTTTTTAAATAATATTATCGAAATAAATGATTATTAAAATAATATTGTAGGATATATTCATGAATGCATTTGTGTTCAAATACTTTCATTTTTACCTGTATTCCTATCCTTATACATGAAATTATGGAGTGCATATTCATATTTGCATTCAAATATATTGCAAAGTACTGCACCATGTCTGGTATTTTATTTAGTTTCAGCCAAACAAAGTTCATGCGAATCCAGAATAAACAAATATCACAAATTTAAATAATGATCATAAGTACATGGTTTTAGGAATTTGATTTATATTAAAACAATAATACTATAATATTCACTTTGGACTACCTTCATATCAATCTATGCACTAGACATAGCAAGAGTTTTATGACAATTATTAACATTACAGAAATCATAATGAGAACTTGTCTAAGATCTGATTTTTTATCATATTCAATTTTTTTATTTCAAAAAATGTATCAGAAAAAAAATTTGAAGTATCTCAGCTATGAAACCATTATATGTGTAAAAAATAACACAAGGATAAGAACACCCTATAAATCATACAAGAAGAAAACTAGAGATGGGCAAGTTTATTTTTATTAACTGAAATACAGGAATCAGTAATATAAATTTTGATTATTTACATAGTCTTGTGACAGCTGTTACAGCCACATGTCTCAATGTCATAAGTGAAACATATTGACATCTTTAATCAGTACTTGTCTGAGTAAAATTAAAAATTTCTGACATTTTAACTTTTTTTAAATTTTGAAATAAATATAAATTAACAAGCTGAAACACTTGGAAAAGATCTGGGAATTTAGATTTATATTATCAACTGCATCTTTGTCAATCATTAATTTCCTTCATATAATCCCTAATAGTATAAAACAATATAATTTTTTTTTATTATTAAAATTGAAAAGAAAAATACCATAGGCGACTCAATGGTGTTATTTGGAATACATTTTCATCAATCCATACAAAATCCATAAATCATCAGTAACTGCAAGATAATTCCCTGTTAATCATCAACTGTCAAATTCCTTTTCTATTGATTATTTTTAAAGTTGTTATTATAGACCTATAAAAATTTATTTATTCATTGTTTATTGTTATGCTGTTGGTCTAAACAACTAATAGATGAGCTAGGTTGGACACCTGGATCAGCTGTGGCCAGCAGTAACCTGCCCAACTGCAAGTATATGCCCCACGTCAAGTGTGCATAATTGGCCTGAAAGGTCAAGTAGAGGACATACAGGTGACTGAAGAGGGGCTGGGTAGAGCCTTGGTCTGACATGGTCTCATAAAAAAACTTTAATAAAAGCTAGTTTTTGGCCAAATTCTTTCAACTTTCAAAATTAACAAGTTCAAATCCTTATTTTTGCATGATATGAAAATTATATCAACAGTGCTTACAGGAAACAAAACATGCCATGTTCAAAATTAGGCAAAATTTAAGTTACTGATTTTATATTTATACTAATGACTTATAAAATTTGAAAAATTCAGAACTAATTTTGGGTATACAATTGAATCTTGATTAAATAATGTTATATCCCTGACAAAAAAAAAATCTCTAGCTTAAGCAATTTTCATGTTATGGGAGTAAATATATTTCTTGTTTACAAAGTGCATTATGTTTGGGCCTATAACTTAAAACAATTTCGCAATACTGAAATCATTTCTGACATGTGCATAGCGAATGTATAGAAAAATATGTATATTATATATGATCAAAGTCAGATCAGTGGTTTTGATATTAGGCAGTCTTGTGTAACAATGGCTTTTTAATGGAAAAATGAAGTGTTTCATTAATATCTCGAAAGAATTAAGTCCTAGTGGCCGAATTCTTGGCATGATAGGGGATTTTGGAGACATCTAACTGTATACCAAATTTTAGGAACTGAAAGCTGAAGCTGGGGAGCTGAGCTCTAGCAAACTGCATAACACTAGCTTGATGTAAACAATATGTGACATGGTGCTTGAAAACTTGAGTAAAATCTAGTTTTTGATCAATTGGTTTCAAATTTTTGGTGTTAACAGATGAAATACTATCAAAAACATGCTGTAAAAATTAAATCCAAAGCAGTTACAGAACAAAATGTGCCATGGTCAAAGTTGGGCAAAATTTAAGGTACCAATTTTTTGTTTTGGCTAATATCTAAAAAAATTTAAAATATTTTGATTTAATTTTGGGTATACTATTTAATTTTGATTAATTAAAGTTATATTACTGGAAAAAAGTCCTTAGCTTTAATATGTTTTGTGTTAAGTGATCAAATATCTTTCCTGATTTTTAACAAAATGCATTATGTTTGGGCCCATAACTTTTTTTAATTGTATAATACAGACCAAAATTCTGGCATGTACATAAGAAATATAGAGGAATATTTATGGTAAATATGAGGAAAAACAGATGCGTGATTTTGATATTAGGCAGTCCTGAAGTGTGAAAATAGGTTTTTAATAAAAAAATTGATGTTTTACCTTAATTTCTCAAAGGAACAAAGTCACAAAGACCCAGTTTTCGGCTTAGTAGGAGATCTTGGGGACATCTAACATTATGCCGAATTTTGGATTCCTAGGTCTAACGGTTTCAAAATGTGCCAGTTTAACAGATGGATGGACGGACGGACGGCTGGACTGCCGACGGAAAAAGGACCATGACTATAGCTCAGACGACTTATAGTCAGCTGAGCTAAAAATTGTTGAAGCTCTGGTAAATTTTTTACCATCTTTGGCTTACCTAAAACCATACAAACTGACCAAGGTTCAAATTTCATGTCAAATATATTTGCTCAGGTCATGGTAGAATTAGGTATAAAACATTACAAATCCAGTGCATACCATCCTGAGAGTCAAGGGGCTCTAGAGTGATTTAACAAAAACCTCAAAAACATGATTAGAGCTTATTGTCTCGATACTAGAAACCATTGGAATAAGGGTTTACCCTTTTTGATATTTGCAGCCAGAGAAGCTGTACAAGGAAGCTCAGGGTTTAGTCCTTTTGAGTTGGTGAGGAGCCCTTCTGTGTAGTAAGGTCAACAGGATTTATGCCTTTTTATTTATTCTTTTACATTAATTCTTCAGTCATAACCTGGAAATAAGATTACAGGCTGTGTATATTGCAGTACAAAAACACTGCAAGAGTATGGATGGCATACAAAGTGCAGTTTTCTGCATGACTAGTTTCATAACTTAAAGTATGCCTTATTGGTCCAATTAAAATATCTCCCCAGTTGTTTTTCTGAGGCTGGATGGAGGAATGATGTATACTGACTGGCATGTAGTCTTTCCTTATCAAGAAATGATATGTATATCTGACAATTCAATATTCAGAATGAAATATTGAAACAGAGCTTATCAACACAATCTAGCAATAACAAGACAACGTGGCATGAGATATTTTAATCACACAGCAGGTGTAGGAACCTTCCTGGTAACACTGGAGTACAACACTCGCTACATAATACACTTGTTTTATCCCTGATCTGGGCAGAAATGGTCTGAAATTTTATCTAGATTGACCAACAGATCTGAACCTTTTTAAAATGTGGTAATTCATACGTTAATATACATCTCTGGGCAGTGTTTAACATGGTAAAAGTGTCTGGTACAGATGATATAAAATTATACAAATTTGGAGCACCTTTGTGGAACCCTAGTTAAAGAAAGGCTGTGCACATACAGTCAGCTAATTATATAACAAAATGATAAGCCTTGAGGTAAAGTAGGATTGATGTAATGAACAACACAGATCCATCACCATCTAGTGATACAGTGTAACGTCATCACTGTCTAATGAAACAGTAGATAATGTCATCACTGTCTGATTACACAGTATATAACATCATCACTGCCTGATAACACAGTAGATAATGTCATCACTGTCTGAAAACACAGTAGATAACGTCATCACTGTCTGATAACACAGTAGATAATGTCATCACTGTCTGAAAACACAGTAGATAACGTCATCACTGTCTGATAACACAGTAGATAATGTCATCACTGTCTGAAAACACGGTAGATAAAGTCATCACTGCCTGATAACACAGTAGATAATGTCATCACTGTCTGATAGTACAGCAGATAACAACATCACTGTCTGACAACACAGAAGATAACATCATCACTGCCTGAAACCACAGTAGATAATGTCATCACTGACTGATGACACAGTGGATAATGTCATTATGGTCTGATTACACAGTAGTTAACGTCATTACTGTCTGATGACAAAGTAGATAAAATCACAGTCTGGTGACACAGTAGATAACGTCATCACAGTCTGGTGACACAGTGGGTAACGTCATCACTCTAATGACAGTAGGTAACGTCATCACTGTCTTGTTACACAGTGGATAACTTCATCACTCTAATGACACAGTAGATAACATTATCACTGTCAGGAGACACAGTAGATAACATCACTGTCTGGTGACACAGTGGATAACATCACTGTCTGGTGACACAGTTGATAATGTCATCACTGTCTGATGACACAGTGGATGTCATCACTGTCTGATGACAAAGTGGACGTCATCACTGTCTGATGACACAGTGGATAAAGTCATTACTGTCTGATGCCCCATGGATTACATCATCACTGTCTGAACACACAGTGGATACATCACTGTCTGATGACACAGTGGATAACATCATTACTGTCTGGTGACATAGTGGGTAATGTCATCACTGTCTGATGACACAGTAGATAACGTCATCACTGTCTGATGACACAGTGGATAACGTCATCACTCTAATGACACAGTAGATAACATCATCACTGTCTGGAGACACAGTAGATAACATCACTGTCTGGTGACACAGTAGATAACGTCATCACTGTCTGTTGACACAGTGCATAACGTCATCACTCTAATGACACAGTAGATAATGTCATCCCTGTCTGGTGACACACTGGATAATGTCATCACTGTCTGATGACACAGTGGATAACATCATTACTGTCTGATGACACAGTGGATAACTTCATTACTGTTAGGTGACACAGTGGATAACGTCATCACTCTAATGACAGTAGTTAACGTCATCACTGTCTGGAGACACAGTAGATAACATCACTGTCTGGTGACACATTGGATAACGTCATCACTCTAATGACACAGTAGATAACATCATAACTGTCTGGTGACACAGTAGATAACGTAATCACTGTCTGACGACACAGTGGAAGTCATCACTGTCTGATGACACAGTGGATAAAGTCATTACTGTCTGATGACACAGTGGGTAATGTCATTACTCTGATGACACAGTGGGTAACATCAATACTTTGATGACACAGTAGATAACATCATCTCTGTCTCGTTACACAGTCATCACTGTCTGGTGACACAGTGGATTAAGTCATTACTGTCTAGCGACATAGTGGGTAATGTCATCAATGTCTGGTAACACAGTAGGTGACATTGAGTCTCACGCAGGTCTTAATCGAATCTACATCACCAGGTTTTTATATTCTCATATCTCTTTTTTAGAAGTTTACAAAGTTATTTGGAATATGCAAGTTAGATTCAGTTTGAATGATGAGTTGAAATATACTTTCTATTTTTTTATTACTGATTAAATGATAACACTGGTTGGAGCATTCCATTTGACATTTTCTGTGGAATTGTCTGTGTAAAAAAAGTTCTCTAGTTCTGCTGGTAATATCAGCAGGCTTAAGTATCTAAGATAAATGACAAATCTGTTGACTGAGCAAAGAACAAGAGCTATTGTTGTCACTCAATAAGTAAAAGTTTTAATTCTTGTTTTCTGAAGAGTGTACGACAATCACTTCACATTCACCAACATTTACATTAATGAGTCTTGCAGCAGTGCTGATTTCCGCTTAGTAACATTCAAGATGACCTGGCTCTTTCTCTTATCTATGACTAAACCAGTCTCCCAAGAACAAATTTTCCTAACTGCTGCTCACAAGATCATCAAACACCTACACAGCAAATCACAGTGCTACATCAATGATGTGTTGAGTGTTTGTGAGTGACTATAGACCACCCTTGATGTTATCTTTTCCTAGTACCACCTTGGCATACCACTTATTCATTTGTTCAAGGAAGATGAAGGTCAGGACAGTGTGTGGTCCAAGCCGGGCGTAATATGGAGTGAAACCTTTCCACAAACTGAAGAAGCCTTCCTTCCTTATGGTCTTGAAGAGCACATCCTGAAATTGAGCAGAAGAAACCTTGTACATTAATCTCCTCATGACAAGATTTAATCAACAGAGTTATCTATCACCTAGACAGCCTACACATGAAGAATCCAGCAGAATAACTCACACTCATGGTGCTTCTGACCAGGTATCAATGTATATCAGTCACATATCATTCCTCCTGACCAGGTATCAAACTAGAGATTTCTTGGCACCTCAGGTGCCATAGTTTCCCCAGACAATTAACCGCCCCCTTCCCCCCCTTTAAGAATAGGCCACCCATCTTCAGCAGCATATACCGGCACTTAGCAAGCTACTATGGTGTCTTCCATCTATCAACTTGAGAAACAATATTTTTCACCAAATATGGGGGCCAATATGATGAATCACTCTTGAGAAAAGGGATTAATTTATATGATAAAAATGGTGAGGGAGGTGGCGCCACCTGGCTGGTTGACAAGAAAACACTCCAAGATGGATGTACATGCCTCACTGGAGACCAACACATTGAACGACTCCTCAGATATGAGTAATTTTCACCTAAAACAACTTAACGGATGGACAACACACGAACAAAAATGGCAGATGGCGCCAGTAGTTTGAGTACAAGGATGGAGGAGGCCAAGATCTATGGACATGCACAGTTTCAGACCAATATGGCACACTACTCCTAAGAAAAGAGCATTAATTTATTCTACAGGAACGGGAAGGTAGGTGGCCCCACCTGTCTGGTTTAAGAGCACTGAACTCCTCGGCCAAATTCAGATTCTAATCTCGGATGTATCAAGGGCACAGCCATGGAAGTAGTTTGGCGAAGGTCAAAGCAAAGTCATGGGTTGATTAAAAACAAACCAACATTTAAAGAGACATGCTATACATGTAATTGATATTATTGATTACTAGCTGATAAACCCGGTATACCAGGCCTTTTACCCAGGTTTGGGAGATATATTAACTGAAATGTGGAATGATGGCTCATTTTTTATTCTAAATGTTAAAAGAAAATGTAGGTTTTGAGTGACCACAATGCACACAATCTGGTCATTGCCGAAGGCAGTTTGGATGTGCTTGCTCTAACCTCCGTGCAAGTCAGTAAAAACGGAAAAATCACTCAAAATTATATGTAAATTGAAAATTATTTATTCTGATATCAGCTCTGTCACTGCAGGGATGATAACCTTTAAAATGAGGTATCGCACAGTGTCAAACAATGTGCAGTTTCAGAGAACACTGCAAACAAAGATGGACCGAATTCCTTTTATAAGTATTAGATTTTGACGGAATATATGGCAAGAGACTCGTAGATTACATGCACTTCACATATTTTTTGCACTGCGGTAGTTTCGCCCAGTTTTTCTGCATGAGGATAAAGATGTCGGCTTGTACGGTTTCTGGGGTGAACATTACTCTCATGCTGTTTCAATCTTCGGACTGTCGCCATGACATACCTGGAGATGTCGTGCAACAAGATGAAATACCTTATTACAGCGCTTATAAAAAGTGCTTTAACAATGTTTCTAAATGTTCAACTGTTCTTGTTTAATCAAAGCTTGGGGATTAAGTTTATGAGGAATTATTTGATTATAAACTGTGGTTGTTGTTCACCGTACTTCCTGCACAGAAAATACCCATGTTGTGGGGATATCCTAGGGCCATAGATACATCCAAGCCTAATATTGAGTATTTCGCGAGATGAGGCGAGATGTTCCGATTGGTTTATGAGAAAAATTTCCAAGATGGATTGACATGCAAAATTTCAGACCAATATCTTGAACCACTCAGGAGATATGAGCAAATTTTCACCCATAGCACATGTACAGATGGACCCCTAGGCAAATTGATTGCAGAAGGCCCCACTAGTCTTGAGTACAAGATGGAGGAGTCCGAGATCTATGGATATCCACAATTTCAGGCCAATAGGGCAAATCACTCCTGAGAAAAGGGCATTAATTTATTCAAGAAAAACGGGAAGGAAGTTGGCGCCACCTGTCTGGTTTATGAGAAAACTTTCCAAGATTGATGGACATGCCAAATATCAGACCAATACCTTGAACCACTCCTGACATATGAGTATTTTTCACCAAAAGCACATGTACAGATGGACACCACGCAAAACAATTGCAGATGGCCCCACCAGTCTTGAGTACAAGAAGGAAGCCCCAAAATCTATGGATTTGGACAATTTCAGGCCAATAGGGCTATTCACTCCTCAAAAACAGGCATTAATTTATTCTACAAGAACGGGAAGGAAGGTGGTGCCACCTGTCTGGTTTACAAGAAAACTTTCCAAGATGGATGGACATGCCAAATATCAGACCAATACCTTTAACCACTCTGGAGATATGAGCAATTTTCACCAAAAGCAAACATACGGATGGACGACACACAAAATCAATTGCAGATGGCGCCACCAGTCTCAAATGTAAGATGGAGGTATCCAAGATCAATGGACATGCACAAATTCAGCCCAATCTGTCCATTAGTGTTTGGCTTAAAATGCTCACAGTACTGTCAAGTGGCAATGATGGGATATTAAAAGGCACGAAAAAAAGAAAAGGACAGAAGGTGGCCCCACCTGTCTTCTGTAGAGGCAAAGGTATCCAAGATGGTCAATTTGATTTTTTGACCAATTCATGCATCCCTTATTGAGATATTTATGATTTTTTGTGATTTTCACCATATATGGCAATTCAAGATTAAGGCCACTCTCAAAGGAAAGGTCATGACCCCAATTTAAATATACAGCATTTCATAACCCATGTCTATGGTATATTCATAATATGAAAGAAATAAGCTTATTAGTTTTTGACTTAAAATTTTCACAGTACAGTTAAGTGGCAATCACTGGGGTATTAAACGGCACAAAAACAAGAAAAGAATAACAGTTCCCGGTACATGACAACACTATCCAAGATCTTTTGTCAAGTTGATTGTTGGATCAATCCATGCCAGATTTCTTGAGATATTTAAGATTTTGTGTGTTTTCCCCACCCCCCTATAATGGACTTATTCACTGTCAATGTCTGTCCTATTAAAATGTTATGACCCCATTTTAAATAGGCTTCGTCCTCTCACCCATATCTATGCACATGTCAAGTTTGGTAAGATCTGGGAAATATTTTCTGAGTTATTGCATCCAAACGAAATCTGCTAGCGGCGGCGCGACCATGCTTAAACCATAGTATCCCGACTTTGTCTGGGGATACAATGAATACCAGTCACGTACCATTCCTTCTGACCAGGTGTCAATGTACATCAGTCACCAACCGTTTCTCTTGACCAGGTATCAAATGTTAATCATTCACCTACCATTCCTCCCGACCAGCTATAAAATATAACTGTTTAAGAAACTAAAAACTTTATTTCATTCATTATGCTTATAGTTTCATTATTCCATTTCAAACAAGCTTCATGTAATTCAAACATTACATAACTTCTGTTAGTCTGATCTTTCATCCAAGAATTATATTTGAATGATAATTAAACCTGTATTTACCAAAGCTCCTTTGTACTCCGGTACTCCATCAATGGTCTTCATGTTCTGGATTCTACAATGACAGAGAGAAAAGCTTCTTGAGACTTCTATGAACGACTGCACAACGCTGGTGTGTAGGTATATCATAGCCAGTTGCAGTCACATAAAGGAGATGTCTGAAACTCTCATTAAAGGTATGTCAGTGGCCATGCCAAAAAATATCCATGGTATTTGCTTGTAACCTGTTACATCAGAACACAGTTTGTATAACAGCACTCAAAATAACCGGTATTCAATCGCAATTTGCAATGCAAAATAGACCCAGTACAAACCAATTTCACTTTCATATCGCTCTCAATCAATTAAAATGCATATCTGGCCTTTTGAGGTGAATGATTTCTGGTACCCCTGCCTGGTGAAATGCAGTGTTAACAGAACAGTAAACATGTACATCAGAAATGCAAGTGCATAACTAGACATTTCTTGGCACCGCTGGTGCCATAGTATCGCCAGACAAATGAGGTTTTGGTCAAGACCACTCTCAAAGGAAAATGATCCAGTTGTGACTCTGTGGTACACCCAGTGCACTAATTTATTTATCACTGACCATCATATCTATTTATAGAATCTGACCATGGCCCAGAACTGCTGATGTTTGGGCAAAACATGATGCAACACCATGTGCAGACCACTAGCTGAAGCAATCCCCCAGGTTCACTGGAGATTTTCATGATTGTTGGTGATTTTTACCATATATGGCAATATTTAAAGTCAAGTCCACTCTCATATGCAAGGTCAGGACCCAAATGTAAATATATCTCATCCCATAATCCAAATCTATGTATATGCATAATATAAAAGAAATCTGTCCATTAGTTTTTGACATATAATGCTCACGGTGCTGTCAAGTGGCCCTTTTTAAGATATTCATGATTTTATGTTTTTTCACCAAATATGGGAATATTCAAGGTCAAGGTCACTCTCATAGTCACTGTCATGACCCCAAATCAATAAACTGCATTCCAAAATATCCAACTTTTGAAAAAAAAATTAAATTAAAAAAAAAAAAATTTAAATTAAATTAAATTTTAAAATTAAATTTAAAATTAAATATACCTCATTCCATAAACCATATCTATATACATGCATAACATGAAAGAAATCTGTCCATTACTGTTTGACTTATAATGCTCACAATATATACTGTCAAGTGGCAATGATGGGGTATTCAAAGGCGCAAAAAACAAGAAAAGGACAACAGGTGGTGCCACCTATCTTCTGCAAAAGACAAAACTATCCAAGATCTTCCGTCAACTTGATTTTTGGACCAATCCATGCATCCCTTTTTAAGATATTCATGATTTTATGTGATTTTCACCATATATGGTAATATTCAAGGTCAAAGCCACTCTCAAAGGAAAGGTCATGACCCCAATTTTATTTTACATCATCCCATAACCCATACCTATGTACATGCATAATATTAAAGAAATCTGTCAATCAGTTTTTGACTTGTGATGCTAAAAGTACTGTCAAGTGGCAATGATGGGGGTATTAAACGGCACAAAAACAAGAAAAGTATACTAGGTGGCACCACCAGTTTCCGGTACATGACATCACTATCCAAGATCTTTGTCCAACTTGATTTTTGGATAAATCCATGAAAGATTTCTTGAGATATTTAAGAATTTGTGTGATTTTCCCCAAAAATGGATCTATTCAAGGTCAAGGTTATTGTGTCCAAAAGAAATCTCTGCGGCGGCGGCGGCGGCGGCGCAACCGTGCCTAAACCATAGTATCTCCAGACTACGTCTGGCGATACAATAATGTATTCTTAAGTCCCTATCCTATTATCTGATCTGCTTTTCCGGGCATTACATTTTGTCATGGTGATGATAGATATATAAATTAGAAAAACCTGCCCACAGGAATGGGAAATCCCAATGAAAAGTCCCGCTCATGTGTCAACAAAACACGTTTGTTTCATTTTATATTTGGAAGGTTATCAGTTATATTATTATACAAATTTATATTAAAAAAACTGGCCATATGAATAAACCTCTCAAATAAACTTGTCATGTTTCTATAAAACATGCAGACAAAGTGACGCAGATGCAATGTTACAGAATGTAGTACACATTTGAGGCATTGAGTTCATTTATTACCGTCCTTCCTAATTATACCTCTTCACTTGCAAAGGAAATCACAAACAGCACTCATTCCTACAATTCTGGCACTCGCATACGACACAATATAAAATTGTCTGCAAATTCTTGTGAGATCCAGAACAAGGCTTACAGGCCTAATGCGAACCTGTGCAATGGGATATACATCAGTTATAATGCTTCCATGATAACATGCTTGACCATTATTGGAAAAGTACTTGATAACTTTTCAAATACGTGAATGTTTGACATTTACATGTTCAAAGCATGTACTAAAACATTTTAAACCAAAGTACAGGATTTTAAGCCTGTAATAAAACACAAAATCTGTTCAGAGATACCTTGTTGTGCATGTTTCAATGGTATCGAGGCAAGGAATGAATGGAGTACGGGTATGTTATTTGACATAAACCTCGCATATGCTAATATCCGGTAAAAAAAAGGTGTAGTAAACTCCAGATCCTCCTTTAAAAAAAATATTTTTTTCCTCCCTACCTGATGACTTTTTTTGGACCAATGTTAGCCCCAACACAGAAATTTTTAAGGATAGCCTAACTAAAGAAACATGCCTTTTTACCTGAATCTCCCATGAAGATAAACATATCATCAAGCCTGATTTGTCCACTGATACTTTAAACTGGTGATAATGATAATTTTCTCGAAGCACCCACGATGTACCAGTTTGTTTTATAGACCCTAATACACAATCTAGTTATCTTTATTGTTACAACAGTTATACAGTCAATCATACATGCAAATATATATAATATTTACAATCTTCATTTAATTTTGAATATCTATTACTTGTAAAGGTATGTTTTGCCCACAATCAAATAAAAAAAATAAAAATATATATATATATACAGTGAAACTTTGTTGTGTCGTTTAAGTTGAATACCCTGCTTATGTCGAAGTTACAGACTCGGTATTCTGTATAACTCTAGTTAAATTATTACCAAATAAAACCTGCTTGTGTCAAACCTCGGATGTTTTGAAGTTTTCTGAGGGTTCCTTTGACTTTGACACAACGAGGTTTCACTGTATATATATATATATATATATATATATATATATATATATATATATATATATATATATATATATATGTATGTATGTATGTATATGTATATTATTTTAAAACCAAATAGTGTGCATGACAACATTTCAAATCTTTATTTAAATCAAATCTTATAAATACAAAAAAAATTGCTTATAAAAATTCTGTAATTGCTGATCTAAATTTAATTTTAATTAGCAGTTCTGCTACACATGATTTTCTTAACAATTTGAGCACTGTATAACCTGTTGCATCAGAAAACATTTTTTTTAACCAGCTTCATCAGAACAGAGTTTGTATAACCTGCTTAATCAGAATATATATGTAAATGAGATATTTTATTTCAAGTTTTGATCCCCAGGCAAATATTTTGTTTTCTATTGTCAAACACTCTGAAGACTTTAATGTGCTTGAAATTATGTTTTTGTAAGGCTTCCATGATATAGGCAACCATAACCTAGTTTTTAGATTTATCTCACCAGAATTGCACAGAAGATCAATCTAGGACTGAAGGTTACATATGTAGCCCTGAAGGTCAGACAGAAGGATGACAGACAAAGACTGATTGCAATAGTTAAGCATGACTGGGAGTCAGCTCAGCGGAAAATAATTTCTAATTGTTCTCACCTGGTTTTCACGATGTCCACAGGCATGGAGGCTGCTGTTGTAATCAGTCCACTGATCATACTGGCCACAAAGTGACAAAGTACATTATCACTGAAGTAACCTGATAAAACAACAAAATCACTGATCATACTGGCCACAAAGTGACAAAGTACATTATGACTGAAGTAACCTGATAAAACAACAAAAATACTGATTATACTAGCCACAAAGTGATAAAGTACATTATGACTGAAGTTATCTGAAACAAGTGGCCCATGGGCCATGACACTCAGCTAATTTAGACTGGGTGCTCATTTTTTTATTAATGTTATATATTGTCTGTGAGAATAGCCTATGGCTAAAGTTACAGTGTTAAAAAAAATGGACAGAAAATAAAAATTTCAGGATTCATAGGAGACCTGCCCAGGACCCCCTGGATTTCACAATAGAGGGTTCCAAGGAAAATGGATACAATTTGTACCCTGTCTGTCTGGGTGCTCAAAATCATGTTTCTGGTCAATAGCTGGTAGAATTTAGGTCACCATGATCCAATTTCAGGTTTTCAAGGAGAATTGCCAAGGATTTCCCTGAATGTGATGTTAGAAGATTCTAGGGCTAATGGATACAATTTGTGCCTTGTTTGTCTGGGTGCTCAAAACCATTTTTTCAGCCCATAGGTCACCATGACCTAATTTCAGGTTTCCAAGGACTCTTGACTAAGACCTCCCTGATTTTTATATTAAAAGATTCTAGGCCTAATGGATACAATTTGTGCCCTGTCTGACTGTCTGGGTGCTTATATGACATCTTTTCTGATAGGTTGCATAATATAGGTCATATATTTTCAGTTTTCCAAGGACATTGGCCAAGGACGTCTCAGAATGTTACATTAAATGATTCTGGGCCTAACAGAAACAATGTGTTCCCTGACTAAATATCTGGGTCCTTTATGACTTCTTTTCCTAAAGGTTGCAAAATTTAGGTCATGGTGACCTAATTTCAGTTTTCCAATTACATTTGCCAAGGACGGCTCAGAATATTACATTAGAAGATTCTAGGCTTAACAAATACAATGCGTGCCCTGCCTGACTTTCTGGATGCTCAAAATCCTGTTTGGCCTGTAGGTCACAAAAGGTAGGTCACCATGACCTAATTTCAGGTTTCCAAGGAGATTTGCCTAGGGCCTCCCAGGATGCATTAGAAGATTCTAGGTCTAACAGATACGATTTGTGCCCATCTTACATTCAGGGTGCTCAAAATCAGGTTTATGTCTCGTAGGTCACAAAATGTAGGTCACCATGAACTCATTTCAGGTTTCCAAGGAGATTTGCCTAGAGCCTACCAGGAAATTCTGTAAGAAGATTCTAGGCCTTACAGATACGATTTGTCACCATCTGACATTCAGGGTGTTCATACAACATCTTTTTCCTATAGGTTGCAGAATATAGGTCGCAGTGACCTAGTTTCAGGTTTCCAAGGATATTTACCTAGGATTTCCCAAAATGTCAGCTTAGAGGTTTCTAGTAGATACAATTTGTGCCACGTCTGACTGTCTGGGTGCTCAAAATCATGTTTTCGGCCTGTAAGTCACAAAATATAGGTCACCATGACCTAATTTCATGTTTCCAAGGAGATTTGCCCAGGACCTCCCTGGATGTACAGTTAGAAGTTTCTAGGTGTAATGGTTACGATTTGTGCCCTGTTAACCGACGGACGGCCGGACAGCCAGACAGACAGACGGACGATGGACAAAGGGTGATCGCTATAGCTCATGCATATTAGCATGGATGTTTGCATGTGTATGTAGGTGGCACCACCTGCCACAAAATCCAGAAAGTTATCAAAGTTGTATACAATGGTAACATTTTAGGCAGATAAGTCAAACCACTGCCGAGATCTGAGTGATTTCATCCCACGGCAGACAAACAGATGGACTTAGTGCAAAAATGATTGCAGGTGGCGCCACCAGTTTTGTGTATGATAAAGAGCTATGTGAAATATATATACATGCAAAATTTCAGGAGGATACATCAAACCAGTTTTGAGATATAAGCCTGGATGTGTGCAGCCTGAACATGAATGAAGGTTGCGCCACCTGCCGCATAATCGAGAAAGCTATCCAAGATGTATTTACAAAAATTAATAAATTAAGAAAACAAGGGACCCATGGGTCACGGCGCTCAGCTGTAATATATGATAAAAAAATATGATTTTGAAATGAGGCACATGCTGGTTTTGTGTGGAAATAAATATAAGCTGTATTATGAGTTGTTGGTGTTTAGATTATGTATGATTTTGATAGTTTTTTTGGAGACAGGGAAGAGATTGATATCATTTATTTTATTAACAAATGGAGTGCTATTGTCATACAGATTTTGACTTGGCCATATAACTGATAAGCAGCACATATAAGATAAGAGTTTAACTATTTAATAAAATTTAATAACAAATATTGTGCCAAATATATTTTTTATTAAAAATAATAAGAGAATCATAGGATTTTTTTAATAAAATATAACTGAAATGATTATTAAAATAATATTATAGATTATATTCATGAATGCATTCATGAATACATTTTGAAAGTATTTGCACTGGTATTCAAATACTTTCATTTTTACCTGAATTCCCATTCTTATGCAAGAAATTTTATAATGGAGTACATATTAATATTCGTATTCAAATACATTTGCAAAGTATTCGCACCATGTCTGGTATTTATTCAGTTTTAGCCAAAAAATGATGTTGAGAATCCAGAATATAAACAAAGGACCCATGGGTCACGGCGCCCAGCTTAAGTTTGAAATTTTTGCAAATGCAAAATATGAAAAATATTCTATTGTAATATTTTTCATTTATATAAGCATATGAGAAGCTAAGAAGAAAGGGGCCCTCCTACTTGGTTATAGTAAAGTTCTAAATATATGATTGCAAACTAATACTCTGACAAGACTGTCATGAAGGAAAACAGTAAAAGTACTGAGATACTGTGATGCATATGAAAAATTTACAGATGGACAGGCAAGTGGACCGAATGGACTAATACCTTTATTTTACTTTCAAGGGAATAATGCATTAAAGTTTATATATAAGCCTATTTTTTTAGCACATCCACTTTTTCCATTAATAGTTTTTATCTGATCCATTTTTTTATTTACAAGTGTTATAAATTTGTAATAAAAAAACTGAAAATATAAGTTAAAATATTAGAATTCTAAGTTGCAATAATTATATATCCAGATTGTAGCTCATATTGGGTCATATTATGCATACACATATATTTTATTATTTTTAAATCAAATGTTTAAACTGAATTTAAAAGAAAATAATGCCACAACATGGCATCTACAAGATTATTCCTTGAATCCCTATTAAAAAGTTTTGCATATTGGAGTTTTCAGTACATGCTTAATTTTATTCACCGAAATAAAATAAAAGATTCAGTAAATATGATAAAATAAAAACATCTTTTCAAATAAAGTATTCACACTGTTGGTTGAATGAGGGACAAACAATATCATTATGCTAATTACAATCTCAGCTATAATTAATTACTGGAATTTATAGTCAATTTCACACCTGGTGAAGTTTTACTCTTCTGAAGTAAAGCATTACTTATCTGATGAACATTCTCACTTTCATAGCAATACATCACTTTGTGGACACAATTAAATGTGCACCTTAATCATTGTAACCCTGGTGGTACAATACAAAATCTAAAATATAGCATAGCCAAGAATAAAATAAAATACAGAAAATGATAACATTTATGCACCAGCTGCGGGGGGGGGGGGGTGCAGGGCAGAGGGGAAGCCTGGGGTGGGTTACATAATGCAAGTGAAGGCTATATTACTAGGTGGGCTAGATGTAAACAACACTTGACATGGTGTATGAAAACTTGAATAAAAGCTACTCTTTTCAAACAATTCCTTTGAAATTTCAGTTTTTAAAAGATTAAATCCTTATGTATATATGCTGTGAAAATTAAATCAACAGTGCTTACAGGGAAAAAACGTGCCATTGCCAAAGTTGGACAAAATTTAAGGTATTGATTTTTTATTTATGCTAATAACTTGAAAAATTTGCAAAATTCAGATCTAATTTTGGGTAAACAATTGAATCTTAATTAAACATAGTTATATACTTGATAAAATAGACTCTAGTTTCCAAATTTTTCATGTTAAGTGAGTTATTATTTTTCCTGATTTTTTACAAAGTCCATTATGTTTGGGCCCATAACTTAAAAAATTTAAACTTTACAGACTTAATTTCTGGCATGTACATAGGAACTATATAGAGGAATATTTATGGTAAATATGAGGAAAAACTGATGAGTGGTTTTGATATTAGGCAGTCCTGAAGTGTGAAAATAGGATTTTAATAAAAAATTGAGGTTTTTCCTTAATTTCTCAAAGGAACGAAGTCCCAAAGACCCAGTTTTTGGCTTGGTAGGAGATCTTGGGGACATCTAACATTATGCTGAATTTTGGATTCCTGGGTCTTACGGTTTCAAAACGTGCCACATCTATGGACGGACGGACGGACGGACAGACGGACGGACGACAGACAATGGACCACTACTATAGCTCAGATGACTTATAGTCAGCTGAGCTAAAAACATGCTTACCCCGACTGGCCACTTTAATTTTACTATAAAATCACTCGTTTTCACGTGTCATGTTTCCTATATGTGCGTATCTGGACAAGGTAACATCAGTTACTTTTATACTTAGTTAAGTTGACCAGCAATGTTTTCAAACGCACCAGCAAATTGTGATATGGAGCAATGTCAACGTACGATGTGACGATGATAATACCAAAGTAACCAATATGAAAATGATTCGAATCTTCCGAGTAATTCAAGAAAATGGAATTTTCATCATAGATTAAGATTTCAAAATATTACTTTTAGACTTAAAATATACAGTGACTTGAAATGGATCAGCAGAATATTTTTCTAAAATATAATGGAAAATCAGTAGCAAACAAGAATACGGCATGGCATATTAAATCTTTATAAACACACAAAGGTTCACTGGCCCTTACTTCCCAAACTTCATGCTTGAGTGAACCTGCAAAAAGTGTTTTGATGTGTTTGAATAAAATGCCCAGGGGAATTTTATAGTTTACAGGAATGTCCGAGTCGCAACCTATGCGTGTTGATTTCTAGATAATAGCTTGATTGTGTCTTGTGTCAAATCATTCCCTAGTGAAAGTTGGTGCGGTTTTAAAGGGGGGTTCTTAGTATTTGAGCCCCTCGCGGTGTCTCACCTGGGGTTTCGGCAAAGTCTGGGTGCGGTTTTAATTGGAAGTGCGGTTTTAAGTGGAGATTTTACGGTAATAGAGACCTTGTTTCAGGTTTCCAAGGAGATTTTCCATGGACCTCCATGGATGTTAAAGAAGAAGATTTTAAGCTGAATGGTTATGATTTGTACCCTGTTAACAGACGACTGCATCTTTGAATGTCTCAAAAATAGAGAAAAAAATTGTGTAAAAGTTTTAAAAAAAAATTTCAAGGTGGCGTCACCAGTCTACAGGAACCGATGAATTCAACACTCTATGATGATTATGCATGCAAAGAAACATGGTGATCAAAGCATTAGTTGTTCAGATACTTGGGCCTTTTTATCAAATTATTTAAATTATTCTGGGGGGTACTTCTTAGCTCCATATTTCGGAGGATATGGGTAACAGAGACCTAATTTCAGGTTTCCAGGGAGATTTTTCATGGATCTCCCTGGATGTCAATATAGAAGATTCCAGGTCCAATGGTTACAATTTGTCCTGTTAACGACGACCATTTGGCTAAAAATGCTTTTTATAAGATGATGCATTCACAAGATTTTTTATAAAAATGTTTAGAATAATAAAAGATGCAGTCCTTTCATTTTTAAAGGTCTAATAATTGTGCCAAAAATCATTTAAGTAAACTTGAATGAAGGCCACTTACGAATCATTTCTGTGCAATGTTACATAAATTGAAACAGGTTGGCTGCCAAGTATGCCCTGCATCAAGCATGAATAATGAGCATGAAAGGTCAACAAGGGTGACATACAGGTGACTGAAGAGGGGCTTCAGTTTAGCAGCCTAGGTGTAAGTATGACATGGTCTCATAATGACTTTAATAAATGCTACTGTTTTTGGCCAATTCCTTTCACATTTTAGAATTTAGAAGCTGAATTCCTTACGTGTGCATGATATGAAAACTAGAACACAGGTGGTTGACAAGCGACTAAGTGTATGATCTGCCAAAATCAGAGTGGGAAGAGTGAAGTGAGGCATGGATTGAGTGGCAAGGGGAAATGGACTGAGATGTTTTGCATATTAGCATGGATGTCTGCCACGTAAACATGATTGTAGGTGGTGCCACCTGTTAAGAGAAAGTTATCAAAGATGTATACATATGCAAAATTTCAGGTGGATAAGTCAAACCACTGCTGAGATATGAGTGATTTCTACCCTAGGCAGATGAATAGATTGAAACCATGCAAGAATGGTTGCAGGTGTCACCACCAGTTATTTGTATGAAATAAAGCTATCCAAAAGCTACACTCATGCAAAATTTTTTAGCTCGATTTGTAAAACAAGTCCAAAGATTTGTGGATTAATGTGTGAAAACAGATGCACAGATGGACACACTGCAGAGAGGAAAGATCAGAGGTCAATGCAAAATGGTTAGGCACCAGATCACATGTGACCTGATAATGGGGCAAGTTTTGGAAAAATTGGTCAAGTGGTCTCAGAGGATTTCACTAGAAATGAACGCCCCGGCGGCAGAACCTGGTCAAAAACAGTATCCGCAAAACTTTGCTTTGGCGGATACAATTACATCTGCAGCTTACAGGAAAAAAACGTGCCATGGCTAAAGTTGGGCAAAATTTAAGGTACTGATTTTATATTTATGGTAATAACTTATAAAATTTGAAAAATTCAGATTTAATTTTTGTTATACAATTGAATCTTGATTAAATGAAGTTATATCCCTGAAAAAAAAAGTCTCTAGCTTCAGCAATTCTTATGTTAAGTGAGTAAATATATTTCCTGAATTTTACAAGGTGCATTATGTTCTGGCTCATAACTTCGACAAATTACACAATAGTGACCTGATTTCTGGTTTGTACATAGGAAATGTATGGAAGAATATGCATATTAATTATGATCAAAATCAGATCAGTGGTTTTGATATTAGGCAGTGCTGAAGTGTGACAATGGGTTTTTAGTGGAAAACTGAGGTTTTTCCTTAATTTCTTGAAGGAACTAAGACGTATTGACCAACTTTTTGGTACGGTAGGAGATTTTGGGAACATCTAACTGTATGCCAAATTTAGGATTCGTAGGTCCAACAATGTCAAAATGTGCTTGTCTTACAAATGGACAGAAGGACGGACAGACAGAGGACTACACGACTATAGCTTAAATGACTTATAGTCAGCTGAGCTAAAAACAATAAATATCTCAAAATTAAACTTGATTCAGAATCCTTATTTCTAAATTGCGCCTTTATTTATCAATAATCTGGCTAATATATAATCAATTTATGCATACTCATGTGTTTAATTATATTTTAATATGTTAAAATTATTTAAAAGGAAATTAATTTGTTTAAACATGATACATTACCTCTGGATTGGTCCTTGTATAACTATCTCAAGCAAAGTTGGGTACACTAGAGTGAAAACAGCTTTACAATTAAAAAAATTCAGTTCAAACAATAACAATTATTGCATTACACTTGCTGAATATTGCTGGTGGGGGGGGGGGGCAGGGGTAAGGGGGGGAGAGGGTGATATGAGAATTACTGTACACCTGTGACAGCATGGGTGCTCAACCAGTGATGCATTACTAATAAGGTTACCCAGGCAGGGCTGAAGTGACCAGACATGGGCTGCCTGGGGATTGACAATGCAAGTCAGTACAATGGGCCTTCAAATAAAAATTCAATTTCTAACCCAAATTTTGAGCTTTTATTTTCAAATTTCAGATTTTAATACATTAAACCCAATTTTTATAAATACTGTGAAAATTAAATCAATAGTGCTTACAGGAAAATAAATGTGCCATGGTCAAAGTTGGGCCATATCTTAGGTATTGATTTTACAATTATGGTAATAAATTAAAAAATTACAAAATTCTGATATTTTTCCAGATTTTTCCTAATATATTTTCTGATTTTTGACAAAGTGCATTATGTTTGAGCCCATAACATCAAGTAGTGCAATGTTGACCTCATTTCTGGCAGGGTCATAGGAATTGTATGCAGGAATGCTTATATCAAACACGAATACATAAACACCTGCAGTTTTTATATTTTGAGCAGTTTTGAAGTGTAACGATAAGTTTTTACTTGAAAGTTTTAATTTCTCAAAGGAACAAAGTCGTAGTGACCCAGTTTTCAGTTTGGTGGGAGAACTTGAGGACATCTGACTGTATGTAAAATTCTGAAAGGTTTCAAAACGTGCCTTGTTAACGGACAGCCGGCACCAGACAAAGGACCATCAATATTGCTCAGATGACTTATAGTCAGCTGAGCTAAAAACTCACCAGGCCAAATTCCTTAAAATATCACATGATGAAAAAGATATATATGGGGATAATGCAGATCCTTTTCTTTATTTTTAAATCCAAAAATTGTTGAACATCAACACAAATAATATTTTCTAAAGGCTAAAAAAAAAAACCCTGGTAAACTCAGAAAACCTCTGTAAAATCAGGGAAATAGGTTATGGTTACCAATATTTTGGTTTCCATGAAGATTCTTCTATCCTTATCTGGACTTTTAAGATTTCTAGGTCACTCGGTAATAGTGTCCTGTTAACCAGACACACAGATGTAGGACAAAGGGAGATCACTACAGATAGATGACTTGCAGGGCAATGACAATGAAACACAGAAGTTCATGGGACCTTGTGAAGTTAATCTTAATAACTAAAGATAACTGAAATCATACATGTGAGCTATGTAGGAGAACAAATCAGACATCAGATGACTCTCTCCCAAATACTGAGTAAATTAAACTTATGGTGCACTGTAAGAATTAAATCAATGTACATATATTGTCCAAAAGGTTAAACTGCTAAGCAGGGTTACATGACTATGACATCACCTGTCCCCAGAACAAGCTGTTTAGCCTGTGAATATGACGCCAGTTGAGCCGCATTGACCACAACCGCTCTGCCAACTGTAGGACCACAGCCCTGTTACAATAAAACACAACCAATACAGGGTTTAATAATCATCTGTTAGTATCAATCACATGATTAATGTCGAAGTTCACAGGTCATGACTGTGTTAAAGAAAATGAATGGATTGAATTATATTGTGCTCCAAAACCGTTCACCAAACCCCCACCCCATCTGAATGGATATAAAATATGGGAATTAAAGTTGCATGTACATGCAAACAAAGCTCTGACCTACAAAGAAATTGTACCATGCAAGCAGTGTGATGAACAAGGGACCACTCACAGCATATACAGGCAGTGTGATGAACAGGGGACCACTCATAGCATATACAGGCAGTGTGATGAACAGGGGATCACTCATAGCGTATACAGGCAGTGTGATGAACAGGGGATCACTCATAGCATATACAGGCAGTGTGATGAACAGGGGACCACTCATAGCATATACAGGCAGTGTGATGAAGAGCAAACTATCCATAACGATAAACAGGGAGCCACTCATAGCATATACAGGCAGTGTGATGAACAGGGGACCACTCATAGCATATACAGGCAGTGTGATGAACAGCAATCTATCCATAGCGATAAACAGGTAACCGCTCATAGCATATACAGGCAGTGTGATGAACAGGGGACCACTCATAGCATATACAGGCAGTGTGATGAACAGGGGACCACTCATAGCATATACAGGCAGTGTGATGAACAGCAATCTATCCACAGCGATAAACAGGGACCACTCATAGCTTATACAGGCAGTGTGATGAACAGGGGATCACTCATAGCATATACAGCCAGTGTGATGAACAGGGGACCACTGATAGCATATACAGGCAGTGTGATGAACAGGGGATCACTCATAGCATATACAGGCAGTGTTAAGAACAGCAAACTATCCATAGCGATAAACAGGGACCACTCATAGCATATACAGCCAGTGTGATGAACAGGGGATCACTCATAGCATATACAGCCAGTGTGATGAACTGGGGACCACTGATAGCATATACAGGCAGTGTGATGAACAGGGGACCACTCATAGCATAAAGGCAGTGTGATGAACAGCAAACTATCCATAGCCATAAATAGGGAACCACTCATAGCATATACAGGCAGTGTGATGAACAGGGTACCACACATAGCATACAGGCAGGGAGATGAACAGGGTACTACCCAAAGCATACAGGCAGTGTGATGAACAGGGGACCACCCATGGCATAAAGGCAGGGTAATGAACAGGGTACTACTCAAAGCATACAGCCAGTGTGATGTAAAGGGGACCATTCTTAGCATATACAGGCAGTGTGAAGAACAGGGGAATACTCATAGCATACAGGCAGTGTGATGAACAGTAAACTATCCATAGCGATAAACAGGGAACCACTCATAGCTTTTACAGGCAGTGTAATTAACAGGGTAGCACCCATAGCATACAGGCAGTGTGATGAACAGGGTACCAACTAAAGCATACAGGCAGTGTGATGAACCAGGGACCAACCACAGCATACAGGCAGTGTGATGAACAGGGTACTACCCAAAGCATACAGGCAGTGTGATGAACAGGGGACCACACATAGCATACAGGCAGTGTGATGAACAGGGTACTACCCAAAGCATAAGGCAGTGTGATGAACAGGGTACCCCCTATAGCATACAGGCAGTGTGATGAACAGGGTACCACCTATAGCATACAGGCAGTGTGATGAACAGGGTACCACCTATAGCATACAGGCAGTGTGATGAACAGGGTACCACCTATAGCATACAGGCAGTGTGATGAACAGGGTACCACCTACAGCATACAGGCAGTGTGATGAACAGGGTACTACACTTACAGCATGTGATGTATATTACAGTATGTAGTTTAAGCCTACTGTAACCATCAATCAAGCTGTTTACCCACTGTTTGAAGTTGTTTTAAATAAGGGTATACATATTGCATGCAGGCAGCAGATTGTATGTGCTCAGTTGCTCCACCAAATTGTCTGAACATGTCTGTAATTTGTGAATGACTAAAGAGCAATGCTATTTTGAGGATTTTGGTGAAGGAACAGGTGAAGTCATCATGTCAATGAATCTCTTAGAATAGTCCACCTCTTTAAGGGAAATTATTAATGGTCAGTTGGGGTGGTTAAATGGTTAATGATGATGTTTCTATAACGTTACAGTTTCTTTACATCTATGAGAAATCCAGTGCACTACAGGTTGGGGAATTTTCTTTTAGGCACAATATTACTGGTAAGTTAGTTGCAGCACCTGTACTTTGTGGACAGACCTGTAACCAGGGGACAGCTGACTGGTGACTCTCCATGCCGTCCACCCAGCCTGACATAATGAGGGTGCAGGACATGGCAAAAACTATCAAGCTAAAAATTACTAGAATGTCTCCTGGCACACCATAATAATCTCAACTGTTAATTCTATAAATATATACAATGTTAAGTCCTCAAATATCTGTAGTAAAGGATTTTCTATGGAGCTGATTTCAGATACTTTTCTTCTGAAGCAATTTTGTCAATTCATCTGCACTACAAGGATTTGGAGCTAATTAATGGTTATCCTAGATCTGAAGGTAAGGGCTGATTGACAGGTTCTGTAAGTTGGTAAGGGCTGATTGACAGGTTTTGTAAGTTGGTAAGGGCTGATTGACAGGTTCTGTAAGTTGGTAAGGGCTGATTGACAGGTTTTGAAGTTGGTAAGGGCTGATTGACAGGTTCTGTAAGTTGGTAAGGGCTGATTGACAGGTTTTGTAAGTTGAAAGGAAGTTGTTATGGAAAGCAGTCAAGCAGGGAAATGGACACAGGGCAACATATGAACAAAAACATCAGGTGAAAAAAGGAATCCAGCACATCACCTGTGTTGAGAACAATCTGTTTTGCCTGCGAGTATGATGACAATTGTGCTGCGTTGACTACAATGGCCCTTCCAACAGTTGGTCCACAGCCCTGATAATTGTACAAGGTCAAAAGCAAAAACTCAAGCAATAGCAGCAACAAAAGAAGTGCAAGCATGCATCAGCAGCTTACTGTCAGCTGACAACATATGTCCTGCATAAAAAGCTGTGAAACATCATCTACATGAAACAATACTTCCCATGTATGTGAAATATCTACATGAAACAATACTTCCTGTGTATGTGAAACATCATCTACATGAAACATTACTTCCTGTGTATGTGAAACATCATCTACATGAAACATTACTTCCTGTGTATGTAAAACATCATCTATATGAAAAATTACTTCCCATGTATGTGAAACATCATCTACATGAAACATTACTTCCTCTGTATGTAAAACATCATCTATATGAAAAATTACTTCCCATGTATGTGAAACATCATCTACATGAAACATTACATCCCGTGTATGTGAAACATAGTCTACATGAAACATTTCTTCCAGTGTATGTGAAACATCATCTACATGAAACATTACATCCCTTGCATGTGAAACATCATCTATATGAAACATTTCTTCCAGTGTCTAAAACAGAATTCAGAACAATTTCACAAAAGGAATTAACTATAGCTGAAGCAGACATCGTTTAATGATAAAAACAAGTGACCCATGAGCCATGATGCCCAGTCGATGGCATGATCTGGAACATTATGACCTATTCCAACCTACAACTTGTACATCAGACAAAAAAAAATAAATGCAAAACAATTTTTCTTCCCAGTCATCAATGATTTTCCTGAAGGAATTTAAAATAAATGAATATCCAAGTCCTAATGGTTTCTGTCATAATAATTTCCCATTTCTGCTTTAATTCTGTACTAGAGTGGGCCCTGGTTTTGGCAGTCTCTGGTAACGGTGACCACCTGGTGATAACGGCCATTTTTCCAAAATATATGAAAACTGGGCTGAACCTAGTTGTATTAAAACTTGCAGGCCTGTAGCTTTCATTCACACAAAATGTGCCCTGTGAATAGGCAGACAGTGTGAATGATGGCTGATGGACAGAGGGTAACCACTACAGCTGAGTTTTAGCTAAAACAGATCAGCGAGGGGAAGGTCAGTCCTGGTCATACTAGGATGCATGTTGAATCCAAGGACTACCACCAATCTGAACAAATCACTGACTCTTTATACACTAACAGGTAATGCTTTCACTCAGTGCAACACAAGTGTATGAACAGATGTTCTTCACATGTAAAAAGTATGTGCTGCAACATGTCAGGTACATGTCTTGTCAAAGATGATGAGTGTAAAGCAGGTTCTCTTCATGTTGACTGATGATAGTACCAGTTAGATTTATATATAGTTAACTAACTAACAATAAAAGGTCCTAAAGGTTTTATTACTGAAATAAGTAACATAATAAAACTGTAGCCATCATGTACAGCTGTATACATCATGTATGAATGAAAGGAACTCTACTGAAAAATTACAAGAGTAAAATATTTAAAACTTTGTGTTATTGATGTGCATGTACAGTAGAGCACCAATTTTCTGAAAGCATCAGGGGACAAGCTTTTTGCTGGGAAAGATGAACTTTCAGAAATATGGTCAGGGGTCCAGCGGCAAGTTCCTACGACAGTTACCGTACATTCTCAATCAATTCGGAATATGTTTTATTTCGTAAATGCTTTTTTCTAAAAACATTATTTATTTTTCTTTACTATATATCATTTCGAAATGAACAAAACTCAGCTGTCAGGTAGCTGGTTTCATGTTAGACCCAAACCATTCTAGCGGGACCAATGATTGTTATGATCACAATGTTTTGATCCAACGTATTAATTAATCATGAAAGGATTGGCGTTTGAGTCTTGCACCCTGGCAGTTTTCCTCTATAATTAATTAAAATAATTTGAAGGCTTAATTTCTAACATGATTGTAATTCTGTGACTACAGATGATGCTTACTGCTGACAATGTTTAGGTGAAACGCTTCTGTCTCTTGCGGGAACCACAGTCTGTATCTGACTAGCATTCTTATTACATGACATGCTATTATGCAGTATCCATATCAAATCTGAGCTTGTTTGCATTACAATTTTTTTTAAGATACAAAGATGCATTTATCATAATATATAAAGCACTCAATAGTTCAAAATGGGTGTCTGTGACTAATCAAACTTGTGTACCATTCCTGGTACGCACCTGCCCCATTTGCAATTCACGCGGGATATTTGACAATAAAGATAAACAAGGCCTACAGGCCTAATGCGAACATGTGCATTGGGAAATACACCAGGTATACTGCTTCAATGCTGGACCATTACTTTTCATGTATATGAACAATGCAAGTACTAAACATTTTGAATAAGAAACAATTACACAAACATCACTGCCGAAATTCTGGCATGGGTGCACACAACACTAAAAAGATTGTAGCTGGCACCACCAGTCTTGTATACAATGAAGCTATCAGAGATATATACATATGCCGAATTTCAGACTGATATATCAAACCCCTCCTGAGAAAAACGCAGGGACACACACTGTGCAAAAGTCATTGTAAGTGGGGACACCTGTCTTGTGAGCAAGAAAGACATCAAAGACACATAGACAGGTCAAATATTTGGCCAATACATCAAACTTACCTTGAGTCTGATGCATTGGGCTGACCAGGCTTAGGTGAGAAAGGCTGTTGCCCGGAGTGAACTGTGACAAATTGCTTGCTCAGGCTACTGCACTGAGTGAACTCATGACCTGCACCTGGCTAGACTGAGTGAACTTTTGACCTGTACCTGGCTGCACTGAGTGAACTCTTGACCTGTTACAAAATCGGAACATTTGGCAGTCTGCCAAAGCTTTAAATAGAATGCAGCTACTGCACTGCGTAAACTCCTGACCCATACCTGGCTGCACTGAGTGAACTCTTGACCTGCTGCCTAATCTGATACAGTTGGCAGTCTACCAAAGCTATAAATAGATCCAGACTGACCTCTAGCCTGTGGCCAAATCTGAAATAGCAGCCACACCATTGCATAAGCTCATGCAGGGGCCCTGCCCTGAGGGGCTTGACACCCATGAAGTGATCACATGGTGCCCATGAGGTGATCACATGCCTTGTGCTTGGCTGCACTTATTGAACTCTTGTCCTATATCTGGCTGCACTGAATGAACTCTTGATCTGTTGCCAAATCTGAAACAGTTGGCAGTTTCTTAACCTATTTAAAGATACGGATTCAATCTTGGCCTGTTGGTATATCTGTTTAGACATACTGAAAGGCTTTGGCTAAAATGTTTTTATTTTCAAGCCAACATATTCATTAACTTTTTATCAAAATATATAGAATAATAAAAAAGCAGAACTTTTCTTGTTGAAGGTCCAATAGTTCTGCCAAAAATCATTCTATTAAACTTGAACAAAGGCCACCTCAGAATAATTTTTGTGCAATGTTACAGAAGATACAATTGAAACAATAATTTTGTAGAAGAACACTATTGCAGTCCTCTGTTTGAAAAAGACATAATAATGGCCATAAGACCAACTTGAGCTTTTCACAACTCGACCAAATATCAACAAACTCAGTATATTCTGATATGATTTAAAGAACCATTTCCTAGGATAATTCTTTTGAAAAACTAAACAATTCAACTTGACAGTTTAATCATTAAGCTGAAAGAGGCTAAAATTATGAGTTTTTTGCCCATAAAAAAACAGGTCATTGTAGGTGGCACCACAAAATCTGCAACTTCAAATATGAGTCATGTGACCAACATTTGCACAATACCTGGTAATGCTAGCTTCTGTAATTTCTGAGAGTACTATGTCAGTATGCTTACTTGGCGAAATGACTGTTCAAATTGGTGTAACTCCACTAAAATTCATCAAATGCAAACCATTTGAACAAATTTGAGAGGGCTTTCCTCTGGGATCATTTATGTAAAATATTGAACAATTTGGCTGGACTGTTTACACGAAGAAGACTTTTAAAAGTTTTTCAGCTTTTTCCCTATAAAATCTAAGTAAATGCAGATAGCAAACAAGTGACCCATGGGTCATGACGCTCAGCTGACTTGGAAGAGATTTGCAAAAGGAAATTTTATCATCTGAATGGTAGTATATAACCATTCAACTGAAGCATCAAACATATTAACCAACAGGCTGAGATTGTGTCTATATTAATATATCTCAAGAATAGAGAAAAAATGCGTAAACTTTTAAAAAAATGCAGGTGGCTCCACCAGTCTGCAGAAACTAATAAAAACACTTAATGGTCAATATCCATGCAAAGAAGTTGTTACAATTTGTACCCTGTTGACAGATAACCACATCTTTAAAGTTCTCAAAAATAGAGAAAATTATTCGTAAAAATTTGAAAAAAAATAGAGGTGGGACTCCCAGTCTGCTAAAACTGATGGAACATGTCATGATCAATATGTATGCAAAAAATCATGAGCAGCAGTATTGTAGTTATTGAGATACTGGAGTTTTTGTATCAAATTTTTCATTATTCTGGGGGGTATTTTAGAGCCATACAGCTAAATGGATGTGGGTAACAGAGACCTAATTTCAGGTTTCCATGGAGATTTTTCATGGGTCTCCCTGTGTGTAAAAAATGAAGATTCTAGTTCCAGTTGTTACGATTTGTGCCATGTTTACAGATGTTCATATTTTTTAAGGTCTCAAAAATAGAGAAAAAATTTCGAAAAAAAAAGCCCGGAAAAAAATATGTGGTGTCACCAGGGTGCAGAAACTGATGAAACACTCCATGATCAATATCAATACAAACAATTATGGTGATCTCTGCATTAGTTGTTCAGATACTTCAGCTTTTGTATCAAATTTTCCATTATTCTGAGCTGTACTTTGGAGTGCCATAGCTCAAAGGATATGGGTAACAGAGACCTAATTTCAGGTTTCCATGGACACTTTTCATAGGTCTCCCTGTGTGTCAAGAATGAAGATTCTTGGTCCAATTTGAACCCTGTTGACAGATAACTACATCCTTAAAGGTCTCCAATATAGAGAAAAAAAAATTGTAAAAATTTGAAAAATACAGGTGGCGCCACCAGTCTGCAGAATCTGATGAAACATCTCATGATCAATATGTATGCCAAAAATCATGACTATCAGTGATGTAGTTAATCAGATATTGAAGTTTTTTTATGAAATTTTTTACTATTCTGGGTGGTACTTTGGGGCCCCATAGCTCGAAGGATATGGGTAACAGAGACTTAATTTCTGGTTTCCATGGAAACTTTTCATAGGTCTCTCAGAATGTCAAGAATGAAGATTCTAGGTCCAGTTTTTTACGATTTGTGCCCTGTTAACAGATGCTCACATTTTTAAAGGTCTCAATAATAGAGAAAACAATTCATAAAAAATCGAAAAATACAGGTGGCGCCACAAGTCTGCAGAAACTGATGAAACATCTCATGATCAATATGTATGCCAAAAATCATGACCATCAGTGATGTAGTTAATCAGATATTAAAGTTTTTGTATGAAATTTTTGACTATTCTGAGGGGTACTTTGGGGCCCCATAGCTCGAAGGATATGGGTAACAGAGACCTAATTTCTGGTTTCCATGGAGACTTTTCATAAGACTCTCAGAATGTCAAGAATGAAGATTCTGGGTCCAGTCTTTACAATTTGTGCCCTGTTAATAGATGTTCACATTTTTAAAGGTCTCAAAAATAGAGATAAAAATTCATAAAAATAAAAAAATACAGGTGGCGCCACCAGTCTGCAGGAACTGATGGAACATCTCATGATCAATATGTATGCCAAAAATCATGACCATCAGTGATGTAGTTAATCAGATATTGAAGTTTTTGTATGAAATTTTTCACTATTCTGGGGGGAACTTTGGGGCCCCATAGCTCGAAGGATATGGGTAACAGAGACCTAATTTCTGGTTTCCATGGAGACTTTTCATAAGTCTCTTAGAATGTCAAGAATGAAGATTCAAGGTCGAGTCTTTATGATTTGTGCCCTGTTAACAGATGTCCACATTTTTAAAGGTCTCAAAAATAGAGAAAAAAATTCGTTAAAAATAAAAAATACAGGTGGCGCCACAAGTCTGCAGAAACTGATGAAACATCTCATGATCAATATGCATGCCAAAAATCATGACCATCAGTGATGTAGTTAATGAGATATTGAAGTTTTTGTATGAAATTTTTCACTGTTCTGGGGGGTACTTTGGGGCCCCATAGCTCGAAGGATATGGGTAACAGAGACCTAATTCCAGGTTTCCAAGGAGATTTTTCATGGACCTCTCTGGATGTAAAGTAAGAAGATTCCAGGTCCAGTGGTTACATTTTGTGCCTTGTTAACGGACAGATGGCCGGATGGCCGGACGGCCGACGGACAAAGAGTGATCGCTATAGCTCAGATGACTTACAGTCAGCTGAGCTAAAAAATACCCTGAATCCCACAACATTTGATATGTGACAGATTATTGCATAAAATCTGGGAATGGTAGCTCCTGCTATACCTGAGAAATTATGGATTAATGTACAGATGACCAATGACCCCCGTACAAAAAAAGGTCAATGCAGGTGGCGCCACCAATACCTGAATTTCATATATGACTCATGTGACCAACACTGGCAAAAAATTTGATGATGATAGCTCCGGCTGTTTCTGACACTGTCATTTTAGTATGGTTTTTAGGACAGATGACTAAGTTCAACTTCCTGTAACTCGGCCAAAATTCACCGAACTTGAACCATTGGAACAAAATTGAGGGAGATGGTATAAAAGATGATTTCTGTAAAATATTTAACAATTTGGCTTGAGTGTTTCGTCGGAGAAGATTTTTAAAGGTTTTTTAGCTTTTTCTCTATAAAATTTAAGAAAATGCAGAGTTTTTCAGATGGCTAATTTTTTGCATTAAATTTTATGATGCTAGCTCCAGTCATGATCAAGATAGTATGGGTTAACTTACAGATGACAGACTAAGGACGCCGCCACACAATTGCATTAGCTCACAGGTTCACTGAAAATTATTACAGATGCATATTGAATGCAAAATTGTAATACAGATACATCCCACTGATGGCAAAATCTTGAATTAAGTTGACTTAGGATACCAATTATTTATAATCCATGTACAGGCATCTTTATATACCCACCGAGAGCTGTATACCTGTGATTGTAAACATTGTCTGGCATGAGGAATATCTAAAAATCATAAATCTACATTTTTTCAAAGCTTTTAAAAAACATCCTTGTCAATATTAACCATAGATAACCTGAAATCTAAATGTCTAGAGGCATGATGTAATAAAAGCTGATAAACTGGTGCCAGGCTAGATGTATCTGCTTCACACAGCTAACATATATGGTAAAATTCAGCTTCCCATAACTCAGCCAAAACTCACTGAACTGAGACCATTTGAACAAATTTCAGAAAGCACTACCCTAGGATCATTTCTGTGCAATATTAAACTATTTGGCCATATGGTTTCAGAGAAGAAGTTTTTTGTAGCCGTCAGTATGATTCGGGCACCGATGACCCCCATACAAAAAAGGCCGATGCAGGTGGCGCCACCAATACCTTGATTTCAGATATGTCTCATGTGAACAACATTGGCACAAAATTTGGTGATGATAGCTCCAGCCGTTTCTGAGATAGTAATTTTAGTATGTATTTTTGGACAGATGACTAAGTTCAACTTCCTTTACCTCGGCCAAAAATCACCGAACTTATACCATTCGAACAAACTTGAGAAAGTTTGTTCCAGGAATCATTTTTGTGAAATATTGGACAATTTGGCTGAACAGTTTCGGAGAAGAAGATTTTTAAAGCTTTTTTAGCTTTTTCCCTATAAAATCTAAGAAAATGCAGTTAGCCAAAAAATAAGCAAAATCCGATATAGTTTTTTAGATGACTTATTTTTTGCATAAAATTTTGTGATGCTAACTCTTGCCGTTTTCAAGATAGTATGGGTTAACGTACAGACGCCGGACGACGGATGCCACACCATTGCATAAGCTCACAGGTTCGCTAAAAAATAATAAAGCAAATTCTATTGATATTAATCATGATTAATATAAATTGTTACTTCATATATATATATATTTTTGGTCCAGGGAAGCAATAAACATCTACGCCATTACACACTTTTTGCATTCAATTTGTACATTTGTTTAGTGGAACAACTGTAAGACAGTTGGAATGATCATCTTAGTTAAGCTTGATGGAGGGTGTTTAGCTTTTGGATGGGTGACCACATGTACAAAAGTGTCTGATAGAGAACACGGGAGCTAGGGCTATTTTCCGATGGTACATTTTTAATGCACCTGTACTTTCCCGTATTTATTACGCATTATGCATATCAAAGTTATCCGATAAAAGCCAGTTATTTTTTATAAAGTCTTCTTCTATCTTACATAGAGCTGCTTGTCTCTCTGTCCTCTGATATCACCGCCTGGTGGGTAAACTTGAACAACTGGTTGCCTTCTTATGTCAAGTGATCGTACCAGCTGCAGGCTACACATAAAGTAGTGATCATTTCGTAAAGTGACTGAGCTCAGTTTGATAAATCATTTGCGGACTCTGTATAATCCATTTGACGACAGGAAGCCCATTTGAAGGAAATAATACAAAGCTAACAAAACAAACTTAAATACCCATATTACCTCTCAGTCCATATGAGCACTCAGGTGTCAGAGCGGCTTGTCTAACCCACGGGCACACTGAGTGTGGGTGATATACCAGGTATAAAAGAACCAACTGGTATATCGCCCATACTCATTGTGTTTACAGTTTCTTAGCCATATTAGTGCTGGATATGAGTGCCTGTGATCCAACCAGCTGCCTCTAAAATCTCCACCACTGCAAACTCAGCAGGAGGTCATTTTCACATATCCTCCATTATATCGACCTTTGAGAATATTAAAAACTTTCAAGTGTTTGCTAAATTGGAATAAAGACAGTATATTATAAGGTAGATATTTTTAAATTCTAGTATTATCCCCCTTCAATGAATGACATTGACTGTCCATGCGTCGGCAAAACTATATTTACTCATTTTTACTGTTTTATTTAGGAATTCCAAGATCGTAATTCATTCTTTCTTTCCGAATTGATTAGAATGTATGGTTATTATAAACTTATGCCATTTTACTTGGGGGGAAACAGTGTTTCTTTTTGACCTAGGTAATTGACCACTGGGACATATGAAAAATACTGGATTTATAGCAGAGCTTTATTGGCAAAGATCAGTTAAACCTTTTTTAGGATACATGCGAACCATTTTTTAACAAATTGTACCATTGGTGAAGCTTAGAAATTTTCTTTTGCAGCACACATATAACAAGTGAAAGGTAAGTTTTTGAAAGATCTTAAAGCCTTACATATTAACAAGTGACCCAGGGGTCATGACCCTCAGCAGACTAAGAAGACATTAACAAAAGGAATTTTATCATCTAAATGCCAAATTTTGTAGGTGGTATCCTAATTCATCTGAAGCATAGTTAAAAAGAAATGGGTAACAGAGACCTAATTTCAGGTTTCCAAGGATATTTTGCATGGACCTCCCTGGATGTCAGGTAAGAAGATTCTAGGTGCACCGATTATGATTTGTGCCCTGTTAACTAATGACCGCATCTTTGAAGGTCTCAAAAATATAAATTTAAAGAAAACGCATAAAAATTTGAAATAAAAATCCAGGTGGTGCCACCAGTCTGCATGAACTGATGAAACACTCCATGATGAATGTGCATGCAAAGAATCTTGTTTCCGATACTGGAGCTTTTTTTTTTTTTTTGAGGGGGGGGGGGGGAGAGTTCCAATGGCTATGATTTGTGCCCTGTTAGCAGACATTCCATATCTTTGAAGGTCTCAAAATAGAGAAAAAAATATGAAAATATGAAAAAATCCTGCAGGAACTGACAAAACACTCCATGATAAAAATATGCATGCAAAAAATCATGATGATCGATGTATTACTTGTTCAGATACTGATGCTTTTGTATCAAATTTTTAATTATTATGGGGGTATTTCTATGCCCCATAGGTCGAAGGATATAGATAACAGAGACCTATTTTCAGGTTTCCAAGGAGATTTTACATGGACCTCCCTAGATGTCAAGTAAGAAGATTCCAGGTCCTATGGTTACAATTTGTGTCATGTGGGACGACCACATGTTTGAAGGTCTCAAAAATAGAGAAAAAAATGTGTAAAATTTAGAAAAAATCCAGGTGGCACCACCAGTCTGAAGGAACTTATGGAATACTCCATGATGAATATGCATGCAAAGAATCATGGTGATCAATACATTAGTTGTTCAGATCATGAGCTTTTGCATCAAATGTTTAATTATTATGGGGGGGGGGAATTTCTGAGCCCCAGGGTTCGGAGTATATGGCTAACAGAGACCTAATTTCAGGTTTCCAAGGAGATTTTTTATGGACCTCCTTGGATTTCAAGTAAGAAATTTCCAGGTCTAGCGGCTAGGATTTGTGCCTGGTTAACGGACTGACAGACGGACGGACACCGGACAAAGAGTGATTGCTATAACTCAGAGGACTTTCAGTCAGCTGAGCTAAAAATAGATAATTTAATATATATTTTAGAGTCAGGGGTACCTGGCAGTTTCATTTCAAATTCTACAAGGTTCTCTCTGCTATTCTTTATATAGGTAATAGTGGAGCTGCTGATAATGAAATCCCTTGCCAATGATCGGGCCACTCATGGATTGATTGTCATCAATGTATAATGCCGTCCTTTAACTCTTGTTTGGTTCCAAATCTTTGCCAAATGATATTTAGGTGATTTTGCTTAAGTAGAGTTGTTCTTCTTGACAGGAAAAGTGAAATGATGAATAAGCTAAATATTGGCAAGATTAAGTAGATGACCGAATTGCTCACGGGAGTGAACTGTTCATTTGTATGCAAGGCTCACATGCTATGGCCGTGCATCTAAACATGCTTGAGCACAAGCAATGTATGAATGATACCACACTTAATGCTCATTTGAGTAAACTGCTCAGTTGTTTGGCCTGACATCCAGCTCAATGAACTATGCTTGCTTGAGTACAAACTAGATATGGTTGCTAGAACACAGGTGCTCTTGGATACAATTCAGCTGGTTTCTAGGGGTTAAGAGAGCCTAGGGGTGCGCCGGTAGCTGTATTTTTCACCCCTTTGCCCTGGCAACAACATCGGCCTAGAACTAATTAATTAGGGTATCCATTGGTTATACACCTTCCTCCAGGCCCTTTTGATTCATAATTACAAAAATTCATGAAGTATTTATATGCTTGAAAAATATTTTGTAAATATAAAAAAAATTCAGTCCCCAATTTTAAATTAGAAAAAAAACGTATTTTCTGAGAAATAGCATTTGGAAAAACAGCGCTCTACTGTGTATATTAGCAAACTAAAATGACCCACTGACCCGCCACAACGTGGTGACTCCCTCCTCCCGTGTGATCCTGGTCAGGGCGTTGAACACTCCTTTGTAATTCCTTCTCTCTGCTGGTGGCAACCTAGATTAACATAGCATTTTTTATGCGTTTTATTGAGCATTGTGAAAAGATAATTGCCAGCATATATGTTAAGGCATGCTAATATGATGTTGTTACTCAATACATAGGGACCACATTTTTACAATTTCTGTATTATGGTAAATGATTGTTGGTTTGTTTCAACAAAAAATAACTAGAATATCAGCAGAAGCTGACGAATGCCCTCAGGAAAAAGAACAGTGTTTATAAGTCTGAAATATTTGTTCTAACATGATTGTATATCTGTACATATCTCAATTATAAATTTAAACTGTAGAGGTATGTAGTCCCTTTGCAAGTATGGTAAGACCGATCTCATGCAGGACTTAGACATCATCAAGGAATATTGTTATACAATGTTTCACAACAATCCACCCATTGGTTCCTGAGAAATAAGCTCCTAATTTTTTTTCTATTCTAAGCTCTGTGACCTTGAAAAGTAGGTCAAGGTCACCAATCTTCAAACTTGACCAAGATTTTGTTAATTTGCATCAGCACTGAAGACATGAAGTTCCTGTGTTGAATAGATATTCAACACAGGAACTTCATTTCATTAGAGATATCCCGCTCACAAGGCCCAAGTTGAAAAATCCAATAAAAATTCATTGAAGATCAGAAATTGTAGATGGTGCACCCAAACTTCTTCAGCAGGTACAGACCATCAGTCCCAATACTCATAGTAGGTTTTGTGAAAATCCACCCATTGATTCCTGAGAAATAAGCTCCAAAGTTTTTTTTTCTATTCTAAGCTATGGGACCTTAAAAAGTACGTCAAGGTCACCCATCTTCAAACTTGACCAAGATTTTGTTAATATTCATCAGCACTGAGGAAATGAAGTTCCTGTGTTGAATGCCTTTGGAGATATCCTGCTCACAAAGCCAAAGTTGAAAATCCAGTAAAAATTCATTAAAAATCAGAAATTGTAGGTGGCGCCCCTAACCTTCGTCAGCAGGTACAGACCATCAGTCCCAATGACCATAGTAAGTTTTGTGAAAATCCACCCAATGGTTCGTGAGAAATAAGCTTGTAAGTGTTTCTCTATAATCAGCTCTAAAATGTAGAAAAATAGGTCAAGGTCACCCATCTTCGAAAATGACAGAGATTTTGTCGATATACATCTTCCCCAAAGAAATAAAATTCCTACGGTGAATCCTTTTAGAGATATCCTGCTCACAAAATAAAAGTTAACTGACGCCGGACGGACAGCTTGGATGGACGCCCAGGGGCTGAGGGCTAAAGACCCCTGCAAACAATTCTGAATCCTCAGTTTTATCACCATAAAGGTCATGTGTTTAGCAGTGTTTTGATGGTACTAACACAGAGACAGGTCACATGTTTAGCCATGTCTTTATGGTATTGACACTGAGACAGGTCATGTGTTTAGCAGTGTCTTCATGGTACTAACACAGAGACCGGTCACATGTTTAGCATTGTCTTTATGGTACTAACAAAGAGACAGGTCATGTGTTTAACATTGTCTTTAAGGTATTAACACCGAGACAGGTCATGTGTTTAGCAGTGTCTTTATGGTACTAACATGCAGACAGGTCATGTGTTTGGAAGTGTCTTTATGGTACTATCACTGAGAGAGGTCATATGGAGTCTTTATGGCATTAACATCGAGACAGGTCATGTATTTAGAAGTATCTGTATGATGTTAACACATATATTTATTGTGTTAATACCAAGACAGGTCATGTATTTAGCAAGGCCTGTCTAAGACTATACATTAACACTTTACCTCCCATCTGCTGTCATTCTAATGAGGGAGATCTCTGCTGGCGTACCAATAAATGCTCCAACACCACCGGCAACCATCCCTATACTGGCCTTCATGAAAAACCCAGGAGGCTTGTCTCCTCTGAAAAAATAGGTATATTAGGTCATCCAACAGACCAGGTGGATTGTCTACTCTGAAAGATTAGGTAAAATATGTCATCAAACAGACCAGGTGGATCATCTCCTCTGAAAGATTAGGTAAAATATGTCATCAAACAGACCAGGTGGATTGTCTCCTCTGAAAGATTAGATAAAATATGTCATCAAACAGATCAGGTGGATCGTCTCCTCTGAAAAATTAGGTAAAATATGTCATCAAACAGACCAGGCGGATTGTCTCATCTGAAAGATTAGGTAAAATATGTCATCAAACAGACCAGGTGGATTGTCTCCTCTGAAAAATTAGGTAAAATATGTCATCAAACAGACCAGGTGGATTGTCTCCTCTGAAAGATTAGGTAAAATATGTCATCAAACAGACCAGGTGGATTGTCTCCTCTAAAAGGCAGGTTCAAAATGTCATCAAACAGACCAGGTGACCTTATCTCTGGCATTTACATTAGAAATATACAGAGGAATATTTAAACAAAATATTAACAAAAGTTCACCAGTGGTTTTTATTATATGAGTCAATTCTCAAGTGTAACAAAGGCTTTCAATGGAAAATGAAATTTCTTAAAGCAACAAAGTTGCAGTGACCCAGTTTCAGGTTTGGCAGGTGAACCAAGAGACATCTAACAGTATATCAAATTTCCTTATTTTTAGGCCCTATAGTGTCAAAATGTGTCAGTCTATGAGACAGGCAGACGCACATATGGACAGACAGACTGCTGACAGAGAAAGAACCATCGCTATAACTGAGTTATCTTGTAGTCAGCTGAGCTAAAAATAAGAGGGATTATCACACTTACTTTGAAAACTGCTCAAACAGCATAGTGTAGACCCCTAGACGTGTGGTGGTGTAGGTGGCTTGTCTCAGTAGCCCAGCAGATAACCTGACAAACACAAAGTACAGAGGGGCCATCAGGCTGTACAGAATACATGATCATTAACCAGGCAGATAACCTGACAAACACAAAGTACAGCCTGGCTGCCCTAGTGTATGCCTCAACCCAAGCGCGCATAATCTGCTGAAAGGTCAACAAGGTCAACATACAGGTGACTGAAGAGGGGCTGGGTAGAGTCTGGGTCTGACATGGTCTCATATACACATTAATAAAAGCTACAATTTTTTGGCCAATTTCTTTCAGCTTTCTAAAATACAAAGCTGAAATCTTTATGTGTGCATGATATGAAAATTATATCAACAGTCCTCTCAGGAAACAAATGTGCCATGGTCAAAAGTGGGCAAAATTTAAGGTACTAATTTTATATTTATACTAATAACTTATAAAATTTGAAAAATTCAGAACTAATTTTGGGTACTCAATTGAATCTTGATTAAATAATGTTACATCCCTGACAAAAAACCTCTAGCTTCACGATCCTCTTGTTAAGGGAGTTAATATATTTCTTGATTTTTTAAAAAGTGCTTTATGTTTGGGCCAATAACTTAAAACAATTACGCAATACTGACATCATTTCTGGCATGTGCATAGTGAATGTATAGAAAAATATGTATATTATATATGATCAAAGTCAGATCAGTGGTTTTGATATTAGGCAGTCTTAAAGTGTAACAACGGGTTTTTAATGGAAAAATGAAGTTTTTCATTAATATCTCCTAGAAATTAAGTCCTAGTGACCAAATTCTTGGCATGGTAGGGGATTTTGGAGTCATCTAACTGTATGCCAAATTTAAGGAACTTAGAGCTGAAGCTGGGGAGCTGAGCTCTAGCAAACTGCATAATACTAGCTTGATGTAAACAATATGTGACATGGTGCTTGAAATCTTGAATAAATCTACAGTTTTTGATCAACTGGTTTCAAATTTTTGGTGTTAACAGTTGAAATGCTAACAAAAACATGCTTTGAAAATTAAATTCACAGCAGTTACAGGAATAAAACGTGCCATGGTCAAAGTTGGGCAAAATTTAAGGTACCAATTTTTTATTTTTGCTAATATTTTAAAAAATTTAAAAGATTTTGATCTAATTTTTGGTATACAATTTAATTTATATTAATGAAAGTTATATTACTGGAAAAAAAGTGCTTAGCTTTAACAAGTTTTGTGTTAAGTGATCAAATTTCTTTCCTGATTATTTACAAAATGCATTAGGTTTGGGCCCATAACTTTTTAAATTATATAATACAGACCTAATTTCTTACATGTACATAGGAACTATATAGAGGATTATTTATGGTAAATATGAGGAAAAACAGATGAGTGGTTTTGATATTAGGCAGTCCTGAAGTATGAAAATAGGTTTTTAACAAGGGAGCCATGGGTCACATCGCTCAGCTGAATTTTGGAAAATATTAGTAACTGCAAAATATTTTTATTTCTTTTGGTTTTTCATGTATATTTTCATTAGAAAAGCTATGATAAAATGGCCCTGCTAAAATGAAACTCTGTAAATTATAGAATAATGGACATGAGCTAAACCATTTAGTGATGCACCAAGGGAACAAATAGGCCTTTGGTAAGTGTTTTATAAAAGTAACATTAAATTAACAAATAATGTGTGAAGGTAATTAAGTTTTCAAAAGTTAAATATATGACAATATGAGTTAAAAATAAATCCCACAAAGTTTGACCAATATTCCTAATATTAATACTAAGTTAACAGTGTTTTTCACACCTATGCCCCGCCAACTTTAAGAGATATGAATGAAATGCTACAAAGTATTTATATCTTCTTAAATCTTGTCAGTTAGCACTTACATTAGATCCTAATATTTTATCACATTTGAATATTAGGATTAAATTCCTGAAATTTTTTTTCTTTAAAAAAAAATCAAAATTGTCCAAGTCTCATCAATAAGAATTAAAATTAAAATTATAAGATTCATCTTGTTTATTAGTCCTGTGTATTGAAGGGGTGAGCGGGGGAGAGGTCTCCTCTGTTACTGCTCATTGCTGAAAACAAAGGTTAATTTTAAGATTCATCTAGTTCATAGTACAGGTCTGTCAACAGAATGGGAGGGGGGTGGGGGGGGGGGGAGAAATAAAGGCTCCCTGTGGTATGGTATTAACTGAAGACAGCCTGATCAAGCTCAACTCAATGGAGAGAGGGCTTGCCCTAGTGATAGGATTGCATAACATTATGCCAACAGCCGGTGGAGCATAGAGAGTTGCACTGAATGACCTACAGTGACCTGAATGGACTGCTTGACAATGTGAGGGAATACAACAAGAGCCTCCAAAAATTCAATAACTAGCCTAATGTTGCAGCTTTTATTTTCAAATTTCAGATTTTAACAGATTAAATCCTTATGTGCACATGCTGTGAAAATTAAATCCACAGTACTTACAGGAAAAAAAAGTGCCGTGGCCAAAGTTGGGCAAAATTGAAGGTACTATTTTTTATTTTTGTTAATATTTTAAAAAATTTAAAAGATTTTGATCTAATCTTGGGTATACAATTTAATTTTGATTAATTAAAGTTATATTACTGGAAAAAAGTCCTTAGTTTTAACATGTTTTTTGTTAAGTGATCAAATATCTTTCCTGATTTTTACAAAATGCATTATGTTTGAGCCCATAACTTTTTCAAATTATATAATACAGACCTAATTTCTGGCATGTTCATAGGAACTATATAGAGGAATATTTATGGCAAATATGAGGAAAACAGATGAGTGGTTTTGATATTAGGTGGTCCTGAAGTATAAAAATAGGTTTTTAATAAAAAAATTGAGGTTTTTCCTTAATTTCTCAAAGGAACGAAGTTGGAAAGACCCAGTTTTCGGCTTGGTAGGTGAGCTTGGGGACATCTAACATTATGTCGAATTTTGGATTCCCAGGTCTTATGGTTTCAAAACGTGCCACATCTACGGACAGATGGACAGACAGACGACGGACAATGGACCACGACTGTAGCTCAGATGACTTATAATCAGCTGAGCTAATAAAAAATTGAGGTTTTGGCAAGGAAGGAGATCTTGGAGATCACAATTACTGCATAACACTTGGTGGGCAAGGGGGTTTGTTTGATATGAGAATAACTGTACATTTTCATAGAAGGGATCTCCCCTGAGGACCTGTGACAAATCAGATATCCTGGCATAGTTGACCTCCAGTTACCAGAAGCTCTTTTTCAAATATCAGAATATAACAGATTGGATCTTCATGTATACCTTCTGTGAAAATTAAATCAAATGTATTTTCAGGGAAAAAAGGGGCTAAATTATGAGGTTTTTGCCCATAACAAGCACCAAAGGGCCATGACTATCAGCTGAATTTGACATATATCATAAGATTTAAGTGATCTCATTTCAGGATTCACAGGTGACTTGCCAAGGACCTCCCTGGATTTTAGAAGGTTCCAAGGAAAATGGATACAATTTGTACCCTGTCTGTCTGGATGCTCATGCAGATTCATATTTTTGGCCAATCGCTCACAGGATATAGACCAATAGGTCGCCATGACCTAGTTATAAGTTTCCAAAGAGCTTTTTCCAGAATCTACATGGATGTTGCATTAGACATTATCTGTGCGTATCTGACATTCAAGGTGCTCAAAATCATGATTTTAGCTTATAGGTTGCAAAATATAGGTCACCATGACCTAATTTTAAATTTCCAAGAATTGCCTAGAACCTCCCAAGAAGATTCTTGGCTTAACAGATACAATTTGTGCCAATCTGACATTCAGGGCGCTCATATGACATCTTTTACCTAAAGGTTCCAGAATATAGGTCACAGTGACCTAATTTCTTGTTTCCAAAGACAAGTACCTCCAAGAAGTTTTGTTAGAAGATTCTAGGCCCAGTGGATACAATTTTTTGTGCTCCATCTGACTGTCTGGGTGCTTGAAATGTATTTGACCCATATGTCACAGACCTAATTTCATGTTTCCAAGGAGATTTGCCTAAAACTTCCCTAGATGTTGCGTTAGAACATTCTATGCCTAACAGATACAATTTGAACTAATCTGACATTCAAGGAGCTCATATGACATATTTTACCTATAGGTCATAGAATAAAGGTAACCCTGACCTAGTTTCAGGTTTCCAAGGACATTTGCCTAGACCTCTGAGAAGGTTATGTTAGAACATTCTAGGTCTAATGGATACAATTAGTGCCCCATCTGACTTGTCGCTCATATGACATCTTTTAACTATAGGTCGCAGATTTGCCTAGGACCTCCCTGGATATACAGTTAGAAGTTTCTAGATGTAACAGTGACGATATGGGCCCTTTTAACAGACGGACGCACAATGGACAATGGGTGATAGCTATAGGTTAGATAACTTACAGTCAGCTGAGCTGAAAATCAGGCGATGAAGGTGGCGCCACAAAAACATCAATTTCAAACATGATTCATGTGACCAAAATTTGTACAAAACTTGATGATGCTAGCTTCTGTCATTTCTAAGACTGTTTTTTTAGAATGCTTACTTAGCGGCCAAATGACAAAGATTAAATTCATGTAAGTTCATGCAGGTGGAGCCACAAAAGCTCTAAACCAACAACATTTGGCATTTGATTGATTTTTGCATAAAATTTGGTGATGCTAGCTGCTGCTGTTCCTGAGAAATTATGGGTTAATACACCGAGGACCTCGTGCACAAAAGGTTGATGCAGGTAGTGCCGCCAGCACCTCAATTTTAAATAACAGAATGGCTTGTTTTCGCACTTGCAAAAACAGATGTCTCCCCCCCCCCCATTGCATATAGTTTGTATCAATAAAGACATGGTAAGAAATCTTGAGTTCCCAAAAATTTTACATTTCACCAGATTTGACCTTGAAAAAGAGGGGAAAGGTCACCAGATTTCAATCTCGTCAAAGAAGTTGGTAGGAACAATTTCTGTTCCAAATTTGAGAACTAAATGTGAAGTGGTTCAAAACTTATGGGGTCCTCAAAAATTTTACATTTTGGCAGATTTGACCTTGAAGATGAGGGTCAAGGTCAGTGGATTTAGTGTAAGCCAAGAACTTGGTAGGAACAATTTGTTTACCAAATTTAAGGACAAAAGGTGCAGCACTTCAAAAGTAATGGGATTCACAACAATTTAACATTTTGGCAGATTTGACCTTGAAGATGAAGGACAAGGTCACCAGATTTTTTTTAATCATCTGAGATTTGGGTAGGAACAATGAGTGTTTCATATTTGGGAGGAAAAAATGTAACCCTTTAAAAGTTATCACATTCACAAGACAATAACTATTATTTGGCTGATTTGACCTTGAAGATCCTGGTCAAGGTCACTAGCGTTTAAACTTGGTCAAGAACTTGGTAGGAATAATTTGTGTAACAAATTTGAGGTCAAAATGTGAAGCCCTTCCAATGTTGTGAGGTTCACAAGAACTTTACATTTCGGTCAATTTGACCTTGAAGATGAAGAGTTCCAACTCATCCTAGAATTTGGTAGGAACAATGAGAGTTTAAAATTTTGGAGGAAACTATGCAGCCCTTCAAAAGTTATGGCATTCACAAAATACAGACGCTGCTGATGCCAACAACAACAGATGATGTCACTTAAAACAATATGGTCTCCCTTGGAGGTGCGACATAATGACTCATGTGACCATAAAATTAGGTGATGATAGCTCCTGCTGTTTCAGAGATTGCAATTTTAGTATGCTTTGTTGGCTGAATGACTTAGTCCAGTAACTCAGCAAAAAAACTCGTCCAAAATTCACCAAACTGAAACCATTCAAAACAATCTTGAGAGAGATTATTTCAGGGATTATTTCTGTGAAATACTGAACAATTTTGCTAGACAGTTTCGGAGAATAAGATTTTATAAAGTTTTTTTAACTGTTTTCCTTTAAAATTTAAGTTAATTCATATACGAAAAAATAAGCTCAATCATATAAGAGTTTTTTAGATGACTGATTTTTCTGCATAATATTTGGTAATGCTAGCTCCTGTTATTTTTGAGACAGTATGGGTTAACCTACAGATGACGGACGAGACACCAGACCATCGCAAAAGCTCACAGGTTCGCTATAAATGTTGGTCTATTATTTCTTGAAGCCTTCAGGCACTGGCATTAAGTTAGCATTTCATCTTGTTTGCCAGGTGTTCTCAGCTTGGATGATTACATACCCTGTGTAGATGCCTCGCACACCTTCCTGTCTCAAGATGGAGCGTATCGCATGAAGGCTGGTCTTGTGCTCCTTTGCCTTGCCTCCTTCCCCTGTAAAAGTCAACAGTGTACAGCTTCACTTTGTAAAAACATCAGTCAACATGGGGATCAGTTTACTAATGCATAAAAGTACAACAAGTGCCCTATGGGCCATGATGCTCAGCTGAATTCAAGGAGCCTTGAACAACGGTTAAAATGATTCCAGATTGCTCAAAATTATGCATTTTGCAAAAAAAAAAGGTTACAGTGACATCAAGAATAGTACATCAAGCTGCCACCATTTGTGCCCTTCTGACTAAGAGGGTTAAAACCATGTTTTTTTCACATAGTTAGCAGAAAATAGATCACAGTGACATTATTTCAGGTTTCTAAGGAGATTTTTTTATGGACCTCCCTAAAGTCATGTATGAGGATTCTAGGCCAAATTGATACAATTTGTGCCCCTCCTGACTCACTGTGCTTAAAAATCATGTTTTCTCCCCTCATTTGCAAAATATAGGTCACCATGACCTACCATAAATTCCTTTTTATACATTGCACATATTATACACAGGTATGGTGAGAGTCGGCATCCCTGATATACTCCTCTACCCACTTGGAAAATCCAGTGGCCCATCCATTATTCATGGCACAGGATGAGATGTCTTTATAAAAGATTAAAATCCATTTACAAAATGAGTGTCCAAAATTATAATACTTTGATGCTTTCTAGATAAATGACCATTCTAATAAATCAAACGCTTTTTCAAATTGATAGTTATAATATTAGCTTTGATTTTGCTTTTATTTACAAAATTTAATGTGTTGAACCAATGTCGGTGGCTCACAAGTCCGGCGTTTCAACGGCTTCACTAGAAAAGCAGGCTTCACTAGTGAGACAGTTTGGCCGGTTTTATGTCACCCCTTAACAATTGATCACTTTGATTCTTTCTATGCATATTTATCATGGAGAGTTTCATCATGTCATGTAGACTGGTGGCGCCACCTGGATTTTTTAGAGTCTGCAGGAACTGTTGGAACACTCCTTGATCAATATGCATGCAAAGAATCATGGTGATCAATGCATTGGTTATTCAGATACTGGACCTTTTGTATCAAACTTTTAATTATTCTGGGGGATCTGAGCCCTATAGCTTAGAGAATATGGGTAACAGAGACCTTATTTCAGGTTTTCAAGGACCCCCCCCCCCCCTCGCATAACCGTGTGAGTCAGGCACAGTCTCCCGACAGAGTACAGCTTGTGAAAATCTCATGGCTCCTCGGCTGATACTCAAGACTCGCACACTGTTCTCTGCTGTCTGAGCCTGTGAGCTCACAGATCACAAAAGTTGGTAAAATGCAAAGATTGTCATAAGACCTAAACATATCAATTTTTAGCTCAGCTGACTATAAGTCATCTGAGCTATAGTCGTGGTCCATTGTCTGTCGTCCGTCCGTCTGTCCGTCCGTCTGTCCGTACGTAGATGTGGCACGTTTTGAAACCGTAAGACCTAGGAATCCAAAATTCAGCATAATGTTAGATATCCCCAAGATCTCCTACCAAGCTGAAAACTGGGTCTTTGCGACTTCGTTCCTTTGAGAAATTAAGGAAAAACCTCAATTTTTTATTAAAATCCTATTTTCACACTTCAGGACTGCCTAATATCAAAACCACTCATCTGTTTTTCCTCATATTTACCATAAATATTCTTCTATATAGTTCCTATGTACATGCCAGAAATTAAGTCTGTTAAGTACAAAATATGAACATAATAGTACACAGGCCTAAAGCCTTATACAGGACTGCCACCAAATGCAAGATGTCTACCGGGGCTGTTAATGCTTAAATTCTCTCTGGACAAATACTATCAGTTGTTGATGTTACAGGTGCTTCATGCTTTCCAAAATTGTTATTTTTAGCTCAGCTGACTATAAGTCATCTGAGCTATAGTCGTGGTCCATTGTCCGACGTCCATCTGTCTGTCGGGCTGTCCGTCCGTCTGGATGTCCGTCCGTAAGACTGGCACGTTTCGACACCGTTGGACCTACGAATCTGAAATTTGGCATACAGTTAGATGTCCCCAAAATCTCCTACCATGCCGAAAATTGGGTCAATAGGACTTTGTTCCTTCGAGATATTAAGGAAAAACCTCAATTTTTTATTAGAAATCTATTTTCACACTTCAGGACTGCCTAATATCAAAACCACTCATCTGGTTTTCTTCATATTTACCATAAATATTCCTCTATATAGTTCCTATGTACATGCCAGATATTAAGTCAGTATTATATAATTTAAAAAAGTTATGGGCCCAAACATAATGGACTTTGTAAAAAATCAGGAAAAATATTTACTCACTTAACATGAAAAATTTTGAAACTAGAGTCTGTTTTCCCAAGTATATAACTATGTTTAATTAAGATTCAATTGTTTACCAAAAATTAGATCTGAATTTTGTAAATTTTTAAGTAATTAGCATAAAAATAAAATCAGTATCTTAAATTTTGCCCAACTTTGACCATGGCACGTATTTTTCCTGTAAGTACCATTGATTTAATTTTCACAGCATGTAAACATAAATATTTAATTTGTTTAAATCTGAAATTTGGAAGTAAAAGCTTGAAAATTAAGCTAGTTATTTTTTTCTTGAGGCTCTGTTGTAGTCATTTGCTTTGTTTACAGATTACAGATGCAGGGTCCCACTCCAGGTCACTGGAAGTCAGCTATGCCAGGGTTTCTGATTTGTTATTTGATATCACCACCCCCAGTATAACCCCCCCCCCCCTACCCCCCCCCCCCCCAAACCCAACCCACCAAGTGTTATGCAGTATTGTTATTGTTTTCACTGTATCTCCTTAATTGTAATGCTGTTTCCACTCTGATATGCAAAAACTTTCCTTGAAAAAGTTATTCAAGGTGTAATCCAAAAGATGCAATGTTGTGTTATGTAGCATTTTTAAAGAAATCATTTTTCTTTTAAATGATTTTACCAATCATAATGGAACCCATCAGTATGCTTAAATTATGATAAAATATGAAGCACATTATGGATAAATAAAGACACAATTAAAAATTGTCAAATCTTAATCAAGTATTTTTTTAGATATTTATTGTTTTGCAGATTTAAAAGATATATTTTTGTGGTAAAAAATAAATAAACATTTGTATGCATGATGTGGTGTTATCTGACAAGATTGAGATTTATGATGATGCAATTGAGAATTATGAATAAACTTTTATATTCAGATATATATGTTATATTGAAAATGTATAGAAATATAAACTTAAATTAAAAAAAAATTGATGTGATAAAAAAATGAGGATTTATTACAAACATTTGTTCATTATTTTCCTGCATCAGCAGAATTTGAGATCAGGCTTTGTTTGCCATGTTTTATGTTGTTAATTAGTTATATTTCAACTGTATACATTTCATAAAAAAAAACATATATTTAATAATATATATTATACAAAAAAAGATTTGATTGAACAAATGTGTAAACTACTGAAATGTCAACAGTTAATCGAAAAGCCAACTAATGATCATGGTAATTGTACAGATCATTTGTTCACAAACTGCTCACATGCCTCAGTTTTAACATTAGGAAACACATGGTCAAGTCACAAAATATTATTTGCAACAATTTCTTGCTCATCAATACAAACCAATCATATAAACCAACCATGGCCTTTATTACCTCTTCCTCTAACACTTTATCTCCATTTGATATTATTTTAGATTTTTACCTTCAAGGTTAACGTCAGCTGAGCACAGTGACCCATAGGTCCCTTGTTTTACAATGAGTACTACATATAAATAGTGACATTTTGCAAGTTATAATGTATAAACGTGCATTTCATCATTGATATTAACATGTTACAAACTTTTGAATATTTGGACTTTCCAGTTTATACCATAATTTAATAGAAATAGAAATATTAAAGCCCAACAACCTAAAATTTTAAAACATTGTTCAAAAACCTGTAGGAGATCAGTTTATGAACAGAAAATCTTCATAATCTTTTGTTTAAGGTGCCTCAAAATGTCCTCTTTACATTGCATATTTTGAAAATTTAAAACTTCCCATACCCTCCCCATGTAAATATAAATATCTTTAACAAAAACATTTTGTTTTAGATTTAAGATTCAGATTTTATTAATATATTTCATGGGGTGAAATATATATACATGAAAATACACCCACATATATGTATATACATATATTAAATTTACAAAACAAAAAATCAAGAACTTATAGTTTTCTTATTATGTATCATGTATTGTATTGTGGGTGTCTGTGCTGCTGACGCAAGAAATGTGGAGGATTGAGCTTCAGACACATAAATTCTGAGGGTTTTTGCAGGGTTCTGTCACCAATTTTCGGTTGCTGGGGCTATTACTCTCTCTCTCTCTCTCCTTCCCTGGCAAGCACAGATCACACCAGTCAAGATGCAACTCCGAGCGGTATAACTTCATACTTTTATTCCTTAAATGAAAGTCCCATCAATATTCATGCAGGTGTATGGCTGGTAGTTATGCTGCACTTCTATTACTTCACTTGTGATGCACAAATAAAACTTCAATCCCTGGTCTTAGAAAGCTACATCCTTCTCTCTATCATTCCTACAGGGGCACTGTATACTTTGGGTTGTCTGGGTACAGTCCGTTCTGGGGTCAGTATGGGGTCACCGGGTTCATACCGAGCTGTCATCGGTATGGGACGTCACATGGGATGCTTATGCCGGCATCTGGAGCTTTGTTAACGTTTGTTTACTGGTATATACCAAGTGATTCCTGGAATTTTAACTGGTATTATTGCCCAAATAAGGGGTTGTGGCTACCTTGGTCGTCTGCATGATGCAGCGGTCACTGCAAGTCACTGCAAGCCGGGCGATTGACCTCATTCCCGTGTTACCGCCCATGGCGTTTATTTGATCTAACGTAAACAACAATACTTCTCCCTTCTGTGAGAATAATATTTTACGAGCAATGGCAAACCCTCACAGTATTATACACTCATTAAAAGCAGAATCATGCATAAGCAATTTTAATATATGCATGCAACTAAAATTATAATGAAACTGCATTTGGGCTGTGGCTTTTAAGTGACCACAAGTTAACCAGTGCATCTCTGGGACTTCCCAGTTATACACATTAGATCACATCCCAGCACTTCTGAGTGATTTTCAAGATGGCTTCCGAGCTCAAAATCATCCATAACTTTCAGATAAAAGAATGGATAACTATAATTCTTCACAGAATGATAATAAAAATCTTATTCTATTGGGGGAAAAAATAAAACGGTACTGAAGCGTCAGCATTTTGTATATGCTTTAAACTGCTTTATTTATAAAACAATTCCTTGGTTTCCGGCTTCTGACTTCCAAATTTACATACACGGCCCTGCCATGACACCTTCAGTTTTGAACAAATGTATCGCTTCACGTGAATCAGTAATAGTGATGAAAGGAGGTAATAAATGTAATTATTTTTGTGTAGCAACATTTTTTCTTTGATATAAAGCACATATAATGCGACCATACAAGCCTGTGATGCCAAATTATACCAAATAGGAAATATTCTGATCCAACCCTTGGAATTGGCATTCTGTTGTGACTGCCATCATAACTCCAGGCCCTATCAGTTTATTTCCCAAGGCTTGAGTGTCATGTTGTCATGGCTAGTCCAATAGATGTTGGACAATAGTCTCACATTGCGCCATCTTCAGTTTACAATGAGCCAATCAGAGGCCTTAAGTTGTGGTGCAATTTTTATGACAAAAGGGTTCAAAGGTGAAAAGCCACACGAGGGAGGTTTGTTAGTACACTTTTGAAAAAAGCCACACAAGGAACAGAAAGCCACACATTGGAAAAAAAAACAAAAGCCACACAAGGGAAAAAAGCCACACAAGGAAAAAGACACACAAGGGCAAAGGCACACAAGGCTGATTCATTAGTCTGCCCAGATGGACTGACGAACAACGGACAAAGAGTGATTGCTAAAGCTCAGATGACTTACAGTCAGCTGAGCTAAAAACAGAAAGGTAGATGGCACCACCTGTGTGCTTTACGAGAAAACTTTCTAAGATGGATAAACATGGCAAATTTCAAACCAATACCTTGACCCACTCCTGAGACATGAGCAATTTTCATCCTAAGCACATGTACTGATGGACGCCATGGGAAAACTATTGCAGATGGCGCCACCAGTCTTAACCACAACAAGGAGGAGTCCAAGATGCAAAATTTCAGAAATTTCAAATTTCAAGGTGCCTACTAGAAATAACCTTGAATTAAACAGACTTGCACTGACTTGTTTAAAATAATACCGGACAAAGATCTTACCATGAAAACACCACACTAAGCTGTTATAGTAGTCAGACTGCAGCACATAGGCCTCTTCCAATCCTGGCACTGTGCAAAAGCTATTTATAGAGGTGAAATAAATTTGGCCAATTACAAACATCCAGGCACTGGCAAATCTTGGCAATCTGCAAACCGTAAACCAAGTACTGCCCTCTGTACACAAAAGTGGTCCCTACTTGAAATAACTTTAAAAAATAAATTTTCCCAATACATAATGCTTTTCAGCTGACTTTTTATAAAAAAAGAAATCAAGAATATATGTAAAATTATTATAAATGCATACTAAATGCAAAATTATAATACAGATACATCTCACTGATGGCAAATTCCTGAATTAAGTTGAGTATGGATACCAATTATTTATAATCCATGTAAAGCCGTCTTTATATAGCCACAGAGAGCCAAGTACACATAGTTGACGATATTGCCTTATATGATGACTATCTTTACTTTTAATCATAACTCTAAATTTAAAAGCTTTTAAAACTCATTCGTGTTAATATCAACCATAGATAACCTGAAATCTAAATGTCTAGTGGCAGGATGTAATAGATGCTGATTATCTGGTGCCAGGCTAGATGTAACTACTTCACACAGCTAACATAAATGGTTAAATGACTCAATTCAATCTCCATAATTCAGAAAAAAATCATTCAAGTGGAATCATTAAAGACAATTATTATAAGAATTATTCAGGGAATTATTCTTGTAAAATATTAAACAAATTGGCTTCAGTGGCATCAGTCGAAAAACGTTTTGCAGGTTCATAACTCATATAGGAAAATACAGCTAATTGGCTAAGTTCAGCTTCCCGTAACTCAGCCAAAAATCACTGAACAGAGACCATTTGAACAAACTTCAGAAAGCACTAACCAAGAATCATTTCTGTGCGATATTAAACAATTCTGCCATATGGTTTAAGAGTAGAAGTTTTTTTGTAACCCTCAGTTTGATACAGGCACTGATGACCCCCATACAAAAAGGCCAATGCAGGTGGCACCATCAATACCTCAATTTCAGATATTACTCATGTGACCAACACTGGCATAATGTTTGGTGATGATAGCTCCAGCTTTCTGAGGCTGAAATTTAGTATGCTTTTCTTGAGAAATGACAAAGTTCAACTTCCTGTAACTCAGCCAAAAATCATTTAACTGGAACCATTCGAATAAACTTTAGAGAGATTGTTTCTGGATTTTTTTCTGTAAAATATTGGACAATTTGGCTGGGTGATTTTTGAGAAGAGGATTTTTAAAGGTTTTTAAGCTTTTCCCCTATAAAACTGAAGTTAATGCAATCCGATAAAGTTTGACATGTGACTGATTCTTACATGCAATTAGATCTGCTAGCTCTGACAGTTTCTGAGATAGCATGGATTAACATAAGGATGACGGTAGACAGCGGATGGATGACCCTGTGCCATAGCATAAGCTCACAGGTTCACAAGAAATGCACCCTTTGAGAAAATAAGATAACGGAATGAATCTCATGGAGAAAGTAATGATTTTTTACACAATATACTTTATTTTTATTTTTCTAGTAAAGCATATTTCAATAGCAAACTTACCACTGAGCTGCATTCTGTTTTTCACCAAATCAAGGGGTTGTACGAAACATGTCGCTGCCATGCTGCAAGTACAGTACCACTGACAATCAATAACAAATTCTTGCACTTCTGCCAAGTAACACACAAACAGAACAAATAAACAAGATGCAGGGATGTTCAGATAAAATATCAAACATGGGCCTAAAGACCTAATGCTCACCTATGAACATTTTTCAATTGGTAATACCATAATAGTGAAAAGGGACCAGCGGGTAATGGCGTTTAGCTCCAACTGATTCTGAGAATATTTGTATGTATAAAAACCTAGTGGTTCTATTAACTGTTTACATTAATGGACTACATAAAAGATGCAGGAGCCTCTCATGATCACAAACATGTATTTGTAAAGTTTTTAGTATTTCAACTAAGTGACTGTAATATGCATGTACATATATCCATTGGGCACATACAAAACCCTGCAAATTATAAAACAATCAACATGAGCTAAACCAAAATGTTTCACATTTAATTTATAAACTAAAATAATAATGCTGTAACCAAATTAAAACTTTCCATTTTCAAATGAGCGTGAACTAATTCTGATTAGCAAATAACAGCCAATAGGTTTTTGTACATACACTGGACTTGGTTGGGATACATGACAAGGATTTTTTCAAGTCTAACATTAACAACTGCACATAAATTTTAAAACTGGGTGTGTGTGGTCATATAAGTAGTAACATTACACTAACTGCATATAAAAATTTCTCAATCAGTAATATTTAACAGTTACAATTAACACTTTTTCTGAAATATGTTATAGAATATCGTTATAAAAAATTGCTTTTAGTGTTAATTATCAAATATATAGAGAAGGATGCAGTTTATACGCTCCAAATATGTTTTATTAAACTGTATCCATAACGATCCATATACATATGGAAACACCAGGATTCCAGTGCTAGTGGTAAGACTAAGACCCTTAAAAATGCCAAAACAGTCAAAAGACTCCATTGCATGGGCTGCTTGCTTGCAAAATACACCAAACTTATTCCTCAAGCTTCCCATTTCAGACAGCTGAAGCAAACTTGTCAATATGGATGAGCAAAAAGCTGGATCAAATGGCTTTATCTTGTGATGATACACTGAATCACTTTTTCCCCCATGTGATTTATTATCCAGATACATAATAAACAAAAGCACTGCACCGGTGCATAATGCCTGTTTTATGTCTTGTGACCTTTGACCTATTTGAAAAGTGTGAGTTTTGATTAGAATTTACTAGAAATTCAGGTGAAAACTGTTTCACGAGTCTAGTGACCTCTGACCTAATTAAGTATGAATGTGTTTTGCCAGGAATCTAACACAGGTGAAAAATAATACTGGTTACCCGGTAAAAACTTTTAACCGGTTAATACTTCTCCCGAGTTTCATCAAAATGCATCATATTCCTTGTAGGTTATTGTGGGACCACTACAAAGTAGCTTAGTGACCTCTGAACTTATTAAATTTGTGTTGATTTTGTCTATAATCAAGAAAACCTATTGGTAAGTAGTTTTGGAGAGTTTTGTGAAAATGCATCAAAGATCTGGTAAGTTACTGTGGTAATGGTAAAAGTTAAAAGGATGGGGGCAAGCCTTGCAAGGTGACGTCAAAAGGTAGCCTGGTGACCTCTAACCTTATAAATATGCAAGAATTTTGTCAAGAATTTAATTCAGGGGAGAAACTCTACTGGTAAATATTAATGATGAATTTTATGAAAATCTCATCAGGTATTAGGAGAGTAATCATGATGCCACCAAAGAATGTTTACCTCTGACCTCATTAAATACACATGGATTTTGCAAGAATCAACTTAAAGCAAGATATTATAGTATACTGGTGAAATTTTCTCATGATTTTTATCAAAATCTATCATAATCTTGGTAAGTTAACAAGGCAATAAGCCTAGTGACCTCTGAACTCATTAAATATGCAAAAAACATTAGAACTACGATTCGTTGTGATTACTGTGTATTTTTTTCAAAACAAGTAGCCAGTAGCTACATATATACTGTCAGATTAAATCTATCATTCCATACATACATTTGCGGTGAGTACTGTTTGCATATCCAGTAAAATGCAGCTAGAAAATGGACACCTGTGATTCCATCTGCCAGAGGAATATCCTGTCACTGATGTCAAAATGTGGATTTCCCGTCTGTTAACATGTGTATTCATTTTCAATCACTAAACCCTGAGTGATCGAAATGTGCTGCATATGTATATGTATATTTGCATACACACTGCATATGCATTTATGTATGGAATTACTCCAAGAGAATAAAATGTGTCCGATTCTCAGCTGCAAACGCATACAAAATGCATTCGAACTGCATATGCATGTATGGAATGCCACCTTATTAGGGCTGTCAGTGGGTGAATCCTGATAGCCTTCATCGTGGGCTACCCCTCCCCCCCCCCCCCCACACACACACAGCCAAAGATCTATGTAGCTCAGGTCACACTTAGCCTCATGAATATTATAAAATATGAAGATATTATTGACTGAGTCAGAGTGACAAATGATATATCAGACTGATAAACAGGTCACTGTTGTGACTACACAGTTGAGTACGTCATACATGCCCTCAACAATCAATATAAAACTTCATAGTCCATCAAATTAAAATCTGCTACCATAAAAAATTCAAAAGGCTAACACAAATCTGTCTGATTCAGAGCCACAACTGGGTCTAGGGCACTTACTGCAAGGAATATGAGATACTGCTGTTAAAACTGGAGCATACCAAGAGCCTGGTGGAGAAGAAGCAATATCTCAATATCTTTGCACTAAGTGCGAGGCCCATACTTTCGGACGCAAATCTGTGGACAGAAAACCATAGAAACCCACCAAATATCATCCAAAGACCACTGGATATTTACTAAATTCTTTGACATTCCTCAACTTTATAGTTCTTTTGACTAATAATTTAACAGAACAAGGGACCCATGGGTCACGGCGCTCAGCTTAAGTTTGAAATTTTTGCAAATGCAAAATATTCTGTTTTAATGTTTTTTCATTTATATAAGCATATGAGAAGCTAAGAGGAAAGAGGCTCTCCTACTTGGTTATAGTAAAGTTCTAAATATATGATTGCAAACTAATACTCTAACAAGACTGTCATGAAGAAAAACAGTAAAAGTTTTGAGATACTGTGATGCATATGAAAAATTTACAGATGGACAGGCCAGTGGACAGAATGGACTAATACCTTGATTTCACTTTCAAGGGAATAATGCATTTAAGTTTATATATAAGCCTATTATTTAAGCATATCAACTCTTTCCATTAAAATAGTTTTTATCTGATTATTTTTTTTTTTAATTTACAAGTTTTATAAATTTGTATTAAAAAACACTGAAAATATAACTTAAAATATTAGAATTCTAAGTTGCAATCATTATATATCCAGAGTGTAGTTCATATTGGGTCATATTATGCATACACATATATTTTTATTATTTTTAAATCACATATGTTTAAACTGAATTTAAAAGAAAATAATGCCACAATATGGCATCTACAAGATTATTCCTTGAATCACTATTAAAGAGTTTTGCACATTGGAGTTTTCAGTACATGCTTAATCTTATTCACCGAAACAAAATAAAAGATTCAGTAAATTTGGTAAAATAAAAACATCTTTTCAAATAACGTATATACACTGTTGGTTGAATGAGGGACAAACAATATCATTATGCTAATTATAATCTAAGCTATAATTTATTACTGGAATTAATAGTCAATTTCACACCTGGTGAAGTTTTTACTCTTCTCAAGTAAGGAATTACTTATCTGATGAACATCCACACTTTCATAGCAATACACCACTTTGTGGACACAATTAAATGTGCATTTTAATCATTGTAACCCTGGTGGTAAATACAAAATCTAAAATGTAGCATTGCATAGCCAAGAATAAAATGAAATACAGAAAATTCATAAAAATAACATTCATCTAGTTAATGCACCATCTTGGGGGCGGGTGGGGGGGGTGCAGGGCAGAGGGGAAGCCTGCTAGTAGTGGCCAAGCTTAGCCAAGGCAAGCTGCCTGGGGTGGGTTACATAATGTAAGTGAAGGCTGTCCTACTAGGTGGGCTAGATGTAAACAACACTTGACATGGTGTATGAAAACTTGAATAAAAGCTACTCTTTTCAATCAATTCCTTTGAAATTTCAGATTTTTAAAGATTAAATCCTTATGTATATATGCTGTGAACATTAAATCAACAGTGCTTACAGGGAAAAAAAGTGCCATTGCCAAAGCTGGACAAAATTTAAGGTATTAATTTTTTATTTATGCTAATAACTTAAAAAATTTGCAAAATTCAGATCTAATTTTAGGTAAACAATTGATTATATAAAGTTATATTCCTGAAAAAAAGTCTCCAGCTTCAGCAATTCTCATCTTAGGTGAGTAAATATATTTCTTGATTTTTTAAAAAGTGCATTATGTTTGGGCCCATAACTTAAAAAAAATACACAATACTGACATCATTTCTGGCATGTGCATAGCGAATGTATAGAAAAATATGTATATTATATATGATCAAAGTCAGATCAGTGGTTTTGATATTAGGCAGTCTTAAAGTATAACAATTGGTTTTTAATGGAAAAATGAAGTTTTTCATTAATATCTCAAAGGAATTAAGTCCTAGTGACCAAATTCCTGGCATGATAGGGGATTTTGGAGACATCTAACTGTATGCCAAATTTAAGGAACTTAGAGCTGAAGCTCAGGAGCTGAGCTCTAGCAAACTGCATAACACTAGCTTGATGTAAACAATATGTGACATGGTGCTTGAAAACTTGAATAAAATCTACAGTTTTTGATAAACTGGTTTCAAATTTTTGGTGTTAACAGTTGAAATGCTAAAAAAAATGCTTTGAAAATTAAATCCACAGCAGTTACAGGAAAAAAAACATGCCATGGTCAAAGTTGGGCAAAATTTAAGGTATCAATTTTTATTTTTGCTTATATTTTAAAAAATTTAAAAGATTTTGATCTAATTTTGGGTATACAATTTAATTTTGATTATTAAAAGTAGTATTAGTGGAAAATAAGTGCTTAGCTTTAACAAGTTTTGTGTTAAGTGATCAAATTTCTTTCTTGATTATTTACAAAATGCATTATGTTTGGGCCCATAACTTTTTTAAACTAGAATCAGGTAGTCTACAAGCGACTACGTGTATCCGCCTAAATCAGAGTGGAACAGGTGAAGTGAGGCATGGATTGAGTGGCAAGGGGAAAAAGAGTGAAGTGTTGCATATTAGCATGGATGTCTGCAGCCAAATGGTGTATGTAGGTTGCGCCACCTACCACCAAATCTAGAAAGCCATCCAAGTTGTATATATATGCAAAATTTAAGGCAGATAAGTCAAACCACTACATGTATATGAGTGATTTTAGCCCGTGGCAGACAAACAGATGGACGCTGTGCAAAAATGCATGTGGCGCCACCAGTTTGGCGTATGATAAAGAGCTATGTGAGAACTATACACATGCAAAACTTTGGCCCAATCGGTCAAAGGGTTCCCAAGATATGAGCTTGGATGTCTGCTGCATAAACTAGAATGTAGGTGGCGCCACCTGTCATAAAATCAAGAGAGCTGTCGGGGATGTATAAACCTGCAAAATTTTAGGCAGATATGTCAAACCACTGCCGAGATATGAGTGATTTTATCCCATGGCAGACAAACAGATGGGTGCTGTGCAAAAATGGCTGCAGGTGGCGCCACAAGTTTTGCATATGATAAAGAGCTATGTGAGATCTATACACATGCAAAATTTTGGCCCAATTGGTCAAACGGTTCCTGAGATATGAGCTTGGATGTCTGCAGCGTAAATGTGAATGAAGGTGGCGCCACCTGTCATAAAATCAGAAAAGCTATCCAGGATGTATACGCATGCCGAATTTCAGGTAAATTAGTCAAACCACTGCAGAGATATGAGTGATTTTAACCCAGGGCAGACGAACAGATGGACACTGTTCAAACATGGTTGCAGGTGGCGCCACCATTTTTTGTGTTTGTTATAAAGCTCTCCAAGGGCTACATTTGTGCAAAAAAATTTTCCTGATCGGTCAAACGGTTCTCTAGATATGTGGGTTTATGTGTGGAAACAGACGCACAAATGGACGCAGAGCCCAGAGGAAAGGTCAGAGGTCAAAACAAAATCGGGGCACAGCAGTTCACATGTGCCCCGAACATAATCCCGGGTTTCATAAAATTCTGCCCAGCGGTTATGGAGGAGTTCTCCGGACACCAACGCCGCGGCAGCAGCGGTGGGCTGAAAACATAGTATCCGCAAAAATCTGTTTTGGCGGAAACAATTATATAATACTGACCTAATTTCTGGCATTTACATATAAAACTATATAGAGGATTATTTATGGTAAATATGAGGAAAAACATTAGCAGTTTTGATATTAGGCACTCCTGAAGTGTGAAAATAGGTTTTTAATAAACAAGGCCTACAGGCCTAATGCGAACCTGTGCATTGGGAAATACACCAGGTATTATGCTTCAATGCTGGACCATTACTTCTCATGTATATGAACAATTCAAGTACCAAACATTTTGAATAAGAAACAATTACACAAACTTCACTGCTGAAATTCTTGCATGGGTGAACACAACACAAAAATGATTGTAGCCGGCACCACCAGTCTTGTATACAACAAAGCTATCAGAGATATATACATATGCCCAATTTCATACTGATATATCAAACCCCTCCTGAAAATAAGCATGGACACATACTTTGCAAAAATTATTATAAGTGGCACCACCAGTCTTGTATACGACAAAGCTATTCGATATGTATATATGCCCAATTTCAGGCTGATATATCGAATTCCTCTGTAGAAATAAGCAGGCACATACACTGTGCAAAAGTCATTGTAGCTGGCGATACCTGTCTTGTGAACGAGAAAGCCATCAAAGACACATAGACAGGTCAAAATATCAGGCCAATACATCAAAATTACCTTGACTCTGATGCATGGGGCTGACCAGGCTTAGGGGAGAAAGGCAGTTGCCCTGAGTGAACTTTGACAAATTTACTGGCTCCGGCTACTGCACTGAGTGAACTCATGACCGGCACCTGGCTTGACTGAGTGAACTTTTGACCTGTTGCATAATCTGACACAGTTGGCAGTCTGCCAAAGCTATAATTAGATCAAGGATGAACTTTGGTGCCAAATCTGATGCAGTGGGCAGTCTGCAAACACTATAAATAGAATGCAACTACCGCACTGAGTGAACCCCTGACCCATACCTGGCTGCACTGAGTGAACTCTTGACCTGTTGCCTAATCTGATACAGTTGGTAGTCTGTCAAAGCTATAAATAGATCGAGACTGACCTCTAGCCTGTTGCAAAGTATGAAATAGTAGATACACCATTGCATAAGCTCATGCAGGGGCCCTGCCCTGAGGGGCATGACACCCATTAGGTGATCACATGGTGCCTATGAGGTGTTCACATGTCTCCCATGAGGTGATCACGTCTCCCATGAGGTGATCACATGCCTTGTGCTTTGCTGCACTGATTGAACTCTTGACCTAAATCTGGCTGCACTGAATGAACTCTTGATCTGTTCCCAGATCTGAAACAGTTGGCAGTTTCTCAACCTATTTAAAGATACAAACACAATCTTGGAGTGTTGGTGAATCTGTTTACACATACTGAAAGACTTTGGCTAAAATGCTTTTTTTTTCAAGCTGACATATTCATAAACTTTTTATCAAAATATCTAGAATAATAAACAAGGGACCCATGGGTCACTGTGCTCAGCTGAAGTTGACCTTGAAGGTAAAACTAAAACAAGGGACCCATGGGTCACGGCGCTCAGCTGATCGTGATTGGACTATAAATGTTTCTCCACTGTGATACTATATCGAGTCGATAAAGCTTATGAATATCATTGACGTGTTGGGCTATTATAAAGGAATGTAATGTAATATGTGAGTAAATGATAAATGAAATTACCTGACTGATGGATTAATAGAGTCAAATATAGTGGTTTATTTTTTATTTTATTTAGGACGGGTTGAAAATTGTGATATATTTGAGCAAATGTGAATGCAATGACAGCAGTAATAAGCAGTAGTAGAATGATGATAAGGCTATTTGTTGAAGGATCTAAAGTGTATGGTAGTCTGCAAGCTTTCAATTTGACAGATATGATGTTATGATTAACTATGCTGATGAAATGATTTATATTTATAATGACAAGGTAAATTATTGTGATGCCCCACTATGTCTACATATAACACAATATTGACATAATTTCTGGCATGTACATAGGTACCTATGGACGAATAGTTATACAAAATATTAAAAGTATGAAATTATCTGATTCATCTTGTTCTTGCTTACTGAGGCTGACTTTGGGATGGGGTTCGGAGAAGGGAAAAGTGAGGGCAGCACGAAGGTGGATGTAGAAATATTCTATTGTAATGTTTTTCATTTATATAAGAATATGAAAAGCTAAGAGGAAAGGGGCCCTCCTACTTGGTTATAGTAAAGTTCTAAATATATGATTGCAAACTAATACTCTTAAAGACTGTCATGAAGAAAAACAGTAAAATTTTGAGATACTGTGATGCATATGAAAATTTACAGATGGACAGGCAAGTGGACAGAATGGACTAATACCTTTATTTCACTTTCAAGGGAATAATGCATTTAAGTTTATATATAATCCTATTTTTTTAAGCATATCCACTTTTTCCATTAAGAAGTTTTTATCTTAATCATTTTTTTATTTACAGGTTTTATAAATTTTTAATAAAAAAACCTGAAAATATAAGTTAAAATATTAGAATTGTTGCAAAAGTTGCAATCATTATATATACAGAGTAAAAAACTGAAACTATAAGTTAAAATATTAGAATTGTTGCAAAAGTTGCAATCATCATATATCCAGAGTGTAGGTCATATTGGGTCATATTATGCATACACATATTTTATTATTTTTAAATCATAAATGTTTAAAGTGAATTTAAAAGAAAATAATGATACAACATGGCGTCTACAAGAATATTCCTTGAATCACTATTAAAAAGTTTTGCACATTGGAGTTTTCAGTACATGCTTAATTTTATTCACCAAAATAAAATAAAAGATTCAGTAAATTTGATAAAATAAAACATCTTTTCAAATAAAGTATACACACTGTTGGTTGAATGAGGGACAAACAATATCATTGTGCTAATTACTATCCCAGTTTTAATTAATTACTGGAATTAATAGTCAATTTCACACCTGGTGAAGTTTTTACTCTTCTCAAGTAAGGAATTACTTATCTGATGAACATCCACACTTTCATAGCAATACACCACTTTGTGGACACAATTAAATGTACACTTTAATCATTGTAACCCTGGTGGTACAATACAAAATCTAAAATGTAGCATAGCCTAGAATAAGAATGAATCAAATACAGAAAATAATAACATTCATCTAGTTTATGCACCATCTGGGGGGTGGGGAGTGCAGGGCAGAGGGGAAGCCTGCTTGTAGTGGCCAGGCTGACCCAAGGCAAGCTGCCTGGGGTGGGTTAAATAATGAAAGTGAAGTCTGTACTACTAGGTGGGCTAGATGTAAACAATACTTGACATGGTGTATGAAAACATGAATAAAAGCTATTTTTTCCAATCAATTTCTTTGAAATTTCAGATTTTAAAAGATTAAATCCCTATGTATATATGCTGTGAAAATTATATCAACAGTGCCAAAGTTGGACAAAATTTAAGGTATTGATTTTTTATTTATGCTAATAACTTGAAAAATTTGCAAAATTCAGATCTAATTTTGGGTAAACAATTGAATCTTGATTAAATAAAGTTATATTCCTGAAAAAAAGTCTCTAGGTTCAGCAATTCTCATGTTAGGTGAGTAAATATATTTCCTGATTTAAAAAAAAATTGCATTATGTTTTGGCCCATAACTTCAAATAATACCCAATACTGACCTAATTTTTGGTATGTTCATAGAAAATGTATGAAAGAATGTGAATACTAAATACCATCAAAAACAAATCATTGGTTTTGATACTAGGCAGCCTTGAAGTGTAACAATGGCTTTTTTATGGAAAACAGAGTTTTTTCCTTAATATCTCTAAGGAACGAATTCCTAATGACCCAATTTTTGGTATGGTAGGAGATTTTGGGGACATCTAAAATTATGCCAACAGCCTGGGGCGCATAGAGATGTGCACTGAATGACCTACAGTCATCAAAGTGGACTGCTTGACAATGTAAGGGAATACAACAAGAGCCTCCAAAAAAAATTCAATAACTAGCCTAATTTTGCAGCTATTATTGTCAAATTTCAGATTTTTACAGATTAAATCCTTATGTATACATGCTGTGAAAATTAAATCCACAGTACTTACAGGAAAAATGTGCTGTGGCCAAAGTTGGGCAACATTTAAGGTACCAATTTTATATTTTTGCCAATATTTAAAAAAATTTAACAGATTTTGATCTAATTTTTGGTATACAATTAAATTTTGATTAATTAAAGTTGTATTACTGGAAAAAAGTGCCTACCTTTAACACTTTTGGTCGAAAGTGACCAAATATCTTCCTGATTTTTTTACAAAGTCCATTATGTTTGGGCCCATAACTTTTTTAAATTATATAATACTGACTTAATATCTGGCATGTACATAGGAACTATATAGAGGAATATTTATGGTAAATATGAAGAAAACCAGATGAGTGGTTTTGATATTAGGCAGTCCTGAAGTGTGAAAATAGATTTCTAATAAAAAATTGAGGTTTTTCCTTAATATCTCGAAGGAACAAAGTCCTATTGACCCAATTTTCGGCATGGTAGGAGATTTTGGGGACATCTAACTGTATGCCAAATTTCAGATTCGTAGGTCCAACGGTGTCGAAACGTGCCAGTCTTACGGACGGACAGCCCGACAGACAGATGGACGTCGGACAATGGACCACGACTATAGCTCAGATGACTTATAGTCAGCTGAGCTAAAAATAACAATTCTGGAAAGCATGAAGCACCTGTAACATCAACAACTGATAGTATTTGTCCAGAGAGAATTTAAGCATTAACAGCCCCGGTAGACATCTTGCATTTGGTGGCAGTCCTGTATAAGGCTTTAGGCCTGTGTACTATTATGTTCATATTTTAACTTCCTTGGTGCAAAATAGGGCTGAGAAGAGAATAGTAATGTTTTCTAGTGGTCAAATATACAATACACATAGATGTACTGAACATTAATCAATGGATATATGTTAAATCTAACAGTTGTGTATGGAGTGTTATAATCACAGTTAACTGCACGTGCAATCTATTGACTCCACAATGCGTCAGTCACTGAAAAAAAAGCAATTGAGGATTTCATTTTTATGGGCTAAATGGAATTGAGTATGATAGTAGAGTAAGGGGAGGGGGGGTAATATCAGACACTTTTGGCTTCGTCTGCTTACCGTTCCATGACTAATCAAAACAACGCCGGTTTCCGGGTATCATTTCAAACCTCACGAACAGGAGATCTTTTTAAGACTAAACACTTAGAGGTCAAGCGCCATCTGGTACAAAAAATTTGCAAGAGACGCTGCAGAGGTTCACCTGGGTAATATCGGACACCACCCGGGTAATATCGAAACCGGGCTAAATGGCGATACCTTGCGCAGGGGTTGACAGTTATATCATGGAAAACTGACATTCACAGCTGGCACAGATGCAATAACAAGCACAAAACGTATGGTTTATGGGAAAACATTGTCAAAGCTTTCATTTGATCAGTTTTTCTATCAATGGTAACCCGTGGATGAGCCGTGTTTGTGGGTTTATTCTATTGACATTACTGCGAGATCGTGACTTGCAAAGTGCCAGACGATTCGTCACAGAAAGGCTGTTCTCACAGATCGCGGAAATTTGCAAACTTAAATGTTTTAAGCTGGTTTTTTTTGTATAAAATATCAATAATTACTAACACCATAGATTAAATGACGATATAATATGTGTATTTTCCCAGTCTACAATCAATAATACCTTTATTTGTGGTAATTCTAAAAAACACTGAAGACTTCTGTTACGGTATGAGTCTGATGCATGCAAAATGCCGGATCTTATAGTTATACCCTATATGAATATAAAGTGATCATTTAAATGCAAAAATGCAAATTAACATTATTATATGCAAACATAATAATATATAAGTATAACATTTTAATATTTGCAATTTTTTTTAGTAAACTGTTCAGTTATAAAAGTTGCATCCAAGCAACTTTAAATGCCGATATAAATAGCAAAAATGTGACATTATTACCCCATGTACTATGAACATATATACAGTCATTCTGCTATAAAAATAACTCCAAATATTATAACAATTAATCATCTTTGCTTGAGAGGCAATGTGTCGTTGTTTATCCTTCAAAGAGCCCCTTATAATGATTGCCATTTTCCATGGTACCGAGTGTCCGATATTACCCAGGTTCTTTTTTGGCCACCAGGGTAATATCGGACACTTAACAAATTACAGTTAATTTTAAAATATCTTTGTTTTTAGTCAAGCAAAATGCTACATATGAAAAATAAACAGTCTGACTCAGGGTTGGGGCCAGGTACAAGTGAAACTACCTAGGTACAGGTACAGGTACTTGTGAATTGGCCAGATACAGGTACAGGTACGTGATTTTCACAGAGTACCTAGGTACAGGTACAGGTACTTTAGAAAGTACCTAGGTACAGGTACAGGTACATTTATATGTGGATTACTTCAAATATGTTTTACGGCATAAATTCACGTTTATGCAAGTGAACATGCCTTTTTTTCTATCAAATAATACTGATGTCATTTGCTAAAGTATATTTTAATAGAACTTATTAAATGTATGGCACCATATGTTCACAAACATGATATGCAAGTTTAATAAAAGTCCATTATGTGCACCAAGTAGAGTATGACACCATACATTCACAAACATGAAGTTCAAATCTACTAAAGTCCATTAAGTACACCAAGTACAGTAAGAGAGCTTATTAACTGTATGGCACCATACTTCACAAACATGATATATGTGTACTAAATGTTCATTAAGTACACTAAGAACAGTATAATAAAATGATTTGTTCAAATAGTGGCTACAGCTGATTTCACACGTGACCATTCTGGAGATGTGATAACAATTCAATTCATGAGCAGTTTATCACACTGATGGCTTGCTGATTATTTTACACTACAGATAATTTAATACTAAAGAGAAAAAACAACTGAAAGTATGAAAATGTACCTGGAGTACCTTTAACAGGTACAGGTACTTTAGTTCCAGGTACAGGTACAGGTACAAGGTACTTCCTACTCATGACTGGCAGGTACAGGTACTCTGAAATGTGTACCTAGGTACAGGTACAGGTACAAGTACCTGGCCCCAACCCTGGTCTGACTGTGATATAAACTGGTCAACAGGTCATGACATCGCTTCTGACTGTCAAAACTTGACCTAGATTTGGGGTCACGCCGATCACGTGTGTCGTGCCTGAACTTTCCAGGACGGCTGAGACTGGTCATTGGTTCCGCGGAAGCCATGTTAAACCAATAAAAAATGACCTTTTATTTAATTTTTGGCTGTATTTAAGTTGTAAACAAAACTAATCATAAACTTGTCGCATGCTGTCGGTCAGGATTACGAAAAATGACCATTTCCTGAGGATTTATAGGCAAGTGTCTGATATTACCCGGGTGTCCGATATTTGCCGGGTTTACTCTATTAGTACTGTCTATACCTTTTGTACTGCTTGTTAATGTTAGCAGTATCCTTGGAGTGCATTATGAAGGCCCTGATTATACAGTTGTACCATAATTTGTGAAAGGCTTTATTACAGTTTAACTGTCAGTGGCCGACACAACAAATTTAACTCATCGGTCATCACGTTCACAGTGCCTGCAGAGTGGCAGGCACTTACGCCGGTCTAACCTGCAAATGCAAAGGCGTAACGGCAGCTAGTGATATGATACAAAGATAAATCAGACTCACCCAGCCCCGCCACCAAACAAAAATTTGATATATTTAGGAGTTGTTGCCTCTTGTTTAGCCATTGTGTGGATATGTCAACCGGCACTTGGCCTGGCTTGGTCTACAATAAACTGACAGCTCGCAGCTGATAACGGAGGTCAGTCTGCACCTTCCGTGGACGACCTTCTAAGTTCAAGGTCAAGGTCATGACATGGGGTTGTACTTCCGGTATATTATGAATGGTGGGGACACATGCACGAGAAGGACATAGGACAGGGTTACATTGACATCATTAAAGCGCTCTAGCTTAAAGCTTGATAATTGAAGTAGGCTACTACAGACGGTAACTGACTGCTTTGAACGCCGACGCCCCCAGAAAAAAGGTTGCCTCGGATGAAAAATGGGGATCCGGACTCCCCTCCCCCCCCCCCCCCCCCCCGCATTGATCCGCTTTTGACACCCCCCCCCCCCTTTTTTCACAGAAGGGGCGGGGGGGGGGGGGGGGGTCGCCCGGTACACCAGACAGGGCCCAAATCGTGAAATGGGGCCCAGGCAGACAATTTCCTACAGAGCAAAATAATCTAAAATGTAGGTCTCATTCAGATTTTATTTTACCTTATATTTTCAAAGTTAATAAGGAGAGCCTGAGAGGGCGCACCGGTCTGGAGTGTCCTGTAGGGCACAGTATATGCTCGAAAATGCGCATGCCCGTAGGCTGACTGCTGATTGGGAGGGTTCGTTTTCACTTATGGTGGAACCTTTATATATATATATATATATATATATATATATATATATATATATATATATTATCCAAATTAGCAATTTTCAGTGAATTGTCCTTTTTGTAGCCGTGTGTACTCAGAACATCCCATCCAATGCGTTTTGCAAGCGTCTGCTACAGCACAAGTATGGTCATTTAAGGAGGATTCGGCTGTATATACGTGTGCACTAAACAGGGGCATTTAAGTAGCAAAAAAGTGCATTGGCATCTATTTCATTTCACATTTGAAAAGAAAACAACCATATTTATTTTCAAACTCACACCTCAGTCATCTGATATTTTTTCGGTATCTGTCCATTCAAGTGATTATCAAGTCAACTGACAGTTAAATGAAGTTGCTGAAAAGTGATATACATTCAATGCAGATAATTTGAAAATTAACATTCTTGGAAAGAAATGAACCGGGTGATGTTTGGTGTCAAACAGGATACTGTTTGCTGTTTCTAGCTTTACTTGAAATTTACATAAATTTAAAAAAAGGCCTACAGGCCTAATGCGAACCTGTGCAATGAGATAACACCAGGTATAATGCTTCAATTCTGGACCATTACTTTTCAAGAACATGTGTATCATGTGTATGAACAATGCAAGTACTAAACACTTAGAACAAGAAACAATTAAACAAACATCACTGCTGCAATTCTGGCATGGGTGCACACAACACAAAAACTAGAATATGGGTTGTCAACAAGAGCCAAAATCAGAGTGGGAAAGGTGAAGTGAGGCATGGATTGAGTGGCAAGGGGAAATAGAGTGAGGCGTATTGCATAATAACCTGGATGTCAGCAGCCGAAATATGTATATAGGTTAATTGCGCCACCTACCACAAAATCCAGAAAGCTGTCCAAGATGTATAAACATGCAAATTAAATTTTATGCAGATAAGTCAAACCACTACTGAGATATGAGTGAATTTAGCCCACGGCGACAAACAGACGGACGCTGTGCAAAAATGGTGGCAGGTGGTGCCACCAATTTTGTGTATGATTAGGAGATATTTGAGATCTATACACATGCAAAATTTCAGAGGGATATGTCAAACTAATCCTGATATATAAGCCTGAATGTCTGAAGCGTATACATTAATATAGGAGGCACCACCTGCCAAAAAAATCCAGAAAGCTTTCCAAGATGTATAAACATGCAAAAGTTCAGGCAGATAAGTTACACCACTACTGAGATATGAGTGAATTTAGCCCAAGGCAGACAAACAGATGGACGCTGTGCAAAAATGGTTGCAGATGGCACCACTAGTTTTGCGTATGATAAAGAGCTATGGGAGATCTATACACGTGCAAAATTTTAGCCGAACTGGTCGAACGGTTCCCGAGATATGAGCTTGGATATCTGCAGCTTAAACGTGAATGTAGGTGGCGCCACCTGTCATAAAATCAAGAAAGCTGTCCAGGATGTATACACATGCAAAATTTCAGGTGGATAAGTCCAACCAATGCAGAGATATGAGGGTTTTTATCCCAAGGCAGATGAACAGAGGGATGCTGTGCAAAAATGGTTGCAGGTTGCCCAACCATTTTTAGGGAACCTGTGAGCTTATGCGATGGTTCGGCGGCGTCCGTTGTCTGTACGTTAACCCATACTATCTTGAAAACGGCAAGAGTTATCATCACGAAATTTTATGCAAAAATTAGTCGTCTAAAAACATGAAAATGTCAAGTTGATTCATTCAATTTTTCAAAAGAATTATCCCAGGAAATGGTTCTTTCAATTATATCAGAAAAGCTTAAGTTGGTCTTATGGCCATTATTATGTCTTACTCAAACTGAGGACTGCAAAACTGTTCCTCTACAAAATTATTGTTTCAATTATACCTTCTGTAACATGGCACAAAAATTATTCTTAGGTGGCCTTTGTTCAAGTTTACTTGAATTATTTTTGGCAGAATTATTGGACCTTTAACAATGAAAGAACTGCATTTTTAATTAATCTAGATATTTTGATAAAAAAAATTATGAATATTTCAGCTTGAAAAGAATCATTTAAGCCAAAGTCTTTCAGTATGTGTAAACAGTTTTACCAACAGGCCAAGATTGTGTCTGTATATTTAAATAGGTTAAGAAACTGCCAACTGTTTCAGATTATGCAATAGATCAAGAGTTCATTTAGTGCAGCCAGATATAGGTCAAGATTTCAATCAGTGCAGCCAAGCACAAGGCATGTGATCCCCTCATGGGTGTCATGCCCCTCAGGGCTGCATGTGGAGCCAATCTATTTATAGCTTTGGCAGACTACCAACTGTATCAGATTAGGCAACAGGTCAAGAGTTCACTCAGTGCAGCCAGGTAAAGGTCATAAGTTCATCCAGTCTAGCCAGGTGCAGGGAATGAGTTCACTCAGTGCAGTAGCCTGAGCCAGCAAATTAGTCACAGTTCACTCGGGGCAACTGCCTTTCTCACCTAAGCCTGGTCAGCCCCATGCATCAGACTCGAGGTAAGTTTGATGTATTGGCCTGATTTTATGACCTGTCTATGTGTCTTTGATGGCTTTCTCGTTCACAAGACAGGTGTCGCCACCTACAATGACTTTTGCACAGTGTATGTGCCTGCTTATTTCTATAGAGGAATTTGATATATCATCCTGAAATTGGGCATATTTATATCTATCGAATAGCTATGTCGTATACAAGACTGGTGGTGCCACCTACAATAATTTTTGCACAGTGTGTGTCCCTGCTTATTTCTCAGGAGGGGTTTGATATATCAGTCTGAACTAGGGGTATGTATATATCTCTGATAGCTTTGTTGTATACAAGACTGGTGGTGCCAGCTACAATCATTTTTAGCTCAGCTAACTGTAAGTCAACTGAGGTATAGGAATGGTGCCTGTCTGTCGTCCGTCCGGACGTCTGGGCATCCGGCAGTCCGTAAGCAGGGCACAAATTGTAACAGCTGGTCCTAGAAACATCTTAGTGAAGATCCAGGGAGGTCAATAAAAAATCTAATCGGAAACCTGAAATAAGGTCACTGCGACCTATATCCTTTGAGCTATGGGGCTTGAAAGTACCCACACAATAGTAAAAATTTTATACAAAACCTCCAATATCTTGATAATTAATGCATGGTTTCTCATGAATCTTGCCTTGAATATTGACCATGACTAGTTTTGTCAGTTCCTGAAACGTGGTGGCGCCACCTGTATTTTTTCCTATTTTAAAGAATATTTTCTATTTATTAACTATAAAATGACAACAATCATGTCAGTTTTTTTTTTAGCTTGGATTACATCTGGTGTCCCAAAACCTGGTGTGTTTATTGATCACAAGTGGATGCCCTATCACCCTGTCTGTCTGTCTGTATGTCTGTCTGTCTGTCAATTCGTCCATTCACACAAATTTGTTTCCAGACGATAGCTCCAGGTTGGATTGGCACATGGATTTCAAACATGACTTACACATGGCCCACCACTAAAGCGAGAACCTATATGATTTTGGGGTCATGAGGTCAATGTTCAAGGTCACAGGACTCACTTAATTAAAAAGATTATGGCTGCATTTTAAGCCAAGCTTTTCATCCTAAACTTTCCATCTTGCGCATTTAGCTGACTTGCCAGTATGGGGAGAGCATAAATTAATTTGGGGTCACAAGGTCAAAGGTCAAGGTCACAGGGGAAATCTGTTCACAAATAAGTTTCTAGATGATAACTCCAGTTTAGTTTGACATATTGGTTTCAAACTTAACTTATAAATGGCCCACCACTAAAGTAAGAACCATGTCGAATTTGGGGTCCAAAGGTCAAGGTCACAGGACCCATTTCTTTTAAAGGAATGTGTATGCATTTGAAGCCAAACTTTTCATCGCGAACCTTCCAACTTATAGATATTAATAACCTGCCACTAGGGGAAGATTCTGCAGCAGTTCACATGTGACCGATCATAATTCAGAATTTTAAAAAAATTCTGCCTTGTGGTTATGGAGGATTTCTCCGGAAACCATGCGGCGATGGCGGCACCGTCGGAGTCCGACTGAAAACATAGTATCTGCAAAACTCTGTTTTGGCGGATACAATGATTGTAGCTGACACCACCAGTCTTATATACAACGAAGATATATAAATATGCCCAATGTCAGACTGATATGTCAATCCCCTCCTGTGAAATAAGCAGGGACATACACTGTGCAAAAATTATTGTAGGTGGCGCCACCAGTCTTGTACACTATAAAGCGACCTGATATGTATAAACATGCCCAATTTAAAGGCTGATGTATCAAATTCCTCTGTAGAAATAAACAGGCGCAAAAGTCAATGTAGGTGGCACAACCTGTCTTGTAAACAGGAATACCATCAAAGACGCATAGATAGGTCAAAATATCAGTCCAATACATCAAACTTCCCCAGAGTTTGATGCACTGGGCTGACAAGGCTTAGGTGAGTAAGGCAGTTGCCCCCGACTGACCTGTGACAAATTGCTGCCTCAAGCTACTGCACTGAGTGAACTCTTGACCTGCACCTGGCTAGACTGAGTGAAATTTTGACCTGTACCAGGCTGCACTGAGTGAACTCTTGACCTGTTGTATAATCTGACACATTTGGCAGTCTGTCAAAGCTATAAATAGATTCAGGCTGAACTTTGGTGCCAAATATGATGCAGTGAGCAGTCTGCCAAATCTATAAAAAGAATGCAGCTACTGCACTGAGTGAACTCTTGACCTATACCTGGCTGCACTTCTTCAAATCCTGGCACTGTACCAAAACTATTTATAGAGCTTTCATCATCTTGGCTAATGGCCAACATCAAGGCACTGGCATTCTGCCAATGGTAAACAAAGTGCTGCCATCTTTTACCAAAAGTGGTCCCTACTTGAAATATATTTGAAATTTATTTTCCCAATACAAAATGCTTTTCAGCTGACTTTTTATAAAAAAAGAAATCATGAATATATGTAAAATTATTACGGACGATACTGAATGCAAAATTAAAATACAGATATATCTCATTGATGGCAAATTCTTGAATTAAGTTGAGTAGGGATACCAATAATTTATAATCCACGTACAGTTGTCTTTATATAGCCACAGAGAGCTGAATATCAATGATTGTAACATTGCCTCGTATGATTAATCACTTAAATCATAAAAATCTGAAATTGTTAATAGCTTTTAAAAAAAACTTTCTTGTCAATATTAACCAAAGATAACCTGAAATCTAAATGTCTAGTGGCATGATGTAATAGATGCTGAATTATCAACATCTGAGGATAATTAATGTGTGAGATTTAAGAATTAGGCCCGGTGGTTTTTGAGAAGATCTTTGTAGCCACTGAGCTAAAATGGGCTGTTATGGCATATGACTAAATTCAGCTTCCCATAACTTAGCCAAAAGTCAATGAAAAGAGACCATTTGAACAAACTTCAGAAAGCACTACCCTCGGATCATTTCTGTGCGATATTAAACATTTTGGCCATATGATTTCAGAGAAGAAGTTTTTTGTAGCCCTCACTGTGATACAGGCACTGATGACCCCGTACAAAAAAAGCCGATGCAGGTGGCGCCACCATTACTTTAATTTCAGATATGACCTATGTGACCAACATTGGCATAACATTTGGTGATGATAGCTCCAGCCGTTTCTGAGATTTAAATTTTAATATGTTTTTTTGCACAGTTCACAAAGTTCAACCTCCTGTAGCTCGGCCAAAAAATCTCCGAACTGGAACCATTCGAACAAACTTGAGAAAGTTTGTTCCAGGGATCATTTCTGTGAAATGTTGGACAATTTGGCTGGACAGTTTCGGAGAAGAAGGTTTTTAAAAGCTTTTTTGGCTTTTTCCTTATAACATCTAAGAAAATGCAGTTAGAAAAAAAAATAAACAAAATCCGATATAGTTTTTTGGATGACTGGTTATTTGCAAAAATTTTGATGCTACCTCCTGCCATTTTTGAGATAGCTATGGTTAACGTACAGACGACGCACGACACACGACGCACGACGGACGACGCCGCACCATCCCATAAGCTCACAGGTTCGCTAAAAAAAGGACCAGCATGCGAGGCAGTTAGAATATGAAAATATCAGAATTATATTCAAATTCTTTGACAAATGACCTAGTTTATAGGACAGAACTGGGCCGGAGCTGGAATTTTAAGGGATAAATTGAGATCCCGGGGCACACCGCAAGTTCCGAATAAAAACAAAATGTGTAGACTGAACAATTTAGGGGGCGTATAGCATAAAAACTGACAAAATAAACGATCAAAGTAACTTAAAAGCGTCTCGGTGAATGAAATCCATGTTAATATTAAACATATTAAATGATAATAATGTCATTCATCAGTCCCTACAGGCAAGGGGCACAAGTGCACACAGCAAGGATTTGCTCTACTTAGGCATATATCTATATCAAATCGCCAGCTATTGTACACTGTAGAGGTGGCCTGTTTCCAGATCTGGATTACTCATAAATTATATAGTGTTGCCCCTCTCATATCTGACCAATTTTATTTTTGGTAACTGCATTAGAATTTCAGAACCAATAGCTTTAATCCATGTATTCATGGTATTTGATAATTAAATCAACAGTGCTTACAAGAAAACAATATGCGATGGTCAAAGTATAGGGTGAAATTCATGGTAGTGATTTAACATTTGTTGACAAAGTAACCTCAGTTATATCCTTTGGCCCGGAAACAACAAACATGCCCTCTTTGCATGAGAGAGGGTAATCAACACTTTTCTCTTTATCCCCTCTCACACAGCAACAAACATCGAGTTATTGACTATAATCAGAAGCAAGCAGTGAACAGGTTATTTAAAGCTTCTTTTACATGTGAAATTAAAGGAACATAATCTGGAGCAATATTATGCATATTCTTTCACATCATCAGTTCAGTTTTGCTTTATACAAAAGTTTCCAAGCAAAACCTTCCCAGCACACGGTCTCATTAGTTATTACCTCCCTTTGAGCTGTTTAACACCTTTTTATGGCTTAACGTGTTGTTAAACACAGTCCACGTGTGTATGTTCACCATAACAAGTCCGCGTGACCAGAGGTTCGATTGTGAGCCACAAGACCCGAAGTTTCAGCCAGCGGAAACATGCATTACATTTTTTAGCCAAGTCAGTCAGGGCATCTCCCGATTGAAACGTGTTGTGGCAGAGCGATACACGCGCTGTGTTTATGTTTACACCTGTGATCGCGCCCGGACCACTGTTTTTAACACTCGTTTACAGGAATAAGGAAGCGATTTCAGGACAATATTTTGGCAGGTACAAATTTATTTTAGAGGGAAGAAGCAATTTTTCGTGTTAATTCATCATGCTGTGTATGTGATTTTGGCCCCTTTAAAAGTTTTTAAACTGTACTTGCAATCTACATCCCGGACAGAGTTAAATAAAGAAGCTGCTATAAACTTTTTTATACAGAAATATGGTCTCTCCCTGTGAGGATATGCATGGAACCGGACAAAGATAGTTAAACATAAAGTTCTGTATAATTTTCCCAGATTATAGCATATCAGTATTCATCAGGTGGAACTCAGATGCTCAAGGGGGGGGGGGGGGGGGGGTTCGTCCGAACCCACCGAACCCCCCTAGCCTATACGGGCCTGATGCGCAAGTCTCGTTTGTCATTTGAGAAACTTGTATACAGACCGGCCATGAATTTATTACCGGTCCAATGATAGGCCTATGTGTGAAAATGAACAAGTCAAAAAATTTGGCTCAGGAGTGTCAAGTAGGGCACATGAAATGCTGGGAAATACGGAAGTTGCTTCTTTTGCGAAGCGTGAATATAGGTTTTTATATGGGGAGTGATCGAAAGGGAGCAGGGCCCGTCAGGAGTTTCCTATATATTAGGCCTATAGAACACCAGAAGATAATTAAAATTAGGAAATCTGGCTTTTGTGTTATCTTGGTTATAAGGGGCCGGCTCGGCCTCGGTCTTCTATATATATATATATATATATATATATATATATATATATATATATATATATATATATATATATTGGGCCAAATTAAATGCTTGTTAATGCGAATTTTTTTCTCTTGGATTTTACCTTATATAATTTTTATCGAAAGTGATTGAAGGGCCCATGGGGGCTCGGACCAAGGAGTTTCAAAGGGCGCAAGAACAAGGTTGAGGATGGAGCCTGATTTATCTTAAATAACATTATCTGGTTTATTTATATTTTAATCCGTTGGGCCTAAAGGAACCGAATGGACCCGGAGTACTTTGGGCCCACTATAGAGTGCATGAAAATGTAGAAATTCCGGTGTTATGGCCAACAAACTTTAGGACATATTAACTGCAAGTATTAACGCACATCCATATCAGAAATTAATAAAACAACATTTATTTGGTTTTAATTCATTCTTCTGGGGGCCACGGAAATTATACATTTTTATACATGAATATATCATATTTATTACGAAGGGTGATTGCTTTTGTTTAAAGTGTTTGTGAATAGAATTTAAATAAAATGATTCAGTGGAGAGGCCCCTTTTAAACTCTTTGTTAAATTTTTCTGGGCGCTTGTGTGTGTGGGTGAGAGAGGTTCGCTTTCATTTTGTTTATAAATCTCGTGTCCCTACATATATATGCATGCTGAATATAATGCCTATAGGGCTAGTTTCTTATTTCTGAAACAATCTATAGCCCAGCTGTTAAGAGAAGAATTGTGCAAAAAGAGAAAGCAACATGAAACCTGGCATAATAGTGGTCTAGACCATACATGTACTCAATATTTCAGATATGGGGACTTAAGCGGACAGCTTTATATAGATTCTATGCCGTGTGGGATCCTATTGTGCTAAACGTGCTTATTCGGCACATCCATCGGTAAAACTTGCTAAAATTTGTTGAATACTGCCTTTTTAGAGTCCATGTCACATGTATGCTGATCATATATTGACAAAACCATTATTACCATGTTTATATAATTCAATAATTTCCAGTGTCCTAACTTATGCACCGGAGTGCTGGTTTACAAGTATATCTGATAAGTTAATGAAACGGCTAAATAATACCAGGAAGGGAAGTTGTAAAATAACTAGTACTTCTCCTGCCACACACCAGGAAATCTGTGAAACCAAATTAATGGCTTACATGAACAAAGATCATGAACGACACAAGACATCCCCTACATTCAGAGTTCAGTTTTTTACCTTCAGGTAAACGCTTAGATGTAACATTCTGCAGAACAACTCGCTTTCAAAAATCTGTTGTGCTATACAGTATTAAACTTTTTAACTCTCAACCCTTTATATATTTAATGGTTTGAATTATGTGTTTTTACGTGCATATATTTACATGCATAGTTATATACGTTCAGTGTTATTTTTATGTATTTATTTATTTAATTTTATGTAATGAATTGCAAGTCACCAACTAATTCCTGAAACTGAAGTCTGGTCTGGTCTGGCAATATCGGAACTATATGTTACGGCCTATATCGACCGTATTTGATGACTTCTTCAATTAATAGACGACATAGGTACAACAGAACAACCTGAATAGCAAAGTGTTAATGAACTGTGTCAAAAAAAGGATTTTCTGTAAATACTTGTTGTATTTTTTTTAATTCATATATACATACAATTACAAACAAATACAAATACAAACATAATAATATTATGCAATACAAACAGGACATTATACAATAACAAGAACTTTACAGGCATGTTAACAAACATTAAATACATTTATGATAGTTTTTCCTCACAAATAAGATACGATATACTATCAAACAACACCGAATTGTAATATAATAGTGACTTATTGAATGAGAGCAGGAAACCTCTCATTTATAGCATTTATATACAGTCTAATGTATCAATTTGACAACTGTGGTAATATTTTCCCCCACTTACGGAGATGTACATTTAATTTTCATTTATTCTGAGCTATCTCATATTCAATATTCTGCAATAGTTTCAGTTTATTAGTAAAACACGCAAATAAATTCGTGTTAGGGTCAGTTCTATTAAAATAAATAACCATTTTGTAGGTCATGATAAGCTGATTCAGCCAGGGGTTTTCCTTCGTAGGTAGTACCGTGAACAATATAATTGTGAAATTAAGAGAAGGAAAATATATATTCGATGTTTTAAGCCATGTCTAAATTCGAAAGTATACATTTTTGGACACAAAACATTCACAGAACAAATGAATCACTGTTTCATATTCAAGAAAACAATATGAACACCGTGGACTGTCAGAAAGATTCCACTTGTAAAGCAGACCAGTAAATAGTTCTGTAAAATCTTGTATACTGGAATTCCCTGTTATACATATCAAGTGAAATTTGATGGGCTGCAACATAGTATTGTGTAAATTGTTCCCTACTAATTTCCCCTCTTTCAGCCCACTTCTTGAATGCTGTTCAAGTTGACTCAGAGCTCTTCTTTTTAATAAGTGAATCATACACCCTTTTATATGTAATATCTGCCAAATCAATAATTCAAGTTTCTGTAACAACACATTTTCCTCTAGTTTTCTATACGAACTCTTCTGACATACATAAACTAATCCATTATTGAGGTACTGAACCTATATAGCAGATCTCAATGACAAATACTTGCTAAATGATAATGGTGGATACCTTACCCTCAATTTGTGCCAGGCACATGCATAACCATTATTTGTTAAAAGGTCTTTCAACATTCTTATGTTTAAACTATCAAAATATTTTACAAAAAAAGACTTTTTATTGGACTTCTAATAACAATTATTCCACAAAGGCTGTAAGATAACTACCTGGGCTGAATCAGGGTACTTCTTAACCAAATATGACCACTCTTTGAGGCATTCCCTATAAAATGGCAACATTTGACATGGAATTCTCTTTACATAAAAATTTAGTGAAATTGCATCTGTACCTCAAATTGATTTTAAGTAGTACTGAGGTTTTGTTTTCCATGTTCTGTCTGAACCTGTGATCATCCTTTTTATTCACATATTATACTGAGTTTTTTATCTTGTACCCACATCTGGGAAGCACACTCTTCCTGTCATAGGATCCAATGACTGTCTCATATTTCCATAGAAACTGTCTCATGAGTAATGTGATATTATTAATAAATATTTTTGGTGGGGTACACATATTACAAACACACAAAGTCTTTGATAAGCCTAGAGTTCTACAAACTTCTGTATGTCAAAATATTGTAAGGGTTCTAGTTGACCAAATGTTGAACAGTTACTTAAGTTTCTCCTCCACTGTCTGAAAGTTGTATTTATAAAGAATGTCCTCATTGTATGGGTACCATATCCGAAGAATTTTAATAGCTGATTTTGTTAAATTAACCTATTTACATGGGATTAGTGTTTTATCCTTTTTCTTCCATTTGCCCAACAAAGCGGCATCTGATTTTTCGTAATTCACTATTAATGAAGTATAATTAGTAAACATGTCAATTTTTAATATCAGATGCTTGAATGACTCCGCATTTGACAGGAAAAAAGTAACATCGTCAGCAATTATTGTTAGCGAACCTGTCAGCTTATGCGATGGTGTGGCGTCGTCCGTCGGCCGTCGTTTGTACCTTGACCCATGGCTACTCTCTTGAAAACGGCAAGAGTAAGCACGAAATTTTATGCAAAAAAATTAGTCATCTAAAAAATTATATCGGATTTTGCTTATGTTTAGGCTGAATGCATTTTCTTAGAATATTATAGGGAAAAAGCTAAAAATAGCTTTAAAAATCTTTTTCTCCGAAGCTGTTCAGCCAAATTGTCCAATATTTCACAGAAATGATTCCTGGAACAATCTCTCTTAAGTTTGTTCGAATGGTGTAAGTTCGGTGATATTTGGCCGAGTTACAGGAAGTTGAACTTAGTCATCTGTCCAAAAAAGCATACTAAAATTACAATCTCAGAAACGGTTGGAGCTATCATCACCAAATTTTATTCAAATTTTGGTCACATGAGTCATATCTGAAATTGAGGTATTGGTGGTGCCACCTGCACCGGCCTTTTTTTTTGTACAGGGGTCATCAGTGCCCGAATCATACTGACGCCAACAAAAAACTTCTTCTCTGAAACCATATGGCCAAATTGTTCAATATCGCACAGAAATGATCCTATAGGGTAGTGCCTTCTGAAGTTTGTTCAAATGGTCTCAGTTCAGTGACTTTTGGCTGAGTTATGGGAAGCTGAATTTAGTCATATGACATTACAGCCCATTTTAGCTCAGTGGCTTCAAAGATCTTCTTCTCAAAAACCACTGGACCAATTTCTTAAATCTCACACATTAATTATCCTTAGATGTTGATAATTCAAATTTGTTTAAATGGTTTTGGTTCAGTGATTTTTGGCTGAGTTATGGGAAGCTTAACTTAGCCAGTTTGCTGTATTTTCCCATATGAGGCCAATTTGTTTAATATTTTACAAGAATAATCCCCTAAATAATTCTTATAATAATTGTCTTTTATGGTTCCAAAGAATTAATTTTTTGCTGAATTATAAAGACTGATTGAGTCATTTTACCATATATGTAAGCTGTGTGAAGCAGATACATCTAGCCTGGCACACCTGTTTATCAGCATCCATTACATCATGCCTCTAGACATTAAGATTTCAGGTTATCTATGGTTAATTTTGACAAGAATGCTTTTTAAAAGCTTTAAAAAATGTAGATTTATGATTTTAGATATTCCTCATGCCTGAGAATGTTTACAGTCACAGGTATAAAGCTCTCTGTGGGTATATAAAGACGGCTGTACATGGATTATAAATAATTGGTATCCATATTCAACTTATTTCAAGATTTTTCTATCAGTGAGATATATCTGTATTATAATTTTGCATTCAATATGCATCTATTGTAATTTTGAGCGAACCTGTGAGCTAATGCGAATGTGTGGCGGCGTCCGTCGTCCGTCATCTTTACGTTAACCCATACTATCTCGAAAACGACTGAGGCTAGCATCATGAAATTTAATGCAAATAATTAGCCATAAGAAAAACTCTGCATTTTCTCAGATTTAAAGAGAAAAAAAGCTAAAAAAAAAATTAAAAATTCTTCTCCTCCGAAACGGGCAAGCCAAATTGTTCAATATTTCACAGAAATAATGTTTTAAACCATCTCTTTCATGTTTGTTCGAATGATTCAAGTTCGATGAATTTTGGCCGAGTTACAGGAAGTTGAACTTATTCATCTGTCCAAAAAAGCATACTAAAATGACAATCTCAGAAATGGCCTGAGCTATCATCACCAAATTTTATACCAGTGTTGGTCACGAGTCATATATGAAATTCAGGTATTGGTGGCGCCACCTGCATTGGCCTTTTTGTACAGGGGTCATTGGTCATCTGTACACTAACCCATAATTTCTCAGAAATAGCAGGACCTACCATCCCCAGATTTTATGCAATAATCTGCCACATATCAAATGTTGTGGGATTAAGCTTAATTTTTTGCTCTCTCCATTACTTAGATTTTATAGGGGAAAAGCTGAAAAACCTTTAAAAGTCTTCTTCTTGTAAACGGTCGAGCCAAATTGTTCAACATTTTACAGAAATGGTCCCAGAGGCAAGCCCTCTCAAATTTGTTCAAATGCTTTGCATTCCATGAATTTTAGCGGAGTTACACGAATTTGAACTTAGTCATTTGGCAAAGTAAGCATACTGACATAGTTATGTCAGAAATGACAGAAGCTAGCATTACCAAGTATTGTGCAAATGTTGTTCACATGACTCATATTTGAAGTTGCAGATTTCGTGGTGCAAAATACATTGACCTGTTTTTATGGGCAAAAACCTCATAATTTTAGCCTCTTTCATATGTTTATGATGAAATTTTCAAGTTGAATCGTTCAATTTTTCAAAAGAATTATCCTAGGACATGGTTCTTTCAATCATATCAGAAAAGATTGAGTTTGTTGCTTTTTGGTTGAGTCGTGTAAAGCTTAAGTTGGTCTTATGGCCATTATTATGTCTATTTCAAACTGAGGACTGCAAAACTGTTCTTCTACAAAATTATTGTTTCAATTATAACTTCTGTAACATTGCACAAAAATTATCCTTAAGTGGCCTTTGTTCAAGTTTACTTGAATGATTTTTTTGGCAGAATTATTGGACCTTTGACAATGAAAGAACTGTATCTTTTATTATTCTAGATATTTTGATAAAAAGTTTATGAATATGTCAGCTTGAAAAAAAACGCATTTTTAGTCAAAGTCTTTCAGTATGTGTAAACAAATTTAGCAACAGGCCAATAGTGTTTGTATCTTTAAATAGGTTGAGAAACTGCCAACTGTTTCAGATTTGGCAACAGATCAAGAGTTCATTCAGTGTAGCCAGATATAGGTCAAGAGTTCAGTCAGTGCAGCCAAGCACAAGGCATGTAATCACCTCATGGTTGACATGTGAACACCTCATGGGCACCATGTGATCACCTCATGTGTGTCATGCCCCTCAGGGCTGCATGTAAGCCAATCGGAGCTTATGCAATGGTGCGGCTACTATTTCAGATATGGCAACAGACCAAAGGTCAGTTTGGATCTATTTATAGCTTTGGCAGACTGCCTACTGTATCAGATTAGGCAACAGGCCAAGAGTTCACTCAGTGCAGACAGGTAGAGGTCAGTAGTTCACTCAGTGCAGTAGCTGCATTCTATTTATAGCGTTGGCAGACTGCCCACTGCATCAGATTTGGCACCAAAGTTTAGCCTGGATCTATTTATAGCTTTGGCAGACTGCCAACTGTGTCAGATTATGCAACAGGTCAAGAGTTCACTCAGTGCAGCCAGGTTCAGGTAAAAAGTTCACTCAGTCTAGCCAGGTGCAGGTCATGAGTTCACTCAGTGCAGTAGCCTGAGCCAGTAAATTTGTCACAGTTCACTCGGGGCAACTGCCTTTCTCACCTACGCCTGGTCAGCCCCATGCATCAGACTTAAGGTAAGTTTGATGTATTGGCCTGATATTTTGACCTGTCTATGTGTCTTTGATGGCTTTCTCTTTCACAAGATAGGTGTCGCCACCTACAATGACTTTTGCACAGTGTATGTGCCTGCTTATTTCTAGGAATTAGATATATCAGCCTGAAATTGGGCATATGTATATATCTCTGATAGCTTCGTTTTATACAAGACTGGTGGTGCCAGCTACAATCATTTTTGTGTTGTGTGCACCCATGCCAGAATTTCAGCAGTGATGTTTGTGTAATTGTTTCTTATCAAAATGTTTAGTACTTGCATTGTTCATATACATGAGAAGTAATGGTCCAGCATTGAAGCATTATACCTGGTGTATTTCCCAATGCACAGGTTCGCACATGGCCTGTAGGCCTTTTTCTACTTTACATTCAGTTTGTTTTTAAAAAGTGAAATGGCTACTTTCCTTGTATCCTCGGTTTTATCTTTATCAGTGACCCCAAGTATCCTGATATTACACATTTCTAGAGTATTGCTCATTGTTCACAGCATTAATTCTTGCCTCTCTTGCCATGTTTTTTGTCTGTTCACATTCGTTTTTCAGTGCAATGTTTTCCTCCTTTCAACTGTCTACCACATTCTCAAGGTCACTTATTTTATTTTCAAAAGGCTTTACACATATTTCCATTATAGTTTGTTCTATTTCTGTCACAACGGATTTTCTCATCTCTGTCAAGATTTCCTTTTTGAAACCTTCTAACATTTAAAAAAATACGTTCCTCTGTGAGAGAACCCATACTGTCCTCTATTACACTATCCTCATGGTTAAGTGATGGCAAATGTTCGGACTTTTTTAACACAACAGATGAATCTGATGAGTAGCCGGAAAGATCAGACCTAGTCCTTTTAAACTCTTCCTTTGGCATATTTTCCAAAATTCATTTTGACACTATAAACAACAATATGTGAAAAATATTACTGGCCCAAGCTGACCATGAACATTTAAGCCACCATGTTATAACACAGACCCTTCAGGTACCATAACAAAGCCCACCCTGGTGTGCACTTGCTGACCACTTGTGGTCTGTGGTGAATTAAAGCACTTACTGAAATCCCGTCAACCCAATAACACAATGACCAAATGAAATTTTCAACCCTATCCCAATTTTAATTTGCTAATTTATCATACAAATAATTTACATATGAAGCCTAAATAAACAAATCTCTTTCTTCAGCACTTTAAGTATTATCCTGTAAGTTTTCATGGAGTTTACTTGCCTTTAACCTGCAAATTAATGAAAAAAAATCTCTCCCCTCTAAGAGCACACCTCTTGCCTGCTTGAGTGCACACGAGTGACATTGGATGTTTTTTCACCATAAACGCTTCATCACGCACTGATTTATAGCTTCCATGGGGCGATTGGCCTGAACGACACACACCTAGCTGGGCAACGGTTCGATCACTTATTCTTATTTACAATCTTGATAGTTGACAATAAGCCCAACTTCGTAAGAGGTAGAACATCTATTTATAGGTAATAATCATTGTTTTTTTTTATCACTTGTTACGCTTATCTTTATGCTTGTTAAAAATACGAAGCTAACAAGCGGCATGACGTTGTAGACGTTTACCTGCATGTAAGGACACACAATATGGCGAGAATAAGCATACCCCTATATATGCATAGTATATTGTTATTTCATTGTGTTTTTTTCCTTTTTTATATAAATAACATCATTCCATGAAAATCTTATGAATTTAGACACCTGCGCATACATGATATAATATTAAATAATGTGAACTACACACATACAATCAGTTAAACGGAGCTTTATCAGATAAGCCGGTGGGTACTGGGATCAAAGGCCGTTTTCCGTCATTTAATTAATTAGTGCTGCAATAACAATAACTCTGACTGAAGGTCTTCTGCTAATTGAACTGTTCTGTAAACAACAATCATAAAATGACAAGGCGGGAACCCCATACAGGTCGCACGGAGTATAAAAATACTTGCTTATATATATATATATATATATATATATATATATATATATATATAGACACAAAACGTTAAAATCTTTTTAATATAGTTATAAATGTTTATCCATTACGAATTCTCGTTTCCTGACATTTTTATATACGTTTACTCAGCCCAAATTCCGTATGATTCAATTCATAGCCGTTATAAGAAATAAATGCTTTCCCTTTTTTATATTCATATGTTATATATGTTTCTCTCTCTCTCTCTCTCTCTCTCTCTCTCTCTCTCTCTCTCTCGTCATCGGCAGTTGGAGGTCATGGGTTCGATTCCCATCAGCAATGATCCGATTTTTTAGTTTATCATGTTCCATTTCTATATACAAAGGGAGAGAGAGAAAGAGAGAGGCTTTGTGGTACACTTTTTATCCTAGCGATAGTGTCCACCTGGAATAATGGCGTTAAACTGAAAGAATTCATTCCAAACCTAGATCAGTTGGTGCAAAAACTTCTGCAGAAGCATGATGAAGATATATGGAACAAGTGGCCCATAGGCCATGACGCTCAGCTAATTTTGACCGGTTGCTCATGTTTTTTTATATTGTCTGTGAGAATAGGCTATGGCTAAAGTTACAGTGTTCAAAAAATGGACAGAAAATAAAAATTTCAGGACTCAAAGGAGACCTGCCCGCCCCCCCCCCCCCCTGGATTTCACAATAGAGGGTTCCAAGGAAATGGATACAATTTGTGCCCTGTCTATCTGGGTGCTCAAAATCATGTTTCTGGTCCATAGCTCGCAGAATATAGGTGATGATCCAATTTCAGGTTTCTAAGGAGAATTGCCAAGGATTTCCCTGAATGTCATGTTAGAAGAGTCTAAGGCTAATGGATACAATTTGTGCCTTGTCTCTCTCGGTGCGCAAGACAATTTTTCAGCGCATAGGTCACACAATATAGGTCACCGTAGCCTAATTTCAGGTTCTCAAGGACACTGGCCAAGGATGTCTCAGAATGTTACATTAGAAGATTCTAAGCCTAACCGATACAATGTGTGCCCTGACTGAATGTCTGGGTGCTTATTTGACTTCTTTTCCTAATGGTCGCAAATATAGGTCATGGTGACCTAATTTCAGTTTTCCACAGACATTTGCCGAGGACGTCTCAGAATGTTTCATGAGAAGATTCTAGGCCTTACGAATACAATGTGTGCCCTGCCTCACTTTCTAGGTGCTCAAAATCCTGTTTTCGGCTCGAGGTCACAAAATGTAGGTCACCATGACCTAATTTCAGGTTTTCGAGGAGATTTGCTTAGGACCTCCCAGGATGTTGCATTAGAAAATTCCAGGCCTAACAGATATGTTTTGTGCCAATCTGACCTTCAGGAGTCTCAAAATCAGGTTTTCGGCCTATAGGTCTCAAAATATAGGTCACCATAACCTAATTTCAGGAATCCGAGGAGATTTGCTTAGGACCTGCCTAAATGTTACATTGGAGAATTCTAGGCCTTATTGAATCATTTTGTGCCCCATCTGACTGTCTGGATGCTTGAAAACCTTGTATTCGGCCTGTTGGTCATAAAATATAGGACACCATGACCTAATTTCAGGTTTCCAAGCAGAATTGCCTAAAAACTCCAAGGATATTGTGTAAGAAGATTCTAGGCCTCACAGATACAATTAATTTACCCCACCTGCAATCGGTGTACTCATATGACATCTTTTCTCTATATGTGGCAGAATATAGGTCACAGTGACCTAGTTACAAGTTTCCAAGGACATTTGCCTAGGATCTCCAAAAATATTTCTAGGCCTATTGGGTACAATTTGAGCCCCGTCTGACTGTCTTGGAGCTCAAAGTCATGTTTTCGGCCCGTAGGTCACAAAATAGAGGTCACCATGACCTAATTTCGGGTTTCCAGGGAGATTTGCCCAGGACCTCCCTGGATGTACAGTTAGAAGTTTCTAGGTCTAACGGTTAACGGCCGGAAAACCGGCCGGACGCCGGACAAAGGGTGATCGCTATAGCTCAGATGACTTACAGTCAGCTGAGCTAAAAATCACATTCTTGATCTGTTTCCACTAAAGCAGTTCATCTTCAATTGTAATTTATCAGCAGAGGACTGCATGTCAATTTTAAATATTGGGAACCTTTTTGGAGAGAGACAATGCATGCATGGTGAAACTTTAATTTTGCTACACCTTGTACCATGGAAGATATTATGTGATTTGCTATAATAAATGGTATGCAGCAAATATAAGGTATACATACGAGATATTGTGCACATAAGTAAAGAAAAATGTAGATTTTTAAGGTATGAAGAATTATGTGCAGAATTAAATACGCATATTAACTTTTAACATATAAAGGGAATTTAGAGGCAATACCTAATTCACGGAAGAAAATTGTTAAGTCGAGTGGATTCCCCAGCAACAAAGTTAAACATCAAGTTGATGACATAACAAATAGTCCTGGGGCTGAGGGGAGTCCTGTGTGCAATCATATGTCCCCTAATTTTGATTTAGATCCAGGTAGGACACCCTTATGGGAGTAAAAAAAAACTTGGGTAGACATTCTGGATCATGGACAGAAAGGGTGAAATTCAAGATGGCGTCCAAGATGGCCGCCGTACCATAAAATCATACATAACTCAAAAAGTAATTGAGGTTGGGGAATGATTTTGGTGTCTTTGCCCATGTTTTCAGGGTCAAGGAATCTAAAGAACCCATTTCCAAGACAATGCCGTATTTGTTCACGGTTAATTCAATATGGCTGTCAATAGGGCCACCGTACCTTAAAAATCATACTTTATTCTAAAAAATAATTGAGGTAGGGGAATGATTTTCGTGTCTATGTTTTCAAGGTCAAGGAATCTATTGAAATCATTTTCAAGACAATACCCTATTTTGTTTCGGTGATATTCAATATGGCTGCTAATATGGCCGCTGTACCATTGAATTGCATATGACAAGCCAAGGAATCAAGGTAGGGGTTGATTTTGGTGTTATCGTCCATGTTTTTAGGGCCCAGGAGTCTCTTTAAATTATTTTCAAGACTATACTGTTTCCGGTGAAGGGGATATTTAATATGGCTGCAAAGAGAGCAACCAATGAACCATTGGATCATGTATGACAATCCAAGGAATTAAAGATGGGGTTGATATTTTGATGTCTTTCCCTATGCTTTCAGGGTCAAAGAACCTATATAAACCTTTTTTCACGACAATACCGGATTTGGTTATGGTGATATTCAATATGGCTGCCATTATGGCAACTGTACCGTTGCACCATGTCTGACTATCCACGGAATTAAGATAGGGGATGATATTTTGATGTCTTGCATATGTTTTAATGGTTAAAGGATCTATTGAAACTATTTTTAACACAATACCGTATTGGGTTATGGTAAAATTCAACATGGTTACCATTATGGCAACCAATATAGCAGCTGCAGATTGAATCATGAATAATTTTGTTGAATTTTCAATGGTAAAAAAAACTACCAAAAATATCATCAGGCCGGTATCTTTTCAGGCTAAAGTGGAATTCAATATGGCTCCGATATGGCGGCCATGTCATTGAATCGTCCAAAATTCACCAAGGAATGCAGCTTGGTGATTGATTTGGGGGTCTTCAAGGTAAAGGTATCTCTTAAATTATTTGGTCGATAAAGTATTTGATAATGACAAAATTTAGTATGGCTGCCAATATGCCAGAGTGACGTATCATCCTTAGATCTCAAGCTACATTGACAAATAGTTGATTATGAGTTTTTGATGTAAAGAAATTGGTGAAATCAACATATATCAACGGATAATACATATCTCTTAGCATGCAAGTTTCATATCTAATGGGTACCAAGTCCATCATAACTTATTCAGGTTTATTGTGTGCAACTTTCCACATTTCGATTTTACATAGGCGCGTTTTACTTGCTTGAAATTTGCAGAATATGAAGCAGGGAGGTCTCCGCTTCCTGCAAGACCATACACACTAGAGAAACTAGTGTATGTCTTATAGAATGCTTTAAGGTACGATCCTGGTTAGAATTGATCATGAAGTGAAGTTCCTGTTCGTTGATGCTACATTGTGGAAGAACATAAATATAAGCTGGTCGACTCTTTTGTCGGATCATGAATTGGAATATACCTCGGTTTTGTCTCCAGTTCTCCCCCTGAGCCACAGTTCATTAAGTCCGCTTGACACAAACAAATGTGAAAAGGACAATACCAGTACAATCACATCTGATTGTATTGATCTGATCTGATTTTAACAGCGGTGATAACGATCTGTTTCAGCTCATTTCTTACTCCAAAAGAGGACAAGAGGAATGATTGGGACATCCGCCTCTTCATGATCAGAGACTAATTCAGGATGATGTGTGAGCGATCCATTTTCTGACCGACTGTGTCTTAAGGGAAATATTAACCAACCTGTACTATTCTAGTATACACTCAGGTTTTTCTGAGTAAAAAAATATTTCACTGGACACTTTCTAAGGAAAGCTTTAAGTTTAATTTTATTATTTGATGATGGGGAGAAACTGTCCAGATCCCTAAGTTGTTTGGTGTCCAGAGAAATATTGCAAACAAGAACAGGAGTTTTCAATGTGCGCCTTTGTCTTTCACAGATACCTTAATATGAGTAAAAAATGAAACCTATACGTTGTGCAATTTGACACATATCCGAGCACCCAGCCAAGGAACTGTTCAAATAGTTCCCTAAAGGTGGTAACACTGATTTTTATTATTTATGTCATGACACCAACAAAACAGCCTGATGGCATATGCGATTGTTCCACTGGCAGAACATCTTTTGCTCTGGATTTGTCACAAGTTCTGTCATTTTTCATGTTTGTTGTTCTTTTAGCTCAGCAGACTGTACGTAATTTGCCTAGGCAAATATCCTTAAAAACAATAAATTAGGTCACTGTGGTTTATATTCTACCGGCTATAGGAACAAAAAAAAATGATTTGTGCACCCTGAATGTCAGATTGGCACTTATAGTATCTAATAGGCCCAGAATCCTCTAACGCAACATAGGAGCTTCTGGAAATATCTTTAAGGAAATCTACAGTTAATTCATCGTGACATATATTCTGCAAGCTACAGGGTTAAAAGATGATCTTGAACACCTAGACAGTCTGACTGGGTTCAAATGCTGTCCGTAAACCCTAGAATATTTTAACCTAACATCCAGGGAAGTTCTTGGCAAATCTCCTTTGAAACCTAAAATTAGGTTTGAAAATTGAAATTAGGTTTTTGGAGCATTCTAATATAGCATCCAGAGAGGTCTTCGGAAAGTTTTTGTCGAATCCCTAGACTAGATCACTGTAATCTTCATTCTGCGAGCCAAAGGAAAAACACGAATTTAACATTGAAAGTCAGATTGGTACAAATCATTAGAGTTTGACCTAGAATCTTCTCACATAAAATTTTAGGTCCACCCGAAATCTTCATCAACAATTGCAACTGGATCATGGTGATCTATATTTTGTGAGCTACAAGCAGCAAATCTAATTTTGAGCACCCAGAAAGTCAGACAGGGCATAAGTCTTGAATGTTTGATATAAACAATGTCTTAGCTAAAGTAAAGAGAGGTCATTGTAATGTCTCCTTGGACATAAAAAATAAAGTCAGTGGGACCTATGTTCTCCAAGACTTGTGAAAGAACATGGTTTGAGCACACAATATGTTAGATGAACATGAATTTTAGCAGTTATCAAAAGAAACTAGCTAATGTTAACTAACACCAAAACCATAAAAAAAAATTCTTGAAAATAATTTCAATCCCAGACATTGAAAACATAGGCAAAGATACCAAAATGAATCCCCAACCTTATTTCCTTGGCTTGTCAGACATGACTCAACTGTTTAGAAGCCATATTTGCAGCCATATTGAATATCACCATAACCAAATACGGTATTGTGTTGGAGTTGATTTCAGTAGATTCTTTTACCCTGACAACAGATAGATAGCAAAGATACCAAAATCAAACCCCTACCACTATTCCATGGAGTGTCATACATATTCAAATGTACAATGGCCATATTGACAGCCATATTAAATATCCCCAGAAATAAAAAACAGTATAGTCTTGAATATAATTTAAATAGTCTCCTGGGCCCTGAAAAACATAGACGATAACACCAAATTCAACCCCCTACCTTGATTCCTTGGCTTGTCATATGCGATTCAATGGTACATCGGCCATATTGGCAGCCATATTGAATATCACCGAAACCAAATAGGGTATTGTCTTGAAAATGATTTCAATAGATGTCTTGACCCTGAAAACATGGGCAAATACACCAAAATCATTCCCCTACCTCTATTACTTTTTGAGTTATGTATGATTTTATGGTACGGGGGCCATATTGGCAGCCATATTGAGAATCACTGAAACCAAATACGGTATTGTCTTGGAAATGGTTTCAATAGATTTCTTGACTCTGAAAACATAGACAAAGACACCAAAATCGATCCCCTATCCCAATTACTTTTCGAGTTATGAGTGATTTAATGGTTCGGCGCCATCTTGGACGCCATCTTGAATTTCACCCTTTCTGCCCACGATCCAGGATGTCTACCCAAGTTTTTTTTTACTCCTCTAAAGGTGTCCTACGTGGATAAGAAGTCAAAATTAGGGGACACACGATTGCACACAGGACCCCCCTCAGCCCCGGGACTAAAATAGGAGGAAAATTACAAAACTAGTGTATCATAAATTGATAGAGAAGATTATAATCTAAATAACTGTGATGAAGTACTTGCCTCATTTTCTAAAATTCAGAAACTGACAAACGCAGTTCAACTTCGAATGTTCCAATATAAAATATTAAGTAGGACATTGTATTTAAATATTAGATTGTTTAAAATCAAACTAGTTGAAAATCCATACTGTACATTCTGCAAAGAACTGGATGAAACCTATGAACACATGTTCTGGTAATGCACATTTACCCAATTACTGTGGAGAGAATTCTCTTCATTGATGTTTTTTAAAAAGGTTTTACCTTATCGCCAAATGTTTGAAGGTTGATCCATAATTATTGGGGAATATACAGGATTGATTAGTAGTCTGATTTTATATGTTAAAATATATATTTACATTAGGTGTAAGAAGTTGAAACAATCCTTGAAAGGGGAAGTAACACAGATTAGACAAATTATTGACATAGAGAAATATTTTGCTAATACGAACGGTAAGATAAACACACATCTGGACAAATGCTGAAAGTCTCACTTGAATTAATCAAGTTCAGGTACAAAATAAAAATAAAGTAAGCAATTAGGACAGGTTTGAACATATCAAAAGCAATAGGTTAATACACGTGCCTGGCATTTGAATATGTTAATTAAATTTGGTATTTATTGGGCCATTTCCTGCTCATCAGTGCTATGTATTTGTTAACACCTCAATATGAAATATAGTAGAAGATTAGAAAAAGTAAGAAGTGTGTCACCAAACAATATTATGTGCATTGTATACATACTGATCTTGTGAATCATTTTTTGAATTTATGTATTGTTATGATTAATAAAAATAAAAATAAAAAATACATTCCAAAACTTCTTTCCATTCATGAGAATATGAGTTTGTTCGACTTTTATTTGGAATTGTCTCTTTAAAACAGTAATAAGTGGGCAGACAATATATCCCACCAAAAGCGTCCGTCTGATGATATGCGGCGTTTATCTGAGCAGCATCTATTTCCAATGCGTCTATCTAAACATATCTGGCAAGTTTAAAAGTGTGAAATGGTAATACCTATATTGTTGTGTAATTCATGTATATATTGTAAATGTGGTGAAATATGAAATATAAATTCATTTAACTTTTCATATAAAGAAACAAAAAGGTTATTAAAGCAATAAATAGAGATTATGATGTTGTTTTAACAATAAATGAGACAAAAATAAGTAACTGCCTAAGGATGTCTCGTGATCTTATTGATTTTTTTCATTTAACAAAATAACTGATTATACATTTTCATATATGTGTGGCGAGATCGTCCTATGGACGAGGTTTATATGTTGGGAACCTGTAAGGGGCGAGGTTCCCCAGTAGAGAAGCGAGTTGGCTGGAGGACTAGGTGGGGAGAACGTTGTTTTGTAGAAAAGCAAGTGGTGGACTGATGCTAAAGACAAGGGCTCGATATATTCAGAGAGAAGTCTAAGGCGGTGCGTGCAAGATTGACGTCAAAGTGTTTAGTTGGTGAGGACCAGTGGTGGCTGCACCACAGGTTGTAATATCGTTAAGTGGCCAGTATTTACTGTGAAAGAACGTTGGGGATCCCGCTTTGCCGAATTCAGATCAATATGGCCCCGGGAAAATTTTAGCACGTAGTTGTAGACGTTTTTATAAGAGTATACAGGTCACAGTGACCTATTTTCAGATCTCCAAGGAGTCCTCTCTCGGACCTGTCTGGATTTTCAGTAAGAATGTCAAGGTTCAACGTTTACAATCTGTGTCTGTCTGCTTTCCGGCTGCTCAAATAATGGTTTTCCCCCATAGCTCGGAAAAATATAGGTCACAGTGACCTGATTTCAGGTGAATTCACAAAAACCTCCCTTGATGTGAAGCAAGAAGTTTCTAGATCCAATATGGTCAACATACGATTCCTGTTTGCCTTTCAGGCTGTTCAAAATAATGTAAGCTCATAGGCGAGGCGGGTTTGGCCCCGCGCAGGGCTCTAATACTCATACGTGTACCTAATACGTGCTGCATATACGCATACCGGTATATGCGGAGAATAAATTTTCCGAAACGTTAAAACAAAAAATTATTGGGCCACCTAAGATTTTTTTTCTTAAGTACGTAGTCCGTACCCGTTTTCCGTATGGGTAAGCCACAAAAATTGTTTTGTATTCAATTTTTAACTGAGTCGTTTAATTTTTACGCATGTGTAGTCCGTATCCGCAGGGAGCGTTTTTGCGCACCTTGCATACCAATTACCTTGTCAATTTTCCTGCTGAGCATCATGGGGTAAGCACATCTTCAGGAAGGGAAACACCAACTTAGATGAGAACTATTATCCTGTCTCGCTCACCTGTGTCAGTCGTAAGATCCATGAACACATACACTGTTTTAATCATATTGTAAGGTGCTTGTTTACCAAATATCAAATTTAGCTATAACTTCTCTAATTTTTTAATTTTTTCGTGATCCTTTTCATATTCATAGGTATTATATATGTTTTAAGGTTGTATAGGTTTTAAGATGTCATGCCAATTTGATGGCCAGATTTGAGTTGCATCAATCGAGTTAATTTGTCACCTAACGGTCATCTTCATGAGGGATACGTTACAAATGTGTATTTCCTGCATGCAGTAGAATATGGACACTCTACTGTATATGAATATATCCTTTAATAATAAACGTCTTCTAACCATCACCATAGTCAGTGCTGTCTATGTGTGACCAAAAAGTGACCATTGGACCTTTACAATATGACACAGCTTTTACGAACGTCTGCCCAACACGGACTTGGAGCAGCTCACTCAGCTGGCGACTGCCATCTGCAACCGAATCTGAGACCAAGGAGCACAGACTATCATCGTGCTTTCGTCACCTGTCTCACCAGCGCCTCAACATATGCTGTTCAATTACTGCATCTACGGCAAACTACATACCTAGAGAGCAGACTTCCTCCAGTCCACTTCACATGGTGTGGTAGACGGAACCATTTTAGATTCGGTCCACGTCGACTCAGGTGTCCCACAAAGCTTAGTTCTCGGATCAAGCCCTATCCTCGCCTTATTAATGACCTTCCTGGGGTGGTGCAGTCAGTGTCGCCTCTTTGCAGACCATTGCTTGTTATATAGAACTATTAAGAACAGTTCTGACCAGCCTGCAATCCAGATGGGTCTGGCGAAGCTTCATAATGGTTATCCAATTACATGGGGACTACGTTTCAATGCCAAGAAGTGCCCTGATATTATGATTCGCCTATCTTGTACAACAAAGGAAAAGTTCTGCGCTATACATGACCACAAGCTACAATAGTGAGCACCACTAGATGCGGGGTGGGGGGGGGGGGGGGGGGGGTTCGTGTTGAGATTGCGACCATCAAAATTCTAAGTGTTTCATGGTATAGCCTATATTTGGTAGATATATATTAACATCTTATGACTCGGAGGCTTTAACAGGCCTAGGAGCTAGATCGTGTCTATAGTCAGGTCTGTTAAAGAACTTAGAGACTTTGTTTTCTACCGTGATGCCGATGCCAGCCAGCACATAACGGCTACAGGACAAAGAATCCGTGTCTGCGAAAACAACAGCTGCAGAAAAGACTGACAAAGAGTCTACAATGGTCACAGTGCACCATGAGCTAGGATGACCACAGCACCAAAGCAACGGTTCCCATTTCATGTTATACCCAGTGTTCATCAACCCACAGCTAATTCCCACCTGTGTCCTAAATTATAATTCAATGAGCGGGCTGAGAGGTACGCAGTTTCCACAAAAGTGCACTGTTTCGAAGTCATCAGATATCCATGGCTATGAATATATAATGTTTATTTAAATTCATGATTCTTAAGACAGCAGAGATTATTTCCAGGAGTGCACAATAAACGTATGCAATAAACGAAGATTCGCATGGATGTTTACTTTTCGCTTTTTTCGTCGGCAGAACATGTATTCTGAATATTTTACTTGCCATCTCCATTCTCTTTTATATAGGAGAATCAACCATGCACCTGTTTAACTAAGTTTAATGCTGCAATCATTGTACCGTATACGATTAATCTATGTTAGTTTGCCTTACAATAGGAATTTAGGGGCTAAGGTGCATGTTTAACGAGAATGGTGACTCCCGGCTCCTAAAGGCAGGAGCGCGACTCCCTGGGACGTCCACTGGACGTCTAGGTACCATCTTGTATTTAGATGGTGCGTGTGAGTTAGAGGGAAGTATTCAGGGGTGCGGGGCGAGACTGCAGATTCGGAAAGATAGTTCCATTCTCGTGCAGTGCGCGGGAAGAATGACATCAGATGGTAGTCTGTCATCGAGGCAGGGATGTTGTATGCCTGCCTATTCTCAAGTCTAGTAGGAGCTGGGAGTTCTTTGGATTGTAGTGGCATCTTAACAGCGACTAGACTATTGAGACCTTATAAAACATGATGAGGGAGGATTGTAGGATTGTTCTTTTTCCTGTGGATTCTGGATCTGGATGTTTCGACTAAGGACGTTCAGCGAGCTTGGTTATCAAATTGATATGATTCATAAGTTTCGATTTACAGCAATCAAAACACCAACTCCTTGCTGGTTGTTATGACGATCACGACGGTGGATCTCTTATCGGGCCCGAAAAATTCTGAAGAATGAATGGATTCATTAAGCCAGTTTTCAGTGGCTATAATTATACTGGTTTAGTGCTATCCATCAGGTTTAATGTTAATGATTTTATTAACTAGATCTGCAGTTAATATTAATAACTCTCAAAGGTCTTTTTGGGTTTATGGGGGATCACAAGGGGGATCAATTGTTCCGATTTTTCGTTCATATTGTTCACAATATAGTTCTATTATGAGTACATTACTATACAATAACGATGCTGACAGTCATTGACACGAGGTGGCACACTCGTACTGACATGCACCATTGCTAAGGCCAAATAAAAACACAAATAAATGACACTTATCTGCACCAGGTTTAAAATAGCGTATTTACGGCAAGATCACAACCAAGTGTTAATGTTGTGTAGTGGATTGCGGTTCGAAGGCCCAAAAAAATGGTGATTTCGAAGGAATTAATTTTCACTTTGGTCAGAGCTGAAGGTGGAGATGTCTGACCGTTCTTCCTGCCTTATTACATAAACTTAACTCTTACCGTAACAAGAAACCACTCATTCCATGGAATCCGAGAAAAAAAAAGTTTATGGTGCCACCGGGCGGGGTTTTTTTTCATGTTGAAAAAAAAAGCAAAATTTCGCTTCAGTTCTTGAAATGGTGGACATAATTAGGCCTAATGCAAACTACAGCCCATTTTCCTTACCTTTCAGAATTCTTGTAGGGAACGCCAGAATCGCCAGAGTAAGTGTAATAAGCCCGAGGGCTCGTATGAGCGCCTGAGGGGGGCGGGGGTGGAAGGGGAATAATCACTAACACGGTGTGGAAATTTAAAAAAAAAAACCCATAAAATATGCATTTCGAGTGTTGTGTTTTGACAATTTTCACACTTTTATTAATATGCTGCACCACAGATAAACATTACCAAATATTAAATTTACAGAATCATGCGTGCCATGATCGATGGAACTTTCATTATTTCTAAAAAAAAAGGTCCTCCCCCCCCCCCCCCGCATCACAATGACCCCCTTCCCCACCCCACCCACCACCCGATTGTTCCAGATCGGGATCTTAGCCTTGACATATATATATATATATATATATATATATATATATATATATATATATATATATATATATATATATATATATATATTAGTGGTTTTCCGATTAATTCGATGATTTGTCGTTTTCTTTCATAGTCGATTAAATCGATTTCATTTTTGCATAATCGACTAAAAACGATTATGAACGCACAGGCAAAGAATCTAATTCTGTCAGAGATATATATATACGAAGACAAAGAAATGAACGGCATTGCGCAGCCAACAATCGTCCGACGGCAAGTCGAATGCGAGTGGGTTGATGGTTTCATTATGAATACCGATGTACTTGTCACACTATTTACTGGGGGTCATGATATATACAGCAGCTTTCAAGTTAAAATAAAAAGGTTGGGATCAGTGTCACCTTTCTTTGAGAAATGACCCAAATTCCATCAATTTGCATGGAAAATCCATTATATTTAACTCTTCTCAGTCAATTATACATGCCTCATGTGATAACAGCTAGGCCTTTATTTTCAGTCTAATGTGTTTAGTAATATGGTCAGTATTGTGTCATTTATTAGAAGTAAGGGAATATAATAGACTTCTAGGGACCTGTTGTTCATGGCGCTCAGCTGAAATGGTTTATGAAAATATTTTATATAAAAATCCAACATATTGAAACGCTGCAACAGATAATTGTATCCCCAGACAAAGTCAGGGGATACTATGGATTCATGACGGTCCCGCCGCCGCCGTTACCGCCGCCGCCGCCGTAGATAAATCCTTTTTTGCGCGATAACTCAAAATATAAATCACGGATCTTTACCAAACTTGACATGTGCATAGATATCTGTAAAGGGGTCATGATCTTTACTAGGAGATTGACCTTGACCTAAAATAGGTTTATTTTGGGGCTAAATCACACAATTTCTTAAATATCTCAAGAAATCTTGCACGAATTGATCCAAACATCAAGTTGACCGAAGATCATGGATAGCGTTTCTTGTACCAGAAATTGGTGACGCCACCTATTATCCTTTTCTGGTTTTTCGCCTTTTAATATCCTAATCATTTCCACTTGACAGTACTGTGAGCATTATATAAGTAAAAAAACTAATGTACAGATTTCTTTCATATTATGCATATACATAGATATGGGTTATGGGATGATGTATATCTAAATTCGGGCCTTGGCCTATCCTATGAGAATGGCCTTGACCTTGAATATTTCCATATTTGGTGAAAAATATTATTTCTCCAGTCGATATAGATGTATGTATCTGAAAATCAAAACGAAAGATGTCAGATGATAAGTTGTTGAGACTAATGACCATGACCTTGGTTTTGAAGGTCTCACCTGAAAAAAACCCTGGTGGCTTGCTAATTAAGTGTCAGCATTTGCTTCTAAAGATGGGGCCTATTTTTAAAAGGGGGGGGGGGGAGGGGGAGGGGGTGTAATTGTCTGGGGATACTATGGCATCTGCGATGCAAAGAAATGTCTAATTATTCGACCTACTTAATACACATATTTGGAGTTGCCTGCATGCATGTGTACTTTTATATAGGCTACATGAAAGATGCAGGAGCCTCTCATGATTACATATATGTAGATATATTTGGTATCTCAATTAAGTGACTGTAATATGCATGTAAATTATAAAAAAGGAAAAATTGGAGAGGAGTTGATCAAAGTATAATAACACATTTTATTTATTAACTGAAAAAAGAGGGTGTTAACAAAAATTAAAAATTTTCCATTTTCAAATTAGAATACACCAAATTTGATGAGCATGTTTAAACAAGTCAGTCCTGTAAACATTGCTCTATGCAACAAATAAAATAATTGTGGCATTAATCCATTTAATTAAGCAAAAATTATATAATAATTACATATAAACATACAAACGTCAAGAGTTCCCACTGAATTCCAAATAACCAGAGGAGAACCCCTAAGAAGATAGAATGTAAACTTTCACTTGAATTATAGAGTCATTGTGTGTATGGTTGGAGGAGAATAGGCTTTCCAGTCATCTTGGTAAAACTGAAAGTATTTATTTGCATCCAGCCGAAGACTAAGAAAAAGAAACACATCCATTAAATGTAACACTGCGGACAGTTTGTCTAAGGATATGTTATTTATCTCGGGGTAGTACTTGATTAGACCCTCTCTGGAAATATCATTGGTAACACAGTCATAAATAAAATTAAAAAAAAATAAAAAAAAAAATTTCAGTACAGGAAACATGCAAATTTGAATTTCAGGGAAAGAAAATTGTTATGCTCTTCACTACTAGAGGGAATTTTTTATTTTGCTTGTAATACTTCGTACCAGAGACTTAATAAAAAACTGAAGACTAGGCTTCAGACTGCTCAAAATAAAATGGTACGTTTTGTTAGAAATTTTTCAAATAGACAAAGCTTAAGAGTAGTTGATTTTAAAAAGCGGAAATGGTTGAATGCTTCTCATAGAGTTGATTATTTATCACTGTGTGTAATGTATAATACTCATGATCATAATGCTCCGGCATACCTTGGTGATATATAACCTGTTAGACATTCTTATAACACACGCAGAAGTAATCAAGCTAATGTTGTACCTTAAGTCAAAACTAATGCTATAAATACAGTTTTAAATTCAATGGCATGAACTTATGGAATGAATTACCATCTATTTTTAAAACTTCTAACAATAAGAGATTATATTCGAAGAACTGCAAAGAATACTTATTTATATTTGGGAAAATGATGGAACTGGAAAATGGAAATTTTATTAGATAATTCTTAATCATGGTCATTTTTTTCATCTTTGAATCTCTTAGTCACTGTATTTCAAATATGTAACTCACTGGTACATGAATGTCTTTGTTACTCTTAGTTTCTTCAATTAAATGTTAAGAAGACTAAAGAAGTATAGTCTTTGATTTCAGGAGATTAAATTCTGTAATTACCCGAGTTTTGCTATCAAAAATGAAGATGTAGATATTGTAGAAAATGATAAATACTGGATGTATTATTGACAGAAATCTGAATTGAAAAGAATATGTGTTGAATCAATCCAAGAAAGCAAACAAAAGGTTATATATTATCTATATTATCTAAGAAAGCTAAATATTGACAAAACCATGATTACCATATGTTTTATAATTCAGAATTTGCAGTGTCCTAACTTCTTGACTGGAGTGCTGGTTTACAAATATATCTGATAAGTTAAAGAAACAGCTAAATAATACCAGGAAGAGAAGTTGTAGAATAACTAGTACTTCTCCTCCTACACACTAGGAAATATGTGTCATGAAACCAAATCAATGGCCTTCATATCAAAGGTCATGAACGACACAATACATCCCCTACATTCAGAGTTCAGTTTTTTACCTTCAGGTAAACGCTGTAACATTCTGCAGAACTACTCGCTTTAAAAAAGTCTCCTGTACCATACAGTATTAAACTGTTTACCTCACAACCTTTAGATATTTAATGCTTTGAAATATGTGTTATACCTGCGGAATTGTCTGTTTTTTTTATTTTTACTTGCTTATTTTTACATGCACAGTCAAATACGTACTGTGTTATTTTATGTATTGTTTTTACTTTTGTATTTATTTATTATTATGTAATGAATTGCAAGTCAAAAACAAATTCCTGGAACCGAAGGCTAATAAATGTTATCGTTTCTTATTCTATAGTGATATTTCACTTATGAACACTCAGTCATTTTAAACTATACATGCACCAATTATAATCACTGTAATTCATATATTTTCGTAGTCATTGATTTTTATATATGTAACTCATAGGCGTGGGAACCGGGGGGAGGGGGCAGAGAGAGCGACCCCCCCCCCCCCACCCACAAACCACAAAAGTGTGTGTGTTGGGGGGGGGGGCTAAGTATAGTTTCGCGGCCCCCCCCCCCCCCACCCCCTTTATTTGTTGGCCTAATATAACTGTTTCAGTTAAAAAAGCAATGACAGACATTTGATCTTTTGTTTCAAAAGATGGAATCAACCATAATCATCACTTGAAATTGAAATATTCACGAGTTTGCTTGAAATCGACAATTATGCGAGTCGTTTTTGAAATTTACAACTGCGCAAGTCGTTTTTGAAATTGACAAATATGCAGGTCGTTTCTTAAATTGACATACACGGGGCCGTGTGAAATAGACATCACATTTGGTTTCCGATTGAAAATTTATTTACGGCAGGTAGTATATTGGTTGTTTGGTGTAAGTCACAGAACTGAAACGTTCAACTGCACTGCCACCTACATACTACAACAAACTCGAAATAGACTATAAGAAAAAGGTAAATATGCATAATTTTGTGCAGAGATTGTTTCTGGTTATTACACATGGGGCGGGGACAGGGTTTCCGCGACCCATAAATATTGGCCGGTAAACGGACATTTTCCCCCAGAGAAAGCACCTGAAAATTCCTCCCGAAAGTTTCTGTATTTAAGCCTATAAAATTTGTCTAAAATGTCTAATGTGATAGAATTGTTCATTAGTATACTGACACCATCGCATTCTCTCATAAAAATGTCTTAAACTTAATCACCGTACATACACAAGTAGGAAATTAAATCTTCTCGTCAGTGCTTTAATAACAGCGTGGCAGACATGACATATAGGCCTATGAGTATGAGTTTTTATGCATGGCGTAAAATTCCAAAGTTCCGCAGTTCAAAATACTCTGTTTCCATTTTCAATGAATTTGGCAGGGCTTGTTGCCTGTAAAAATAAGCCCCCAGAAACTTCGTTTGGACTTTTCCTTTTCAAAATTTTCTATACCATGCATGGGAGGGGGTGTCTTTCTCAAAAACAGACATAATCTTTTTTTTTCCTGGCGAAAATCCTGTCCGACCCGTCGGAGAACCATGGCCCTTCGGCCGATGTTATATATTCACCCCCCCCCCCCCCCCCCAGCACACACACACATGCACGAAAATTGTTCCCACCCCTATGTAAATGATCGGCATATATGTACATGAATAGGTATTTCCATGTTCGATAGTCTTAGTCAGCACTTTGAAATTAATGTAATTGTGATAAATTATCTAAATTGTTACTGTATGCATGGTCTGCTATCTTCTTAATTTGTTTTTAAGGTCCATTATGGAATTAAGTATACCTCACAAAATGCAAGGTTACTTTTTAGTGCTCCTTTTTAATGGTTTTTTAACACTTGCAGATTTTATGAATACAATTTTGATAGATATATGTATTTGGAAGTGTCTAGGCAGTGTCGGCTGCGTAGTGTCAGACCCCTAGACTGTCTTGTCAGCGGACAATGTCGGCTGCCTATAGACAGTCCACATTCCAGCCACTGTGAAGCCGACAATTAATACTTTAATTGATGTCACTAAGTGTCAGCTGCCCAGATTGTGACATTCTAGACCTAGTACTCAGTACTAGTAGTAATAGTTAGTAAATTTTGCTGAATAAAAAAACAGGTAACAGGGTTGGATTTTAAACTTGGAAAATTAAACACTAAAATGAAGCATCACATTTCATGTAACATAATTCAAATCGTATGGCAAAAAAAATAATTCTTATCCACTGGAATACATGCACCCACACTACATGCATTTCATAAGAAGGTATTTGTATTTTATTTACTGACCAAGTCAGATATGATTAATGCAGTGTACACACTGTTGATTGTGTGTTTGTTTTAAAGTAGACTTTAATTGTTCCCCTTTGATGATTCATTCATGTTATTGTGGGTATTGATTAGCTTCATGGTTTACTGGCAATCAGTTACACCAATGATTTCATAAGTAAGGGGGTTAATGACTGTAATAAAATACATGTCAGGGCTATACACATGAAAAGGGTTGAAATCAAGAATATTTAATAATGGCTTGTCAGCGCAAAGGCAGTCAACATCTGTGTTGGGGAAGAATTTCCCCCTTTTTGTGATTTGGAGACAAAGCTAAAAATGTATCAAAATTCCCACCATGCCAAATTGTGGAAACAGCTAGGATGCTAAAACCATTGCTGGATCTGTGAATCCTGAAATAAAATACACATCACTTTGTGTATGCCTGGGTCCATGGTGGCCGCAACTTATATTTCAGCAATTTTGTCAGTGTCATGTATGCTTACAATGAATATATATATATATATATATATATATATATATATATATATATATATATATATATATATATATCCCCGGGGGCTACTGTCTCCAGTGCTGCACCACCTGTGGCTATTGTTAGGTTCGGGCGGGCTCCATGAGTCGAACACAGTATGGCTGACCACAGTTTATTCTGTCAAAGATGAAACAATTTGAATGAATCGTCAAACGGCTGACGTGACGGAATCTGGCAAACTGCGCAAATATATAAAAAAAAAGATATAAGACAATTTAACAAAATTCATTTTACACAAGATTAACAATGACTAGTAATATACTTCACTTATAAATCCATATGTTGGACGGAAAGACATGGTGACTGCAACGTAGTATAAACGAGATTGTATAGCAACAATATACACCGCAAATCATTCTTCGTGGCGCAACAATATTAATAAAACATATAACCGCCACTGCATGTCATTATGTCAACTAGATATACTTATGTCACATATTCACTAAACTGAACTCTGAATATTATACAAGGATATTATTAGAAGATCTTATATTCACTAAACTGAACTCTGAATATTATACAAGGATATTATTAGAAGATCACTCTTGTACCTGCATGTCTCCATAAACTTAATATGAAAGTAACACATACCTGTCAAAGATGAAACAATATGAATAAATCGTCAAACGGCTGACGTGACGGAATCTGGCAAACTGCGCAGTTCCCTCTGTCGCAACCGCTTTATATTAGCTCACCTTTGACCCTAATTAACATAACAGAACTCATGTGGTCCCAGTCTGCCACGAACTTGTCTTAATTAAAAGTGAATGACCCGGTCGGCTGCGCGCACTGACCGACCCTGGGCAGATACGACATTGAGATACACACAGAAAATCAGTATGGACGCTCAATAAATATAACTAGCTAAATGGAACGCTCAACACAAGCTATGTGACACGCTTCCCCCCATCGTGAATTGGCGTCCTCGCCATAGACAATAACATATACCAAGTGATCAAAGATATCATATAATGTCTGAGATGCATAATACATAAAGATGCATAATACATAACTCTAGCACGATCAATGTTTTATACATAAACTGCTGATGTATTATAATTCGTGGTCAACCTAGTATGTGCAAGGGGTGCATGTACTTGCGTTGCATAAACGTGATTAGGTGCAGGTGTTGTTTGAACGAAGCCATGTGTCGGTCCATACTGGAGCCTTTGTACAGGTCTCCTTACTCGAGACGATCTCCTAAGCATAGTTTCCTCAGGCGCGCGGACTCCTTCCGGTTGCTCGGTCGAATCAGAGGCATCACTTGTTTGTTCAATCTCCACAGGTAAAACAGACTGGTCGGTGGGTATTATGTCTGCAGTAATGGCGTATGAGCTATCATGACTTTTCGATAGTATCACTTCCTCTGGGTTGCCGTTCACTTCATCGGAAGTTCCTATTGGCTCCATGGATGATATCCTATTGTTTCTAATAATCCACCAGTTATCGTTAACATCTCACCATCTGTTTCTGAATTTTCTTGCTCATCTCTATGTAGGCTTGACCTTTGGCGAGTCACCCGTTTACTCACTGCAGGCTCATGAAATGGTAATCCATAGCTCAGTAACATGTTACGGTGTAACGTTCGTTTCGGCCCTGTTCTATTTTCTAGTTGAACTACAAAGACAGGTAGGTCTTGATTTGGTTTCTCCAGAATCACATATACCTCCTTACACCATTTATCTGCCAACTTTTGTCGTCCTTTCAGTTCTACGTTTTGTACCAAAACGCGATCTCCAGGTTGTAAGTCGTGGTGGGGTTTGACTTTCTGATCATATCTGTCCTTATATTTCTGTCCAATTATCAAAGCTTGCTCCGATGTGGCTTGGTACGCGAAACTCAGCCTTTCTTTCATTTTACGTAAAAATTCCGTGTAACTGGTAGATGGCGGCAGAGATAAATCTAGACTCATGACTGTGTCAACAGCGAGTTTTGGTTCTCTTCCAAACATTATATAGTATGGGGCATATCCAGGACTCTCGTGGTTTGTAGCGTTGTATGCGTGCACTAGTGGAGCCAAATACGATTTCCAATCTGATTTCTTGCTTCTTCCAGTGTCCTGATCATTGCAAGTAAGGTCTCGCACATTCCATTTGCCTTGTGGATGATACGGAACAGTACGGGATTTTTTTATGCCTAAGATTTTACACAGTTCTTTCATTATACCAGAGATGAAGTTGGGTCCCTGGTCGCTATGCATACGTGATGGGAAACCATAATGCACAAAGAAGTTGTCAAAGAGTAGTCGCGCAGTTGTTTTGGCAGTCTGATCTTTCGAAGCGATAGCTTGAGCATACCTGGTAAAGTGATCCACTATTACCAACACATTGCTGTATCCACCCTTACAGTCTTCCATGGTACAGTAATCAACACACACCAGCTCCATGGGCTGAGAGGTTCTAATATTGACTAGCTCTGCTTTCGGCTGTTGCACAGGTGTTTTGCTGCAAATGCACTGCTTACACATCCTGACCTTTTCTTCCACATCTTTCGTCAGTCCTGGCCAATAGAAACGATGCTGGACTAGGTCTAGTGTACGATCCCGACCTTGATGTCCTGCATCATCATGTAATCCAGCCAAGGCTTGTTCTCTTAAGCTTTCTGGGAGTATCCGTTGATTCTCAGTTTCACCCTGGATACACACTGTTCGATACAGGATCCCTCCGATCATCGCTAATTTATCCCATTCTCGGAGTATCTTACGTACATTTGGGTCCTCCTCCTGTATCTCTGATTGGTCTGGACGTGTTCCGGCTATAACATATTGCAAAACCGTATTGATCACTTTGTCGTTAATCTGAGCTTCTTTCAACTTTTTCCTGGTGTTGTCATCGTCGCTGACTACTAGGATGTTACTTTCCTCACTACCGGCCGGAACCATCGCCTGTTGACTGACATATGGGACAGAAGGTGGCCCTTGCTCCGAAGTCCTCCCATCTTGGTTTGTGTGTAATGACTGGTCCGGTCTCCTTGGTAGCCTAAAAAGGCCGTCTACATCCTGAGCCTTTATTCAAGGTCTGTATTCTATAGTAAAGTCATACATGGGCAGTGCTGCAACCTATCGCTGGCCTAAAGCATCTAATTTAGCGTATGTCAAGGGGTTGTTATCCGTTTTGAACGTGAACTTGGTACCATATAAGTAGTCGTGGACCTTGTTTGTTACAGCCCACTTTAAAGCTAGAAACTCCAGTTTGTGTGCTGGATAGTTCTTCTCATTCGGCCTCAACGATCGGCTGGCGTAGGCGATCACACGCTGTTTACCTTCTTGCTCTTGATATAATATGGCTCCTAGACCTTCCATGCTTGCATCGGTATGTAAAACAAATGGCTTTTGATAATCTGCAAAACCTAACACAGTTGGGGTTGTTAACCGTTCAATCACTGTGCTGAAGGCCTTTTGTTGATCTTCTCCCCATGTCCATGAGTTGATTTTTGTCCTTTGTTGTTTTTCTTCCTGGATCAATTGTCACCATTCTGCAGGAGCTGGTTTAATGGATGAACAATCCTAGAGTAGTTTCTCACAATCCGCCGGTAGTATCCCGCAAAGCCAAGGAATTTTCGCAGTTCATCCACGTTTCTTGGGACTGGCCAGTTCTTCAACGCCTCAGTCTTCTCAGGATCGGTTTCTAGTCCATCAGCCGAAATTATGTGGCCTAGATATTTCACTCTGGTAGTGAACAAGTGACACTTGGACGGTTTCAACTTTAACCCATGTTCATTCAGTCTAGTGAATATTGCATCCAGTCATTCCAAATGTTCCTCAAATGTGTTGGAAAATACAATTATGTCATCCAAGTAAACTAAGCACTGTTTTAAAGCCAAATTACCTAAACATTTCTCCATCAATCTCTGAAAGCAGCTGGGGGCGTTAGTAAGTCCAAAACACATGCAATTAAATTCGTAAAGCCCAAGTGGTCCAGCAGTAAAAGCGGTTTTGTGTTTATCTTCTTCTTTTATTTCAACTTGCCAATATCCAGATTGCAAATCTAACGTGGAGAACCATTTCGCACCAGTGAGGATATCCAGAGTTTCGTCAATTCTTGGGAGATAGTAAGCATCACGTATTGTTTTCGCAGATTGACACAAATGCGGAGGCTGCCATTTTTCTTTCGGACAAGCACCGAATAGACGCAAATGGGCTGGTTGATTCTCTGATAACGCCACTATCTATCATCTCTGTCAGTTGATTCCGAACCTCGTCGTAGAGAGCTGGTGGAATTCTTCGGCGGGGCAGGGAGCATGCCTCATAACTTCTGATTGCCCCAATGATAGTGTCAGAGATAGGATGGTTGGTGCAGCAAACGGCTGAATAAACCTCAATGCCCAATCAGTCGAGGGAATGGAGATGGAGATGTGGTAGGGATACGTTTAACGGGAAGCTCTTTTTTTTATTTATGATACCAAATGACGAGGACGCCATTTCACGATTGGGGGAAGTATGTCACAGAGTAGATCTAGATACAGATCAATTGCCCTACCACAATTACATTTTTGTGTGTTTCAGGTTTACTGTTAGAGTTGGCTTTGCGCGCAGCCGACTGTATCACGAATGTTGTGAAAGGTGATACTTTTGCAGTGAATAGGGTACCTTGAACTTGTTATTTTAATTAAAGGTCAGAGGTCACATAATATAAGTAGAAGTGAAGCGCGGGAATCGGCGCAGTTTGCCATGTCGAGACCCGAGTGCTACACAGCATTTATATGATTGCACTTTTTGTCGCTTCTACAGGCATTAAACTGGGTAAAACACTTTGTGTTCTGGTTTTGGAGCCACCCATTCCCGACCCCGCTCACAGGCCTGGGACAGCGGTACGCTGTTATAATTGAATGTCACAATCTGGGCAGCTGACACTAGGTGATATCAGTTAAAGAATTAATTGTCGGCTGCGCAGTGGCTGCAGGGGCGTCAATATAGGGTGGATGTAAGGTATATATATCCCCCCCACATTTTGGCTGGGGGGGGGGATGGTCAATATTAACACCCCCCCCCCCACTTTTCAGGGAATTATATATAGGCCTATATATAAATATATTGTAAGTGAAATATAGCCTAGACATGTTCCATTTATGAGTTTACTGTAAAATATTTTATTGAAATATATTTGAAATGTGATTAAGTATATATATATATATAGTATATATATATATATATATATATATATATATATATATATATATATATATTGAAGTAATAATGAGTCCTTGTTTATAATACAGTTTTATTCTGTATTACAGGCTGATTGTACAGAGTACACATCTTGTAGCTAGCATGACTGGCTGACTAACAACTACTTGATGTAGTGTGTACCTACTCTTAGTATAGATAATGTAGTTCCTAATATAATCATAATCTAATATTACAACATCTCCCCTTCTCAAGCTAAATTAAATAGGATAAAATATTTTACCTTTTGATAACTAATGGAACTACCAAGAACATTAAATGAAACATAAAAAACTGAAGATGTATTTTAATTTTTCTTACTCTTACTTTCAGTATCTGGTTTAATGAGTATATCTTACTATTGATCTATGATTACACATGTATAGGATATGGATTATATATAAGTAGCAACTACACATTCAATGAGCGTTTCTACATTGGTTATATGGTGAAATCTATTCTACTCTAAATCTAGTAAATCTCTTCTTGTGTAGATCTAACTATCTGGTCTATATCTGTTTGGTTGTTTTACTTCTCTCCCATATCTTGTTCTCACTACTGAATGTTCCTGCCCATTATCTCTGTTTGTTTGATTTTGTTGGTCTTCGAACGTTACTCTTTTATGGGAAGATGGAGACACGGTTGTGTGTTGATCTTCACTGACTGTTCTTAATGCCGATCTGTTGCGTCGTAGTGATCCTCCATCTGGTGTGGATACAATGTACGATCGTGGTGCACTTAGAACTTTCTGCACCTGGGCAGGGTGCCATGTTTCACTGTTATTGTTGAAAACTCGTACATTCTGCCCTTCGTGAAGAGGTGTTAGCTCACGTCTGACATGTTTATCATACTGGTCCTTCATCGTCTGCCTCTTCTCCTGTAGTCTTTCAAAATGTGTCCCTTGCTTTGATAGTGAAGTGGATATATTACTTGGCAGTGTTGTGCGAACTTGTCTGCCAAACATGATTTCCGCTGGTGATGGCAAAGTGGAATCAATAGGTGTGGCTCTTAGATGTAATAGAGCTATATCAATATCTTTTCGCTCTTTTTGGCATTTCTTTATTATCGCTTTAACAGTCTGTACCATTCTTTCGACCATGCCATTGGCCTGTGGATATCGTGGTGATGATGTAACATGACTAATGTTCCACTTTTGGCACATCTGTTGGAATGGTTGGCCTATAAACTGAGGTCCATTATCTGAGACTATCTCTGTGGGTGCTCCTAAAAGTGCAAACGTTTCTGATGTTAATTTTGCAATAGCATGACTAGTGGTACTAGTGAGCTTGTAGACAACTGGATATTTTGAATGATAGTCTGTGATCAACAAGTATGATGTGTTGTCTATTTAAAAAATATCAGTACCAAGCTTTGTCCATGGGGTGGTAGGTATCTCATGGGGTATTAGAGGTTCTTTTTCCTGTTTTGGGTCCTTGCTTCTACATGTGGCACATTTACTGATCAGTGTCTGTATGTGATCATATATTTGGCCAATACACGGACTCTCTCGCAAGGCGTCTTGTTTTCTCTACTCCCATATGGAAAGCATGCAGCTGGTGCAGGATATCATCCTCGAGTGTTTTGGGGATAAGGATTTGGCGACCTTTAAATATCACACCTTGTGATAATCCTAATTTGTCCCGGTATGACCAGTACTGTCTGAGTTTTTCAGGAACTTCTTTTATAGTTTCTGGCCATCCATGTGTAATTAGGTGCGTCATGGTACTTAGTACAGGGTCGTTCTTTGTTTCTTCTTTCAGTGCCTCTTGTTTAGCACTACCAAAATTGATCAAGTCGAAATGAGTGTCAATATCGCTACAGTAGATGCCATCCACTCGAAGGTCATGTGGAACTTCGTCATTTTTGTCTGGATTTGGTAAGCGACTAAGTGTATCTGACAAAACCATGTTGCCCCCAGGCTTATATTCTAGATTGAAGTTATATCCTTGGATTTTGATCAGTAACCTTTGTAGCCTTGGTGGAGCGCTGGTCAAGGGTTTGTCCCATATCATCAGTAATGGTTTGTGGTCGGTCTGGACTGTGAAGCTCTGACCATACAGATAGGTGTGAAATCTGGTGATGCCAAAAACTAGAGCTAGGGTCTCTCTTTCTATGTTAGAATAATTGCTTTGTGTGACTGAGAGGCTTTTGGACGCAAATGCTACAGGTTTGTTGTTTTGGAGTAAACATGCTCCTAATCCTTTCTGAGAGGCATCGACTTCTAACGTAGTTGGCAATTCGGGGTTGTAATATTGCAGGCTATTTTGGGCTGTGACAGACATTTTTAGCGACTCAAATGCAAGTTGGTGATCATCTTGCCAGAGAAATGGTACGTCTTTCTTCAGTAAGTCTCTCAGTGGCGCTGCTTTGTTGGCAAAGTTGGCAATGTGGGGTGACATATAGGTCATTAACCCAAGAAACCTCTGTAAATCATCTTTGTCCTGAGGTGTTGGCATGGCTTGTATGTCTTCAACTTTCTTCTCGTCTGGTTTTATGCCTTCATTGGAGTATACAGATCCAAAGAATCTGATCTTGTTTGACTTGATGGTGTATTTGCTGCTATTGAAGACTATCCTTCATTTCTTGCTGTTTCTAACAGTCTGATGAGGTTCCGGTCATGTTCCTCTTCTGTTTCGCCAAATACAGCTACGTCATCTGCTATTCCGACACATCCTGGTACCTGTTCTTGGATGTTGTCCATTCTTTGTTGGAAAATGTCTTGGCTAACTGATAATCCAAAAGGTAATCTGGTAAAACACATTCGCCCAAATGGTGTACGGAAAGTTGTCAGTTCTTGCGATTCTTCTGCAAGATGAACAGACCAATATCCGGCTTTAGCATCAAGTTTAGAGAAAAATTGTGCTTTTGAGAATGCTGGATTTAGCTCTTCTAGTGTAGGAATTTATGCGGGCATCGCTTCAGGTTTTGATTCAGCCTTTTAGGGTCTAGACATATCCTTAAGGAGCCATCTTTCTTAATGCTGATAGCAAGTGAGTTGCACCAGTCTGTGTGTCCAGTGACCTTTCTGATGACACCTTGTTCTTCCATATGCTGGAGTTGTTCTTGCAGTTTTGATTTTATGTGAATGCTACACTTGCGTGGTGGATCGATTGATGGTCTGGCATCCTCTTTTAGATGTAATTTAGCTGGCTTTTTGAAGTTTCCAATGTTGTCAAACTGGTCTGGGTATAAAGCTTTCAGGTCTTGAACTGATCTTATCTTAGGTACAGTGATGGTTTCTGGTATTGTGGTACTGCTCAGATGTTTGGTCTCAATAGCATGGATCGTTACAACATCAAACTGTTCACAGGCAGGTAATCCTAAGACTGCTGGTCCAGGAACATCAACAACAAAGAATTTCTGTTTCTGACCATTCAGATTGTTTGTATCTACACAGCAGATCTAGTGTCCCTTTACAGCTGATTTCTGTGCCATTGTACGCTGTGAGTGATGATTTTGATGGTTGAATTAGACCTGTCCACTCTTGTTTTGGATACATGTTTTGCACAATCCGGAGAGGCAAAGTGTTGCCACTTGCACCAGTGTCGGCTTTTAGCTTCAGGAAATGTGATCCCATCTTTTCAGGGCATACTATGTCAAGGGTAATAAATGCTTCATCTCTGTATGATTCACTTTTAACACCATCTATTGTGATCATGCTAAACGTTTGTTGGTATTGCTCATCTAGTTGTTCTGAGTCATCTACGCTTTGTTCTTGCATGGTATTGACCGATCTGTGGCTGTTGTTGTATGAACTTTGCCTTCTGGGGCTTTGTCTTCTCCATGGTCTTCTGTTTCCCTGATAAGGACTCCTAGGACGACCTCTTTGCTGACTGTTGGGGTGTGGAGATACAGGTCGTGAATTTCGTCTAGTTTTGCAACACAATTTTACCCAGTGGCCTTTGGCACCACAACCTTTGCATGTATCATTATATGCAGGGCATCTTCGTGGTGGATGGGTTAAACCACAATTTCCATATGGTTTTTGGTGGCGTTTTATCTCTGAAACAGAGACATTACCTTCAAGGTTACGGAGACTATCCTGACCTGCAGCTACTGCCTCATATTGGCGACCATCTTTTTTAGTTCTTCTGTTGTGTATCTAGGTGGTTTATCTAACAGGTCTTTCTGGAAACTCTCAAATGGAGTGGATGCTATTACTAATTCTATGATTCTGTCCCTGCATTCTGATTCTGTAAAATTACATTTCTTTGCTTTGGTGTTACATCTGTTTTCAAACTCATCAATGGTTTCATTTCTATTCTGCCTGAACCTCATTAGCTCCATTCTATGAATTCTGAAATTCACTTTCACTTTCAACTGGGTTTCAAATAATTCCCATATTTTTTCTGGATCTTTTTTCTCAGATTCTGTCAAACTAGATGCATTTATTCTCTTAAGCCCTTCACTGCCTAAAGCAATCTGCATTTTTGTAGCTTTTTTTCATTATCTGTTACCTCACGGTCTTTAAAGAATAATTCCATTTTTTGTCTGAACAGCTTAAACTCACTGGCAATATCTGCATCATCCCAATTCATCTCAGGGTATTTGAGCCATGATTCTACTTTATATTCAGATTCCAACTATCACCGAGATTAAACAACTATACAATATGAACAGTAAATATGATAAGATGTTTTGCAACTGCATATATCAATCATGATTTGACATGCATATTCAAAGAATGGAACAGAACACAAGTCTCTTGATTAAAGTCACTGTATATAGAGTGTTTTTGGCTTGCAGTATCAGAGTTCTGTGTAAAATGAGTTCATTTTCAAGAAATGTTCTATAAAGCTCTGGTAGTAAATACTCACTTCAATTGTCAATTAACTAGTGCAGGATAAATAGTCTTGTTTTGCTGGTCTGGCTCTGGTAATCCACTGATTGCAGTTAGAAAAGTTTATCATTGCTCTTAGTCACCATTATTAACCATCCATTGGCTTTGTTTTGGGTAGTGGTAATCCCCTTTGAATGAACAGAGTTCTGGTGTTTATGTTATATAAAGTCAGTCTTCCGTTTATCAGGGACACAGCTCCTTGACAATATTGTTTACACTCCACGGGGACAGTCTTTGACGTATAATAGACAGGCCTCGGTATAGCCACCAAGGGTGACTATAAAATGTTAGATATATCTGAGAGTACATTTTATAGTCACCACCCCATGTATGCACTTGGGTGGGGTTCTAACCTGTGTATGATCTTGGTCTATAAAGGGAGAAAACCCCTCAGTAACTCGAGTTTCTCATTTTTTAAAGACAACATTTTGTTATGGTAAGCTAATTGCATAAATACCCTGCTTAATTAAGTCTTTAACTTGTACAAAACTGGACCAGTACACATAACATTGTCGCCGCTACATATACATTCTAACTGCTTCTGTCATGGCGGTTATGGGCAGAACGACCCGTGTCTTCTTAGACCAAAATACACAATAACTAAAGTAAAATACACTTACAGTTGCCAATATGTTGCAGTTGTATTGAAAATAAGATACTTTTCTCATAGTGAAGAAGTTTTAATGTCACCCCATCCGTGAAACTGAAAATAAAACGGTCTTTTTCGGAAAATACGATCGTATCGTGGTCAAATACCACTTATCCCTATATATGGGGAGGCGACGAAACAGTCGTCCGTTAACGGTGCAAGACGTTTCGTCGCTGCAGGCGGCTAGCCTCGGTATAGCTGGTCACTGTGCTTTGGCAGACACAGTGGGCTTGTTATGACTGGCAAGTGTAGCACCTTGCTGTGCTGGTACTGGTAAACTGATAACTCACTGGTTGAGTGCTGAATGTAGTGCGCTCTGGCTAGTGGACAGCTCTCGTGTCCTTACGCGGCAGCCTGCATGTGGGGTGACACACTTGTTGCTGTTATCACTGTACCCGTAAGCACGATGTAAGCAACAAGCATACCCCTTGTCAGTGTAACTGATATGGGTCCATTGTTTCTCTCTGGTGCAGAGCTGGTATGCCTACATCCATTTAACAAGGTTTTTCAAGTATATTCCTTGGTTCAAACTTTGTTAAAAGTGTGGTGGTTCATCCTCATGTCTCAACACCGCTGCCACCATGAAGTAATAATGAGTCCTTGTTTATAATACAGTTTTATTCTGTATTACAGGCTGATTGTACAGAGCAGACATCTTGTAGCTAGCATGACTGGCTGACTAACAACTACTTGATGTAGTGTGTACCTACTCTTAGTATAGATAATGTAGTTCCTAATATAATCATAATCTAATATTACAAAGGGGCCTATATGAAATGTGTCATACAGGCGCCAAAAAGATATAGCCTAAATGTGTGTGTGTGTGTCGGCGAGTCCCCCCCCCCCCCCCCCCGTAAGAAAAATTGACGCCACTGAGTGGCTGGAATGTTGACTGTCTAGGCAGCCAATATTGTCGGCTGCCTAGACAGTCCAGGGGTCTGACACACTTCCTATGTAGGCCTATTTATATTTATCCATTTTATTGTGATCTGTAGGTCCCTATGTGTTGTTGTTGTGAATAAAATATATCTAATATATATAAATATAAATTCCCCTTTCATAAACAAACGTGAATGAAATTTGACCAATGTGCATTTAACCAGTAAATAAATGAATGAACTGGCGCATAATTTTAGAGGCTGAGACTAGTACACTTATCACGATTGTCGTGTGCAAAATCAGTAGTAGGCCTCTTCATTTGTTTAAATATTCACCAATAGGCGGCAGCAGTTATTGCTAACTTCCGGTATCATGTTGCAGGTGAAGTACGAGTGCTGTATACGATGTACACAACCCTCCCCTTTCTGTTTACTGTGACCTGCTGGATACTGTCTAAGCTCAATGTTACATGGGCATCTCGCCGTCCTTACTGAATGCACAATATCACAACTATACAGGTTAGTACAAGCACGGCGAGTTTAACATGCGTGTGTTATGCGAGTTTTTGTTCGACAGAGCGAGTGGTGACAGTGCCACTGACTGACGGCTGGGTGAGTCAGTCTGCGTCATAACACAGCATCAGCTCGGTGCTGCTGCTGCACACTTAATGATGCTGTCAGTCTGTTCTAGGTCAGACGAGTAACAAAGAAACTCCAGCTCTCCACCAGCAGCTTAACGGACTCCTGTTTGACTTAACCAAAATTTTTTCACATATAAAAGAGAAATAAGTATTGTTTGTCACTTGTGACGAAGTTGTGTCAGAAAGTGAAGCCTGAAGAGTGAAGGAAAGCTAATTGCTTTGAAGTAATGATGATATTGATAATAATGATTATAATGCACAGCTGGTTCCAATTGATTTGAATCTGGTAAATTGATTTTTCTGCATAGTTGGAACAATACATTAAGTCCCAAAACATTTCCTATCCCTTGAAAAATAAATTTGCTGTTTAATTGCATGGTAATTCAACTACTAATTGTGTAGTTAAGGGTTTTTTTTTGTGAAGCTATAAAAGTTTATATAAAGGTATTATGCTAAACATTTTTGTTTATTTGCGAAAGAGACATTAATTTGTATAAAAAAAATTAAGGGATATTTAATGAAATGTCCGTCTGTTGTGGAATAACAATGTGTTGAAAATCAGAAATATCGACGTTTTTTCTGTTCATCCACCATAATGTTATTTAGTATGTTGCTGACGTCAGGATTTAAAAATCGCAGCATATGCCATTTTTCATTTATCATTCCATTCAATATATACAAAAAAAGGGACTTTTAATGATTATTAACACTAAATATTATGTATTATGTATTTCTATTAATGTTTTATTTATAAAAGGATTATAAAATACCAGTTTGGGATGGTAAATCTGTATGTAAAATGAATGTCAGCCATATTTTGATATGTTCAACTGAAACTGGGGGTGGTACTTATTATGCTATTGTACTCGGTAAATACTAGCTGCAAATACGTAAAAAACATATATAAATTAATATCATAAAATATGTTAGTAATGTGTTACGTACCTAAATATGATAAAAAATAATCAATATCCATACAATTAATCCAATTTTCCCTCAAATGTAGTTAAATGTTTTACATCCCACTTTTCACTTTTCAACCAATAGAAATAGTTGTGGTCTTACATCATCATCATCCATATGCAAACACCATTCACTATTTCCATTCTTGTTTTATATATATATAGATATGTTCTTATAATATCAAACATATTTGTAAAACATATATGTAAATGTGAAGTTAGCAGCATATAAGCAAATTTTTGTTTTACTTGAAATATGTTATGACTCGTTATTTTGTGCAGCCAGATATAGGTCAAGAGTTCAATCAGTGGAGCCAAGCACAAGGCGTGATCACCTCATGGGTGACATGTGAACACCTCATGGGCACCATGTGATCACCTCATAGTTAGCATATGATTACCTCATGAATATCATGTGATCCCCGCATGTGTTTCATGCCCCTCAGGGCTGCATTGGAGCCAATCTGTTAGCTTATGCAATGGTGTGAATACTATTTCAGATTTGGCAACAGGCCAAAAGTCATTCTGGATCTATTAAGCTTTGGCAGACTGCCAACTGTATTGGATTGTGCAACAGGTCAAGAGTTCACTCAATGCAGCCAGGTACAGGTCAAAAGTTCACTCAGTCTAGCCAGGTGCAGGTCATGAGTTGACTCAGTGCTAGCAATTTATCACAGTTCACTCGGGGCAACTGCCTTTCTTACCTAAGCCTAGTCAGCCCCAAGCATCAGACTCAAGGTAAGTTTAATGTATTGGCCTGATATTTTGACCTGTTTATGTGTCTTTGATGGCTTTCTCGTTCACAAGACATGTGTCGCCACCTACAATGACTTTTGCACAGTGTATGTGCCTGCATATTTCTACAGAGGAATTTGATTTATCAGCCTGAAAATGGGCATATTTATACATATCGAATAGCTTTGTCGTATACAAGACTGGTGGTGCCACCTACAATAACTTTTGCACAGCGTGTGTTCCTGCTTATTTCTGAGGAGGGGTTTGATATATCAGTCTGAAATTAGGCATATGTATATATCTCTTATAGCTTTGTTGTATACAAGACTGGTGGTGCCAGCTACAATCATTTTTGTGTTGTGTGCACCCATGCCAGAATTTCAGCAGTGGTGTTTGTGTAATTGTTTCTTTTTCAAAATGTTTAGTACTTGCATTGTTCATATACATGAAAAGTAACGGTCCAGCATTGAAGCATTATACCTGGTATATTTCCAAATGCACAGGTTCGCATTAGTCCTGTAGTTATTAGGCCTGAAATTATTTCCTTTTTAATAATGAAAAAAAATTATAATTTAACCCATCAGTAGGCATAATTTGATAATATATGAAACAAATCATTGATCAATAAAGGTGCAATGTAAAATTGTGAATTCTTGAGTGTTATTTTCATATATTATTGCTTTTGCAAATTCAAAAAATATATTTTATAAAAAAAAGGAAATATATTTGTGTGCTTAATGTGATGTTACCTGACTAAATTAAGTATAAATGTTGATGCAATTTAGATTTGTGAATTAATTATAATATTAAGATATATATGATATACTGAAAATATATAGTAAAATTTATAAACTTAAAAAATATGATCTAACAAAAAAAATAGGATCTAATGCAAATATTTGTTCATTATTTTCATGTCTCAGTAGAATGGAAATTAAAGTTATTTGCTTTGTTTTCCATCTCTCTGCCTGTTTTTAAATATTTAAAAATAATTTCATTTAAATTAAATTTTATCCTTTACATATATGCAGAGGTGCTGTAACTCCCACCAGTCCCTGTAAGCGCCATGGAATTTAATTCCATTTTCTGTATTTGTATCCAAAGGTGTTGTTACTCTCCCCCCTCCCCCAAGTCTTTGAACCCTAGTTCCTGGGCACTCAGGATAGTATTTTAATTGCAACTTCAAAAAATCTATGGTGATGCAGTTATAACTGTCACAATCAGCTGATCGCCGTGACCCATGGGTCCCTTGTTTTAATCAAGTTCTTTTAGGAGCTTGAAAACTGGTGACCTTGACCTGGGTCTTCAAAGTCAAATCAACCAGAATCAGGATTTGGGCCAGGTACATGCGACAGTACCTAAGTACAGGTACAGATACTTGTGAAATGGTCAGGTACAGGTGCAGCATTTTTGTAGAGTACCTAGGTACAGGTACAGGTACTTTAGAAAGTACCTAGGTACAGGTACATTTTACTGATTTCAGAGACATTTGAACTGATGATAATTGTATAAATTTCATCTAGATACTGTAGATTCAGATAATATCGTGGGCTTAAAATTTTGTGGTATTTGTACATATCGTGGGGTATTTGAATTCGTGGAAAGACAAAGAAAACTTTAGGAAATTATGTTTATTAATACCTCCATTTGTGCAAGGAAGACGAGCCCGACGTACACAGGTGGTTCGGCTTTGATGCTTATCACACGGTGCGCCTGTACCGCGGTCATTCGGGTTAATGTTGAACAAACAAGCTCCGCCCAACCGAGTCTAACAAAGAATTAATCAGCCGTGACCAACACGTGCTGGCCGATACATCTGCTATTAGTTATAACACCCGATCACACCACATAGACAGAAAACGTAAACCATCACTTAACCATAGGAAAAATGAAACGGGACCGTCCACATGAAGGTTTTTAACTTTTTTTAAATCTAGACGGTAGTCACATGTGGCGCCTGTAAATCCCGGACGGAGCGGTGAGACCAGACACGGTTCGTTCGTCATTCATCATGTCAACTATATTTGGAGATTACAAAGAAATAATTTGCATAATAGTATTCTGTGACGCTTACCTACGCTAAAATATATGTACACCTATCGGCAATATTCGGAAGAACTAACGCCTGCATATATTATCAATGGCTCACTGTTATGCACGCAACTGTTGTCGCAATATTCGGAATAGGTGTTCTTTCGCGTCCACGTCCCGCGGTAATCGTGGTAATGCAAAGAGTTTACACGGCCCTTGTCTTTAAGGACAATAGGTAGCGTAAGTCTCGTTTAATCTCTATTGAAAGAAGCTTGAAAAGGCTGGTTCCGAAAAAGCCGTGCCTCGGTAGCTGTAGTTACGAACATTGGAACTTGTGTACCGTTCTTGGCGTGTTAGAACTACCGCTTTGCACGACAGAAATGTGGTTCTGTTCTTGAATTTTTCACCTGAAATGTTGAGGAAATGAGGAAATTTTTGGATACGTTTTCAGTTTAAATTACACTTTGATATTGTCTTGTTGTACCCATGCCTAAGATAGTAACTGTCCTGACAGGGGTGACATTTTTCAAGCTTGGTTCCCATTTCCAGTATCACATTTGTACCTGGGGTACCTTATACAGGGTACAGGTACTTTAGTTCCAGGTACAGGTACAAGGTACTTCCTACTCATAACAGCCAGGTACAGGTACTCCGAATTGTGTACCTAGGTACAAGTCCAGGTTCAGGCAAGTACCTTGCCCCAACCCTGACCAGAATAGATATTATTGTGAACATAATAACTTTTGAACCAATCAATATATTTTCATGGAATTTGACTCATGAAATGTCTCTACCAAAATCTCAGATAAGTCCGAAAACTAGTGACCTTGACCTTCAACAGCATGATCAAATAGACCAAAATAGAATATGTTTGTGAACCCCATAACTTTTAGAAGTGGTACATATTTTTTCTTTAAATTTGAAACACTAATTGTTAAAATCAAGTTCCTTGAGGAGCTCTGAAACTTGTTACCTTGACCTGGATAGTCTTGGTCAAATCAGCCAGAACAGATATTATTTGTGAACCCTATAACTTTTGAACCCCTTGACATATTTTCATGAAATTCAACTTGTGAAATGTCTCTATCAATATCTCGGACAAGTTAAAAAACCAGTGACCTTCATCATCAAGGTCAAATCAGATGAAAAAAATATTTTGTTAACCCCATAACTTTTGAAAAGTCTCATAGTTTTTCCTCCAATTTTAAACACTAATTGTTTTTAGCTCAGCTGACTGAAAGTCATCTGAGCTATAGCGATCACTCTTTGTCCGTCGTCCGTCTGTCCATCCGTTAACCAGGCACAAATCGTAACCGCTGAACCTAGAACCTGAGGGGTCCATGAAAAATCTCCTTGGAAACCAGAAATTAGGTCTCTGTTACCCATATCCTTCGAGCTATGGGGCCCCAAAGTACCCCCCAGAAAAGTAAAAAATTTCATACAAAAACTTCAATATCTCATTAACTACTTAACTGATGGTCATGATTTTTGGCATACGTATTGATCATGAGATGTTCCATCACTTCCTGCAGACTGGTGGCACCACCTGAATTTTTCGATTTTTTACGAATTTAAAAATGTGAACAGCTGTTAATAGGGCACAAATCATAAAGACTGGACCTAGAATCTTCATTCTTGACACACTGAGAGGTCCATAAAAAGTCTCCATGGAAACCTGAAATAAGGTCTCTGTTACCCATATCCTTTGAGCTATGGGGGGCTCCCAATAACCCCCCAGAATAATGGAAAATTTGATAAAAACAAACTGCAACATCTCAATAACTACAACACTGATGGTCATGATTTTTGGCATACATATTGGTCAAGAGGTGTTTCATCAGTACCTGCAGACTGGTGGTGCCACCTGTATTTTTTCAAATTTTCACAATTTTTTTAGCTCAGCTGACTATAAGTCATCTGAGCTATAGTCGTGGTCCATTGTCCGTCGTCCGTCCGTCTGTCCGTCCGTCCGTTGATGTGGCACGTTTTGAAATCGTAAGACCTAGGAATCCAAAATTCAGCATAATGTTAGATGTCCCCAAGATCTCCTACCAAGCCGAAAACTGGGTCTTTGCGACTTCATTCCTTTGAGAAATTAAGGAAAAACCTCAATTTTTTATTAAAAACCTATTTTCACACTTTAGGACTGCCTAATATCAAAACCACTCATCTGTTTTTCCTCATATTTCCTATAAATAATCCTCTATATAATTCCTATGTACATGCCAGAAATTAGGTCTGTATTATTTAATTTAAAAAAGTTATGGGCCCAAACATAATGCATTTTGTTAATAATCAGGAAAGAAATTTTATCACTTAACACAAAACTTGTTAAAGCTAAGCACTTTTTTTCCAGTAATATTACTTTTATTAATCGAAATTAAATTGTATACCCAAAATTAGATCAAAATCTTTTAAATTTTTAAAAATATTAGCAAAAATAAAAAATTGGTACCTTAAATTTTGCCCAACTTTGACCATGGCACGTTTTTTTGCTGTAACTGCTGTGGATTTAATTTTCACAGCATGTTTTTGTTAGCATTTCAACTGTTTACACCAAAAATTTGAAACCAGTTGATCAAAAACTGTAGATTTTATTCAAGTTTTCAAGCACCATGTCACATATTGCTATTGTTATGCAGTTTGCTAGAACTCAGCTCCCGAGCTTCAGCTCTAAGTTCCTTAAATTTGGCATACAGTTAGATTTCTCCAAAATCCCCTACCATGCCAAGAATTTGGTCACTAGGACTTAATTCCTTCGAGATATCAAAGAAAAACTTCATTTTTCCATTAAAAACCCAATGTTACACTTTAAGACTGCCTAATATCAAAACCACTGATCTGACTTTGATCATATATAATTTTCATATTTTTCTATACATTCACTATGCACATGCCAGAAATGATGTCAGTATTGTGTATTTTTTTTAAGTTATGGGCCCAAACATAATGCACTTTGTAAAAAATCAAGAAATATATTTACTCCCTTAACAAGGGCATTGCTGAAGCTAGAGATTTTTTTTGTCAGGGATGTAACATTATTTAATCAAGATTCAATTGAATACCCAAAATTAGTTCTGTATTTTTCAAATTTTATAAGTTATTAGTATAAATATAAAATTAGTACCTTAAATTTTGCCCAACTGTGACCAAGGCACGTTTGTTTCCCGTGAGCACTGTTGATATAATTTTCATATCATGCACACATGAGGATTTCAGCTTTTTAGTTTAGAAAGCTGAAAGAAATTTGCCAAATATTGTAGCTTTTATTAATGTTTTTTATGAGACCCTGTCAGACTTTGGCTCTCTCCAGCCCCTCTTGAGTCACCTGTATGTTGACCTTGTTGACCTTTCATCAAATTATGCACGCTTGAGGGGAGAATCCAGGCAGCTTATGGCCAGCCACAGTTGATCCAGGTGTTCAACCCAACTCATCTAGTAGTTTTAACCAACAACATAACAATAAACAATAAATTAATAAATTTTTATTGGTTTTTAATAACAAATTAAAGAAAAATAGAAAAGGAATTTGTTAGTTTATAATAACAGGAAATTAACTTGCAGTTACTGATGATATAAGAATCTTGTATCGATGGGTAGAATGTCACATATTCCAAATAACACCATGCAGTCACCTATGGCATTTTTCAGTTCATTTTAAATGATAAAGAAGTAAATCATATTATTCATTACTAATCATTAAGGATTATATGAAGGAAATTAATGATAGACAAAGATGCAGTTGATAATATTAATCTAGATTCCTACTGTGTCTAGTGTGTACATTGATGTGAAATTAGTCCAAAATGAATTTTTTACAGTTATTTTTTAATATAAATAAAAGCCATAAAACCAGGTACTTATGATCATTATTTAAATGTGTGAAATTTGTATATTCTGGATTCTCAACATCATTGTTTGGTGAAAACTGAATAAATACCAGACATGGTGCGAATACTTTGTAATTGTATTTAAATACGAATATGATTATGTACTCCATTATAAAATTTCTTGCATAAAGAATGGGAATTCAGGTAAAAATGAAAGTATATGAATACTCGTGCAAATACTTTCAAAATGTATTCATGAATGCATTCATGAATATATTCTTTAATATTATTTTAATAATCATATCAGTTATATTTCATTTTAAAAAATCATATGATTCTCTTATTATTTTTAATAAAAATTATATTTGGGATAATATTTGTAATTTTTTTAATAAATAGTTAAACTCTTATATTATATGTTCTTCTTATAAGTTATATGGCCAAGTCAAAATCTGTGTGACAGTAGTACTCCATTTGTTAATAAAATAAATGAAATCAATCCTCTTCCCTGTCTCCAAAGGTACTATCAAAATCATACATAAGCTAAACAACAACTCATAATACAGCTTATATTTATTACCACACAAAACCAGCATGTGCCTCATTTCTAAATAATATTTTTTTATCATATATAACAGCTCTATCATATATATCATATATAACAAGGTCCCTTGTTTCTCTGTTTTTGAGACCTTTCAGGATGTAGTTATCTGTCAACAGGGTACAAATCGTAAGGACTGGACCTAGAATCTTCATTGTTGACACACAGGGAGACCCATGATAAGTCTCCATGGACACCTGAAATTAGGTCTCTGTTACCCATATCCTTTGAGCTATGGCACTCCAAAGTACAGCTCAGAATAATGGAAAATTTGATACAAAAGCTGAAGTATCTGAACAACTAATACAGAGATCACCATAATTGTTTTCATGGATATTGATCATGGAGTGTTTCATCAGTTTCTGCAGACTGGTGGCACAACCTGTATTTGTTCGGGTTTTTTTACAAATTTATTCTCTATTTTTGAGACCTTTAAAGTTATGAACATCTGTTAACAGGGCACAAATCATTAAAACTGGACCTAGAATCTTCATTTTTGACACACAGGGAGACCCATGAAAAGTCTCCATGGAAACCTGAAATTAGGTCTCTGTTACCCATATTCTTTAAGCTGTATGGCTCCAAATTACCCCCCAGAATAATGGAAAATTTGATACAAAAACTGCAGTATCTCAATAACTACAACACTGATGGTCATGATTTTCGGCATACATTTTGATCGTGACCTGTTCCATCAGTTTCTGCAGACTGGGTGCGCCACCTCTATTTTTTTCAAATTTTTACGATTTTTTTTCTCTTTTTTTGATACCTTTAAAGATGTGGTTATCTGTCAACAGGGTAGAAATCGCAACAACTGGACCTAGAATCTTCATTCTTGTCATGCAAGGAGGCCCATGAAAAGTGCCTGTGGAAACTTAAAATTAGGTCTCTGTTACCCATATCCTTCAAGCTATAGGACTCCGAAGTATCCCTCAGAATAATGGACAATTTGATACAAAAGCTGAAGTATCTGACTACTATTAGTACCAATGGGGAGATCACCATGATTCTTTGCATGGATATTGATGTTTGTAAGTGTTTTTATTAGTTTTTGCAGACTGGTGGAGCCACCTGTATTTTTGTACCCGCCAAAACGAAGTTTTGTGGATACTATGTTTTTGACCGGGTTCCTCCGCCGTTGCCGCGTTCGTTTCCAGAGAGCTCCTCTGGGACTTGATTTTATGAGCTTTCCAAGCTCATATCTCGGGAACCGTTTGACTGATCAGGAAATAAAATTTATACTAATGTAGCCCTATAACATACAAAAAAATGGTGGCGCCACCTGTAACCATGTTTGCACAGTGTCCATCTGTTCATCTGCCTTTGGTTAAAATCACTCATATCTCTGCAGTGAATTGACTAATTCACCTGAAATTCGGCATGCGTATACATCCTGGAAAGCTTTCTTGATTTTATGACAGGTGGCGCCACCTACATTCTCATTCACGCTGATGACATCCAAGCTCATATTTCGGGAACCGTTTGACCGATCGGGCCAAAATTTTGCATGTGTATAGATCTAACATAGCTCTTTATCATATGCTAAACTGGTGGCGCCACCTGCAACCATTTTTGCACAGCATCTGTCTGTTTGTCTGCCGTGCGATAATGTCACTCATATCTCGGCAGTGGTTTGACATATCTGCCTAAAATTTTGCAGTTTTATACATCCTGGATAGCTTTCTTGATTTTATGACAGGTGGCACCACCTACATTCACGTTCACGCTGATGACATCCAAGCTCATATCTCGGGAACCGTTTGACCGATCGGGCCAAAATTTTGCATGTGTATAGATCTAACATAGCTCTTTATCATACGCAAAAGTGGTGGCACCACCTGCAACCATTTTTGCACAGCGTCTGTCTGTTTGTCTGCCATGCAATAAAGCCACTCACATCTTGGCAGTGGTTTGACATATCTGCCTAAAATTTTGCAGTTTTATACATCCTGGATAGCTTTCTTGATTTTATGACAGGTGGCCCCACCTTTATTCTAGTTTATGCTGCAGACATCCAAGCTTATATCTCGGGAACCGTTTGAACGATTCGGCCAAAATTTTGCATGTGTATAGATCTCACATAGGTCTTTATCATACACAAAACTGGAGGGGCCACCTGCAACCATTTTTGCACATTTTGCACAGCGTCTGTTTGTCTGCCGTGGCCTGAAATCACTCATTTCTCTGTAGTGGTTTGACATAACTGCCTAAAATTTTGCAGGTTTATACATCCTGGATAGCTTTCTTGATTTTATGACAGGTGGCGCCACCTACATTCTAGTTAACTCTGCACACATCCAAGCTAATATCTCAGGAACCATTTGACCGATTGGGCCAAAATTGTGCTTGTGTTAAGATCTCACATAGGTCTTTATCATACACAAAACTGCAATCATTTTTGCACAGCGTCTGTCTGTTTGTCTGCCGTGGGCTAAAATCACTCATATCCATGTAGTGGTTTGACTTTTCTGCCTAAAATTTTGCATATGTATACAACTTGGACAGCTTTCTGGATTTGTGGTAGGTTGCACAACCTACATACACATTTAGGCTGCAGACATCTATGCTAATATGCAACATACCTCACTTTGTTTCCCCTTGCCACTCAATCCATGCCTCACTTCACCCGTTCCACTCTGATTTTGGCAGATACACGTAATCACTTGTCGGCTACCCTTATTCTAGTTTTTAAAGTTTACACATTTTTTCTTTATTTTTCATATATATAAATACAGACTAAATCTTGGCCTGTTGGTTAATCTGTTTGATGCTTCAGTTGAATGGGTATCTACCATTCTGATGATAAAATTTCCTTTTGTGAATCTCTTCCCAGTCAGCTGAGAGTCATGACCCATGGGTCACTTGTTATTAGCTCAGCTGACTGTAAGTCAACTGAGATATAGGAATGGCGCTTTGTCCGTCGTCCGTCCGGTCGTCCGGCTATCCGGCCGTCTGTTAGCAGGGCACAAATCCTAACTGCTGGTCATAGAAACTTCTAAGTTAAGATCCAAGGAGGTCAATAAAAAATCTCCTTGGAAACCTGAAATTAGGTCACTGTGACTATAGGGCTAAAGGGCTTGAAAGTACCCCCCAGAATAATCAAAAGTATAATACAAAACCTCCAATATCTTGATAATTAATGCATGGATTGTCATACAGCTTGCCTTAAATATTGACCATGACTAGTTTTGTCAGTTCACGAAAAGTGGTGGCGCCACCTGTATTTTTTGTTATTTTAATGAATATTTTTCTATTTTTTTCACTATAAAATGACAACAATCATGTCAGTTTCTCAGGTGTAATTACATCTAGTGTCCCAAAACCTGGTGTGTTTATTGATCACAAGTGGATGCCATATAGTAATCACCCTGTCTGTCTGTCTGTTTGTCTGTCTGTCTGTCGGTCCATCCATCCATCCACACAAATTTGTTTCCAGATGATAACTCCAGGTTGTATTGACACATGGATTTCAAACTTGACTTACATAAGGCCCACCACTAAAGCAAGAACCTATACGGTCTTGGGGTCACAAGGTCAAAGGTCAAGGTCACAGGACTCACTTATTTGAAAAAGATTATGGCTGCTTTTCAAGCCAAGCTTTTCATCCCAAACTTTCCATTTTGCGCATTTAGCTGGCTTGCCAGTATGGGGAGAGCATAAATGAATTTGGGGTCACATGGTCAAAGGTCAAGGTCACAGGGGCCATCTGTTCACAAATTAGTTTCAAGATGATAACTCCAGTTTAGTTTGACATATTGGTTTCAAACTTAATTTATTTATGACTCACCACTAAAGTAAAAACAGTGTCGATTTTGGGGTCCAGTGGTCAAAGGTCAAGGTCACAGGACTCATTTCTTTAAAAAGAATGCATATGCATTTGAAGCCAAACTTTTCATTGCAAACCTTCCATCTTGATGATGTTGCTAATCTGCCAATAGGGAAAGATTCTGTTCAGTTTTTTGGGGTCATGAGGTCAAAGGTCACAGTACCCACTTATTTAGAAAGATTATGGATGCATTTTAAGCCAAACTTTTCATCCCTAACCTTTGATCTTGCACATATAGCTGAGCTGCAAATAGGGGAAGAACCTGATTGATTTGGGTATCACAAGGTCAAAGGTCATGGTCACAGGGGCCCTTCTGTCCACATATTTGTTTCTGGATGATAACTCCAGTTTTGATTGACATATTGGTTTCAATTTTGACTTATATATGACCCACCAATAATGTATCCCCTTTTGATTTTGGGGTCAAAGGTCAAGGTCACAGGACCCACTTCTTTAAAAAGATTGTTGATGTATTTTTATCCAAACTTTCTGTCCCAAACCTTCTATCTTCCAGATGTTGCTCACCTGCCAATAGTGGAAGTAACTTATGGATTTTGGGGTCATAAGGTCAAAGGTCGTGTGGGCCATCTATCCACATATTAGTTTCCAGATGATAACACCAGTTTGGTGTGAAATGTTGATTTCAAACTTGACTTATATATGGCCCACCACTTAATTAAGAACTGTTGATTCTGGGGTCATGAGATCAAAGGTCAAGGTCACAGGACCCACCACTCTAGAAAGATTGTGGATTCATTTTAAGCCAAACTTCTCATCTTAATCCTTCCATCATCAATATGTGGTGCACATGCCAATAGGGGAAGTTTCCTTTTGATTTTGGGGTCACAAGGTTAAGGTCTCAGGGCCCATCCATTCACAAATTAGTTTATATGGATGATAACTCCAGTTTGGGTAGACAGGTTGGCTTCAAACTAATCACAGGACCAATATTTTGGAAAACCTCATAAACATATACCCTTAAAGACAGATGCAGCTGAGCGTGGAGACCCATGGGTCCCTAGTAAAGTTCCTTGAGGAGTTCGAACACTGGTGACCTTGACATGGATCTTCAAGGTCAAATCAGCCAGAACAGAAATTATTTGTGAATTAGTCTGAATTTACTCACTTCATGTTTATGCACAATATACGCTCTCCATCAAACTGTTTCTTGCAAAACTATTCATTACGTCAATGTGTCCTACTAATTTTTGCTTGTGCTAAGTACAGTACAGACTGCTAGTACTAGACCCAGGCCTTGTCATCAACATCTCTGAAAATGAGCTTGGACCTCCAGGTAGCTTTCTTCATAATTTGAAGAAGATAAATATTGCATGATGCACACATGCTTTTGATATTTATGCTACAAACACAATGTCTTGGTTTGTTTGACCCATATTTTAATTTCAGGAAATTTAGTCAAAATGTGTTTGGTTTCTGTAGGATTGATAAGTTGCTAAGTAACAAGATGCTATCATAGACAGTTATAAAATAAAGGCTGGATGGGAGGACAACAGGAAGAACAGTGCTCTGTAAAGCTTGATGAGTCAGCTGTGAATGGAAGTGTTATCTTTTTTTCCTTATGTGAGCCTGGGTACATGTGTAACAGCTGTAGTGCAGGAGAGGGCTTCTTGGGAGTTCAGCAAGTAGCTACAAATCACAGTCCAGTGGTACCCACCATTTACAGAAAGATATGGAGGCCTTGTTGTTCAGTTTGTGGCAGCCATGTGGTCTGGATCAGGAATCCTGCTGCTGCCCCCAGCCAACCAACTGACAGCGTGTAATCAAAGGCAGCAGGAGGCTCAGGCTGTCCTTATCCTGAGGGCACACCCATCAGGGGACTCTTCCTTGTACATTTCTTTGTCTATAAACTGAAGAGATATTAATATATAGTCACCAGAAAAATGCAGAATTTTAATACAGAGATGAAGATTAAATAATTAGTCATTTAGAATGATAAAAAAGATTGTGGATGATAATTAATATTACCCTCCATTAGTGGTGGTTATAACCGCAGTCATTCTGCATCTCCTGAGGTTTTACCACTGCTTTGTATAGCAAGGTTTTCTGGGTTTCACCACCAGGGCTGGCATAGAGCCCAGAATGTAATCAAACCACCAGGGCTGGCATAGAGCCCAGAATGTAATCAAACCACCAGGCCTGGCATAGAGCCCAGAATGTAATCAAACCACCAGGCCTGGCATAGAGCCCAGAATGTAATCAAACCACCAGGCCTGGCATAGAGCCCAGAATGTAATCAAACCACCAGGCCTGGCATAGAGCCCAGAATGTAATCAAACCAATGGAAGGGGGGTGCAGCATCAAACCCCTCAGTTTAAATTGGTGATCCACAGCTCTCATTGGTTTGTATACAGGCCTTGGCCCTCTGCCAGACCTGGAGATGAAACCTCGAAACCTTGCAGTAGAAAGCAGCAGTTAAAGCAAAGGAGATACAGAACGACTGCTGGGTAAGGAGGGTAGGATAATATAAGGTTATTAGGCATTGAGGATATGAATGAGAGAAAGGATAGAAAGAATGATATAATTGGACATAATAATAATGATATAACTAAAAAAAAAAAAAAAAAAAATAATATAACTGGACATCAAGATCTAAAGATAAAGCGTTTGTAATAGAGTTGCTGATACCTTTTGTATGCTTGTAGAGTTATAAGTATTTGTAATAACATATATTCCAACAACATTATCTCTATGAAAACAGTTTCTATGAATGGGCTTGTGCACTGAAAATATTCTATACATTACAAAAAAAGACAGGAAAAAGTTGGAAATTTGTTTTGTTGAAATGAATTAAACCTGAATGTAAACTTTTTATGCAAAGAGGTTTATGTAACCATACCTGTAAACCCTCAGTTAAGTCACTGTGACATATGTTGTGTGCTGTGGCCTGGTGTAGTGTGTTAGATTCAGCTTAATATCACGGGCCATATCATCATATTTATAAGCTGTTAAGCTATATTGAAGACAGCCTTAGACAGGCTAAATGAATGTATAAGTTATTTTATCATTTATTTTCTCCTCAGTTCCATACACAAGCTTCCTCTCTTATTGATTCGTTAATCTGTTTCAGTACATGCCTCTTGTTTATACAGTGAAGCCTTACTTCTTTGGATGAATAATATTTTTGAGCTTCTGTTATGTGTTATTGTGATATAATGAATGCATGATATATCATGACTCCCTGGTGTTGCTGATGAAGATCACAGTGATGATATCATGGAGTAGAGCTGGACGAATTCTCTGGCTGCCAGTCAAGCTGGGCCAGTCTTTTTGCATTATGCCTCTGTGCATGTACCAGTTGGAGTGTTTCATCATTTGATGTATATAAGCAAAACACAATGCAAAGAAAATGCTGGCAACAATATTTGCAGTGCAGAACACTCTGTAAACCTGCTGGGTGGTGTCCTTGTGGACTGAACCTTTGTTGATGGAATTGTGAACTTCCAGTGAACGGTTGACAAAACATATCCATTAGTAATCCTAGCTAATACCAGAAATGATTTACATGCATGCTAGCTGATACAAGGAATGATTTACATGAATCCAAGCTGATACAAGGAATGATTACATAAATCCTAGCTGATACCAGGAATGATTTACATGCATGCTAGCTGATACAAGGAATGATTTACATGAATCCCAGCTGATACAAGGAATGATTAACATAAATCCTAGCTGATAGTGATACCAGGAATGGTTTACATGAATGCTGGCTGATACCAGGAATGGGTTACATGAATGCTACTTTCCTAGCTGATACCAGGAATGATTTACATGAATGCTAGCTGATACCAGGAATGGTTTACATGAATGCTAGCTGATACCAGGAATGGTTTACATGAATGCTAGCTGATACCAGGAATGGTTTACATAAATCCTTGAGCTGATACCAGGAATGGTTTACATGATAGCTAGGTGATACCAAGAATTATTTAAATGAATGCTAGCTGTTATCAGGAATGGTTAACATAAATCCTAGCTGATAACAGGAATGATTTATATGAATGCTAGCTCATACCAGGAATGATTTACATGAATGTTAGCTGATACCAGGAATGATTTGCATGAATGCTAGCTGATACCAGGAATGGTTTGCATAAATCCTTGCTGATACCAGGAATGGTTTACATAAATCCTTGAGCTGATACCAGGAATGGTTTACATGATAGCTAGCTGATACCAAGAATGATTTAAATGAATGCTAGCTGTTATCAGAAATGGTTTACATTAATGCTAGCTGATACCAGGAATGATTTACATGAATGCTAGCTGATACCAGAAATGATTTACATGAATGCTAGCTGATACCAGGAATGGTTTACATGAATGCTAGCTGATACCAGGAATGGTTTACATAAATCCTTGCTGATACCAGGAATGGTTTACATAAATCCTTGAGCTGATACCAGGAATGGTTTAAATGAATGCTAGCTGATACCAGGAATGATTTAAATGAATGCTAGCTGTTATCAGGAATGGTTTACATAAATCCTAGCTGATAACAGGAATGATTTATATGAATGCTAGCTGATACCAGGAATGGTTTACATAAATCCTAGCTGTTACCAGGAATGGTTTACATGAATTATAGCTGTTACCAGGAATGGTTTACATGGATGCTACCTGATAAAAAGGAATGATATACATGAATGCTAGCTGATACCAGGAATGATTTACATACAAGGTAGCTGATACCAGGAATGATTGACATAATGCTAGCTGATATCTGAAATGATTTACATGAAAGTAAGCTGATACCAGGAATGATTCACATGAATCCTAGATGTTACCAGGAACGATATGTACATGAATGCTAGCTGATTCCAGGAATGTTTATATGAATGCTAGCTGATATCTGAAATGATTCATATGAATTGATACTGGTCAGGAATGGTTTACATGACTGCTAGCTGATACCAGGAATGATTTCCATGAAAGCTAACTGATACCAGGAATGATTTATATGAATGCTAGCTGTTACCAGGAACGATATGTACATGAATGCTAGCTAATACCAGGAATGATTTGTATGAATCCTAGCTGATAACAGGCATGATTCACATGAATCCTAGCTGATAACATGAATGATTTACATGAATGCTGAATAACCAGTGCTATGGCAGACCAGCACAATATTACTTGTACCTTTGAGCTGACACATTAAAGTCATTGATCAGTCAGATCATACCTGTAATGCCTTGAGGTTCAAACTTGACAAGCTGACAAGTCCTGATTGGTTCTCTATGACAGAAGTGTTAGATATTGTTTCCCCAGACAAAGAGGGTACTATGATTTAAGCATAATTTCTGCCACTGCTGCAGAAAAATCTTGTGAGTGAGATAACTCAAAATTATATTTTACAGATCTTTATCAAATTCAACATTTTCATAGATATTGGTGAGAGAACAAAGTTAATTTTAAATAGGGTCATGACCTTTAAATGACCTTGACCATGAATAGGTCCAGTTTTGGTGAAAATCACACTAAATCTTAAATATCTCAAGAATAGTGCATGGATTTACCATGTCTGTTTGTTGATCTTGGATAGGTTTGTCTTCTGTGGCTGCTGGCGCCACCTGTTATCCTTTTCTTGTTTTTGTGACTTTCAGTACCCCCTTTATTGTCACTTGACAGAACATCTATATATTAATAGTGTAAGGCAATTTTTGTGATTTTCCGTATCTCCTCTGATACCGACGTATGGATTGCCGTGATTTTCGACATACATATGCTCTGGGTTTGTCCGAAGAGATTCCCCCCCCTTTTATTTGCAATATTTGCGTATTACCTGCATAATTAATAATTTTAATATTTGCTCCCCCGTGGGCGCCTCTTTTCTTTGTGTCTTTGGGTCCGATAACACAATGGCCATAGGGTGTGTGATGGCGGGACAGAGTTTTACTCCGGGGGCCCTATCTGGGGTTTTCTCACATTTCGTGGTGACCGGCCCGAAATAATCCGCATTGGTGATCCCTTCTCAAAAGGCAACCTCCGCGCAGCTAAAAGGTCTATTGTGCACAAGGGAATCTCGCGTGAGGAGAATGCTCAGAAGGGGGCTTTTTTAAAGAATGAAAATTTTCCAAACGGTAGTGAATGCAGGGCAGTGTGTAAAACCCGGACCCCACGGTCCCCAGACCCCAAAAACCAATTTCCTCATTTTCCATTATTTATATCGATAAAAACACCACTATTGCTGATGTAAGAACAGAGCTAAGTCCCTAAATGTTGCAGCTTTGTAAATGACCAATTCACTGAAAGATTTAAATTTACAAAAATATTTTGATGAAGACGGACCTCATTTACTTGACTTTGCTGACTGTTCCATTTTGACGAACCCCAGTAACCACCGCTCATATTTTTATTTATGACAAAAAGAGGGGGAAAATTAGCTCTCATGTCACACACTAAATATAATTATTTGTTATTCTAAATGAAAATGTAATAGTACGGGCACGCTGTGGGAGTGCACTAACAGTCATTGCGGACCGGAGACTGAGCTCTTCCACATAACAACAGGTTTCGTATTCCATTCATAACAACCATGTAATTTAAAGTTGGCAATAATATAAATACTGAGAGGAATTGTTGATTACATGCATTTCAAGCAACTACAGGTTCCAAAATAATGATTTTGTAAATGTTTTTAATTATTATACTTTTTAAAATGCTACACAAATGAAATAAATAACAAATATAAAATTATGAATAAAAACTGAGACAGAAATTTAAAAATACAGATACAAACACAATAATAAATTACAAGGGTGTTATGGCTAAACGTGATGTGAAATTAATGTATGTACTAAAGAAATGGTAAAACAACGAGAAAACGGGGTCCGTGTAATCCGTGAGGTCCGTGTGCCAGGGTCCGTAAGTGTTTTTTTTTATCAAATTTTCTTGCAAAACAGACTATTTTTTATGTTTTAACCAAACATGATATAAAATATGTCTTTAGATAAGATTATGCTAAAATATCTGGACACATTACCATGAGAGTTTAAGAATTACAAATTTTTCTTGGGGTCTGGGATCCGGAGTGGGATCCGGGTTTAACACACTGCCTGAACACAGTGACTGTCTCACTGGAAAACATTGGCTCAGCTTTCAAACAGAAAGGAGTGCGTGATATTTAAAAATATATACAGCCATAAAATGTACCACATAATATAATGCTACCACGAACGTTTGCGCAGCGGGATTGCCCGACCATGTTAATGCTCAGTTTTTGTGCGTTATACCCGGAATGCTGACCTGTACTACCATGCAAGATAACAGGTTCCTTTACTGGCAGATTCTTGGGCTCGGAGGGCAACTTTAAATGGCGATGTTCAGCATAATATATATTTTCATATAAAAATTATTTTATTTAACATATTTCTTCATTTTATTTAACACAACTTCTTCAAAAATTCTCCGGTCATCCTCTCGGCTTCAATTAGAGTTTTATGCATAACACCATGCATATAATTGATCTATATATTAATAGCGTAACGCGATTGTGTGAATTTACATGTCTCCTTTGACACTAAGGTTTGCCGTGATTTTTGACATACATATGCTCCATGTTTGTCAGAAGACATTCCACCATTCGGACAAGAACGTATTCGTCCAGTCATTCAGACTCCGACACAAGGTTAACTCAGAGACAGAACACTTACACCAAATGTCGGATTCAAAGAGACAGTAACATTGTACACCCAAGACATGCAACTATGACAGACTATTTGACATCAGAACTAAATCCTCGCCCAAAACCGTGCGTAGCACGGGTAATTGCTAGTTGAGCATTATAAGTCAAAAACTAATGGACAGATTTCTTTCATACTATGCATATCATAGACATGGGTTATAGGATGAATTCTATATAAATTTGGGTCCTGACCTTTAATATGAGAGTGGCCTTGATATGAATATTTCCACATTGTTTCTCAAGTAGATACAGTTTCTTTAAGAAAATTAAAATGAAAGATGTCAGATGATAAGTTGTTGGAAAAGTTTGAAAACCATAAACCTTGACCTTCAAAGTCAAAACTTCTGATATATAGGATTTTTAGCTCAGCTGACAGTGAGTCATCTGAGCTATAGTGATCACCCTTTGTTTGTCGTCGTCCGGCTGTCTGTCCTTTAACAAGGCACAAATTGAAACCACTGGACCTGGAATCTTCTAACTTTACATCCAGAGAGGTCCATGAAAAATCTCCTTGGAAACCTGGAATTAGGTCTCTGTTACCCATATTCTTCAAGCTATGGGGCTAAGAAGTACCCCCCAGAATAACTAAAAATTTGATTCAAAAGCTCTGGTATCTGAACCACTGGTGCATTGATCGGCATTATTCTTTGCATGCATATGCATCATGGAGTGTTTCATCAGTTTCAGGTGACTGGTGGCGCCACTTCTATTTTTAGCTCAGCTGACTATAAGTCATCTGAGCTATAGGCGTGCTCCATTGTCCTTCGTCTGTCCGTCCGTCCAACTGTCCGTAGATGTGGCACGTTTTGAAACCGTAAGACCTAGGAATCCAAAATTTGGCATAATGTTAGATGTCCCAAAGATCTCCTACCAAGCTGAAAACTGGGTCTTTGCGACTTCCTTCCTTTGAGAAATTAAGGAAAAACCTCAAACTTTTATTAAAAACCTATTTTAACACTTCAGGACTGCCTAATATCAAAACCTCTCATCTGTTTTTCCTCATATTTAACATAAATAATCTCTATATAGTTCCTATATACATGCCAGAAAATAAATCTGTATTATATAATTTAAAAAAATTATGGGTTCCAAACATAATGCATTAAATAACCAGGAAAGAAATTTGATCACTTAACACAAAACTTGTTAAAGCTGAGCACTTTTTTCCAGTAATGTCACTTTTATTAATCAAATTTAAATTGTATACCCAAAATCTTTTAGATTAAAAAAAAAATTAGCAAATATAAAAAATTGTACCCTTAAATTTTGCCCAACCTTGACCATGGCACGTTTTTTTCCTGTAACTGCTGTGGATTTATTTGTATCTCCAGACAAAGTCAGGGGATACTATGTTTTAGGCCATGGGCTAGTGGGGGTCATAGTGCACCCCCCTTGTGATTTACTTTAATAGGTATTTTCATGTAGCCCTAGGTCTAACAATTCAGAAAATTGATGTTGCCAGCAAAAAAACTGGGATGGAAGATACCTCCCATGGACTTTTTAATAACGCCTACTTTTACAGCTGGAGGCAGATAATTAGGGGTATGGAAAATCCAAACAACCCTAACTTTGCAACTCTTGACCAAAATATTTCAAATGACCACTTAAAATGTTCGCCTTGTCAAGATATACCAGTTCATGCAAATGATATGCAAATTTATTTTGTGAAAAGGTCACTAGAGGTCAAAAGGTCACAAACTTTGACCTTTCCCTATAATTTCTCGTATTATCAGGTCTAATTTATCGCCAAGACCATATGAAGTTTTTTTTTATTGAAAATTAATTAAAATGAAAGTTTACATGTGCTTTTTAATACTAGGAGTCAAAACGTTTGAAAAGAAGTAGTGATTACCCCGCGGTTTGTAAGATATTTCTGCACTTTTACATACTTTTTGTACGTATTGCCGAATGTGCCGAATAGGAGTAAGGCAAAATCTAACAATGGTACTTTGAAATCTTTCATTGAATCTTTGCAAATGACCACCAAAGATTATATTTGTGTGTTTCTATAAAATGAAACATAAATTATGCAAATATTTTCATCGAAGCGTTTGTTGGAGTCAAAAGTAAACAAAGGTTGACCTCACCAACACCATAGCTGTTTGTTACACATATTCGTTATGAAGCGTGCCACGAAATTTTAATATTAAAACAAATGTATGTTACTTTCTTTCTTTCAATTAACACATTTCCAGTTAACATTCATCCTTATTTTTACCAGTTTGTATCTTATTTTATGACAGTAACATATGTTCTTAGATAGTTGTCACTGGTTCATTGATCTCTGTTAACAGCAAATCCCTAATTTAAATTTGACTAGTAACAGCCAATCTATTATTTGTTGCATAAATACATGTACTCTTATATCACATATATCAATTTCTATTACTAGTAGAGAATATATTAGTTATTATAATTCATGTAATAATTGATAATTAATTCTCTCAATAAATAGAGGATCTGTTTTTGTGACACAAATCAATTATATTTCTCCCCTCACTACGAGCCTAACTTTCCCTAATTTGAGGGAAAAAATGGACCCCTTCAAAAGTTTGGTGTTAACTTAAATCCTGCATTTCTAAAGATTTTACCTTGTATGATGATGATCAAGGTTACCAAGTTATGATCTGATCTGAGATTTTATTTTTTATTCTGATTGATTTAACCTTGAAGATTCAGGTCAAGGTCACCAGTTATCGAGCTCCTCAAGAAACTCTATTAATAAATAGTGTTTCAAATATGAGGGAAAATATGTGACACTTCAAAAGGTATTGGATTCACAATTTTTTTTTTTCATCCAGTATAACCTTGATGATGAAGGTCAAGGTCACCAGATTTTTAACTGGTCCGAGATACAGGTAGAGACATTTCAGAAGTTGAATTTCATAAAAATATATCAAGTGATTCAAAAGTTATAGCGTTCAAAATAATTTCTATTCTTGCTGATTTGACCTTGAATATCAAGATCAAGGTCACCAGTTATCAAGCTCCTCAAGGGAATTAATTAAAACATTGGTGTTTCAAATTTGAGGGGAAAATATGGGCTATTTCTAAAGTTATCCGGTTCACAAATAATTGTTTTAGCCAATTTACCATGATGTTGAAGGTCAAGGTCACCAGTTTTCGAACTTGTCTGAGATTTTGGCAGAGACATTTCACAAGTCAAATTCAATGAAAATATATTGGGTGGTTCAAAAGTAATAATGTTCACAAATACTTTCTATTCTGACTGATTTGACCTTGAAGATCCAGGTCAAGGTCACCAGGTTTCAAGCTCCTTAAGGAACTTGATTTAAACAATAAGCGTTTCAAATATGAGGAAAAAAATATACAATACTTAAAAATTTATGGGGGATAATGAAAGATAAGGTCACCGGTTTTCGAACTCCTCCAAGATTTTGGTAGAAACAATTTAAATTTTAAATTTCATGAAAAATTGATGAATCATTCCAATGTTATCACGCTAACAAAATATGACACAGACGATGACGATAGTATGATAATTGTGATAATTGATTAAAATTGCAATTTTAGAAATGAAGCGATCTTTATATTTATGGCCCAGGGAATAAGCTCACAAAAGTGTGACTCCTTGGACAATTAATCTTATTCTGATAGCAGAACGCTCTTAAGAGGGGGTGTGTTACGGGTTTACATAAAAGCCGACCGAACTGTCTCGTTAGTGAAGCTTGCTTTTCTAGCAAAGCGATTGGAACGCTGGGCATGTGCGCCACCGACATGGGTTCGAATCCCGGATCGGCCCAGAATTTTCCCCTGAAAATTTGTCTTCGTAACAGTATTCGAGCAACTGCATATTCCATTGAAAAATACAGAAACACTGCCAGTGGGGTTGCCAGTCAGTCAGACTACCACAGACAGTCAGTAGATAGGCAGAAGGGACAGTCAGATAGACCTACACAAAGCTTCTCAGACAGTCACTGATATCTGATTTGATTTTGACTAGCTCTGGTGGCAAACCATTTCCAATACCTGGTTATGACTCTAGCTGTTCGTCTGTCATGGTCTTTCTGACTGACCTGCTCTCTAAAGGCCAGCCTGTTTGATATATTTATTATTTATCTGGTGTGTTGTCTCCTAGACGATTAGTTAGCTAGTTCTCTGGAACGATATATACCTGATAGTCAGATTGATGATTAAAGCTCTGGCTCTTGCATTTATGTATCGTTGAACAAAGGGGACGCCGTCTTGTGGATTACCAGTCTGGTAGTCAGAATATAACTGACCACCTGTCGACCAGAAACATTGGTATAAAGACAGCTGGACTACCAGAGTGTTAGCTAATTAATCAAACAGACTGAACACCGCTAGAGCTATAGTCATCAATCTGACTATCAGGCAAATATCCTCCCAGAGATATAGCTGGTCTGACTGTCCAGAGCTGGTCTGACTGTCGTATCTGACTATCTACTGACTAAGTGTATTAATCTGACTTACTGCCAATCCAAATGGCAGTGTTTCTGTATTTTTATGGACTATGCAGTTGTTCGAATACTAAAAACACAAACTGTCTGTCAGTCAGATATTTAGTCAGAGAGATAGACATTAACTCAAACAGAAAGTATGATGTACTGCAGGAGAGAGAGTCATTTGATCAGAGTCAAAATGAGAAACAGGTGTACCGGTTAGATAGTGAGCCAGCCTGTCAGAGAGTTTTTTCGTTCAAGTTGATAGACAATAGACATGACAAGCCAACAAATAGACTTACAGACAGTCATAAGTTAAACCAAATGACTGACAGAGGTCCATATATAAAATAAACTAGACTACCAAAGTCCGCAAAAATGTACGGAGGCAGGCCATTAATGTTTAAGTATAAAAGATCGCTTCATTAATAAAACTGCAATTATCACAATTATTATACTATGACAAACTCAGTAATAAATCCAGGTGAGATATAATATTAATCATATGTAATTAATGAGAGATTTAATTATCAATTATAATATGAAATATAATAACATATATTGTATACTAGTGATAGAAATGGATATATGTGATATAAGCGTATTTACCACCCCCCCCCCCCCCCCCAATAATATTTTGGCTGTTACTAGACAAATTAAGGGTTTTGCTGTTAGCAGAGATCAATGAACCTGTGACAAATATCTAAGAACATATAACTGTCATGATATATGATACAAACCGGTAAGAATTAGGATAAATGTTAACTGGAAATGTGTTAATTGAAAGATAGAAAGAAATATACATTTGTTTCAATATTAAAATTTCATGGCACGCTTCATAACGAATATGTGTAACAAACAGCTATGGTGTTGGTGAGGTCAACCTTTGTTTACTTTTGACTCCAACAAACGCTTCGATGAAAATATTTGCATGATTTTTGTTTCATTTTATAGAAACACACAAATATAATCTTTCGTGGTCATTTGCAAAGATTCAATGAAAGATTTCAAAGTACCACTTGTTAGATTTGCCTTACTCCTATTCGGCACATCCAGCAATACGTACAAAAAGTATCTAAAAGTGCAGAAATATCTTACAAACCGCAGGGTAATCACTACTTCTTTTCAAACTTTTTGTTTGTGACCTTTTGACCTCTAGTGACCTTTTCACAAAATAAATTTGCATATCATTTGCATGAACTGGTATATCTTGACAAGGCAAGTGGTCATTTGAAATATTTTGGTCAAGAGTTGCAAAGTTAGGGTTGTTTGGATTTTGCATACCCCTAATTATCTGCCTCCAGCTGTAAAAGTAGGCGTTATTAAAAAGTCCATGGGAGGTATCTTCCATCCCAGTTTTTTTGCTGGCAACATCAATTTTCTGAATTGTTAGACCTAGGGCTACATGAAAATACCCATTAAAGTAAATCACAAGGGGGGTGCACTATGACCCCCACTAGCCCATGGCCTATGTTAATTGAAAGAAAGAAAGTAACATACATTTGTTTTAATATTGGTTAAGGGATGATGTTTATTTAAATTGGGGTCATGACCTTTCCTATGAGAGTGGCCTTTACCTTGAATATTGCCATATATGGTGAAAATCACACAAAATCATTAATATCTCAATAAGGGATGCATTGATTGGTCCAAAAATCAACTTGACCAAAGATCTTGGATAGTGTTGTCATGTATCGGAAACTGATAGCTCCACCTTTTATTCTTTTACTTGTTTTCGTGCCGTTTAATACCCCATCATTGTCACTTAACAGTACTGTGAGCATTATAAGTCAAAAACTAATGGACAGATTTCTTTCATATTATGCATATACATAGACATGGGTTAGGGGATGATGTATATTGAAATTGGGGTCATGACCTTTGAGAGTGACCTTTTCTATGAGTGTCATCTGATATTAATTGTTGCTGAAGATGGGGGGCCTATTTTAAAGGGGGGGGGATTAATTGTCTGGGGATACTATGGCACCTGCGGTGCCAAGAAATGTCTAGTGTGCAAAGCATGTTTTTGTTAGCATTTTAACTGTTAACACCAAAAATTTGAAACCAGTTGATCAAAAACTGTAGATTTTATTCAAGTTTTCAAGCACCATGTAACATATTGTTTACATCAAGCTAGTGTTATGCAGGTTGCTAGAGCTCAGCTCCCCAGCTTCAGCTCTAAGTTCCCTAAATTTGGCATACAGTTAGAAGTCTCCAAAATCCCCTACCATGCCAAGAATTCATGGCAAAGGTCATTAGGACTTAATTCCTTCGAGATATTAATGAAAAAACTTCATTTTTCCATTAAAACCCCATTGTTACACTTTAAGACTGCCTAATATCAAAACCACTGATCTGACTTTGATCATATATAATATACCTATTTTCTATACATTCGCTATGCACATGCCAGAAATGATGTCAGTATTGTGTAATTGTTTAAGTTATGGGCCCAAACATAATGCACTTTATAAAAAATTCAAGAAATATATTAACTCCCTTAACAAAAGGATTTGCTGAAGCTAAAGATTTATTGTCAGGGATGTAACATTATTTAATCAAGATTCAATTGAATACCCAAAATTAGTTCTGAATTATTCAAATTTTATAAGTTATTAGTATAAATATGAAATTAGTACCTTAAATTTTGCCCAACTTTGACCATGGCATGTTTGTTTCTTGTGAGCACTGTTGATATAATTTTCATATCATGCACACATAAGGATTTCAGCTTTTTAGTTTAGGAAGCTGAAAGAAATTGGCCAAACATTGTTGCTTTTATTAATGTTTTTATGAGACCATGTCAGACCCAGGCTCTCCCCAGCCCCTCTTCAGTCACCTGTATGTTGACCTTGTTGACCTTTCAGCAAATTTACACGCTTGAGGCGAGGCATACACTGGGGCAGCCAGGCAGCTTATGGCCAGCCACAGTTGATCCAGGTGTCCAACCCAACTCATCTAGTAGTTGTTTTGACCAACAACATATCAATAAACAATAGATTAATAAATTTTTATTGGTTTTTAATAACAATTTAAAGAAAAAATTAATAGAAAAGGAATTTGTTAGTTGGAGTGTTTCATCACTTCCTGCAGACTGGTGTGCCACCTGGACTTCTTTGAATTTTTATGCATTTTTTTTATGCCCCCCCCCCCACAAAGTGGCCGGGGCATATAGTTTTATCCATGTCCGTCATTCCGTCCTTCTGTCCTTCCGAAATCAAACAGTTGTACGGACTTTTTTTCGCAATGCCTGCAGATATTGGCCTGATTTTTGGTGTGTGGGCAGATGTAGACCAGTTACAGATCGAATTCGCGTTTCGTCCTGGTTGAACTACTTTTGACCATTTTACGGCTCCTGAACATAGAAAATTTCTTGAAAAATATGAAATTTCATGACAAATACACATGTACGGATTTTTTTTGCAATGCCTGCAGATATTGGCCTGATTTTTGGTGTGTTTGCAGATTTTGACCAGTTACAGATCGAGTTTGCTTTTCGTCCCAGTTGACCTACTTTTGACTGTTTTACGGCTCCTGAACATAGAAAATTTCATGTAAAATATAAATTTACAAGACAAATACACTTGTACAGACTTTTCTTCACAATACCTGCAGATATTGGACTGATTTTTGGTGTGTGGGCAGATAATGACCAGTTACAGATCAAGTTCACGTTTTGTCCCAGTTGACCTACTTTTGACCATTTGACGGTGCTCTAACATAGAAAATTTCATAAAAAAGTGCACATGTATGGACTTTTTTTTTCACAGTGCCTGCAGATACGGGCCTGATTTTTGGTGTGTAGGCAGATAATGACCAGTTACAGATCCAGTTCTTGTTTTGTCCCAGTTGACCTACCTTTGACCATTTGACTGCTCCTGAACATAGAAAGTTTCATGAAAAATAGAAATTTTCATAACAAATGCATATGTACTGACTTTTTCTCCTCAATGGCTGCAGATACCACCCTGATTTTTTATGTGTGGGCAGATAATGACAGTTACAGATCGAGTTAGCGTTTTAGTCCCGGTTAACCTACTTTTGATTGTTTTACAGCTCCTAAACATAGAAAATTTCATGAAAGACAGAAATTTTTATGGAAAATGCACATGTATGGACTTTTTTTCACAATGCCTGCATACACTGGCATGATTTTGGTGTGTTGCTTGATAATGACCTGTTACAGATCGAGTTTGTATTTTGCCCTTGTTGACCTACTTTTGACCATACGACACCTCCTAAACTTAAAAATTTTTCAAAATTTTACAAATGTTTCTAATTTGCCCCAGGCGGGGGCATTCGTGTCTTTCCGACACATCTAGTCTTTATTTTTGAGACATTCAAAGAAGTGGTCGTCTGTTAACAGGGCACAAATCATAACTATTTGACCTGGAATTTTTTCTTGATATCCTGGGAGGTCCATAAAAATCTCCATGGAAACCTGAAATTAGGTCTCTGTTCCTATGAGCTATGGGGCTAAGAAGTACCTCCCAGAATAAATTGGCACCACCTAAATTTTTTAAAAATTTTACCACAATTTTTTTCTCTATTTATTAGACCTTCAAAGATGTGGTCGTCCATTAACAGGGCTCAGATTGTAACCATTGGTCCTAGAATCTTCAAACTTGACATCCAGTGATATCTGTGAAAAGTCTCTTTGGAAACTTGAATTTAGGTCTCTGTTACCCATATTTTCTGAGCTTATAAGCATCCCTCAGAATAATTGAAAATTCAATACCAAAGTAGGGCACAAATCACAAATCTAACTTGACATCCTAAGAGCTCCTCAAAAGTTCTCCCCAGAAACATGATATGGGGACACAGAGACCTGTATTCTCAGAGTTTTGGGGTATGTTTTAGCACCCCAGAAACAATGCAAAATACACACAAATTGCCAGATTCCTTATGAAAGGCTGGTTGGATTGTCATCAGATTTGTTGTGCTTATGGGTCCTGATGAAATTAAGCTAATATGCATGAACAATGATGCCACTTATCTTAATTAGTTGTCTGTGCAAGGACATATAATCAATATGTCAGTGGGCTGAGCATCATGACCCATGGGTCACTTGTTGTGTACCCCATAACTTTTTAAGTTTTTTCTTCAAAAGAAGAAATTGAACAGCTTGTTTTCATAAAAACTTCAGACATGTTTGAAGACTTGTGACCTTGAGAATGCTTTTCAAATGTACAGAAACATAGGAATTTTTTTGCCCCAATTTTGAAGTAATGCCTCTGTTTCAATTAAATTTGACACAAAAATAATTCCAACAGTATCCCAATTTTTTTCAAGACTGGTGACCTTGCACTTGGTTTTTAAGGTCAGACAAAGAAACATAGAATTTTTGTGAACCCCATACCTTTTGAATATCACAAATTTGATATGCAAATTGTCTCCTCTAAGACACTGGACAAGTTCAAACATTTGTGATCTTGACCCTAGTGGCCTTCTCCTTGTCAAGTGTCAGTATATGCTACTGAAGAAGAGGGCCTATTTTAGAGGGGTGGGCAAAGGGGTGGGAGGTTATGGGTTAATTATCTGGGAATACTATGCAGCTATGATGCCATAAATTTCTAGTTAAGACAGGTGTAGCTATGGTAACAAAACAAAAGACTTTTTCACTCCATTTACCTCAAATTCATTATTAATAGCCGATATGAATTGGTACTTTTGGAGTTCTCATTATCTTACCACAACAGGGCTATTGGGCCCACCAAGGGGTTTACGTTTCTCTAACGGACAAATCACCTGGTCCTATGACTGTCCACTAGAGACAATTCACCTGGTCCAATGACTGTCCACTAGAGACAATTTACATGGTCCCATGGCTGTCAACTAGAGACAATTCACCTGGTCCCATGGCTGTCAACTAGAGACAATTCACCTGGTCCCATGGCTGTCAACTAGAGACAAATCACCTGGTCCAATGACTGTCCACTAGAGATGAATGACCTGGTCCGATGACTGTCCACTAGAGACGAATCACCTGGTCCCATGGCTGTCAACTAGAGACAATTCACTTGGTCCCATGGCTGTCAACTAGAGACAATTCACCTGGTCCCATGGCTGTCAACTAGAGACAAATCACCTGGTCCCATGACTGTCCACTAGAGATGAATCACCTGGTCCCATGACTGTCCACTAGAGACGAATCACCTGGTCCCATGACTGACCACTAGAGACAAATCACCTGGTCCCATGACTGCCCACTAGAAACAAATCACCTGGTCCCATGACTGTCCACTAGAGACAATTCACCTGGTCCCATGACTGTCCACTAGAGACAAATCACCTGGTCCCATGACTGTCCACTAGAGACAAATCACCTGGTCCCATGACTGACCACTAGAGACAAATCACTTGGTCCCATGACTGACCACTAGAGACAAATCACCTGGTCCCATGACTGTCCACTAGAGACAAATCACCTGGTCCCATGACTGTCCACTAGAGATGAATCACCTGGTCCCATGACTGACCACAAGAGACGAATCACCTGGTCCCATGATGGTCCACTAGAGACAAATCACCTGGTCCCATGACTGTCCACTAGAGACAAATCACCTGGTCCCATGACTGTCCACTAGAGACAAACACATGGTCCCATGACTGTCCACTAGAGACAAATCACCTGGTCCCATGACTGTCCACTAGAGACAAACACCTGGTCCCATGACTGTCCACTAGAGACGAATCACCTGGTCCCATGACTGTCCACTAGAGACGAATCACCTGGTCCCATGACTGACCACTAGAGACAAATCACCTGGTCCCATGACTGACCACTAGAGACAAATCACCTGGTCCCATGACTGACCACTAGAGACAAATCACCTGGTCCCATGACTGTCAATTAGAGACAAATCACCTGGTCCCATGACTGTCAATTAGAGACAAATCACCTGGTCCCATGACTGTCCACTAGAGACAAATACCTGGTCCAATGACTGACCACTAGAGACAAATCACCTGGTCCCATGACTGACCACTAGAGACAAATCACCTTGTCCCATGACTGTCCACTAGAGACAAATCACCTGGTCCCATGAGTGTCCACTAGAGACAAATCACCTGGTCCCATGACTGTCCACTAGAGACAAATCACCTGGTCCCATGACTGACCACTAGAGACAAATCACCTGGTCCCATGACTGTCCACTAGAGACAAATCACCTGGTCCCATGACTGACCACTAGCGACAAATCACCTGGTCCCATGACTGACCACTAGAGACAAATCACCTGGTCCCATGACTGTCCACTAGAAACAAATCACCTGGTCCCATGACTGTCCACTAGAGACGAATCACCTGGTCCCATGACTGTCCACTAGAGACGAATCACCTGGTCCCATGACTGACCACTAGAGACGAATCACCTGGTCTGATGACTGACAACTAGAGACGAATCACCTGGTCCCATGACTGTCAACTAGAGACAAATCACCTGGTCTCATGACTGTCCAATAGAGACAAATCACCTGATCCCGTGACTGTCCACTATGAACAAATCTCCTTGTCCCATGACTGTCCACTATAAGAGGGTTTCACTGTACTTGTATATGAGCATTCTTAAAAAAATGAAATGATATGCAGGTTTAAAAATTTGACTTCACTGTATGCAGTCAACTAATACATACATATATAAATATATTGGTATTGAGTATTTCCTTTGATTGGAATTCCAGGGCATGTTGGAATTCCAACATTGTATTTCCTGGTACCTTGTGTGCTCTCCTGATGTTGCCACATATGGAACAGTGTAAAATTGAATAAGAATCACCTGGGCATAAATTAAATATATATATATATATATATATATATATACATACACTAAGAGAGCCCACTGAGGCAATGTTAGTTGATTAATGCCCACTTTCTTTGTGAAAAGTTGATTACAGTGTACATATTTGCCTTGACAGTTTATAGGTGTAATTGGTAGTAGTCTGGTGTGCTGTATGTTGTATGTTGTTATCGCTAGTTTTTACCAGTCTTGTTTCAGTCAGATCTATACTTCTGCTGCTGTCAGGGCCTATGTAGATAATCGTGATGTGTTTTGTAAATAAAGGTGATATGTTTTGTAGATAATTCTGACATGATTTGCTTTACAGGTGCTGGTGCAGCTGATCCACTAACAGACAAGACACAGCGTGCGAATCCTGCTAGAGCTCAGATAAAGGGTCCTAAATGATGTAAGAAGACAATAAGTCATAAGCACCAAGGTAGTAGCATTTGCATCACGTCTGTAGTTTCTGTGACAGTATTCAGTGCTTGCCTCCCATGTCAGTAGTTTATAGTAGGGTGACGATCTTGCTGATCCTCCGATTAACGGTCCTAAATGATGTAAGAAGACAACAAGTCATAAGCACCAAGGTATTAGTGTCTGCATCACATGTCTGTAGTTTCTGTGATGGTACTTAGTGTCTGCCTCACATATCTGTAGCTTCTGTGACGGTACTAATATCTGCCTCCAATGTCACTAGTTTCTGTGATGGTACTCAATGTCTGCATCACATGTCTGTAGCTTCTGTGTCAGTACTGATGTCTGCCTCACATGTCTGTAGTTTCTGTGATGGTACTTATTCCTGCCGCAATCGTCATTAGTTTCTATGACAGTACTCAGTGTTTGTGTCACATATCACTTGTTTCTGTGAAGATACTCATTGTCTACCCCAAATGTCAGAAGTTTCTGTGATGTTACTTGGTGTCTGCTGCAAATGCCAGTAGTTTCTTTGACAGTGCCAACAATGTCTGCCTCAAATGTCAGTTATTCCTGTAACAATACTCAGTGTTTGCCTCAAACTTCAGTTCCTGTGACAGTACTTAGTGTCAGTGTCATATGTCACTAGTTTCTTTGACAGTTCTCTGAGTCTGCCTGAAATGTCAGTAGTTTCTGTGACAGCACTCAGTGTCTGCTTCACATATCACTTACTTCTGTGATGGTATGTAGTGTTTCCCTCAAATATCAGTAGTGTCTTTGACAGTTCTCAGTGTCTGCCTCAAATTTCAGTAGTGTCTGTGTATATCACTAGTTAGCTCAGCTGACTATAAGTCATCTGACCTGTAGTCATGGTCCTTTGTTCATGGTCCACCCGTCCATTAACATGGCACGTTTATGAAACTGTTGGACCTACGAATCCAAAATTTGGCATACTGTTTTATGTCACCAAGATCTCCTACCAAACTTACAACTGGGTCACTGTGACTTCCTACCTTCAGGAAAAACCTCAAATTTCCATTAAAAACCTATTGTAACACTTCAGGACTGCCTTATATCAAAACCACTCATCTGTTTTCTTAATATTACCAGAAGTATTCTCCTATATAATTAGGGCCTTGCTTCAATAGAAGTGGGTGCCCTATAGTAATCACCCTGTCCGTCCGTCTGTCTTTCTGTCCTTCCATGAATTCATTTCCAGATGATAACTCCATCTGGGATTCACATATGGATTTCAAACTTAATATATAAAGGGCCCACCACTAAAGCAAGAACCCTGTTGATTTTGGGGTCATGAGGTCAAAGGTCAAGGTGTCAAGACTCACATTTATGAAAACTTTGTGGATGCATTTTTAGCCAAACTTTCCATGCCAGTCTTTTTATCTTACACATATATGACACCTGCCAACAGGGAAACATTTCTTTCAATCTTGGAGTCACAAGTTCAAAGGTCAAGGTAACAGGATCCATCGCTCCACATATTCATTTCCAGACGATAACTCCAGTTTGGATTCACATATGGATTTTAAACTTGACTTTTATATGGCCTAACACTAAAACAAACATCCTTCCTTATTTAGGGACATGAGGTCAGAGGTCAAGGTCACAGTTCCCACATATTTAAAAAGATTGTGGATGCATTTTAAGCAAAACCTTTCATACCAGAGGTTCTTTCTTACACATAAAGCTCACCTGCCAATAGGCAAATATCCCTTTCCCTATTGGGGTCACAAGGTCAAAGGTCAAGGTCACAGGAGTAATCTGTACATGCATTATTTCCAAAACCTTTCATAACTCCAGTTTGAATTCCCATATAATTTTCAAATTTTATACAACAGGGTTCTCCACTGGCCAATATAGCAGTGGGGCACTGCCATCCTATCATTTCTCATCACCACTCTTTAATGTTACCAGCCACTCTTTCATCTGTCCCCATCACCCTTTCTCTGTCCCCGCCCTTTCTCTGGGCCCTACCCTAACATCCCCCCCCCCCAGTCCCCCCACCACCACCACCACAATCACCAATTATATTGCAATACATGGTTTTTTATTGTCAACTGTATTTCTTTAAATGTAAAGCTGTTTTTGATCCAATGTGCACAACCTTTCTTGAAATATTGATTCAAGAAGTAATCGTAGTGATGCCAAGCTGTAGCATTTTTAAGAAATTGTTTCCTTTTAAATAATTAAACAAAATATAAATTAACCCATCAGTAGGCATAATTTAATAATGGATAAATTTAATTTAACATTTAATGGATAAATAAAGGTGCAATTTAAAAATGTGAATTCTGAAGTGTTATTTTCATATATTTATTGCTTTGCAAATTATATATATTTCATTTAAAAAATATCTATATCTGTGTGCATAATGTGATGTTACCTGACTAAATTAAATATAAATGTTGATGCAATTTAGATTTGTGAATCAATTTAAATATTCATATATGAATGATATACTGTAAATATATAGTAAAATTTATTAACTTAACAAAAAATGACTTAACAAAAAAAAGATAAAAAAGCTGCCTGTTTTTAAATATTTAAAAATAATTTCATTTAAATTTAATTTTATCCTTTACATATATGCAGAGGTGCTGTAACTCCCACTAGTCCCTGTAAACATCATTAAATTAAATTTCGTATTCTGTATTTTTAGCGAACCTGTGAGCTTATGCGATGGTGTGGCGTCGTCTGGCGTCCGTCGTCTGTACGTTAACCCATACTACGGCAAGAGTAAGCATCACGAAATTTTATGCAAAAAATTAGTCATCTAAAAAACTCTATCAGATTTTGCTTATTTTTGGGCCAACTGCATTTTCTTAGATTTTATTGGGAAAAAGCTAAAAAAGCTTTAAAAATCTTCTTCTCCGAAATTGTTCAGCCAAATTGTCCAAAATTTCACAGAAATGATCCCTGGAACAATCTTTCTCAAATTTGTTCGAATGGTTTAAGTTCGGTGATTTGCCGAGTTACAGGAAGTTGAACTTAGTCATCTGTCCAAAAAAGCATAGTAAAACTACAGTCTCAGAAATAGCTGGAGCTATCATCACCAAATTACCGTAAAAGTCATTGCAGAAGTCGCGACTTGTACTAGGAAATCGAATTCTAAAAACTAGAATTTTCTAGCAAAGTCGGGGTGCGTCTTGTAATACGTACTTATCCCGTTTCTGTCAGCTTTCCCGGTACATGGAACGACGTCAGTTGAGCGATAATCGGCAATACCTTTAACCAGTGCTTTGTGAAACGTCTTTCCCCAATAATTTACACTTTTAACCATCTCTTATGTTATATTTTGTGAACTGACGAAATTTTCATTTTATTAACATTAAATGCAAATTTTATATTTGCCCAGTTCAAGACCTACCCGTTCTGACAAGTCGCCATTCAAGTGACACTTCCTAATCTGCGTTACTATTATATCATGAGTCAATTTGACGCATATGCCAGTCTGCCGCTCTTTGATGTACATTTTCTTTCCGTTTAACTATATGGGTATGCTTTCCATAATGAAAAACTCGCGGTTCCATATCCGTTTATGCATGTAAAGTTGCGTCACATTCAAGCTTGATCCACTACACATACGTCGTGAATTTTTTTGCCTGCCCGGTTGATCGCTGAATACCAGCTGACCTTTGAAGCCGTGTAGCGGAAGTTCAAGCCCCGGGTCACCCGTGCAATGACCTTTACATCCCCATGTCAACTAAGCCTTCCGTGAATAATATTCACAATTTTAAACTCTCATATTAAGAACCATTAGGTCACTGTCACCATCTCGTGGTTTTCAAGCGTTTTGGATAACAATGTTATAACGTTTCACGTGAGCTACAAATTTGCTACGATTTGCTTCGAGTTTAACCCGTGTCTCTTTCAGGACGATCGTATGCCCAACAATATTGCGGCACGCATGCATTACGGTCAATCGTGCGTTGACGTATTCGTGATTTTTTAAATGAAGACACATTAATCAATACAATGAAATAACAAACACCATTTAGATATATATTTTATTTACTTAAAATGCCACATACGTACCTAAATTCCACGGGAACCGGCACCGTTTGGTGTCATGACGGATCTGGTTCAACACGGCTGAGTTTGCCATACATCCAAGCCACTTGAATATAATCACTGATAACGATGGAAATTGGGTTTTCCAGATATTATCAAAGAAAAATAAATCATAAGTCCCAGTAAATATAATATCTGTAAATTCAATTATGTTTATTTTACGTTAACTGACCGGTCAATAAAGCGTTCATTATCCCCCTGTTGACTGACATATTTTTCAGTAATTTCAGTAATACCGTGCATGTGCCGCGCCTAGATGGTAAGTTGTAACACTTAATTGAAGGGTTACTAAATTCAGTTTTAGAGCCCCTTTAAGAAATTAGGTGAATAAATTCAAACTGAATTATTCTTTCCATCTTTCAGTTGTCTTAAGTCAGTTCAAATCATGCCCAATGCGACGGATTGGGACTCGTCACGCGTACGCAAACTAATCACAGTCTAATGAATCCACCCTACGTTTGACGATCTTTAACAATTTAAAGAGTTGCTCGATTGTGATAGTATTTTGCCTCATACTCTTTTAGTTTATTAATACAGTCATTTAACTTGATATTTGCATTCTAATGTTACCTAACCTAGTAAGAAACGGCAACAATGACATCGTTTCACAGCACAAAATGTTATCCGACGCAGCTGACTTTGGCACTGTACAAATCTTACCTGACAATTATATGTTAAGATTCTGTTGTTATTCCTTAAATATAAGCATTGTATTAAAGCTGTCCAATTAGTTTTACGTTTAAATGGTTTATCTAGTTTATAAACCACAAAAGTACTACGGGGACGTTGGTTGTAGTCTTGCATCGCAAGGAATGATACTCAAATTCCAAAAGTATCAGGTGGTTGGGACGCCTCCGAAGTCTGGGTGCGACCTATATTAAGGACTTTTCCTGAAAGTAAACTTGAACGGCTATTCCCCAGGGGGATCCTAAAAGTCAGGGTGCGACTTGTAAAAAGGATGCGACTTCTGCAACGACTTTTACGGTATATGCCATTGTTGGTCACATGAGTCATATCTGAAATTGAGGTATTGGTGGCGCCACCTGCATCTGCCTTTTTTGTACGGGGGTCATCAGTGCCTGTATCATACTGACAGCTACAAAAAACTTCTTCTCTGAAACCATATGGCCAAAATGTTTAATATCGCACAGAAATGATCCCAGGGTAGTGCTTTCTGAAGTTTGTTCAAATGGTCTCAGTTCAGTGACTTTTGGCTGAGTTATGGGAAGCTGAATTTAGTCATATGCCATAACATCCCATTTTAGCTAAGTGGCTACAAAGATCTTCTTCTCAAATACCACTGGGCCAAATTCTTAAATCTCACACATTAATTATCCTCAGATGTTGATAATTCAAGTTTGTTCAAATGGTTTTGGTTCAGTGATTTTTGGCTGAGTTATGAGAAGCTTAACTTAGCCATTTTGCTGTATTTTCCCATATGAGTTATAAACCTGTAAAAAGTTTTTTGACTGAGGCCACTGAGGCAAATTTGTTTAATATTTTACAAGAATAATCCCCTGAATAATTCTTATAATAATTGTCTTTTATGGTTCCAAAGAATGAATTTTGGCTGAATTATAAAGATTGAATTGAGTCATTTTACCATATATGTAAGCTGTGTGAAGCAGATACATCTAGCCTGGCACCTGTTTATCAGCATCCATTACATCATGCCTCTAGACATTTAGATTTCTGGTTATCTATGGTTAATATTGACAAGAATGTTTTTTAAAAGCTTTTAAAAAATGTAGATTCATGATTTTAGATATTCCTCATGCCAGGCAATGTTTACAATCACAGGTATACAGCTCTCTGTGGTTATGTAAAGACAGCTGTACATGGATTATAAATAATAGTTATCCATAAGCTGAAAAACCTTTAAAAATCTTCTTCTTGTATATGGTCCAGCCAAATTGTTCAATATTTTGCAGAAATGATCCCAGAGGTAAGCCCTCTCAAGTTTGTTCAAATGGTTTGCATTAGATAAATTTTAGTGGAGTTACATGAATTTGAACAGTCATTTGGCCAAGTAAGCATACTGACATAGTAATCTCAGAAATGACAGAAGCTAGCATTACCAAGTATTGTGCAAATGTTGGTCACATGACTCATATTTGAAGTTGCAGAATTTGTGGTGCCACCTACATTGACCGCTTTTTTATGGGCAAAAACCTCATAACTTTAGCCTCTTTCAGCTTAAAATGTTTATGATGAAACTGTCAAGTTGAATCATTCAATTTTTCAAAAGAATTATCCTAGGACATGGTTCTTTCAATCATATCAGAAAAGCTTTTGTTGGTCTTATGGCCATTATTATGTCTATTTCAAACTGAGGACTGCAAAACTGTTCTTCTACAAAATTATTGTTTCAATTATACCTCTTGTAACATTGCACAAAAATTATTCTTTGGTGGCCTTTGTTCAAGTTTACTTGAATGATTTTTTTGCAGAATTATTGGACCTTTAACAGTGAAAGAACTGCATCTTTTATTATTCTAGATATTTTGATAAAAGATTTATGAATATGTCAGCTTGAAAAAAAAAGCATTTTAGCCAGAGTCTTTCAGTATGTGTAAACAGATTCACCAACACTCCAAGATTGTGTCTGTATCTTTAAATAGGTTGAGAAACTGCCAACTGTTTCAGATTTGGCAACAGATCAAGAGTTCATTCAGTGCAGCCAGATTAAGGTCAAGAATTCAATCAGTGCAGCCAAGCACAAGGCATGTTATCAACTAATGGGTGACATGTGATCACCTCATGGGCAACGTGATCACCTCATGGGTGTCATGTCCCTCAGGGCAGGGCCCCTGCATGAGCTTATGCAATGGTGTGGCTACTATTTCAGACTTGGCAACAGGCTAGAGGTCAGTCTTGATCTATTTATAGCTTTGGCAGACTGCCAACTGTATCAGATTAGGCAACAGGTCAGGAGTTCACTCAGTGCAGCCAGGTTTTGGTCAGGAGTTCACTCAGTGCAGTAGCTGCATTCTATTTATAGTGTTAGCAGACTGCCCACTGCATCAGATTTGGCACCAAAGTTCAGCCTGGATCTATTTATAGCTTTGGCAGACTGCCAACTGTGTCAGATTATGCAACACATCAAGAGTTCTCTCAGTGCAGCCAAGTACAGGTCTAAAGTTCACTCTGTCTAGCCAGGTGCAGGTCAAGATTTCACTCTGTGCAGTAGCTTGAAGCAGCAATTTGTCACAGTTCACTCTTGGGCAACTGCCTTACTCACCTAAGCCTCGTCAGCCCAGTGCATCAAACTCTGGGGAAGTTTGATGTATTGGCCTGATATTTTGACCTGTCTTTGATGGTATTCTCATTTACAAGACAGATGGTGCCACCTACATTGACTTTTGCCGTGTATGTGCCTGCTTATTTCTACAGAGGAATTTGATACATCAGCCTAAAATTGGGCAATTTTTATACATATCAGATAGCTTTATAGTGTGTGCTGGTGGCGCCACCTACAGTAATTTTTGCACAGTGTATGTCCCTGCTTATTTCACAGGAGGAGTTTGACATATCAGTATTACATTTGGCATATGTATATATCTCTTCGTTGTATACAAGACTGGTGGTGCCAGCTACAATCATTGTATCCGCCAAATAAGAGAACTCCTCCGTAACCACTGGGCAGAATTTTTATGCCCCCACCACAAAGTGGCCGGGGCATATAGTTTTACCCATGTCCGTCATTCTGTCCTTCCGTCCTTCCTTCCTTCCGTCATTCCGAAATCAAACAGTTGTACGGACTTTTTTTCGCAATGCCTGCAGATATTGGCCTGATTTTTGGTGTGTGGGCAGATATAGACCAGTTACAGATCGAGTTGGCGTTTCGTCCCGGTTGACCTACTTTTGACCATTTTACGCCTCCTTAACTTAAAAAAATTCATGAAAAATAGAAATTTCATCACAAATACACATGTACAGACTTTTTTTCGCAATGCCTGCAGATATTGGCCTGATTTTTTGTGTGTTAGCAGATAATGACCAGTTACAGATCGAGTTCGCGTTTTGTCCCAGTTGACCTCCTTTTGACTGTTTTACGGCTCCTAAACTTAGAAAATTTCATGAAAAATAGAAATTTTCATGACAAATGTACACATGTACGGACTTTTTTTAACAATGCCTGCAGATATTGGCCTGATTTTTTGTGTGTGGGCAGATAATGACCAGTTACAGATCGAGTTTGTGTTTCGTCCCGGTTGACCTACTTTTGAATGTTTTACACCTCCTTAACTTAGAAAATTTCATGAAAAATAGAAATATTCATGACAGATACACATTTATGGACTTTTTTTCGCAATGCCTGCAGATATTGGCCTGATTTTTGGTGTGGTGGCAGATATAGACCAGTTACAGATCGAGTTCGCGTTTCGTCCCGGTTGACCTACTTTTGACCATTTTACGGCTCCTGAACATAGAAAATTTCATGAAAAATATGAAATTTTATGACAAATACACATGTACAGACTTTTTTTCGCAATGCATGCAGATATTGGCTTGATTTTTGGTGTGTGGGCAGATATTGACCAGTTACAGATCGAGGTCGCGTTGTGTCCCAGTTGACCTACTTTTGATTGTTTTACGGCTCCTGAACATAGAAAATTTCATTTTAAATATAAATTTTCATGACAAATACACTTGTACAGACTTTTCTTCGCAATACCTGCAGATATTGGCCTGATTTTTGGTGTGTGGGCAGATAATGACCAGTTACAGATCGAGTTCATGTTTTGTCCCAGTTGACCTACTTTTGACCATTTGACGGTGCTCTAACATAGAAAATTTCATAAAAAAGTGCACATGTATGGACTTTTTTTCGCAGTGCCTGCAGATACGGGCCTGATTTTTGGTGTGTCGGCAGATAATGACCAGTTACAGATCGAGTTCTTGTTTTGTCCCAGTTGAGCTACTTTTGACCATTTGACTGCTCCTGAACATAGAAAGTTTCATGAAAAATAGAAATTTTCATAACAAATGCATATGTACTGACTTTTTTTCCTCAGTGCCTGCAGATACCACTCTGATTTTTTATGTGTGGGTAGATAATGACAGTTACAGATCGAGTTCGCGTTTCGTCCTGGTTGACCTACTTTTAATTGTTTTACGGCTCCTAAACATAAAAAATTTCATGAAAGACAGAAATTTTTATGGAAAATGCACATGTATGTACTTTTTTTCACAATGCCTGCATATACTGGCATGATTTTTGGTGTGTTGCTTGATAATGACCCGTTACAGATCGAGTTTGCATTTTGCCCTTGTTGACCTACTTTTGACCATACAACACCTCCTGAACTTAAAAAATTTTTCAAAATTTTACAAATGTTTCTAATTTGCCCCAGGCGGGGGCATTCGTGTCGTTCCGACACATCTAGTTTTAAATTTGGAATTATGATCAGGTCAAATGTGACATCTGCGCCCTCATTTTTGGTTGACCTCTGACCTTTCCTCTCTGCCCAGCATCCATTTTTGCATCTGTTTCCACACATAAACTCACGTATCTCGGGAACTGTTTGACCGATCAGGCTTAAAATTTTGCACAAATGTACCCCTTGGATAGCTTTATAACATACATTAAAAATGGTGGTGCCACCTGCAACCATTTTTGCACAGCTTCCATTCGTTCATCTGCCTTTGGATAAATTCACTCATATCTCAGCAGTGGTTTGACTTATCCACCTGAAATTTTGCAGGTTTATACATCCTTGACAGCTTTCTTGATTTTATGACAGGTGACGCCACCTATATTCATATTTATGCTGCAGACATCAAAGCTCATATCTCAGGAACCATTTGACAGATTGGGCATTAATTTTGCATGTTTATAAATCTCACATAGCTCTTTATCATACACAAAACTGGTGGCGCCACCTGCAACCATATTTAGTGGTTAGTGGCCACACAGCGTCATCTGCTTGTTTGCGTTGGGATAAAATCACTTATTTCTTGGCAGTGGTTTGACATATCTGTCTAAAATTTTGCAGGTTTATACATCTTGGATAGCTCTCTGGATTTTGTGGCAGGTGGCGGCACCTACATTTATGTATACACTGCAGACATTCAAGCTTATATCTCAGGACTGGTTTGACATATCCCTTTGATATTTTGCATGTTTATAGATCTCACATAGCTCTTAATCATACTCAAAATTGGTGGCGTCACCTGCCACAATTTTGCACAGTGTCTGTCTGTTTGTTTGCTGTGGGATAAAATCACTCATATGCAAGTAGTTGTTTGACTTATCTGCCTAAAATTTTGCATATGTATACAGCTTGGACAGCTTTCTGGATTTTATGGTAGGTGGCGCAACCTCATACTCATATCGGATGCAGACATCCAGGCTATTATGCAACACACCTCACTCTATTTCCCCTTGCCACTTAAGCCATGCCTCACTTCACCCGTCCCACTCTGATTTTGGCGGATACACATAGTCGCTTGTTAACTACCTGTATTCTAGTTTTTGTGTTGTGTGCACCCATGCCAGAATTTCAGCAGTGATTTTTGTTTGTTTCTTGTTCTAAGTGTTAAGTACGTGCATTGTTCATATATATGTTACACATGTTCTTAAAAAGTAATGGTCCAGCATTGAAGCATTATACTTGGTGTAATCTCATTGCACAGGTTCGCATTACACCTGTAGGCCTTGTTATATATATATTGTTTTGCAATTGTAAATATAATTCCATTAGGAAAAATTCAGATCTAATTGAAACATATTCTTGCCTCAGGGGAATGGAACATAAAGTGATTAGCTCTGTCTGTCCATCATCTCTCCGTTATCATATATTAACCTTATATATTAACCATGAAATTTTTTCCTATAAGCACTGTTGAACTAACTTTCATATGCTGTATGTGTATGGATTTAAGCTATTAAAGTCTAAAATTTGAAAGCAACTTACATATTCAGTTGTGTAATATTGCATATGTTAATCTTTAATCCCATCATTCCAATTGTCAGAGTATAGGTATGCTCTGAAACTAGAACTGGGCTGATCTGAACCTTGACCAGTCAGTGAACAGAAAAAGAAGAGAGACATCAACGTCAACATTTCAATCAATCATATTATGAAGATCACATATACAGACTGTTGCTTAATTTTCAGCTACCCCTGTAGCCTTTTTTAGGGCAAGTCTATATATAGCTATCTATGATCTTAATAATTCATATTAAGACTAATCCCTGTAAATGTATCTTTGTAACCATCAGTAAGTTATTCAGTTTCCTTTCTTTCACAACAGTCATGTTATAGTTATCTGATTACCCGTTATAGCATGGACATATTCTCTTAGCTTCTCAAATACAAATATATTTGAAAAAATTGTACTGTAGAAATAAATTATCTTTCTTACGTTTGCTTAGTTTTTTCAAGATTCAGTTGAGCTCCATGACCCAAGGGTCCCTTGTTATTTTTACAGAATGGCACAAAATTTGTATGACCTCCTGGGGGAGGCAGAGTTACAACAGTATTACCAGAAGTTACGGGATGAACTGAAGGTCACGTCAGTTCCTCAGCTCAAGTATGTGGAAGAAGAGGATCTGGCCGGCATCGGAATGACAAAACCCGAGCAACGACGCCTCAAGAAATTTTTCAAAAAAGCTTATCCTCAGGGGGCCTTTGGGAAGATAAAAAAGGTAACAATAGCTTGACACTGTCTGGTATTTATCCAGCATTTTAATACCATTTTCTTGGTCAAGTATTTAACAAATTCCCTCTCTCCTTTAATTGCTGTAATTAAGTAATTATTTAGCCGGAAATTTTTTGTCCAGCTGGCTAGGTGATAGTAACCTTTCAGTTTCAGTTTGCCTGAATCTGTTCATTATAAAATAATAAAAGTTATAAAAAGGTTTTAACTTGAAACCTGGGCAGTTCACTGTAACTTAGATATTTTTAGCTTCAAAAATTCAAAATCCAAAATTTTGCTTAAATGTTAGATGGCCCTAAAATCGCCTACCAAACCAAAAACTTGGTCACTGCGACTTCATTTCTTTGAGAAATTAAGAAATGCCTCAATTTTCTATTGAAAAACCTAGTATCACACTTAAGGACTGCCCAATATCAAAACCACTTGTCTGTATTTCTCCATATTTACTATTAATATTCTCTTATATATTTCCTATATACAGGCCAGAAATTAGGTCAATATTGCATAATTAGCTCAGCTGACTGAATGTTAACTGAGGTGTAGGTATGGCACCAGGGAGTCAGACTGGGCACTAATGGTATCCATTTGGCCTAGAATTTTCTCAAGTGACATTCAGGAAGGTTTTTAGGCAAATGTCTTTGGAAGCATGAAACTAGGTCATGATGACCTATATTCTGTGGGCAACTGGCAAAAAATATGATTATTAGCAACCAGATAGCCAGACAGAGCCCAAATCTAAACTGGTTGATCTAGAAATGTCTTTCTAATTGTAAAGGGAGGTCTTTGTGATGTTTCCTTGAACATCTGAAATAGGGTCACTATGAAAAATATTCTGTGAGCTATGTAAAGGAACACCTTATGATGAACACAAGTGGTAGCAGTTTGATGTAGACACTCCTAATTTAGCATATAGGGAGTTCCTGGAAAAAAATCTTCTAGGAAACCTTAAATAAGGTTATGTTACCTATTTTCTATGGACTATTGACAAAATACCTGATTTTTAGCACCCTGGAAGTCATTCTACTCATTCTACTTATCATTCTGACATCAATAATTAATGTATGTCGAATTCAGCTGAGCATCATGGCTCATGGGCCACCAGAGTAATTGAGTCATGAAGTGGCCCATGTGGTCATATAAGCCTATATCAGGCTGAGGGCTGCAATTTTCTTCTGCAGAACCGTTCTTTCAAATTCTGTTACATTGCACAAAAATGATTCTTAGGTGGTCTTTATTCAAGTTTACATAAATAATTTTTGGCTGAATGATTGGACCTTCAGCAATGAAAGGACTGTGAGATACATTGGTAAACAAAGCTATTAAATTAATTGTAGTAACAGACTGAGCTCTGTTTGCATAAAAGCAGAACTGTGCAGGCAACATAAATAATTGGTGTCCATATCCATTATATATGTAAGATAAATCCATGAATAGAATATAGATCTGTATTCTGTTTTTGCTTTCAAAAGGCTTCTGTTATTATTCTAAACATTTTGATAAAAAAAATCTGATTAATATGTCAGCTTGAAAAAAACAGTGTAGCCAAAGTCTTTCAGTTTGTATAAACAGATTTAGCAAAGACCAAGGTGTTGTCTGTATCTATAAAAAGCTTGGCAGACTGCCAATCATTTCAAATTTGGCAGCAGGTCAAGTTTCAGTCTGGATCTATTTATAGCTTTGACAGACTGCCAACTGTATCAGATTTGGCAACAGTTCAAGAGTTCAGTCAGTGCAGTAGCTACACCTAGCACTTTAGCTTTGTTCAACTTTGAGAGGCAACTGCCAACCTCAGCTGAGCTTAGATACATAAGCTCCAGTATCTGTATAACTAATGCATTGATCGCCATGATTCTTTGTATGCATATTGATTATGAAGAATTCCATCAGTTCCTGCAGACTGGTGGTGCAACCTGTATTTTTTCGAATGTTTACGCATTTTTAACTCAGCTGACTAAAAGTCATCTGAGCTATAGTTGTGGTTCATTGTCTGTCCGTCAGTCTGTCCATCTGTCTGTCTGGTCGTTGGTCTGGCACGTTTTGAAACAGTGAGACCTGCAAATCCAAAATTTGGCATACTGTTAGATGTCCCCAAAATCTCCTACCAAACCGAAAACTGGCACTGCCACTTTGTTCCTTCAAGAAATTTAGGAAAAACCTCAAACTATTATCAAAAACCTATTATCACACTTCAGAACTGCCTAATATCGAAATCAATTATCTGTTTTTCTTAATATTTACGAGAAGTAAATTTAATTACTTTAAGTTAAGGGCAAAAACATAATCGACTTTGTAAAAAAATCAGAAAAAAATATTTACTCACTTAACATGATAAGTTTTAAAGTTAGAGACTTTTTTTCTATGTATATAACTTTGTTTGATTAAGATGCAATTGTATACCTCAAATTAGATCTGAATGTTGTAAATGTTTAGCTCAGCTGACTATAAGTCATCTGAGCTATAGTCATGGTCCTTTGTCTGTTGTCTGGCCTTCCGGCTGTCCAGGCATTAACAGAACACGTTTTGTAACCGTTGAACCTACAAACCAAAATTTTGCATATAGTTAGATGTTCCCGAAATCTCCTACCATACTGAAAATTGGGTTACTAGGACTTTGTTCCTTTGAGATATAAAGGAAAAACTTTGGTTTTCCATTGGTACACTTCAGGACTGCATGATATAAAAAAAAACTAATCTGTTTTGCATATTCTTCAATACATTTCCTATGTACATACCAAAAATTAGGTTAGTATTGCATAACATAATGTACTTTGCAAACCTCCAATATCTTGATAATTGTATCCGCCAAAACAAAGTTTTGACTGGGTTCCGCCACCGCCACTGTGGCATTCATTTCATGAGAACTCCTCTGAGACTACTAGATGGATTTTTTGGAAACTTACACCAAATATCGGGTCACATGTGAACTGGTGCCTAACCAATTTGCGTTGACCTCTGACCTTTCCTCTCTGCCCAGTGTCCATTTGTGTGTCTGTTTCCAGACATAAACCCACATATCTCAGGAACCATTTGACCAATCAGAAAAAAAAAATTGTACAAATGTAGCCCTTGGATAGCTTTATAACATACACAAAAAATGGTGGCGCCACCTGCAACCATGTTTGCACAGTGTCCATCTGTTAATCTGCCTTGGGTTAAAATCACTCATATCTCTGCAGTGGTTTGACTAATTCACCTGAAATTCGGCATGCATATACATCCTGGATAGCTTTCTTGATTTTATGACAGGTGGAGCCACCTACATTCACGTTCAAGCTGCAGACAACCAAGCTCATATCTTGGGAACCGTCTGACCAATTGGGCCAAAATTTTGCATGTGTATAGATCTCACATAGCTCTTTATCATACGCAAAACTGGTGGCGCCACCTGAAACCATTTTTGCACAGCGTCTGTCTGTTTGTCTGTGGTGGGCTAAAATCACTCATCTCTCTGTAGTGGTTTGACTTATCTGCCTAAAAATTTTGCGTGTTTATACATCCTGGACGGCTTTCTTGATTTTATGACAGTTAGCGCCACCTACATTCTTGTGTATGCTGCAGTCATCCAAGCTCATATCTGGGGAACCATTTGACCAATTGGGCTAAAATTTTGCATGTGTATAGATCTCACATAGCCCTTATCATACACAAAACTGGAGGGGCCACCTGCAACCAGTTTTGCACAGCGTCCATCTGTTTGTCTGCCTTGGGCTTAAATCACTCATATCTCAGTAGTTGTTTGACATATCTGCCTAACATTTTGCAGGTTTATACATTCAGGAAAGCTTTTTAGCTCAGCTGACTGTAAGTCATCTGAGCTATAGTCGTGGTCCTATGTCCGTCGTCCGTCCGGCCGTCCGGCCGTCCGTCCGTTAACAGGGCACGTTTTAAAACCGTTGGACCTACGAATCCAAAATTCTGCATACCATTAGATGTCCCCAAAATCTCCTACCATACCTAAAATTGGGTCATTAGAACTTTGTTTCTTCAAGATATTAAAGAAAAACCTCCATTTTCCATAAAAAAGCAATTGTTACACTTCAAGTCTGCCTAATATCAAAACCACTGATCTGTTTTTGATCATATTTAGTATATATATTCTTCCATATATTTTCTGTGCACATACCAAAAATTAAGTCAGTATTGGGTATTATTTTGAAGTTATAGGCCCAAATATAATGCAATTTTTTAAAAATCAGGAAATATATTTGCTCACTTAACATGAGAATTGCTGAAGCTGAAGACTTTATTTCAGGAATATAACTTTATTTAATCAAGATTCAATTGTTTGCCCAAAATTAGATCTGAATTTTGCAAATTTTTCAAGTTATTTGCATAAATAAAACATTAATACCTTAAATTTTGTCCAGCTTTGGCAGTGGCACGTTTTTTCCCTGTAAGCACTGTTGATTTAATTTTCACAGCATATATACATAAGGATTTAATCTTTTCAAATCTGAAATTTCAAAGAAATTGTTTGAAAAGAGTAGCTTTTATTCAAGTTTTCATACACTATGTCAAGTGTTGTTTATATCTGGCCCACAGCCTTCACTTGCATTATGTAACCCACCCCAGGCAGCTTGCCTTGACCCAGCTTGGCCACTACTAGCAGGCTTCTCCTCTGCCCTGCACTCAACCCCCCCCCCCCAGCTGGTGCATAAACTAGATGAATGTTATAATTTTCTGTATTTTATTTTATTCTTGGACATGCTACATTTTAGATTTTGGATTGTACCACCGGTTACAATGATTAAAGTGCACATTTAATTGTGTCCACAAAGTGATGTATTGCTATGAAAGTATGGATGTTCATCAGATAAGTAATGCTTTACTTCAGAAGAGTAAAACTTCACCAGGTGTGAAATTGACGATTAATTCCAGTTATTAATTATAGCTTAGATTGTAATTAGCATAATGATATTGTTTGTCCCTCATTCAACCAACAGTGTGTATACTTTATTTGAAAAGATGTTTTTATTTTATCAAATTTACTGAATCTTTTATTTTATTTCGGTGAATAAAAGTAAGCTTGTCCTGAAAACTCCAATGTGCAAAACTTTTTAATAGGAATTCAAGGAATAATTTTGTAGATGCCATTTTGTGGCATTATTTTCTTTTACATTCAGTTTAAACATTTGATTTAAAAATAATAAAATATATGTGTATGCATAATATGACCCAATGTGAGCTACAATCTGGATATATAATGATTGCAACTTAGAATTCTAATATTTTAACTTTTATTTTCACTTTCATATTACAAATTTATAACACTTGTAAATGAAAAAAATGAATCAGATAAAAACTATTAATGAAAAAAGTGGATATGCTAAAAAAATAAGCTTATATATAAACTTAAATGCATTATTCCTTTGAAAGTGAATGAAGGTATTAGTCCATTCTGTCCACTTGCCTGTCCATCTGTAAATTTTTCATATGCATCACAGTATCTCAAATTTTTTACTGTTTTTCTTCATGACAGTCTTGTCAGAGTATCAGTTTGCAATCATATATTGAGAACTTTACTATAACCAAGTAGGAGGGCCCTTTCCTCTTAGCTTCTCATATGCTTATATAAATATAAAACATTACAATAGAATATTTTTCATATTTTGCATTTGCAAAAATTTCAAACTTTTGTCATGACCCATGGGTTCTTTGTTTATATTCTGGATTCTCAACATCATTGTTTGGCTAAAACTGAATAAATACCAGACATGGTGCAAATACTTTGCAAATGTATTTGAATACGAATATGAATATGTACTCCATTATAAAATTTCAGTTATATTTTATTTATAAAAATCATATGGTTCTCTTATTATTTTTCATAAAAATTATATATGGCACAAACTAATGTAAAAACATTAAATTTTAATAAATAGTTAAACTCTTATCTTATATGTGCTGCTTATAAGTTATATGGCCAAGTCAAAATCTGTGTGACAGTAGCATTCCATTTGTTAATAAAATAAATGAAATCAATCCTCTTCCCTGTCTCCAAAGATACTATCAAAATCATACATAAGCTAAACACCAACAACTCATAATACAGCTTATATTTATTACCACAAAAAAACCAGCATATGCCTTATTCCAAAATCATATTTTTTTAATCATATATAACAGCTGAGCGCCGTGACCCATTGGTCCCTTGTTAAAAATCTATTTTCACACTTCAGGACAACTCATATGATTTTCTTCATATTTACCATAAATATTCCTTTATATAGTTCCTATGTATATGCCAGAAATTAAGTCAGTGTTGTATAATTTAAAAAAATTATGGGCCAAAATATAATGGACCTTGTAAATCAGGAAAGATATTTGGTCACTTAAAAGAAAAAGTGTTAAAGCTAGGGCTTTTTTTCATAGTAATACAATTTTACTTAATCAAAATTTAATTGTATACCAAAAATTAAATAAAAATCTGTTAAATTTTTTAAAATATTGGGAAAGATATAAAATTGGTACCTTAAATTTTGCCGAAGTTTGAAGTCACATCGCATGTTTTTTTCTTGTAAGAACATTTGATTTACTTTTCACAGTTGGTATATATATAGATTTAATCTGTTAAATTCTGAAATTTGAAAGTAAAAACTTAAAAATTATTCTAGTTATTGAAGTTTTTCTGAGGCTCTAATTTTTTCACATTTTGAACCTCCAGACCAGCCATGTCTGGTCCCTACAGCCTTGTGTGGGTAAATGTTTTAGTGATGCAACACTGCTTTTACAAATGTAGAATCACATGTGGCAACCCTGTCCCCCCCCCCCCCCCCAAACAGATATGTTGCATTACTTACATTCTTTAACCAATTTCTGTGTCTGATCCAATGTATACAACTTTTCCAATCCTGAATCAAGTGTTATTTTCAGATATTTATTATTTTGCAAATTTCAAAAATGTATTTTTAAAAAATATTTACATCTGTGTTTCTATTAAAATATATTTTCATACTTCACTGTATATATATAGATTTAATCTGTTAAAAGCTGAAATTTCAAAGTAAAAGATTAAAAATTATTCTAGTTATTGAAGTTTTTCTGAGGCACTAATGTACATTTTGAACCTCCAGACCAGCCATGTCTGGTCCCTACAGCCTTGCCTGGGTAAACTTATAAGTGATGCAACACTGATGTAACAAATTTAGAATCACATGGCAACCCTGACGCCCCCCCCCCCCCCCCCCCCCCCGAACCAGATATGGTTATTTCAGATATTTATTATTTTGCAAATTTCAAAAATATATTTTAAGAAAAAATAAATACATCTGTGTATATAATATACATACTGAATTTAGTTGAACTAAAATTGCTACTGATCCTCAGGTCAAAAATGAAATGAACGGATTACGCAGTGACATGCCTCTGAAAGTGAATTTCAAACAACCATCTGATGAATCAAATGAATTATTACAGGTTATCTACCATAACACACGGTCCCTACATTTGCATCATCAGGATGTAAAATCTGATTGCCATATACTAAACGCCCAAATCATTGCTTTTGCAGAGTCACGCCGTTGCTCTAGAGACCAAAATGAAATGTATGAAATACCTCATTACAAACTTATCAGAAATGATCAAATAGCTGTCAGAGGAATAACTAACAAAAGACCCACTCATGGTTAAGCCATTTATATACATGAACAGCTGAGTCCCCATGTAACCCTTCACCACCACACAACACCAGATTTTGAGTCATCTCTTCTCTATATTCACACTCAGACTCAGTCACTTCAGTTTGTTTTCCTCTATAGGTCACCCGCATGTCCCATCAGTAACTTCTTCTCTGAACGCCAAGTTTTAGTCTCTCAAGTTGACCACAGACTGCCTTTAGTGATTATGGGCGATTTCAATATTGACATTTCTAATATAATATATAACACCGAATTGACACAATTATGTGAACTCTTTAAATGTCAACAACTAGTCAGGGAACCAACCAATGACCATGGAAATACCATAGATCTTGTTTTTACTAACTGTTTAAATACTCTAGTTTCAACATTAGAAAACAAACGGTCAGATCTAAAGATATTATTAGCAACAGTCTCTCATTCTTCAATTCAGATCAAACATGGCAACTTCTCATAGCTTAATCTACCCTTTCTTCTCTATAGATTCTGTTTCCTAAGACATTTAGTGTCTACAGATGTGTGACCATTCACTTACGAAAGAATCCAGTCGATTTTATTATCAGAGCATCAAACGTGAAGATAACATCTGAACTTAGTCTTAACTTGGTTTTCAGATGATAAAATTCCTGTTTTGAATACTAGCCTCCAATGTCATGCTAGTCAGCTGACTGTCATGACCCATGGGTCATTTGTTCATTGATTTAACTGACACAGATGGTAACTGGTAATACATTTGATGATACTAATATGTTTGCTGAGATTAAGTTGAGATTTTTATGTACAAGATCCTGAGTAAAGGTCCAGGAGATGGTACCCCCGCCCCCTCAGAGCCCTCCTGTTGGTCGTGCTCAGCCTCAGCCCAAACCAGGTAGTCGCCATATTATCCCGGAGGAGTCCATCATACTGCAGAAAAAGCTGGGAGGGGGAGAGTTTGGAACTGTACAGCAGGGACTGTGGACCAATGAGGAAGGAGAACGGGTGAGTTATGAGTATGTTTATTATCACTCTAGGATGTTTGTTGGTAGATTTTGTATCACTGGATATGTTTCTTTTCAGTATATGATGTTCTGTAATATGTTTTGTATCACTGCATGATGTTCATTGAAGGACAACCTGGACATGTCAATGTAGTTTACTTTTTCACATTCAGGTGGCAGCACTGTCATATGATGCAAGCAAAGAGAAATGGCAAATTGAATAGATAGTCCTGGCTCATATTATCAATTTATGTAACACTGCACAAAAATGTATCTTAGGTTGCCTTCATTCAAGTTTACTTAAATGATTTTTTACACAATTATTAGACCAAAAAAAATGAAAGGACTGCATCTTTTTTATTCTAAACATTTTTATAAAAAATCTTATGAATGCATCAGCTTGAAAAACATTTTAGCCAAAGTCTTTCAATATGTGTAAACAGATTTACGAAAAGTCCAAGATTGTGTCTGTATCTATAAATAGCTTGGCAGACTGCCAACTATTTCAGATTTGACAAAAGGTCAAAGGTCAGCCTGGACCTATTTATAGCTATGGCAGACTGCCAGCTATATCAGATTAGGCAACAGGTCAAGAGTTCACTCAGTGCAGCCAGGTATAGGTCAAGAGTTCAATCAGTGCAGTAGCTGCATTCTGGTTATAGCTTTGACAGACTGCCCACTGCATCAGATTTGGCACCAAAGTTCAACCTGGATGTATTTATAGCTTTTGCAGACTGCCAACTTTGTCAGATTATGCAACAGGTCAAGAGTTCAGTCAGTGCTGCAAGGTACAGGTCAAAAGTTTACTCAGTGCAGTAGCTACACCTGGCACTTAGCCACCATTGACTAAGGGTCAACTGCCTAAGTCAACTTAGTGGACCCAACTGTTGATGTATTGGCCTGAAATTTCTGTCCATCTTTGATGGCCTTGTACACAAGACTGGTGTTGCTGCCTACTATATGATTTTTGCACAGTGTATGTTCTGATCCCTGCTTATTTTTATGGGGCATTTGATTTTTAGCTTGAAATTGTGCATATCTATACATCTCAGATAGCTTTGGCATATATAGGACTTGTGGCGCCACATACAAGTGTTTTTGGGTTTCATGCATCTGTGAACATAGCTCAAGATGTATGAAGTATGTGCCTGAAATTTTGCATAATTTAACATCTTTGATGGTGTTCTCATACACAGACTTGTTGTGCTACGAACAATCATTTTAGCTCAGCTGACTGAAAGTCACCTGAGGTATAGGAATGGCGCTTTGTCCATCGTCTGTCCGGTCGTGTGGGCATCTGGTCATCTGGCATCAGTTAGCAGGGCACAAATTGTAACCACTAACTCTAGAAACTTGTAACTGAACAAACAGGTTGGTCAATAAAAAATCTCCTTGGAAACCTGAAATTAGGTCAGTGTGACCTACATCCTTTGAGCTATGGGGCTCGAAAGTACCCCCAGAATCAGTAAAAATTTGATACAAAGCCTCCAGTATCTTGATAATTTATGCATGGATTGCCAAGGTTCAATTAATGCATGGATTGCCATGAATTTTGCCTTGAATATTGACCATGATAAGAGTTGTCAGTTCCTGAAAACTGGTGGTGCCACAAGTACTTATCCCACTTTCAGAAAATTTTTTTCTGTTTTTAGACCATAAAATAACTGCAGTTTTGTCAGTTTCTCAGCTGTTGTTTCACCCAGTGTCCTGAAATCTAGTGTGTTTATTGATTATGATTGGTTTCTGCAAAGACTGATGGCACAACCTGTATATATCGTTTTTTGTTGCATTTTTTCCTCTATTTTCAGACTGCAAAGTTATATTGATACTATCAGATTTGCAAGTAGAGTTTCATCTGTGCCCTGAAACCTTATGCGTTTATTAGGACCCAGCTTGAAAAAGGGGATGCCCTATATTAATCACCTAATCCATCTGTCTGTTCCTCTTTCTGTATGTCCATCAAATTTGTTTACTGATGATAACTCATGTTAGGATTGACATATGGATTTCAAACAAAGCATATATATGGCCCACCTCTAACACAAGAACTCTATCAATTTGGGGGACATGAGATCAAAGGTTAAAGTCACAGGACCCATTCATTTAGAAAGATTTTGGATGTATCTTAAGCCTAACTTTTCATTCCAAACCTTCCATCTTTCAGACATTGCTTACCTGCCAATAGTGTAAAAAACTTATGGAATTTGGGATTACAGGGTCAAAGGTCAAGGTCACATGGGCCACCTATCCAGATATTAGTTTCTAGATGATAACATCATTTTGGATTGAAGTATTAGTTTCAAACTTGACTTATATATGGCTCACCACTTAGCGCCTGTGCATGAATCGGTATCGCGCACTCTCCCGTAGGTGTGATGCCCAAAGATTAGGGGCCCTGTGGACTAATGTAAGAACTCTGTTGATTCCAGGGTCATGAGATCTAAGGTCAAGGTCACAGGACCAACTACTTTAGAAAGATTGTGGATCCATTTTAAGCCAAAGTTTTCATGGCAAACCTTCCAACTTCCACTTGCTAATAGGGGAAATTTTCCTTTTGATTTTAGGGTCTATAGGTCAAAGGTCAAGGTCACAGGGGCAATGCATTCACAAATTAGTTGATGGATTATAACTCCAGTTTGGGTAGAAGACAGGTTGGCTTCAAACTGACCACAGAACCCATATTTTGAAAAAAGCTCATAAGCATATTCTTATAGACAAAATGAGCTGAGCATCAAGACCCATTGGTTCCTGGTTGGGTTGTGTACATCCATGCCAGTATTTCAGGAGTGATGTTAATATAGAATTTACTTGTACCGGTTCAAAAAGTTAGTACCTGCTTTATAACATGTACATGTACTTTTACAATAATGGTCAACCATGTTATCATGGAAGCATTATGCCTGATATATGTCCCATTGCATAGGTTTGCATTAGGCTTGTATGCCAAGTTATTATTATTCTATAATTTGCAGGGTTTTGTTTCCAGTGGATATATTTATATGCATATGACAGTCACTTAGTTGAAATACTGAAACGTTTACAAATACATGTTTGTGATCATGAGAGGCTCCTCCATCTTCCATGTAGTTTATTAAAGTGCACAGTTAACATAACAACTAGGATTTTATACAGTATTCTCAGAATCAATTTCACCTGAGGGCTGTGACCAACAGGTCCCTTGTTATAATTATAATTATAATTATTATTAATATTATTATTATTATTTTTATTATTCTCAGAGACAACTCCATTGGTCCCTTGTTTTTCAGTTGCAAGTGGCGATCAAATGCTTGAGTAAAGAGCACATGCACAGTGGGATGGCAGATTTCCTGAAGGAGGCAACCATCATGCATTCCATCGACCATGACCATATTGTTAGGCTGTATGGTGTCGTACTTGGATCAGAGAACCTCATGTTGGTCAGTAAATCTGCTGTATACATCCAGTAATACAGGAATTAGTGGTCAGTGATACAAAATATACAGTCTGTCATACTTGAGTATGGTTTGTCATACTGGAATATAAGGTCAGTAATACCATGATTTACTGTAAAGTTACCATGTACAAATCAGGACTGATACATGCTGTGATCTTCCAGTGAATACTGACAGACCAGGTACATATTCACCAAGGTTAATAAGGTTTGCTTTAGGATCAACTGATATATTGTTAGCATATAACAACAACAAATGAAACAGGGCTCGACAATAACAGTTAACTACATGCCTGGGATAAGTGAAAGTTCCTGAAAATGGTGGTCGGGCAACTACTTATAACCTCCTACTTGCCCAACTGGGAAAGCATGTCTGACATAAACCTTTAACCAAAAGAAAGAAAAAATTGGTACCCAATGGAAGTGCAGGAACATCTAGTTGGGTTAACATATATCCCAAACAACAGATTTTCAGATACCCATAAGAAGTAGTAGAGTCACTGTGTTTAAATATTTTAAACTACAGGCTGTAATAGCATTTAAATTTGCTCCTCAAGACAGTTCAATTGGAGTGTTCTAAAAATTTATGCTCAGCCATGGGTGTCACAATGTGCTCTCATTTTGGTCATGGAAGTCTGTTATACTGAATGTAGACTGTTTATTTCATAATCACATTGAAAACAATATCAATTTAATTCAGATTTATTTCTGAAAGTATCTGCGAAAGTTTCTTTACATTCAAGGTCATTTACTCAGATTAAAATGGCTAAACTCTTTCGATGGTGGGGGACCTGCAATGTTTGTACTGAAACATTAGCCAGGTGTCAGATGACAAACAATGTCACTTGTGAAGGAATTTGACAAATGGAAGTATCAACTGAAACCTTGTTCTGTCGTCTGTCCGTCCGTTAGACTGGCACGTTTTGAAACCTTTTGACTTATGAATATGAAATTTGGCATTTTGTTAGATGTTGCCAGAAATTAAATTACTATTGCATAAATTTTTGAAGTTATGAGCCCAAACAGAATGTACTTGGTCAAAAATCAGGAAATATATATACTCACTTTACATGATAATTTGTTAAGCTAGAGAGCTGCTTTCAAGCATATAACTATGTTCAACTTACCGTATTTTCTAAAATGATTCGGAATCTGTTTTATTTTGTAAACGTATTTTTCTGAAAATCTTAATTATTTTTTTTTACTATATAATTTCGAAAGAACAAACCCCTGAGCTCAGCTGTCAGGCTGGCGGTTTCGTGCCGGTCACCATCTTGCCTTGTTATGACATGACCTTATTGAATGGAACAACAAAAACTTTGCACCTTTTTAGCAAACCTGTGAGCTTATGCGATGGCGCAGTGCGTCCGTCCATCGTCAGCCGTCCACCGTCTGCTGTCCAGGGCTGGCTTTCCACCGTCCATGGCTGTAAGTCAGAAACCGTCGGAGCTAGCAGCTTCAAATTACATGTAAGAATTAGTCACATGTGAAACTTGGTGCCCTGGAGCTTATTATTGTATCTACATTAATTTAGATTTTATAGAGAAAAAGCATAAAAACCTTTAAAAATCTTTTTCTCTGAAACTGTCCAGCCAAATTTCACAGAAATGATCCCTGGAACAATCTCTCTCAAGTTTGTTTGAATGGTTCCAGTTCAGAGATTTTTGGCTGAGTTACAGGAGGTTGAATATAGTCATCTGTCCAAAAAAACACACTAAAATTAAAATCTCAAAAACGGCTAGAGCTATAATCACCAAATTTTATACCAATGTTTGTCACATACGTCATATCTGATATTAAGGTATTAGTGGCGCCACCTACATTGATGTGTTTTTTACAAGCGAAAATGTAATTTTAAACTCTTCTAGCTTATACACTGATTTATGATGAAACTGTAAAGCTGATTGGTTTAAACTTTACAAGAATTATTCTATGGTAGGGTTCTGCCAGTTTTATAAGTATAGATTGGGTAAATCCAGTTTTAAAAAACATTGTAGCCAATTGAAAAAGGCTTTCTGTATTTGAAAACAGATTTGACTACGTGCTGAGTTTCAGCAGCCAAGTCAAGAGGTCACTCAGTACAAACAGGTGGGGTCCAGACATCACCATGGCAACTGACCTGGCTGGGGGTGGGGGGTGGGGGTGGTGTCTAGACAATGTGTCTAGACGTCTAGACACAGCGTCTAGACGTCTAGACACAATGTTCAGATGCAGAATTCCCAGATTATTGGAACTATATCTTTCAACTGTTTGAAAAAACTTGGTTTGCATTTTAAGCAAATTGGGTTTATCATCAGGTCACATGTGAACTGCTGCGCCCTCATTTTTGGTTGACCTCTGACCTTTCCTCGCTGCCAAGCATCCATTTGTGCGTCTGTTGCCACACATAAACCCGCATATCTCGGGAACCTTTGACCAATCAGGCAAAAAATTTTGCAAAAATGTAGCCCTTTGATAGCTTTATATTATACACCATTTTTGCACAGCGTCCATCACTTCATCTGCCTTGGGATAAAATAACTCATAACTGACTTATCCTCCTGAAATTTTGCAGGTTTATACATCCTGGACAGCTTTCTCGATTTATGCAAGTGGCGCCACCTACATTCACGTTTACTCTACAGACATCCAAGCTCATATCTTGGGAACCGTTTGACCGATTGGGCCAAAATTTTGCATGTGTATAGATCTCACATAGCTCTTCATCGTAGGCAAAACTGGTGGCGCAATCTGCAACCATTTATGCACAGCATCCATCTGTTCATCTGCCTTGGGATAAAATCACTCATATCTCAGCAGTGGTTTGACTTATCCCCCTGAAATTTTGCAGGTTTATACATCCTTGACAGCTTTCTCGATTTTATGACAGGTGATGCCACCTACATTCACATTTACTCTGCAGACATCCAAGCTCATATCTCGGGAACCGTTTGACCGATTGGGCCAAAATTCTGCATGTGTATAGATCTCACATAGCTCTTCATCATTGGCAAAACTGGTGGCGCAACCTGCAACCATTTATGCACAGCATCCATCTGTTCATCTGCCTTGGGATAAAATCACTCATATCTCAGCAGTGGTTTGACTTATCCACCTGAAATTTTGCGGGTTTATACATTCCTGGACAGCTTTCTTGATTTTTTTGACAGGTGGCATCACCTACTTTCACATTTACTCTGCAGACATCCAAGCTCATATCTCGGGAACCGTTTGACCGATTGGGCCAAAATTCTGCATGTGTATAGATCTCACATAGCTCTTCATCGTTGGCAAAACTGGTGGCGCAACCTGCAACCATTTATGCACAGCGTCCATATGTTCATCTGCCTTTGGATAATATTACTCATTTCTCAGCAGTGGTTTGACTTTTCCACCTGAAATTTTGCAGGTTTATACATCCTGGAAAGCTTTCTCGATTTTATGACAGGTGGCGCCACCTACATTCACATTTATGCTGCAGACATCCATGCTAATATGCAACACACCTCACTCTATTCCCCTTGCCACTTAATCCATGCCTCACTTCACCCGTCCCACTCTGATATCTGCGGATACACATAGTCGCTTGTCGACTACCCATATTCTAGTTTTAAAATGTCCTAGTATGAAACTTGCAGGTCTGAAATGTCCATTTTGCTAAAATCATAATGACTTAGGTAGATATGCACGACTTAAAAGGATCAATATTAAATGAATGTGGTACTAGAGTGACTATTAGAAATATATATATTGCTCAAAAAATGGTTTTCATATGTCTGAGTCGCATCCCAACATTAAAAAAAATGCAAAAATAAACTATTCTTGGCCTAAGTCCTAACCGGGCCGTGAAGGACCCAATACTGCAAATTATCGCCTCGGGTAAAACATTCGCAGCACCTGTTGACAATTTACTGTTTTGCCCTCCCATTTGCCCTTTACTTTGATTTATAAATATATAATTGTATCCCCAGACAAAGTCGGGATACTATGGTTTCATGACGGTCCCGCCGCCGCCGCCGCCGCAGAAAAACCTTGTCAGCGGGATAACTCAAAAAATATTTCACTGATCTTTTTACATTTGTATAGATATAGGTAAGGGGACGAAGCCTAATTAAAATGGGGTCATGACTTGTGCTTGGAGAGTGACCTTGACCTTGAATAGGTCCATTTTTGCTGAAAATAACACTAATTCTTAAATATCTCAAGTAAGCTTGCATGGACTGGTCCAAAAATCAAGGTGACCGAAGATCTTGGATAGCCTTGTGATATACTGAAAACTGGTGGCTCCACCTATTATCCTTTTCTTGTTTTTACGCCTTTTAATACCCCCTTAATTGCCACTTGACAGTACTGTAAGCATTATTAGTCAAAAACTAATGGACAGATTTCTTTCATATTATGCACATGTAGAGAGATGGGTTATGGGATGAGGTCTATTTACATTTGGGTCATGACCTTCACCATGAGAGTGGCCTTGACCTTTAATGTGTCCATATTTGGTGAAAATCTCACATATAGATCACACATAGCTCTTCATCATAGGCAAAACTGGTGGCGCCACCTGCAGCCATTTTTGCACAGCTCCTGTCTGTTTGTCTGCCATGGGATAAAATCACTCATATCTTGGCAGTGGTTTGACATATCTGCCTAAAATTTTGCAGGTTTATACATCCCCGACAGCTCTCTTGACTTTATGACAGGTGGCGCCACCTGCATTCTAATTTATGCAGAAGACATCCAAGCTCATATCTTGGGAACCGTTTGACCGATTGGGCCAAAGTTTTGCATGTGTATAGTTCTCACATAGCTCTTTATCATATGCGAAACTGGTGGCATCATCTGCAGTCATTTTTGCTCAGCGTCCATCTGTTTGTCTGCCACGGGCTAAAATCACTCATATACATGTAGTAGTTTGACTTATCTGCCTTAAATTTTGCATATGTATACAACTTGGACGGCTTTCTGGATTTTGTGGTAGGGGGGGGGCAACCTACATACACTATTTGGCTGCAGACATCCATGCTAATATGCAACACTCTGTTTCCCCTTGCCACTCAATCCATGCCTCACTTCACCCGTTCCACTCTGATTTAGGCGGATACACGTAGTCGCTTGTCGACTACCTGTATTCTAGTTAATTGTATGTTTTTGACCGGGTTCCACTGCTGCCACTGCCGCCGTGTTTGTTTCCGGAGAACTCCTCTGAGACTACTGGACGGATTTTTCCGAAACTTACACAAATTATTGGGTCAGATGTGAACTGGTGCCTAACCAAGTGACCTTGACCTCTGACCTTTCCTCTCTGCCCAGCGTCCGTTTGTGTGTCTGATTCCACACATAAACCGACATATCTCGGGAACCGTTTGACCGATTAGGAAAAAATATTTACACAAATGTAGCCCTCAGATAGCTGTATAACATACACAAAAATGGTGGCGCCACCTGCAGCCGTTTTTGCACAGCGTCCATCTGTTTGTCTGCCTTAGGTTAAAATCACTCATATCTCTGCAGTGGTTTGGCATGGATGTCTGCACCTGAAATTCAGCATGCGTATACATCCTAGATAGCTTTCTTGATTTTATGACAGGTGGCGCCACCTGCATTCACGTTCCCGCTGCAGACATCCAAGCTTATATCTCAGGAACCGTTCGACCAATCAGGAAAACATTTATCCACAAATGTAGCCCTTGGATAGCTTTATAACATACACAAAAATGGTGGCACCACCTACAGCCATTTTGGCACCGCGTCCATCTGTTTGTCTGCCTTGGGTTAAAATCACTCATATCTCTGCAGTGGTATGACCAAATTACCTGAAATTCGTCATGCCTATACATCCAGCATAGCTTTCTTGATTTTATGACAGGTGGCACCACCTACATTCACGTTCAAGCTGCAGACATTAATGCTTATATCTCCGGACTCATTTGACCAATCAGGAAAAAAAATTTACACAAATGTAGCCCTTGGATATCTTTATAACATACACAAAAATGGTGGCGCCACCTGCAGCCATTTTTGCACAGTGTCCATCTGTTTGTCTGTGCTGGGATAGAATCACTCATATCTCTACAGTGGTTTGACTATTCCACATGAAATTTTGCATGTGTATACATCTTGGATAGTTTCTCTTTCAAATAACAGGTGGCGCCACCTACAATCATGTTTATGTGGCAGAGATCCATTCTAATATGTAACACATGTAACTCTATTTCCCCTTGCCACTCAATCCGTGCCTCACTTCACCCGTCATTCTCTGATTTTGGCGGATACACGTAGTCGCTTGTCGACTACCCGTATTCTAGTTATCAAAGGGATGTTGTCTCGTGCATCGGCGGTCATCCTTACACAGGCAATTAACACTTCACTGCTCGGACCGGGACTTCCGGGAAGCTGCCCACGCAGCACTACCTTGAGCAGTTCAGGATTTTACCTTGTTTCGTCTTTTGTTTTATTCAGCATGGAAATGAACTTCGATTTGGTCCTTGCATACAGTAATTCAGTAATTGATAGGCACAAAAATATTTATAAAGTTTTAAGCAAAATCCGTTATAAAATTTACTCCATGTGGCCTTAACAGCTGATTGGAAGTCGACTGTCAAGTATGGCGGCCTAAACGTGAGACCCGTCTGTATAATGTACCATTATAAAACAACGAAATCATAAGTTTTCACAGAGAATCTCGTATTTAAGGATTATCTGAGGGGGAAAAGGAACTACAGAAACGGGTTTAATCAAACAAACGTGACAAATATTGGCACCTTGGTCTTATATAAGGTAGATATTTAAACTTCTGGCATTATCGCCCGTCTATGAAAGGACATCGATGGTCCATGCGTCAGCAAAACTAAATTTACTCATTTTTATTGTTTTATTTCGTAATTCCAAGATCGTAATTATTTTTTTTCATTCCGAATTATTTGAGAAAATACGGTAGTTTTAATTGTAAACCAGAAATCTGATAAAACTTTTGTAAATTTTTAAGTTATTTGCATAAATGTAAAATCATGTCCTAAAATTTTGCCCAACTTTGACTGCGGCACATTTTTTTTTAGCAAACCTGTTAGTGTAGTCACTTATGTACCAAAATTGCAGTTCCTTAGGAATTGAATGCCTAAATTGAGATAGTGCTTGTTTTCACTTCAATTTGGTGTAAGCTGATGAAAGAAGTTTATTAACAAATTTGATCAACCTCATAACCCCACCAAAATCCAAGATGGATACTGTCCCAATAATAAAAATCTAGATATTGCTTTGATATTGTAACCATCGCATCACACTTAATAATATTGGACTGATTTATAAGATTTTGAATGTGTTTTGTCAATTTGCAACTACTTGCAACTAGCTCTCTGAAGGTCACAGGGTATTCAAGGTCAAGTTCAAACTTATTTACCAACCTTCTAAAGCACAACAATGGACATCTTGGATACTACACTGTCATATATTATGTAATATGGTTTTCCAATGGACCTTATAATATCTTCATTTCCTGATGTTCACAGAAGTAATCAAGGTCAAGGTCGACAGTATTAAACATTTTCATGGCAGAATAATAGTTTATAGGGATGAGGATTAATATACATTACAAGATTATACTAAGATACTGTTATATGGTATCCAATTAGACTTTAAAACATGAAATTGAAGTATGTGTTACATATTTCACACATGGCTAATTCTTAGAAGTATTAATCTCCAACAGAATTTCTGACAATTACCATTTTGAAATCAATTCCTGTGGTTAGTAAAAAAGATTAAGAAAGCTTTGTTGATCCCGATACAGGAACAATCTATGGCTTGTTAACCATGCCAGATGTCGGCTACATTTGAGGTACTTAGGTAGAAACTTTTGTCTGAATATCCTTTAAGTTTTACCTGAACATGGGTGGACACAAATCAGATGTCACTGTAATTGTCACCAAAAATGTTAAAAAAGCCTGACCAAAATCTCACCAGCAAACCTATGAAGAAAGGTGGCCAACAAAAGTGGACGACACATCTGCATTTGCACGAGTCTTATTGGTGCATTTGCTAAATGATAAGTGTGCTCATATTAATGGCATTGGCTAATGCAGATATCTTGAAGAACCTCTAGTTCAATGTCAAATAATTAGGACAAAGCACCTCAAGACTTTAATACCACTAGCATGGACACTTAATATCATTGAATTAGTGTCGGGTCTGCATTAAACCGGAAGATGGGTGTGCCAAGAAAAATAAGTACCACAGCAGCTGTTAAGAGTTTACACTTAGGATCTATTCGAATAATATAGAGATGGGCAATGCATTAAAAAATAAAATATGAGAATAACTGTTTCAAATGACCATATATATATATATATATATATATATATATCTTGAACATGGTTGAAATTAACATGTATAATATGTCTATCCTTAAGAACAACAATACCTGGGAGACAACCATTATTCAGCCAATAAAAATATAGAGTTTCTGCAAGAGTCCTGTTATATAAATCATTTGGTGAAACCATTGACCATGCAACTACGTAGGCTGATGATGCTGTGTTAGAGATTTAGTGTTGGACAGGACAGTGTTGGCCACATTTCTTGAATTCAGGAAAACATTGAAGATTTCTGGTGAATGTTGTCTCCTTGATTTGGAAACACTTTTGATCATACTCTTGTTACATACCTCATACGTGACTTATGTTGGTAATATCAGGAGGTACACAGATAATGAAGCCTCTAGGGCCTCAGTGACTCAAATACTACCACCATAATCCCTTAACAGAGGCATGTAGGACTGAGATTTTGCAGTTTAGAGTTTCCAAGTTACTGAGGGATCGTCAACAGAGAACATGTATCCTAAATTCAAGCAGTTCAGCTTGCATTGCAGTTTAGAGTTTCCAAATTACTGAGGGATTGCCAATAGAGAACGTATCCTAAATTCAAACAGTTCAGCTTGCATTGCACTTGTTACCACTAACAGACTTTCTTACACAGGGGACTATATACATTACTAAAGGTGACTTAGTATGAAACAGCTTTTCTGATATCACTGTATGTACTGGCCACCTTGGTGTCTATGGCAAGTTCTGAGCGTATCCTGGAATCATCTGATGGGATACTTTTTCCTGGGCCTTAGCATCTCCGGGTTGATGCAGACTCGCTGTGATTCCCTGACATTACCATGTGTTGGTATTTGCCTTTATACTCAGAGATGCATGGCCCTTTTTATACTCCAGTAGACTGTGTAGTTTATGATATTTGTATTCCTATGATGCCAGGGGAAATATGCACTCTTTCCTTTAGGAACCAAACTCATATGACTTTTTACAGGAGCAGATGTGCCTTCTTTTCTGCTTAGCAGGTTTGGCAGGTTTTTCTCCGGGCATTATTTGTTTCCTCTAAGCTTTTAGAAGTACCTTATTTATAACTTGAAATAATTATAATGATATCTGACCTGTTTATGCTCATATACAGGTAAATTAGAAAAAAATATCCAGACAATGGTTTCTAGCAATCCCTCCCTCATGTTCTGCAAGGTGCTTGGACTAGTTTAATATGCCATGAACATTTCTATATATCAAGAACACCAACAAGCTTTTGGAATCTGAAATCTTACATTTAACCTCATAAATTTATTCCAAATATTCTAATTATTATCTGCATTCATTCATTAGCTTAAATGCAAATAAAGTGAAAGCAAGCACTATCTTATTTGATTCCTACGGGGACGTCGTTCTGTTACATGAGCAAATATGCTATATCTGCATACTCAATAATTCCAATGGGCCATGTGGGCTACCTTGGATTTTCGGTGTGAGAGGAGTCCGAAAATTTGTTACCTAACATTTTTCATGAATTCATAACCTATTTAAACTAAATCAGTCATTTTTGCAATTTGGCAATCAAATCCCTACGAAAATCCATCCCTGTCTACACTGTGAGCTTATGCAGTGGCCCCGGATCGTATGTCTGCCATCCATCATCCACAAATCTGGACGTTTACCCATGCTATAAGTCATCTGAGCTAGAGTTATGGTCTTTTGTATGTCATTTGGCCAGCTGTCTAGCCGTCTTTCTGTTAATGGGGCCTTTTTGAAACCGGTGGACCTACAAATCCAAAATTTAGACAGTTAGATGTCCCCAAAAATCTTGCTTCATTTGTTACCCTTCAAGACTGCCTAATATCAAAACCAGTGATCATATTTAATATGCATATTCCTCTTTACATGTGTTATGTACATGCCAGAAATTATGTCAGTATTGCTTAACTTTTTGAAGTTATGGGCCCAAACATAATGGACTTTGTAAAAAATCAGGATATTTATTTACTCATTTATCATGAAAATTGCTGAAGCTAGAGACTTTTTTACAAGGATATTACTTCAGTTAATCAAGATTCAATTGATTACCCTAAATTAGACCTGAATTTGCAAATTTTGCACAAATAAAAATCAATACTTTAAATTTGGTCAAGCTTTATCCCTGTACACATTGTTGATTAAATTCTGACAGAATGTATTTATAAGAATTGAATCTTTCAAAATCTAAATTTTAAAGAAATTGATTGAAAAGAGTATCTTTTATTCATGTTTTCGAGACACCATGTCAAGTATTGTTTACATCAGGCCAGCCTAGTTTAACAGTGGTGTATAGTGGGTGATTGAGCCCTCACCTGTATTATGTAATCACTCCACACTCCAGGCAGCTTAGCATGCCCCCCCCCCCCCCCCCCACCAGGATGCATAAACTAGATGAATGTTATAATTTTCCCTATTTAATTCATTCTTATTCTTTACTTTTGCTACATTATGGATTTTGTATTGTATCACAAGGGGTTACAATTTCAAAACTTTACACCAAGGGGTTACAATGATTAAAGTGCACATGTTAACTGTAACCACAAAGTGATGTATTGCTATAAAAGTGTGGATCATTGCATTAATATCTCTTGCCATGCATACCACTGGTACACTTAATCAAGAATTAGGGCAAACTTTCCTGGATGTAATCATTTGGCCATGTCTTTAAACTGTTTTTAGAATTATTAATTACATTTACACATTTTTGTTTATCAAATATATATCCTTTGGTGTAACTCTTAGGCCCATAATCTTTTTTCCCCCTTATTGCATGATTAAAAGGTTTCAGGCCACAATTTTCATATATTACAGAGTACTGGAATATATACTGAGAGATTTAGTTTATGCTCATTTTAAAATGTACAATTTCATTTTTTTACAGTATTTTATTTCAGTAAATAAATTAAAAGTGTACAACAGCTTATATCTACTTTCTTCCTTATTCTATATGTTACAGGGTTTCATATATTCCCAGTGGGTATTTTAAACACATATTAATTTTGCATATATAGTTGAAATACAGATAGTTTTACAAATGTTTGATCATGAGAGTCTTCTGAATCATAGATATAGTCCATAAAAGTGCACATATAGTATTTGTCTTGCATATACTAATATGTAAAGTTCTGCTGAGCGCCGTGACCCATTTTTCCCTTGTCAATGAAATTGAAGAAAATATAATAACATTTTTTACTGCATGTTATTATTTTGTGTTGTTTCATGTGTTCTTGAGTGAAATACATCAGTGCACTTGATGAATAATTTACAGTTCATAAAGATTCAGGTACATATTTTCATTTCACATTATACAAAGGTTAGTGTGCCGCATTACAGAATTGCGGCAATGCAGTCAAATTGATGAGAACTTTTAAGCTTATTCATGCACGGTTTGTTTTTTGGATGGGTAAACAGTAGCGCCCTCTGGTGTATAAAGGTGAAACAAGGCCAGGCCCTCTTCTGTCAAGTATTGGTGATCATTTTATAAAGTAATAGAGTCTGTTTCTTTAATTATATTAGGTTTTGTGTTACTCAGAGTAAGGCAGTATGTTATGTTATAAAACAAACAGAACAATATGAATGTTAATTAAATACTTCATATCACTCACTCCATCTGTCAGCTTGAGTGTTCCAGTGGCTTGTTGTCCAAGCAGCTATTGAAACCTCCAAAATCTTGACCACAGAAAATTAACAGGAACATAATTTTTCAAATTTCCTCCATTGTCTGGACGATAAAGAAAATTAATTATTTTTATGGGGTCCCCAAATTGGAATAAATATGGTAACAAGACTTGTCAAGTGTCAATACACTGTGGTTTCCTTTTTGTTTGTGAGGGTTTTAAATTTGCAATATTCATGAAAGGGGAATTATTGTGAAAATAAAACCCTGGTAAGTAAGAGTTCCACCATCGAAGGTAAATTGACATTATGAATGAAAACAGATGTGTGTGCAAACATTGATATTTTAAATGATATCAGATTTTTAGCTCAGCTGACTGAAAGTCATCTGAGCTATAGCGATCACTCTTTGTGAGTCGTCCGTCCGTCTGTCCGTCTGTCTGTCTGTCTGTCCGTTAACCAGGCACAAATCGTAACCGCTGGACCTAGAACCTTGTAACTTGGGATTCTGAGAGGTCCATAAAAAATCTCCTTGGAAACCAGAAATTAGGTCTCTGTTGCCCATATCCTTCGAGCTATGTGGCCCCAAAGTACCCCCCAGAAAAGTCAAAAATTTCATACAAAAACTTCAATATCTCATTAACTACTTGACTGATGGTCATGATTTTTGGCATACATATTGATCATGAGATGTTACATCACTTCCTGCAGACTGGTGGTGCCACCTGTATTTTACGATTTTTTACGAATTTTTTTTCTCTATTTTTGAGACCTTTAAAAATGTGAACATCTGTTAACAAGGCACAAATCATAAAGACTGGACTTAAAATCTTAATTCTTGACACACTGAGAGGTCCATGAAAAATCTCCTTGGAAACCAGAAATTAGGTCTCTGTTACCCATATCCTTCGAGCTATGGGGCCCCAAAGTACCCCCCAGAATAGTCAAAAATGTCATACAAAAACTTCAATATCTCATAACTACATCACTGATGGTCATGATTTTTGGCATACATATTGATCATGAGATGTTCGATCAGTTCCTGCAGACTGGTGGCGCCACCTGTATTGTTTGATGTTTTACAATTTTTTCCTCTATTTTTGAGACCTTTGAGGATGCTGTCATCTGTTAGCATGGCACAAATCTTAATGACTGGACCTAGAATCTTCATTTTCGACACACTGAGAGACCTATGAAAAGTCTCTATGGAAACCAGAAATTAGGTCTCTGTTACCCATATCCTTTGAGCTATGGGGCCCCAAATTACCCCCCAGAATAGTCAAAAATTTCATACAAAAACTTCAATATCTCATTAACTGCATCACGTATGGTCATGATTTTCGGCATACATATTGATCATGAGATGTTTCATCAGTTTCTGCAGACTGGTGGCGCCACCTGTATTTTTCAATGTTTACGAATTGTTTTCTCCATTTTTGAGACCTTTAAGGATGTAGTTATCTGTCAACAGGGTACAAATGGTAATGACTGGACCTAGAATCTTCATTCTTGACACACAGGGAGACCCATGAAAAGTCTCCATGGAAACCTGAAATTTGGTCTCTGTTACCCATATCCTTTGAGCTATGGCACTCCAGAGTACAGCTCAGAATAATGGAAAATTTGATACAAAAGCTAAAGTATCTGAACAACTAATGCAGAGATAACCATAATTGTTTGCATGGATATTGATCATGGAGTGTTTCATAAGTTTCTGCAGACTGGTGGCACCACCTGTATTTGTTCGGGTTTTTTTACGAAATTTTTCTCTATTTTTGAGACCTTTAAAGATATGAACATCTGCTAACAGGGCACAAATCATAAAGACTGGACCAAGAATCTTCATTCTTGACACACAGGGAGACCCATGAAAAGTCTCCATGGAAACCTGAAATTAGGTCTCTGTTACCCATATTCTTTAAGCTGTATGGCTCCAAAATACCTCCCCCCAGAATAATGGAAAATTTGATACCAAAAACTGCAGTATCTCAATAACTACAACACTGATGGTCCTGATTTTCTGCATACATATTGATCATGAGCTGTTCCATCAGTTTCTGCAGACTGGGTGTGCCACCTCTATTTTTTTTCAAATTTTTACGAATTTTTTTCTTTTTTTTTGAGACCTTTAAAGATGTGGTTATCTGTCAACAGGGTACAAATTGCAACAACTGGACCTAGAATCTTCATTCTTGTCATGCAAGAAGGCCCATGAAAAGTGCCTGTTGAATCTTGAAATTAGGTCTCTGTTACCCATATCCTTCAAGCTATAGGACTCCGAAGTATCCCTCAGAATAATGGACAATTTGATACAAAAGCTGAAGTATCTGAACAACTAATGCAGAGATCACCATGATTCTTTGCATGGATATTGACCATTAAGTGTTTTTATTAGTTTCTGCAGACTGGTGGAGCCACCTGTATTTTTGTACAGACAAAACGAAGTTTTGCGGATACTATGTTTTTGACCGAGTTCCTCCGCCGCCGCGGCGTCCGTTTCCATAGAGCTCCTCGGAAACTAATGGACTGATTTTTCTGAAACTTACACCAATTGTCGGGTCACATTTGAACTGGTGCCTAACCAATTTGCGTTGACCTCTGACCTTTCCTCTCTATCCAGTGTCCATTTGTGTGCCTGTTTCCACTAATAAAACCTCATATCTCGGGAACCGTTTGACCGATCAGGAAATTAAATTGATACAAATGTAGCCCTTGGATTGCTTTATAACATACACAAAAAATGGTGGCGCCACCTGTAACCATGTTTGCACAGTGTCCATCTGTTCATCTGCCTTGGGTTAATATCACTCATATCTCTGCAGTGAATTGACTAATTCACCTGAAATTCGTCATGCATATACATCCTGGATAGCTTTCTTGATTTTATGACAGGGGGCGCCACCTACATTC